>CM042842.1:0-1200000 GCA_023653725.1 Bungarus multicinctus
GTAGGAGAACCACCGGTACAGCTTCTCGCCTCACCCCCAGCCCCCCCAGCCGCCGCAATAAGATACTGTGGTGGACAGTATCAAAATCCGCCGAGAGATATAAAAGGACCAAGACAGAGGAACAACCCCTTTCCCTTAGAAAGGTGGCCAAGAAAAAAAACCGTTTCAAAAATGCCCTCGAAAAAGTTTTTTTTTAAAATGTGGCTGCGGTACTAGTTTTTCTGTCCCTTAACGAGAGCGTTCGAGCTTTCGTAATGCCTTTTTCGGTCCGTTTTAGTCTTTTCAAACGGGATTCCTTCTTCTCTCCCTATGCTGCGGCCCCTGGTCCCCCTGTTCTCGTATTAATTTTAATAAGGAGGCGTTTCAATTAATAATGATTCGGAATAATAAACTTTAAATCCCAGAATGACGAAAAAGTCGCTGCGCGAGGAAGTTTAAAAACTTAGCAAATTTAGGAAGGCTAAAAAGAAAGGACGGGAAGTCGGCCGTAATATAAAGGTCTTTCTTCTCTGGCATCGGGGGACGGCCGCGGTGAACGAACAGGAAGTGCGCCCTGCCGAAAGGTCATTGCGAAAGGAAGTTGGGGGGACTACTAACAAGTAGGGACGGGAAGTCGGCCATGATGGGAAGGTCATTTTTCAAAGGCACTAGAGGACGGCCGCGGACGACGGACAGGAAGTTCGCCAGCCGCGAACGGTCGCTGCGAAAAGAAGTTGGAAGGACGACTAAGAAGGACGGACGGGACGGCCGAAGACGACGGACAGGAAGTTGGCCATACTGGGAAGGTCGTTTTCAAAGGCGCTGGATCGTCTCCTTAAGAGCAGCAGAGAGTGGCGGGGCTTTTTTCCTAGCGCTGCGGATCGCGCTTCTCGGTCTCCGTGATCCTCGGTGAAAGCGGGGGGGGGGGGGGGGGGGGGGGGGGGCGGAGGGGGCGTGTGAGCGATTGTCACAGGGTTGCCCTCCCTGTTTTGGTTTTTCCTAAACGATAAAACGTCATTGTCTGCAAAAAGCATTGTTCCCTTTTTTTCCTAATCTTCGGTAAATCGTTGCTTTCCCCGTCGGCTACTGGCTTGCTGTTGCAGACGTCTTCCTCGCTTGGATAGGCCTCGACTTACGACCGGCTCATTTAGTGACCGTTGAGTTGCCGTGGGACTTTTTCACAGGCTGCTCTATCTGCATCGTCCAATGGCCCGGTTCTAAAAAGAAGGAGAAACGGGTTATACGGGCAGACTTTTTCTCCAAAATGGGGTGAGAAAAAAGACAAAGAAGCTACTGAAGTTGCCCCTATCTGTTTGGGAAAACAATGGTGACTCGATGGGATCCAAAATTGGAACCTGCCCTGTGTTTCGTCTGCAAAGCTGCCCATCCGCCTGTCCCTTCTCCTCCCTTTCATTTTGGATTTTGCTGCTGCTTAGAAGCCCCCCCCGCCCCCACGTATCCTTTCCCAATCTCTCCCTCTGGCCAGAAACCAAAGCCTCCGACCCATAGGAATGGGGCCTTCTCTGCACGGATATCGGACTGTGCATCAGGACCCTGGAGAGCGGCTCTTTCCCAGACTCTCAGAGAAGAATAGGGGGATGGTCGAGCTTCAACATCTCCAGACTCTTAATTTGAACTAATTTCAACCGCATGATGTTGCTCTAATTTTCACTTGGTATTATTTTTCTCAAACTAAGCACCTTGATGGTTTAAAAACCAAAAGTACTGGTGTGGAGACCTGCTCTGTTAAGGCTACTCTTCTGTGAGTTTAGGGTGAAATGGAGGGCGGCTATTGTTTTTTAAGGGGATTTTCAAAGGTTAGGTTATAGCTATATTTATTGCCAGTTTAATTTAGTATGCTAAGATTTATGGTGCAATCTATGTTTATATACTTTGTTTGTTACGTAGTTGAATGTGCTGACAACAAAATCACACAGAAATTATCAATGGAAATCAAATTTAGCAACCCATGGAGGTCTGGATGTGGAGTTACACTCAAAATTAAAGTGGAAATAAAACACTGCAGGCTGATCCAACTTTGATGTAATGTCCTTAAAACAAATCAAAATGAGGCTCAATAGTGTGTGTGGCCTCCATGTGCCTGTATGACCTCCCTACAATGCCTGGGCATGCTCCTGATGAGATGACGGATGGTCTTCTGAGGGATCTCCTACCGTGCCTGGACTAAAGCATCCCCCAACTCCTGGAAGTCTGTGGTGGAGTGAGACATGATGTCCCAGATGTGCTCAATTGAATTCAGGTCTGGGGAATGGGCGGGCCGGTCCATAGCATCAATGCCTTTGTCTTGCAGGAACTGCTGACGCACTCCAGCCGCATTAGGTCTAGCATTGTCTTGCATTAGGAGGAATCCGGGGCCAAACGTACCGGCGTATGGTCTCACAAGGGGTCTGAGGATCTCATCTCGGTACCTAACGGCAGTCAGGCTACCTCTGGCGAGCACATGGAGGGCTGTGCGGCCCCCTAAAGAAATGCCACCCCGCACCATTACTGACCCACTGCCAAACCGGTCATGCTGGAGGATGTTGCAGGCAGCAGAACGTTCTCCATGGCGTCTCCAGACCCTGTCACGTCTGACACCTGACAGTGTGAACCTGCTTTCATCTATGACGAGCACAGGGCGCCAGTGGCCAATTTTCCAATCTTGATATTCTCTGACAAATGCCAAATGTCCTGCGTGGTGTTGGGCTGTAAGCACGACCCCCACCTGTGGACGTCGGGCCCTCACCCTGTCTTGCTATTGCCTAAAACCCAATATGGCGATTGCTCTTGAAAGGCAAAAGTTCATTCTCGTATTCAGTTGTTATTTTCGCTAGTTTTATATCTTGTTGGTTCCTGATTTTGATGATGACTAAACTGCTGGGGATGAACCTTGGGTTATACTGTAGATTTGTTTGTAACGTAACTATTCCCTAATAAGGTGTTGTATTTTTGTTTTCTTTCAACTAGTGCAGGGAACTGTTCTTACTGTTGGTGGCTATGGTATTCATTAAAAATATTATTAATAAAGACCCTAAACAAGTTAGAAAGATGTGCAAATACACAGTATTGTGATTAAATGCTGTTATAATAGATTTTATTGTGCTTTATTTTGAAAAATCCTAGAACAAGTGAGGACTGTACGGGTGTTGTCTAAATCTCAAAAACAAACCAGAATTCTATGGTTGCAAAGCAAACAACTGTAGTTTTATGCGTCACTTTGGCATCCGGTGTTCCAGAGCAGGACTGAAATGTAACAAAAGAGATCCGATTGCACACCATGAGCCACCTCTACTGGTTCCCAATTGCTTGCAGTAACAAAAAGAAATAAATCTTTTTAATGGAATTTTTAAGGTTATTATCCTATATTAATGCCTTAATATTAATAGGATGATAGGTGGTCGCTTTGCTGCAACACAGGAACAGAAAAAGAAATCCTGCTTCAAAAGCCTTAAACCAAGTTAAGAAGGCCTAGGATGGCCTATTAATGTTAACGTTTTAATAATAAAGAATAAAAACCTTAAAATGCCATTTAAAACCTTTAAAATGCCATTTTTTTTTTCTTTTGATGGCTGCTATACTTACTTTGACCGTGTTTTCTGTCCCTTTGGCTTAGTGTTGAGGCCGTCCTAGCCCTTTTAAACTCAGTTTAAGGCTTTCTAAGCGGAGATTCCTTCTTCTGTGCCTGTTATATGGCTCCTGGGCCACCCATTGCACTATTAATAATAAGGCTTTTAATAATAAAGATACGGGATAATAATATGACTCATCTTTCAAACCAGGCAACGTTGGTTGGTTTCAAACTGTCCAGCAATATAAGTAAGCCCTTTAAAGATCAGTAGAATCAGTAGAACAGCCTGGCATTGACTGAAAATATTCCCTGAACGCAGCTAGGAGAAAAAAATAATTGTCTGGCTTCTCTCTGCATTTCGTTGGCCAAAGAATTTCAACCAGTGGGATCTAGGAGGAATACCTCAGGGCGAGCTCCCATCTTCTGCTTTCCCAGAATAGTGTTACACCTGGCTCTGCCGATTAGCAGCATAGGAGTCTAAGAGGGTGATACGACTCTGGAACGGCCGATGGCTTGAGGGTACTTCCTCTACCTTATTAACTTTTTAGTCTTCTGATTTTTTTAGAACTTGTTTTAACATTGATTTTCATTTTTTGTGTGTAAATTTTAACCTTGTTCTTCTCTTTTTAAGGTGCTTTTAGTTGTATTTATATTACCATGTTGTTGTAAACCGCCCAGTCAATTAGGTGAGATGGGCAGTGTAGAAACTTAATAAATTCCCTCCATATGTTGGCCCCAAACTTAAGCAGTAACTGGTGATAGTTCATCTGATTTGTCACTACTGATCCTGGTCCCAGAGAGTTTACTCACAACCTTACGTTTCATTATATCAATTTATATTCTTAATGTGACACATTCTGCTAGAGAAAAGTTTCCTGAGGATGGGCTCCAGCACAAATCCAAAAGCTCGGAAGACTAAATCTCTGGTCCCAGTGACCGATTGGCTCCGGAGACTGACTGGATTCTGGGATACGTATACTTGCCTTCATTCGTAACAAATGTGAATAGATTTAACTTAATTTAATAAGGCAAAATGTGCCATTAGATGGATAAGTAGCAGGTTAAAAGTCATACCCAATGTATGGACAACATCTGGAAGTAACAGCTGGGAGTAAGTGAAATAGACTAGGGGTCCACAGCCCCCTAGTCATGGCCCAGTACCTGGCCATGGTCGGTTCAGAACCGGGCCATGCACATGGCAAGCGAGTGTGTGCATGTGCTTAGCTCCGTTCATGCAAGCGGTTGGCACACTTGAGTTTGCATGCAAAGCTCCAGTTGCCCAAGCGGTGGGTGCATGTGTCTGCCACTCGCACAAATGGAGCTGCACACACAAACCTGGGGTTCACACAGAATCATCTACCCCCACAACATCCCGGAGCCAATTCACCAAGCCGGAAAGGTTACGGATCTCTGAAATAGATATACTCTTCCATTCAAGACATATTTATCTGAGTTAGGGTGAGGAAAAGCAATCATTTTGAAGCACAGTAGGTCCTTGACACGGTGGAACGATGGGCTGAAGTCAGGAAGAATTTCAACAAAAATGAAGGCAAAATCCTTGATTCAAAGGTCTGTGTGAAGAAGTAAAGGGTTTGAGTACACGTGCTGGAGCCTGCACCGCCGAGGGCCACCCTCTTAACCTTATTCTTATAATAAAGACTTATTCTTTCCTGTTCCATGCTGGTTACGGCACCTTTACGCTACAGGTAATCCTCAGGCTATGACCAATTCGGACCAGAATGTCTATGACGGAGCCACATGGAGGTTGTAAAGTGTGACTCACGCTGCTCATTGCCAAGCGAGAACCTCACCTGGCCACAACGGCTGACCTGGTCCAGCTGGCCTCCTCACTGAGCCTGTTTTGGGGGAGCCGCAGGGAATCCCAGAAATTGTGAAAATGGGATCCTGGGGACAGCCGGAGCCTGTACCGGGGACACCATCCTTTCAGGGCAGTCGTAACTTCGAACAGTTGCTGAACGGACAGACCGAGCCCCAGGCCTACCTGTACTGCCCCCCACCGCCCCCCCCACCCGGAAGCGCACGAGGGAAGCAGAAATGCAGAGAGGCTGCGCCGGCCCGCCGGGAGAAGGACGGGCCGCCAGGTGGGCCGCGAGGCTGGCTCGGGGGTCCCAAGGCAGGGCAGAGGAGGGGAACGCGGGGGGCACCGTCCCCACCCGCAGCTGTGGCACAAAGGAGGGGAGTACTCGTGCGGGGGGTGGGGGAATCCGAGCTTTCTTCCGCGACCCCAACGGAGCATCGGGGGCCGAAACCTGTGACAGGAAACAGGGGTGACGGGAGGCCCGTAGGGAGCGCGCACGAACCGACTCCCACAGGGAAAAGAGCCCTGCGCGCTCCCGGCAGCTGTTGCCTCCTCGGCGGGGCTCGCGGGAGGCGCCGAGAAATGGACCGAACGGCCGGCGGAGCTTCGGCTGCGCTCGTGCTTTTCCGGCGGTGGCGGCGGCGAAGCGAGAGGGACGCGCCGTGCGCAATGAGGCGAGCGCGCACGCCCGGCCCCGCCCCTTTGTCTGTGGAAAAGAGAAGAGAAAAAACTTTTTTTTTTTAATTGAGGAATCAACAGCCGCCATCTTGTCGCGGAGCCGGAGCGCGTCGCGGGCGGGAGCCGGGCCGGGCCAGGGCGGGAGCCGGGCCGCGGGGAAGCCGCCGCGGGGCCGCTGACGCCGCACGGACGGGTCCTTTTGCGCCTCGGCCGCCTGGTCCCTCCAGAACGCGCTGCCAGCACCGCGGGCCGCCGCCACCCTCCTGCCCGCCCGCCCCTGTCCAGCGGCGTGAATCCCGCCGTGCCCGCTCCCCGTGGGGACGTTGGGCCCCGAAGGCGCGGCGGGCCGGCGGAGGGCAGGGAGAACGGCGTCCGCTGCGAGTGACCGCCCGCCTGACGGAGGGAGGAGGAGGAGGAGGGAGGGGGCGCGGGCGCCATCCGGGCACTGCGCGAGGGGGAGGGGCGCCGCCGCGCTTCCGCCGCCGCCGCCGCCGCCGGGGGTCCTGCTGCTGCTGCCCGTCGCGGCCGCCGAAATGGGGGTCGCGCAGCGGCGGGGGCGGCCGGTGATGAAGCGCTGAGGAGCGGAAGGCGGCCCAGCCTCTCGGCCAGCCCCGCCACGGCGGCGAGCGGGAGAACGACGCGGAGGAGGCGGCGGCGGCGGCGGCGGAGGAAGCCGCGGCCGGCAGAGCGCGGAGCCGCGGGGGAGACCGAGGCCGCAGCGGCGGCGGGCGGCGGAGGCCATGGCGGAGAACTTGCTGGACGGGCCGCCCAACGCCAAGCGGGCCAAGCTCAGCTCGCCCGGCTTCTCCGCCTCCGACACCACAGGTAAGCCGAGGCTGCTGGCCCGGGCGGCCTGTCAGGGGGGAGGTCCTGGCCGCCCGGCGCTGGGCTTCTGTTCCGCCGCTCGTTGCCCGAGCCCGCGGGGCAGCGGCTCTGAGATGGGGGCGCAGTCGCGGGTCCCGAAAGATCGGGCAGGAGGAACCGGGGCGGCGGCGGCGGGGGGTGCCGCCCCACAAGGTCACCGGCTTCTGTCAAGCAGGGTTCCCGGGAGGCGCATCGTGCCGAGCAGAGGAGGCTTCGGCGGCAGCCCCGGCCCTTCGCTTTTCCCTTGGACGTTCTTTGGTGCCGGGCATGTTAAAATGCCCCTGTCGCTTCTTCACAAATGCCAAAACATTTCCATGATCTTCCGTTGTCAACTAGAATGGTGGTTGTCTTCTGGAAGTATTTATGTTTACTTCAATGAGTGTGCTTCCCGACTTCCAAGCGATTCCGTCGTATAGGGCTTTTAGTTGGCTCTGATTACGAGGCCGTCTTCCAAAGAGGCTTGTGAAGTGGTTGCAGAGTTCAAAAGCCTCTTTCTTCGATGCACGGTGGTATAACATAAACTCAGAGAGGTGCTTAGCTGTAATGTGGCTTCAAAGTTATTACATGGTTCAGCAATGTCATACATTAGTTATAGAAACGAGAGAACTTCCTGCTTTTCTTTTTTTTGACATTGTGTCCCAATCTATAAAATGCAGGGAGGGAGCAGCTACAGAAAAGGCTCTTCCTCTTAGTCTCACTAGCTGGACTTTCTTAATTTGGGGGGGGGGGGCGACCCTGTCTCCCTGTTGTGGTGGGCTGGTAAATATAACAGGAAAAGACAGTCCTTCAAATAAGCCCAATGAATGAAATACTGCATTAGCAAAATTACATTACGCGCATGATAATTTAATTTTGAAAACACTTTTGATGTATATTACATAATTGTTTGAAACATTTGTCACCTTCAGATTTAGATAATGTTAATATACATCTCATATTTTAATGTTCCTATCTATGTAATGGCTTGAACAAAACTTAAAGAGTTGTTCAGGCCTAGAGGTAAAGTATTTGTTTATCTGATTGCCAGTAAACTATATTTTACTATTATGTTCAGCCTGACTGATGCGGTTTACGGGAAGCTTAGAAGTTTAAGTTTTGAGAATGCATTGCTAATTGTAATGTGGTACAATCTCCGTAAACCATATGCAACAATTGTTTACTTTTGAAACATTTCTTCCTCCATTCCACTGCCTACAGACATAATCAGCATCCCTAAACCATTTGTCTGTGAAAGTTCTCAATCGTCCAGGTTATGGTTGTGCCAAAACATGCTTTTTTCAAACGGCAACGGGACTTTCTTGATTTTTCCTTGAAGACGTCTTCAAGAAATTGAAAACTGAAGAAAAATCAAGAAAGTTCAGTTGTCGTTTGAAAAACATGCTTTTTGGAATATTCCTAAACCATAGTTATATGTATACGTGTGAAAATTCAAACTCATTTTTAAATTCTGAAGATGCTAGCTGTGCTAGTGTTGTGAGAATCTGGACGGTTTTTACACTTTAGCTTTTGCTTTAGGGTTTAAACAAATGTACAGTTTCCTTATAGCAGCAGAACCTTTCATTGCTATTACAAATATAGGAATCCACTGAACCAGCTGGTCCTGCTTGCATTTCTATCAATTACATTTTGTTTGAGATTTTCTAAACCATGGTAATGCAGTTCATGTTCTTATGTGTATTTTTCTGTTCGTGGATTTCTGATCGTACGAATCATTTTCTAAATGTTAAAATAATACCTGGTATAGGAAAACAAATGATAAAAATGTTTTTGAATCATTTAATTTACTGTTGTTCCTTGTTTAATTTCATTACTTTTGCTTTATTTGTTTTTAAAAGAAGTATTAATATATGGTCGTTTTTTATTTTCTCTGGCAACTGCCTCCATCAATATGTTAGGTAAAAAAGCTGGGCTGTACAGCATTTGTTTTGTGTTCTAAACTAGGTCCGGAATTGATTTAACTGGATATAAAAATTTTGTTTCTTACACAAATTTCTGTTAACTTTACAGAATTTGGAACTTTCTTTGATTTGGAAAATGATCTTCCTGATGAATTGATCCCCAATGGAGACCTGAACCTTGTAAGCAGCAGTGGAAACATTGTTCCAGATGCAGTTTCTAAACACACACAACTTTCTGAACTTCTGAGAGGAGGCAGTGGCTCTTCTCTTAACCAAGGAATTGGGAATGTGAACTCCGGCAGCCCTGTCCAGCAGAGCATCAATAGCCAGGTCCCGGCACAACAGAACAGTGTGAATATTGGCAACTTGAATGTGATGGGCAAGAGCCCATTAAATCAGGCAGACGCTGGTGTTTCAAGCTTGGCCAAACAAGCAGCCAGCACATCTGGGCCCAACACCACAGCCACTCCAGGCCTGAATTCTCAAGCACAGAAACAAGTGGGAATGGTGACAAACAGTCCAGCAACCTCCCAGACAGGTTCTGGGATATGTATGAACACTGGCTTCAACCAGGCTCATCCAGGTCTTCTCAACAGTAACTCTGGCCACAGTTTAATGAATCAGAGCCAACAAGGACAAGGGCAGGTAATGAATGGTTCCCTTGGGACAACTGGAAGAGGCCGAGGTGCCGGATTGCAATATTCTGTTCCCATCGTACAGGGAAATGTAAGCAATGTGCTGGCAGAGACCTTGACGCAGGTGTCTCCTCAAATAACAGGGCACACAGGCCAGGCAGGAGCCATGGCAAAAGTATGTGGGGGTCACGTAAACTGGGGAATGGTTTGTACTTTTATTCAAGTGCTTTATGAATGCTAAACTGCTTTTGCAGCTCTCCTTGAAATAACTAATTTTCAAAAGATATCGTAATAAGTGTAATTTAATTATTTGAGGTCTAGAGCAAAGGTGGCCAAGTGCTACCCAATATTTTGAGAAGTAGAGTAAGAGCTACAAAATAATGATTTGCATTCTTTGCTCTTATAGGATTTTTGGGGGTTGTTTTTTCGTTGCTATCTGTATCGTTTAAAAACTCACAGGCATATAGTTGGACTTGTATTTCAAGTCCATGTGTTTTTTAAATCTCAGATTGGTACAAAACTGGCTGAATTTTGCAGTTACGCTGCCAAAATTTATCTGTGCAATTGGGATCAGGGGGTCACAAAGTAGTGGAGCAGGGGAGGGGGCAGCATGGCCTTTCCCTAGTTTAGAAGAGTTGGCAGTTATTTGAGACTGGTGCTGAATTTAAGCTTGATTTTGTACTTGATCATAATTTTCCCCAAGTTTGGTATTTCCCTGAAACGTTGAGTTATATCTTTGAGCTGGGTGCCTGAAGATAATGCCCCAAATTGGAATTGGAAAAACTTCTCTTTTTATAAGCTGATGTTTTAATCAGGTCTGTGCTGTTTTTTAAAAGACCGCAAGAAATAGTTGTCTTGAGTTCCGGCTATGATGACATTGCTGCCACTGATGGTTCATGGTATCTGATCACCTGAATTGCTTGGAATGCAACAATTAATAATTTCTGGCATTGTTATATGCTGAATGTTTGGATTGGACTCTTTGCTCTGTATTTATTTGTGACAATATTTTTCCTTTTAACATCAGCTGATTTATGAAATGATCGTAGAACTATAAACTTAGAAGGGGCTAATGAGGCATGAACTCTACTCCTTGCAGGATCCACATTAAGGCATCTCCAACAGCTGGCTATCTAGCCTCTGCTCAAAGGCCTAAGGTTGGATAATCACCCCTTCTTTGTGTAATTGGTTCCACTGTTGGATTCCTGTTGGGGTTAGAGCATTTTCTAGTAGGAATCTGCCATCCTATAATTTCTGCATATTATTCCATATCCTGCATTTTGGAATACTGTGGCACAGGCCACAATAATTGGTATGATTTCCTTCCAGATATTTGAAGATTGCTGTCGCATTCCACCCCTACCCCTACCCCGTGCCTTCTCAGAGCTAGCTGTTCCTAGAATCTTCCGCCTTTCTTCTGAGGACCTGAGGTTTTTAATCCCTCGATCATCCTGATTATCTGAATTGGTTTGTAACTCTGGTGCCCATTTACTACGTACAATCCTCAAGAGTCAGATTTCAGATATTTCAGATAGAAATATCATGTCCTGCCATTTTAAAAAATTATATTTCGATTAATGTATCGAACACTGAATTTTCCTCCCAAGCAACTACATTGCTTTGTTAATTCTTAGTGCATTATAATAAGCTGGTATTCCAAGTTTAGTGTTGAAAATGCTGTTGCCAAGCCAGGTATCTGCCATTCAGCATTGGTACATTTAATTTCTGTTTCCTAAGTGAATAATTTTGCATTTTTCTGTTATTTTCAGGCCATTTCTTTAACCAAGCCCTAACCAGTTTTCTGTCATCTGTACATTTGTCCAACACTTCCTTCTTCATCAAATTAGTTAATAAACATTTTGAATAGTACAGAGCCTAGGATTGACCCTTGTGGTATCATATTCAGTTCTTCTCAATTTCAGTTTAATGAAGATCTGTTTATGAACCCATTGTGAATATGATTTTGAGCCATCTGTATCTCCATTTAATTGTCATGCTCATCCCTAAGTAGTTGGCTGATCAGAAACAAGATTTAATGTACCAAAATCAAGATGTATTATGTCTGCAGTATTTCTATAGGTTTGATTTTAAAAATGAAATCAAGGTCTTTGGGCAAGATTTGTTTTCCATAAATCTATGCTGACTTCTGGTAACTGCTGTATTAGTTTCAAAGTATTATTGACACTGCCGTGTCAAGAAAAGCAATTAATTTGAATATATAGAAGCTTGATAGTCTACATAGCTGATTGGTTAGGATTCTGCAGATTCGGTCAGAATATTCCACTGAAAGTTATAGCAATCCCCTCAATGAATTGTGGGAATTGTGTCATCATAGCTGAGAGACAAAATGGCATTCAGAAGTGTACATCCAAGCAGAGTCTAGAGGGGCACTTTAGTTTGCAGACACCCAGGAAGAGGATAATATAGTATAATTTTAACACCTTTGTCATCAGATTATTGGACATAAGATTATGAAGTCCAACAAATGGAATGCTTTATTACAAAAAGGTCTGTTTCAAACATACAATTTATGTGTAAGTGTTGAAATGAACATACAGCTAAGGAATAAATATAAAACTATATCATCGTTTATGATGAGCAATAGAGAGATTAGTAAAACAAAGAAGCATAATTATAGGTTCTGAATAAAATAATTTTTTTTGTTTTGGTTGTACCATGAATGGATCTATTACAGTAAGTAGAATGACTGCGAGAAGATAAATTACAAATCCTGTATAAATAAACGTTAGTCGATAATTTAATCTAAGAGAAGGAACAGAAAATTAAGAAAATTAAATGCATGGGCTTCTTGGGACAGAGTAAAACAAATTATATTACAGAATGCCCCCCCCAAAAGGGGAATTAGGCTGGTGCAATGTTTGAAAGGGGGAGTTTGGTGAAATCATTAAATAAAAGAAGCTGTGGTTTAGAAAATGCATATAAGAGAATGCTACAAAAGAAAGGAAAAAAGAAAGATATTGTATAATGTGTATATATAGAAAAAATAAATACAAAAATATGTAATTAAAGAAAAAATGGGATAGTTAAGATTAAAAGGGCTAGAAAAATGCAGAATGATTTTGATGGAAGCAAATAGTTGTTTTGGAAGTGGGTGAAGAGGAGCCACCAGTAGAGTGGAATTAAAAATAAAAATTATGAAATTATTTGGGATGAAGCTGCAGTGAGGGAATAGCAAAAAGAATATTTTAGAGGCGTGTATGGAAACGTCAGTAAAAACTGGAATTGTCACAACTGCTGTTATTATTGTTACTATTATATGGCAGCAGTCAGAACTAAACTGAAAAATGAAGATGCGTAAAAACTGACTAGAAAACAAATCAATATGAATTTTCCAGGAGAGGCAAAAGCACAGGATTGGACAATCTGGAAAGATCTATCCAAACAAACAGGAGGTACAAATGGAAACAGGTCCTTGATCAAAATGTGTTCTTTAAGATGGGATCAGTAAAACTGTTTCAGGATTCTCTCTATCTAGAGATCAGTGAAAGAACATACAGCTCAAGGACTCCACTGCGTCTCCGCAAAGACGTATACATTGAAAGACTATTGTTTTGTAATGCCCCAATAAGACTGTCAAGGCAGTGCATCTTAAATGCTACAAATGTAACATCCAATGAAAATATAACAAAAAACAAGTCATGAATGTTATGTGAATGTTGAAGAAAAGTAACACTGCCAGTATAAATGGTTTAATTGGAGAAATATTAACATGCATTGTGATTTGCCTATGAAGTGGCTGTGTGATTTTAGTATTGGTGTGAAGGTTACATTAGGAGTTAGGATTGGAAAGATTGGAAGAATGATATTGTTATTCTGTCTTACAAAGGGAAGGATATTAAGTGGTAGAAAAGGAATACAGTGAACTGGTGTGGTGTGAATTTTTGGTCTCCTGTTATACCGAAGGTAGTTCTGGAAAGTAGCAGATGCCGAATCATTGAACATGATCAATGCCTCTGAAGAAATTTTAGAATTAAAGAAGAGGCAATGGAAGGTAGAGCGGGGTGAGCAATCTTTTGTTGGTTACAGATTGCTCTTAGTATTTTTATTTTTTTTTTATGTGTAGATGGGGGTGTAGTGGATGGATTAACAGTGCGTAGTCAGGATTTTCTGGGATGGTGGGTCTATCCATGTTTAGACTTTTCAGCAGCTGCGTTCAGATTTCAATTCGGAATTCAATTAATGATTCCGGTTACTGCAAAAATGGAATTTGGGGTACGGATGATGCTCTGAGGCCACGAGATGCTCTGGATGGAGCTGTGACGTGGTTCTGTAGATATCATCTCCTTGTCAGATTCACTATTTTCTTTGAACAAGAAAATGGATACACAATATCATGTCTAAGTTGAATGTCACTACCGATGAAAGAGACTTTAAGCACATCAGCAATTCTTCGAATAAATCAACTTGTGCATTGCAAATAAAATATTCAGTGTTAAAACTTAATTGTGAAAGGAATTAAAGACATGTTTCCCCTGACAACCTGTAGATTAAATGTATTAAGCTCAGTGACAGGCCATCATTATATTACATAGATACAGAATAATGAAGTGTGAAAGTATTTTAGAGATAATCTAGTTTGGCCCCACTATTCAGTGAAGGGCATGCTAAGGATTTCACACAGTTTACCATTATCCAGCCTCTGTTTGAAGACCTCCAGTGAAGGGAAATGTACCCATCCACAAGGTGACTTCTACTCTTCTCAGGAATTCTTCCTAATATCTAACTTGAATTACTTCCCTGTGTTTTCAACCCATTCGTTCTGATCCTGCCTGCTGGAGTAACAGAGAACAAGTCCACTTCCTCCTGTATTATGACACGTTTTATATTTCTGAAGATCGCTATCCTATCTTTTTCAGTCTTCTCTTCAGCAGAATATTTAAACTCCGTATATTGAACAGTTTCTGTTTTAACTGATATGGTTGCTCTATTCTCTTGTTTTTCATTTGCATAGTATAGGTTTTATTTGCAGTTTTCAACTGTGGACTACAGGGGGATATATAAATATTTGAAATCAATTAATAGAAAAATACATTTCAGAAATTTCTGGAGAACCAGAAACCCTATTGAGAGGGCTGCTCTAATCCTGAGAATATTCCACAAGCAAATGACATAGGCACAATCTTAACCCACTTCTTTGGTTACTCTGTAGAAACTGGTAATCAGAGCAATGCTGGCTTAAAGCCTTTAGGACAGATAGCTGTTGATAGATTAATTTCCATGTCAAATTAAGGAATTTCTTCCATTACTATCTTTCTGGAAAGAAATCCCATCATTGGGAGAAGTTATTCATTTTCCCCGTGCTGCATATCCCACCACTGAATGACTGAGTACTGGTCGTCTTCAGAAGGAAGGAGAGAAAGCAGAAGGGCCTCTGTACTCAATGGCTCTGCAGCATGCATTTTTACATCTCTACAATGCTCTTTTACTCACTTTTTTCCTTAAATTATGCAATCCGAGATGTTGTATAATGTTATTTTTGAAGGAGCATTATCTCTTTTTTAGATCCAAATAATTTGCAAAGATTTTAATAGTTAATAGTTGGCTATAAAATATTAGGGCATAGTTTGGGGATTAAAAAATTAAGACACGTTGGTCATATAAAATAGGCTGCAGGATTTGAATGCTTTTGTCATTTATAATCTAGTAGCAAATTACTTGACGTATTTATAGTTAATTTTTTGTTGGCTTAATTGTTCTTTAATAATTTAACACTTCAAAATAATTGTCTTTGATTTTTTTAAATATTGTTCATTGATTCAGTTTTTTTTAATTGCCAATTTTGAGATCCAGTAATAATTTTTCTTTTCAAAATCTTTGCAAAATTATGCTTGGATATTAGCAATTTTTATATTAATAATCAGTAAGCAAGATGAAAAAATATTATTGTACGTAGAGAATGCATATTACACAAGTGGTTTTTAAAGCTTATTTTGTAGTTCTCTCTGTTATATGCCAACATTCACAGGCCCAACTAATATAATTGTGGAGCATGAATGCTGGGAGTTCTTATTCCAAAACCTCTGCAGGGTCACAGAGTCTCAATTTCTGATGTACAATGGTTTAAAGTTAATGTGGCCACCAAAAAAATCACAGGAGAGCAGAGCAAATGGTTTATATATCGGAAGGAACTCCTCTATCGAGTGGCAGCAGTGTTTGTCAGAAGAAGGTGTTTTGATTTATTTTGTACTTAAGACTTCAGGTGCTAATTTCAGCTAAAACTATTGGAAGTTTTATTCTTGTGCGTCCTTATGTTGAAATATTATAAATAAGATTTTTAAAATGAAGAGCAAATAATTTTTAATGTGAAAAATACTTATTCTCATTCCAGTGATGTTTTTTTCTTGTAAAATGCGCAGTATTCCTTCAGAAGTAAAATCATGACTTTGTATGGATCATAACAACAAAACCATGCACATAATTGTAATAATCTTAACAAGCTCTAGGTATATAGGAAGTCCTTGTTTAGCAACTGTCTCAAACAATAATCATTTGTAGTTACAACAGTTATGAAAAAGTAACTTTGTGACCATTCTTGTATTTATGACCTTCCCAGGTCTGTAAAACAAAAACAAGCTTAATGAAGATCGTAAGCACAGTTTCACTTAACAACTGCTTTGCTTAATAATCAAGTTGCTGGTCCCAGTTGGGTCATTAAACAAGGACTACCTGTACTATTAATTCAAACAATCTGCACTTTAGGCTTTGAAAATTATATACTATTCATTTCAGTCTGTACCTGCGCTTAAGTGAATACAGGAATCTAACATCATTAATTTTCCTTTCATTCCAGATGGGAATGGCCAGTAACCCAGGTCCCTTTGGGCAACCATTTAGTCAACCTGGAGGGCAGCAAATGGGAGCAACAGGAGTCAACCCACCACTACCAAATAAACAAGGCATAGCAAATAACCTGTCTCCCTTTCCTTCAGATATCAAGAGTGTTTCAGTTACCAATGTGCCAAATATGGTGAGTTGCTTGCAGCTCATTTGGAGGTTCGCTACAGTACTTAGGGTTTTATTGTCATTACTACTAGGGCAAGATGGTAAAACAACAACAGCAGAGTATTCCGTGAGAATAATGGCAAGAGTTATGCAGAAAACTGCATTCTAAACAACCTGGAACTGAAGTAGTGATACAATTTTCTGACAAACTCTGGGTTATGAAGTCACCTGTTAGGAACTCTGGAATGTACCTTCTTGTGCTTTTAGCATTTTAGTAGATTTTTAGGAGCTGTTTCGAATAGCTGGGATACATTTAGTATCCCAGTGAAGTTGAGGTAGCTAATAAGGAATTGTTTTCCTATGGAAGATTTATTTGGTTATGTTTGTCAAGTTGTTTGCGGTGCAAATTAGGAGACCAGAAAGATTTCTCAAAGAGAAAAAAATCAGCAAACACCAAAAAACTTTTAGATGGAGATAGATCACTTTAGAATGTATGTCATTATGTACCCCTGCAGCTGCACCAAGTTGAACAGGTTTCCATTCAGTATGTGGAGACTCCGTAATGTTCATGTAATTTAATTACTTGTGTTTTAAATGACTTTTCATTAGGGAAAAATAGATTGTGGCTTGTAAAATATTTTGACTATGGCGCTACTTTTTAAAGTCCTGAATATTTTATTCCTAAAAAATGTACTGTGTATATTGTTATGTAAGCCACAAAATTATGCTAAAGCTTAACATTAAAAATAAAATGGCTTGTGGCCTCTTAGGAGGTAGTTTATCACTCCAAAGAGATTTAAGATGGTAGTCAAACTAACATATGTATTAAGCAGATATGTTGTCCTGCACGTATAAAGCTTAAGGTACTGCATTTTTTGCTTTTAATCTCAGATGCAAACCCAGGTACAGCAAGTGGGAATTGTATCTACACAAGCTATGTCAACAGGGCCAACAGCAGACCCTGAAAAACGTAAACTGATTCAGCAACAGCTGGTTCTGCTACTTCATGCTCATAAGTGTCAGAGGCGAGAACAAGCCAATGGAGAGGTGCGGACATGTGCTCTTCCACACTGCCGAACTATGAAAAATGTCCTGAATCACATGACGCATTGTCAAGCGGGAAAGGCCTGTCAAGGTAAGAGCCAACATGTGGTGAGTTGCTCCCTAGCTTTGGTATAAAACAGTCCCTGGTTTTATATGGTTTTATACAACATCTAGGAGATGGAAATTGACCAAAAGTCCAACCTGATGGTTCTCATGATAATGGTATTATATAGTCCCTTGAAATCAAAATGGCTGGGTTATTTCTTTTTCCTTGCTTTGGTGAAATAGAATTTTCTGGAAAGAAATGACTGCAAAAAGCTACTTCCAATCCATTTTAGTTGGGCTGCTTTTTACTAACTAGTGTTCTCTTATTAAGAGTTTTAAAGTTTACTCTTAATGTTCTGCTGGCATTTCTGCTTCCTTTGTATGGTTGGAACCTAAAGGAAGATAGTTTTGACTGGTGAGGATAATCTTTTGTTTTTCCTTCTAATTTCAAAAATGTCTTCAAACATGTCACAGCCAATAAGCAACCTCAAAAGGAGGTTGCATTTCTTGTAACTCATTTGAGCTATGAGGGCTTTGCAGCATAGGTCTTTGGTAGAAAAATATGACTTTTTTATGGTATTTCAATACAGTCATTCCAGTTATTGGTCCTTTGTTTAATAGGTGATATCCTCAGTATATGATCAGCAGAATTCTCAGCAGAGCGAATTCTATGTTGCAGTATAGCAAATAGTGGATAGCCCCCATTCATAGATTCAAACTTTGCAAATGCTACCGTGTGATTTAACAAACTTGGAATTAAGGTTATTCAGGACTATAGAGGTTTAGTTTATGGTTTCTCTTCCGTAGTGGCACATTGTGCATCATCACGTCAGATCATATCCCACTGGAAAAATTGTACACGGCATGACTGCCCAGTGTGTCTCCCACTGAAAAATGCTAGTGACAAGAGAAGCCAGCAACGTAAGTAGCCTTTCTGTTGAAGAATGTTTTTTATTGGGAGTAAAGAAAAATTCAGAACAAGTACATTGTCTCCATTTCCTGCTTTACTTTGAAACTTGTTCCTTTAGAATGATATTGAATTAAGAAAATATAAAGCCACAGTGTTATTAGGACGTTTAATCTTAAATAGTTTGATTGCTTACCTGCATTTGGCTAAAAAGCTTCCCTGGGTAAATGAAGAGTAGGGGTGTCAAACTGGTGGGCCATGGGCCGGATGCGTCACGTGCAAGCCACGCCCACCCCAGCTCCCCAGAGGGAAAAACCGTCACCATGCATCATCTGTGATGTAGAGGAATAGAGATAACCTTGGAGAAAATACCTGGCAGCTATTACAAAGGCACCTGCTTAGTCCCAAAAGAGAGGAAAGGGTGAGGAAGGAACTTACCAGAACCCACCAGAAGTCCTTTGGATATAAAAGGAAGGCAAAAAAGAAATCCTGTTAGGCTTTCAAGATTTTGTAATCTCTATCGATAAAGTAAAATTCCATTATTTTTTGTGACTCTGTTCACAGTAGGTTCCAAGTTAGGAAAATCACGAGAGCCTTTCTGTTAGATATAAAAAGTAATGATCTGAAAATATTTTTTAAAAATGTATTCAGATTTTAAAACTATCTTTAAAATCATTCATTAATCTATCAAACCTATCACTGCCCAGAATCACTCTGTGAGAAACATGATTTCTAAATTTGATATGATAAATAGATAAATATAAAATTATGAGCATAATTATATTCTGTTTTGTTTGCTAATATGGAGATGAGATAAATCAACAGATCTGGTAACCAATCTTTCTGAAGGATCAATTACTAAAGAATATGAGGGGATAGAACAGAGCAAGGTAGAGAAGTAAAACAAAGAATGCCTAGTCCTAAGGATTTGAGAGATAAATTGCTGGTCCTGAAGTATACTTTGTAGTGACTGAATTCCAATCAGGACTTCTGGCATTAATTATTTGGAAATAGTTGATTGGATATTCAGCAAGATGGGAAATGATGCACTAAACAGCAAAGAAATTTAAAGTGTAATCCGCTAAATGAATTATCATTATGAGAATAACTGCTGCTTTGGACATCTTGTGTTTTAGCCAGCATTTAGTCAATGTAATGTGTATATGTGTATATTTGTATATATAGATAATTGTTTTTTCTTAAGTACTGATTGTTCTCTAATTACAATTTTTGAATATATTTCTCAGAGTGCTATTGAAATTCTCTCATTTCAATAGAATTAGAATTACAGCTGTTCTGGGGGGGGAGTTATTTTGATCTTGAATCTACAAATGATTCCTTTGTATGCACTTGTAGATCAACAGAAGGGAGTGTTGTTCATCAAGAAATGTATGTACTTCTCAGTAATTACAAACTAACCCTAATGTAAATTTGCTGATAGGTTGAATGGTCCCTTTAAAAATGCTGAAGCTATTTTGGAAGTGAACTCAGCGCAAACCAAACCGTGAGAGTATATGTGTGATAGAAACTTCAACAGTTTCCCCATAGTAGAACTATAGAAACTCAGGTTTGGATCTCCATCCAGCCCCAGATCTCATATTTAGTCAGTCATGGCTCTCTTAGTTTCACTTATCTCATGAGAGAACATAGATTGAAAAATCTATGTATGAGTTATGAGCTATCCCAAAGGTTCTTCAGAAGAAGCTTCTTGGATGAGAAGCGAAACGTCTTCAAGGAAAAACAAAGAAAGTCCATTTGTCACTTGAAAAAGCACCTTTGGGACAACCATGACCTGGATGACTAAGAATCTCCATGGAGATATGAGCTAGTGTTTCAATTTCTTATCATTAGTGCATTAGCTTGTGGTATATGTATTGCATAATTCAGTACTTTTTTCCCCTCCCCCTAGCTCTCCTTGCATCACCAGCTGGTGGAATCCAGAATTCTGTGGCATCTGGAACAGGACAGCCCATAACTCCTTCCCTAACTAATCCTAACCCTATTGACCCCAGTTCTATGCAACGAGCCTATGCTGCTCTTGGCTTACCTTACGGCAATCAACCACAGGCACCGTTGCAACCACAGGTACCAGGCCAGCAGCCTACACCACCTCAAACCCACCAGCAAATGAGGACTATCAGTGCACTGGGTAAGTAAGGGAGCTGCTTCTAGCAGTAGAGAGAAAGTGAGAATTTTGTTTTCAGTTGATGTTCAGTTGATGTGTTCAGGAAAATGGAAAAGAATAGAAGGCAAAGAATTCTTGATAAGTGCAAGATTAGCTTTGGCTGGAAACTGGGATCATCATCATTTTCCTTTAATCAGAATGAGTTTTCTCTGTGCTTAAGAGTACTTACTATCTTGAGATAGGTAAAGAATGGAGTTTTTTGGTTCTCATTGGCACACAAAGTGTGGATGTTGAGGATGGAGGGCAAGTTAGCACTTTGGTGGAAAATATAAGTTAATTTTCACTGATTGCAATGCATGTATTGTTGCTTATAACTTTTATTTCATTTGCATCTCACTTTTAATCATATATTTATGTGTTTTACTTTGTTATTTGAGAAATGTATTTCTTGGTTGAGTTTTTCTACAGTGCATCCATAAATTATGTTAATATAAATATAAGAACTGCCTGAAAATGCTCCATGACTAACATAGTACATTCTTGTTCCAAAGGAACTAATCAGATGAATCTGGCTGCAGGAGGAATAACTGATCAACAGGCTAGCATGATCTCAGAAACGTCTCTTCCGACTCCACTTGGAACAGCAAAGTAAGAAAGGCTTCTTGTTTACAGCTGACCATTACTTCTAGTTTTAAAAATTACAGAGTTGTGGTAATGTTACTTTCCATAGACATTTTGTATCTCGCTGGTAGGGAGGGCTCAGTGATAAAATTACAATAAAATTTCATTGCTTGTGCTTGCTGTAGCAATCAGTTATTTGATAATGTCTTAACTTTGGTCATCAATAAGGACATTTAAATACAGAAATAAATTTCAATACAATAGAGATCTACAAAATGTTCCCTAACTATACTTTCTTTAGCCCCTTAATGAGTGATGGCACAAATTCTGGCAGTGTTGGAAATCTCAGTGGCTCTATGCCAACAGCTGCGCCACCTTCAAGTACTGGGGTGAGGAAGACCTGGCATGAGCATGTCACCCAGGATCTGCGCAATCACTTAGTACACAAACTGTAAGTATTAACCAGGTGAAGGCATAGCTCACTGTGGGATAAGACTAGTCTGTTAATTATGTTACTTTATAGTGCCGTTCCTTAGATTTGGGGAATATGAGAAACTGGCTAGTTTGATTAAACATTGATTTCTTCTTCACTATATGAGAAGGTAGTTCATGAGAAAAACTATTTCACACATTTATTCTACTTCCCAATTTCATTTTTATCTCAGTGCCACCAACTAAGGTTTCAATTGCTGCATATCATTCTGAAGGAAGAGTAGTTCTCATTGAATTTCTTAAGAGCTGGAATTTTAAGTGTGTTTCCACTATACGGTGTTTTCTTGCCTTGATTCTAAAGGGAATTAAATCTTTCCTTTTTTTCAGTGTACAAGCCATTTTTCCAACTCCAGATCCAGCAGCTTTGAAAGATCGGCGGATGGAAAATCTGGTGGC
The DNA here is from genome assembly GCA_023653725.1 of Bungarus multicinctus. Lineage (NCBI taxonomy): Eukaryota > Metazoa > Chordata > Lepidosauria > Squamata > Elapidae > Bungarus > Bungarus multicinctus. Next base: position 22,035 of record CM042842.1, read on the forward strand.
TTATGCTAGGAAAGTTGAAGGCGATATGTATGAATCGGCTAACAGTAGGGTATGTTATTGATCTGAAAAAAATGGTTTGGATGGATATGTCAAATGCTGTAGAATGCCACACTTTTGAAAAATTGTGGAATCAGGTACATTTCTGCAAGATCATGAGCTTCCACTGCAGGGCTCTTCTATGTGGTATAATGATTTAAAAGATTGCCAGTTAGGTAACTACTTCAATCTTCAGTGCTTAGAAAGACTGCTTAGAAAGTTTCTTTCTCACAGGAAAGAAGGTGTTCTAGTTTTAAGTCTAGCATCTGAATTTATAGGAACATCTTCTAAAGTGAAGAAGTCTGGAATGTCACAGTGTTTTTATGTTACTGTAGGAATCTAAAGCTATATGCAATTTCTGTTTAGCCCTTGAACAAGAGGCTGCCAGGAAATTCCAGAACAGGAGAAGTTGAAAAGGGTCGTGGCAATACTGTTGCCAGGAGAAGGAGCCAGGCTCAGTTCTTTATCTTACATACCTGTGTGAGAAGATGAGATCTGGCCAGCATTTTAAACAGTGCTGTTACGTTGTCAAAAGCGTTACATCACAGATGTGTAAAGCCCTTTGGGCCAGTGAGATTGTACTTGAAGTACTATGTACACTTCTGGGCACCACATTTCCAGAGGGGCTTTGACGGGTTAAATCAGGTTCAGAGGAAGAGAGGGACGGGGCATTGAGGAAAATAATTTTGAAGCGAAACATGATATCCAGTCTTTAGGTAATAAAAGGCTATCACTTCAGTTTATACTACTGTTCAATTAAATTGCATCCACAGTATTGCTTTCACAATCCTATCACTATATTGCAGCAGCTTGCTCAAGTTTCTTTTCATCTAGAGTATAGGTTGATGGATAATATATGGCTGTCCAGATGTTAGATTTAAATTCCTATCATCCTCCATCTTAGATCACAGCTGATCATATCAAGTATCATCTGGAGGATGGTATATGTTGCCTGTCTCATCTAGAGACTGTGTTGTGCCAAATTTCAGGAATTATTTTTTCACTTAGGTACTCTGCTTCATGAGGTAGTTGCTTCAAATGGTCACTATTCATATACCAAAATGGATTCAAATTATAACTTCAATCTGTGCTCATCTGATCCTAAAATTTTCTTTTTTCAGGATGAATATTACCATTTATTAGCAGAGAAAATATATAAGATACAAAAAGAGCTAGAAGAGAAACGGCGGTCTCGTTTGCATAAGCAAGGGATCTTGGGTAATCAGCCCACCTTACAGGCCCCTGGGTCTCAACCTCCTGGCATTCCACCAGTGGCAGCAACTGTGGGTCAAGCGCAGCCTGTGAGACCTCCCAGTAAGTGATTCACTGAAAATATAGAGCAAGAAAGACCTTGCTACTTCTTTTTATCGTTTTGTAATCAAAAAACCCATCTTAACAAGTTTTAAAAAATGAAAATTTCTAAAACCACAGGGAAGCAGGATCAAATTTGAATTTGCCTACAGATCTATAACCATTTTATGAAATTCTGAAGAGATGACATTTGCTGGACCTCCTCCCTTGGAAAGGAAGTCCTGATGTTGTGCCTCCCTAGCATCCCCGAATGAATTTTCTTAAGCAGACAATATGAACCTTTCCCAGCATCAAGATGAAGATGAGCCAAAACACCCTTCTCAGCACTTCCTTCCCAAATGGATTGCTTGACATTGTTATGCATCGCTCTGTTGCTGCCTTCAGGTATCATTGTAGGAATACATCGTCTGAGGTGGAGGCTGGAGAAGTTTAGACCAGGTTCCCACATTGCTTACAGTTGTTGTTAGATGTTTACTTAGTAGTGTCAGAAGCAAGGTTTACCACCATGGCTCCTCCTAAAGTGTAACAGGTGTAACATTTGTAGTACACAGGTTTCATGGTGAAGATGTTGGCCCAGAACCCAAGAGAGGGTGAGTTCTAGTCCGCCTTTGGCATGAAAGCTGACTGGCTGACTGGGCCAGTCTTTCTCAGCCCAACCCACCTCACAGGTTGTTGTGAAAGTCGGGGGAAGAAGGAAAGTTATGTACGCCTGCCGCCATTATTATTATTTTATAAGGGCAGGGAAAAAAATCTAGTAAATAAATACTATCACCCTTGGGAACCTCTCCAGTTGATAAAACTGCTATTTATTCCTTATGTACTTGTGGAAGACTGACAGGAGAATCCATCTTTTAAGATGATGGCACTATCTGCAATTTTTAATGTTCTGATTTTATGAATAATCAATCATTTTTAAAACAGATATAGCCCAAATAATTCTAACATAATTTAGATTTCTATCAGAGTTTAATGTTCATTTATTCTGTTACAGATGGCCCTATATCCATGCCAAGTGTGCCTCTGGGCCGTATGCAGACCACTCAAGGTATTTAACATCCATTGCTTCCTCTTTTAATCTCTGCTATGGCTTTTGCTTTCAGCTAGGGTACCCTATCTAGCCCCTCCAATTATGCCACCTGTTCCAATAACCTTCTATCCCAAGTCTGCATGATAATCTCCCAGTAAGTTCTTGATTTATTTATTATTTTAGGTTTTATATACCGCCCTTCTCCCGAAGGACTCAGGGCGGTGAACAGCCAACTAAAATACATGTAGACAAATATAAATAGTTAAAAAAGAATTAAACCATAGGCTGTCCCTATAAAAATCTAAAAAACCCCAATTAAAATAAATTAAAACTTTGTACACCCATCCCAACTAATCTAAAAACCCCATTTAAAAATCCCATTTGAGTCAGCTCAGGCCGGCCTGCTCGAAGAGCCAAGTCTTCAGGTCACGTCTGAAGGCCCTCAGGTCACTGGTCGTTCGTAGTCCAGGGGGCATCCCGTTCCAGAGGGCGGGTGCCCCCACAGAGAAGGCCCTGTTCCTCGGGGTCACCAGGCGACACATAGAAGGCGTCGGGACCCGGAGGAGACCCTCTCTGTGGGAGCGCACCGGTCGGTGGGAGACTACTGGCAGAATGCGGTCTTGTAAGTATCCCGGTCCGATGCCATGGAGCGCTTTAAAGACCAAAACCAGTACTTTAAAGCGAACCCGGAAGGCCACCGGCAACCAATGCAGCTCGCGCAGGAGGGGCGTCACGTGGGAGTATCTCGACGCCCCCATAACTACCCGCGCGGCTGCATTTTGTACCAGTTGAAGCCTCCGGGTGCTCCCCGCAGGGAGCCCCATGTAGAGGGCATTACAGTAGTCCAGACGGGAGGTGACCAGGGCATGAGTGACTGTGCGTAAGGCGTCCCGATCAAGAAAGGGCCGCATCTGGCGTATCAGGCGAACCTGATAAAAAGCCCCCCTGGAGACGGCCGTAATATGATCTTCCAAAGACAGCCGTACATCCAGGAGGACACCAAGATTGCGAGCCCCTTCTGTGGGGGTCAAGATCTCATCCCCAATAGCCAGCGACGGAGTCAGCTGACTATATCGGGCCGCCGGAAACCACAGCCACTCGGTCTTGGAAGGGTTGAGTCGAAGCCTGTTCTCGCCCATCCAGTTCCGCACAGCCTCCAGGCAACGGGCCATAACCTCCACAGCATTGTTGGGGTGGCTTGGGGTGGAGATGTAAAGCTGAGTGTCATCAGCATAAAGATGGCATTTCACCCCAAAACCATGTATGATCTCTCCCAGCGGCTTCACATAGATGTTGAACAGAAGAGGGGAGAGGACCGACCCCTGAGGCACCCCACACATGAGGGGCCTAGGGGTGGACCTCTCCTCCCCCCGTCAACACAAATTGCGAGCGGTCCGAGAGGAAGGACGAGAACCACCGCAAAACGGTGCCCCCAATTCCCAACCCCTCCAACCGCCGCAATAGGATACTATGGTCGATAGTATCAAAAGCCGCTGACAGATCTAAGAGGACCAGGACAGAGGAATAACCTCTGTCATGGGCCCTCCAGAGATCATCTACCAACGCGACCAATGCTGTTTCGGTACTGTGCCCGGGCCTGAAGCCCGATTGGAACGGATTGATTGATTGATTCTCCAGAACTCCAAATTTTACTTGAGAGTTCACTGTCTGTTGCTTGTGAAGCAATTTATGTTGTTTGTTAAATGGCATAATTATGTTTTTCCTCATTTGAATCAATTTATGCCATTCACATAATCACACAAACGACATAAATTATGTCCATTTAAAAAAAAAAATTCAGAATTAACAGACATTCCTTTCTTCCAAATGGCGTATTAAATTGAGATATACTGAAATCAACTGTCCTTGCAGAAACTCCAAAATTGCTGCTGATGAAAAGGTAGTATCTATGTTCCGTGAAGTCTTGATGAAAAACAAATGGAAACTTTCTAATGAAACTTTAGGAAGAACACCATTACAGGATCAACAAATATGATAAAACTGCAAAAATCAGCTTTAATCAGATGGGCCTCTGCAAGGAAACAGAATTAATAGCTTTTTTTAAAAAGGGAAATAGGTGTGCATGTATGGCCAAGTGGTGTTGCATGCATCTTAAGGGGGACACTTAGCCTGAATCTTCATCAAAGCAAAGCGTCCTCTGGAAGTTTTGCAGTCTTGCAAACGGGAATGCTGTACCCTCAGCAAGCTCTTACACAGACTGACACCTTGTGGCACGATCTCCAGAGGTTAGCTATTCTGCAGAAACTGTATTTCCCATCAAAGGGGTCTAAAGTAGAGGCACAAGCAGAATAAGGGAAGGCCCAAAGCAGTCCCTGTACATAAAGAATACGAAAACATAAGGTCCTTGAAATTTTTCAGATAGCTGTGGGTCACTTCTGCTTACCACTTAGAACTGAACTAGAGATTTTTCTGCAGTATTGCAGGCAAAATAGTTTTATTAAATTTGTTCTCTCCCTACACTAAGTAAAAACTCTTCTTTCAAAGATGGAGTTACGCAGAAGTCATATTAAAAATAGGAAGAAAGGGGATGCACTTGTGACACGCCTCTTCTTCTATCAGTTCCTCAGGAAAGGAAAATTGCAATTATAATAAAATAATTCAAGCTATTCCAGCCTCACTGACCCAAAGCAACAGTTACTTTCAAAGGCATTGCAAGAGTTCTTTTCTGAACCTCCTGCCTCCTAGCAGTCCAGCTGAGGAATTGCAATTGGACAGTCCATCAGCTCCTGTTGGAAAAGCAGGTGGCCGCAGCTAGAGGACTTTTGTTCAATATCAATTCAGTTGTGCCAATTATGGCTTTACCTAGAACAAGGAATATCTGTTCTGTATAATCCCACCACTAGTCATCTGTGAGGGCAACCGGAATGATTTCATTCCCATATTTAGTCCAGAACTCTGACTTCCAAAGATCCAGTTGATCCAGTCCAGTCCCACTTATGATAATTGGAGTCCATTGGGCTCCCATTAGTGTTCTCTCAAAATGTCCTTTGTTGTTTCTTCCTACTTGTTTACTGAACTGCCTGGGCCAGGTTTTCCTGCCCGTTTGAGCGGGGCTTGGACATTGTGTGTCTAATGAACTGTTCTGGGGGTACATTTTGCAGGAGTGAATCAGTTTAACTCCATGTCCATAGGGAATGCCCAAATGTCCCCAGCATCAGTCGGGCCTCGTGCGGCTTCTCCACTGAATCACCCTGTTCAGATGAACTCCATGGCCTCTGTTTCGACGGTTCGTATTATATTATTTTTCTTTCGTTGTTAGAATACTTCTAGAAAGTCAATACAGCTATTGGTTGCTTTGCATCCTTCCCAGTATTGCCACATTGGAATTTTCAGTTAATGCACTTTATTGCAATATTCACTGATTTTCTGATCTCACCCCGCTCTCTATATTATACAAGAGAACCTGGGAAATATTCAGTGTAAGCCATTTAAAAGAGCATTGTGTTTTGTTCAGTGTTTCCTTGCAAAGCCATTCTTCCTTTTGTAGTTACTATCTGTGCCTTCTGAAACCTGTGATCCAGAATCCTAATATAGGTAGATTGTTTTGTTTACTAGATGGCTCTGTCTCCTTCCCGAATGCCTCAGTCTCAAAATGTGATGGGAGCTCATTCTGGCAACCTCTTGGGTCAGCCCACCAGCCAAACCCAATTCCTGCCCCAGAATCAATTTTCTGCCTCTAGTGGAGTTTTGAATGCCAACAGTACAGCTCTGGGGAAGCCAGCAGCACAGGCTGGGGTAGGACAGGTAAGTTTTGCAGATTTTTCTGGCAAATTTGTTTCAATAATTTTTTGGGTACCTGTTTGCGAAATATGGAATCTTCTACTAAATTCTAGTTGTGGGGAATGGATAGCACAGTGGCTGTTGCTCGCACAAGAAGAAAATGTGATGCATTTGTGTGTCTCAGTATGCGCACAAGAATTTGATGAAGTTTTGTATATCCTGTTAAGTGTAGGTTTTTCTAACAGGGTCAGCTTCCTGGCATTGCTGTTCCTAATTCAGTTACCTTACTGGGATCACAAAACAATCAGCTCTCGTGTCCTCCAGTGAGCCAGTCACCCCTTCATCAAGCTGCACCTCCATTATCCACGGTGGCTGGAGTGCCACCTCTTCCACACCAAACCCCTCCAGGACTTACTCCACCACAGTCAATTGTGCCTGCCCAGCCATCTACCCCTGCCTCCTCGTCAGGCCAAGCTCCCACTCCAGCTGCTGGCTCAGTTCCTAACACCATGCAGATGCAAAGCACCCCTTTGGGGCAACTGGCAACACCAGCTCAGGTCACCCCCCAGCCTCAGACCCCCGTGCATCCTCCATCTGTGCCCACCCCACAACCCCTGCAGCCGCAGCCACCGCCTTTGTCAACCCAGGCGCCCAGTACTCCGGTAAGTGTTTCATCTTTTCCCTGTCTGGACTTTCTGCTGCCTTTCGATTGGAAGCTCCTTAGAAATCAAGCAGCAAGTGAAGCAGCACTATCCAAACTTGTGATCTTGTGCAGAAGCAAGCTATTAATTTTTTTTTAAAGTAGAATGTTTGTACCTCATCCTGAATGTCATCAAAGACTGACACAATGCGATTCAGGCAGCCTTTAGTTGCTGTTTGCCACCTTTGATTGTTTGCCATAAAGAGCTTAATAATGAAGCACTTTAATTGGTCACAACAGATGTTTTAGCATTGATTGGCAGATGGTTCCAGCTAGCACCTTTACATTTTGCATCATCTACCATTTCTGAACTTTTCTTAAGAGCTCTAAATTGGAAGTTTACAAGATATAGATCTTTCTGCATGTGTTGTTTTTCAAGGGCATTGTTGTAGCTTTCTTATGGCACTCCAAAACAATTGCTTCTTGGACTCTGCCACAATCCTTCAAATATATTATGGATTCTAAGATGGGTAGGTAAAGCAGATTCACCCCATAGAAATATTTACGGACAGTCATCTCAGTTTAAAGTTGCAGATTCAGTGCCTTTCTTTAAAGCCAGATTTCCATTTTTTCCTTCCTTCCTCCCTCCTTCCCTCTCCCCCTTTCTTTCCAGCTATCCCAAGCAGCAGCAAGTACAGACAATAGGATACCTACACCAGCCTCTGTTGCCAGTGCTGATGTCAGTGCCCAGCAACCTGGCCAGGAAACACAAATGCAAGAAAATAAACCAGAAGTCATGATAGAAAAAGCTGACTCAGAATATGTTGAGGCTCATTTGGAGCCAAAACCAGAGGTAATTGAGAACCAAATCATTATCAGTAGATTAATAATAAACATGACCTACTCTTGCTTACTTGAAAAAAATGGACAAATCTAGAAGGTTGTACTGGAGATAAATACTCAACTTCCCCTTTGCTTTTTAGTTGGAGAGGACATATCGGGACCTGCACGAACCAAAGAAGAAACTAATGGGGTAGATGGCAAGCAAGAGTCAATGGAGATAGAAGGAAAAAAATCAGAGCTAAAAGAAGAGGAAGATGGGAACAGCAATGGTACCATATCGCAGTCTACATCACCATCTCAGTCACGGAAAAAAAGTAAGTCTGCATCTCTGTAACTCTGGGATATCTTCTGAGGCTGGACAGCAAATCAGTCAAGCCTCTTGTGCAGTCAGGCCTAAGCCTTCCTTGCATTATCACTCTATTCTCGGTAAGATCAGCCATCCAGGCACCATGGAGAATGAGAAGCAGGGTTAATAGATAGTTGTTCCTTGTGGCTTGTCCTTAATCTCTTTTGGGGGGAGGGGTGTATGTGGGTAGGATCGTATTTTTTTAGCTTTAGTTATCATTTACTGATCCTTTCTCCAACAATATTTATTTTATCTTTCTTAAAGCTACCTGAGCAAGGGGTCAGGGATTATTGCATTTTTTTGTAATTAAATTTCTTCAATGAAATTTGTGAAGTCTAAACAATTTCATGAGAAATAACGCAATAACTTGTGGTTGATTGCATTAATTGATGCACATAGGGCAGTGTAGTTGGGATGATGGACGGATGGACAGATGGATGGATGTATAGATAGATAAAAATAAGATTTCTATTTAACAGTCTTTAAACCTGAAGAATTGCGCCAGGCCCTCATGCCTACCCTGGAAGCTTTGTATCGTCAGGATCCAGAATCATTACCTTTCAGACAGCCAGTGGATCCTCAACTTCTAGGTATTCCGGTGAGTGAGTAACCAGAAGGAAATTAGCTAATTTATTTATTTATTTACACATTTATATACCGCCCTTCTCCCGAAGGACTCAGGGCGGTGTACAGCCAACTGTAAAATATTCCACATTATAAAAGTTAAAAGAAGATTAAACATCCTAAGGCTGCCACTAAAATGTAGCCCAACCCCAATAAATTAACAATAAAAAATCCCAAAACCTAAAACCCAAAATTCTAAAATTACTCTTTAAAACTCCCATTTCAGCCCAGGCCGGCCTGCTCAAAGAGCCAAGTTTTCAGTGCATGTCTAAATGCTCTCAGGTCGGTGTTGTTACGTAGCTCAGGAGGCAGACCATTCCAGAGGGTGGGTGCCCCCACAGAGAAGGCCCTATTCCTTGGGGTCACCAGGCGGCACATAGATGCCGTTGGGACGCGAAGAAGGCCCTCCCTGTGGGAGTGCACAGATCGGTGGGAGACTACCGGCAGAACGCGGTCTTGCAGATAGCCTGGTCCAATGCCATGGATCGCTTTAAAGGTCAAAAATCAGAACCTTAAAGTGAACCCAGAAGGCCACTGGCAGCCAATGCAGCTCGTGCAGGAGAGGTGTCACATGAGAGTTTCTTGACGCCCCCATAACTACCCGCGCGGCTGCATTTTGCACCAGTTGAAGCCTCCGGGTGCTCCCTGCAGGGAGCCCCATGTAGAGAGCGTTACAATAGTCCAGGTGGGAGATGACAAGGGCATGAGTGACCGTGCGTAAGGCGTCCCGATCCAGAAAGGGCCGCAACTGGTGAATCAGGCAAACCTGATGAAAAGCCCCCCTGGAGACGGCTGTAATATGATCTTCTAAAGACAGCCATGCATCCAGGAGGACTCCCAAATTGCGAGCCCTCTCTGGGGGGGTTAAGATCTCTCCCCCAATAGTCAGCTGACTCCGTTTCGGGGCACCGGAAACCACAGCCATTCAGTCTTGGAAGGATTGATCTGGAGCCTGTTTCCGCCCATCCAAATCCGCACGGCCTCCAGGCACGGGGACATAGCCTCCACAGCATCGTTGGGATGGTTTGGGGTGGAGATGTAAAGCTGAGTATCATCAGCATAGAGATGACACTGCACCCCAAGACCATGGATGATCTCCCTCAGCGGCTTCACATAAATGTTGAACAAAAGAGGGGAGAGGACTGACCCCTGAGGCACCCCACAAATGAGGGGCCTAGGGGTGGACCTCTCTCCCCCCCCCCCTCCCACATCAACACAAATTGCGAGCGGTTAGAGAGGAAGGAGGAGAACCACCGTAAGACAGTTCCTCCAATTCCTAACCCCTCCAATCGCCGCAGTAGGATACTATGGTCGATAGTATCAAAAGCCACCGAGAGATCTAACAGAACCAGGACAGAGGAATAACCTCTGTCACGGGCCCTCCAGAGATCATCAACCAACGCAACCAATGCTGTTTTGGTACTATGCCCGGGCCTGAAGCCCGATTGGAAAGGATCGAGGTAAGTCGTTTCCTCCAAGTACTGAGGGAGCTGACGTGCCACCACACTATCAACAACCTTCGCCACAAAGGGAAGGTTGGAGACTGGACGATAGTTATTTAAAACAGCCAGGTCCAGGGCAGGCTTCTTGAGGAGGGGTCGCACCACCGCCGTTTTCAAGGCAGCGGGAAGCGATCCCTCTCTCAATGAAGCGTTGACAATCCCCTGGAGTCAGCCTTGTGTCACCTCCCTGGAGGTTGAAACCAACCAGGAGGGACACGGGTCCAACAAACATGTGGTGGCATTCAGCCCCCCCCCCCCCCCCCCCATCAACCTGTCCACACCCTCAGCAGTCACAGGGTCAAACTCCTCCCAGATAACAGTCTCAAGACTTTCCCCGGACACCTCCCTTGGGACCATCCAACTGGAGTCCAGCCCGCCCCGAATCCGAGCGATTTTGTTGTGCAGAAATCGGGAAAACTCCTCTGTCCTGCCCTGCAAGAGGTCCTCCTGCGCTCTCGGCTCAAGCAGGGAGCGGGTCACTCTAAACAGAGCGGCAGGCCGATTTTCTGCCGACGCAATAAGGGCGGAGAAATGCGAACGTTTCGCCGCCTCTATTGCCACAAGGTAGGTCCTAATATGGGACCTCACCTGTGTCCGGTCGGACTCGGCACGGCTAGTCCTCCAAACACTCTCCAGACGTCTTTTCCAGCACTTCATTTCTCTCAGCTCCTCCATAAACCACGGAGCTGGATGGGATCTGTGCCGGGTCAGAGGTCGCAAAGGCAGAACTCAGTTCAGAGACTCAGCGGCCAACCTGTCCCAGGTGGCCACCAAGTCTCCAGCCGAGTTATGAGCCAGAGTCTCAGGAAATGGCCCAAGCTCCCTCTGGAACCGCTCAGGGTCCAACAGGCGCCTGGGGCGGAACCATCTGCACGGCTCCGCCTCCCTGCGGTGGGAGGTGGCGGTACAGAAGTCAAGCCTAAGAAGAGAATGATCTGACCATGACAAGGGTTTTATGGCTAAGTTCCCAAAGCTACAATCATTCAACCACTGACCAGAGACAAAAATCAGGTCCAGCGTGTGTGTCCCCATGTGAGTGGGGCCAGAAGCTAGTTGGGTCAGGTCCATGGCCGTCATGGAAGCCATGAACTCCCGAACCACCCCAGAGGTTTCCCCCGAGCGAAGGCAGGTTGAAATCCCCCATGACTAAAAGCCTAGGGGTCTCAACCGCCAGCCTGGCTATCACCTCGAGGAGTCCGGGCAGGGCCGATGATACGTGGCAGGGAGCCAGGTACGCTATCAAAAGGCCCATCTGAACCCTCTGCCCCCACTTCACAAAGAGAGACTCACAACCAGCCGTCTGAGGAACAGTGGCCTCCCTAGGACAAAAGACTTCTCTAATAATCACCGCCACCCCACCACCCCTTCCCTGAGACCTCGGCCGATGAAATGCTAAGAAACCTGGTGGGCACATCTCCTTCAGAGGAATACCACCCTCTGGGCCCAACCAGATTTCAATAATACCTGCCAGGTTCACGCTCTCCTCCTGAATAAGATCATAAATCAGGGGGGCCTTATTGACAACGGACCTGGCGTTGCACAACATCAGCCGGATACTCAGGGCCTGAGACTGCACAACCAGGCCTGCAAGACGGGTGAAGAGGGTCGGAGTGCGCTACCGCTTGAAGACAGCGGCTGCGCGATCCCGTAACCTGGTTTTTCTTCTAGCCATGCATATTTCTATCTGTTAATTAGAAGGCCCATCTGAATAAAGACCTTTTTCAATGCCTTTTCTTTCTTTTTTCCCTTTGCCCTACACTTTTCCTTTTTCCTTTATTTTCCTATTAATTTCTTTTGTATTTTATATTAAGAATATTTTGACTGTTAGTAGAGAGCTATGATGAGTGTCTGTGGTAGTAGATATACTGCATGGTTTGTAACAACTTGACCTCTGGAAGACCAAGGGCTCTGCAGAATGCAGAGACTCTGGCATTATTTACTTTACTTTGGGAGTATTACTAGGTCTCTTTTCCTCTCAGTGAAAAGCAGAAGAGACCCATATCTTGATCTCTGTAAAAAGCCCAATAGATGTTTTGAGATCTTGAAAGTGAGGCAATTCCTATGCAACAGTTCTTCTCATTCCTTTGTGCTCTCCGAGCTTGGTTGCTTGCTTGCAGACATTTTATTATCTAACTAGATTTTAATATTGGGTAATGAAACTTTGGATAATGAAACGTCTTCAAGTATCTAATGTACGATAGAAAAAGGAGGAAGGGAAGGGGATCCTTACTTTTTTCCAAGCTCAGGAATTGGCATGGGAACTGAGAAAAGCCCCTCCTCTCCTTGGTATCGTTCCCAGGGGAATCAAGAGAAGGATCTTTCAGAACTCTGGAAGCTTGATAAAGGCATGGATCGACCAGTAAGCTCAGTTCCTTCTTTTTACAAACATAGACCACTATCTGGCCAGATCAGCCTAGAATTCAGACTGTTAACTTGCAATTCTCCTAGGTTGGGATTAGATAGCTCATATGCTTTTGTGGCCTAGCTGTGGCTGGTTCCAGGAGTTCTACGAGAAGCTGTCCTCTGTTTCCAATTTCACCTGTTTTGTGCTGAAGAAAGTGGTGCATCTCCAGTTCTACCACCATCAGAACAGGAAAAGAAGTTTGCACACAAAAGCAACATTTCTCTTTTTCCCCCCTCTTCTCTCCTGTAATGGAGCCTTTCTCATTCCAAGAACTGCCATGCATTTTTGTCTAATTAGTATTTCATGTATAATTGAAAAGCTGGAAGTCATTGGAATAGGAACAGTTGTCTTCGGATTCTGCTCATAAAATCTTGGAAGTCAATTACAAGACTTCAACTGTCAAGCTGACCTAATTGTCTATGGAGATTCACTAGCCATCCAGGTCATGGTTATCCCAACAGTGCTTTTTCAAAAGGCAACTGGACTTTTTTGGTTCTTGCCTGAAGACGTTTCACTTCTCATCCAAGAAGCTTTTTCAGTTCTTCAGCTGACCTAACGTGTCTCTTTATTTTCTTTTTCTTTTTACATTCAAAGGATTATTTTGACATTGTGAAGAACCCCATGGACCTTTCTACCATTAAACGCAAGTTGGATACAGGGCAATACCAAGAACCATGGCAGTATGTGGATGATGTCTGGCTAATGTTCAATAATGCCTGGCTTTACAACCGCAAAACATCAAGAGTCTATAAATTTTGCACTAAGCTTGCGGAGGTCTTTGAACAAGAAATTGATCCTGTTATGCAGTCCTTAGGATACTGCTGTGGCCGCAAGGTGTGTTTGGTTTCATCCTATCTATGAATATAAGTTTATAAAGAAAAATAAAACACTTTTTTCTTGTTTTGCCCAGTGTTTTGTTTTAAACTAAGATTCTGAGCAGGTATAATATATTGTATAAATGATGGCATTTACAAGCATTTTAAAATTATGACATCAGTTTAATAATAAGCTGCTCTTCCACAATATAAAGTTGTATTTTCTTTAGCTACTTTTGATGTCCCTGTTATTTCTGGACTGTATGAGCTCCAGTTGAGCAAATAAGGCCTTTTTGATTTTTCCCCCCCCAAAAAGGCTCTAAATCATTTTAAACTGAGTATAAAATAATTTACACTCCATGTGCAAATTAACTTGGAACAAATACTGTGGAACTGTTGTTGCTATACATATGAGTGAAAATGCTTTAGGTAGAACTAAAGTATGTTAATGCCATAAAAATCTGTATTCTAAGCATTTTATATGAAATCTTAAATAAGGTACTTAGAGTGTCCTGCTCATATCCTATTTATCTGATGTATTTTAAAATCAAATATTCCAACTTTTAAGAGGAGATTAAAATAGCATCCAATTCCTTCATATAATATTATTCCAATAGCAATGATTAATAAATGCAATATTTTAGTAAGGGAGCAGCTAACCTCTGCATTCTTATTTAACCTTGTGCTTTTTTATCAACTGTATTGGTTGCCCATCTTATCACAGGGTATCTCTGGGTGACCAATAAAAATTATTTAATGATCTTAGAGAATTATAGTCTTGTTTCTAAATTTTACAGATTGAATTTACATGAACAGAGTGACCCCATGGGCTTTCGTCCAGTTCCTCTATAAGGAAAGAGATGGTACCTTGGGTGTCCTATGAGATATGAAAGCAGAACATAAAACAAATTGATTGTACTGCATGACAGTAATTATTATTGATGCATATACAGAGCTCTGTAGCAAACTGTTCTCTATATCATTTTTTTTTTCTTTTGTAGTACGAATTTTCTCCTCAGACATTGTGTTGCTATGGCAAGCAGCTGTGTACTATCCCCAGAGATGCTGCCTACTACAGCTACCAGAACAGGTGAGCCTTGGTGTCCTCCTGACCTGGTCAGAAGCAGGGACTAAAGTTTAATGTTGTGTGCTTGCTATTTCTTTCTGTTGGAGTCTGGAAGGAGTTTTCTCATATTAGAAAATGCAGTGACTTCTGAGACCATTTTCATTTATTTAGGAAATGGGGGGGGGGGGAACAGAAATAATAAATCAGTGTTGATTAGTTATTAGATGACTGTTTTCTCCTTCCCACAACATGTCCATCTATGCTGTCATCTTGCTTTGTCCAATGTGTAAGAAAGCCTAATCCTACATTCCCTGTTCATGTCCCACTATTACAGCCTGCCATTACTACAGGATGCCTAAGGCAGGCTACAACACCGAGCTGTGTTCAGCTTGGAGACACCGTGTAGCTGTATGGGATGTCAGCTCTCTGTGAGGGGTTGAAATATTGTCCACCAAAATTCTGCAGCTGTTTATTTTGAAAAAAATGGAGTGTCCTGCAGTCCTCACATTGACTCTGAGGGTTGATTTTACCCTAATAGGAGAGTGTGACAAATGCTTTGTCTCACTGACTATATGGGTGCCCTCTCACAAACTTCTATTTTAGCAAGAAAAGTGGGAGTCTTGCAAACAGAAGCAAAAGGGTGCTTCTAAAAATCTCAGGAAAAGAACATCTAAAGGGGCAGATGGTTGATGCTTGGCTTTGATACATACATGGTTGGAATTCATTGTAATAGCTTCGGATTTGGTCTGCTGTGATGACTCTCTTTGATAAAACATCTGGATGATCTTGGTTACTGGTGTAGTAGAATCAACCTTGCCTTTAGCTAGGCAATCTGCTGCTGCTGCTGTTGCTGTTTTGGGGGCAAGATGATTATTGATGGAGGCATGCTTTAGCTTCCTGACTTTTGGGCTCATTTTGTTATGCTTTGTAGATCAGTCTTTGATATTTCTTTGTAAACTGAGTAAGTTGGTTCAGCCGAATAATCTCTAAAAGTCTCCAATTCACAAAAAGGCAATCTTGGTCATTGCTCAGCAAGTGCAAAATTTAATAGCATGGAGATGAGCCACCATGTTACTTTAAATTCTCCCTATTGTTATTTCATTGGGATGATCAGAACCACTGTTGCCGTTATAAAGATACTCATGAATGTTTATATCATTTTTCTTTTCTTGTTTTTAAAAATGTAGCTCTTTCTCTGTTTTTATATTTTAGTTCAGCTTTTTCCATACATTTGCCAACTTTGTCTTACATTGATACAGTTTTGCTTCCATATTTTCTCATCTTTGTTTACCTTAAACCAGCAAAGAATTGGCTAAGCTTCATTCTAGTTAGCAAAAAATGGAAACAGGCCTTTTTCAGTTTGCAAAACCTTAATATATCACTTCATTATGATGTATTATAATATAAACCACATAAATAGTTCACATTCACATACATTTATAAAATAAACATAGGCTGGATGATCCTTTTTGGTTACATGCTTGTTTAAAGTATGAGCTTGGTTTTGTTTATATAGTATGCATTTAATTTGAGCAGTTGGCCAAATTTAATATAACTTTTCAAACACAGTTTGGTATAGTGGACATATATTCTTATTTCTGTTGTATTCATAAATATTGCGATAAACTTACTTTGGCTGCAGTAAAATTGAACTTAGTAACTGCTTGCTTTAAAGGATACTTCATGATTAAACAGAGGCTACCCCACAATAAGCTGGGATTCTGGAGCTCTCACCCATGGAATGAGACCAAATGCTAACCTGCACTTTGCCTTGGCTTTCTGCTCTGTCTTGTCTTGGTGTTTGTGTCTTACTACTTCTGTCTGTGCTGTTTGTCCTCTTCCCTCTTTTCTAACCCTTCCCTTCCCTTCCCCTCCTCTTTTCCTTTTCATTGTCCACACTGGCCCATCAATCAACAAACAACGCTCCCCCTTTCGTCGTGGTGATCTGCCCTGCTCTGATTGGTGGTTCCATTGCTTGGGTGGCTATGTGTTTTGATGGACCAGTTCACCCAAATATGGCCTTCTCGCTGACAGGTATCACTTCTGTGAGAGATGTTTTACTGAAATCCAGGGCGAAAACGTTACCCTGGGTGATGACCCTGCCCAGACACAAACGTAAGTATTTCAGTTTTTTACATGCTGAGTATTAACTAAGGAAGAAACCGTTTCAGTTACAGTGTAGGCAGATCAGATAGCAGGCCAACAGAGACCAACAGGCATGCCTTCTCATAGACTTTAGCCTTGTATACATTTGCAGAAAATTCTTAAGCTGCAGCTTTGCGGCATATTAGGTGCCTGCCGTCTCGGTAGAATCCGGCTCCTTTAACCATTTTCTGGCATGGCAGCTGTTCATTTTCCATCCTCAATACTGAGCAACATTTAATGAATGTTCAGTTTAAAAAGACTTCAATTCAAATCGCATTCAGCCATGAACACATTGCATACCCTGTTCTCAATATCACGTTCTGGAATATATGGAGAATAAATAGTCCTGTCTGAAACATATTGTTAAAAATGAATTATTATTGGCAATGAACAAAAAAGGAGCCAACCAACCTTAGATAGCTTGTTCTCATAGTTATGGTGCTGAAGGCCTTTTTTTACTGGTAGTTACGAGTTTTTTGCCTTCCGTGCAAGCATTGTTTGATGAATATCACACAGAAATTGCAACAGGTTTTTTAATATTAAAAATTCTACTTGATTTGAGTTAATTTGTATAATTACAGATTATGAGCCAACGTTGTCTAAGAATACCAGGTGGCCATCAAATTCCAGAGTGACTAACTTTATGAGAAACTCCTGAAGTATATGCAGCTTTATTGTATGCAGCTGCCTTTTTTACAGAAATATACTTATGGGTTATAATGTAGCTAAAACCAAAATCGGCCCTAAATTCTTGTGTTACTTTGCAGAACCATTTCAAAAGATCATTTTGAGAAGAAAAAAAATGACACACTTGATCCTGAGCCGTAAGTATAGTGTGATTCTATTGTAGCAGTAGCTACAAAATGGAACTTTTTCAGATTTAGGCAGTGTACAATAAGTCAGCTGGGAAAATTAATGCAGAAAAAGTTTTTTAAAAAGTCAATATCCAGTAATTTAGAAAGCAGTATAATGCTGAAATCTTATGTCTGAAACAGCTTTCTCATGCAGAAACACTTTTAACATTTTAAAAGTGTATTAAATACATATTTCTGTTTCAAGGAAGCTAAAACTTCTTCTCTTACATTGTTCAGTTTTGTTGATTGCAAAGAGTGTGGCCGGAAAATGCACCAGATATGCGCATTACACTACGATATTATTTGGCCTTCTGGGTAAGTGGCTCTGAGACCTGCCATGTTTTGCGACTGTGAATATTTATTTTATTTATTAAATTTATTTGCCACCCTCTCTCTATCAAGCAAATCTTGGCAGCTTACAACATGAGAAAAATGACAATAAAAAAAATTAAGATTAAAATTAACTAAGATAAAAACTAGTATACCCTGGGGTGGAGTGTTTGTTTTGTATTAAACAAGTTTCAGAATTCTATGTAGATGTAGATGATTTGCAACAAAAATATCTTTGTTCTGTGGCTCTGGAAAAAATCTGCTCAGCATGCTTGTAATATGTGGTTGCAATGATGTTTTTAAATTACCTTTGTTTATTTCACTGAAAGTGACTTGCTTCATCTTGCATTCTTTTTGGGCCAAAGAAATATACAGATTTTATATATTAAATTTGTACTCATTTCTAAGTAATCCTTAGAATTCAATTTGTTCCTAAAGAACTACTCAGTTTCTTAACAACATTAGACATTAGGCTTTTGGGGTTCTGTAGTCTTGTTACCTCACAGGGGTTTCCCATAGGCTTTGGTTATGTGATTTTATGCAAATGAGAAGGCACTTGATGAAATCTTGTCTGCATCTGAGAAAAGAATCAATCTTCTGTTGGCAGTTGTCTTTCATCAGGCCAGGCTGTCTCAGAATACTGTTAAGCATCATTCTGTGAATTTCTTAAAGGAATAATATAAACACACGCCAGGTTTAATGTAATATGAGATGCCATGTGCGTGATACTGGATATGGTGTGCATTCACTATGTCAAGGAAATCCAATTCGTTGTTGTGTGCTGCCCAGAGTCACACTCTTGTGAGATGGGTGGCCATATAAAAATGCCAAATAAATAAATAAAAGAAGTGCTCTTATTGCAGAATGAGAACAGCCCTATTCTTTTTGAGCAATGAACACAGATACCCAGCTGACAAGAACTTGCCTTTTCTGTTTGACCGACTGCTCTGGGTTGCAAAGAGCTCTTCTAGCCAGATCGTAATGGAATGTTGAGCTGAGCATTTCAAATTGTCTGCCTCACTATCACTTGGCTAAGAGACTTGAGCTACTTATGAGTCTAATACACCTTTTTGCCATCAGCCCAAGTCCCTGGATTCAGCCTTGCAATAACATGTTCTGCCTGGGCAGCCCTACAAACCCTGCCATCCCAATCATACAGCATACCCTTATGCTGTTCAGGAGTTAAGGTGGGCTTCAGCGCCAAGTTAAAAATGGCCCAGGGGGGTGAGAAGAAAAAAAGTGCCCTTTGGCACATTTTCTGTTTGTGAAGAAAATAGTATTTTGTGAAGTATTTTTTGTTCCTTTTTAAAATCTTTTGTAGTATTTTCAGCTCAGGATACATTTATTAAATCTTTATTGTGTTTTAGTTTTGTGTGTGACAACTGCTTGAAGAAAACTGGCCGAACACGCAAAGAGAATAAATTCAGTGCCAAAAGTAAGTTTATGGCCTCCTTTATTGTATATTAACTATATTTAAACACAATATCTTAATGCATCTTTTAAAGAATCCCATTATTGTTTAAGTAATATTGTGGAAGGCCATTCATATTTGGATTTTGTTTTTATTCAAATAAGTAATGGAGTTGGAAAATAATTGTATTACAGATCTAAATATAAAGCAGAATTCCACTGGCAGCACTCAACTTTCCTCATTTCCCCAGTAGAAAGGGGGGGGGGGTGCATGCATAGTATTCCCAGTCTGAGAAACGGCAAACGTTGTAAAGTATTTGGTGCTCCTGTCTCCATATGGTCCATAAGAGCCGTGCAGCACAGTAGTTAAAATGCAGTATTGTAGGCAAACTCTACCCACAGTCTGGAGATCAATCCTGATCAGTTCAAGGTTGACTCAGCCTTCCTGAGGTCAGTAAAATGAAGACCCAGATTGCTGGGGGCAGTATTCTAACTCCATAAACCACTTAGAAAGGACCGTAAAGCACTGTGAAGTAGTATACGGGTCTAAGTGCTATTGCTATTCCATATCTCATGAATATAGCCACCTCTCCCCACCTTCAGTTTTGGATTCCATGATTGGTCTTGTGAACCCTTCTTTTTGTTGATGGTTTATATTACAAGGCGATTGTCAGGATTCCAGCAATCGCCCTAATTATGATTCTCAAGCCAAACTTCAAAGGATTTATTACAGACGACACACCGGCACTGCCCTGTATGAAGCCAACTCTAGCATACATAATTCACAGTCACCTCTGACTCTGTTTCCTCCCTCCCCCCCCTGGGTGTCTCATAAACCAGATTCTCCAATTGAGCATGTTCATGGGCTGGGTGTCATCATTCACGTTCTCCAATTAAATATATTCATGGGCAAAAGCCCTGGTATTTTGGTTACAGTCCCTCCCCCTTTTTTTAAATGGCAACTACTAAAACAGGCATAGGAATGTTTTATGAGTTGACAGCGATGGTGTATAAGAGCCATTCATTTATTGTTTGGAAACAAGCTGATCAATTTCCTATGGAGGTTACTTACAGTCGATAAAGGATGTTGATTGTAGCTTTAAGAATAAAGCCAAACATTGCTGTAATGATATACGAGCAATGAACAGGATGATCTCTTTCTGTTCTTCCTTTCTTCTCCCCACCTATTAGGGTTACAGACTACCCGCTTAGGGAATCATTTGGAAGAGCGTGTAAACAAATTTCTCCGGCGGCAGAATCACCCAGAAGCTGGGGAAGTGTTTGTGAGAGTAGTGGCCAGTTCAGATAAAACAGTAGAAGTCAAACCAGGAATGAAATCTCGGTGAGTTTTGCCTTTCTTTTATTGGATTCATCTGATTGCCATTACCAACTGACTGAATCCATTTCTCTATAATATCTTTATTTAAGCATCCAAAATTTTATTTTTTTCTAGACAGTTCCATTTTACCATATATTCTGAGAATTTTTGTCTGCATAATTTCAGAATGAGGTATTTTATACACTGTGAACCAGAAAGCCTATTATGTTGTGTCCATGACAACAGCTAACAGGGAAGATTAAGATCAATTAGTTTAACTAATGAATTCCTGATGAGTATTTTACTGAACAACAGTTACTATAGAGGCCATAACAGATGAGTGAAAGCAATTGTTTTTGTTTCAACAGCAAACTAGCTATATTCTAGAAAATGTTCAAGCCATTTCCAGCTCCCCCTTTTGGAGGGTGGGGGGAGACCTGATTTCTCCCTAACCCTGTTTTAATACTGCAATGGTCATATCTGCTATGATCTTGTTTTTCTCACTCTTATGTGAGAACTAATTCTCATGACAGCCTAGCAGATAGAGCAGGTTTTTGCTTGGGAAAAAATTTAGAAATGTCACTCTCAGTTCTCTTCATCCTTTAAGGAAGAATTCTAAACAGCTTGGCATTTTATGCCAAATGCAGGACCCAAAGAACCTTGTATATCAGAACAGCCTCTGGGTGGAGGTTGTGTTTGCCATTTTCATCTATTATAAACCAATAATAGTTGAAAATAAATCAATAACCAGTAAGCCTGCTTCAGTAGGATATTTTTTTCTAACATCAAATAATTAATTCCTCAGCTTTTTATCTTTTACCTTAAAATGGTGTGAATTTCTCTTTGTTGTAGATTTGTGGATTCTCGTGAAATGGCTGAGGCCTTCCCCTACCGAACAAAGGCTCTTTTTGCTTTTGAAGAAATTGATGGTGTGGATGTCTGCTTTTTTGGCATGCACGTGCAAGAATACGGATGGGATTGTCCACCTCCAAACACAAGGTCTTGCTTTGCTTCCTTCCAAATGAAGGAAGGATTCTGGTTATTCAGTCTCACCCAAGGCTGTCTCACATAGTTCTAGCTGTGGGGAAAATTAAATGAAGTGCTTTCTATTTATATATCGTTTTATTGCCTGCCTCGATCTTGCAGGACATGAGGGAGAGTATAAATCTGAAGTGTAAATAAATAACAGGACATCAGTATGGAACTGTCTGGTGTCAGTAATGCCAGACAATCCATTCCCAAACATCTTTTGAAGGCCATGAAAGTCTACGTCTCCCCCTTCCCCATGGGGGACAGATGAGCCACATAAAATGACTGTTATTAATGTCCTATCCATCTGAGGGACTTTTGGCAGAGGTGCCTAATCATCCAAACCAAGGGCGGGAAAGGTATCTCCTAGATATCCAGACCTCAAGCTGCACAGTCCTTACAGGTGGTGACCAGCAGTTCATATTTCATTCAGAAAAAGAAGCATTTACCAGAGTGATAAAATGTGGCAATTCGGGAACAGCCTAATAATTGGGAGGGCTGCTGCATTTTCAATCAGCTGAGCTTTCCAGATGGTCTTCAGGGGCAGCCCTATGTCAGATGAATTACAGTAATCCAACTAGATAAGATATGAGCTTCTGAAGGAAAGGCAGGATAGCAATAGCACTTAGGCTTACGATACCGCTCCATAATGCTTTACTCTCTGAGCAGTTTACAGAGCGGTTGCTGACCTTGCAAGGATGGAAGGCTAAATTGACCTCGAGCCCATCAGGACTGAACTACAGGCAAAGTTTGCCTACAGTGTTGCATTCTAACCGCCATGCCACTAGGGCTCAGGATACAAATCAAAGGAGCAAGTAATGAACCACTGAGTTTTCTTTCCTTTTTGTCACAGGCGTGTGTACATCTCCTACTTGGACAGTATCCATTTCTTTCGCCCAAGATGCCTCCGGACTGCTGTTTATCATGAAATCCTTATTGGGTATCTGGAATATGTCAAGAAACTGGGGTGAGTGTTCTGCCAGGACCTTTTAGCAGTGGACATCTTAATGGCCCTTATTTAAATATAACATGCATTCCTCCTGAATGGAAACAGGTGGAATTCGTTATATCCCTCTAACTTCTTCAGGGTCAGTCGGGACATTTCCCTCGCACTGGGGAATGGAAAAGCAAATGCCTAATGAGATTGGGAAGCATAGTTGAGAGGCCAGGAAAAGATGTTAGGGGATACTAATTTCATAGTAAACATAAAAAGAATCATAAGCAGGCAGGAGACTGTCTTTTTCTGTATGTCTTGATTCTCCATTCTTCAAACACATTCATTCACCCAACCTTCCTTTCTGTTTTACACATACATTTTCCAAATCAGCTTCAAAAGCAATGATGCTGCTGCAGCAATTCAGATTGATGCAGGTAGTGTGGTTTCTGTAGAGAAGTACAAAGCACTCATTGCAAGCAGAGTGAAATGAGCGCAGTGTAAGTTAGACATTAGGAACAAATTCAGTCACTTGGAAAATTGCTCTTTCCTGTCTTCATCTTTTGATCTCATTGGATTATCTTGATTTCCCTGCAGCAAGCTACAGTGAGAAGGGGAAGGGCAGAGGGAGGTGGACCAGCCAGAAATGCAGACCTCAACACTTCTATCTGTCCTGTAGATTATCAGTTCCTAAACACCTCATAGTAGTCTTCCTATATTGTGCATGGTAATTTTCTCTTCAGATTAAACAATTCACACATTCCAAAAATATGTACAATTGTGTAGCCAAGTGTTGATTTTTCAGCTTTCTGAAACTGTGAAACTCAATGGAACTCTTAGCTTTCATGTAAGTTATTCTCTGTATGTTGTTAATCGAGACTTGTACAAAAATGTAACGTTTGAAAATCCCAGAAACTTACAGGAAATAAACTGATGGGCAACAAACTTACGGGCAACTCTCTTTCCTGCTGTTAACTAAAAAAGTTTGAACAGCCTATATAATATTGACATTTTCCTTTTGCATATATGAACAGCTTTCTAATGCAAGAAGCTCAGCTTTCTAATGAATAATAGGAAATAACATTCTTGTAGCACAAACTAACTTGATATTTTATTTGCATAAAAAGGTTCAAGGTCTGACCGTTGTGTTATGAAGAGTATGTGTGTGTGTTGTGTAAAATGCCTGCTGTTCTACCTCCTGTGTGTGTTAAAATGTCTCAAACTTATGCCTCAATGTGGTACATTTAAACATCCAAACTGTCATTAGAGGTAAAGCAGGTGGAAATTCTGGTCAGGCTGCCCTATTGAAACTTGCAGAAGCTTGTGTGATTGAAGCAGGTGTTTCCATTTCTTGGGAATGGGATAAAAAAAATAACCATATACATATTAACCCAGTTTTGTGACCACGTAAGCTCAGTATTGGCTTTCTGAGTTGAGTTTTGTAGGATGCAATTTGTCACTTCCTTCCACCCCAGGAATTATTGAAGAGACTAAAATTGACAGACTATCTGGAGGAAGTAATTCCTTGGGCAGATGCAAGTGGAAAGTGATTTTCCCCTTTTTTTAAAAAAAAAAAAAAGTAAGATATTTGTATTTTGCCTATTAACCTTAAAGAACTTGAGGTTAGGGCTATTTCTAGTATTTTTGAATTAAAATCAACCAGAGAACACTACATTTATTTCCTTTCTTTTAGCACAATACCTAAGGCAATTATCAATTAAGCATGACAATAATAAAAAGAATAAGTAGTAAGCCACCCTGCAAGAGAAAACAGATAAAAATAAGAATCAGTGTGTAGTATTTATTGGATAAATAAAGAAAGGGAGGGAAAAATCCGAAGAAAGTTATTCCAGGAATTGGGTCCAAGATTATTCAAAGAGAACATGAAGAAAATAAACTCTGTGGCCTATAAACTTTATAAACCAACAAACTTAACCTCAGTGCTTGGGCATTGAGTTAAGTAACTCAAATAGCTCTGTATTTTTTTTGGATTAAAGTATTAAAATTGTTATTAAAATATTGCCAATGCTGTTGTGCGGCAGAGAATGCCCAGGGTCCAGAAATAGCTAGACAGTAATGTCTTGCCCAGTTTGGGTTTCAAACAATCAAACAAGATCATCAAACAATCAAGGTGACATATGGGACAAGTTAAAAATCATAATGCAACAATAAAAGATGAATTAAATAGCAAATTACCACACAGTGAATGCCCAAATTTAATATTGGTATAGATTGATAGTCCTAGTTTTGCAGACCTAGAGCCAATTTTTATGACCTTCACAGAGAACAACATGGTTAGGGCTTCACAGACTTCAGGAGAATGCTGCTTGTGCAAGCAGGAACCAGCTCTTTTTTTTTTTTTAGGTACTGTATCAACAATGGTTATAGACTCAAGAGGCATTCTGAGGTATGAATGAATGATTGAGTGTAAGTGCTGGTTATCTAAATATCCTTTCTATTGCAGTTGAACAGTTTAGGATGGCTGCCTGCAAATCTGGGCAAAACTATTACTTAACTGTCATGTTTTGCTTGTGTGAAATTCACAGGTATGTGACAGGCCACATCTGGGCCTGCCCACCAAGTGAGGGTGATGATTACATCTTCCACTGTCACCCCCCTGACCAAAAAATCCCCAAACCTAAACGTCTGCAAGAGTGGTACAAGAAGATGTTGGACAAAGCCTTTGCAGAGCGGATCATTCATGATTACAAGGTGAGGATTTCCTCAGAGAATCTGGAGACATTAGTATCTAGATAGTAGTCCTTTCTCTGCAGTTGAAAAGGAAATTGATAGTTTGGGGAGCTAATCAGTGAAGCTTTTCTAGATCTGTGTCAATCCATAATTAAGCACCAACATATATCTTAGGTTTGGCTAAAGCAAAGGCATTGGATGTGTAAATATACTTACAATCATAATGAAACATAGAAAACTATTTTAAACCATCCTTTGTTTAAACCAAATGAGAGTATAGTAAGTTAGTTTCAATTTATGTGACGTTTGTTGACTCCTATACTTCTGCCATTGCTCTTAGCTGAACCATCAACAATACCATGTGATCTTTTTCTAGGATATCTTCAAACAAGCAACTGAGGATCGGCTGACAAGTGCCAAGGAGTTGCCCTACTTTGAGGGTGATTTTTGGCCCAATGTATTAGAAGAGAGCATAAAAGAGCTAGAACAGGAGGAGGAAGAAAGAAAAAAGGAAGAAAGCACAGCAGCTAGTGAAACAATAGAGGTGACTAAATTGATGGGTGATGTGGCCACATTATGTGAGCTATGTGAACCACAAATTCTTTCAATCCAACATAACTGAGTTACATGTCACATTTCTTTTTAGAAAATCAAAATGGCTTGCAGGGGAGGCTCCCTTCATTTTAACCCCATAGCAAAAACCTGTGGGAGAGTTTGTGCAAGGAGAGAATGGTTGATCCAGTTGACTGAGGATCAAAATACAATCTGGTGGTGTTTTGCATGGTGGTGTTTCTGATGTCCCAACTGTTCCAATAATAGATTAAGCTTTAATTTGTAGCTTCTACTTAGGGTTCCCCTCCCCCCTCTATATGGTTGTACAAGCCCATCATGGATTGATTATGCTGATAATTCAGACTGGAAGGCATGATGTAAAGGGTTTTTGTGCTACAGCAACACAGCAGAGACCCTTGCTTGCCTGCCTCTGTTGCTTTTTAAATTAGTTGCTGAGGGAAAGGAGGAGGTGGGTCTTTTTAATCCCACCTTTGTTACTTTTATAAATAACTCAAGGCAGTGAACATACTTAATACACCTTCTTTCTATTTTCCCCACAACAACCCTATGAGGTAGTTGGGCTGAGAGAAAGTGGCTAGCCCGCCCAGCCGGCTTCCGTGCTTAAGGTGGGACTATAACTCAGTCTCCTGTGTTCAGATGAGTGGGGTAAATGTGTGTTTCATGCTTATTTTTTGTTATAGGCAAGTAGCCTGCAAAAGAAAGCAGGTCAAGGAAGTTTTTTAAACAGGAAGGTACATACAAATATCATTATGACTATAATGTTATTAATTTTGATTTGTTTACTGGCTTTGCACTATATTGATATTCTGTTCATGCTCTTGTGCCCAATTTACATTAAATTTCTGGAACAGTTGACAGTATATATATTTGGTTTTAAAATATTGATATTCATGAAAGTGTAAAGCAATAGTTTACTTCAGTTTTATTTTTTGCAGCTGCAGAACACAGGTAGGTGGCCAGTTAAAATGAAAGAAAAACCATGTAATTCATTGGGATTTTTTTGTTTAATTATGACCAAGGCCAGTTTTTCTGAACTTGATGGGCCAAAAGTAGCACAGGCTACTCCCTCTGTCTCATACAGATGCAAGAAGGAAAAAGGTTCCTTCTGCAATTAAAGGACTGTTGAGACTATGTCCGTAGTCCTGCTGAGAGGTGTATATTTTTCTTATAGAAAATCAGAGTATTATTGTGGGGAATCACTTTCGTTTAGCTTGTCTGATTTTCCTTTGCCCACTCCTAGCAAGCAGGTGTTCTCTTCACACATGTCTTGAAAGAGGAAGAGTTGAGCAGCTTCCTGATGTTTTAACAGGGAAGTCAGGGTGACAGCAAGAATGCCAAGAAGAAGAATAATAAGAAAACAAACAAGAATAAGAGCAGCCTTAGCCGAGCCAACAAGAAGAAACCCTCCATGCCTAACGTGTCGAATGATTTGTCTCAGAAGTTGTATGCCACAATGGAGAAGCATAAAGAGGTACTAAGTCCAAGCCTTCCTCATTTCCTTTTTTTGCAGTCACATTTGCAAAATTTAATGTTACAAAAGAGGGAGGGAAGTAGACCACATTAAGTAATGTGGTATCTTGGCAACTTGGCAGTTCCCATTGGTGGAGATTGTCTTGTGCTCACGTCTTCCTTTGCCTTCACATGGCAGGTCTTCTTTGTAATTCACCTGCATGCGGGGCCCGTCATCAACACCTTACCCCCCATTGTGGATCCAGACCCGTTACTTAGTTGTGATCTGATGGATGGCCGGGATGCCTTCCTCACTTTAGCAAGGGACAAGCACTGGGAGTTTTCCTCATTACGTCGCTCCAAGTGGTCCACTCTGTGCATGCTTGTGGAACTGCACACCCAGGGGCAAGATCGCTTTGTTTATACCTGCAACGAGTGTAAACATCATGTGGAAACACGGTGGCATTGCACAGTCTGTGACGTAAGTATATGTTGCCTGCTGTGATGGTACTCCAGGTTTGAATTGGCCTGCAAACCTGTCTCTTCTTTTCTACAATACTTTTAAAAATAATATATGATTATGATTAATACATAATATATAATATATAATAACATAACTGTGGGGCCAATTATTATGATTTGAGCATCAGTTTCACACAATGAACAAAGCCATAGTAACACTTCTCTATGTGGGAATTCTGTAAGAATCCTATTTTCTGAGCAAGGCTATTCTGTATTAGTGGGCACTGGAGTTCTTCATTATGTTCTTGATAATTGAATGACTTTTAATAGATGGAATGTCTGAGGTACATGCACCTAGTTTTACAAACTCTTCCCTATTCTTTTATGCAGGCAAACTGCACGCGTGCATACTTTTTCACATAGTAGGTTGTTGATCTTGATATCTCTCACCTTGCTTTTCAGGATTACGACCTCTGCATTAACTGCTATAACAGCAAGAGCCATGAGCATAAGATGCTGAAGTGGGGCTTGGGCCTGGATGATGACGGGAACAGCCAAGGGGAACAGCAGTCCAAGAGCCCTCAGGAATCCCGTCGGCTCAGCATCCAGCGATGCATTCAATCTTTAGTGCACGCTTGCCAGTGTCGCAATGCAAATTGTTCGTTGCCATCCTGCCAGAAGATGAAGCGTGTTGTCCAGCACACCAAGGGCTGCAAGCGCAAGACCAACGGAGGCTGTCCTGTGTGCAAACAGCTGATTGCTCTTTGTTGCTACCATGCCAAACACTGCCAAGAGAACAAATGCCCAGTGCCCTTCTGCCTCAACATCAAGCATAAGCTCCGGCAGCAGCAGATCCAACACCGTCTGCAGCAGGCGCAGTTGATTCGCCGCAGGATGGCAACCATGACCACTCGAAACGTGCCTCAGCAGAATTTGCCTTCTCCTACCTCAGCAACGCCTGGGACCCCGACACAACAGCCAAGCACCCCACAGACTCCCCAGCCCCCTCCCCAGCCTTCCCCCGTTAGCATGTCACCAGCGGCTTTTCCTACTGTAGGGAGAACGCCAGCACCCCCTCCCATTTCAGCGGGCAAGTCTTCAAACCAGGTGGCTGCTCCGCCTCCACCTGCCCAACCCCCACCAGGAGCTGTGGAAGCAGCCCGGCAGATTGAAATCGAAGCAGCCCAGCAGCAGCAGCAGCAGCAGCAGCAGCAGCAGCAACTCTACCGGGTGAGCAGCAATGGCTTGCCTCCAGGCCGAACAGGAATGGTGAGCACAGCAGTGGGGGCGGTGAATCCCATGCAGCAGGCTGGCATGAATGTGCCCCGACCTAACTCCGTCAGTGGCCCAATACTGCCGAACCTGCAACCTGGGCAGTGGCAGTCATCAGCTCCGGTGCCCCAACAGCAGCCAGGAATGCCAAGGCCAGTCCTGGCCATGCCTGGCCAACAAACAGGAACTGGCCCAAGGATGCCAGGCGTGCAGCCACCAGCCCGAACGATTCCTCCAAATGCTTTGCAAGAGTTACTGCGGACTTTGAAATCTCCCAGTTCTCCACAGCAGCAGCAACAGGTGCTGAATATTTTGAAGTCGAACCCACAGCTCATGGCGGCTTTTATAAAGCAGAGAACAGCCAAATACGTAGCAAACCAGCCTGGCATGCAGCCCCAGCCAAGCATTCAACCCCAGACAGGCATGCCACAAACTCCAAGTCCATTGCAGCAGCCACCTCCACCAGCAGGATTGCATGCTCAAACAGGCCTGCAGAATCTGAGTGCACTGCCGGCAGGTGTCCCACGACCAGGGGTCCCTCCCCAGCAACCAGCCATAGGAGGCCTGGCTGCACAGGGCCAGTCAATCAGCATCATGAATCCATCTCACAATCCGGCTATGGCCAACATGAGTCCTCAGTACAGGGAGATCTTGAGAAGACAATTACTGCAACAGCAGCAGCAGCAGCAGCAAGGTGGAGCTGGGCTGGCCACTCACAGCCAGTTCCCGCAGCCTCCAGGCCCTGGAGTTTATGCCCAAGCCATTCAGCAGCAGCGGATACAGCAGCAGCAGCAGCATCTTTCAATCCAAGCAGGGGCCATGGGGCAGCTAGCTCAGATGGGACAGCTGAATCCTATGGGGCAGCCAGCCATGGGAGCTGATAGCAGCCCTAACATCCAGCAAGCTCTGCAGCAGCGACTCCTGCAACAGCAGCAGCAGCAGCAGCAACTTAAACCACAAATGGGCTCCCCAGGCCAGCCAAATTCTATGAGCCCCCAACAGCACCTGCTCTCAGGACAAGCTCCCACATCCCACCTCCCTGGCCAACCAATCAATGCCTCCCTCAGCAGCCAGGTGCGCTCTCCAGCACCCGTTCAGTCCCCCAGGCCCCAATCCCAGCCACCACATTCCAGCCCATCCCCCAGGATACAGCCCCAGCCTTCTCCTCACCATGCCTCACCGCAGACTGGCTCACCTCATCCTGGGTTGGCTGTTACAATGGCTGGCTCCATGGAACAGGGACACCTGGGCAACCCAGAGCAGAGTGCAATGCTTCCCCAGCTCAACCCCCCAAATAGGAACGTGTTACCAAATGAGCTGTCCCTGGTTGGTGATACCACAGGAGGTGACACACTAGAAAAATTTGTGGAGGGTTTGTAGCATCCTATAGTTTCTCTCATGTTCCTGGACTTCTTGAACTGAAAAAGACTTGTAGCTCAAGCTAAACCCTAGATGGGACTGATTCATCCTCTACCTGTGAATAGATGAATGGCTGTTTAAAAAAAAAGAGAATATATATTTTTTTGTTAAAGCCAGCCAGGTGTGGTTAAAATATCTGGTCTCCTTGTTGTGGGTTTTTTTTAGTTGTTATTGTTGACTTTACTTTTTTAAAGGGGAAAATGTGTCCATTATATTCATATTTTTATTTGTACTTTCAAGACTAAGCAGTGGTGTTTAGCAAAGGAGAAAAATGTTCACATTCTAATGTATCTTGCTATATTTCTGACATTTGGCAGAAAGTTTTGTTTTGTTTTATTCTTATTCTATCTGGATTTTGCAAGTATCCTAAGTATTACTACCCCTTGGAAAGATAGGAACTGACTCTTGCACACATGGACACACATTGCAGATGTAGAAATTGTTGCTTGTTTCTCTGATAAAACTGGTTTTAGATTTTAAAAAAATAGGGACACTCACTACTTAGGACATATTAATTTTAACAGGGAAGAAGTGTATTCTGTAATTCTTTGATGTGAACTTGAACTGAGGAAAAGCAATTACAGTGTAAATCATGCAAACTATTATTACTATAAATATGAACAATTCAAGATTCAATCACTGTATAGAGGGGGGAACAAACTCATTTCTTACTTCTATAGCATATTGTTAAATAAACTGTGTGCAACAGACAAAAAGGATGTCCTTGAATTCATGTACATGGTATTAACAGTGTTTGGATTTTTTGTTATGAAAATGCTGTTTTCAACATTGTATTTGGACTATGCATGTCTTTTTTCCATTGTATATAAAGTATTGCTTAAAAGTGATATAAATTACTGAAGTTTTTAAAATGTTTCTGTTCTTTAAATCCATGTAAGATTGTCACAGTTTGTATTTGATTGAATGCCAGTGCAAGTATAGGAATATAGGTTTGAGTTCATTGAAAGGCATCCAGTAAGGAAGTAGCACTCCTACTTGGCTGTACTAATTCATAAGAATTAACAGAAGGAATTAGAAGTATTCATTTTTTAAAAACACGTTTTGGGGAAGGAACACCAGTTTGACTGAAATAATGCTTCCTAAAGTAAAATTGAAGAACAAGGTTTTCTGTGCAATAACAATGAAGAAACTACACAACAGATTCAGAAGGGACAACATCTCTTTCTATTGATTTTCTCAGCCTGGTTCTATCTACAATGTTCCCTACAAGGATGGCTATACTGTTTTTGAAGGAAGCAAAATTGGGCTTCTTACTCTGCCTCATACATTATAACTCGGAAGTACATGATGGGTTTTGTCAGATACCATAACTAACAATTGTATCTAATATATTACAGTTTCAATGTAACTGAAAATACCACATAGGTTGTACACTAAATACAGAGAAATCCTTCCTCAGGTGAGGAGTGGTAGTGGTGATATGGAAATCATGTAAAACCACTTACATAGGGGCATGACATAATGTTAATGTTTATTTAATAAATACGTCTGCCCATCTTATATACATGACTCTGGGCAGTGACGATTAAAAACGTTGCAATGTGGGAACAATGACATTTTTAAAAGATTTATTAACATTTAGTACATAAAATGATTTCTTGCTTTTTTTTAACGGGGAAAGTAAATAATGAAATCAATTATATAATTTAAGCAGTCTAAAAGAAGACATGCATTACCATCCCCCTATGCAAGTATTAACAGTTTTGGTCCTCCAGTCCTCCCAAATCTTTGAGAAGCAAGAATTTAGAGTGTTCAGTAAAAATGCTGCCCTCTCACATCGCATCATCTTGTTCTCTTCCCAATTTTTGCTTTTTTTTACACGACACCACCTCCTGGGAGACAATTTTGTAGTAAATTACTTGGGTGGTACTCTCTGGTGACATAAACTTGAAAGTTGTCTTTACAAATGAAGGAGTATGCTTTTTCCTCCACCATCAGCCAGCCGAAGGGAAAAGGTAGGGCAAAAATACTTCTTGGCCTTAACTGGTCATCCCAACAGGCATGCTGAAATTATTCCTCGGGATTGGATGGAAGTGACCAACTCTTGACATCAAAGCAGCTCAAATCTTCAATTTGAGTAACAAGGCAGTTTTGACTTAACCAAATTAAACATAACCTTCTCCCATCAGCAGCAGTCTGTAGAAAACTCTGCATTTAAATCCACAGAAAACATCTTTTATTACCAAATAGGGACAACCCATATCTAAGTCAACGAGAAAGTGGATTGCCCCTGTAATCACACCTGTCCAAAGCTGTTCTAGGGATGCAGACTATCCACTGTCCAAAGTTTGGCTAAAAGGGATCAAACTCACTTCAAAGCCCAACACAAATTATTTCCCCACTGCTTCCCCCTCAAAAAAGGATTGAGCGAAGAAAAACAAACATGGAAAAGGAAAAGAGGCAGTTGACTGGAAAGTTGCAGAGGAAAAAAACTTCCAGGAGTTCACCTTTTGGAAGAATATCAAATAGCCAAAGGGCTTAGCATCACCTTTGCCCTTTTTTCTTGCATCTCTGCAGGTGGTGTTTTTTCTCTCTCCGAGCTTCTGCAGTGGTAAATGTGATGCCGTTGGTATCCAAAAAGTCCAACAACTTGTCCAATGCAATCCTCATGCCATTCTGCTTTAGTTCTGCATGCAGTACAGACAGTTTAATGGGCTGATATAGCAGAATTTGCTGGCAAAGAGGTGGGTTGGAACGAATATAGTGCTTCAAGATTTCCAGTTTCTGATCCTCACCACTAGTGGCAATCTGAGAGGCAAGTACATTTTCCTCTTTCTCTGCCAGCATGCTGATTTTACATTCTGTGGATGAACTAGGAACAAGATGAGAAAGGAAAAGGCATTACGATACCTAGACAATCTCTTAAATTTATCTTATTTTTTAAAAAGGTGGGTACTTGGTATAACCCAGACCAGAACTACTAACATCCACTACACAGCATCAACATAACCGTTTCCCCCAATTTAAGGCTAACTAAAGGTAGAGAATATGCCTGTCTGAGGACGGGATGGACAGGTGATTTTCAAAGTTCTTGCTTTCATTCCTCAGCATCTGGTGAAACATGCCAACAGCCTAAAAAGTCAGAATGGAAAAATGAACACATCTGCCCCATACCTTTGAGATGCTGCATAAGTCTCACTTCCAGCTCCTGTTGTGCCAGCTGACGCTTCAGAAGTTGTTAGGATTAAATCTCCATTACCCTCTCCATCAATTAATGTGTTTGCAGGAAGAGCAGGTCCCTTCGGCCATGCAAGTCCAGCCTGTGGCCTCTGAGCATCTCCTTCAGAGAGATCTGTACGATTAGTTGTATTTGGGCTCCCCTGAAGCAGTCGGTAAGGGGAAAGACATTTTTGCTGCAGTTTCCAAAAGGAACTGGTAGAAACTGGCACAGATTTTTTCTTAGAGTCGGTTCCTGCCTGTTGGTGAGTAAACTGAAAAATTTCCTTCAGTTTTAAAATCATCTGCCGTTTTGGGAGAGCACGAACACCAAATCTAAGAAAAAAGGAGGCCAAATCACAATTTGCAAGTAAGCACAACCTGTAAAGTATTTTTGCAAGTTCTTGCCTACAGAAGGGTCCTGCTTCAATCCCAACAGCACCCACCTGCTCAATTCCTTCTTCAGTTCTGGGGTGTCCATGCTTGAATAAGGTGGAAAGGGCATGAGCGGAGTAACACAAGAGATGTCCCTGGCTTGGCAGGCAAGATCTGTAACTGATCAAAACTGAATCAAATCGGCCACGTGGGCTGTACTCTATCACCACTATATATACTGAACTTATTAGTCCACTGTAAAATCATTCCAAACCTCTGGGAAGACAACTATCTGATATTAATCCCCAACATGCACAATTCTTTTAAAATAAAAAAAAGTTAATTAGAAAAGTGCTTTAGAAAAGAGGAAGCCAAAACTGAATTTCTAGATCGTTACTCCCCTCCCAGAATCTACAGGAAATAGGACACATCCAAAGATCACTGTCTTTTGCAAAACTAAGGACCCAATGCCCATTGAAGCTTACCAAGGATTCTGGTCTTGTGCTTCAGTGTGATCATTCATTGAGCTTCAAAGGACTCGACAGCTAAATAACTGACAGGAAAAGTGCCCCTGGGTTTTTTTTGGCCATGTTACAAAGCAGCCTTAACTGTCAAAGAAGTTGTCATTACTGACCCAAAGCAGCAACTTACCAGAAACCTTTGGAACAGGTATGGAAACAGATAAACTTGAGGAGTCAGGAAGAGCTTCATTGCTGTCAGAGTCTTCTCCAGGCCAATTCTGAGAGTTGTGCAGTAGCAAATCTCCCATTCCAAAATGGAATGTAGCTGCTGAATTAGTTACACTACTAGCAACAGTCACAGGGAGATTATTCTGCATGTCAAACATGTGCACTGAAGTCCTCAAAGGATTTCTGGCATTTGCAATTATTACCTCCAGAGGTTCTACAAAAATGTCCCTTGAACATAGTGGCACTGCTTCCTGCTCCTCCTCACTATCATCCACAACCACCACATCTCTCTCTGCTGCACACAGGCCATTGTCAGGTTTCACTATTTCAAGCAAAGAGGTAGATGAAGGCACCGGCAGAGGTTTATAGTTGCAAGACAGCAGTTCTGTCTGGGTTTCATAAGTCCATTGTTTTTCAAGAGAAGAATTCAACCTGGATTTTTCAACCTGCACATCATCCAAGCTATTCCAGGCTGCCACAGGAGTTTCAGGCACCACCAATGTCCTTTCTTCACTCCAGCCTAAACCTTCCCAGAAGCTGCCTTCTTTGTGATTATTCAGGTCCAAGAGCTGATGGCATTCACCCAAAGATTGTGCCTCATTACAAGTTAGTGTGCCCAATGCATCTCCCATTTTACTTACATCCTGCTGGGGAGGGGCTGGGCTCCAGCAGTTCATGATATTACCAACAGGGCTCTCTTTATGCCATGAGTGTTGCTCAGAGAAGCTTGAAGCGGCCTCTGCCTGTTTCTTTTCTGCCTTCTGCTCCAGCTCTTCATCAGAATCCAGTACTACAATACGGTCACCCATCATATTCAGATCCTGAGGATTCACACCAGACTTCTCTAGGCTGCCAATAGGAGCCTCTCCCTTCTTGTTTATATTCTCTTGCTTATCATTTTGAGAGGGAAGCCAATCTAATATGTTTGGTTGTGATGCAGATGTTATTGGAGAGAAAGGAACTTCTAGGTCTCTTGGCAAAGTCATCTGGAGATCTTTTGCTGGCGCTTGAAAAAATCTTGGAGAATTTCTTGCTGTAATTTCATCTTTGGCTGTGTTAATATTCTTCTCCCACAGAGAACAACAGTTCATTTCTGACACAGAAAATTGGGCTGCAGACCTCTCCAGATGATTACTATGAGTGGAATTCCCAGCTAACCTGAGATGAATCTCACTTGTGGGCTCTTTTCTAGTATTTGCTCTGAAGGACACTATTTCCTTAAAATCTCGCTGGAACTCAACAGAATACTTTTTCAGATCTTTTTCCATGCTGGCAATAGAGGTTTTCAATTTGGATGAGTCTTGATCACTTTTTATTTCACTTTTCCTAAATGTCATGCCTCTTCTGGGCTTCTCTAGCACCTTTCTTGGGCAAGAAGCACCATCTTGGCTAATCTTCTTTTCCACTTCATCACGTCTGTATTCAGTGCATACCTTTTCCTTCCTGGCTTCATCAGAGGTCATTCTGCGCTGGGTTGCCACAAACTCATAGATCTCCTCTAGTTCTTGCTCATTCATACTGTCATTGATTTCATCTCTGCACACAGATTTTGCTGCAATTTCTTCATCTTCATCCTGCCACATGGATTTCAAAAGTTCTTCAAAATTTTCAACTTCGTCTTTATCATCAGCTGGCTTTTCTACAGATACCTCTTCACTAGGTTGGCCTTCACACAGAACAGCCAATTCTTTGATTCCAAACCTGCAAACATACAAATA
This sequence comes from Bungarus multicinctus, assembly GCA_023653725.1. Lineage (NCBI taxonomy): Eukaryota > Metazoa > Chordata > Lepidosauria > Squamata > Elapidae > Bungarus > Bungarus multicinctus. The sequence continues at coordinate 58,235 of CM042842.1, forward strand.
TACATAAATGTTCTTTCTCTCTCTGGGTACAGTCCTGCTGATTGATACAGCTGACACAGTTCTACAGAGGAATTATGGAGTCTGTCATCTGCATCTCAATAACTGTTTGGTTTGGTTCTGCAACCCAACAGGACAGACACAGACTTCAGAGAATAATTTGGACTGCAGAAAAATATAATTGCTACCAACCTGCATTCCATCGAGGACCTGTATACTGCACGAGTCAAAAAGAGGGCTGTGAAAATATTTACAGATTCCTCATATCCTGGACATAAACTGTTTTTCCCCAAAAGCCATCACCCTGCTAAGCAACTAATTCCCACAACACTATCGAACTATTTACTAAGTCTACATTACTATTACTATTAATCTTCTCATCACTCCTTATCACCCATCCCCTCCCACTTGTGACTGTATGATTGTAACGTGTATCCTTACAATTTATATTGACTGTTTCCTAGTATGATTTGATGGCTTATTTGTACCCTATGACTATATTGTTGTACTTTATGATCCTTGATGAATATACCTTTCTTTTTATGTACACTAAGAGCATATGCACCAAGACAAATTCCTTGTGTGCCTAATCACACTTAGCCAATAAAGAATTCATTCATTCATTCAATCCATGGTACAAGATAATGGAACAAGATAATATTTCATACATGAGTAAACCAAAACGAGTTCTGATCAAAACTGTCATACAGTAAATTTCACAATGGTTTCCAACTAACTAAATACTCGGAAACAAGGATCGCCAACCTTTTGGACCTCAGGGACCACCAAACTCATAATTTTAAATCCCTTGGACCAGAGACCCTGGGAAAATCCCCCAAAAAGTCTGCAGGAAAATTCCCCACCCTGTTTTCCTACCGATCGATCATTATTTGGGATCGCAGGATACCGTCTCCAGCTCCATTCTCGGGGGGGGGGGGGGGGGAGGAGAGGAAGGAAGGGGAGAGGGAGAGAGAGGAAGAGACTTTGGCTTCATGCAAGGAAAGCAGCAGAAGTCTTTCTTTCTCTCCCCCAAACTCCACCAGAAATGAGTCTTTATGAGACTTGTTGCGCCAGTGCAGCCTCTTGGAGCAGGATGCCTTGCAGGGTCCCAAACGCTCATTTCTGGCAAAGTTTGGGGGAGAGAAATAAACACTTTTGCTGCTTTCCTTGCGTGCAACCAAAAGCAGAAGAAAGAAGCGGCATGAAGCAGCCCGGTAGCCAGGGGAGGTGCCTGGGGCGAGTGGGGCAAGTTCCCCCACTCTGCCCTTTCCCCCCTCCTCACTACCTTGTGTTGTTTACAATGCAAGTGACACAAGCCGTGTTCCCACGGACTATGTGGGTGGTGCAGCCTTGTGTTCCCATGCAGCCTGGATTAATTGCTTTGGGGGTGCCATTTCTCTGCAGACCATGAAAATTTTCTCACAGACTACCAGAGGTCCCCAGCCCATTGGCTGGCAACCACTGCTCTCAAGCATCAACACACCAACCTTTTTGCTAGGTCAATCACATCTGACAGCAAATGTTGGGGTATGAAATGTTCAGCTGTGTAGAGGTACTTCAAGAACAGAGCAACAGCATCCCCTGGAGCATCATGTAGCAGCACACGGGAGGCTTCAACTTCTCCTTCTTCAGCCACCACAAAACGCCTGCGGTCAACCTGGTAGCAGAACAGAAAGGGTCACCAATCTCTGCAGCAGCAATCATAACCCGAAGCTCCTTCCCTTCTTCTCTCAAACTTTCCTGACCACACGTGGAAGTTGTTCTGTACTGCAGATATTCAAAAGCATTAGGCTTTCTGCCACCATTCGTTTTTATGTTTGCCAGGCAAAAGGCCTCCTGCCTCAGCAGTTATAAACACATCTGCATTTTGTACAATACAGGTAATCCTTGTTATGACAGTTCAAAGTTGTGACATGAATCTCCCACCCACCCCAAGTTCTTATGACAGTCTCAAGATTATGAATGTTGCAGCACCACAGCAGTCATTCGCCCTTATGATTGACCGCAGAGGAACTGCAACGTTCACCCTGCTTATTCCCCAATCTAGCGAGCCTTCGGTTTCTTTGCCTGCTTCGGTACATTTGCAAAGAACCAAGGCCTAAAGTACTGCAAGTTCACACAAGAGTGATCTCACAGTACTTTAGGCCTTGGTTCTCTGGATCAAGAGACCAGACGACATCCGCGGCAAAAGCCTTTACAAGCTGACGGGAGGCTTTGAGGCAATGAAATCCCGCTACCTCAAAGCGTCCCATTGGCTTGCAAAAGTGGATGGGCGCTTAAAGCGGTGTGATCTCCAGTGCTTTGCGTGCTGAGATTTCCAACCTCAGCATGCAAAGCCTGTGCAAGCCAATGGGATGCTTTGAGGTGGCATTATTTTGCTGCCTCAAAGCCTCCTGTCGGCTTGTAAATGCTTTGAGCGCCGAGACTGGAAGCCTGTGGGGGAGACTCACTGAAGCTACCCATCCCTCTAAAAGCGGCAGGCAGCCTCGGTGACTCAATGAAGCCAAGCAGGGCGTGCTCATCCCACTCTCCCTCCACTCTCACCGCTCCGCTTTTGAAACGCCAGGAGCAGGCAAAGGAATTGCGGCAGAGCGGAGATAGCTTGCTTGTTTTTCATAAGGTTGAAGGTGCTTGTTGAGACCCAGCATGGCAGGATGGGGGTGGGGGGTGGGGAGCATGAGGTACATCTCAGTGGGTTAGGGGAGGCCTTGGGTGGTCGGAAGCACTAGGCCCCTCATGGCCTTCCCCACCATGAAATACATCACGTGCACTTAATATCCTGCGCATCTGATTATCCAATGCATAGACGAAAGTTTAGGGAGTTTTCATGTTCATTTGACATGATTCATTCCAACAAATCCTTGGGTTATAAATGTAATTGGCAGGCTCCATTACGTTCATAATTCAAGGACTACCTGTATAAGAATACCAACTTTACTGTCCTATAAGCTATCCAAAGTCCCTTTGTTCCCTTCCACCAATTAAATCTGTAATTTTTTTCAAGGCCTTCCACTTAATGCACCCTTTTTTCTGCTCTTACAGCCTCCATCTTGCTTCATTTTGCAGTTGCCTATTGTAAGGCATAGCTGGTTTCTGTGAAATAATTGGTGTGCCTCTCACTGGTATTCCTCTTCCAAGCGATGCTATTAGAATCAACCTCAAGAGGAAAATTTAGAGATAAGAAAATGGAAAAAGTCCACAATTTGTATGTGGATATGTGGATCCATAATTTACAATCAAGAATGAACAATGTTAAAATGTTTTCTATGTACAGCCCTTAAACACGTTATGGCTACTTACAAATTGTAAAAGCTCAGGACACCGTGCATACAACACAAACATATGGGCATAAAAGACTTCCCCGCTATCCACCTGGATCTGGATGTCACTCAAATGAGGGTTATTGACCATCTCCTTGAAGGCAGCAGTCAGTGAGCCAACAGGGAACTAGAACAGGAAGGAAGAAGAAAACATAATTGTTCCTCTTTCACAGCCCACAGGCAGATAGAAGATATTAAATTTCTCATTAAAAAGTTAGGTTTTCCATTTAAAAGGAAGATTTGGGGAAAGGACTGCCAGCAAGTCACACCCTGGCTTTGTCCAAGAATCTTTAAAGTTTTCTACTTGGCAAAAAGGAAATGAGGGCGTTTTATATTACGTAGTGATCCAGTTACTTCTTTAATTCTATTGTGATGTTGCTGCCAAGAAATTATACAGCTTGAAGAACGGAGTCTGGGTAGATACTCAGTATCATTCCTCATTTAGATACCCTTTGCGTACAATTATGTCCTTACTGCTTCACAAGAGCATTTTCGGGATAGTTGCTGCTGCTGCTGCTGCTTCTCCAACAACTGAGTAAAAGCCTTTTGCTGAACATCTGGCATCTGTTCTTGTTCTACAAAAAATCACCATCACCATCAACACCAATATAAACCTGGCCCAGAATATTGTCACTGTTACACGTGATCACAAATCAAATGTTTTGTTTATACCCTGGCTTTGTTCCCTTCCTGTTGGTCTCAGATACCATGGATTCCTTCAAAGGGGGGGGGGGGGGGAGATTTAGCAGAATGAACATATATTTAGGCCAAGACAGTCACACACAGAACCACAGCTCCAAAAAGAAACGTTTTTGGACCTTTTGTCTTCTGTGGCCCTAATTCCAATGGCTGCTAACAAAAGGTGAAACTGAAAAGGCTGCATTGCTTGCTCATCAAGATCCAGGGATGTCGCCACCCTTATAGGCAGCCGAGGTCTTTACAGCCCTCGGACCTCCCAGCCCTCCGCCAGGCAGCCTCACCCGGGTGCTCCAGCCGCCCCACATCAAGGCTCCACTGGGTGAACGTGAGTCCTTCCCCGGCCAACGCCAGGAGATCGCGCAGGGTATCGTCGGCATCTGTCGGACTGGCGGCTTCATAGCAGTCGCCGGTTCTGCTTGGGAAACGCTCCGTCTCCGGAAGTTCCCCTGGCGCCCCAGGCGGGCTAGACTCCGGCCTCTGAAAAGGGAGGAGGCGGCTCCGTGGAAGCCCGGGCGAGACCGAGTCGCCCTGCGGGACCGGCCGAACGCCCGGGCGGAAGACCTCCATCTGGCCGTGGGGAGACGGTCCGGCGTCTATCTGGCTCTCCGGGGACAGAAACGCCGCAAGAGCGGCGGCTCAGCTGCCCCGGAGGAGAAGGCGGATCCCCGGAGAAGAGCCCGCCGCTTCCCCGCAGCCACGTACCTGATCGGCCCCCCAAGGGGCGACGGCCGGGGCGCCCCTCAACGAGCTCAGCTCCCACAGCCAGCCGGCCAGGCCCGCATTAGCCGGGCCCCCCTTCCAGCGGCTGGCGGGCAGCGGGGGCGTGCGAGACGCGGCCGGGGCCTCCGACAGTAGCAGAGCCGCCCGGGCCTCGAGTCCTCGGTGGGCCTCCTCCGGCCCTTGGAGCAGCAGCGGCGGCGGCCTCCCGCGGCCCCTCGTCTCTAAGCGGAGGGAAGGCGGCAGTCAGCACCTCCTCGGCGGCGTCCCCCGCCGCCTCACCCGCCTGACTCACCCGCCCTCCTGGGCCGCTTCCCGCCGTGCGCGGCCTCCGAGCGCGACCTGGCCGGGACCGCCAGCAGGTCCCCGCCCGCCTCCCGCCGCCTCTTCCTCCCGGCCTGCCGAGGGGCGCCGCCTCGCTTCTGCCCGGGCTCCGGGGAGAGGGGGGGCGGGCCGGCGGCGGGAGCAGCGGCCGTGCTTGCCCCGCGAGGTCGCCGCCGCCGCCCCGGCGGATCCCGCAGCCGAAACTCGTCCTCCGAGTCGCCCATTTTGGCAGCGCTGGCGCCGCCTTTCTGCTGCGCCGCCCAAGGTGCCGCCTACGCCACAGCCCCGCGCCGGGACGGAAGGGCCGCGTAAAGAAGCAGGAGCCGGATGGGGTTTTCATTGAGTATTTTATCCGCGACAACGCACAACCATCTCTTGCAGCAGGCCGCCCACCTGGGACCCCAGGTAGAGAGAAGGCAGCCTCAGGAGGCCGCTGAGCTTCTGGCACAGGGGGCCGTTCAGTGCTTCTCCAGGGCCCGGGCAAGCAGCTCGTTCAGCCGGTTCACCATCGGCCGGGGGTCTTCACTCAGTCCTGCCGTTATCATGGCATTGTCATAGATCTGCAGCCAAAGGAGGAGGAACTAGAGGTGGTCATGCAACCCGGGCGGCAGAGTCGGAAGGCAGCCAGAAATGGCAGGGCGGGGCTCCTTCTCTCGACCAGGAGGGCAGAGAGCAGGCACCCAGATTCTCCTTTGCCCACTGAGGGTGGCAAGGAGACCTGGCCCTGTTCAGCTGACACGGCTCTTCCCAACCCCCTCATCGTTATGTGCCAGCAGCAGGATCTAAAATAGCAATAGCACGTTAAGATTTATATACCGCTTCACAATGCTTTACAGCCTGCTCTAGGCAGTTTACAGAGTCAGCATATTGCCTCCAACAATCTGGGTCTTCTTCCTTTTACCAACCTCTGAAGGATGGAAGGCTGAGCCAACCTTAAGGCAGTCAGGTTCGAACTCCTGGCACTTAGCTGAATCAGCCTGCAATCCTGCGTTCTAATTACTGTGCTACCAGGACTCTCATATATGTCAAAAGGAATGTGGTTGTACCACTTATTTAAGCTTCCTCTCTGTTCTGTAAGGAGGGAGGGCAGGAGAGAAGAAGTAAAATAGGAATGGTGGTAACTTGCCAAATTCCCAAGTTATCTACCAGACCTAGAATGGTGTCTTCCTGATGATGCCCTGAGAAAAAGTCAAGGTGGTTCAGAGCTTTACTTTGTCCAGCAGTCGATGCAACTCACCTGGTCAAGCAGCATTTGGGCCAGGTCAGGCTGGTCAATTCGTAACTGGTTGAGTTTCTTGACTAGTGTGTGTCTAGTGAAGAAAGTGACAGGGTAAGAGCTACAGGCCAGGAAGGAGAAGACCCTTTCCTAAGAGATACCTTCAAAATTGGCCTGAGTCCCCCGGATGACTTCCTCCCCATACCCGGCATTGATCTCCAGCGTGGGTTGCAGGATTTGGGCTCGCTCTTCACTGGTCTTTGCCAGCTGCTGCATGCGCAGGAAGTGGCGGGCAGCACCCATCTCCAGCACTGTGATCATGGCTGGATGTGAATCCAGACGTGGAGTCACCTGTAGGGAACAACACCTTTGGGCATGCTCTGCACCCCAGAAACTGCCAAACTCACACAAACAACTTTCCTCCCTCAGCCTGCTGACTCTTGGCCGACTCACTCCTCCCCTTGCCCTTGTGGCATTTCACATGTTGCTGCAGAAGTAACTGACCACGACCACCAGCAGAAATGTCCATTAAACCCAGGATTCAGTGATCTGAAATGGGGAGGGAGCTGAAATAGGACTCGGCGGGTAAGACTCCGCCTGCAAGGAGTGCTTGAAGCAGCCAGGAAAGAGGATGGCTGGCTGCTATGGGGGTGTGCACCAAGGGCAGCACTGGGCAGGAGGGGCCATCCAGGGACGCACCCCATCTCCACACTCCTCATCCCACTGGGGTTATGTGCTATGGGAAACAGAGCTGAAGTCCAGGCTCCCTAGGATGACACAGCCCCGGGGGCTCTACGGTTCCCCCCCCCCCCCCGCACCTCATCCACTGAGCATGGCCTCCCTCATCCCTCACCTTGACAGCAGCGACCCGTGAGCCAAGGGCATTCCGCATCCAGGCCAGGAGATCCTCCACCGCTTCGGAGCTCAAGCGGTTTTCAGCTGCAATGGGAGGATTGAAACAGCATTTTGAGAGAATCAGTGTTCTTTCCAGTCATTCACTTCCCATCTTCTAAAGGGATCTAGCAAGCGTTTCCTTGGTCTTTCTACAAGTAACTGATAGAAACTCTTCCTTACTCTCTAAACACACCTGTCAAAATCACAGGCTGACTGATAGGCTGACTGATTGCGACGGTTGGGGGGGTTGGGGATTGGTGGAACCGTCCTTCGATGGTTCTCCTCCTTCCTCTCCGACCGTTCGCAATTTGTGTTGGCGGGGGGGGAGAGGTCCACCTCTAGGCCCCTGCTTTGTGGGGTGCCCCAGGGGTCGGTCCTCTCTCCCCTCTTGTTCAACATTTATATGAAGCCGCTGGGCGAGATCATCCGTGGTCTTGGAGTAGGGTGTCATCTATATGCGGATGACACCCAGTTGTACATCTCTACTCCAGACCACCCCAACGATGCTGTGGGGGCTATGTCCAAGTGCTTGGAGGCCGTGCAGGATTGGATGGGCGGGAACAGGCTTCGGCTCAACCCATCCAAGACCGAGTGGCTGTGGTTTCCGGCGCCCCGATATAGCCAGCTGACACCTTCGCTGGCTATCAGGGGGGAAGTTTTGCCCCCCGCAGAGAGGGTTCGCAACCTGGGTGTCCTCCTGGATGTACTGCTGTCACTTGAACATCACATCGCGGCCGTCTCCAGGGGGGCGTTTCACCAGATCCGTCGGATCTACCGGTTGCGGCCCTTCCTGGATCGGGACGCCTTGCGCACGGTCACTCAGGCCCTTGTCACCTCTCGCCTGGACTATTGTAATGCCCTCTACATGGGGCTCCCCGCAGGGAGCATCCGGAGACTCCAGCTGGTGCAAAATGCAGCCGCGCGGGTGATTATGGGGGTGTCGCGTAGCGCCCATGTGACGCCTCTCCTGCGCGAGCTGCATTGGTTGCCGGTGGCTCTCCGGGTTCGCTTTAAGGTTCTAGTTTTGACCTTTAGGGCGACCCATGGCATGGGACCAGGTTACCTCCAGGACCGCATTCTGCCAGTGATCTCCAACAGGCCGGTGCGTTCCCACAGAGAGGGTCTGCTCCGGGTGCCGTCGGCCGCTATGTGTCGTCTGGCGGCGCCGAGGGGTAGAGCCTTCTCTGTGGGTGCCCCCGCCCTCTGGAATACTCTGCCACCGGAGCTTTGTACCGGCATGGACCTGAGGGCCTTCAGGCGCGCGTTGAAGACCTGGCTCTTTGAGCAGGCTGGCCTGGGCTGAGATAATGGTTTTAATTTGGTCTCATAATATTTTAAATTGGGGTTTTAAGGGGGGGGGTCTTTTTAGTCTCAGTAATCAGCCAATTAATTTAATAGTTTTTTAATTTTTGTATATTTGTGGGTTTTAGATGGGCTGTACACTGCCCTGAGTCCCTTGGGAGAAGGGCGGTATATAAATGTAAATAATAAATAAATAAATAAATAGCACAAGAACATATTTTCTTCACCAGAGCACAAGGCAATCGTGTCTGGCCAAGGAAGGCCCCATTGATCAGAAATGGTCCTGTTAGGCACCTACCAGAGTGACTTTCCTCAAACTTCTCCTCCTTATAGTGGTCAACAGCAATATCTGTCTCTACTGAGATCAGTTTCTTCTTGTCAAACTCTCGTAGGTGCAGAAGAGTCAGCTCATCAAACTGCTTATAGCAGAAGAGCACCTGTGGCCCAGAGAGGGCAGGAGTAACGGTCATTTAGTTAAGATTATATACTTACCTTTGATCCCTTGGGAAACTCCCAACCACTGAGCATCACTACGTCTCCAGCAATCTTAAAACCCCATTCCCACCATTTACAACAAGTTGGTAGAACTGGTGCAATCTCAACAGATGGTGAAAGGAAGCCTAAGCAACTATGAGTGAAATATAGTATTCTGAACTCTTCTCTCATCCTGTAGGGAAAGGGCAGAGCTTCCTGCAGAATGAAGTTGATGCAATAACAGCACCATATTCTGCTCCAAGCAGGATACATCACAAACCAAGCACCACTATCGCTGCATCTTCCCCGGAACCCACCTTCACTCTTCTTAGCTCCAGCCTCTGAATCTCTTTGCTCACCTCAACATTTTTCTTTTTTGTTGCTTCATAGTATGGAGAGTGCTCAGCCAAGTTGCGAGTGGGAGCACATAGATAATAGATGTTTCTACTGCCAGCTGGCATACGGCTAGCATATTCTGAGAGGCTGGTTAATTGGCCTGGAGGTAGCACCGAGGACTCATAACGCAACAGCTTTGCTACTTCCTCCTAGGAAGAAAGTTTTGTCAGTAATGAGGGAAAGGAAGGTAGGTGTGCTTGCCTACCCTTCCCTCCACGACTAGCTCCAATTGGCCTCTCTTACGTAGGGCCCTAATTATCAAAGGAAAAGAACCATGACAGAGAGCTTCAGAGGCTCCTTGGCCACTCACAGTACCTTGGCTTCCTGCTCAGCCAGCATGATAATTCCCTCGCGGATAAACAATCCGTAGTCCTCAAAGAATGTGGTGTATTTCTCAGGGTCTTTCTTACTCTGGTCAATGAAGAACTTGATCAGCCTCCGTTGCAAAACCTCTCTGAGCTTTCTACACAAGATGATCAAACAATAATGCATCAATTAGCAAGAGAAGAAATGGATCAAGAGGATATGACCTTCTGCAAAGCCAAAACTGGCAGTAACTTGTGAGGCATTACTTCTCCACAACTTATGCCTGATTTGATCCAAACCATCCCAACATACCAGGAGTTCAGACTGCAATGGAGGGAGGTCAGCTGAATTGTTAAGTAGCATCATAGTATGTCTGGGTTCTCTTTTGAAAGCTGGTAGCCCCCTTCTGTACTTGCTTAGAATGACAAAAATATCAAACAGACTCCCAGATAGGCAGAAACTACTACAGTTTTTATATCAACAATGCTAGGACACCACCTTCAAAAATATTAGGTCTTCAGATTACAGCCGTGACCGAGCAGGTTCCAGAGAAGCCACACATCACTGCCCACCAAGACCATTTGAACCAAGCTTCTTCCTCACCTGACAAGGATACTTTCTTGAAGCAGTTCTCGGCTGAGATTCAAGGGGATATCCTCACTGTCCACAACCCCTGCAAGGAGGTAAATAGAGAGATAGGCTGTGCCTTGCAACAGTCCTGCCAATTTCCAGCCTCCTCCTCCTAAACAGGGGTCTTCTGACTACCTTTAAGGAAACGTAACCATTTGGGTAAAATCTCAGTAGCCTTGGTCAGGATCAGGACCTTACGACTGTAGAGGGCAACACTGGAGCCTTGCTCCTGGCTCACATCAAACACGGAAGGTTTCTAGGAAGTTATGAAAGAAAGAGAAGAACAGATGGAAATCACAGTTGCAGTCCAAAGACCATCCTCCTGAGGTGAGGTGAGATCCTGTTACAATTGCCTCCCATGTCAGTTTTAGATTTGAGACCAGCCAAACGAGGCAAGGCTCCCCATCCTTCCCACTCACCACTCCTGGCACGTAAAATATGCTGCGGATGTTGAGAGGTGCATCGGTCTTGTAATGCAGGGTGTAGCGAGGCTCATCATATGTGTGGGCAATGAAATGGTAGAACTCCGTGTGCTGCCAATCTCCAACCTCCTTGGGCTCCATCATCCAAAGGGCCTGAGCAGAGAGAAGACATCTTTAGTTGAAGCCAGCCACATGCCCAAAGCAGGAGCCCCAATGAAGGTGAAAAGGGCAAGTTTCCATGAACATAGCAACATTTTGCAGATGGAGCTGGTGCCAGCAGTAATTTGTATGAATCCCCAAAACCACAAGAGATCCAAATAACCATAGGGAACAATTAAGTGTTTCCATAGTACATGGGTGGCAAGGTAGAAAAAGGCAGCTGGCATTTCCTCCACAGAGATCTTCTAGAGATGCCAGAGGATTGTGGGACGCCTACTTGCTAAAATGCCATTTAGCTTGAGTCCAGCTCCAAGGACCACTCAGTATCTCCTCTACCTTCAAGGTGTTGACACGTTGCCCGTTCAGATAGAGGGGGAAGCTGATGAAGTTACTATACTTTGTGATGATGTCTAGAAAGGGAAAAAAGACGGGCTGAAAACTCTGCCAAATCCCTCTGCACTCCCAATAGGGATCTTCATCCAACCAATATGTAACTGGGACCAGGCGCTAATCTCAGGTAGCCATTATACAGACAGGGCAGAGTTGAAAAAGAAATTCAGAACTACAGAATAGGACCACCTAATATATTACTACTTAATGAAGTTTTTCCTGAACCAATTTGATTCTGAAACCCACTCTAAGTATCGCAATCAAGCTACCAAGCTTTTCATGGCTGGGCACCATCTTCAAAAATATTCCTTCCGGTCATCTTCAAAAGCGTTACTTGGAGGGTCTGGAATACGCTCCTGCAGAAGCTAACCAGGGCTACACCGAAGGAACGGGCAAATTTTTTAAAAAGAAACACGTCCTATCAAATGGCAAGGGATACACACAGGATGTTTTGAAATCATTTTGCAAAGCATTGATTACAGCTATTATTCCTTAGTCCGCCAAGCTAAGGAGGACGTTTCCCCCCAAATTTGGAAGCAACTTGCCATATAGTTTAGTACTTTACAGAGTTATGCCATTAATCCTTCCACTCTAGCAAGGACTCCTTGGATTAGATGTGGCTCAGTGACCAGGATATGGGTAGAAGAGAGCTTCCCCCAACTTTTGCAGAGACCGAAGCTGGGACTTTACCCATTCAAAACAGGTTTGGACAGGCCACCCAGCTCTGCTTTCCCCCCAAGTCAGACTCTGCATCTCATCCACTGGTCTGCGAGACATGGCACTGGTCTCCATTCCTAGATAAGAAAGCAAACAAGCTTCCTTCTGCCATTACTCACCTTTGACTCGCTCCTCACTGGCAAACTCCTTGCAATCTTCCTTTATGTGGAGAATTATTTTAGTTCCAACCTGAACTCCAGAAGCTTCTGAAATTTCGAACGTCCCATAACTAGAATTAGAAAAGCAAATCAGAAGAAAGAAGCAAACTACAAACAAATATGAACCCATTTACTAAGTGCTATCCCACACGCAGTAATCAGTGCATAGCCGATTCCCATCCTAATGCAAAAATTGCAAGACCAAGTCTCCCTGCGAAAAGTAATATAGCACTCATTATCTGAGCACATTTTCTGCAGAAGCATCAGAAATGTCTTGCAAAGATTAGGGCATCTCTTCTGCTCAGCCCTTCTAAATTTGTCTTCATTCTGGGATTCCAACCAAGGGAGGCAGGTAGAATCCAAAGCTCCTCAATTTTCCAGCAAAGCTTAGAACACTTCATAAAGCCTTTTAACCATTCAGCTGCAGCCTCTGCCACATCCTTACCCGTCTGAACGCCAGCAATAACCAAGGCTATTTGGCTCTGCTGATCTGGAGAAAACTTCCACTTGATTAGCCACCATAAAGACTGAATAGAAGCCCACTCCAAATTGGCCAATAATCTTATTGCTGGTCTCTGTTTGCTTCTTCAGTGTATCCAGAAAGGCCTGTAGATACAACGTAAGGCAGGCTAAGTGCATGAAGCAAGACCCAGATGGTCTGCCTCACCTTGCTACCACCTCTGCTTGCAAAGCATCAAATGCCATTCGGATTCTTGAGAGTCCACAGCCAGCTTACCACCTGAGCATTCTTTCCCAAAACCGTTATTGGAATATCATTACAGAAAATGGCAGTCTATGTATTTTATAAATAAAAATTACAAGAGCCGTTTTGGTGTAGCAGTTAAGGCATCAGGCTAGAAACTGGAAGACTAGTCGAGTTCCCGTCCCGCCTTAGGCATAAAACCAGCTTGCTGACCTTGGGCTAGTTTCTTTCTCACAGTCCTAGGAAATAGGCATTGGCAAGCTACTTTTGAAAATCTTGCCTAGAAAACTACAGGAACTTATCCAGGCAGTTTCTGAGAACCAGACATGACTTAAATAGAATACTTTTATTGGCCAAGTGTGATTGGACACACAAGGAATTTGTCTTGGTGTAAATACTCTCAGTATACATAAAAAAAGATATTCGTTAAGAATTAAGAATCATAACTGAAGGAAAAATGAATAAATATGCATATCACTCACACTAAGATGCAAATAAGTTTACTATTTATTTTTGTTATTCTACAGTCTCATTACTTGAACAGAGAGCTTTATAAACCTAGTTAATACACGGGAATGTGCAAAACAAAGTCAATTACTCCCACACAAGCAATATAAATGTTCTTTAAAATGTTTAAAATGCAAAGCAATCTAACAACAAAGCTAAAAACTACATCAAGTTTTATTCAACAAACATATGAGAAATTTTATGAAAACAAAGACTCTGCCCTTCAAAGGTACATGAGTATGCAAAGCCACGGCAACAGGATTAGAGCCCCCCTTTTCACCTTACCTTAGAGCCAGATCTCGCAATGGTCCCTAAATTGGACAGAAGTTCTTCATGGTTCATCCCAATTCCAGTGTCCTGCAAGCAACAGAAAAGGAGTCCCTCGCAAATCCAGCACTGCACTTTGGGATGTGTGGGAAGAGACAGGCTCCTTTTCTGCCCTTCCCCACCCCTTTTCCACATAAGATACAAGAATCAGATTAACTCACAGCACTGTTTCTGATATGTTGCCCAGACAGCTATGGTCTAACCATTAGTGCAGTGCAGAAAAGGCAGAAGCAAATCCTCCTTCCCATGCCATAAAACCCATGTTGTCGCTTAAGTCAAGCTCAACATTCAGTGAAGCTGCAGTACTAAATTATAAACACTTTCCCTTCTGGGAAAACTTTCAAAGCATTCCAATTCCCTTCCCAGCTTCTTTCTGGGACAAGCAAGACTAGATTCTCCTGGAATCAACCTCACTGGCCTCTAAGCAAATTTCAGCTAACCCTTGAAAACAAAGAACCCACTGAATAGCAAGAGGAACGTGTTGCTTTTTATACATTATGCAAAAAAACAGGTCCTCTTACCTGGATGACAACCAGGCACTTTTCCTTGTCTGTCTCCAGATCAATCCTGAGTTCTGGCAAGACCCTTCCTTCAGAGACCAGTTTATGGCGCAGCTTCTCCAGAGCATCGCTACTGTTGGAAATCAGTTCCCGGATGAATACCTGTCAAAGAGTCAAAGAGCATCTAAGCTCTGCAGAACGAGGGGACGTCTTGAGGCCACGTTATTGGCTTCACCCTGGAAGGCTTACCTCCTGCTCAGAGTAGAGGGAGCGGGCCACGATGTCCAAAAGTTTCTGGGTTTCGGCCTGGAACTCGTGCTTCGAGGCAGAACCTGCTAAAACAAGCTCAGGGTTGACAGGAGGGTTCGTTGGTGCTAATCAGCATGAGCGCTGATGGCGTTACCTACTTTGGGTAACGAAACGTCTGCAAGAAACCACCGGGCTCAGAGAGCACCAAGGACCTCAAGGGGAAGAACAGGAGCTGCCTCCGGACTTTCTAGCGAGGAGGATTCGCTCGGCCGGCGGGAGACTTACCTGGGACGATCTCGGGCCTACTAGGCGACCGGGGAGGCGCCTCTTTGTCGTCCCGAGCAGCGCGGCTGCTGCACGAGCGCCGCCAAGCCCAACTGGGCAGGCCGGGGGAGGGAGGCGGCCTCGCTGCAAAGAGCAACCCAGGCGGGGCTCGGCGGGCGCGGGCTGCGGCACTGTGCTCACGCCCGGAGCGGAGGAGGACCGGCAGGGAGCTGCGGCGGCGACAGACCCCCAACAGTAGCAACACCGGCGGCGACAGTCTCCCCAGCTCCATGGCCACGGCACGAGCTCCGCCGCTTCCGGCGCTGGCGGGACGTCACACCAGACGAGGGCACGCCACTGACGTCACGGCCGCAGGGGCGTTCGGCTGGCGCCTGCAGACCGCGGTTCGGGCGATGGCGCGCCCGGAGGCGGAGGCGGAGATCCACCCGCTCAAGGCCCGAGAGGCGCCGGCCTCGCCGGGGAGCGGGGCTCGGGACGCCGAGAAGGAGGCGGGCAGCGGCGCGCAGCCTAGCCGTCTCTCGCAGTGGCGCACCGCGGCCTTCTTCCTCTCGCTCTACCTCTGCCTCGGCGTGGCCTTCGCCTTCTCCTTCGTCATCCCCTGCCCGGTCAGGCCCGCCTCGCGGACGGCCTGGAGCAGAGCCTACGACGACGCCGGTGAGGGGGCCGGGCGGGCGGGCTGGGCTCCCGAGGCCGCGCGAGGCCCGGCCTCACCCACCTGCTCCCTCTCTCGCAGCGGCGTATGCCTTCCTGGCCACGGGGGACGCCGACCGGGACCGAGTGCAAGACCTCCTCGTGGCCTTCCAGGCCGGCCCTGGCAGCCGGAACGCCAGCGGCGCCGACCAGGAGGGCTCTTGCTCCGGAGGAGGTAATGGGAGGGGCGCCGGGGGCGCGGGGGGGACGCGGCTGGGGTGACCGATCCGCCCCTCCCTCTTCGCAGGCTTCGTCGCTCCCTGCGCCTTCGTGGCGGCGCATTCGGGCACCAACGGCAGCACGCTGTGGGAAAGGCCGGTTGCCCAGGAGCTGCTCCTGATGGACTGCTCGGTGGAGCACGGCGGCTCTCCGGCCTGCCTTCTCGTGGGGAATCCGGCTTCCCTCACTCTCCTCGACCTGGAAACAGGTACCTTCCTCCTTTTGAGCCAGGCAGTCGCCTCTGGAAGATGCATCCGTTTTGGGGCAAAGAGACGCCCAGAAGGAAGCGCCAATGCATTGGCCCAGGGGGGCCAATGCAAGCGCCAATGCATTGGCCCTGGGGGCCTTCTTGTCATAGGAGAGTGCTTCAACAAGCGGAATATGGATTTCTTCCTGCTTGCATGGTGGGGACGGTTAGTGTGACTTTCAAAGCAGAGTTTAGCAGCCATTGGTAGTTGACAGGTGTGGGTTAATTCTGCTCTGGGACAGCATGCTCCAGTTGAAGCTCTCTGTTCTGATCCCACGTGGGGCTTCATAGATCAGGCAGGATGACGTCCTAGCAAAACGGAATCCTGCTGTAACGCTTTGCAGAAGCATTTGGAACTTTGGTATCCAGGGAAATCTTGGCTCCCCTGGTGCCATGGTTTTTGTTCCTTCTCTTGAATCTGCTGTTTCCTCCTCAAACAATAGCACTTTTCTCCTATCCTTAGAAATATTGAAGTGAAAACAGAAAAATGGGCCTGGTTCCTCTTGTGGTGAGCAAGTGGAAGAGATGAACAAGTGTGATGTTTCTCCTTTGCTTAGAAGCTGCATTTCTTCAAGATACTGCTGAAAGGTTTTTCGGCCCATCTTTGAAAAAGATGTTTAGGAGAGCAGTTGGTAAAACTCTTAGGTTTCTGGTTGGACAACTATATGTGGGGAGTGGGTGACATGGGAATTCCCAGTTGTGATAGTGTGAATGCCAGAGTTTAGATGGGTCAAAATGGTGCCATACGTGAAGTCACGTGTTGCAGTAGGCTTATTCATTGATTAACTGAAATAAACGCTCAGGATGGATTCCAGAATCAAAAGCCACTACATTGGAAAGGTAGGCATCTTATTTGTCAAGGCTTCAGAATCAACACTACCTACTCTGTTTTTTTCCTAGGCCAAACTCGGTGGAATGAGGCAATCAGTTTTGAGGCTAATTCTACAGTCTTGAGTCCCTTACTGAGGATTCCTGATATCGACAAAGACGGTGTGCCTGATTTCTTGGTCTTTGCTGCCATAGGACAGGAGGTAAGAATTGCTGAAGCAACAGGATCCTCCTCCCTATTGCAGAAGAATTGGCCACATTCACAGCAGTATGGGGGCTCGGAGCCTTAAAAAAATATGCTACATCATTTCTGCACTGCAGCACTCAAAATTAATTGGATGACCTGTGTTATAAACTAGTCAGCCCTTTGTTTGCTTGCTCTGTAATGTCACATGGTCTTTCACGTACATCATGTATTCCTGTAGCTGTCTTATTCTATCCCTTTTGGGTTTCTATAAACTTTTACATAGAAACTTTCTGTTTTAGTATCTTCCAGCTTTTCCAAACGTTTAACATTTGTGCCGTTTCTGAATCTTAAGAATCCTGGGCAGCAGGCTTGAAATACAGTGGTTGGGAGCCAGTGATAGCAAGGAGCTCTTGCCATCTAACGTCAGCCTCTGGGTTTCCCAACTGCACCCAGTTTACCCTGTCAGACACAGGGTGCTGGAGTAAAGGGCCGGGGGTCCCAGTATTCTTCAACTCAGTGTTTCAATCAGCAGCAGCCGGTTGGAAAAATAGCCATCAATAACTGCTTTCCATAGCAGGAGTGATCAGGAGAGGGAATGGGAGCAAAGGATTGCATCACCCCCTTTGTTTCGTCTTTTTCCTCATCCTTAAAGATCCATAAATCTTTAAGAATTAAAAGTGTTAGTGGGGTGAGGGATTATTAATTCTGGTTGACTGAAAGGGGGATGTCAGGTATTTATGGGAGGAGCCAATGCCATTGTGGAAGATTTCAGAGTGGGGTGTCTCACTATCGGGCTACTTGGAAGGTCAGCAGGGAGCAGCAGGCACAACAGACCTTCTGTCAGTCCCGGGAATCATTTTCTTTCCCCAAGCTTTGAGAACAAGTTGGGTTGATACTGAAAAGTATCTTTTCTATAAAACTCCAGCTTATACTCAACTTGGGAGCCGTGATGGCACAGTGGTTAGAATGCAGTACTGCAGGCTAATTCTGCTGGCTGCCAGCAGTTCGAGCCTCACTGGCTCAAGATTGACTCAGCTTTCATCCTTCCGAGATTGAAATGTAAAATGAGGACCCAGATTGTTGAGGGGCACTGTGCTGACTCTGAAAAACTGCTTAGAGAGGGCTGTAGAGCGGTGTATAAGTGCTGTTGCTGTTAATACCATGAACAACGATGATCTAGTTGCATTTTTTAAGGTTCCGTGCTTTTTGCTAACCCTTTTGAAGGTAACATGAATACCAGAGTCCTGCTTAGGCTGAACTATCCTGGCTTCGGTTTTCTCTGCAGATTAAGAGCTACTTCTATTCAGGGACATTTGGCACGCAAATGAAATTCAGCGGAAGCCTGCATTTGCCAGGACTGATTGGGCACCTCTTGCATGTCACCAAGAGCGGAGCCCATTACATCCTGTTCTACACAGGTGGGTCCTGTACTTCCAAGGGCGGGGAAGGAGGGCAGCTGGACATTCTGCCCTTCCGCCTGCTTCATTTGGACCTTTCCTTCTCACTTTAGCAAAGGCTCTTTTTGCCTACTCACTGAAGGAGGTCTATCACATGGCTGTGGGCCCAGCAAGCACAGCCCTTGCCAGCCTGAAGGAAGATGCAGACTGGGAGATGGTGATGCGTCACAAGGCCCGACAAGTGCCCCTTGCCAGGTATCTGTGCTGGAATCCCTCCTGACCTAAGACCTGCAGAAGCCCTTTGCTCTTCTATATTCCCTGCCAGCCCCTTTACAAATGGAAAGCAGAGGACCCTTGGATCTGCTGCCATGCAGAGCGGAGGCTTGTAAGTGGCTGTAGCACCAAGGTTTGACCTGCACTGCTGCCTTGAAGTCTTGGAAGAAGAGGTGAATGACCTCTGGCAAGGGATAACAGGAGTTTTTTATTCCCTGTTAGCTCTGGTGATATTCAATATGTGACAAAGATGTCAGAGAAATCGGGGAGCCATATTTTGGTTGCAAGATCAGCTATGTTGGAGCTGGTGAATGGACAGCAGCTGAGTTCATTGTGGATTGTTGATGTGCCACACATCCTGAGGTAATGCCAGTATTAGAAATGTTGTCTGTGCAATAGGGCCTTGTGTGAAGGCTTAGTACTCTCCTGAGTTGCAGGGAGAAAGAGAGGGCTTTGCTACCTGTTTCTGGTATTCCCAGGATAGGCCACCTCTTGACAGGAGGAGCGGCACTCAGATCAGATGAATGAATGAATGAATGAATGAATGAATGAATGAATGAATGAATGAATAAGCAAGTTGAACCTGGGGTAGAGAAAGAAGGGTGAAAAGCCAGAGATGCCACCAGTTGATCATCGTCTTGTGTCCTGTGTGCAGGGAGCCCGTTCTCGGAGCCTTCAGTCCTGATGAGATTGCCGTGGCCATTGAAAGCAGAGTCTCACATGAGACAAAAAAGGTTTGCAAGGGGCCTTGTGCGGGGGGCGGGTGTCAGACGTAGATCCTTTGGTTTCTTTGGAAGTACCAATTGTACAGTTCTATCTACTTAAGCCAAGGGAGCCGGAGATGTGTTGTTGCCATGAAAATGCACACACACAAACAGGTTTTGTCTTTCTCCCTTTTTCTCTGCCAGTGCCATATCCACCAAAGTTTTATGCCACGTTTACATATTCGATATTGCGGCATCAGCATCACATAAAATACTCAACCATATGATTGGATTTGATGGGGCTTGAGTTAGACCTCCAAAAAGGTCACCAAAATAAATGAGCCACGCTTGCAATATTCCCAGGATTTGAGCTTGAGACGCAGATGCCATTTCTTATAGCACAAGAATTGGGTGGTGGCTGATGATCTATCAGCTAATTCCAAATTAGTCCAAGATCCTTTATAGTTTACATATGCCCAGTGGAATAAAATGTGTAACTAAGAACTCCCTGGCTCCTGGATCTTTCTCTAGTCCATGTTAGTTAAAAGAGCTTGTCATTGACCCAGTAGAGCCTGGTGATTCCTTTGCCTTCTTTCACTTTCCAAATTGTGTGATAGGGTTATTAGGGTTATCTGCTCTAAGTTATTAGAAAGATGTACAGAAAAGGTAGTGAGGAGCTATCATGCCTTGTGCTCGTCTTCATGAATGTTGGGTTGGGTAACTGCCCAGCCCTGCTCTCAGATGTCAGCCTGATCCTTGGGCTAAAATGGTGGTTGAGAAAGGAGATTACAGCCTGGAGCCCAGCTGTCCTTTCAAATTGCCGTTTACTCTGTAGGTTACAATTGTGGAGGGCAGCTCTGGCGTCATCAAGTGGGAAGTGGAGCTGCGTTCAGAAATGCAGAGTCCCAAGCCAGCCACTCTTGCAACTGCTGATCGCAAATCCATCTTCCTCTTTTGGGGCTTGTACCAGGACAAAAGAAATGAAACGGTGAGTAGGAACTGATGTATAACAGATGGAAATGAAGTGGGGCTGCCCACGATGAGCCTTGCAAAGCAGTAGCAAATCCGAAGCTGCACTCTGCCCAGCACTGAGAGTGGAGGAAGGCCTTACCAGCTCTATGCCTTGTGGGATTCTCCTTTGGGTTCAGCTTCCTCCAGAAAGCTCTGGGAAGAATCTACGGGTAGTGCTCGAGTCTTGGTTGTGCAGTATGGTTATTAAGCAAGACACCCACAAGACTGCCTCACTCAACAACCACAATCCCAGTTGTTCTTTTTGGTCATTAAGCAACCATCCAGCAGGGCCATAAGGTGGGGGAGACCTTCCTTCCTTCCTTCCTACCTTCCTTCCTTCCTTCCATCCATCCTTCCATCCATCCATATACCGCCCTTCTCCCGAGGGACTCAGGGTGGTGTACAGCCAACATATAATACAAAATTACAAAAGTTAAAAGAAATTAAATACTCGGCTGATGTTAAGATTATATTTAAAAACCCCAATAATAAAATATAAAACCCCAATTTCAAAACCTCAAATTTTAAAACCCCAATTGCTAAAAACCCCAATTTAAAACCCTAATTTAAAATCAGCCTGCTCAAAGTGCCAAGTTTTCAACGCACATCTAAATGCTCTCAGGTCAGTGGTCGTCCATAGCCCAGGAGGCAACCCATTCCAGAGGGTGAGTGCCCCCACAGAGAAGGCCCTATTCCTCGGGGTCACCAGCTAGCACATCGATGCCGTCGGGACCCGAAGGAGACCCTCCCTGTGGGAGCGCACCGGTTGATGGGAGACTACTGGCAGAATGCGGTCTTGCAAACAACCTGGTCCAATGCCATGGAGCGCTTTAAAGGTCAAAACCAGAACCTTAAAGCGAACCCAGAAGGCCACCAGCAACCAATGCAGCTTGCGCAAGAGAGGCGTCACATGGGAGTTTCTTGATGCCCCCATAACCACCTGCGTGGCTGCATTTTACACCAGTTGAAGCCTCCGGCTGCTCCCCACAGGGAGCCCCATGTAGAGGGCGTTACAGTAGTCCAGGCGGGAGGTGACCAGGGCATGAGTGACTGTGCGTAAGGCGTCCTGATCAAGAAAGGGCCGCAACTGGCGAATCAGGCAAACCTGATAAAAAGCCCCCCTGGAGACGGCTGTAATATGATCTTCTAAAGACAGCCGTGCATCCAGGAGGACGCCTAGATTGCGAGCCCTCTCTGTGAGTGTTAAGATCTCTCCCCCAATAGCCAGCGACGGAGTCAGCTGACTATATCGGGCCGCCGGAAACCACAGCCACTCAGTCTTGGAAGGGTTGAGCTGAAGCCTGTTCCCGCCCATCCAAATCCGCACAGCCTCCAGGCACCGGGACATAACCTCCACAGCATTGTTGGGGTGGTTTGGGGTGGAGATGTAAAGCTTTAGAGGTCCATTGGCAGGTGGAAACCTCCGGTGGGTTAAAGGCCTTGGTAGGCCAGACCCATCAGCCTGCCCCGCCCTATGCCCCCACTCTCCCTTTTCCACACAGAAAGCTAGAAAAAGAGAGGCGGCAGCTGCCGCCTAGGAAGATTGCCTTCACTAGCTTTTCAGTTGCGCCTCACACCAGTTGGGTGCGCCTATGGATAGGAGAAGAGAAAGTTTAATTTAGTTTATTGTCATTGCACCTCGTACAACAAAATCAAACACTATCTTCAGTGCACATCATGACTGTGAAAATAAACACAAACACACATCCTTCACACTCCACACATTGAACCACAAACCCACACCAACACTACACTATACAGTAGAATTCAAAAGAGCTACTGCCCTACGAAAGAAGCTGTTTTCAGCCTATTTGTGCTTGTTTTAATTATTCTGCACTGTCTGCCAGATGGTAATAGTTCAAAAAAAGGGTTCCCAGGATGAGATGGATCTTTGAGAACATTTTGAACTTTCTTAAGGTAGCAGGAGCTATAAAGCTCTTCCAAAGCGGGGAGAGGGCAACCAATGATTTTCTGGGCAATGACGTTAACCCTCTGGAGTGCTTTCCTATCTGCCTCTGTGCAATTGGCAAACCATACAAAGGTGCCGTATCTTAAGATGCTCTCTCTGGTGCAGTGGTAGAAGGTCACCAGTAGTTTTTCATCCAGTTGTTCTTTCCTGAGAAGTCTCCAGTAGTATAATCTCTGCTGGGCCCTTTTGACCAGGGCTGCAATGTGAGCACCCCAGGTCAGGTCCTCTTTTAGGGTAACACCCAGAAACTTAAAACCGGCCACTTGCTCCACTCGGTCTCCATTGATAAGCAAGGGCTGGAGGTCTGATCTGTTCCTTCTATAGTCCACTATAAGCTCTTTGGTCTTATTGGTGTTGAGGACCAAGTTATTTTCTCCACACCACAAAAGCAACCATTGGTCCACCTCATCTCGGTAGGCAGACTCATCCCCCCAGAGATGAGTCCCACCATTGTTGTATCATCTGCAGATTTAGTAATAGTATTACTAGCGCGAGTGGGAATGCAAGTGGATCTGGATGTGGCAGGGCAGAGAGGTGGCCGAGGCCTCTCAAGAGTGGCAGAGCAGGGGAATTGCAGCACTTCCACAAGCATAAAGGCCGGCATGCTGCCAAGTGCCCAAATTTTGATTACGTGACCACGGGGCTGCTACAAAGGTGAGAATGACAGGTAGGGGTCACATGTCCTTTTGTTTAGCCCTGTCAATTTTGGTCACTGGACGAAAAGTTAACTCCTTGTAGTAAAGGCAGCCCTGGAGTCGTCTGTCTGCAGCGGGTGCAGCAAATGGAGTAATTAAGTGGCCTTTATTGTTCAGGGGTCTTCACCAAAGGGTCACGGGAGCATGGCAGCTTCTGGGCATCTGTTCCTTATGGGGCCCTGGCCCTCTCACTCTTCTCCTCCAGGGATCTTGGCATGGAAGCCGGCAGCAGCGGCTGTACCTATTCCATCCCTCCCTGCCTACTGTCCTCTTGGAGCTGAGCAACAGCACTGAGCCCATAGTGGCCTTTGAAGGTAAGTGGATGCTCCAGCTATTGGCCAAATTGCCCAGCCATTGGGGGCTCCTGCTACACTTCCCCTTTTGGTTCTAGGGTTGCTTTTTGAGCGAAGCCGCCATGCCTGTTACGTGCTACTGGCAGGCCCCCGGGTTGGCAGCTCCCCTGGGAGAGTGGTGCTCTCAAAGCGGAAGCTGAAGGAAGATATTTTCAGCAGTCATGTGATCTGGCTCAACCAGATGCCCCAAGATACTGACCAGAATGTCCGGGACTATTTCCATCGGATGAGATTCCGTACTTTTGGGTGAGAAGTACAATCTCAAAGGCTTTCAAACCTGAAGCTCGCCAGGGAGAAGAATAAACCACACTTGGCTCCTGGAACAGTTTGCCTAGTTTCCCACTAGGACTTGGATCCCGTTCCCTGGATTGTGCAGAGAGGCACCAGAGTAAACAGCACCGGAGCGGGGTGGGGTGGGGGGGACATTTTGCCTCCTGACCACCAGGGCCATCCATGTCCCAGAGGAGAAAGATCTTGAAGATGGTGCAACTGGGGCGGGGCAATAACAGATGGGTGCCTGGCCATCTGGCTCCTCTTAGTCATCCTTCCCGCTGGGAACAGTGGACTCTGTGCAGCTTGGCTGTATAACTGCACCAGCCCCAGAAGTGCCTTGAGGGCCCTCTCAGAGTCATAGCTGTCTTGGATCCTATGACCTCCCAGAAGAATCTGCAGAGCAACTTCATTGGCCTTGGCCACTTCTGTTTCCAAAGTGATGCACCTGGGCTGATCTCCAGCTCATAGGCACTGAGCCATGCAGGTTGGCATCCAATTTTTCTGCCTCCTTGTTTCTGTGCTGTGGGCAAGCCTCAGGTGTGGCTTTTTCTATCACACTTCAAAGATGGGCATGCTTTGCAGAGCTAGAGTTCATTTATCTGACCTGCCCCAGATAATTTCAATTTCAATAAATTCAGCTTTGGCCACAATGTTTGAAATGTCATTTGTTCTCTGTGCTTCTCCCAGTACCTGTAAGAGCTAGGAACAGCCCAGAAGCACCAGAGTAGGAATTGGGACAAACTGGATTTCCTGATTGGGGGAGGGGTGGGGGGCAATGAGCAGCACGTTTCCATGTCATGCCTAGCAAGATTGGTTAGGGCTGAGCAGAAGGAAGGGGTTGATGTGGCACACACAAGGTTCTGCATCCCATCTATTCAGGAAGTCGAGGCAGTCGCTGAGTGGGGCTTTTGTGGAAGCCATGAAGGCTCCACTTGGTCCTTTCATTCCCAATTCTGAGGATGTGGCAGGAGAGGAAGGGGGCTCTCCCTTTAGAGTGCTTTCCTGTCTCTTCTCTGCCAGGTGTGATAAATTGTATGCCTTTTTGGGAGAGACTCCACAATAGCCAGTTGGGTCCTCAGGATCTTTGGCCACAAAGGAAGCCCGCACAGTATTGCTTTTTGGTCTGACCTGCTCTGTTCTGCTGCTGCTGGTTGCAAGAGGTGCTGTTTTGCTTTCATAATTTTTGGGTGGGCAGGGGAGCTTTGGCTTAATTCAACCCCAGCATAATCTTTTCTGATGGGGAAGCAGCTTAAACATCCCCAGCTTCCTTCTTAGGCTGTGCTCTTGATTTGTTCCCCTGCCTCTCATGGCTTCAGGCTAAAACTAACCTCTCACAATTATTTACTAGGGAAGGCTATTTAATCATGTCAGCAAGTAGAGCTGTTGCCAGCCAAGAAGCTAGTCTAATGCATATCTGTGGAGATCCCCTGTGGAGGCTCCTTCCCTGTTTGAAGCCACTGAAGCCAATTTAGCTGAAGGGGGAAACCAGACTCAATTTAACTCGCTTAGCCTCCATCTAGCCTTCCCCTTGCTACTTGCAATTGCTCTTTGGCCTTAAGTTGGGCAAAGGCGGTTAATGTAGCCAACATCTCTATCCTGGGAAATCTGACTCAGTTTCCCAAAAATATGCACCTGGCTTCAGAGGTGCAGCTTAAGAGCAGGAGAAAGACTTTCTTGTATTAGTTGTTTTTTCTAGAGGGAAATGTTCTCACGTGGGGTTTGTTGGTTTATAAATCCAGGTTTTACCATAATGGCCAGTTCTGCTTATTTTTGGCAGATTCATGGTGAAGATATTCCAAGTGTGCAGGGTATAGGCCTCCTTGTAAAATTTAACCTTTGGAGGAAACCCACCCACCCACCCACTTGATCGGGTATATAGTAACCTCTTGCATGGATACAGGACTATGCCTTTACCCCACCTGGGACAGTCAGATCGTATATCTCTGTTCTTGATTCCATCAAACAGACCTCTTGTCAACAGAATCAGACCATCAATTAGAAAAATACAAGTGTGGCCAGTGGGTGCAACTGAGCAACTTCAAGATTGCTTTAGGAGCACTGAATGGGCACTGTTTGAGGAGGACAATATTGATACTTACACCTCAACAGTACTATTTTATATCAAAAGCTGCATTGATGTCACTACCACCAGACAAGTATGAGTGTTTTCTAACAACAAGCCCTGGATAAATAGAGACGTGTCTATAGAGACGAGAAATGCTGCTTTCCATTCTGGTGATGTGCTACAGTACAACGAGGTAAGAGCTAAATTGAAAAAGGGTATCAGGGACGCTAAAGCTACGTTCAGATGGAGGATTGAACATTATTTTGAGAGTTCAGACTCTCGTCGGGTATGGCAAGATTTCTGACAAATTATAGGGCAGAGCAACAAACTTAGTTTTGTCTAGCAGTCGTGATTCTTTGGCTGAGCAGCTAAATCAATTCTTCAGCCATTTTGAGGTGGAAACAGGAACGACCATCATTCCAGCATTTACCACTGATAGTACATCACTAACTTCTACCATTGATTGACAACTACCTGCAGATTTCTGATGTGAGGCATGCTTTCCAGAATATTAACACCCGGAAGGCAGCTGGGCCAGATGGAATCATGGGGCGAGTTGTTAGAGACTGTGCTGCAGAGTTAGCTGGAGTGTTCACGGACATTTTCAATCTATCCCTGTAGCAGTGCTCTATCCCTACCTGCCTGAAGACATCCCATTATAGTGCTAGTCCCTAAGTAGACAGTAGTGGTATCCCTTAATGATTATAGACCAGTAGCTTTAACATCTGTTGTCATGAAATGTTTTGAGAGACTGGTGTTGAACTACATTGAGGCTAGTCTTCCATCTACTTTGGACCCATGCCAATTTGCATATAAGAGTAACAGATCTGATGATGCTACGTCTATTGTTGTCCATACTGTATTGAATCATTTGGAACAACAGGGAACAGACACAAGGCGGTTATTTGTGGATTATAGTTTTGCCTTTAACACCATTCTACCTAACAGGTTGTTTCTTAAAATGTCCAATTGGGTATAAATCAGAAGATTTGGTTGTGGATAAAAAGATTTTCTGACAGATAGGCCAAGTGAGTAAGGATGGGATCTTACTATTCTTCTACTCTGATACTAAGCACAGGAGCCCCCCTAGGGTTGTCTACTAAGCCCCTTTATTCTTTGTACACACCAGAATACACCCCATCGTATATCACCAACACAATTATCAAATTTGCAGATGACACGACAGTGTTGGGGCTCATGAATAAGAACAATGAATCTGCTTATAGAAAGGAAGTACAAGGGCTGACACTGGTGTAAAGAAAATAATCCTACACTTAACATCAAAAAACTAAAGAAATAATTGACTTCAGGAGGAAGAGAGATGTACATTTACCATTGTACATAAATGGTGAGGAGGTGGAGAGGGTTGGTAGTTTTAAATTTCTGGGCACTTATATCTTGGAAGACTATGAATGCTAACGTGCTTGTGAAGAAGGCACAGAAGAGGCTGTACTGAGAATGCTCAGGAAAATAAATCTATCTCAGCATCTACTTCTGTCCTACTACCGCAGCATAGTGAGTGTGTCCTGACATACGGCATTCTTGCATGGGATGGGAGCAGCTCTGTAGTGGACAAAAAAGGCTCTACAGAGAATCATTAAAACTGCCCAGAATATTATCGGGCTCCAGCTACCAGCCCGGAATTACATCTTCACATCTTGCTGTTTGAGGAAGTTGCACAACATTCTCAGAGACTCTTCCCATCCTGCTTACAATCTTTATGAACTGTTGCCTTCTGGCAGAAGATACAGAACAATTAAAACTTGGACCACGTTTTCTGAACAGTTTTTATCCCAGAGCTATAATGGCACCTAACAATGAACTTAAGGACCACCATCAGTGAGTTGTTGGACACTATTACTTGGTCTGTTGTGTGGATGCTTGTGTGTTTTTAGGGGGTGGGGAATTTTGGCGGGTTGGGGGGGTTGTTTGGGGATTGTCGTGTGTGCGTGTTGGGTCTGGTCTGTTGGTGTTATGTGAATTTCATTATATGTATACTGTGTATACAAGTACAATGACAATAAACAATTCAATTCAATTAAACCCATAAGGAATACACAACTCCCAGCACCCCACCTTGATTCTATTCAGCCTGGTCTCCCTGCTTATGCAGGAGCAACAACTATGAAATTGTCTGAATATTTCAATGCATTCACAGAATCCTAGATACAACCATCTGCAAGGTGACTTGGGTGGATCTTCCTCAAAGAGGTACAGAAAATGGTCACTGTTTGTTTCAGCATCAGACCAGGTTGCCTTTGGCCTGGGATAAAACCTGTGAGGGTAGCATTCTGGCAGCCATTTAGAAGCTGGGAAAACAGGCTGCTCAGCTAATCTGCTTAAGTACAGAGGAGTACAGAAGGGCATTATCTCCTCCAGCTCATCCAGCCTTGCATAATGCTAGGCAAAGCTGTGGAGGTCCCCTGCATACCAACACTGGGCATGCTGCTCCACTAGGCGCTCTTAACTAACAGCCGAGTAGGAGCTAGCTGGGCAGAATTGACAAAAGCAGGTCTGTTGGTCATATTGAGAACAAGCACATAAATGAAACAGCAACACACACACCCCAGATAGATTCGGGGGAGGGTATTGCTGATGCTAGACTGCCCGCCCCCATAGCCAGTGAGATGACAGCAGCCTGGGTCAACAGGGCACTTTATTGTGGATGGGATATTCCATGGAAGAGGCAGGGGTGCTGCCAGCCTTGCTCAAAGAAGGCAGAGGCTTGGCTGCGCTGAAGGCTAAGCCAGAAAAGGGGGAGAACAGCCAGCGGCAGTCTTGTCCAGGTAAGTCGGGGAGAGGCCTACATCTTGCCTGCTGGGGTGGGGGTGAGAGGCCTTCAGCATCCAGGAAACAAGTGTTTGGGGGGAGGGGAAGGATTCCCCTTAGCCTTGCTCCTGGGGCCCCGCCTGGCACTCCTCTTCAGGTCTCACTTCATGTGCCCCAGGAGGGGGTGGGCAGGCAGGGCTCATGCCAGAGTGTCGTGGCTGCTTCCGCATGAATGGGAATGCCCTGCTAGGAGGCAAAACGGGTCCATCAGCAATGGATCTCGACTCACTGTCTAGGAGAGCTTCCTCCAAGGTTGACCCACTCACCACTTCTTGGTCTCTTGTGGCACAAGGGCCTCAGCAAGCAGCTTCTTATAAAGTTCAGACTTCAGAAAGCGTGGGTAGGAGTCCTGGTGGCAGAGAGGGGGCAATTTAGAGAGATTCTCCAGCCCAAGAGCAGAAGATGCAGCATCAGTCTGCTCTTGCTGCTGGTCTGATCAGTCAGGCCTTGAGATGGGTAGCACGCATACGCGCACATGCACACACACACACACACAATCAAAGCGCTACTTCCCTCCCTGCCTGTGGTAGCTTCAGGACCTTTTTCATCAGCATGTAGATGTGCATCTCGGCATCGTCCATTACATAGCGGTGAGGGGTCTTGATGCCCTTCAAGGTGTGTTCCATAGTCTTGCTGTCAAGGTTCACCCAGCGAGTGGCACTGGGAGCTAGAAACTCCCTGGATGAGGAACAACAGAGGAGCAATCATGCAGGTTGGAAAGCCAAGCTTCAGCTCTGGGCACCAGATAAGATTGAGGGAAAGGGAAAGACACACCCAGGCCCCAGAAGCAAGACAGCAGCATTGCCATCCCCTGCTCCCCAAGTGGAGCACAATCTCAGCCCACTTTGCTCCCTGTTCCAGGGGAGAAAGCTACC
Organism: Bungarus multicinctus; assembly: GCA_023653725.1. NCBI lineage: Eukaryota > Metazoa > Chordata > Lepidosauria > Squamata > Elapidae > Bungarus > Bungarus multicinctus. Next base: position 87,542 of record CM042842.1, read on the forward strand.
TACTGATAGATGGAGTCCACAGTTTCTGCAATGTGGGCCTCTTCCCCCAGGCGTAACTCTTCACAAGCCTCCCAAAACATCAGGTTCTCAGCTGTGGGAGAGAAGGCAGGTCCCCAGTTGACCAAGCAGGAAGCAGGGCAGAGCCTTGCTGGCTTTCTAGGAGCGTGATGGACCCTCCTCTCCTTTTCCCTCCAGCGTAGCAAGTGCTCACCACTGAACTCTGTCTTGAGAAACTCCAGGAGTTGCTCTCGGCCCAAGATGTCTCCCATCAGCTCACTGAAGCCAAAGCTCCAACGCACCACCCGCAGCTTGGTGGGAATTGTGACCCTGCAAGGCAAAAGGATCTCAGGCAGAGCTGTTGTGCAATTTGGGGCTTCTTCCTGGCTTGAGATGGCAGTCGTAGCTGGGAAAGCCATTTATACAAATACAATTTATGTGCCAATTGTACCCATTCCTGGCCTGGGAAGCCTTGCTCACTGTTAGTCACATCCTAGTTGGACAATTGCAGTGTACTCTACAAGGGGCTGCCCTTGAAGATCATCCAGAAATCAGAATTGCTGAAGAATTCTTGCAAAGTTTTGGGTACCTTTTAGCTAAGTTATACCATTGAGATGCACTGGTTCCCAGTTTCATTCCGAGTGTAATTCAAGGTGCTGGTTATCACCCTCTATCACATAAACCCACACTATCAGCAGAACTGCTGCTCTCTAAGGATATCTGCCTGCCGCCCCAGGTCAGACAGTGGGCACACTCCCAACAGCCACCATCCAACTGTGGACTGCCCAGAGCTACAACCTTTTTATTCCGATGCCTGCGGGAACAGCTGGCTCTGAACAGCTTTCCAGAAACTTGGGAGTGGGAGGGACTGCTTGTTCTCAAGGGGAGGGTGTTCCACAAAACAGGGGTGCTATGGAAAAGGCATTCTTCCTAGGCCGAACCAGATGGCCGCCTTTCAGGAAGGGACCTGGAGTGTGCCCACTGTCTGACCTGTGGGGCAGGCAGATATCCTTAGGGAGCATTTTTCTTCTATGTTTATTGGAATGTTTTTATCGTCATTAGCAGCCCAAAGTCTCTCACAAAGTGGGTGGCATATAAATATTATCAGTAAATAAAAACAGCTGAGCACCAATAGCAAATACTGCCTACTTGGGAAGCTAGGCACACCACGCTCTTACCGGGGAGCATTCATGGCCCAGTATGTGATATCATCAGTGATCCAGGGATTGCCAGGGAGGCAGCCAGAGATGATAGGGTCGTGGGACATATACTGCTCATTGAACTTGAGATATCTGCAAAAGACAGTGGAGGTGGAGAGGGGACAGGAGAGCTCCCTCACTGCTCCAAATACATGGAGGGGACAAGCATCAGCAAAGGTGCCCCAGTAGGGGAAAACTTCCCAAAGCTGAGAAAAAGTTAGAACGGGACATACAGAAGCATTCAGAAATAAACTCCGTTGTTTGGCATTCTTGATTGGTACCGGTCACCAGGGAGAGAGGGGAGCAGAACACCTGCTGCTAAAATTCTGAGAACAAGGCTGAAATTGGTGGCCACAGGCTCTCCACTCACCCTTGCAGGCAAAGGGAGGACTTGACACGCATTCTACCCAGGGCAGCGCAGTAATAACGGATCTGCAACCAAGGACAGAGAATGCCAAAGAACTTGTGCCACCAACTGCCAATATCCAGGTGGGAGGAGCCCTGAGGAAAGCTGCCTTGAACATTGTGTGCGTGTGTGTATATACACGTTTTCAAATGTTTGAAAGTATCTGTCTCCTATCAAGAGCCTCTTGCCTGTTCTTTCCCACCTCCTGTCCCCTTAGAATCCACCCCTCCCCTGTGCAGGAGGAGGTCAGACTTTGTTCCCCTTTGGAGATTGGACTCCTGTGCGCCTCCAACCTCTGCTTTTCACCCACTGCCACAAATGCACACGCACACACTTACCTGCTGTTTGTAATAGTCCATGTTCTTCAATGAAAAAGAAAAGAGCAAAACTCATTAGCCACATCAGCTGGAAGCTCCCTTGCAGTCATCCACAGTTTTTTTCATTGCTTGTACTGATTCAGCACCCAACTTGTTTGCTGCTCAGAGAACATGAAACGTCTCTGCTACTTCTAAATGACTCTTTGAAAACCTTTGGAGTGCCCTCACTGGCCCAGAGAGTTTCCTGCCTTTCTCTCAAAACCCCATTTTGCAAGTTGGTGCTGAAAATTAGAGATGGGGGGTGGGAGGAAGAAGCCCATACAGCCCACAAACAAGAGTGCAGACCTTGGTGGTCAAGAGGAAGGATTTAGGTGCCAGGAAATGGACAAGGTAAGGGGAGATCACAAACCCAACCCTCCAAGAAGGAGGAAGGACCCCAAAAGAATCCCAACATCACAGCCTTTGGCACAGATGTTAATTGGGCAGGAGGCAGCCACGATTAAGGAGACAATAGCATCTCATTAAGGGGACCCAAGCAAGGAATGGACCACAGGCCAGGGTGTCTTCCTCCTTTCCCAGAAAGCAAGAAAGGCCAGCTCAGCCGCTCTCCAGCTGCCCCAGCAAGAGAGCCCCTCGCACATACAAAGACACCCACATGCACTTACTAGCTGCGAAGGCGTGATGGAGTGGCTCCTTAGTTCTGGCCTCTGACCCCTCGCATCCAAGACTCGCCCCTGTAGGTTAAGCAGAACAAAGGCTTGCCATTCTCTTGCCTAGGAAACCCTTCCTGGAGCACCCCCAATCTGCAATTCTGCAACTCATCCCAGGGGGAGATTGGTCACCCCTGAAGACAGAAGCTGCCTCATTTGATCCCTGACCTAATGGTAGGGCAATGCAAATGCTCAATATTTCCCTCCTTTCCCTAACAAAGTACAGACCTTGCTACAAGCCCCATTCTACATTCAGACTAAAGGCAGAAGGCAGCATTCATCTGTCACAGGTAAAGGGAATCTTTGTGGGCAATCGAGAAACACCTGGTGTGTAAATGAGCCATGGAAGGTTCATTTCCAGGCACAGTTGAGGGGTAACATCAACTATTTGGCTGCAAGTGCTGGACTCAAGAGACTCAAAGCACAAAGAGAGCCAAGGTGTCCAGTGAAAATCTGGACTGCTGTTCCCCTGATGCTCTGGCTCAGAACTAAAGTGGTCGTGGCAGGTGCACCCAGCTCTCTCCTCTTCCCGCTCACCAAGGGCCTGTTGACAATCCAATAGGCCTGTTCTTGGCACTCAATGACAATCCGATCAGCCCTCCTTCGCTGTTTAGCTGCCCTGGGGAAAAGCAAGGGTTGCATCAGAGCCGTTGTCTCCCTGCTCCCCAGTCCCAAAGGGGCAGACCTTGTTCCTGCAAGCTCACCGGAGCTGTTCCCGAGCCTGCATCACCACGAAGTCCCAAATGTGATTGATCCTCTTGCACAGTTGTTTGTAATCCTCCTACAGAAGATGACCCACCCCATCACACGAGAGTCAGCGCTCTCTTCACAGCTCTGGAGAGAAAAGGGAGGAAAGGGGCTCCATGCACCCAGGGGAAGGACAGAGGCTGCCAGGGGATCTCCTTCATTCAGTCCTCCAACCAGTCACACTCCCTAGTCCTCAGGGACTAGCCTAAGCCCCAGGCACCCTTACCTTCTCAAGCTCCCAGAGTTCACCTTGCTTGCGGATATTTCTCTTTGCCAAATAGATGGCTGAAACAGGAAACCGTGTCCTCAGGCATGCCGCAGCTGTAGGAGTGCCCAAAGGCTCCCCTCCTACTGGGGATAAAACTACCGCCGTACTCACCATAATCAAGGTCGGTAGCCAGCCACTGGGTGCTCATCCAGAAATAGGGGGTCTGTAGGCCACAGAGGCAGAGGCCCATTTCAGCTGCCCTGGGGCAGAAGCAGGGGGGCTTTCTCTGCTTGAGAGTTAGCCAAGCTCTTCTCAATAGCTCCTCCAAGGCCTTTTGGAGGCCAAGAGGAAAGATCCTTCCAAGCCATCTAGCCATCCATCCCTTTTAGTGACATAGCTAAGTGGTCAGCCAATTCCATGCCAGGTCTCAGAGAGTTCTGGTTCACCCTAACCTACCTGGAACCTGTAGGGAGTCTCATCCCTTCGCAAGACCAGAGTGTGCGGATCCTTCAGAGAATAGATGTAGCCATGCTTCACAAGCAGATTTCCCAGATGCAAGGATTCTAGAGGAGGGAAAGGGAGTGGGGGTGAGAGTGCTGGCTGGATAGCTGGAGGGGTGGGTGACCGAGGCAGGGCAGCTTTTCCAGACAACCAAGACTCCTGCAGAGAAAAGCCACCTTCCTCCCTGGGCCAGGCTAGATAGGAGGTTTGCTTGCCCCTAGCTAGGTTTCCCAGCCACAGGGGGCAAAATCAAGGAGAGGGAGCAGGAGCGGAAGAGGCCTGCCAGCTGCACCAAGCCCACCAGGTAGCTCACCTTCCTCCCAGATGTTGTATTTCTGGATGAGCCAGTCCACAATGTCACTCCCTAAAAAGGAGAGAGGCCTGGGTGGAGGGCGCTGGTGCAGCAAAGAGGAGTCCGCTGCCAGACTGCACCCTCAGGAGGACGACCCCGCCCAGATCGCCAGCCGAGGAAGGGACGGAAGAGAAACCCCTGCCCCAACAGGCCTTTCTCCCCGCGGTCTCCCCGCAAGAGCCTCCGCCGCCCGGGTGCTTTCGCCTCGGGAACCGCCCAAGAGGGAGCCGCGGGACACTTCTGCCCTTCGCGAACGCCGACCCCGAGGCGGCTGCTAGAGCCCGGGAACAGAGCGACACTCACCGGTCACGGCGTGCGGGATGATGCTGAGCAGCAGCCGCTGATTCCGCACCGGGACGCCCAGATCCGGGTCTTGCATGCCGATCACTACCCGCTCCATCTACGGAGGAGGCACCCATAGCGGCTCAGCGCCGGGCCCTGGCTCAACAGTGGGCCGGCCGCCCTACCCCACCCCACCCCACCTTGGCGAGGCAGGGCAGCTGGCGGCGGGGGACGCTCCCCGGACGGAGAGCGCTGATGGTCATGGAGGCGGGCGGACGGGCGACGGCTGCAGGCGGCGACGCGGGCGCTTAAGCGCTTCTGCAAGCGGCGGGCAGTCCCGGCGCCGTGGCGAGCCTCTGTGCTGCCATCTGCCTGCCGGCCGACCACCCCCAAGAGTCCCAGGGCCTCTGCGCTCGCTCCAGCAAAGCAACGCGCGCGCTCTGCGGCGGCTCGCAGCTCGACGCCGGTGCCAGGCGGGCTCCGTGGGGACGCCCAGCAGACGGCCGAAGCAGGGAGGAGGGCTGCTGCGCGCGCCTGCCTCGCCCGAGCGGGCCGGTGGGGCCAGCAAAGGGCCGGGAGTCAGCGCAGGAGGGCCAGGCCCGGTCGCTCCCCCCGCCCGGCGCAGAGACACACACGGAGACGCGCGGCGGGGCTGGCGGACTCTTTATTGGGGCGCTCCGAGAAGCGCAAACGAGGCCCTGGGCAGCGCTAGGGCGGCCGAGGCTCGCGAGCCAGGCGGGAACGAGTGACCCTCTTCAGGGGGCTCGAGCGCTTGGTCTTGAGCGCGAAGCCGCGGAGCGGAGGCCGCGGCGGACAAGGATCTCCCGCGGCCGGCGAAGGAAGACGGGCGGGGCTCCTCGCCAAGCGCCTGCAGCCGGGAGAGCCGCAGAGGCAGGTGCAGTTCCATCTTTTCACCTCCCAGAACTGGTCGCCGTAGTCGAATCTGCAAGGGGGAGCGGAGGTAGAGGCCGTCCTGCGCTGCCTACGCACCCACCGCCCGCGTTTCGACCGGCCGGCTGGGAAGCCGCGGCCGGCTAGGGAGAGCAATAAGGGAAGCCCGGCAAAGTAACTTCGCTCTTCCCAACCTTCAAGGCAGGTTCCAAGGGCGACTATTTCGCACGAAAATTGTACATTCTCCGGACACGGCCTGGCCTTTATGCCCCTCTCCCACTTCCCCAGAAGCCTTCAGGGAGAAGGGACCCCCTCCCGCTTTAATATCTTCTGCAACTCTACGGAACTTCTAGACACAGTAGAAGGAGAGGCTTGTTGGCCTATGGTACCGTAGCAACAAATCTGGAACTGCTAGTGCCATTCCAACTGCTCATGAACATTTATGTCTTTTAATAAAACAGATTAGTCAGAAAGTTAATCCCTTAGTTAATCAGCAATCAAATTCCTGGGAGCTTTTTTCATGGTCAGCCATGACATGTGTCTCTGGGTAGACTTTGGGCCAAAGCATCCACTGATCTCAACTGGGGTTGCCTTATAGCAACTGGATCTGGACCAGGATCACCTACCCAAGTTCTTCACCAGCTTGGATGGCTCGTGTGCTGAAAAAGGCAATGCCAGGGATCTCATATCCCAGAGCAACTTGTAGGGCTACCAAGTTGGGTTGACATGAATGATTTAGGAAGCGGCCCACATTGCCATAATAGCGCCCATCGAGACAGCACTGTTGCCCATCCTGCAAGACAGAAGCTGTGATCTCAGAGCTACTCTGGCATTGACCCCTTCATAGAAACAATGGGGACATATTAAGCAGTGCTCTTGCATCCAGCTCCCCTCCCCCCAGTCACATCCCCTGAGTAAGGCAGATTCTACCTGCATGTCCACCACAAAGTAGTAAGTATCTTCGTCTCGATGTGCAGCCTCAGTGTTGGAAATCAGCTCCCCAAAGTACCTGATGGAGAGGGGAGGCAGTGGAAAGAGGTGGGTTGCTCTGCCCTTCCTCCCAGCCCCTCCTCAACGGGACAGGGCAAAAGTACCCGAAGCAGAACTCACTGGCAAAGAAAGGTTCCCTGGGGCACATCCTGCACTGTGCGCACACCCCAACCTTTGGCAGCTGTCCTGTAAAGTTGGAGCTGGGTTCTGCAAGTAGAGGAAAGGCCTTGGATTACTCCCTTTGCAGAACTAGGTTGTTGTAGGGCAGCCATGGAAGAACAGATCCCTCCTAGCTCATACAGGTGAACTGGCCCTGTAGGGAAGGAAGAGCAGCCCAGGGTGGTTCGTGGGCATCTTAACCTGCTGGAACATCAGTCAATCTCTGATGATGCTTGCCAGATGGGCCTGGAGCTTGCCAGGGGCACATTAGGCTTCCCCCGGTATTCCAGCAGAAGCCAGGACACCTCAACACACTCACCGGAGCCCGCGTTGCACCACCCGGTTGGGGCAGGACCTGGGACAAGCGCACAGCATGTTGCATTCGTAGATGGATCCCACCTCAGGGGCTGTGCCAGGGGTATCCAGCCTGAGTTGGCCACCCTGCATCGGGAGGAAGGAGAAACTGGCTGGCACTTAGGGTGGTAACATCCCCTCAGTAGGGAGAAGTAAGTCTGGGCATCTCACCGTGAAGGTCCAGGAGCACTGACTGCGCAGGATGCAGGGACAGCTGCCCATGGTGCAACCTCCATCACACCTGCAGCCCTGAAATGAACCAAAGCAACAGGCCAAACGTTAGTTCAGCACGCGCCTCTCTTTGCGGAGAGAGCTAGCAAGATGTGAATCCACCAAGTAGCCACTGGCATCCAGTCACGTTCTGATCCCCAAGAGTGGTTGATAGAGCAGCAGCTGCATGAAGAAAATGCTTCTCCTGGTGCTTTCGCTGTTTCTTACCACAGCTGCAACTCTTCACTCAAGGGACTGCAGCCGAGATCTGGCCTTAGCCCACATAATTCTACTCAGCATGAAATGTGGAAGTTTTTCTGGCAAAAATTAATAGTTGGTACCACTGAAAAAACAAGTTCATTTTTATTTCATTGCCATCGTGTACGCCTCGCTTTCAGGTGTGCAGCAGTTATCACTTCTGAATCACTAAATAGCCTTTAATATACTCCTTTCTTCAATCTGTAGAGAAACTACTATGGATAAGGTCTCCCCAAAATGGTGAAAAATCTAATATAGAGAGAAAGGATCCCACCCAATGCATATCCTTTGAACTACCATTGATTAAGGGATTCCTTCCCCATATTAAACTCTCAATAATGGAGGAAAGTGAGTCTCAGTAAAAGAACTAGGCATCTTTTGCATTGCATTTCTTTTGTATTGGGCTGAACAGTTTTCTCTCATACAGCCTCACACACCAACATAAGACAAAATCAAGAAAGATGATGTATGAATCTCTCCCCCTGAAAATAATATTAAATATGTATTTTATGAAGTGGATGTATTGACTCCAGGAAGAGTAATCCTGAAGTAAGAGGCTCCAAATCTCCTCCTCATTTTAAATAACAAGGCAAGTTTTGAGAAAGCAAGTTCCGCAAGGATTGAGAGGAAGTCGCCCACAAATCTTCCCCAAGTGGGTAGAACAAGGAATAACAGCAGCTGGAGTGGAGCCTGCAGAGCTTGTGACATACAGCCCTTCTGGCTGAAACCAAGCAAGCATTTGTCTGCAGCAAAACCAACACACTGCTAAACTGAAGATGGAAGCTAAGTGATCACCTGAGGGGCTCTTTGGGCCCAACCAAGGAGACACCGAGAAAAGATGCTCTCTTCAAAGAAGTGATCAAGAGAGGCCAGCAAGAACGGCTTTCAGAAAAAAAATTATTCACGAGCTTTTGAATCTTCAATGAAGGAGAAGAGAGGCTGATACTGTAGAGGGAGTGCAGTTATTCTCTGCAAAGAAGAAGCTGAACCGGATCTGGGCCTGTCATACTGCATAGGCTGATTGGCAAAGGCCAGTCTTCTGGGAGCAAAGACCAGGAAGGGATAGCCCTGCTGCCAAGGTTCACCAGGCTCCCAGACAGGCATCCTTTCCTTCCCTTCTCTGTGGAGACCGATAATAATACCACAATGAATTCCTACCAATCTATGCTCACAGAGAGTGAATTACTGGCTTTGAAAATGAGGTTAATAAAAGGTTCCTTTTCTAGGGTTACCTGGGGGAATTCCCTCAAAAGAGCCTTCTCCTTTTTAAAAAAATAAATGAAGAATAAGAACAACATTGTGGTTTGTGCCAAATATATTGTATCAAATATAAAATGTTCATGATGCTTCTTAGAAGCAAACAGGTTCTGTCCATGGACATTAAGTTGTAACTGATAGGGGCTTGTACTAGGAGACAAACATGGTCCTTTTAGCAAGTTCTTAGCCTGTTTTGTGGTAATTTTCTCCTTCAGAAAGTGGAAGAAGCCACAAAAGAATCCATTCTTGATTTGATTTTAAGCAATAGGAAAAAATTAATCAAATAAGTGGCAGTAACAGAAACCCTGGAAGACAGCAATAATATTGGAGATCTTTATTTTAGGTGAAAGTAAACTGGGTACACTGAACACATATTGGACTTCAGAAAATTATGTTTTAAATCCATAATCTACAGTAAAATCCAGGGCAGGAAGCCTGAAAGATGGCATACATTCCTCCAAAGAAAGATTTCCAAATTACAGTTGAATAATTCCAGCAACAGGGAAAAGAAGATGGTATAAAAATAAATGTATTACATAAGAACTCAGAAAAAAATCTGAAAATGCCCAAAGACTTATCTTGGCGATGGAAAGGCCACCGAGGAAGCATATATGCAATATTTTGATTCAAAAGGTGCTATCACAAAAGCTAAAGTTTGGTTCCTGCCGTCCTACATGCACACACATATGCCTCAGATAATGTGATTCCAATGCTGGGGACGCATGCCTGCTCTTCCCATCCCAAGAGAAGCAAGGAAGGAAAATCTCTTACCTGACTTTGATCCCAGGTTTTTGTGGGAAGAAACGCTGAGCCTGACATGATGTTCCCTGTGATGTAGAGGAAATCTCCGGGACAGGATTCCTGGTCTACCATATTGAGGCAGGGAATAGCAACCTGCTCGAAGCCCCGGGAGATGTCCCTGGGAAGAGAAGGCAAGGCAGCAGGCGGGTGGTGCTGAGCGCCGTCCGCAATCTGAGAAGTGCCCGTCAACTGGGAATATATTTTTGTGAGATGGGCAGCAATATAGACATGATGGGTAGAAAAGGGAGGGAGGGAGGAAGCGTGACTGACTCACCTGCTGAGTACCTGCTCTACCTGACTGGGCAACTGGGCAAAGAAGGCCTGCAGAGCCCTGCAGGAGGAGGAGCTGAGCTGGGTGCATTGCTGGGGCAGCTGCCCTGCTTGGTTCCTCAGAGAAACTGCACCACAGGCCAGGAAAAGGCTGCAAGGTTTATTGATTTCTTTGATTTGTCAATCGCTTACAAGATAATAGGAATAAGTATAAACATGAGTAAGAATACAGGAATAAATGGGGACAATAGAAAAGGGATGGGAGGCACCATAGTGCGCTTATGCACGCCCCTTACAGACCTCTTAGGAATGGGGTGAGGTCAATAGTGGATAGTTTGAGATTAAAGGAGTGGTGGAGGTTTGAGGCTGTGACAACAGAGTCAGGGAGTGCATTCCAGGCATTGATCAGGAGGAGGTCAGGGCCGTGGGCTTTGTGGTCCCCAAGGAGAACTCCAAAAAACTCCATACAGTCAAAAGCATCTTATTCAAAGATCTCTCCCGTTCCACAGGCAACCCCTCCTATCCATCCTTGGCTAGGAGTGGAATTTCCCAACAACCGAAATGGGCTTCTCACCAAGAGGGATGAGAGTAGACAACTGGCCTATAGGCGTAGAAGACTGAGCAATTAACCCCAGGCCTGGAAGAGGCCTTCAGCTTCCCTCCAGAGCTCTGCCCTGGGTAGTGACCTAACCACGTGAAGACCCTCCCACCCCACTTATCTCACCTGAGGCATTCATGGCACTTCTCTTGGGCTGCCAGGTGCAGAGGTGAATTACCCAGATGGTTTGTCGCATTCAAGTCTGAGCCAGCTTCCAGCAGCATCCTAGCAATGGTGGGTGAGCCGAAACAGGCCGCCCTGTGCAGGCAAAGATTTCCCTCCTGCATGGGGTCAGAAAGGCAGAGACCCTCAGTTGAATTGGCTGAAGGGCCTGCTCTGAAGCACTTTTCTTTTCAGGCAGCCCTGAAATCCCAGCGCCTTGGGAAGAGCAGTGGGGGAGGGAGAGGCCCTCTGCCAAACTGTTTCCCTTCTCAAAGGCTGGATAGATGAGACTTTCAGACCCCTCTGCTGAAGGGAAGAACTTCCAGATAAGTAGAACAGAAAGGCTTGGTCAGTCTGGAAGGCTGTGGAAAAGTTGCTCCCCTTTGTAGGACAGGGCCCCACAGTAGGGACCCTCTGCCCCAAGACTCCCTCCTTTACCTTTGGAGGGTTGTTGGGCCCAATGGCCCACTGCTACAAGATCCATGAAGCTGAGCCTGGAGGGGCAGTTGGAACCAAGCCAGGTGTGACTATGTGGCTGTTTGGGGCCCCTGGCTGGGTCTTGCCTCTTTCCAGCCCTTATAGAGTTTGTATGGGGCAACTGCTGGATGTGCCCCCTTCCCTTTCCCCCACAACCCCTATCTTGCACATACTTTGTCACGGACATCTGGGTCTGCCCCATGGGACAGCAACAGCTCCACCAGTCTCTCGTGCCTGTATTCTGTGGCCCAGAAAAGTGGTGTTCTGCCAGTGGCATCCTGGAGGAGAAACAGATGACCCAAATCGAGGGGCAGTCTTGCCCTCACAGCCATCTGCCCAGTCAGACTGTTGGGTGGATGCAGGAAGGGAGACACCCCATCACACACACACACACCCGGGCTCTTCCACACTGCACTACCTGACTGTTGATGGCCCTTGTTCCCTGGGAGAGGAGCTGCTGGGCCATGTCATAGCAACCCTTCCTTGCAGCTGCAGACAAAAGGGCTGCCGTCTCATCTTCCTCCTGCTGCAGGAGATGCTCAAAGCAATTAGAAACCTCCCAGTGTATCTTGCCCCGATATACGTGCACACACCGTCCGCCCAGTCAGACTTGGCTGAATTGAATTGCTGGGTAGGAGCTCAGTTTAAGCAGAGGCAAAGCACAGTCAGGCGGCGTGAATGAAGGCTGGCGCCATTCTGGAGAGCTTTCTGCCACTCCCGTGCTCCCCTTTACCTGTCTTTCAGGAGACTCTCTGTTAAGGCCTGACTCTTTGCTTTCTGCAGAGAGGAATTCACAACAAAAACAGAGCCTGATATATTGCTGTGGGAGTCCGGGCCCTGCCCCACCCCTTAGAAAGCAGCCGGTTATATGCTGCCTGATGGATTATGGACCAGCTGACTTGCTCTGGATCCCCACCTCTCAGTTCTGCCCCCCATTCCAGGCTCAGACCTGCCTCACCATTCAAGCCCATGCTGCTTCCTAGCAACACTAAAACTGTTAAAGAATTCAGCAGTTGACCGAGGTGATGGACATTCCACAGAATGGTCTTGGGTTCTGCCCAGGCTGGGCAGTGCAAGAGGAAGACCTTACCAGAATATCTTGGTCCTGAAAAGTACCCTTGCTGCTGCTGCCGCCACCGCCACCACCACCTCCTCCTCACCCCTGTTTTGGCATTTGGCCCTTTGTGCATCTATCACCCTTGAGGAAGCAGCTCACACATCACCCATAAGGGAGACATTTTGGAAGATCACCTTCCAGCCCAATGCCAGTCCCCAAAGGTCTGCTGGAAGCCATGGAGCTCTCCCCTCCAACCCTTTTGCATTTCTGAAAAAAGGGCAGGAGTGAGGACCAGCCCTCACTTGGACTTTTGTCTCCACTGTTGAGAATGCCCATGACTCCCTTCAGCTCCTGGGCTGCCACAAAGGCACCCACTCCCCGCTAGCCTCATAGCCTTGGCCTTGGGAAGCCAAAGCAGCTTCAGAATCTCCTGGGTCTCCCACACTGGCCCCAAAGAGCAACTGGACAGAAGTGCAGCTGAAGCTCTCGTAGCTCAGAAGTCTTCAGGGTCTGCTCTGAGCAACTTTCTTTCCGACTCTTTCTGCCTGAAGACCCAGAAGAGCCTGCAGAACTAGCCACGAGAGCCCCAGTGCTGGAGGGCCTTCCTCTTGACAAGGAGAACAAGGGCTCCTTCAGGAATCCCCGCCCCTTGCAGCAAGGTCAGGGCAAGCAAGTTGGCAGGTGGAGGCTCCTGGTCGGGATTGGCAGAACCATTCACCTAGAGCCACGTGTTTGGGCACAGGGGCCTTATCAGGGCCAGCCCTGCCCTACCTAGTGTTTCTGGGTCCGTGTTGGTATGCTGAGTTCCACCGTTCACACCGCCATGGGTTACCTGCTGCTCTTGTGGCTAGCCGCTACTTCCCTTCAGCCTGCGTGGACACAGGAGGACAACAGCTGGGTGGAGGAGGAAAACATCTTGGTGCTGAACCAGCACAATTTTGCCAGGGCTTTGCAGACATATAAGTTGCTCTTGGTGGAATTCTGTGAGTACCGGTGGAGGGGAGAGGGGGGGGAGGAGCAGGACAGGCGCCTGGAAATCTTCAGAGGGCTTCCTCGGGGCCTCTGTAAGGCAGATGCCACCTTATTACAAGGTTAGGGTTAGGGGAGGGGCGACCTTCCAATTTGAGCGAAGAGAACTGAATGCGCAAGTCTCACGTGCCAGGCAGTGCCATTGTGGTGCCATTTATGGCCTCAGAAGGCAACTCTTGTTCTTCCTGCTCCCTGCTGCTCTGGGAGCAGCCAGTACACAAGCCTGTGCCTCTTTGGACAAACTATCCCACAAATCACAGACTGGATCTTTGGACAAAACAGCATTTGTTCCCAAGGGAGCCAATGGCCTCAAATACCCCAAGCCAGTCCCTATAACAGCATAGATTGGGGAACACACAGAGTGGTGCCCATCAGGCCTCCCACTACCTGCAGATCCAGTGCTCGTTCTACAAGCCTGACAGTCCATTCTTGGCCAGCTCCAAGCAGCTGCTCTTTGTTCAACTTCAGTGGTAGAAGTTGGCTCTCACTGGTCATAAAATCCAAAAAGTCCCTCAGCCGACCTGGGTTGGTATGCTGAGCTGGTATGCCTTGGAAGCTGTCCGACCCGCAGAGAAGCCAACCTCGGCTTTGTTATAACCTTAAGCACTGCTCTTCCCTTGTCCTGCAGTGCTCGAGACTGGATATTTTAGTGGTTGGGTTGGTTTGACCTTTGAGCTGTGCCCCTTTTCTGATGATGCCCTGCAGGAAGAAGCACTTTCCCTTCCCATCACTCAGTCTCAGAAGGTACACCCCCCTCCAGATTCTTGTATAGAGAGAGGAAAAGGCTGTCACTCTTGTGCATCTTGATTTTCAGTTGCTGCCCTTCTTGATGGCCTCTCTTCTCTCTCCCGCAGATGTCCCCTGGTCGGGGCATTGCCAGGCCCTGGCCCCAGAATATGCCAGAGCAGCCATGTTGCTAAAAAGGGAATCCCTAGTGAGACTGGCCAAGGTGGATTGCAGCCAGGAACAGGCGCTGAGGGCAGAGTTTGGAATCACTGGCTACCCTGACCTCAAACTCTTCCAAGATGGGAACCGCACCCACCCCATGGATTTCCCAGGTCAGCCAGGAAGTGGATGAAACCCAAACAGCCCTACTAGAGGAACTCACTACAGGAGACTAGCTGACAGCATCTTCTTTGGAAACTGATGGAAACCCGCCACTTGCAGTGGGGACCTGCTAATGCTTAATGTCTCACTGCCCCTCTCCCTCTCTTATGACCAGCCCAGCCCTTTGTCTACCTTTTATTGTTATCAAGTAAGCATGTTTTTTTTCAACAGAGGAGCAGAATATCTGTTCCGTGGACATTATGGTAGTCCTTCAGCCACTGCTCAAATTTTCCCATATTCCCTGATAAGCACTGTGGTCCATTTTTCCAAAGAATTGCTGGTGAGGAAGGGGGTTGACAGATATCCTCTCAGTCCCTCCCCTGGTTTCCATGCTAGGTGAGCAAGAGGCTGCAGGCATAGTGGAGTGGCTAGAACGGAAAGCCAGGCCCAGTCTGGTGCTGCTTGAAGAAGTTGATGAAGTGGCTGCTTTTGTGAATCTCCACAATGTTGCAGTAGTTGGATTCTTCCAGGTGAGTGACATCCTAGGCTTCTCCCCTTTGAAGCTGCCATAGGCAAGACATACTTTCTCTTCCAAATTTCACCCCTATTCACTCCCTGCAATGGAGGGGGTGCCTCAAAAATAACCAGAGCCTTTGAATCTTTTCCATGGAGGATGTGGTCTGAGATTTCACAGTTGTTGTCCTGTGACAGATTTTGTCCAGAAAGCAAAAGTGTGCTCTCTCCCCTGGCCTTACACTGCAGCCCTCCCTCCCTCTGTGCTGGTTGTGTCCAGAGATGCCTCAGCCTGTCCTGTTCTCTCCAGGATTTGCACGATCCAGATGTGGGTCTCTTCGGTGATGTGGCCAGTGACACTCCTGAGGTAGCCTTTGCCATCACAGACAACCTGCTGCTTTTCCAACACTACAATATTACTGAAGACACCATCTCTCTCTTCCGGAAGGTAACATGGTGATATCTTCAAGATGCTTTGAGGGGATGGTGCAGCTGCACTTCTGCAGACACTCTTTCCTGACTGATGTATTTGCAGGATGATGGTCAGCGTGTAGATTTCTTGGCTGACACAGATCTAGGCCTGGATGAAAAAGATCTGGCTCAATTCATCTCTGTGCAGAGCCTGAACCTGGTGATGGAGTTCACAAATAAGGTCAGGCAGCTGTGGTCCCATCAGGGAGCCCACAGCCTCCTTGCTGGCAGATGTGGCCCTCCCCCCCCCCCCCCCCCCGCATGTGGTGGGGTCCATCAAAGGGACTGCAGTGGGCGTTCATTGGGGCAGTGTGGAGGTACCTCCTTCAGACCTGCTGTTCTGCTGCCCTGTGCAGGAGCCTCCTGTTAGGTCAGGAGAATTCAAAGGTTAAAGAGAAGGGATGCTCCAGACCTTCAGGATGGCCTGCTTACCCCAGCTGCACTATGTGGGCTTTTTGGGCCCAATGGCTTGAAGTCTCTCTGCCCAGGAGAGGTAACTGCTGATGGTTTTCCCTCAGAACTCCTCCAAGATATTTGGGGCAAAGATCCCAAACCATTTGCTGCTCTTTATCAACAAGTCAGTGGATTGCCAGCTGGGGCTCCTGGATCCCTTTCGAGAGGGCGCCACTGCATTTCGGGGTCAGGTGAGTCCAGGGAGGAAATGGGGGAGCAGGTGGGACTGCTCCTGCGGAGACCATCCCTCTCCCTTCCTGTTTCTTGCTAAGCCAGCCAGGGGGAGGGAAACCCAACTGGCTGTGATGAAATGGCCATCAGGGCAAATTCGTACCCATCCTCTTTGGCTGGGGGCTTCTGTCTGAGACCACAGGTGCTTTTTGTGCTGGTGGATGTCAATGGGGAAGGGGCCAGCGTACTGCAGTACTTCGGCCTTAAGGGCTACGATGCTCCCGCCCTCCGTTTCATCAATATTGAAGCCAACAAAAAATACCTGCTAGCCACACCAGGACTCACGGCTCATGGCATCCACACCTTTTGCCAAGAGGTTCTGCAAGGAAAAATTCAGGTGGGCAGCTGACATCTGGCAAAGTTGTGTGCATGTGCGTGTCACCCTGGTGCATGTGGACCATTCAGCAGCCCCGTCTCTGGTTTGCCTTCTCTTACAGCCCCACCTGATGAGCGAGGAGATCCCCAATGACTGGGAGGAGAAGCCGGTGAAAGTCGTGGTGGGCAAGAACTTTGAGCAAGTTGCATTTGATGAAACCAAAAACGTGTTTGTGAAATTCTGTAAGCATCTGGACCTCAAACACAGACAAATCTAATACTAAGCGAGACCAGTCAGTGGAGGGTCTCTGGGCAAACCAACTGGCCACATGCCTCCCACAAGAATACTCACGTCAGTGGCCCAGCCAGACTTTCTGGCCATCAAAGCAAATGGGACTAACAACCATTCCTGCTCCACTGGCTTAATGTGTGAAACTGTATGGGTAGCTTTCCTAAAGGTCCCAGCATAGCCGAGATTGGGGGTGGGTACCTTTTATGACCACAAGGACTGCCAGAGGGCTGTGAAGTTGCACACCTGCCCAAAGGGTTTTGCCTCTCCCAGCAACGATTTACTCTCAGTTGGGGGGGGGGAGGGTGTTATATAAAACACCCTGCTGAATTATCCCACTCTCCCCGCCACCACAAGCCTGCTAGCTGCATTCCAGAACAGGGTTTGCCCAGATAACCACGATGCAACTGGGACAGAAACTGGGTGCCATGCTGAATCTCCAACCGCCTGTTAGATTTAGACAGGTAGATTGTGCATAGCATCCACAGACAATCGGAGCCCAAGATTGTGCGGCTGCGAGGGCAGTGTTTAATATTTTAAACCTGAGAACAAGACCCTGGTCTCAGAAGACCTTCTCCTATTCTGCCTCCCCAGATGCCCCTTGGTGCCCCCACTCCAAGGCATTGGCCCCGGCCTGGGAAGAGTTAGGAGAGAAATACAAAGACCACAATAATATCGTCATTGCAGAAATGGATGCCACAGCCAACGAAGTGGCAGACCTGACCATCCGTGGCTATCCAACCCTGTACTTCTTTCCCACTGGGCCGGGCCAGCAGGTACAACAGCATCTGGCCTGTTCTAAAGACTTGGCTGCGGGAGGAGGGCCTGGCTGCTGGTTGGGGGAGGAAGAATGTGGAGCCATGCTAACTGAGGGTTTCTTGCCCAGGTGATTGAGTACACAGGTGGCAGAGATCTTGAGAGCTTCTCCACGTTCCTGGAGGGAGGAGGGAAGGCCCTCTCCAACAAAGAGACTGCAGTAAGTACCAGATGCCTACAGCCAAGGGGCTCTAGAGTCCGCCCAGCCCAAAGGGGAGGTTCTGCTTAGAGAGGCCATCTGGAATGCCTGGAGGAGTCTCTTTTCCCAGGTTCCCATCTGGACTTTGGGGAGATACTCCTGGGATTGCCTATGTTGTAATTCCCAGTGATATAAGCCAGCCTCCAGGTCTTGCTAGAATGTGGATTATAGTTCTTGGTTCCCAGGTTCACAATGAAAATTCATGCATGCTACTTTGGACAATTGCCCCAAGAGACGGAGGGAGGGCAGGGAAGAAACAGTCTTGGGTTTTGCGCTCACAGAGGGGCTTCTTCCTGAACCTTCCCTTCAGCCTCAGCTTCCTAAGTCTGTTTTGCAAAGAAACAGTGCTGTGCCTACATGCACAGTGACTGCTGTTGGAGAACAGTCCATACCTGGGTCCTTGAGTAAAGGTTGCCTCTGCTTTTCCAGGCTGCTGAGACCCCCAAAGAGCCACGGCAGGATGGCATGAATCCATCAGAGATCACGGAGCCCAGGGAGGAGTTATAAATCCTGCTGGCCCCCTCCCAAGCCTCACTTTCTGCAGGAGGTCCCCACAGCATCAGAAACAATATAAAGGCCTTGAATATCAAAAAGAGGATTCTGTGAAACTCTTGTTTCAAGCTATGCAGTACATACAACCCCCAAAATAATCAGTTACTTCCCTATATGTGTTCCTACTTTATGGGCCCTTTCAAGCACTTTCCAGAGCTGGTTTCTTCCATGTGAATCCATCCACTCTAGTCCCTTCCCTTCCCTTCCCCTGCCACAGAAAAGCTCTGCAAAATAATTTGCGAGGCATCAAGGGTGACCCCGGGCAGAAGGCAGCTGATTGGTGCATCAGTGTCTTAACAAGCCACAAACATGGCTGCCACAACTCTCCAAAATTAGCACAGCTTCAACCTTCTCTTCCAGCTCCGGACAAAGCAGTAGCTGAGCCCCAGCCTGGCACCAAAGTCAAGTCGCAGGCTCAGAGGTCTCCTGGTCTGCACCTACCAGGAAGATCAAACTGCTTCAAACTCTGAGAAGTCAGCCCTCACTTGACAACTGGCCAATCCTCTCCTATGAGAATGGAATCCTCAGCTCGTGCAGGATCTGTGGAGTAAGCCCTGCATGCACACATATGCCCAGAAATCATTAGAACTTGGGCCTTTATTCCATTGTTGTACTTGTGAAAAGATCAATTGTACAAGTCAACATGTGAAAAAAAAGTTCCAGAATTGCCAGCCATTTGCTCAGCTGCTGAGGCCTGAGCCTTGTTTAGAAAATGTACATATCTACAACTGAACCCTTCAGAAAAAGGGGAAATGAAGATCCGGCTCCAGCCAGGCACTACACATTAAAATGTCCATCTGATGTGGAGCACAATCCAAGCCCAAGAATGAGCCCAAACCAGGGAGGGAACAAGCATGAGGTTGGAAGGCACTCGGTGACATTCGCAAGGGGCAGGTGCTGGTGGGGGCAATCTTGAGGGCTGCTCCACCTCCTCTGCCATGGATATGTGGAGCCCAGGTTGTGTGTGTGTGTGTGTGTGTGTAGCATGGGGAGGGAAGTGAAACAGGAAGACTGACAGGCGGGAGAAGTGCGCAATTCAGGAAGGAGAAGAGACATCTACTTAAGCCACTCTCTCCCCCTCCAGCTGTTGAATGGCAAGAAAATGAGAGGTAGCAAGGCATGGGGTGGTCCTAAGCCCCTTGACAACATCTGAATAGGAAGACCTATCAGGGGAACACACCAGGCGGGACAAGGTGCAACTCTTATCAAGTAGGCCTCATTCCAAGGCTATTCAAAATGCAAACCAACACCTTGTTCAGTCTGCCTCCCCTCCCACAGGGTTCTCCAGCTTCTGGCTTGGCCCACCGTTCCATGGTGGAGGTGGCAGGGCCATAGTATTGCAAACCCGGGTTCATCTCAAAGATCGCCTTTGGTGCAGCTTCTGTCAACAGCTGTGTAATGTTCTAACGCAGCAAGCTGAAGATCCTCTATGTTGTGGAGAACGTTGTGACTTCCTCAGAGAAGACAAGCAGCAGAGCGCTGTGTTAATCAATCTTCTCTACCTTCCCAATTATCTTCTCTTCAAAGATAGGCAGGACTGCATCCTCCTCTTGAACTTCTTCAAACACAACTCCACAGTCAAACTCATCACTGACTTTCTTGAAGTAATACCTTTAAAACAGGGTTGGGAGGGCAATTGAGAGAGGGTTTTGCCCTAAAGGGATCATCAGTTCTGCAGGCACCCAGAAGGCGACCAGCTGGGAAATGCTTCTAGCCAGGACTGTGTAAAAAACACCAAAGCTATAATGGTGACTCCAGCCCAGATATCTAGCACACCAGAGCCCCATTTTTTCCCTTTGTCTTTGTCCTTGTTTGAGAAAACTAATCCTCCATGTTTGCGAACCAAGTAGATTGCATAGGCAATTTGTGTTTTAACTTTAAGCGGTCTTCATTTCTCAGCCTGGTCTTTGAGTGGGAAAGCGGTTTTCTGAGCCATTCCCCAATAACCCCCATTCTGCCTCCGGATCTCCAGCTCATCAAACAGGATTCTTCAGCTCCCAAAAGCTGCTGCTGTGCTCTGGGCTGAAGGTAGATTTTAGGGAAGCCCAGGGGAATGGGCGCATGCCGACCTCCCATGCCAGTGCCTTGCCCATTCTTACCTGTAATTCCCTTTCTTGGTCAGCAGTTCCTTGAACTGGCCCAGTGTGACCACGCGGCCTTTGACAAGGGTGCGGTAGGGGATCGGCTCTCCGCAGAAGTAATACGCCACCACAATATTCTCACAGGGCTGGGAGAAACTGCCGCCCAATCTCTTGGGTGCCTTCATTCTAGGAGGTCAAACACAAAGCGAGTCCTTCGCTGGTAGGCATATGGCGGCACAGCTGGCGGCCTGCCTCAGCAGGAGAGATCCTCTTCTGAGGAGACTCGGAGCAAGAGCAGCCAGCCTTCAATGAGGGCAGGTGAGAGAACTGCTGCACCAAAGGGGGCCCAGGACTGGGGAGGGGGGGGGCAAAGCTTTCTTGGGGAGAAGCCAAACCAATCCCTGGCAAGACCATCAGCAGGTAGACCCTGCAAACCCTCCCTCTTGCTCCAGCCTTAACTGGGCAAATGATTTCCGAAACTCATGTTAGAAAGGGGCATTGGTGGTGCCACCCCAAGGCTTCTGACTGCCGCTTCCCTCAGTCTTTGCCAAGAGCCCCTCACCACAGGAGAAGAATACCAGGAGGAGGTGACTTCCTGCCACCACTTTCCCAAAGGCCCAATGTGCTGCTAACAGTTCCAGAGAGTCTCAGCAGCCCTTCCAAAGAACAACAGTGGCAGCAGGGGTGGCCCAATTCCTCTTCTCCTGCTCAGTGGGTTCTGCACTCAAAAGTATGGCAAGCTAAGAGTAGCTGATCCTTAAATTCTCTGGGGATTCAACTTCACGCAACAGTCTTAATTTGGAAGCTGCTTGCAACCCATTCCCAACCCCTGTAGCTTCTCCGCCAGTTCAGTCACCTCGGGCACAGTAGCATTCCCAGCAATGCTACCAGACACCTTTCTCAAGTCCCAACTCATTCATTCATTCATTCATTCATTCATTCATTCATTCATTCATTCATTCATTCATTCATTCATAAATAAATAAATAAATAACCCTCGCAGGGAACCCAAAAAGAATTTGAAGGGGATTAACAGACCTGAGAGCTCAGGCAGTGCAAATAATAATGGCTCCTTTGTGGGCCACTATGAGCCCAATTTATGAGAACTGGCTGGATACCCCACTAGAAGTTGGGCACAGAAGGCTATGAAACACAGTTTGGCCCAACAGCCATCTCCAACCACCAGGCTGGCCTGAGGAGGATGGCTTAGCTTCCAGAGAAGAACTGCAAAGCAGACTTGGAGACGCAGGTTGGAAACGGTGATCGCATTCGGCACTACCAGCCAGCTGCCCTCACAGATGAACGGCCAGCCTGGATAACCCCATGAATATATCAGAAGAATGTGGACCTTAGACAATTCTGTTATTTTACCCTTATTTCCTCTGATCAGAGATCCATCTCAGGAGCCACAAACCAAGCCTTTCCAGCCTCAAAAGCTTAGGAGAGGGGATGGGGGGACAGAGAAGAAAACCGGAAGCTTCTCTGCCAGCCAAGAGGAGGGGCACAGAGCACAGAGAGTGCTAATCGGTCACTCTTCCCAACCTCTCATCTTTCTCTTCTGGCTTCCTGGCCTTCCAAACCCAGGAAGAGGGGAGATCCCTGGGCCAGGAGGCAGCACAGAGAAGGCCCGGGACACGCACAGCTGGAACAGCAGCAGGGGCCCCTCCTGATGGTCCCGGCACTGACGTGGGCCTGGTCCAGCTCCTTTCCCTGGCAGGCTCTACCCTCAAACAGCAGTTCAGTGGGACTCACGGGAGAGTGAGGGGTTCCTGGGGCAAGCTAGAGCTCCAGCACTACCAGAGAGGTCCCTCCCCTCCCTCCTGCTTACCTCTGCTTGGCAACTGGCTTGCCGGTTCTCTTTTCCTCCTCCTCCAGTCGCCGCCGGGCTTCCTCCAGCTGTGTCAGAGGGTTGGGAGCAGGGTTGGGGGGCATGGTTGGATCCTGGATGAAAGGGTGGGACGGCTGCACAACATTCCGGAATGAGACCCAGGGGTGCACAGCCATAGGGCGGTCGATGGGAACCGGGCGGGGTGGTTCGTGAGCCAGTTGCTTCTTTGTACCAGACGAGCTTCAAGGAAAACAAACAGAAATTGATGGAGTGTCCCATCTGCAGCAAACTACAGATGGGAGCAGCAAATAAAGCAGAACTGCTAGATAAAAAAGGGGACAGTCTTGCCACACACCCACCCAGAGCACCTGAACCCGAGGTAGCCAGCAACAACAGGTGCTTTTGCCTCGTCTCCCACTTGGAGAAGACATCCTCCCCACTCAGACATGGGAGGCTGGGGGGGGGGGGGAGAAGGGGGACGGATCTACAGAAGGTCTGCAGCATAAGCTGTGGAGGCTTCCAGGACTGAAGAGGGTCCCTCAGGGGCCCAAGCTGAGGGGAGGATGGACTTGAGAGCTGGTTCTGTCCTTCCACCTCCTGCAGCACAGAGCAGGTCCAGTCATAACAAAGGCCAGAAAACAAGCAACGCAGTCTGGTCTTAGGCAAAGCATCTGGGGAAAGGGGGCTACAGCACCTTGTCTAGTGGGGGAAAGGGGGAAATCAAACAGCAGGGAGGGCAGCCCAGAGCAGCTGTTCTGCCAACCTGAGACTCAGCACCAGGCGCCCATTTCATCTTGTTCCCCAGGCAGCGGTTTCGCTCCGGCTTCACAGCCCTACACAACCTCTTGGCATCTCTACCACTTGCCAACATTGGCATCCCACATGCCTTTCCCCTCCTGACCCCACTGACCTATGGGTCGTCTTCCGGTGCCTGCTGATCTCTTTTTCGCCTTCTATAATCCACTGCATGATCTTCTGGTTCCTTTCTAGGTCTTCTGGAGAGCCAGGCACATCGTAGCTGGCACCTTCGTTTTTCCCAGGGTCTGACTTCTTGGCACTGCGCTTGGAGAGCAAGCCAGTTTTCCCACTAGCCAGAAGAGGAGAGAGAAACTGGCAGCTCAGATCTTCCTCTCGTTGTTTCTCCCAAAGCATGGGAAGAAACAGCGCTTCCTGGGGCCGCCCTGGCTTTGACCTCACCACAGCCTGGCCCTCACACTAGCACATCACCTCTGCCCTGAGAAGCTGAGGCAACATCTGCAGCCCTCCCCTCCCACCGGCTCTCCCTGCAGGGCTTCAGCAAGCGAAGAAAGGAACACCATGACTCCCCCCCATACACAAGAGCCGGGGGCTTCGAACCTCCTGACTGGATCCCCCTCTCTTCCACTCTGCAGCTGCTCCTCTTAAGGGCTCTAGTGGACACCCTCACCCTTGGAAACTTCCTGGGAGACTCTGGACCAGCAAGTTCTCTTGGCCCCACCACCTCACAGTGATAAAATGGAGGGATAAAATATCCATCTAAACTCCCTTGAACTCCTAGAGAAAGACGAAATGTAATTCTGGCCAAATTCACCTGTAGGGCATGGCATCCAGAGGGCCTGGGGCCAGGGCCGAGCTCTCCCCGTATGCCCGTGACTTGGCGGTGCAGCTGTGAGGGTCCACACTCCAGGCGAAAGGGCCCTGCATGCGCTGGCCGGCCGCCTCCTCTGGTGCCTCCTTGGCTTTCAGGCTGGCATGGTGATGGACCACATGGTGATACACGTGCTTGTGGTGGTAAAGGTTGGCGGCCTCCAGCTTCAGCCCAGACTTGCTGGCGTGCTTGCTGTGGCTCAGCGGGACGGGCCCCGTCAGGCCATGCAGCTTGCCGACAAGCCCACTGTCTGGAGATTGGGGTTTGGGGGATTGGCAGCCAGGGGTCTTCATCACCCGTTGCACGTGCTCATCCAGAATGCTCTCGGGGTTCTCTTCGTGAGCATCGCGCACCTGCAGCTCAGCATAGCGGGGGGCAAAGTGGGGCAAGAGCTGTGTGGGGACCAGCTTGTGGCTCATGAGGGACGGACCCAGGGGGAGCTCTGCGTCTTCCCCTTCTTCCTCCTGTCACAAAGACAGAGCCATCTGGTCAGGGCCTACGACAGCCCAGGGAGGGTGTGGCAGCCAGGAGCTCCCATCACCTGGCAACAAGGGAACTCAACCGAGCCAGGCGCCTTGAAAACCAGCTGAAGCCCTCCCATCCAGGGCAACTCCCCACCCCCCCGGGCTCTTCTGGAGCCCCCAGGTTCCACTGGGCAGCTGCCCCCCTCCTCCAAGGACCAGGAGCGTGGCAAAGGCAGCAACTTCACTCACGGCTCGGACGCGTTTCAGGCGCTCCTCCAGCTTGGCCTCTGCTTCCCGGTCCCTCAGCACTTCCTTGAGGCGGTTAATCAGTTCGGCAGCAAATTTCTGGGGTTCAACGTGAATGTCCTTTGGCATTCGGTAAGTTCGCTGTGGGAAAGAAGCACTGGTGTGCAAAGCAACCTGGCCCTCCATCCTCCCCGGTCTTCTTTTCTGGGGAGGAGCAGGGATAGCTTCAGAATTTCCTCTTGATCTCTGTGCCAAAGCAGAAAAATGGCCTTTCTCCAGTGGGTCCTTCTGCCCAGGCACACCAATTCCCCTGCATGGGAGCCCCTTCAGAGCAGCCATGGATCCTCCCCCACCTGCTTCCGAGGTCCTGCCAGCTCTTGCTCAAAGCCACCAGCCTCTAGAAGTTGCTCCCAAGCAGCAGGAACTCCCTCAGACCTGGGAAGCTTCCACAAAGGAGCTGGAATGCGCGGAATCGACTGGCCTGTTCGGTGCCCATAAGGACAGAGAGCAGAGGGATCCTGTCTGTCCACTGCTGGATAATTGCCAGGACTCCCTCCCCCCTCCAAGTGAACACATGAGACTGCAGGTAACTGATGGACTCCACCAAGGCAGCCCATAAGCTTCCTCTGGTACCCCCAAAGAAATCCAGGCACATTTGTGGGGGGGGAGGTAGAGGCCAGGTTTGGAGGCACTCACTAAGAGGGACTAACTGCACCATTTCGGAAGGGCCTGTGGGGGAGAAAAAAGTGGGAAGCAACTTTCCAACTGGGCTGGACTAGTCTGGCACTGGACCCGCAGGTCAGAATCCACCTGTGCGGCCACTGCTAGATGCCGGGAAAGAAAGACCCTTGGAAACAGGGCCTCCACACCCCAAAGCGCTCTCGCCTCCTTACCGGAATGTGAGGTAGTGGCACACGTCCATTTGCTTTGGCGCTTTCTTGCATCTCTCTGCGATGCTGCTTCCGCAGCCGGTAAGGGGGAACCCCATCTCTGCCGTGAGGAAGCCACAATGCCTAAACTAAAAGACTGCTCAGGGGAAAGCCACCCTGGCCAGTGCAAGTGCGCAACGCCCGAACCCCCATCCAACGGACCCAGAGCCCTCCTGCCTGAGCAGGACCTTCTTCCCACTTGCTCAGGGCAGGAAGACCCACAAGGAACTTGGCCCCCTCCCGTTGCAAGGGACCTCCCTCTGTTATGTTACCAGCTCCAGGAACACTCCATTTCCAGACTGGTAAGGAGCCAGAGGCATTTTTATAAGCAGCACCACGGCTGCCTTTCTAAAGATGACTGCTGTGGGCCTGGGCCCATGGTTAGAAAAGCTGCTGGAAAGACTGAATGTCGACCCACAGAGACACCCTCCCACTTGTTTCCACCCCGCCCTTTCCAAATACTCACAGGCTGCTATCAGTCAGTGACATGGTGTCAGCATCGCTGGACATGCTGTGCTGCTCACTGTCATTGGCGCTGGTGGCCGGTGCCAGGGCATAGCCCGTGTTGACATAATACGGATGCCCTGTCTCCCTCCAAGGCCCAGGCCTGCGAAGAGGAGACCAGGCAAGCTCAGAACCCCACAGAACATCCATCCGTGCTGGGAGGACTGTCCCCAACAAAATCCATTCATGCCCACCAGTATGTCAGGGGAGGATAGAACACAGTCACCTTGGACCACAAGATGAGTGGCAGATGGTTGGATGGATGGAAGGGCAAGCGTCCATATTATAAACTAATATTCCAAACATTACGATGTTCCCCAATAAAGACCTCTCATTCTTCTTTCAAGAGCTGCTGAAATGTTAAGACTTTTATGGAGTCCTTGGTATTTTCTAAGCTTAGTTGTTTGCTTGCAGGTGTTTCATTATCTAACCAGGTAATTCCATCAATGCAAATAAGTGTGGAATTTACTGGTTTGCCCTCACTTACTCGACTGATGTTGCTTAGTTGGGTAATGAAAGATCTGCCAACAATCAGACTCAGATAAGACCAAAAATTATTGTAAAAGATACAATAATGTTTACAAAATGTTGTAATTGCCTTTGGCAGAGCCAAACATGTCTAGATTTTTGCAAACCTAGACCAAGTGAAGCCAAGTTCTGAATCTTCATTCAGCAGCCTTTGCGGTGAGCATCTGGCATACAGCATTGCCCATGTTCTCTACCTCTCCAAGGACAGAGAGTTTTTGGCCGAAAAAGACCAATGTACCCCCCAGCCCTCTGCTAGTGAGGCAAGAGACCTGGATCCCCAATGAGGGTCTTTGAATGGGGAGAATGGCTTTCCTGAACAGGCCATAAGAAACATCTTTCTGACTGATTCTGAGGATTGCCTCATCTTTGCCTTGTTCAGAACGATTCAACCTTTTGCATAAAGAACTCCAGCATCTGTAAGCATTTTCTCATATAAATAAAACAACAACCAAAAATATTTCCTCCTTTTTTTCAGCCCATCAACTGCCTCTAAACTCAGAGGAAAAAAAGCTGTCACCCAAATCCTGATATATACTGTGATCTCTAATCCATATTTGGTATTAGATGGATTTTATTTCAGACCTCTAGATTGTCTAATTTTTGCAAGGGAAAAACAGAATTTCAGCAAAGAAAAAAAAAACTTCTAGTCTCTAGGCACTTGGGGAAAATGAGGGGTGGGCTTTAATCAGGGCGGATCTGGAGTTTGCCCTTTTTTAGAAAGTTGGTTGATAACATCCAAGAAGAAACAGAGAGAAGCAATTTTAAACTGAAATCCAATTCACAACCTAGGTTGACTTTAATAAACCTCTTGGTTTGGGTAAACTTTACATCTTCATGAAGTGAGAGGCAGAAATAGGCACAAAAGCCCCAAGTTCTCCTTTGGCCTAGTTCAAAACTCCCTGGTCACCTTTGTCTTCAAAAGGAGGTGGCTACCTGTCTGCAGCCTGAAGCCTTGGATTATAACCCTGCAATAAAATTCCTTGCCCTTCACTGGCTTGACCTGACACCCCCCAAAAGGCACCAGGATGCCTGGGTGGCTACAAACAAACAGAGGGGACTTCAGGGTTCAAGGATGACCCAGCTGCAAAGATGAACTGGTTTCTGACAGCCAAGAGGTCAGCCTGGACTTAGGAGACCAACAGATCACCTGACAGACGGGCACCTATTCTCCCCACTTCCCAGCTGCAAGCATCTTTGCCCCCTCTCCTGCAGCCAGGAGGACAGGAACAAGCTGTAAACAAAGGTGCCCCTAGGACTGTGGCTCTCACCTGAATTCCCTCCCCTCGCTGTAATGCCTGGTCCTGGGGGCTGGCTGGGTGGCTGTCTCCAGGAGCTTCTGGGTGAATCTGCTGGAGGTGGCAGACTCCGAATCAGTTGCCACCTGCCCCTCTCCTTCCATGATGTCTTGGTCACATTTCCACTCCTCATCCTCGTTCAAGGTGGGCAGGTACCCAGGCAGGGCCTTCCCTGTCCCGGACCCTGAACTCTGATCGCTATGCACTTTTGGGCTCTCCCCACCTGTCCTCGTGTACTCTAAATAAATATCCGACTTCAGGAACAAAGGGTAGGTATTCTCCTCAATCATGGACTGGATTTCCATCTGGGCCTGGTCAAACATGGCCGGGTCAATAAGTTGCTTCAGGACACAGTCTTTGATGAAACTCTTAGTGGCTGGCTTGACCTGCTGGGACACGATCCCGTTATTGTCAAGAATGTATTTCTTGTAAATGGCTTTGGCCAGCTTTAACCTTTTCTCCTCCTTGGAGTCGCAAGGGCCCAGCTTCCTGAAGCCGCTGCAGGCAAACCAGAAGTCCAGCAAATCTGCGCAGCTCTCGTGCTTCAGAAAGGTGCGGAAAAGGTGGATGCCGTCTTGGTCGTCTAGCAAGGAGTGCAAGGACTCTGCCCATCGCAGGTAAGGCGGCGTCGGGGAAGCGCTGCCTTCCGGCTCGTAGCCCAGATCCAGGTCCGGACGCCGCGGGGTGGCGGTGGTCGTCTCGGCTTTCCCTCCGTCGCCCTTCCCGGCCGAAAAGCCGTGGCCGGCGGTCCGCGGCTCCGCGGAAACGAGGTCGCCCTCTTCCCCGGGGACCGGGGGCCTGGGCGCGTCCTCGGTGAAGCCGCCCCCGAGGTCCAGCGAGAAGCCTTTCTCCTGCGCGCTCATCTCGCGGGCGGGACCCAGCCGGGCCGGCGGCGGCGGACCGGCTCAGCGCGCCAATGGGAGCGGGGGGCTCCGGCTGCAACTGCGGGGAAGGCCCGTCAGAGGCGAGAACGGGCGCACCGTCGCAGAAGCCGCCTGGGCGAGCCGCTCCCCGCCTCCCCAGGCCGGGCTGGCTGCTCGCGCCAGACCGAGGCCGCAGCCGCCGCCCGCCCCCTTTGTCCGCCCGGCGGCGGCGGCGGCGGCGGCCAGGCCGCGCACGTGAGGTCGCGAGGATCCCCCGCGCCCGCGGACCTGACGGAGGCGGGACGAGGCCCCGGACACTCACCGGAGAGCGGCGGGGTGGCGCCGCGGCCTAGGCGAGGCTGAGACGGGAGCGGCGCAAGAAGGCAAGGGGCGCCGGCCCCCCATGGCCCCGGAGCGTTGCCTGCCCGGCCCGGCCCAGCGCAGTTCGGCCGACGCTCGGCCGCGCCTCACCCTCGCGTCCGCCCTTCCGCGGCGAGCGGCAGCCCGGCAGCGCCCCCAGCGGCCCGGAGGATCCTGTAGTAGCCGGGCGGCAGTAAGAAAGGAAAAGCCCCCGCGCTGTCCCTGTGGGCCGCCGCCTCAGGAAGGGCCTGGCTGAACGGCGGTAAGGAAGGGGCGGCTGGGGGCCAAGCCCTGAAGCACGAGCCAGCAATGGGCGGCAGCAGCTGCAAAAGAGCGAGCCAAGGTGCATCCATCCACAGGAGGCTGCTAATGCAGCTCGCAAGAAATGCGGACGCTGCTTCATGCTGCACACCTGGAATGCCACGTCCAATTTTAGTCACCAGGATACAAAAAAGATGTTGAGACACTAGAAAGAGTGCAGAGAAGAGCAAGAGAGAGTATTAGGGGTCTGAAAGGTAAACATTCAATGAACGGTTGCAGGAACTGGGTATGTCTACACTAAGGAAGAGAAGGATAAGGGCTGACATGACAATACTTCAAATGTTTGTAAGAGTCTGCCGCAGAGAAGAGGAGATCAATTTATTCTCCAATGCCTCTGAGGGCAGAACAAGAAGTAATGGGTAGAAGATCATTAAAGAGAGATCCAACTTGGAACTAAGGAGAAACTTTCTGACAGTGAGAACAATGAATCAGTGGGTTTGCTTCCAAACGTTGTGGCTGTTCTTCTTAAATACTGGAGGTATTTCTGAAGAGACTGGACAGCTACTTGTCTGGAATGGTACAGGGTCTCCTGCTTGAGCAGAGGGTTGGATTATAAGACCTCCAAAGTCCCTTCCAACTGTGTTATTACTGATACATTGACTAGTTTTGGTTGAAAACCTCTCTTGACATCTGATCAAAGCACTACTCCCAGTGTCACTTGGGAATGAACAAGCCTTTTATTTTCTTTGAGCAGGAACCCATCTCCATGGCTTTCCTGACCAGAAACCAAGCTCCTCCAGCTTCAGAAGCATGAGAGGGGATTAACTTCTCTAAGCTGCCAAAATGTTGTGTTGCTTCTGCCAGCCAAGAGGAGGGGCTTTTCCAACATGTGCACAGAGAGTACTAACCAGTTCCTCTTCCCAACCTCTCATCTTTCTCTTCTGGCTTCCTGGCCTTCCAAACCTGTAGGGGAGATCCCTGGGTCAGGACACACAGCTGGAGCAGCAGCAGGGGCTCCTCCTGATGGTCCCAGCACTGATGTGAGCCTGGCCCAGATCCTTTCCCTGGCAGGCTCTACCCTCAAACGGTAGTTCAGTGGGACCCATGGGAGAGTGAGGGGTTCCTGGGGCAAGCCAGAGCTCCAGTACTACCAGAGAGGTCCCTCCCCTCCCTCCTGCTTACCTCTGCTTGGCAGCTGGCTTGCCGGTTCTTTTTTCCTCCTCCTCCTCCAATCGCTGCCGGGCTTCCTCCAGCTGTGTCAGAGGGTTGGGAGGCTTGGTTGGATCCTGGATAAAAGGGTGGGACAGCTGCACAACATTCCAGAATGAGATCCAGAGGTGCACAGCCATAGGGTGGTCGATGGGAACCGAGCAGGGTGGCTCATGAGCCAGTTGTTTCTTTGGATCAATATATTCCTGTATTATTCCTTTGTTCCATTGGTAGATTAGTGGCTACATTAATAAATGTGTACTCTTGCACAGACAGAAATTACTCAAAAAAGAGGATGATTTGTTTACGCTCAGGGCCAGCGACTGTTCTACAATAGACACTTGCTTCTCTGGCCAAAAAGCAGGAAAATGACCTGTCCAAGGGAGCCACTGGTCCCACCCCCAGTCTTTTTACAAAGATGGCTACTGGGGGAGCATTGTGTCAATTACCCCCTTCACTCAGTATCCAACTAAGATCTAAGGTGCCAAAGCAGGTACAAAGTCTCAGCAGATGAAGACAAAAACACAATGTCGGCAGCAGATGGAACAGCGTTCTTTATTGGTATTGAGTAATAAGCATAGTGAACAAGGGGGATCATGCAGTTCAGGATGGCTGGCTCTCCCAAATACCAAATAACAAGAAAGACTGGTGTCAATCCATCCTCCCATTCACCAATTAGGTGTTAAAAAGCTTCTTGGTATTCAATCCTGCTGTATTTGACATGCATGAGAGAAACCAAAGAGGGCAGAAAATTCTCAAAACCCAAGTTAAATTTTCCTTGTTAAAACTTCTGCTGCTTTTGGAGGTGTAGGATCAGTTCTTCTGCATAAACTCTGAACAAGGGAACAGGGTCCTAGGAAACAGATACAGAGGGTCAGTCTTATAATTGCCCTAGATTTCAACGCATGAGAACTGGTCTCAGCCTGACTGAGGGGCTCCTGAAAGCAAGGTTCCAAAAGATATACTGAATTGATGGAAAGAAATGCAACTGGTTATTGGTTATGAGTAGGTAGATATTCTAGGCAGATGTTGCACAACCATGGAACTACAAGGACTGGCCCACCAACCTCACTGGCACAATCCCTCCATGAGCTGCCTAAGCCACATACCTTCTTCTCCAGGACTCTCTGCTTCTCCACAGCTTCCTCCAAACTCAGTCCAATCCATTCGGCCTCCTCTTCTGGAATGACAAACTCCTGTAGGCAAAGTTCAGTTTGTTAAATTGCAGCAGAGAAACTTACTGAGAAGCCAGATAGCTATGATTAAGTGCAGATATGGGTAAACATAGGAGGAAAATCTCTAGCAGGAAAAGCTACACGCCAACACAACAGACTATTGGAACGAAAGCTCTTTTCCAAGAGAGATGTGACTGTAGCCAAAAGTGACAAAGACAGCACTTCCCTCTCCGTTATTCTCTTGCACCAGATGAACAGATGGTGAAAAAAACGCACCCTGCAGTAAGAAACCTCCTGTAGGCCTTCCTAGACACTCTTGCAAAGGAGAGTCACCTTGTATTTGTTATAAACAGCTTCCCTCTTGGCTGGATCATCTGGGTGGAGAGAAGGGTCCTTGCGTGCCAGTCTCAAAAGCAAGGTGCGCTTCAGGTCCATGCCCAATTTGGAACACAACTCAGACTTCGGGGTCTGTAAATGGAAGGGATGAAATGCCATGGTTTACCTTATGAGTTACAGGTGGCCCTATAGGCCACCGCAATCGCCTCAAAGGATGACTTGCACAGTCTCAAGTCATTGCCATCATGCACTGACCAGGCCTGGGAAGGAAAGTTTCAGGTCCAAAACCAGATGCAAACCTTTAAGATGTAGAAGTCAAAGCCGAAAGCTTTGTCTATCTGCTCCAGCGTTCTCATGGTGACGGCAATTCTCAACTTCCTGTCCAGGATCTGGCTGTAGAATTCGCGGTTGAAAACCTGCGGCTTCCAGACCTTCTTCAACCGCCTCGAGAGCTGAAGGCACCAAGGGAGGAGATGGAGCCAGGGGGGTGACGCGCAGGAGCGCCCCCCGGCCTGCTCCAACCGCAGGGCCGCGGACCCACCTTGTCGTCGTGGGCGTAGCGGTAGCCCGCCACGTAGCCCTCGCCGCCCCACAGCCCCTCCTGGCTCTCGGGAGGAAAGTAGACGGGCACCGGCACCACCTGCTGCCGGACGCCCTCCAGAGGTCCCGGGCGGCGCGCGTACTCGCCAGCGGGCGGCCTCCAGTGGACGGCGGGGGGCGGCGCGGCGGCGTCCTCGCGCAACGCCCGCAGGTAGTGGGGCGGCAGCCGGGCGAGGATGCCGCGCTGCAGGCGCAGCGAGTCCCACAGCCGCGGAGCTACCTTGTGCAGCGGCATAGCGCGCGGAGCGGAAGCTGCTGCCTCGGCCGCCCGCCACTTCCGCCTGTGTCTCGTTGGCCCAGCCCAGCCGGAAGGGGAGGGCAGCCGGCCTCCTTTCCGGGCGGGGCTTTCCGCCTCTTTCTGGGGCCTTGTCCGGCTCTCCTCCTGCAGGCCGTCCAAGCGGGGTGGGTCAGCATTCGTGATCTCTTCGCCCTCCAGAAAGGCTTCCTGTCCATCCCTGCAAGCCGGCGGCTGTTACACCGATGTGCCCCCTCCCCACCCACCCCGCCTCGCTTGCTCAGATGAACCGCTTCCATAGAGCCCTTCCCCCTTTTAATCAATGCAAGCATTACTTTGAATTAAATTGAATATATTTTAATTAAAGACATGAAAGTTAAAGGCAGCTCTTCCGTTTAAAAAAGCTTTAAAATGCCAGGATGGCCCGATGGAATATATAAGTTTTTTTTGAGACAATAATATATCCGTGTTTGCATTTCTAATTTAAATTGAGCTTTCTTTATTCACTGCAGTGATCCCACATCAGCCCTGAATCAAGACACTCTTTAGTGCAGGTTAACGCAGCATCATCACACATTCTCTGTGCTGGAGAACGGGAGACTGTTCAGAGACTTGATTCTTCTGCCTTCAGGAATGGGCTCCTCTGCTGTACAGAAAATGTGACCTGGTCCTGGGCCATCTTTGGCCACGGATTCCTACATTTGCTGCTCCCCCGCCCAGGAAGGGAGTTTGTGTTTGAAAAATGAACATACCAGGAGTCTTGGTGTACCAATAAAGTGCTATTCATCACCTGAGTTCAAACAAGCCAATCCAGGATATGTGACACTCT
This sequence comes from Bungarus multicinctus, assembly GCA_023653725.1. Classification (NCBI taxonomy): domain Eukaryota; kingdom Metazoa; phylum Chordata; class Lepidosauria; order Squamata; family Elapidae; genus Bungarus; species Bungarus multicinctus. Next base: position 121,030 of record CM042842.1, read on the forward strand.
TCTGAGCAGAAAGCTCCTTCCTAGTCTATTTTCATGGGTCAATGGTCTCAGCTGTGGAGGCAAGTTGATGGATGCAGGACAAGCAATGAGGCTTGGCTGGTGATGCTGTGTCCACCGTGGATGCTCCTGCCTTCAGTCCCACTGAATTGTCTCAATCCTAAGCCATTTTCTGGGCTGCAGAAACACCTATTTCCTTGCTGCTCATTATTCCCAAGGCTGCCACAAGATGAAGCCACATTTCCCAAGATTCAGAAAGGCTCAGGTTTTATCAGACAGCCCCCTCTCCAGCCAGATATTGCACTGCCTGGCCGCCTTCATTTCCGTCCAGCACAGCAGGAGGAATGTTCACAGGGTTCACATTCCTCCTGCCAAATTAAATGAGTCCATTGGGAGGGAGTGTGGGTGCATCAGTTCTCCTTTTCCAACTCTACCTCACTGTATAGAGTTCCTCCTGGTCATTCCTACAGATTTGGTAATGGCACAGCAGTTTACGGGACCAGGCCCATGGGTCTTTCTGCTTATCTCCAGGAGGAAGGAGGAAGGCCACACTGCTTGCCACCAGGATGTGCCAGATGCTGTGGGTGTAATAGTAATTTTCAGTAGTTTCCATGAAGGTGTACACTGCTATGGCCACGAGTGCCAAGCTGGTCCCAGGGAAGAGGAAAAAGACCCAGCGTTTCCAGGAGGGAGGGTAGCAGTGGCGCCGGGAGATTCCACGATAGACCTTTGGGAGGAAAGACGACTTATTGGGAGCAGCACAGCCAAGGGACTTGCCAGCCTGCTCCAGGGAGAGAACTCAGGCTGTTGCAGAACCTGCTCTTAACATGTTTTGCATTCCTTGCAAGAACAAAGTGCCCTCAGGCCCAATTAATTGCAGTCAAATGCCTGAGGAGCAAATGGCAGGGGACTTTCTGTCACCTGGGCTCAGAAATTTGCTGATCATAGGGAGCTTTAGGAAGGAGCAGTGACATACCCAAATGCTGGCCATGACAATGAGGGCAAAGACACAAGGGCCCATCATGTTCCACACACCCCTGCGGTCCAGCTGTAGTGACATTGCAATGACCAGAGTCCCCAGCATGCAGAGTACCTAGAGCAAAGGAGAAAAGCCCAAACAAGATCCAGGGCTGCTTTGGAAGTTGCTGATGACAATGAACAATCCACCCACTCCCTTCTCCTTTGCTTGCCTTGGAACACAAAACCCCAGCACAAATGAGATGCAAGGCCAGCTTCCTAGCCAACAGGCACCACTATCACTTGTGCTGGTTGCTTACACTGCAGCCAAGAAGTACCAGGCAAGAATGGCTCAAGCGGAAAAGTTCACCTCTTCCATCCCATAATTTGGCTTCCTCCCCCATTTTTTCCCAACTTTTAAATAAGGATTGCCTATGGCTCCCCATACATACATATTTCAGGATCTTCTTGACCTGTGCCATGCACAGAATGGTCACCCAGATGGAGACAACAGAGCCCAGAAAGTCACAGAACTGCAGTGTGTCGTAGTCCATAATGCACATTACAGCAATGCCAGGCTGGTCACAAGCATGGTAGAACTGTAATGACAGTAAGGAAGAAGTGGAAGTGGTGCTAGAAAGGGGGGCTGTTACAGCAGGTCTGCATCTTCAAGAGCTTGGCCCCGAAAGCCTCCTATATCCCTCCTGGCTTGGAAGTCCTGTGGGGCCAAGAGAACTCCAGAAACCCTAATTCACCCAGGCAGGCCAAGCAATGAAAGCCAACTTGCCCACTTTCCATTGCAAAGAACTGAACTGCTCTACAGCATGCATTAGACTAAAGAAAAATGAAAAACTTACTGTGGAAAAGAACATGGTGAAGGTATAGACAGAGGCCTCAACTAAGTGATAGTGGTAAAGGGCCACAGCGATTGCTGGCAGGAAGAACAGGTTGCTGAGGGTGAGCAAGAGGGTGGCCAGGATCTGAGTGCCTACAGACTGGGCTTTGGTTCCATCTGTGCAGCTCCAACCAGCCCAACCTGCAAGAGGAAAAGGCAGGGAAGACATTAGCTACAAAAAGCAATGCGCTGCCAAAGTCATGTTCTCCAACTCAACTATACCTTTGTCCTTGTTTTTTTGAGTCCATCTGTGGGCTTCTAAAGTGATGCGGACATTGGCCTGCCAATACACTTGACTTCATTTACAAAGTGCTTTTGGAGTAGTACTGCCATTCCCAGGGGTACCCATGCAGGTGGGCAGCTCCATGCAGAAGGTGGGTCCTAGTGGGGTTAGCTCTCCTTTCTTGCAGGAGGGGACTTGAGGCAGAGCTGCCTGGCTAGGAAGCCTGGGAGCTAAATCCACCAGGAGAAGCCTGGGGGACAGGAACAAGAGAGTGCTGGCTAGGACCTCTCTTACCAGCCTTGCAGATGCAGCCAGTGTAGAGGTAGCCATGGTGCCTCATGAGGCTGCACTGTCCGTAGGTCCCACAATCGTCAAAGCAGGGGGTGAGGTAGGCAAGCATGGCTACCTGACCTTGAGCTTGATCACAGCCTCTGCACAAGAGGGAGAGAGAAAGAAGAGGGGCCCAGGGAAATTCCACGGTGCAGCAGATTCAGTCCTATTGGGAATGGCCACCTCCACAAAGAGAAAATGGGGGGACAGGGTGCAAGCACAAGGCCACGCCAGCAGCAGTTTTCTCCCTGTGCTGCAGAGACCCAGGCCTGACCTGGAAATCCAATACTCACTCTGATTGCTTTGGGCAGAGCAGCTTCAGGGACAGATACCAGCTGTCGGACTGTGGGTAAGGGACAATGACTGCAGCTTCCCTGGAGGACATGCTCACGTTCAGGAGATAGCCCTGAGCAAAGGCTGGTTGGGAGGGGAAGAAGCAAGCAAATCAACTGCTGTTTGGTCATTTGAAAACCATTGGCTTCTTTGGAGTAAACCCACAAGTGCTCCAGGAAAGGGGAAATACAGTCATCTGGACTGTTGGCAAGCAGGTCTGCCAGCCACTTACCTGTCCAGCAGCCCCAGGAGCCATTCAGGGAAAGTGCAGGAGATATAGGGCTCAAGCAGGCCAACACAGTGGCATTTCCAAGGCCCACGGAAGTCTGCAATGACAAAATTGATTCCAGTTCTGAATTCTGGCAGCAGGCAAACCTATCGATCTTTGGCCCTCCACGCAGCAGGGGTTCATTCTCACCTGGTTCAGCATCAGGTTCAGCACCAGGTTCCCTCCACTATCCATACCTGAGTTTAGGTTAAGGAGCAGCAGAGTGGGAATATCGCTCTGAACAGGCACAGTGGAATCTCCAAGAATGCGGAAGCGCACAGACACAACGTCCAGCTCCTCGCGGACAACCGGATGCCCACGTAGGCAGGCGTTTCCTGGGGCAGAGGCATTGTGGCTGCTGCCCATGGTAAGCAGTGTGCTGTTGAGGTGGCTTCCCGGCATCGCCATCCCCTGGTTCTGCTTCAGGCTCTGGTAGAAGCCAAGGAAGGAGGCCGTGTCTCCTGGCTTGCATGCTGCAAGGAGAGAAGCCAGCACCTGCTCCACCACACAAATAGGTAGGAGGAATGGGGGGGGGGGGCAAGAGACCCTTCTGGATGAAAGCAGGACCTCCCCTTCCTCAAAGCAGGGGCCACTACTCTCTTGGTCAGATGAGAAAAAAAGAAGCAGCAGAGGTCTGAACAGGAATAGAGAGAGCCTTTGCTCAGATACCCACAGTGGCCAGAATTCATTCCCAATTCCAAGCATTCTGATCGGGGGCACATACCTATGAAGAACACCACCATCTGAAAGGACACATTGGCGCTGGCACCACCAAGGCTCTCCACTGTGATCCAAAGCCACCTTCCCCATGGTGGGGAAGCCAAGAAGATGCTGCAGGCCTCCAGGCAGTGAAGCACCTTCTGGGAAGACCAAGAGAGCACAGCCGAACCCAAGGTGACCCGGAGGGCACAAGCCGCAGCAGAGCCATTCTCCATGCATTTCCCCAGCTCAAAGTGCATCCCAGCAGTGTATTCGGGGACAAAGATCCTGCAACACATTTACGATGCAGACAGAGGAAATCAGCAGGTGCTTCTTGGGCTTAAAGGGACCAGCTGATGCACCCCATCCCCCACCCCATGCTACTCACTTGGCATGAAGTGGCCTACTAGCCCCCTTGGACAGAACCCGTTGCACAGGCACATCAGGCTCAAGGACTACAACATCCACCTGGCGCAGCACAAACAGGTCAGGCTGGAAGGTGTAGCTGCAAGACCTGGAGAAACCCTGCAGGCAGAAAGGCCAATCAGGGAAACTGTCCTGCTCAATTCCAGCTCTACCAGTTCTTGTCTAACACAGTGGATGCATCTTGGATCATGGCAAATTTGGGCTCAGGACTTCTACATCTCTTGCAGGCTGTTTCCCTCACTCCTTCCAGGTCAGTTCTCACCTTCATCTCAATCTTGCTTGATGCTGCAGGCAGGTGGGCAGCAAGAAACCAGTCCCCAGCAGCCGGGTTAGTGAGGTTAACAAAAGTGCTATTCTGCGGGGCAGCATCCAAGGTCAGAGTCTGGCTGAAGGAAGGAGGGACGCTTGTATTCATAGGAAACTGTGTGCCCAGGGGGTTGATGACTGGAGGGGCACCATAGCGGATGTGGCTGGAGGACACAGGTCAAGAGAAGGGATCAATCACTTTTTCAGGCCCTTGGGACAGACACCCTGAGCCTTCTGGAGCTGGTACTCCCTGCCACAGCAGCAGCAGCAGCAGCGGGTGGGGGAGGGGGGGGACTCACAAGGTGACCTGAGTCTTGCCACATCCAGGGCCTTGGACTCTGGAAGCCTGCAGGAGCCATCGCAACAGCACTGTGTCCTCTGGGATACGGAAACGGAAAATTTTGGCACTTCCATACCAACTGTAGAAGGACAGCGTCTGTGAGCTCTGGGAAAAATACTCAGAAAAAAATTCCGGATCTGGGAAGAAAAGAAGAACCACCCTCAGGAGCCCAGCCATAGCTGCAGACAGGTCCTGGTGGGGAGGGGCTGGGCTACTGGTCAAGCACATAATGGACGGCCTGCAGCTTGACTGGCCACAAATGCCATTTTCTCCATTGAGTCTCAGTGGCTGCTCTGGGGCAGTGAAACTGGCTGGCCGGCCCAGGAATGACCTTGGAGTGACTATCACTCACACAGGCAGCCTGTGAGCAGGAAGTATCTACGTGTCCATTACGAGACCTCCAAGAGTCCTGGGAGGGAGTCACAAAGCACAGCAAGCCAGGCCAGGCCAGGCAGGCAGGCAGGCACACCCCAGCCTGCAGGCATCACCGCCCTGGACTTTGGGCAGCAAGCCCATTTCCGTGAAAGAGGACTTGGTCTTCCCGCTGCCTCAGGGCTGGACATGGTGAGGGCTGGGCACGGCCATCCACTGGGACTTTTGGATAAAGGCATGTTGCCAGGAAGAGCTGTGCCAGGCAGAGAAATCTAGACGCAGGTTATCAGGAAGGAAGGGGAGAAGGGAGGAAGTGAACTGCCTGCCTGCAGCCTACCCTGAAGCCCAGCGGCCTTGTCCCAGGAATGGAAGCCAGGAAGGCCAAGCACTTCCCCCGAGTGCATGGGCACTGGATGCCCAGGAAGAAGCCCCAGACCAGATGCCACAAAGCCCTGCCATCAGGAGGCCCTTTGGAGCCACCTGCTCTCCGGTCCGTCTCCAAGAGGGCTGCTGGGCTTCCTGCCAGGGAAAGCACCACAGGCTCCTTCGAGACAGCCCTCCCTCCTCGGCCGCCAACAGAAGAGCAGCCGCTGTCCCGCCGCCCTCGACCCGCTTGCCAGAGGAGAGGCGGCTGGGACGACTTAGAGAAGCCGCCGGGCGCGCCCGGCTGAATCAAGATAGCGGGCGCGGCTTTCCCCGATCCGCCGCCGGCGCCGGGCAGCGAGGCAGCGGAGGATGCGCGGCTCACCCTCGGCGCCTTCGGCCAGCTCAGTCTCCTTCTTCTCCGGCGGGGAGGGGGCAGCGGCGGCGAGGAGCAGGAAGAGCAGCGGGCAGCGGCCGAGCGAAGCGCCAGCCATCTCCACCAAGGCTCCGGACCCGGACTGGCCGCCCGGCAGTGGCGCCAGGGAGAACCCGCGGGGCAGGAGGGAAGGCAGTTGGGCACGCGCTGCGGGCGGCGCTTGACCAGGAAGGAGGCAGGGACGGGCACCACCCTCAGGCGTCCGGGGGGAGCGGTGGCCGGAGCGCGGGGCTTCTTCGGCCGGCGACCAGCCGGCGGGGGGAGGGGCCGCCTCTGCGCCGGGCAAATTCATTGCCGGCCTTTGCCTTCGGCCTCGCGTGGCTCGCAGCTCCGCGTGATCTTGGCCGGCGCTGAATTTCTCCGGGCCAGTGGCCCCCTCTCCCCGAACTGCCCAGGAATGCGGCCGCCAGAAGATTCCGCGAACTCGTACCCCGCCCGCCCGGCCCCCGCCCGATCCTAACGGGCGCTCCCTTGTGCCAGCCATGGCCATCTTTGGGGGTCCCAGCGGGAAGCTGAAGGTGGGGTGAGTGGCTCGCTGCCCCAAATTGGTCCCCGGTGCTTCTGCCAGCTGCCTGGCGGGTGGAGGGGGCATCCCTGAAATGGCCAGCAGCGGGATCAGGTCGTGTGTTTTGGGAAAGGTGCCCCTAAGCTCATCTTCTTTTCCTTCCAGACCACCCACTTCAGATCCATTGAATGATCTGACAGAAGTGGACCAGCACCTTATCCGAGATATTTGGGCAAAGGTGTTTGACAATGCTGAAGAAAATGGCAGGATTGTTATAATCAGGTACTGGTGGTAGAAAACTGGGTCCCCTTTTGTGGGGGACACCCACTGGGAAGCTCTGTTTGGGGCTCAGGGGAAGACTACCAAGAGACCCAGCCTTCTGGGCAGCCCAATAGTGGGCTGGGCCTCTTCCCAGGTTCATGGCATTGTCTTGATTTTGTATGGGGCAGGAAAGCGGATTCCTTGCTACTGAGGTTCATTTCTTGTTGCTGTACTCCCCCAAAAGATTAATAAATACAAGAATTGAAAACTTTGCACCTCTCAGAAAATATGGGAATTAATAAAATACATGAGTATGCTGAGATGGACAGACTAACCAAACTCTTAAAAAATAACCAAGACAGTGACTATTATAAAATATGGGATATCTAGTATGATTGGCTAAAGAAAAGGTAACATCTGATAACTTGACAATTCATTGAAAACAAGGGAGACATGTAACTAATTGAAAATTTATTCATGTAGAATCAAAGACACTAAAAGAACAAGGAAGTTATAACAAGATAGAGTACGCCAATGATAGAAAAATATGTGCAACTATCACTCAAACCTTGCTGTAAAATGTATATATATTTGTTTTATTTATAATAAATAAAATTTATTATAAAAGAAGAATTGAAAACTTCATTAAAAAACAAAAACATAACACCACAGAGACAATAAATGACAACCTTCCAACTGCTGGTGAAGAAGTGACATGATTTCTCCTGCTACCAAAAAGACAGCTGGGCCTATAGCAATAGCACTTAGACTTATATACCATTTTATAATCCTGTCTAAGTGGTTTACAGAATCAGCATATTGTCCCCAACAATCTGGGTCATCATTGGAAGACTGAGTCAACCTTGAGCCTGGTGGGATTCGATCTGCCAAATTACAGGCAGCTGGCTGTCAGTAGAAGCAGTTTGCAGTACTGCACTCTAACCCCTGCACCACTGAGCTCCATCGGAGACCATAAACACAGCCTCCCCAGTGACTTACTGCACAAATCAGGTGGGGCGGGCAGGTGGGTTGATACTCTTTTATGTCCTGGGGTTAAGGTCTTCAGTCAGGCTTGAATTAGACTACCAGCAGGGGAGCCTGCAGCCATGTAACCGTCTGGTCATTTCCTCTTCTTGGCCTTTTGAGCACTCTAGTTCAGCCCTGACTAAGACCTGCATTAGGCCAGTGAGCCATTGGCCTCTACTCTTTCAGATGCCGGCATCTGGATTCTTTTGGTTGACAGGGGTAAGAAATCTTGTTTGGTCAGCCTGGGGAAATAAAAGCATAGATTCTCACTGGCTCAAGGTTGACTCAGTCTTCCATCCTTCAGAGGTTTGTAAAATGCAGACCCAGATTGTTGGGGCCAATGTGCTGACTTTGTAAATGGCTAGTAGTGCTAGTAAAGCACTGTGAAGCAGTAAGTGTAAGTGCTATTGCTATATAATGCAGAACTGCTCAGTCCAGCATCACAGCATAGGGAGAGGCAACAGCTGAGCAAAATTTGCCTGCCTCTTTTCTTCTGCTCAGGTTCTTCACAGTATACCCAGAGAGTAAGCAGTATTTCAAGAACATTCCGACTGAAGGGGACCTGATGATGATCCCGGAGGTGGGTTTCCATGGCCGGAGGATCATGGTGACCCTGAACCAGCTGATTGAAAGCATGAGTCATTGGAAGCAAGCCTGCAAGCTCATTGAGCGGCTGGTGGAAAGCCACAAGAACATACACCAGGTCCCACTAGGCATGTTCCAGGTATACAAGAGGGGAAACCCCTAGTCTGCCAAGGGGCAGCTGAGGTAACTGCATGGTGGCCACCCCTTCCACAGAGGGGAGATTTTGGGCCAATAATTGCCTGCCTGCCTGCCTGCGGTGTCCATGATCTGGGCCCTAGTGGGCCACGAGAGCTTCTGGGACTGGTGGGGGTGTCCTTATTTGCATGGTAGCTCCCTTTTGGAGGCTCCCAAGGTGAAAGATCTTGAACGTGGGTGGGAGTCCCCTAGCACTTGTCTCAGACTGTCCTCTCATAGCGTTGCCTTTACCTAGTTCCTATTTCAGGCCATTCTCTCTGTCTTCCAAGATCTCCTCAAAGAACAGTTTACTGATGATGCCCAGTTAGCCTGGGAGAAGTTCTTCCTGATTCTTCGAGAGGAAATTGAAGCTGCTTATGCACAAGGACAGAAGCTTTGAACAAGCTCTGACTGACATTAAGCAATTGGAGAGCGGGTCCCCACCTGATTGTGCTCATATTGGAGGAAACAAAGTGAAAAAAATAAATGAATTAAAATATAAATAGAATGAAATGAAATGAATTCTTGAATAAAGTGCTTGTTCTTTCTCCATGTTGTGCTCTTTTCTTCCAAATTCTCCAGGACACCTCAGCCCAGGAAAAGATACACAGGTATTTTGTGTGTGTGCGTGTGTGTGTCTGTGTGCGTGCACGCGCATGTGCTTGCATGCACAGGAGTGGGACTAATCCCAGCAGGGTTTGTACCATGGTTACCTGAGGCATGGTTTTCTTAGCTCAGTGCGCTTGGCTTTTGTGACACATAACTTCCCATCAAGATGGGCTTCCATTGCCTGGGGTTGCTTGAGTGGGTTTCCTTGCTTTCCCACTGAGAGAAGGAGCTGCCCTTCCCTCCACAGCCCCAAGAGAGTTGCCAGGCAAATAAAGCCATCTCTGGAATAGCTCCATGAAGGTTGGATTTTAGAGGAAGAAGGCCAGCTTAGGGCATGTGGGGTGGTGACTGTAGGCTGGGGGGCTGTGCTCCCATGGCTGGTGGTAATAGGTGGGGGAAGAAGCTCTTTGGTCAACTTCAATGGAAAGTTGTTTATCTATCTATTACAGATATAAACCTCTGCAACCCCAGAGGATGTTATTTAGGGGTCCCTGTGCAGCTTGGAGGTGTTGAGCCAAGGCAGGGTGCTGCCACAGGTGCTGCCACAGGTGCTCAAAGCACTCCAGCCCCCTCCCCACCATGTGACTTGGCCTCTGCTAAGATGGGATCTGGACCAAAGTGGGCTGGTGGGTCAGGGGTCCAGGATTCAGGGTAACATTACACAAATGAGGGGCATTATCTGCACAGGTCTAGTCACTGTCCTCCTGGGGACTGATTTTGGACCAGATACACAGTGTCAACTGCTAGTCACTGCATTGGATCCTAAATAGCCCCTTTATTGAAATGATCGACCCTCCAGGTCGACCTTGCCAGAAGGAAACGCTGGCCATTGATTCACAGTGACCCTGGTGCACCACTTGCAACTGGTGGCCCAGCCTTCCCTGTTGCTCCGCCATGTCCACTGTTCCTCCTTCAGCCAAGGGCTGGGCTTAGCTCATCTGTGGCTGAGGGCCCTGAACTGGACCATAAGTCTTCCTGCCTAGCGGTGTGTGTCTCACTGGCAGGGACAGCAGTGTGGAGGAGAGCCACTTTTGCTGGGGCTGTGGAAGGGGCCCCGGGATTGGCAGGTGTTGGGAAAGGAATCTTTACTCTGAATGCATTCCTGGCAATGGCCACTTGCCTCTCCATGATCTTCCCTGCTAACAATCTCGTGTTTCCCAAGTGCCCAAAAGTGTACTGCTGAAATTAGGTGTGTGTGTGTGTGTGAGGGGGGAATTATTGTGTGATCTAGCCCAAATAGCGAAGTAAGTTGCCAACTCTGCTTCTAGTTCTCCTCCACTTCTGGTCTTCCTGCCACAGCAAACACCCTGGTTTCCTTATTCCTTAGGCTGCTCTGGGATAGGATTTCTGGGAGGGGAGACAAGCCTGATTCCACCCAGAGGCAAATGGTTCTTAGCTATAATGACAGGGTTATAACAGGGTTATAGGTGAGGGCACCCTTTTCCTTTATTATATGTAAGCAGTTTGGTACAGTGTTAAGGCACCCAGCTAGAAACCAAGAGATAATGAAGTCCATGGTATGGATAACCATGGACCAGTCACTCCTTTCAGGCATCTGAAGAAGGCAGAGGCAAGCCACTTCCCAATTCTTGCCAAGGAAACTGCAAGGACTAACCCAGACAGCCACCAGGGATAACACCAGCTCAAAGGCAGGCACACTCTCAGAGTCCCTTCCCAATAGCCATAGGGTCCTGATCTTCCCTCAGCCCCAAAAGCTAGTGCAACAGGCAGGCAGCTGTTGAAAGACAACTTTATTGCTCAGTGGCCCAGGTGAGGCACCCCAAAGGCAGGCAGCTCAGAGGAAGGCAAAGGAAGGCCCCTGGTTGTGGCCCCTGGAGCTCATCTGTATTTCTCACACAGCAGGTCGGACACCAGTTCAAGGAGCTTGTCGAAGGCCAGGCAGGCTAAGGGAGTGTACTCGCCACGCAGGTGAGTGGCCAGAGACACCTGGAAGCATTTGGACAGCAGCTGCAGGAAGGAGAAGGAGGAGGAGGAAAGCAGGAGTTAGCTGGGCGGGTGGGACAGGCGTCGCTCTTCCCACCCTGCAGTCACTTTGCCCCGACTTGCCTTGAAGTTGACCGGGTCCACGCGGAGGTTATAGGCATGCAGGTCGCTAAGCTGGGAGAGGGTGCCGCGGATGTCATCCAGGTGCTTCACGGCGCTGTCCAGCGCCTTGCCCACTTTCTCTCCCTGGTGGATGATGTCCTTCGAGCCGGGACTCAAGTTAAAGTGAGAGAAGTAGGTCTTGCTCTGCGGGAAGACTATGAACAATCTGAGGCAGGGAAAAGGAAGAGGAAGGAGTCCGTTAGGGGATCCTGGTGGCAGGGAAATGGAGGGCAGAGGCGCCCGTCGCGGGAAAGGAAGGCTGCCCCCGCTCGCTCGCCTACCTGTTCAGCGCATCGGCGCCAATGTCCTCGAGGCGACAGCCCAGTTTGCCAATGGAGGCTTGAAGCACCCTGCGGTCCTCGGCGGTCAGCACCATGGTTGCGGCAGAGCAGGAGGAGATCGAGGGAGGCCTGTGGATCGCTAGGCAGAAGCAGACTGAGAGCCGGGGCGCCACCGTCGCTTTTATAGCTGCCCCCCTCCTTGGTCCGCCCCTCTTATCTTATCGCCGTCGCGGTCAGGAGCGCTGCTGCGCGCTGCGGGGCGGGACGCGCTTCGCCGCGACTTCCCAGACCAGCTCTCGAGCCGCATTCAAGGGAATGGTGGAAGGCAGAAGGGGGTCTCCTCTGGAGGACTGTCGCGCCCAGATGGTCTCTTCGACCTTTCCGTCGAGCGTCTCGACCGATTCACAGGAAAATGCCCGACCTGCGGAGAGCGCCCCGATCATGAAATTCCCAGGCGTTTGTGGGACGGCTAAAGATGGACGTGTGTGTGTGCGTGTGAGCGTGAGTGTATGTGGCTGGATTCTGAAGACAAGAGGACAGTTAGGATGGGAATAGCCAAGCCGAAGGAAAAGCGTTCCTGACCTAGAGGGAAACCCAGAAGATCAGTCTCAATCCTGACACAGCTGTGCTTGGAAGAAAAGCCCCTGCCCATCATACTGGGTTCCCCTCAGAGACCCTAAACATTTAAAGAATGTGTGACTCCACCTGACTGGGCACTTTAGAAAATAAAAAAGAACAGTGAAACAAGGTGAACAGAATATATGCATCCAGAATATTGTTCCCCTTCACCAACCAATAGTATGATTGCCCAAAGTGGTCCTGCTTCACAGTCAGGTACTGTACCAAGGTGTCTAATCCATTGAGGAAGTAAATAAACAAGTAAATAAGTAAAAGTCAATATGCTAAATCTTGGCTTCTTAACAGCTATTACTTAACCACAACTGGCTGACTTTACAACCCCCTGCCAATATGCTAAATAACAGTTTGGCTTGAGTCCTGGCTTCCTATGTGCATGAAAGTAAGTTTTTTAGAGTTTACATCTAGGAACAAAGCAAGTTTACACTTTAGGAACAAAGCAAGCAAACAAATAAAAATATGCTGGGAGTTCCCATTCTGTTGAATAAATAAATGAAGCCAGACAATTTGGGTTCCAGGCAAAATGCTGCATTTAGCCTCCTATACTTTAGAGCAGGAGTCGCCAACCTTTTGAACCTCAGGGACCACCAAACTCATAATTTTAAATCCCAGGGACCACTAACCGGTTCTGTGGGTGTGGCCTAATTTGTGGATGTGGCTTGGTGGTCATGTGACTGGCTGGGCATGGCTTATATGTAAATATTATAAATATTTATATAAATATTGAATTTTTTTATAAAAAAGAGAGCAACTTTTACCCAAAATCAGGCAAAGCAGGCAGGCAGATTGAGTTACTTACAGAATCATTCAGTGATCTATCTATCTGCCATTGGCTAGCTCAGTCTGTCACATAAAATTTGCTTGCCATGAGTCTGCACTGAATAATAGAACCTTCAGTCCTAAAGGAGGTTTGGCTGTGCTTAAAAGCAGAGCTGAAGATCTAAAGACTAGCTAGAAAGCAAGAAATCCAACCATTTCCTGCTTCCTAGCTAATCTAAATCTCCCGGCACAGCAGAACAGATGATGGTCGGAAAAAGGAAAAATAGCACTTTAGCAGGCAAGTTTGCCGGGTAAGGAGTGAATGGGCAGGGAGAGTTCCCGTGGGCCATGTGGGCAGTGCAGCCTTGTGTTTCTGCACAGCTTGGATTAATTGCTTTGGGGAGGCTGCTCTGGAAGTGACATTTCTCTGCGGCCCACCAAAATTTTCTCATGGCCCACCAGTTGGCGACCACTGCTTTAGAAGATGTCAAGTGTGTGGGAATCTAAGTCTGGGTGAGTGAACTTCCAAGAAACCTTTGGGTTGGGATAATTTGGACTGCCCTGCTGGTAGCCTCCTCTAACTTAGGAGCATATTTTTAAAGAGTTAGAAAGGGCATAGAAAGAGGCCCTAGCCAAACATTATTGCTTTCAGCTCAAAAAGGCAAAATCTGAAATTCTGGGCAGATACATGGGAATACCTTTTGCTATTTTCTCATAGGCAAAATCTGAAATTCTGGGCAGATACATGGGAATACCTTTTGCTATTTTCTCATTTTACTGCTGTGCTCCCCCCACCCACCCAAACTGCTTGATTAACCATGGGGCTCCCAAACTCCCAAAACAAGTGGTAAATCAGATTTATTAGTGACATTGAACTCCTCTCCGTAGTTTGTCAGTTCCCGTACTTAAAAATGTGTAAAGCAAGGTTGGATGACTTTTCCCACATGAAATGATACATTACTGGAAGGACAGGTAATACACTTGATTGGTAATATAGTCATAGATTTTTTTTCCATTAAAAGGGCTAGACTTTTAAGTAATTTGATTAACATTTGGGAGCTGTTTACAATTAATTTTCCCAGACCATTTATTAATTTTTAATGTTACATAGTATTTTAAAAATATGTATATATCTTTTTCCTGTCAGTTGGGGATAAGTCAATGTTTTTGAAAAGAGCCCATATTCTCCCAGCTCTTCTTTCTGGGCCGCAGGGTGGGGTGGGGGTAGGGTCTCCTTCGTCGCCCTCGCTTGGAGACACGATTGCGGGCGGGCGGCGGTATCTCTCCACAGCCAGGGCGCCCCTACGGCCTTATCGTCCGTTTGCCAAGCCGAGGCGGGGCGCCGAGCCCGCCCGAACTCCCTATAGCCGAGGCGCCGCCTGCTGACGGGAAGGCTGCCGACGCAGGGGCTCCCCCGTTTCTGGCGTGGGCTTCCGCGGCTGGTGAGCCAGGCCCCGGGCAAGCATGCGGGGAGGGGGGGGCGGTGGATGGAAGCGGCCTTCGAGAGTTCTCGGGAAGCGCCCGTCATCCCCGACTTTCGCCGGTCCTAGGCAGCAGATTGAAGGCCGTCCCGCTACCGGAAGACAAACGGAAGTGAGGACCGCGCAGCCGCCGCGCCCGGGTGTCAAAGGACGATGGGCCCTCTACCCGTTCGGCTCCGGCTCTGTGGTGAGGCGGTTGCGCGGGCGAGAGCGGCAGCGGCATGGGGGACACTTCGAGCCCCGTCAGCGTCATCCTGGTGAGCTCCGGCAGCCGAGGCAACAAGCTGCTCTTCCGCTTCCCCTTCCAGCGGGGACCCGGCAACCCGGCCGCCCTGATCGGTGAGGAACTAGCGAGCGCGCGGTGGGCGGCAGACGCCCCGCCCCGGAAGGCCTGGCCGCGCCGTTGCTATGGTGACCCGGCGCCCTTGCCCTTTCGCCGCCGGACGGTCTCGCTGTTACTCTGGCCGTTCGGATGACCCGGCGGTTCTCCCCGGGGCGCCCTGGAGATCTCGTGGCCTGGCGTTGCCTTTTCCCGGGCAGCTGACCCAGTTGACCTCCCACCTGTCCAGGTGGGCTGGGCGTCGCCTTTCCCACCTGGGCGGCGCCTGCAACTCTGCCTCCTCAGCGAAACTAGGGAAGCGGCCCGGTTCACGTTTGGCCCTGGTTTCCGTTGATTTCACGGTTGAACCTCAGTGAGAGGTTCGCCTGGGGACATCACCTGTTCAGGGCTTTCAAGATCGGAGGTTTTCCTGGCTGCCTTTCTGAGCGGGTGTAGGTGGTCCGGAGCAAAGGCCTCAACATGGCCTCGTGCCCCTGTTCGAGATCAGTCCGTGGCCAGTCAGCTCTTTTACATGCTAGTTCCTGTGACTTGCTGCGTGGGAAACTTCCTGAATGTCAAATGACTTGTTAATGAAAGATGGGAAAGTAACTATGGTCAGCGACTGAAAAAATTAGGAAGGGTGAGCTTAACTGATCCCTAAAATTCATCTTTTGTGCTTAATGTGGAAAGCCAATTTTTGTGTATCATGACCTATCTGTACCGCCTAAGTGTTCTGGTTAAATCTGCTGGCACCATATGATACTGCTGCTAAGGAGACTGGCAGATTATTATTCCCCTGGAATACTTTCCTTACAGTGTCAGGAAAAGGGAATTTAAAAATATGTGTGGCAGTCTATCTGGAGTCAGTAACACCATGAAGAGAGTTGGGGAGGACTTCCTCATCTACCCTTGGTGCTTGTTCTGTCCCTCCAGAGTCTGATTTTTGCATGGCCTACTATTTCAGTTCAGTTTTGAAAGTGCAGTTGGTAGCCTTGATCCAAGTGACGTGCTGACTGAGACAGTTAGCTTATCCAAAGCATGCCTCTGGGTTAGTTGTCTGAGGAAGATGATAGGATTCCCATAAAATATGCTGCCATGCAAAATGTGCTGTGTGAATGTGACAGTGAGTAATGTCTCCAGGCTTGAAGTCCCCCCTCCCATTCCATTATTTTTAGGGACGTCAAGGAGTAAGTATGCAGTAAACAGTATTGGTGAGAATGTAGAAGATCCGGATGGAGATTCCAGGTATGTATTTTCTTGGTTCTTTTTTGCAGATCTCCTTCTCACGGGCATGTTGGTTGGCAAAGTTGAGCTCAATTCTTTTTGTGAAGGGGTTTTTGAATGTCATAGTTTTGAGGAAAACATAAAAATATTCTGTCTCTTTAGTGATCACAGTTATCCTACTGAATGACCTTTAAGTTTTTTGCTCCTCTGGTGTTAGCAATGGGAGGAGGCAACTTTTCCCTGCTGGTAGGTCTGACAAGTGGGGAAAAAGCTCTAGGATTCCCATTTGCCAAGAGACACTGACTTTTCCTGGCTTATTATTCAGCCTCTGGAATTGAAGCTGGGGAATTTTCAAAACTGTATGAAGCTGGACCCATCCCTCTCTTGGTTCTTAGCTAGCTGATATGAACCAAAGCATCTGGGGTATGTTTGTGATTATAATAACAGTTGCAGGGCCCACTCTGGTCCTGAACTGCCTTCTCTGTTGTCCAGAATTGTTGGGGAGGTGGCCAGCTATAATTTAATGGTTTTCATGTAGTACAATGCACAGGTTTCTTCTGCTGTAGTAGAATTCAGGAATAGGGGAAAAAAATGGCTGGAAGCGGCTGAATGGTTTGCGCATTAACAGCAGCCATGAAGGAAGGTCCTGCTGGAGCCCAGTTTTCTTATTCCAGCAGCCTTGAGACGTTCCTGCCTGCCCAGCCCTTATTCTGCTGTCTCTTTGGGGGAAGCTCATGGTACCTGCTGCACTATTGCAAGACTTTTTCTTCCTTCCCCCTTATGCCATCCATTTATACGGGTGGTGGTGGTGTGGTGTACATTAGTTTCATTGTTTTCATTTTACTTTAGAAACATTTATTTGTAACCCTGAAAACTGGCAGGATTCAATTGTCCCATTTTATAAGTATGCGAATAGTGTGCCTTGTGTGATTTTTGTCTGGTTGATTCTCCAGTTTTGTTTCTGAGTGGTGCTTATGGCCCCTGTTCCTATTTTCAGAGAGCCCTGTCCTCTCACTGATGAGCAGGTGGTGTCAGGGTAAGACCAAATTCATCTGTCTCCAATGGCTTTTCTTTTTTACCATCTTCTTGTATTGTATTTCTAATTTCTGTCTTGGACTATGCTGTAAACGAATGGAACGATAGTGGAGTGCAGATGAGATGGATAAACTTGTAAGAAATTTAAAGGAGGAGCCAGTCTAGAAAGAGAAGTGCAGCATTGTAGCAGAGTGTGTGTTTTGCATGCAGAACGGCTTTGGGTTTCCTCTCTGGTTGCCTGTCTACCCTCGGTGGAGACAAGGCTGGATTAGGTGGACCCAGAAGCTGCCTCAGTTGATTGGAGTGTATGAGGTCAAAACTAAGACTGGTGCACCATTCTGCACTTTGCAATCAACTCATATAGGCAATGCATCATTTTTGTCTGTGAAGGCATTTGGATGCAGCATTTAACAGCTGGCTCCTCTCTAGTTTTTAGGATGCAGAGTAATAATACTTTGAATGATAGAATATTGAGGCCACTCCACATTCGAGCTATTATGTTCTTTTCCAAACTGCTCTCCCTTAACCATATTATATTACAGGCTTTAGAATTTCTAGTCAGTGTAACACTAGAATGAGGAGGATTGCAATAGAATAGGAATAGGAGACGACTAGACTAGACTAGATTAGGAATAGGAATAGAATAGCAGAGTTGGAAGGGACTTGGAAGTCTTCTGTGCAACCGCCTGCTTAGGCAGGAAACAAAATTGTTTGTCAGGCCTCCATCCACGATGGATTTGCCCTAGTTGTGTGGTTTTGTACTGGTCTAAATCTTTTCCTAAGACTCGGCATCACTTAAGTTGCAGCCAGAAAAAGTGGATTAAAAGGAAAAGCTGAAGAAAATGATCTGCCCCGGAGGCAGAAGGGCAGCTAAAGGGTTTGAATCTCTTTTGCAACCCCTTTCTTTCAGAGAGAGGTAGGAACTCCTGAAGGATTCATAGGAGTTCTCTTTAATTGGGGAAGTAGAAGCTGCTAAAAGGTGAGACAAGGTTGTTATTTACCCCAGAACACTTATTTGCGTAAGAAATATGTTCTTCTATTGAACACAGAGGTAGGTGGCAGCATTATTGAAACAAGGGTTTCCAAACACTGTCAAGACCAGGATTTTTGCAGCAATATCCCAGAGGCCCTTAACAAACCAATGAGCTCCACAAAATTGCCTCTGGGAAGCTGGTCTTCCAAAGAAAGGCTCACAACTGCTTAAGTTCACCCAGGGTGCTTGGCTAAAATCAAATGCTTAGCCAGAGTATAACCATCGTGAGAAGATAGGGAGATGAGGAGACTTATCAGGAAGTTCCGCTTTTTTAAGAACCAAATTTTGGAATTTTCCATTGCTAGAAAAGAGCAAAGGGAGAGATTTCCACAGACAATACGAACAGTTTCAAGAATTTGATTTTTTCATTCCATTTTTTCCACATACAGAACCACTGGGATTTCCATTCTGGTTTGAGGAGAACGTCTTTTAGAACTATTTTTGAACTTAATCCAAATAAGAGTTCAAACTTCAGTTGCCAGGTCTCTGGTGGGAAAGATTACAAAGCCACTATTCTGCCTCTGCTGCTGTCGCCTTCTGGGTGGGCTGATAAGCTGATAACTCTCCTGGCCGCAGGCCTCACAGCAGAACATTGCAGTCTACCACGGAGAAACCTTTGAATGGCAACTGCCCCTGACCAGCAGTGGAGTGGGGGGAGATGGAGTTGAGACTAAAAGCCTGAATGTGAAAACGCAGAAAGAAGCAAGTTCAGAGCTAGAAGATGTATTTCTGCCCAGAGGGCTGAACTTCCATCCTCACCAGTCCTTCCGTGCTCAAATAAGCCGCAGACAGCCTGGTGGTGTTGCAGGTGCTCTGAGGCCTGTGATGCTGGCCAGCCTGCAGGCCTCCGGTTGGGGCCTCTGGGGCCTCGGCACTTTGAAAGAGGCTGCATCTTTCCCCACAGAGCAGTAAAACTTTAGATCATGCAGAGATAAGAGGTTACATGACAGCAGCTTATGTAGCAAACAGAGGATGGGAATAGGGGAGGAAAACATTTTTGCTGCTCTGAGCAGGTATTCCTTGACTTTGGGAGCCTTTATAATCCAGCGCAGGAGCAGCCTGTACTTGGGAATCTGCTTCAGCTGCTGCAGCTGCTCTGCTTAAACCCTGCAACAGAAGCGACCCTCCCTAACCTCTTCACTTCTTCCTGAGAGTGGCATGACTGTCTCATTGTTGGCTGTGATGCTTTCCTTTCAGTAATTCTGATGATTCTAAATATAAAATTTGGATAAATTAATGGCATTCAAATGGGTCCTAGTGTTATTTATTTAGAATGCTTGCAGAATAATATTTAATGTTGAATACAAATGGTACTTGGCTTTGGGATGTCTTTAGGTCACCATAAATACAGTCATACCTGTTTCTTTTATTCTTCTGCTTTGAAGGTTTTCAGATGTCATTCTGGCAACAATTCTGGCTACTAAATCAGACATGTGTGGCAAAAGGTTTGAGCTGAAGATCGATAACATTCGTTTTGTTGGGCACCCAACTCTGTTGCAGCATGCCTTTGGCCAGGTATGTCAGGGATCACGGACACTTTTGCAACAGCTGAAACTTAGAGGCTCCTTTCATATTGCTAAATTTCTACTCTTGCCCCTTTCTCAGCTTGGAACAACCTGCAGAATCCAGTGGCTAGGGTCTCAAACCCAACTTTGCTTCCCATAGTCCTCGATAAAGTTGATACTAGTAAGAGTCCATTTCAACTCTTCTTGTGGCCAGTCTTCCCTGTGAAGATTTTCCCCTTCCATTGTAAAATGAGATTCAATATTGGAAGTATGTGCTATATAAAAATTTCTTGATCGGCTCAAGTTTTAACCGGCACCAGCTACTTGACTTTTGAATCTCCCCTGGGAATGGCAATTGTATCTTTAAACATGGTTGGTGTTCACACAGCAGGCTTAACTAGATCAGTTGATTTAGCAGATGCAATTGCAAATATTTTAATAGTTTGTTCTTTGTGGTTTATTCTGTTTGGCTAGTTCATTGTTTAATGTGCTGTGTGGATCCAGGGAGTGGGGTTAAGCCATTAACCAGACATTTTGCGGAGCCCTTCTTCCTGACAGGCCACTTTGGGCTTTTTTGCTCCATTATCTCCTGTAATACCTACAAGAGGCAGCAATTCTTATTGCTTTGCTATGTTACTCATTTTCCCTCCAGTTTAGACAATTTGGATTCCCCATAGGTTAATGAGGTGACTAATTTGAAATACTATTTCCCATCTTCCTGATTTAAGTTCTCAGGACTGTACCTCTGTGAAGGTTCCTCTTGTCTTCTCTTGAATATATTCCTGGAGGGACGAGAGCTGCCCTGCCATTCATTCCAGAGTTGCTAGTGAAGGTGGACATAACACCCTGGGAGACAGCTGCCCTCCCCCACCCCCCTCGTTAACCCATGTTTATTCGTTGGAAACTGTGGAAAGGTGGGCACATTTGGGGTGTGCTGTGTGAGTCTGTAAACCATGTGGTGCCCTACTGATCAAGGAACGCCATGGCTGGAGAATTATTCCCCAACCTAAGCCCCCGCCCCAGTCTCTGCCTAAATAGAATTACTCTGCTGCCTCCCCTAGACAGTCCGTTTCAGTGCCACACGGCTCTGTTATTTGTTTAATCCAAGGTTTGGTGTGTATTCTGTGCCATTGGACGACTTCAGCCATTGGACGACTTCAGCTCCTGCCCTTCACAGAACTTATTTTTCTGAGACTTCCTCACTTTGGTCTCAACCTGGCTATGCTCTAGTTTATGCCTGCTCTTCTTAAAAACATGACCTCCAGGCCAGAGGGCCTCACTGAGGCCAAGAGAGGGAACTCTTTCCCCAAATCTCAGTATACCAAGAACAGATCTGCCTTTTATGCACCACCGCACCCAACCACCCTTCCTGGACCTGCTTGTTTTTATACTTCCTAAGTGTCCTCTTTCGCTGTGCAGGTATCAAAGACAGATCCTTCTCCCAAGAGGGAAATGCCCACCATGATTCTCTTCAACGTGGTCTTTGCTTTAAGGGTAAGACTGCCTCAGAAGTAATACTATTTAACAGTGCTGTGAGACAACCAGCTGTAGAGCCCTCGCTTGGGTCAGGTCTTCCTGGTCACTTCTTTCGCCTTTATTGGCAAAAGCAGCACTCTCCCCCACCTCGGCTGGCCTGGACTTCTCTCGGGACTTACAGCTCTGCATCTCTGCCTAGCACTCCAGCTCCGGGGTGGGGCCCATCTGCTAGTGGCAGCTGGACAGGCAAAGGCCCGAGGTGTTATCAACAGGGAGGCACTTGCAAGGAAACTTGAAATTTAGCCCTATCCTGTGACTCAGCAGAAATGTGGCTCGTTTTGTAGTGCCGAGTCATAGTTTACAACTTTGGGTGGCACACCTTATCACTGCCCTGCATTCCATTTCCTTAGCAGGCCTTGAACAGCTGGTTTGTCCACTTTGGCTACCAAGTGTCTGAGCCCCACTTGTTCAGTTGGGTGTGGCTGATAACAGCTGGATTCCTGCCTTCTCCCTGGTTCAGAGTGGTTTAAGCAGCCTCTCTGGGCTATACAAGATGGTCACTTGTGCATGATGTGACGGAGAAATTCCAGGGTTGGTGCTTCATCAAGTTCTCATGTAATCTATTCTAGCCAAAGGTTCCGCAAGGCTCAGACTGTGGGTAGGAGGAGGGTCTGTTCCAGGGCAATGAGCCTGCCCCTCTGTCCTCACATTAGGACCTCTCTAAATGGGAAGTAACTGTTTGGGGTCAGGGGAAGGTCAGAGGGAGACAGATGTTTTGTCCAAATAAGAGTAGCTAAAGGGATGCTACTACCGGTTCACATCTTTCGTGGTAGCAGCTCTTACTATGCTGATGCTTTCAATGGGAGGCAGCCTTCTGCTGGATGGCCGGAGGGGAGAGAATGGCTGGGTTGGCCCCAGGTGGGTTCCTCCTCCTTCCAGGTCATCTGACTTGCCAGGCCACCCTTGATGGATAGTTTCTGCTTCTGCCTGCAGGCCACTGCGGACCCCTCTGTGATCAGCTGCCTGCATAACCTCTCCCGGCGCATCGCCATTGTGCTTCAGCATGAAGAGAGACGCTGCCAGTATCTCACCAGGGAGGCCAAACTCATTCTGGCCATTCAAGATGAAGTTTCAGCCATGTCAGAAAGTAAGCTGCAAGCAGTTTATGGCCTCATCCACTTGGGAAGCCGCTTTCCAGGATGTGGCTCCTGCAGGGGACTGAGCCAGGGTCCAAGGAAGGCTGTTTTATCCCCCCTGACTTGACCCCCTCAAAGGCCCAGGCTGGACCGGCTGCTGTTTGTTGTGCAGCCAGCGGTTGGACGACACAAAGTAGCAAGTTTCAGTCTTTGTGAGATGGGCAGCTATACACATTTGATTAATTAATTAGAGGAATAATAAAACCCAGCGTCAAGTATGTCCCAAGAATGAATGGTTGAGAAGAGGGCAGGGGCCTGAGGTTGGGGCTCCAAAATGATTTTTTCCCTCCACAGCAAGGGATGGCCCTCAGTCGCCTTTCCCTCACATCCTTCCCAAGTGCAAGTTGGCCAGAGACCTTAAAGAAGCTTATGACAGGTAATAGTATCCTTGCCACCCCACCTCCCCCATCAGTAGTTCTTGCCGGCTGCTTCCTTACAGAGCCACAGGTCTTGTCATGGTGCCCTTCAGTAGGAGAGGACAGCCTCATCCCAAAATGGGGGAGCCCAGGGCGGAAACTCATTGCAAGACAATTATGGAGGTGCAGAGTCCAATTCTGTAGCTGCCCCCCCCCAAACACACAAGGTAATTGGAATGAAACCTTCAGAGTATTAGGTGTTTAGCTGGCTCCCCCTTATCTTTTATTCCCCAAGGCTTATGTGAAACACTACCCCTCAGTTTAGGATTGGGAGTTTAAAGTAGATAGAGAGTAACTCATTTCCTCATAATATCAAGCATTATCTGGCTGCTTTCCTTTTGAAAACCATTACCGTCCGGTCTAGGACCTGAAAGTCCCTTCTCGTTTCTCTGCTTGTCCATGCACTGCTTCCTTGAGGAGGGGGAAGCTTGCATAAAGCTGGCCAGGATCTCTCTACCCTTGGAGACTTTGTAAGCTCTCTGGAGGCCCCACCATCTCATGCCCCCACCTCCCCATGACGTGGGCCTTGTGAGCCTTAGTTCCCCTCCCTGGGCTGGTTTGAGGCTGGTCCTCCTCTTCCTGCTTTGTTGCTTTCCTTCTCTTCTGATGCCCAGCAGCAGAACACAGGAGGCAAAGCCAAAGTCTTCCTGGGGAAGTTAGCCAGACGCCCCTCTGAGACAGCTGCTCAGCCCCACCTGGTGGGCAGCAGCCTTCCTCTGGGCTGAGCGGGGCTAGCATGACTTGACTTGCACAGCTTGTTGGTGGCCAGCAGGTGGCGATGCCTGTGTCTATGTAAAAGGGAATACTATATTTTAATTGAGTCAAATCGCAAGAATTGCGGAAGGGTGGATGGAGGGGACCTTTGAGAACATTTTGCTCAGGCTGCCTGGAGTGCAAAAAGGCTCATCCCTGAACCTCCTGGTGCTTTTCTCTTTCCTTTCAGTCTGTGCACAACAGGGTTGGTCCAACTACAGATCAATAACTGGCTGGAAGTGAGTTTCTGCCTGCCTCATAAAATCCATGATGTGGCATCCAGTTTCATCCCCCCAGAAGCCATTGAAAGAAGCTTGAAGGCTATTCGGTGAGACAGGACTTTATTGGTAATACATTTATTATTTTATTTTGCTCTTTCTGAATGCAACTTGGTTTAGAATCTTTTCTCACCCGTCAGGCCTCTTGGGATGGAGATGTGGCTAAGCCTACTTGGGAGCTGAAAATGTCTCTTTGAAATTTGGTGACTGTGGGCGAGAATGTCCAGAGCTTTAAAAGATGAATAGTTAGAAGCAGGACCTGAGAATTCATGGTCTCCTCGCCCCATTTTGTTCCATGATCCCATGGTTTGGAAGCCCCCAGATAAATCTTTAGGCAGCATTTTGTTCTTCGATCACCAGCTACTTAATTGTGCAGGCATCATCCCCATTCTCTGACTTATGGCGGTGCTCAAAATGTTTTCACTTCATGCATCTAACATTCTCAGCCTGAACCACAAGGTCTTGTTACTTCGTCTACCAACATTTAATTTCTCAGCTGCTCATTCACCCAACTCAGACCCAGGATTTCTGCCAAACAAGATTTGATTGTATGATGTTCAACTTGTGTGGTATAAGGGAGAATCTATTTATTCATTTGTATATCTATTTATTTATAATCTTACCCCAAAGGTGTTGATCTTTTCATCAATCCTATGAAAATCACTTTTTTCACATTACAAATTCAGCTGCTCTGTTTTTTGATGAATCAGTCACCACTTCTGTTACACTGAGGTTCTTGCACCTATCTTAAGTCTTGTGAAATAAAGAAATGGTACAAATGAATCGAGGATTTTTTTCCTAGCCATTGTAGGTTATCTTAATCCCCCCCATCCCGCATCTGTTTTGCCATCCCTGCAGGCCTTACCATGCCTTATTGCTGCTTAAAGATGAGAAGTCCCTCCTCAGCGAACTGCCCCTTGATTGCTCCCCTGCCCTGGTGCGAGTGATCAAAACCGCCTCTGTGGTGAAGAACCTTCAGCAGTTGGCTCAGGATGCCGATCTGGCCTTGCTCCAGGTGAGCTCAGAGGGGACCCCAAAGCCTTTTGATACATCTGCTACATCATAAACCACAGGTGGACCTCCTCTTCCAAAACATAGGATCCGAGCTGACCCCCAAACAGGCAGTGAGAACTCCCAGGGAAAGGAAAATGTTGTGAGGGAGGGAAGATCTTTTCCACTTACAACAACTGAGGCATTAAAGCCCACCTTTGTATTAGGTGCAGTGCATCCTTCTGCCTACTTCTAAGAAGACCAGAGCAGCCAGCCACTGGATCAGGCCCTGTGGGATCTGTGTGGATCACCTCCCTTGCTTATTGTGCCCACAGGCTGAGCTTGACGGCAATGAATCTCTCCTCCCCCTGCTTCCTGGCAGCTGGGATTTGGGGGCCTTCTTAAGAAATGAAAGCTGCACTCCTGGTCTCAACCCACAGCAGCGGAAAGAACAGGAGCTTTCTCCTCTGGCTGCCAGGCTGTGTTTTCTTAATGTGATCTGCATAAGCAGAAGAGAGAGGACTGTTCTCCTTTCTCCCTGGAGCGGAAACTCGTTGCCACATTGATCCAGCCCAGCCTGCCCTACCTGTAGGTGCTGCTGAATTGCCCCAACAGGTGCTTTCTCTTTTGTGGCAGGTGTTCCAGCTAGCTGCACATCTTGTCTACTGGGGCAAGGCCCTCATGGTCTATCCCCTGTGTGAGAACAACGTCTACATGCTGTCCCCCAACGCCAGTGTCTGCCTGTGAGTTGCTCAGCTTGTTCTTTCTCTTTGTGTGTCAGCTCCTGTCTCCTAGGCTTCACAGGTGCTGATGAGGTTGACTCGTGGCACCCAGAGGCCAGGCAGGAGCAAGGGAGGAGGGCAGCCCACTCAACCCCTTTCCCTTCTCTTCTGTAGTTATTCCCCTCTGGCAGAGGAGTTCTCCTCTCAGTTTCCAGGCCACGACCTGCCTGCAGTTCTGTCCAAGTTCTCCTGGCCAGTTTCTCTGTCTGAGCTCAAGGACCCTCTTGCTCCAGCGATTCAGGAGGCAAGTTCTAGCTCCTCATCCTCCCCCCAACGTCTCCCCCCTCAGGGTGGTCGAGGTGCTTTAACGGCCAAGATCTGACGGACTCTCCTTCTCTCCCAGACACATCTCATTCGGATGGTGGCCTGGATGCTCCAGCATCGGCTTCTCATTCAGCTGCACAGCTACGCCTGCCTGATGGTTCCCCCAAAAGAAGAGGAGGAAGAGGAGGAAGAGGAGGAGGAAGAGGAGGAGGAGGAGGAGGGTTTTCGCACCAGAGTAGAAGAGTTGCCCTTTCCTGCCCGAGTTGGGGGTCGAAGCCTCAGCACTCCTAGCGCACTCAGTTTTGGTTCTCCCAGTAAGTGGCAGCCCTCTTTTGCCCAGAGCTCAGCCCAGCCAGGGGAACAGTGCTTGACTCCCGGGTTTCAAGTCCTGTACAGACAGGAAGATAGGTAAGATAGATGGGTGGAGGAAAGGGAGAGAAGAGACCACGGAGGTTATGCTGAGAGAGGGGGAGTGGCCCAAAATCACCCAGACCTGTTTCATGCCTAATGGATGCAAGTCGGTTCATATCATGATACTTTTCTGCTTATTTCTAAAGGGCAGCATGATAGAATTGTGTGTGTGGGAGGGAGGGTGGGATTGGAATTTTTTTTTCAGGCTCTGAAGAGCCACGATGGCGCAGTGGTTAGAATGCGGCATTGCAGGCTGACTCTGCTGATTGCCAGGAGTTTGACCCTGACTTGCTGAAGGTTGACTCAGCCTTCCATCCTTCCTGGTAAAATGAGGTCCCAGATTGTTGGGGGCAAGAGGCTGATTCTGTAAACCGCTTAGAGAGGGCTGTAAAGCACTACGAAGGGGTAGATAAGTCTAAGGGCCATTGCTAATGTAGGAGGATTTTGTCCACCATTCTTTGAAAGCTGCCTTGCCCTTCAGCCCCACTGTTGCGTCTGTCTAGAAACAGCAGGAAAGGAAAAGGTGGCAGCTGTCATCATGGGACCCCACCTCTTCTTGTCCCTCACAGGGCCTTCCTTCTTGCAAAGGGGCCGCTTTTCAGGGCAGGGGGCCCCTCCTCACATGCTTGTTTGTTCACAGCTAGCAGTGATGACATGACCCTGACAAGCCCCAGCATGGACAACTCCAGTGCGGAGCTGTTGCCTGGGGGCGAGTCTCCCGTGAACAAACGCATGACGGAAAACCTCCTGACCAGCCTTTCAGAGCACGAGCGGGAAGCCATTCTCAGTGTCCCCGCAGCTCACAATCCAGACGATCTACGCATGTTTGCCAGGTAACCGGGGAGCGAAAGGCCTGCTCTTTTGGGCCACCAGCCTAGACTCCGTAGTCTTCACGAAGCCCCGGGAGGAAGCTTGATGCTTGGACAGCAGGGCCAAGCTCGCCCCTCCTGGCTGGGGACTTGGGGAGCAAGCATCTCAGGCTTTGGGCTGTGAGGAGTGGGCAGCCATTTGCTGCGGCTGCAGGGCAGAAACATACCTCTCTCCCCCCCCCCCCCCTTTGCAGGCTGCTGCACTATTTCCGTGGACGGCATCACCTGGAGGAAATCATGTACAACGAAAACATGCGCCGCTCCCATCTGCTCATGCTATTTGACAAGTTCCGTAGCGTGCTGGTGGTGACGAACCATGAGGATCCCATCATCTCTGTCTTTCAGTCCCTCCATAAGTGAGGAGAGGAGGCTTTCTTGAGGCCAGGAAGGAGCCCAGTCGAGGCTAGATGCTGCTCCCAGATCTGAGAAAGCCCCTCCTGCTGGACATCACAGGAGCGCTCTTCCAGGGGTTGCAGTCTGGCAGTTTTGCGCTCTGTCCCCTTCTTTGGAGGGAAGGAGGACTTGACAGAGCAGCCGTGAGGGCTTCCCACCCCAAGCTTTGGAGCGGGGAAACAAGCTGGTCCTTGACTTTGAAAAGCAGGAGGAGTATGGGGATCCAGGGATAAGCCCCTTTGGTGAAAGAGTGCCCTATGACTTCCCTTCTGCCACAGGTTGAATGCTCACATGAAGCAGTGGGTTCATAGCCCACCCATCCTGCCTCCGACAACGGCTCCAAAGCATTGATTGGTGTGCCTGCTCAAGTCCTAACGTTCTGGCACTGCCAGCTCAAATCAATTGCCCTGGGATTGTCCTGGGGCGAGGCGGGGGCACTTCAGAATCAAGAGGGCTATTCTAGCAAAGAGGGCCTGGGGCTGTGAACTTCCTTTCTTGCTGAATGTGGTACATTGTGCATTTGGCTCCATTGACCCCAGTCATTGGAAGAGAACAAAACATGTTTATTTACATAAATAAATCTATTGGCATCAGTATTCATGCCTGCTTCACGTTGCAAACTAAACACATTTCTCTCTGAGGGCGCCATGTGCCAGTTTCCCCTCAGCATTTTTGTCAGTGACACTCACACACTTGTTGCCAAGGAGGTAGAAGCGCAAAGGCTTCTGAGCCCACTCACCACTGATGCCAACGCGGGGGGCGCAGACGGGGACTTGGTCTCTGGAGACTTCCAGGCCAGGCTCCAGCCATACGGAAGAGTTGCAGCCCAGGTCCTGCTGGTCAAAGCTCCGATCAATGGCCAGGGCCTGGCAGAGTTTGGAGGGCCCGTTGCACAGCTGCCAGTCCTTGAGAGGGCGTGCAGGAACTTTCTGCTGCCGGGCCAGGCGCAGCTCTTGCATGGCCTCTAGCCCCTGCAGGGGCTCCAAGGAGCGTAGGAGGACTGCAGCACCTTCACCTGTGCAGCAGCAGGTGGGCAGAACTGCTGAGTGGCTCAAAGGCAACACAGATGGAAGGGGGGGGGGGCTGGCTCAAAGGGCAGAAATTTTCTCCCCCTCTGAGTATGAGAGTCTCCAGGGAAGCTGGGCATCCCCAGGATTCACCCCATCCAAAAGTGGGAAGGCGGGGGCTGGAGGCCTGCTTACCTTGACTGGAGACGTTCATGCAGAAGTAGATACCGTAGATCTGGTACACGTACAGCGTGCCTGGTCGCATGAACATGGCTGTGTTCCTTGCGGTCCGTCGACCCCCCCTGGAGTGCGAAGCGGTGTCCTCCCCTCCCAAATAGGCTTCTGTTTCAACGATCCGTCCCCGCAGCTCCCGTCCGTCGGGCAGTTTCCGAACCAGAATCTGAAACAAGGCGAGACTGCCGGGCGTCAGCGGGCGCCCCCGTGCGCCGCCCGGGCTGCGAGGGCCCGTACGACGTCCTTCGACCAGGCGGGAGAGCGACTGGGACGGCCCTCTTCCTGCAGAGGAGCTGACCAGGGAGGGGCCGGCCTTGCAACTGCCCGTCGTTCCTCCACCCCCGGCCGACGAGCTCACCTGTCCGAGCAGGGCTTTGGCCAGATGGGTGCAGGGCTGGTCGAAGTAGGCGGCGCCCAGGCGGTCAGGCGAGCCGCTGCCGGGTTTCCGCGCCGCCTCGGCAGGAAGCGGCCTCGGCGCGTCGGGCATGGCTGCTGGCTGGGAGGTGTCCGGCCTGCAGAAGGGGGAAGCCGAGCTCAGCGGCGAGGCAGAGCGCCACAAACCCCCCGGGAGCTCCTCCGCCCTCCCGTAACCGAACAAGCCGCTCTCGGCTCGGCCTTCGCCTGGCAACAGTCCCGGCTCCGGCCTCTTGCGGTCCCCGGGCGAGGGCTTTGCGCTCTTCCCAGGAAGACCCTCGCGCAAAGTGAGGCTGGACCCGCGGCTGGCTGAGCATAGTGTGAGGCAGCCTGGGAACGGCGGAAGGACTCACCCGGCGTGCGGCATCCAGAGGCACCCCGTCCCGCCACTCCCTTGGGTGCGTCCGGAGACTTTTTCGAAAGAGCGGAGGGAAGCGCGAGGAGGGCGGGGCTGCCTGATCTCTGCCTAAACCTGTACAAGGAAGGAAGAAGCATCACGAAGGCCCTTTACTCGACAAGAGCCTTCGGTAAAGGGCTGAGCGCTGAAGGGGCCCTTGCCCTACTTCCATCAAAAGCAGCCATCCTGGCAGTTAGCTAAAAAGCCGGAGTCACCCTGTCTTCTGAACCAACATGGGGTCCAAGTACCCACAACCCACCTCAGCCCCATGTGCCCAGTGAATCCAGTTGCAGCTGCTGTATCCTAGTTAAGCAGGTTGGGTCAGCTCAGAAAATGGACACAGCAGTGAGGAAGGTTCTGATTCAGGCTGGACAGATGTCATGGGTCCCTTTCTCCTTCTTTGGCAAACAGTTGCTTCCAGCAGCTGGATTAAGATGCTCTCTGGACAGTGCGATGTTTGTCCTGAGTGGAATCTTCCTACTTCCCACCTGGAACCACAACTTTATCTGCCAACTTCAAATAACCCCGCACCAAAGGCAGAATCGCCCCTGCAGCTGCCAGCACAAGCCCATCCCACTTCGTCAAGCAAGTGTCCCCTCCCTTTCTATGGCAATGCAGCAGTGCAGCCACCGCTCTGGGTTTCACCTTAGGACAGCTTTGCTAGGAGCAGGCATGCTTGGGCTGTGCCAAGCAGCTCTTCAGGGGCCCCTTGCCTCCCTCACCCCGCCCCCGCAGCCTGTTCATTTACAATGGTCATCTGTGCAAATTGGATGGCAGGAGGGTACAAAACCTTTTTTTTTTTTCTTCCAGGCTGCTGTAAAGAAAGAAGGGAACCCAGCCACCCAATGTCTCAGAAATAGCTGAAGTAAACTTGGAAAGGCAGCAGCATCTGAGAGCCAGCCAGCCTGCCTGCCTGCTTTCAAAGCTGTGAAAAGTAGCAGCTGTTGCCGAGGCTGACAGTTAAATTGGAAGACATGGAAGGGGGCTAAATATAACTCCCATTAGATCCTAGCCATATTTGAACATCTGGGGGTGGGGAACTCTTCCTACCCAGGTTAAGCTACTCCATGGCCCAAGAACTGTGCTCCATCCCTGGACTTCCTTATCATCCTTGGACAAAGAGCCTCAGCTTGATGCCTTTTGTTTTCTTAATCCAGAAGGTGGCACAGTGGTTACGATTTATACATCAGATGAATTGAATAGCAGCATTTAACATGGCAGTTGCAGGAATGTTTCCCTTTGCAGACCCAAGCACCGCGCCCACTCAGTATTAAGGATGTTTGCTTTTAGCCAACAGCAGCTGCAGAGGAAGTAGTAGCCCAAAAGCCTGCACAGAGGGGCCCATCTCTGCAGCAATGTGGGACAGACCTGCTTCACGAGGCTCAATCTCTGCCATTGGTGCAAGAAACTGCTTGATGTTATTGATATTGTCCAAAAATGACCCTATGTCTTCTGCCAGGTTCCATGTCTCCTGCTGCAGGAAATAGTACAGGAGGCCATCTCATGGCTACCCTTGCTGGCTGCCAAGGAATTCCCAGCAGGCACTGGTGTCCCTTCAGCCCTGCTATCCTCAAAGGGGGAGGGGGGAAGGAAGGGGACTGATGTGGTTTTACTTCTTTTGTCTCTAGAAGCATTCTGGAACTATTGGGAGATATTCAGGCATTTACAATTTACAGCCAGGCTGGAGTTGCAAAATGAATTGATCAAATATCAATCAATAGTCAGAAGTAGAGGCAAACCTTAAGCGTGCAAATGACAGGATGGATTGTCAGAAACCTTTAAAATGAAAACATATCAGATGTGGCCTAACTGCAATTGCCACCTGTAGCTGCTGCAAAGCACACATTGTATATCCAAGGCAGAGGTGGTGTCAAAGCCGCTGATGCAGAACAGTGTGGCTCAGATTGTCTTGCAGAAGGGAACCTGGATAGTTCTTTTCACCAGCAGGAAATCTCCTGCAGGAATTACAGGAATCCTGATTGCATCTCACCACACTGCATGGCCTTGTGCTGTGGTGCCAGGGGAGAGGCTGCACCTGAGTTTATAAGCTCTTTGGAGTTGAAGGCTCAGGCCTGCAGGCGAGGCATCTTGGGTGGTGTGGCTAATCCAGCAAGAAGAAAGCAGGACTTCATTTGGTTTTTCAGTTCACTTTGCAGGATGCCAAACTGCAGGAAACTCTTATTCTTAGGAGAGCCCTAAGTTGGCCATTTCTCAATATGAGGGGGGTGCAGAAGGGGGTGCTATGGGTTCCTTGGGTGCTCAGCTAGCCCTGGGCCTGAGAGCTGGCAGCCTTCCTCCTCTCCAAGGCCACGAAGTGCCTCCAGAGTCAAGCGCTCAGCATTTGGGGAGGAAGGAGCAGGGGTAGAAAGGCTGATATTGAGCCCCT
Organism: Bungarus multicinctus; assembly: GCA_023653725.1. Taxonomy (NCBI): domain Eukaryota; kingdom Metazoa; phylum Chordata; class Lepidosauria; order Squamata; family Elapidae; genus Bungarus; species Bungarus multicinctus. The sequence continues at coordinate 152,780 of CM042842.1, forward strand.
TGGGGAGGGGAGGGACAGACAGACAGACAGACACACACACACAGATCCAAACACACTTAAGGGACAACCAGTGACGGATTAAGGCTCACTGGTGCCCTAAACACTGACAAATCTTGGTTCTCCTCCCCCTTTGTACATACCGTAGAAACGAAGCCATATTCTCAACTTTGTGGTGTCCCCTTTGGGCCTGGTGCCCTAAGCATGGGCTTAGTCTGCTTCATAGTTAACACACCACTGGGACAGCTTGCCTACAATGGGGAGGGCTAAGCCTTCTCTGCCAGGCCACCCTGCGCTGGTTACAAAGGCTTTCTGTCAGCAGCCCCCAGCAAAGCCGCCCAGGATCCCCGCAGCAGCTACCTGCCAGCTGCCTCTGGGCAAGAGCTCTTCCAGGGCAGGACGGGGCCGCCGCCTGAGAGGGAAGAGGGCCGGGGGACTTCGGCTTAAAGGATCAGCACCCCCCACCCCGCCAGCAGCTGTCTAGCCGGCCAGGCGAGAAGAGCCCCGGTCTCCTAAGCCGAGCCGCCGAGGGGGCGGCCCGGCTTAGGCCCAGGCCAGAAGGGTGGCAGGTAGCGTCCTAGGCAGGGAAGGTGAGGGAGAAGCTCGCCCGCTAGCAGCCGCGGCCCTTCCCAGCCAAACTCCAGCACGGCGCTTTCCTTCCCGCGGTGGCGCCGGGCGGAGGCCGGGCGGGCGGAGGGAGCCGCTTCTCCGGCGCATTCCTGAGGCCTGAGTCACGCCCGGCCCGGCCCGACCCGCCTTCCGCGCCGGGCCGCCCTTCGGTCTGCAGGCCGGCTGCGCCGAGGCCGGCCCTCCTCGCTGAATGGCTGCCCGGCCAGCGCTCCCTGGACGGCCCCGGCTGGAGCGGCGGGCAGCCCCAGCCACGCGGTGAGTTTGGGCGAGGCGGGAGGGCAACGCCGGGCCCCGCGGCCACCTTGTCCCTTTTGCGGTGGGCGGCGGGCCTTCCGCTCCCGACGGTCTCCAAGGACCCGGCGGCTGCTGCCAGCTGCGCTCCGGCGGTGGGAGGAAGCCTGGCCGTGTCGGGGAACCCGTCTGCCGGCCGGAGCGCGTCTACCGGGGAGTCTCCGGCCCGTTTCTCCCCCCGAGCCGGGCGGAGGACGGGCGGCCCTTGGGGGCCCGGCTCGACCCTGCCGGCGGACAGAAGCCACGAGCGCACCGCCGTCGCCGCCCTCCTGCTGGCTGGTTCCGTGGGCCGATTGGGAGTCGTTCCGGCTAGGCTGGAGAATGCAGCGGCGCCCCGGCTGCGGCCTCCTCCCGGCCCGATGCTGAACCTCATTTCTCGGTCTTGGGGTGGGGCTGTCACAGCACCTGCACAGCCAGAGCCTCCCTGGCGTTCGGGGGCCCAGCGCTTCCGTCCCGAAGGCCCTGGAGAAAACGCTTGCGACGGGGTGTGTGTGTGTGGGGGGCACCTAATCCCTGCCTGAGCCCTGCGCTTCCCTGGAGTTTCCTGTCCATGGAGCTCTGGCTGGCGTCCAGGTGGCAGAGGGGTCTGCCCTGGAGGGGCTTAAAACCAATGCGGGGACTCCTCCCCCCACGGCAGAGGCAGGAAAACAGCACAGAGCTGCCGGTCATGGGAACCCCACAGCCAGGCAGCGAAGGAAGAGAATTCTGCTCCCCGCCCCAGTCAACTGTACATTGGATTCTTTCAGAGAAGTAGGTAGGAAGGCCGTCACGCCTAGCTGGGCTGGACCAGGTGAAGAATTGGCCCTTTTCCTCTTAGTGCAGCTGCCCACAGTTGCTGGAGAAGCTAAGCCCTCCCCTCCCCTCCCCTCCCTCGGATTTCCTATTGTGGCATCCGGTTGGGGCTGGGACCGCAAAAGGGAGGTTTTGCTGTGATGTGGCTGGGCTGATCCTTTTCCTTGAAGCTTTCCCCCCTTTCTTTTCTAAGTAGTGTCGCCTGCAGTCCCCAAGGCTGAGCCTACAAGTGACACTGACAGGCAAGCTGGGGGGTGGGGAGAGTTCGGAAAGCTCCCACTGGGGGAAAGAAGTGGGCAGACTCTGCCGGCTGATGCCTTGCTCTCCAGAGACTGACCGGGCATCGTGGCCCCCTAGGGGCAAGTGAGCAATGCCCGGCTTGGCAATGGCAGGGGTGGAAGGATGCTGAGGCTGCGCTTAGCCACAGGCCGTAAGAGAGAGAAGCAGGCAGAGATAGTTTCCCAATCTCGGGAAGATTTTTTACTTTAGTTGGGCCTCCCACCGTGTAAGTTTTGAACAGGTAGGAAGGCAGCCATGAGGCTAAATCAAGTCCCCTGAAGAAAGCAGGGAACCTGCAGAAAGAGGAAGGAGGGGTGAGCCTGTCACTCTCCTGGGTGTTGGAGAGGTGAAGGTCAGCCTGCCAGAGCCCTGAAGAGTGGAGGCCAGCGAAAAGAAGGAAGATTCTGCTTGGACAGGAGGATAAGAGTGGGTGTCCAGATGAGGAGGATTCTGCTTGCTTTGGATCCCTGCCTCGAGCAGGTGGGGAGATGGGCAAGGACCTGGCGTCCTGCAGGGCCTTCGGGCGTCATGGAGGAGGATTCAGCCGAAAGGCCTCCAGTGAGATGGCTGGGCCAACAACAGGAATTCTGCCCTTCCTGTTTTTGTCCTCCAGCAGAGAGGAATGCAGACCGGGGGGGGGGGGGCAGGGGGGGGGAACGACACAGGGGGAAGCCATAGAGCTTCTGGGCCAGAACTATATAATAGGAATATGGAGTTGACTGCCCTCATACCACAAGTCCATTCTTCTCTGTCAGTGCCGCTCATCTTCTGCCCCGTTTGACTAACAGAACAGATTTATTTTCAGTTCCAAAGAAGCCAGGCTTCCATTGGAACTTTGTAGCTGATCCTACCCTGATGACATTTTTTCCTGAAGGGGCAAAGCGCCCGGAAATCCTTTTGCAAGAGTGCCACAGGAGCCCCTGTGGTGGGTGGGTGCACCCATGGCTGGAGATAGTGGTCTTACCCTCTTGTACATTCCCATGCAGTATTTTTGAAGTGTGCATTTCTAAATAAAACACAGCCTGTTCTTGCAAGGGGAAAACTGTGTGTGAATGGGTTTGCATGGGAGAGAGGCCTGCATGGCCTCCACCATTCTGTTCTTGTAGGCAGGGAAGCTAGTTGCTAGGAGAAAAGGAGGGCAGCATTTTTGGGCACCTCCCGCAGAGCTGTAAGAAATGTGTTACTGTGCTCAGATGCAGCCAGGCTCCCCTAAGAAAATGGGAAGCTGTGGGAAGAATCTGAAGCGTCAACTGGATTTTCTGGTTCTGGCCAAAGTGGGAACTTCCCAGTTCTGAGGACTGTCTCATCCTCCTGCTCCTGCCCTGGAAGGAAGAGGGTGGCACCCCACAACCCAGAGCCCCACTGAGGGCGGACAGCTCTGTGAACCCCCACCCCATCAGAGTGCTGTGCGAAGGATTTGAGTGCAAATCCAAACTTGATTCCTGCTGCCTTCCCTCTTTGGCTTGGTGCATAGTTGCAGAGACTAGTTGTAGGCCAATGGTTCCCACCCACTCCCAGCAGAGGACAGCCAGGAAGAAGCAGCCTTCTCAACTTTTCCACCCTCTGGGGTGGGGGAGAATGTAGGACAGGCAGGCAGGCCTGGGAGCTCTAAGAGGGGGAGGAGACCCCTCCCATCAGTGGGGGGGGGGGGGTGGAACATGAAAGAGGTAACCTTAGAAGGCCTTCAGTAAACCAAAACAATCTGGTTTTGTGGGTCAAGCAGCTGGAAAGGAGGGGGCTTAGCGAGGCCCCAGCCAGTGGGGGCTCAGGGCCTGAGACAGGGAGGCCGTCCCAGCCGCAGATGTGGGCTTAGTGGGGCAGTGGGTGGCTAAGGGAGGGTCAGATGCAGTAGGCAAAGCAGGGAAGAGAGGACAGCTTTGTTTGGAGGCAGTGGGGTGAGGACACCCAGCCGTTCCTGAGCCAGTGGCCTGGGCATGGAGGAACTGTGAAATGGACCAGTGGAAGGTAGCTGGCTGGTGAGGTGCTCCAGGAAGCTCTCTCAGCCCAGCCCTGCCCTGCTTGCTGGAAGGCCCCCATTAGGACAGGATCCCTCTGGGAAGGGAGTTGCCCTCCTTTCATTCCCTAGAATAGATGGGCTGCTTTGGTTGCTTCCTTCTTTTCATATGAAACTCCTGGCCTGGAAGAGGATGGAAACGGCCAAAGGCAGCTGTGGTCATGTCCCCCTTGCTTAGGGACTTCTCTGCCCAGGCTTCAGCCTTGCCCCTGTATAATGGTATGTCCCAAAATGTCTTGAGGGAGATGGGGTGAAGAGAGGCTGCCTAGGGAATAGTCCGAGAAGGGGCAGCAGAGCCCTTGGCTGGAAAGTGGGCAGGACGAGAGGCGCAGGAGGGACCCTGCCCGGCTTCTCAGGCTGCCAGGGAGATGGCGGGAGAATAACAGACTAATTCTGTTAGTGTAGCTTTACAAATAAAGTGGAATGAGCTCAGGTTGTTGTGTTTTCTGCCTGATCCTGATAAGGCTGACTGACAAGACCAGGGGTTTGCCAGGGGCTTGGAAGGGCTACCTATCAGAGAGGCAAACCCAGCTTTCTTTCAAGCCAAGTGTAGCCTCAGCGGTTTAATGTAGGCTTGTTCCCAGAGCTCAGTGGACGCCGGCTCTTAGGAGGCCATGGCACCACGCTCCGATGGCTGGAGGGTGACAGGACGGGTCCCCGGCCAGGCCTTCCAGTGGAGGGGGAAGAGAGTCGGTGCTCGTGGCCACAAGCAGGCTTGTTTGGTTTCTTTGCCCATAAACTCTGCCCCCTCTAGGCTGGGCTTCTGAAGAGGGAAGATGACCGAGGTTTGCCGGGACAGCTCTAGCAGCTTGCAGAGGAAAAAGCCTCCTTGGCTGAAACTGGACATTCCGGCTGCCCCGCTCTTGGCTGCAGCAGAGGAACCGGCCTCCTCGCTTCAGGTACCCAGCCAGCCAGCAGTGGGCTCTGCTCTGCCTTTTTGCCATGCCCGACTTGCTCCTTCCTCCTCAAAGCCTGGGCGGGTCTTCCGTAGGATTGGGTAATGCCTTGGGGGGCCTGAGGAGCACCCCATTTTAGAGCCTCCAGGTGGGAGGGGTGGGGGGCCCCCTCTGGCCTCAGCAGTGGCCCTCTGCACTTGGCTGCCAGCGCTCTGATGCCTGGGCACTGTTCCTTTGCAGCCGTTGAAGCGCCAGGCCTTCCTCCGAAGTGTCAGCATGCCTGCTGAGAACAGCCTCTTTCCTGCTGCCTGCAGCGAGGCACGGCGGCCTGTCCTGCAGCGACAGACGTCCATCACCCAGACCATCTGGAGGTAAGCCCTAGAGCCCGTGCCTTGGCACAGTTCTGGACATCTGGCCTGGGTCCCTGCCGAGGCACGGCTGGCAGCTGGATTGCCAGATGTCCTCCCTGCCTGCTGGGTGGCAGTTTTCTCTGCCACGGCCTTTCCTGGCGATAAAGGAGCCCTCAAGAGGGAAGGGGGCTCCGCAGCTCTTCTTCATCTGAAAAGTTCAGCTGAAGGGCTGCACAGTCTTCCGGCTCTTGTGAAAAGTACGGGGTGTCTTCGCTCCCTGGTGCCTCTGCCCATGCCCAGGAAAGCAGAACTGGGCAGAAGCCGAGGGAGTGGGCATCCAGCGACAGCGTGCCCAGTGTCAAGGGAGCGTGGGATCCAGAGGACGACCCGCCAGGCAGCTTCGATATCCCCAGCTCTCCAGTGGCCCCTCGGTCTGTGGGTGACCCGGGCTGGGTGTTGATGCGACAGAACCCAGCCAAGTGGGACATGGCTTCCTGCCCCTCCTCGTGGGCCAGGGGTTCTCTCTGCCCCATGTCTTGCCAAGCTGTTACCAGCTGGAAGAGCCAGTTGTTCTAGCCCAGCCAAGAGGCACCGGCACCACCTTCCTTCCCCCCCATTCAGGCCTCTTTCCTTTGCAGCAGACAGGTGCACTTTGGGAGGACACAGACCCTGCCCATTCGGGGACACCAGGTGGGCAGGAGGCCCCTGAGAAAGCGCCAGTCACTGCCCCGAACACTGTTCAGGTACCGGTGACTGCATGCGTGTGAGCTGCATGTGGGTCCTGGCAGCAGAGCTGTTTCAGCTGCCAGCAAGCAGCCTGTGACACCCCCCCGCCCCCCCCCCAAAAAACAAAAAACAAATTGGCTGTTCTGACCTGCAGCCCTGGGGAGATTCCCCAAAGGCCCCTTGCCCAGCAGGCAGGAGAGGTGCAGGAAAACACACAGTTCCTGCCACCCTCCTGCTGCCTCTTAGTCCAGTTGGGCGCCTCCTGGGCTGCGATCCTGGTCCCGGCCCATGAGTGGCTGCACCCACCCCGGGGCTGAGAATTCTGCCAGTTAATGAAGGGTCTCTCATGACACCGTCCTGCAGGTACTACCAACACCTGAAGCTCTGTAGCTCACTCTGACCGGCAACTACCCCCTAGTCCCCACCCCACCCCACCTTGACCACTGGCTCTGGGCCCAGAGTATTTGGAGGATGAAGGATATAGTAATGTCAGTGGCTGGAAGGGGAGGCTTAATGGCTTCAGCGAGGTCTCCTCCTGGCCCTCCACTCTCTCATCAGGGGCACAGCAGACTGGTTTGGGGTCAGCAAAGAGAGCGATGCCACCCAGAAGTGGCAACGGAAGAGCCTGCGCCACTGCAGCCTGCGCTATGGAAAGCTGAAACCTCAGGCCCTCCGTGAAATGGACCTTCCGAGCCAAGACAACATCTCTCTGGCCAGCACGGAGACCCCACCACCACTCTATCTGCCCCCTTACCCACCTGGCATGCAGAGAGTACGTAGCCTGGGGTCGCATGACTTTGGTGGGATGAAGCAAGCAGCCTCTGGGCTGCCTTTCTTGGCATCGTGATTGTGGAGGAGGAAGGAAGGAAGGGCACCTTCCCACAAGGATGCAACAGGGCTAAAGAAAATGGCAGACACTATATGGGGAGCAGTTCTGGGATAACACCCGCCCCCCCCCCCCCAAAGCTCTTCCTGGAAACCTATAATACCTGCTGAAGCCCAGCTGGTGGAGGAGCTGCTGTGGCTGCTGCCTTCAGGGCTATTTCCATCTCTCTGCTGGCAGATAATCGACCCCCTGGCCCGTGGACGGGCCTTCCGAGTGGCAGAGGATTGCGATGGCTGCAGTGTGCCCCCCACTCCAGCCACGCCTGGAGCTGCCTCGCTGTGCTCCTTCACTAGCTCACGCTCCGGCTTCGGTCGCTGGCCTCGGCGGCGGAAAAGGGAGTCGGTGGCCAAGATGAGCTTCCGTGCAGCAGCAGCGCTAGTGAAGGTGAGGGGCTGAGAGGGAGAGGGAAGGGGCATGTCGCCAGGGGCATGTGCCATCTCACTAGCCCACCTCGGGGCTCCTGCCTCTATGCACAGATGTAGGCCAGTGCTTGCAGCCTGCCTCACGTTCTCCATCCACAGTCTGGTCGGCAGTTGTGGCCGGCCTCTTCCACTGGCAATGGCCCCCCTCTGAGGACAAGCAAGAAGAACACACTGACCTCAATCCAGGGCTGGCTGAAGTGCTTTGTTTTTAATTACTTCTTGGAAGTGTTGTGGCCAGGCCCTGTCCTCAATCCTGGTCCAGTGGAGCAGGAGAGCTGAAAAAGGCCTGGTGGGATCCTTAGGCACTTCTGCGGTGCTGGGGCAGAGTGGTCAGCACATCCTGGATGAATTGTGGCGGGTTGGCCCACTCGTGGCTGTTGAGGGATGGCATGCTTCACGCCTCTTGAACAACTCTCTGTGCCAGGGCCGTTCCGTGAGAGATGGTGCCCTGCATAGGACGCGACAGCGCAGCTTCACTCCGGCCAGCTTCCTGGAGGAAGACTTCACCACGGAGTTCCCAGAGGAGGAGCTGGACACTTCTTTCTTTGCCAGGGTAGGAGTTGAGCCGCAGGGGAAAGGAAGGGGAGGAACTGCTGGTGGCCCCAGCAGCCGCTCACAGCTGGGCCTTCCCTCCCTTGCCTAGGAAGGGATTCTGCCGGAAGAGCCCTCCACATATCCCGATGAAGTTTTTGAGACCCCCTCCGAAGCAGCCCTCAGGGTCCCTGAGGCGAAGGCCCTGCAGGCCCAGCCAGCCCTCACAGGGGGGGCTCTGGATCGGAGTGAACTTGAGAGGAGCCACCTGCTCTTGTGAGTGTTGCACAAAGAGGCCAACAAACAGGAGCTGGAGTCCTCTGGAGGAAGGAACCCCCCTTCCCCTTACAATTGCCCTGGGGGTGGACTCTATGCCAGAAGCTGCAACCCTTTGGAAGGGTGACCTGCAGTTGGGAAAGGGGGCTGGTGTCTAAAAGAAGACCTGGCTCCATCTATTCCACCCGGGACTCAGGCACCAGGGGAAAAGGGGGCTGGGCATGCTGCAATTAAACGCACTGCATGGGGATACTTGTCCAAGGTTCCAGCACTTGCTTTCTGACAAATGAGCCTGTCCTCCCCCTGCCCTCTGTCTTCCAGCCCCTTGGAGCGTGGCTGGCGGAAACAGAAAGAGGGGGCTTCCGTGCAACCGAAGGTCCGTCTGCGGCAAGAGGTGGTCAGCCTGGGCCTCCAGCGGCGTGGCCAACGCATCACTGTCCCCGTCCGCAAACTCTTTGCCAAAGAGAAACGTCCCTATGGCTTGGGCATGGTGGGCCGGCTGACCAACCGGACGTACCGCAAGCGCATCGATAGCTTTGTGAAGCAACAGATTGAGGACATGGATGACCACCGGTGGGTGGAGGCCTGGGTGCCTGGGAGGGGGAGCAACTGATTGTGGCCTGATGGCTTCGTCACCCTCTGCTCCGCACAGGCCGTTCTTCACCTACTGGGTCACCTTCGTGCATTCCCTCATCACTATCCTGGCTGTGTCCATCTATGGGATTGCTCCTGTGGGGTTTTCGCAGCACGAGACGGTGGATTCGGTGAGCGGCAGCACCCGACCAGCCTCCCTGGTCTCCTTTCTCCTAGAGCGCACCTGCCCCTCCTCTACCACTGAGGAGACCTTCCTCTTCTGCTCCTGGAGGGGCGGGAGGTGGGCATTCTGCCCATCTCCTCCTCTCTTCAATGGGCCGTTTTTACTGGTAGGTCCTGAGAAACCCGGGGATATATGAGAATGTGAAATATGTCCAGCAAGAGAATTTCTGGATAGGGCCTAGCTCGGTGAGTGCCAGCCCCGCCTGCCTCCATGGCTCAGCCTTGTCCTGGCCAGATCCTCGCCAGGCATCGGCTGAGTCTCTGCTGCCCTTTCAGGAAGCTCTCATCCACCTGGGAGCAAAGTTCGCCCCTTGCATGCGACAGGATCAGCAGGTGCACAGCTTCATCAGCACCGCCCGGGAGAAGGAGAAACACTCCGCCTGCTGTGTGCGCAACGACAAATCGGGCTGTGTGCAGACAGCTGAGGAGGAGTGCTCCGTAAGCCTGCTTCCTTCCTGCATCCTTCCCACTGGCCTGTCCCCTGCTTTTGGGGAGGGGGGAACAGGGCACCCACTTTTGCTGCTCTGCTTTGCAGTCCACGTTGGCCGTGTGGGTGAAGTGGCCAAGTCACCCCAGCACCCCCTTGCTGGCCGGGGGCAAGAGGAAGTTTGGCTCTGTGTGTCACCAAGACCCGAGGTAGGTTGGGGGCGAGGTAGGGCACGTGCGGGGGTCTACAGGTGTTGGCAGGGGCACAGGGTCTGCAGTTGCATCCGACACATAAAGCTGCCCAGGACCTCTCCCTCCACAGGGTGTGTGAGCAGCCGGCATCCATGGACCCTCATGAGTGGCCTGATGACATCACCAAGTGGCCTGTAGGTTTCTGGAGGACTAGGGAGCAGTGACTGGCTCTGGCCAGTCACCCCATGTCTGCCTGCACATGGAGTGCGGGGTGGGTGGAGGCTTCAGGGGGCCCTTCTCTTGAGGAGGAGAAGCATGGCCTGCCTGTCTTCTTCCAGATCTGCACCAACAACAGTGCTGGAAACCACACCAACCACCTGCACATGGACTGTGTGATCACTGGGCGGCCCTGCTGTATCGGCACCAAGGGAAGGTAGGGTGGGTGGCCCTGAAAGGGCTGGTGGGGTGGCCAGCCCATTCTACTGGGAGATGCCTGGGACCACCCCTCTTCTAGGACTGGGGGGCTCAGCTCATCAGTCCGTTTTGCTTGCTGCTGCCACTGCTTCAGCCCGGCTTAACTTCTGGGCATCTGGTTCTCTCCTCCCAGGTGTGAGATCACCTCACGGGAATACTGCACCTTCATGCATGGTTACTTTCATGAAGAGGCCACACTCTGCTCCCAGGTACCCCCATCCCTCTCCCGGCTGGCTCCAGCAGGCGGCCTTCTCTGACCTGGCTGCTCTCTGTCTTGTCAGGTGCATTGCATGGATGATGTCTGCGGCCTCCTCCCTTTCCTCAACCCCGAGGTGCCAGATCAGGTCTACCGCCTATGGCTGTCGCTGTTCCTCCATGCAGGGTAAGCCCAGCCCAGGGCCACAGACCCCCCTCTCTTGGAACCCAAGTCCTTCTCCCACTTGGTCACCGCTGTTTTTTACCTGCCCGATAGGATCCTGCATTGCCTTGTGTCCGTGTGCTTCCAGATGACCATCTTGCGTGACTTGGAGAAGCTGGCTGGCTGGCACCGCATTTCCCTGATCTACTTGTTCAGCGGCATCACAGGCAACCTGGCCAGCGCCATCTTCCTCCCCTACCGAGCTGAGGTGTGTCTCGCTAGCGGCTCATGAAGGGGGGGGGGGGTCCTCCTACCCAAGCAACATGTGTCCTAGGTTGAGGACCAGGCCAAGGGAGAGCTCCAGATCATTGGGGGCAATATGCTGAATCTGTAAACCGCTGAGAGCAAGCTCTGTGAAGCGGTCTATAAGTCTAAATGCTATTGCTATCCTCCAGGTGAGGCTGGGTGATGGCAGTTGGGGGCTGGGGACAGAGCATGCCTGGGCATTTCCTGCCTCCCTTGGGGGCGGGTGGGTCTTATTTTGGCAAGTCTTGCAAACTCTCACTTGAAAATTTGAGATGCTCCTTCCCCCACCCCCAAAGTTGCTTATGGGAGCGGTTGGCAGCACAGTCCAGGGTCTTGACCAGGTTTGAGTAAGGCCTACCCTACCCAGGGCAGCTGTCTAATAGCAACCCTGTATGCAGGTTGGCCCAGCAGGCTCCCAGTTTGGCATCTTGGCCTGCCTCTTTGTGGAGCTCTTCCAGAGTTGGCAGATCCTGGCTCGGCCCTGGAGGGCCTTCTTCAAACTACTGGCGATTGTGCTCTTCCTGTTTGCCTTCGGACTCCTCCCCTGGATAGACAACTTTGCTCACATCTGTGGCTTTATCAGTGGCCTCTTCCTGTCCTTCGCCTTCCTCCCGTACATCAGCTTTGGCAAATTTGACCTGTACCGAAAGCGGTGTCAGATCATCATTTTCCAGTCGGTTTTCGTGGGGCTCCTCTCCGGACTGGTGGTGCTGTTTTACTTCTACCCCATTCGCTGCCAGTGGTGTGAAGTCCTCACCTGTCTTCCCTTCACTGACAAGTTCTGTGAAAAGTATGACCTGGATGCACAGCTCCACTGAGGGGGATGGGGTGCAGTCACTAGCTGCCTTGGGCAAAACTGGCCTGGTGCTACTTGCCAGACTGCCAGCCAATTTAAAATCCCTGCTTCCCCTTATGCTGCCTTATCTTGGTGACTGAATTGGTGCCTTGTTCAATTTTACTGAACCTTTTCTGCTGCCGCGTTTTTATTATTCTAGTTTCAAAGCGACCCTTTTCATGAGGTTTGTTAATTGTTACCCTGGTGGTGATTAAACGTGAAGGTAGCGTTTTAGCTACATTTCCACTAAGTTTTGGAGTGTATCTGTGCCAAAATTGAGATTGCTGACCAAGTGCCTCCCAAAGGAAAGAGCGGTTCTTCATTCAGTGTTGACTTAACATACACTGAACTTGGATGCATTGTAACATTTAAAATGAAAGACTGCCTGTGTTTGATTCAACAGTTGACTTTGGTGTCCTGTAAAAATTGTTTTTAACCATTTAGTCATGTTCCATTATTGGCTACTTTATAGGCAAATGTCAAGCACAGCTTCTTTCCTGTAAAAAATAGAATTGCTTATATTTTGTTGGAATGTGTAGCTGTGTGCAGAAGGGGCAGTAACTGGATGCAAGATCATCATGAAGAAAGTCTATGTACTCACTAAAAGTTGACAGTCACATGATGACATGAAATCAATCAAGTACTAAGAAAAATGTTAACTGTCGGTACCAGTTGTAGATTCACATTTTACCAATGCTATACACTATGCAACTGAGTGCAAAGGTAACCTCTGTCTGTGTGTAACTGGATGGACGGTAATTTAATAGAAAAAACTTTCAGTGTACTTTATTATAATTTAAGAAACTTTAATGTTACTGGCTGTTACTTGCTTCAGATTCACTGATACCTTTGTATTCAGAAAAAGATCCAGCACCTTTTCAAATGTGGATTCTCAGACACTGTTTAAAAAAAAAAAAAGAGGGGGGCAGCTGTTCCATAAGTGCAGAACTGAGCACCAATTATGGGGGTTTCTCAGAACCGAAGGAGATCTGAAGTGGCGGCTTCTCTGCTCCCTCCTACAGAGCCTTTTTAAAGAGGTTCACTCAGAGACCCCAGAAGGGTTCCAAAGAGCACCAGGACGGTCTCCTGTTAATGAAGGGTAAGCTTACTCCTGGACCCCAAACCCCCCTCAAAATCAGTTTCACTGAGGTGGGAAACGGTGTCAGCAGACTCGGCTCCGAGGCTTTGGGCTACTGTCCTGCCTGGGATCAGGAGGCACATTGCCAGGCAAGGCCGGGCAGCAGCCAAAGGAAGGGACGAGACGGTAGACTTGCCTGCGAGTTCATTGCCGGAGCTTTTTCACAAAACTGACCTCGTCCCGGTTGCGAATCCCGTACCTAGAAGCGGCAGAGGCAGGCGAGGGGGTCACCTCGAGACGGTGGGTGCTCTGCCCGCTCCCCAGAAGACGAGAGGAGTGCCGGTGGTCACGCAAAGCCCACCGGCACCTTCCCCGGACAGCCTCCCGCCCCGCGACGCCACTCACTCCCGCAGCTTCTTGCGGTCGTCAGCCAGCTTCTCTCCGCCGAAGGTCAGGCAGTAGGTCCGCCAGACGTGCCTCCTGCGGGGAAGCGGGGCAGCGATGAGCGGGGCTTCCCCAGCCAGCCCCGCCCCTCGCCCGCAGCGCCCGCACTCACCAGCTGATGTGCCGCGCGCCGCCCTGTCGCTCCTGCCGCAGCTGCACGAACCGCCGCAGCGCCTTCTTGAGCTCCAGCACGCTCGCGCTCTGCACCACCACCACGGCTGCGGGGAGAGGAGCAGCTGGGTGTCCCTGCGGCGGCCGCAAGCGGGCGCGCAGCTTACTCCCACCCGTCCCGCCAGCGACTTACGCATGGGAGCTTCGGGTGCGTCGACTCTGCGCACGCGCACCGTCATCGCCTGGCCGTACTCGAGCGCCACCTGCGAGCAGATCTCCTCGGGGGTCACCTGCAGGACACAATGCGCATGAGCCGCGTGAACCGCCGGCTACAGCGTCCCCCGCCCGCCCCCTCGGCTACTGACCTGCGCCGGGAGGTCGCAGAGAAGCGGGTCTCTGACGAGTCGCGCCAGGCCGGCCTGCCAGCGGGCCACCGCCTCCGCATGGGCCTCCTCCTCCTCCTCCTCCAGCATCATCGTCTTAACCGAATCCTCGCGCGGCCGGAACCGGAAGTAGCTTCCATCGCGCAGGCGGACGTCCGAGGCGTGCCGAGATGCTGCTCTTCTGCCCGGCCTGCGGGAACGTGCTGGTGGCCGAGGAAGGCGCCCGCTGCCACCGCTTCGCTTGCACCACCTGCCCCTACGTGCGCAACGTCACACGCAAGGTGGGTGTCCGCGAGGGACGGGGGCGGTTTCTCCCTTGTGCGCGCACTTGCCCCCCCCCCCCCGCCTCCGCTCATCCTTCCCCGCGTTGCCAGGTGACGAGCCGGCGCTACCCGAAGCTGAAGGAAGTGGACGACGTGCTGGGCGGGGCCGCCGCCTGGGAGAACGTGGACTCGACCGCAGGTAGGGTGCGTGCGGGCGGGGCGCGCAGCGACCTCTTCCCCGACTGACTCCTCCCTCTCCCCCTCCCTCCGCAGAGCCCTGTCCCAAGTGCGGCCACCCGCGCGCCTACTTCATGCAGCTGCAGACGCGCTCAGCCGACGAGCCCATGACCACCTTCTACAAGTGCTGCAGCGGCCAATGCGGCCACCGCTGGCGGGACTGAGCGACCCGACGGAGGAGGAAGGCAGCCGGGAGTCGCTTTAATAAAGCCGCTTTATTCGCTCTCACAGGGCCGCCCCCGCGCCCCACTTGTTCCAGTTCAGTTCGTAGGGGAAGACCCTGCCCATTTTCAGGGTGCAGTCGATGGCCGGCTCATAGAAGGCGGCCGCAGCGTCGCTAAGCTTGCCGCCGGGGATCGCTTCTTCCCAGGCAGGCTTGGAGAAGAGCGAGGCGACGCCGCGCCTTTCGAAGTGAAATTTCCTGATGCAGCCGAGAGACTCCAGAGCCTGCGGGGAGCACAGAGGGCCCGTCAGCTGGGGAGGGAGGGAGGCGCTCCAGTTGGGAACCGCCTGGTAGCTCAGCTGCAGTAGCATACAGAAAGGAGACCCGGCATTTTGGGGGTCAGGAAAAGGGTTGTTCCAGGCTGGGAAGCTGGTTTTGGATGGTGCCTGTGCCAGATCCCAAACCTGTTTGCCCTTCTGGATCTGAACCGTCGCCATTACATGACCTGCCCCACCAAGCATACCCACCTGTAGGATCTCCAGGAGAGCCACGGGCTGCAGGACGCCCAGGTAGTGGTGCAGCAGGGCTGCTTCTGTGATGCCAGGTTTGGTCATAATGTGGGCGAGCACTCCTTCCATGATCCCTTTGCAGACTGGTTTGTTCAGACTGCCGTCCACAATGCGCCAAGGCCGCCCCACAAAGCAGATGCTATCCCTGCTTAGGAGAATGAGCCAATTCACTGGGTGCAAATAGCCTCTCTCCTGGTATCGGGAAATGTTGGTGAAGATGCATCCAGTAACTAGTGCAACATTCATTCTGCTTTATATCCTAGCTGTCCTACCTCCAAGTCCATTCCCATCTTGGCATCAAATTAGAGGCTCCTTTGGCATCTGGAAAGCCAAGAGCCACCCCTGCTTTGCCCTCTTCAATGTATCTGCACAGAATGCCTTTCATAAAACCCTGGAAATTAATTCAAAGAAAGCTATTTCATAGATAGCTTGCTCTGCATAAAACTAAGTGAAAAATAGACACTCTTGCTGCAATTCCAAAGATTACAACTCAAGATGAGAATTCCAGACCTTAGAGTGTCTACAAGACGGATGGCTGGAATAAAAGCACTTCCTATTTTCCTGTTATCCTTGCTGTTTCCCAATTGCACAACAAACACAACTGCTACAAAGTGTGCTGTATCTGCATGCTTACCGTCTTGTTTCAACCTGAAGTGACTGCCTTGCCGCACATCCTAGGGAAGAACAGGAAAGTCCATGAGCCACAGAAACACCCATCTTATTTCTATTGAATAATTAGTGTGATCAGTAGAGTTGCTACTGAACAGGTTTTAGCTGACCGAGGAGGGTCCTGTGTTCTGTTTCACGGAGTGATGAAGAAAACAGCATCGAGACAAGGATCCCCAGTGAGATGTGTTGATGGAGATTTTCTTGTCTCTGGGAGAGAGGGCCTCTTCCACACACACCGCCCCCCCCCAAGCTAGCCACTCCAATCCCTGTTTCCTTTCTGGAAGGTCTCAGTACAGTTCAGGAGGGCTTCAAACTTACCGTTGAGAGTTTCACTATCCTCTTGGAATGACAAGGAATCCTCATGGGGCTCTTGGCTGGGCATTCCCCCATCCAAGGCTTCTCTGCCAGGGAGGGCCATAGCTTTTTCCCTACAGGAAGGCATGCCCATCCTGCACTTCTGCATGGCAGCTCCTCGTGTTGCAGGGGTTCCGGCTGCCTCCAAACATGGGGAGTTTGAGGAGAAACTCCTTGTTTCTGCTACCCCCTCTTCTCCCCTCGGCCTTTTCCTAGCTGGTTCTTCTCTTGCTGCTGCAGCACAGGAGGCAGCCTCTCCTTCTTGCCCAGCATGGTCCCTCTCCCTTTTCGTATGTGGCTCTTTGCCTGACAGGTTCTGACTGATGTCCTTGAGACTCACAGAATGCAACAGCCACGGACTTGCAAATCTTTTTGCCACCAATCGGGTAGTTTTCCCACCTACTTCCAAGACCTGCTCCAAATCAAGAAGATCCTAAATGGGAGGAGAGGGGCGTCATGACCCACAAAGTTTGTAGGTGAAAACAGGCAGACGGTGAAAGGTTTCTGGCCCACAAAGGATCAGAAAATTCACCCTCCCCAACATGAAGCGAATGTGCTCAATTGCAGCATTTGTTTCATTAGATTTAGATGCTGCCTGACTCCAAGGCAATGCTGGGCACTGTCAATTTTAAACAAAAGAACCAGATAAAATATAAAAGAAATTAACATCCATCTGGAGAATACATACATCATGTATCCAAAATGCATCTAACAATGGGACCCCAGCCATCCTAGCCTAGCCAGCAGAGTTAAGAATTCTCTTGGAGAGGGGCTAGTATAATTGTGCAGTACTCTAGGACAGCATTTTGGTTAGGAGGTTGCAGAGGAGCTCCTACTCTGGGCTTTTTTCTCCCTCTCGTCCATACCAACCTGAAGATATTGCTGCAAAACGTGAGTGCGCCCAAAAATAGCTTCTTTGTAATGCTGGAACTGCCTGGCCAGATTCACCTGGTCCATCCCAAAATGTGAAGTGGCCTCTATGGCAGAGAAGATCTCAAGGGCTGCAGCAGCATCTCCAGGGCTGTGATTGTAATGGTCCAGCAACTTAAGTTTTGGATCACCCTCTTCTGGGACCCGGAGACATTTGGTGAAGGAGCTGGGGAGGCAAGAGGCTCCAACCGGCATGTTCTCCAGATCAGATGGGACTGTGGGAACAAACAGAAGTCCTTCGGCTGACAGGAAGCACAGACCCAGATAGCTGCTCCCCAGGCCTAGGCCAAAGGCAAGCAGAGGCCACCATAATGATGGCTTCTTCTGAAACAGGACAAAGGAGAAACTTGTGGGACCATTTGCCCAAGAACACCTCTACCCAGGAGACTGACCTTCAGCCAAGAGGCTGTTTTGGGCAGGTGTTGCTCTCAGCTTCACTTTCACCTGACAGGAATCGACCACAATGTTGTCTGTGGGACTCAAATTCCGGGTGTTGATAATCCCTGGGGCACAATAGCCTCTCATGAGCAGGTAGTTAGTACGTGAGGCCTGCCGGGCCTTCACCTCAATCTGGCGCTTATTGACTTGGTTTTCCTCCACATCATCATCGTCGTCGTCCTCCTCCTCCTCCTCGTCCAGCCCATCTTTCCCTAGGCTACAAGAGGCAGGGAGGAGTGAAATGTCAGCAGAGCTGGAGTAGAAGGCTGGTCTTACGCTTGGATCAGCAAGCAGAAGATTGCAGCCGGCCTACCTTCCAAGAGAAAGGCACGGCACAATTAAAGGTTTGAGAAATTCAGTTAAAAAATATTAATTGAATCCAAATCTGGCTCGAGACACTGTGGCTTCCTACCTCTTGATGACTTCATTCTCCACCATGGTGCTGTCAACCACGACAATCTGTTCTGGGATTGCAACGTCTACAGAAACCAGACCGAGAGAGAAGAGGGCCAGCAGAGCAGAGCAGTAGCCTCCTGGCCCATCTAAAGGAAACGTTACCATCTCGGCCCCGAGGAGGAGGCTGTCTTGATCCTTAAAGGAAAAGCTGGAAACAGCATCCTGTTTTCCAGCTTCTTTGAGTTTTAAAAGAAACTGGTAAGCTTCGCTGCAAAGGGTGCTGGGAAACCGCCAGGTGAACACTCTGGGGAGAACCAGGAAAGAAGAGACTGTCTCAACAGACAGGACTTGGAAGCAGGAGACCAGGGGCTCCCCAATTTCTGGACAGCAGGAAATGTTGGCCAGAGCTTCCCAGTTGGCTGGCTACACATCATGTTCGGCACTGCCAACTCAGGATGGAAGGAGAGGCAAGGCACCAACCTGTAGTAGCTTTGAGAGAGCTGGTAAGACATGGGCACGAAGGGCAGTGCCCGACTTTTCTTGGGGCCCAGGCAGTGATTACCCCGGCGGCGGTTCACCAAGCTCCTCTTCTGACAATCCAAGAAAGCTTTCACCAGGATGTCGTCCTGATAGTCACGGTAGAGACGGAAGGTCTGCCGATGGAAAAGCTCCTTTCAGTGCCTTTGGCAGCCCCCCAACTCCCCTCGATGGGTGGAGGAGGGGCACCTCCCCCAACGCTTCCCAGCCACTTTGTAGGTCTAGCTGTGGACAGGAGGGGGCGCCTGGCCAAGAGCCTCACCCTATCCCCGACTTGAGGCCCCAGTCCCTCTGCAGTGTCAGGGCCACTCCTAGATCCAGTGTCACAGAGGGAGGCCGAGGGAGGCAAAGGGGAGTCCAGAGCCAAGCGCTGACCGACAGGTGCACTTCTGGGATGGGACGGAACAACATTTGCAGAGTGGCCAAAAGCATTCTCTGCTGCAGAGCAAATCAGATTTCTATCTCCCATACCACTTGTTGGTATCCTTTAGAGAACAACCCTTCCTAGACCCGTAAAGCCCGCCTTGTTCTTCTCACCTGGAAGGACTGGAAGGACTTCATCTGGTTGTTGGAGAGAGCCAGCGTGCTTTGGATCAGGTTCTGCAGCACCAGAAAGTGGATGTCAGCCACGCTAAAAGGAAGAGGAAGAGGCGGGAAGCCACAGCTGGCTTAGCCCAAGCCTGGCTGCTCCGGAGTTTCAGTTTGAGCATCCCCATGGCAGGTTCAGCAGGGGCCCCGCATGGTTCTCTGGAGGGGAGAGCCTCACCCCAACCCCCATGGCTTGCCCACCCACCAGTTGAAGCCGTTCTGCTCTGTCTGGGTTTCAATGACCCTCCTGTGTGACTGCAACTGTCTAATCAGGGAGACCACCAGGAAGCCCCTCTTGTGGGGGCCAGGTGTTCTGTCTTTCCCAAAAGCAGAACCTGCTGCCTCACCTGCACAGCTCATCTTCTTTTCTGCCACAGCTGGTTTCATTTCCAATAGCCAGAACCCGGAACCTGGAGAAAGGCCAGAAGGAAGGCAACTCTCCTCAGGCTGGAGGCTAATGGGGCCTGACCTCTTTCCTGAGGAATTCTGGACCCTGTTCCTGAGCTGGAAAGTAACTGCAGCAGAGGGGCTGCCTGTGGTTGAGACAAAGCTCTGCCTCTGCAGCTGGACTGAAAGAGACCCCTGCTCCCTGGAACAGACACCCCCCACTCCCAAGCCCCGGCTGCCCAACTGCACAGCACATTCTCCCCTGCGCCGTCTAGTGAAGGTCCCCCTGAAATAGAGGCAAAGGCAGTTGCCCCCCTGGCAATGCAGAGCCCTAAAGACGGGCAGGCTTGGCAAAGGTTGCCACCCACCTGAGGAAAAGGTCCTGCAAGGTGTCTGGAATGGCTGGCCTGGGAATCCCCAGTGTGGAGCTGAACTTCTCCTTCAGTCTCTCCACAAAGTCCTTGAACTCTTCGGAACAAACCTTTTCACAAGAACACCAGAAATCCTATCTTAGAACCATGCAGCTCTGGGAAGTAACAGTCTTGAAATCATCTTCCCCTCTTCACTTTTGAAACAGGTAAGAGAGAATCAGCTGTTGCGCTGGACTAGCTAGGAATTCCAGGCTGGAGAAAGCTAAGATCCCGAAGGTTTTTAAATGGGTCAGGCAAACAATGCCCCCCCACTCCCCCAATTCTGCCTCAAGAGTACCGACCCCCTGGGAGCAGCTGCAGCAGGAGTGAAAAGAGGGGCGGGGGGGCAGAGTCTGTGTGAATGTGCCTCTTGAGAGCATGCTGGGTCTGGGGCAGCATCGCTTGGACCCGAACAAGTCTGGAGCTGCTGGAAGGAAGGGAATTAGCAGCCCTCCCTCCCCTTCCCCTTTCTCATGAATGGGTGTCACACCAGCAGAGGCTCCTGCTTGGTTCCTGGGGTTGCAGCCCATTGGCCTTTCTGGAGAAAGAATCCAGGAGAACAAACTCCAGCAACCTTTCTCACCTTGGCATCCTGATAGTCACTCTTCCTACTCATGAAGTCCTCGATCAGGGCTCTGTCTTGGTAAACTTCAGCAAGGCAAACTCTGCAAAGAATAAAAGCCCAACCTGAGTAGCAATTTTCTTCCGGACAGCCTCGTCCTTCTGGGGAAAGCACTCCCATCCCCATATGCACGTCCAGGAGCTACAGTCTTCCCCACAATCTGGACAGGCAGGCAGGCAGCAGCACTGGGCTCCATCCCGGCTTCTCCCCCAAGGGAGGCAAGGGCCCACTCTGAGAAGATGGGGAAGATCTCTGCAGAGGCCATGGGTCACTCGGTGACCAGGCAAGGGTTTGGTGGAGATCAAAGCCCTGAGGAAGCTAAAAGCAGCTGAGGGGAGTTCAGGATAACACCCACCCCCCTCCACAAATGGGTAACTTTTCAAGTCAAAGCTGCTTCAAGTGAAGCCTCACTTGTAGTTGAGGTAGGTCTGGGGGTTTTTGACAATGTAGCGAGCCCGGCGCCCAACGGAATGAGACGTCTTGTCTAGCGATTCCTCAAAGCTGCCGTGCATGATGTCTCGGACCACCTGCCAGGGGACGAACGGCCCCTTCACCTGCAGGGAGCAAAAAAGCAGCTCCCCTTCAGAGCCTCGCCTCCCTTCCCTCCCAGGGCGGCAAGGGCTGGCAATGGCCGTGGCCCTCCACTCGCTGCTCTTGGCCTCAGCTGATGCCAGCCAGTACCTTGGCATTCAAAACATTGCTTGCAATGCGGCAGAGCATCAGCAGGCTGTCCTCCTGCACGGTCCACATCACACGCAGGCGGGTCATCCTCTGCAGAGCCCTCCGGTCCACCTCATCGTGGTAGCGTGGCTTTGGGTTCTTTGCCTCGGGATTCCCGTCTGAGCAGAGGGAGAGGAAGCAAGCCAGGTTTCATTCACAAGCCAGAGCTTCTGCCTCCGATTAGTTTTAACGCTCTGCCACCCAGGCTTGTTGCGAGCGGGGCATCCTATCGCTGGTGAGGACTCTAAAAGGGCAACCTGAACAGGAAGGCCAACCACCACAAGAATGTGCCAAGCAGCTCTCCTGGCTCCCTGCTCTCGAGCAGACGAGCTCTGCACCCGGAGCCTCTTGTTGATGTGTTACCTCTCTTCCTCCTCCTCTTCCTCGTCTTCTTCACTGTGTCCTTCTTCAGCCGTTTCCTCTTCTGGCTCTTGCCCCCCCTCACCCTCTGGCTCCGGTTCAGGTTTGCCTCTTTCTCAATCGCCAGGTCTTCTCTCTGTAGAGCAGGTTCTGAAGTGAACAGACTCTCTTTCCAGAGGGCACTGTGGGCCCCTGAGGGTGATGAGAAAGACAGGAGAAAAGCATGGAGGATGTAAGCATCATGGCTGCATTCTCTTTAGCCGATCTACTGGCCAGGAAGTCCTTCCCGTGAGGAATTGGAAGGTTGAAGAGACACTCCCAACAACCCCTTTCCACTCTCTGCTATCCATGTTAACAGGCTAACCTAGCATTCAACAGAGGCAGCCCGTGCACAAATCAAAGTCATCAGAGGATTTGGTCACTGAAATAGTTGATCAAACCCTTTCATGTTGAGTAATCCCAGGAATCTGTTCTCTCCTTGTAGTGTAAAAACATCCTGAGATCAGCTTCTGCTGCTCTATTTGCAGCTGAGGCATCAAAGGGAGCCCTTCCTAAACCGCCCTCCGGAGGTTAAGCCTCCTTGTAGTTCTTGCATTCACACACACACACACACAAACACCCACATCCCATCCCACCCCCCGGTTCTGTCCCCTTACCTCCAAGGCCAAATGGCAGTGAGCGCTTGGGCAGGAAGGTCTGCAGTCGGACCAGGTGCCCAGCTTCAGAGGCGGCATTTTCCTGGGGGTAAAGAATTGGGCGTGGGGGGGGGAGTTAGTGGGGGGAGAAGTGGAGAGCAAAGGCTGTTGAAGAACAAAGTTGGGGTGGTGGACACAAAAGCTACTAATTGAACGAGAAGGGTTTCCCCTCGTCCTTATCCTTCTCTTACTTCCCCTGGGGGAACCACCAAGACAGGCCTCTTCTGCTGCCAACCCTCATCCACAGCTGATGGGAGGGACACTGCTAGGAAGTCTAGCAGGACCATGAGGGTGCACTGTCCCCAGGTTCCTTCCAAGCATTTGAGGGCAGGGGCGTTGTGTTTGGTGCCCGGCCTCGTTCACTATGGGAAGGGATTCAGATAGTCTGCCTTCTTGCACCAGTCAGAACCGGGACAATTAAAAAGACATTTCCAAGAATAAGGCAGAAATCCAAACGTTTATCAGAAAAAAGGGTCACTGCCATTCCTGAACGTCTACTTTTTTGCTAACCATGTAGGAGAGCAGGGCAGAGAAAAACGACAGCTTTATGGAAAAGCCTCACCTTCCGAGTCTTATTAATGATGTAGCTTGTCCAGATCCAGTTGCGTTTCAAGTGGCTGTAAAAGCTGGAATCTAAACCACCTGCCCCAAACCCATCCCCTGGGACAGAGCCCTCGTCCTCCACCTCTCGGCGTCCTCTGGAAGACAAATGGCCGGGTGAACAACTCTTCTCCCAAGTTTGAGGGCCACTCATCCTCCATCCAGATGGAAGTGGGCAATCTGGGGTCCTTTGCCTGCCCCCTCCCAGGACCCCACACCCATTAGAACGGAAAGTGTAAGCAGCCCCCCGGGGGGTGGGGAAGCCCTTCTCGCCCCTCAGAGAGAGACGGCATAGAGCCTGCTCCCAACACCCATCTCTAGGCAAGAGTCTTTCCTGCAACCCTCCACAGCAGAGGAGACGTACGTTGTGTATACCAGCATGGCACACTTGCGCTCCAGGTTGTGCTTGTGGGCTGCTGATTCTTGCTCCAGGGCTACGTCTGGGAGAGCTTCAGCCTCTCCAGCTGGAGCGCCACTCCTTTTTGCACGGGGCTGGCGAATAATTCCTGAAGCGACCAACAGATGCCGTCAGCAGAGGCAGCAGCCTGATGCAAACGGATCCCCTCACAGTGGGAGGGCCGGGGGTGGGGCCGCCCTGAGGGCGAACCAGAGGCCAGGGACAGGCAGCCAGGGATGGAGAAGAATTGGGTGGCCGGCCATCCACCCTGGAAGCAGGGTCAGGGGCTGGCTGCCAGCATCCTACCGAGGGGTGTGTTGAGGCAGACACACTGCAGGTCAAACCAGAAGTTCTCCACATCTTGGAGAGAGCCCAGGTTATAATGGCGCTTGTCAAACGGGCGGCTGCTTTGAGCCAGGTTGTAATGGGGTTCACAGATGGTGGTATCCACAATCACCGCTTTTTTCTTCAAGTACACAAACACCTGCATGAGGTTGAAAAGGCTCAGATCAAGGCTCCTTCTGGTCAGGATGAATGCAAACATGCAGATTTCTAGATTCAGGCAACAGAAAAGTGGCAGGCCAGTAATCCTGGCATCCAGTTTGATTTGAAAACAAGCAAAGGCATCGAGTCATTCTAGCTATTACTTTTGACATATTTCTTGGAAAGCCCACTTTCATTCACAACCCTTATAATATATAGAAAATGGTGCTCAAACTTATTATAAGGGTTGTATGTGATGACTAAGCTCAAACTGCCCTATTCTGCCCAGTGCACCTTACACAAAGGCCTAGTTCTCCTGAGAAGTTCCCCATAATGCTGGGAAAGAGGCAGGGAAGGAGAACAGAATGGTCAGTAGCAGCAAGGTGGATGGACTCATTCGCAGCAACAGCAACAGCCAAATCGTTGGAAGCCCTAAATATTCAGGCTGGGGGAGCATCCTATTCACATAGTCCCTAAAAGGCAAGACCAACTTGATGGCATATCATAAATCAATTATCCTGCATGAAGTAAACTCTTATTATTCTATGTTCTAGCAATTGTTGATGGTGCCAACGACAGCCTCTGCTTAACTAGTCAGACGGCATTTCAGTTGTAGTCTAATAACAGAATCATCATATCATATTTTGTGCATCTGATGAACTTCTTTCCAACTACGGTCTGTCACAATCAGCGTTCAAGTCTTCAACTTAAAATAGAACACTATTGCTTTTGCAGGAAACCCTTTCCCTGAAGAATATTGTTTCTCTTGCATTAATTTAAATAATACAGCATAGCATTCAGTTTCAGAAAAAAGTACAGAAATAATAACACACATTACCTGATCTTTTTCTTGAAATTTTTCTGTGGGGCCAAACTGCAGTAATCCCATATAACATAACCGCTGTAGGCTTTCCATTACTGAAAAGATGTATCTCCTGTAGCGATACATTGCAGTTGAAAATTATTGGACTGCTTCTCAATTGTAAGAAATCATCCAAATATCTCTATCGTTAACTCAAATCAACAGCAACTCTAAAAGCTAAACACACTGTATAGTTATCAAAGTGCAAGGTCTAAGAACATACTACAAGATATAAGACCCAATATGTGGCAGCCTCCTCTGCTTGATGAATTTCCACACAAAAGAAACTGATTGTCACGGTGCTCTGAGGGTCAGCAGTACAGAAACCACAGAGTTCTTCTTTGAGGTACAAATGACCAGGCTCAAAGGATCCTACTCTGCATGCTGTTATGTAAAGACCAGAGCTCTGGAGAGGGCTCTAATGCTAGGAAAGGGAAGAAGAAAACAATCAGCTGCAGCTACAGTGGTGATGGAGGCGCTATCAGAAGTCTGAAGGACCAGGTTGGGGGAGAGATCTTCATACAGAAAATCTGTGGTCATTCAGACCAGAACATTGACTTGATGGCACATAATTAATCCAGCTAGTCAAAGGATAAGTACTGGTAACATAACATTCCAAAGTCATCCCATCAAGATAAGGACATTTTTGTGCCTGGTGACATTTTAGGGCAAGTCATATTAGTGAGTTTCTGTTGCCAACATTCTACATCTAATCAGAATCGAACAGTGCCTGGAGAGCCTCCCTTTGAACAGTTGCACCCTCTCCCCTTTCCTGGAACAGCCCCAATGAATCAGAACCCACCGCTTGTAAAGGAGCTGCTGTCGAACCGATCTGGGAAGGTTTCTGATGAGTGTATGTTTCCTCAGAGTGTCCCTCAGGTAATCTTCCAGGTTATCTACCTATATTAATTTCATATAGCAGAATGGAAGATTGGCAACCAAGCCTTCATCCGCTTAATCCTGCAGCTGAGAGCTAAGCCCAGAGATTCATCAGGGAGGAGACCGACCGACCGACTCCGGCCTGTGACGTAGGACCTGGAGAGGACTTTGAAGGCCCACTAGTCCCCCGCTTTGCCCTCCCAGAAAAGGCTTGGGGTCAACGAGGTTTCAAGTGCATTTACTCCTGAAAAGCTCTAAATTTGAAGCCCTCACCTTATAGCTCACTTGAACTATCTGGACAAAGATGGACAAAGGCAGACAGAGGAGGAGGTCACTAACAAGTGCCCAGCCATGTCCAAACTCCCGGTGGTCTGGCAGAGGAGGGATGTGACGCTTCCAGGAGGCCTCATCCACATACACTGCAAGGAAAAAGCGAAGTGGTGCAGGGCTCCGGCCATTTCACCCAGGAGGTGTTCAGGATACATTTGCTTTTCAGGGCCCCCCCCCCATCCCCAGGAATGTAGAGTCACCGTTTTCGCCTTGCCTTTGTTGAAATAGGCTGCTGTAGACAAACTGGGAAGCTGTGCTGACCATGACAGCCGCTCAGATAGGCTTGGCTGCCTGGATTGGGGGTGGAATGGCTGTGGGACAGAAGAACTGGCTCCAGAGGGAATGGGAGAGAATAGGTTATGGAGGCCTCCACATCCCCTGAGTAGAAAGCTGCCTGTGACGGAAACGGGCAGGCTAGAATTGATACAGCTTTGTCAGACAGGGCTGCCTTGCTAAACTGTGAATAAGGTGGGAGACATTTCCTGAGGGTTATGCTTTTGAGCTGGATCTTTACCTTTCTGCTCCCCAAGCTCCAGATCTCCTTCTTGGGCAGGAACCTCTGGGCTTCGCAGAGACTCCTTGTCACCAACTGCATCAAGTGGATGGCCGGAGGAGGCACAGTCTATGTCCTCTCCCAGGAGCCCACAGCCGGGTCTCCTCCTCTGCCAGCTGGCAGGATGTCCATAGATCAGGTACCAGACAAAGAGGTGAGTCATCTTTAAGCGTGGCATTTTGGGTAGGAAACCCAGGGAGCGCCCAAGGCCCGGCACTGAAAAGAAACAGATGTTATTTCTCCTTAAGAAATCCAGAGTCAACCACCTGCTGCTGTGTTTCAAACTGCAGCCCTTAACTCACTTCCACTAAACCATGGCAGAGCAGAAAAGGTTCCCTGTTACCTGTAACAGGATGGTAGTTGAATTTGACAATGCACACCTTCTCACCAGCTATTTCGCTTTGGCAAGAAAAAGTACAATCTTTCCTTTCCTTCAGGGTGGTCTCAGCTCCAGACTCCTGCCCTTTTGAGTCCGGAGACATCGGTATCTGCTGAACTTTAATCCTGAAAATGAGGGAGAAAAAGAGAGCAAAATCTTGGCTTCAATAATCTGTTAGCTGGACAGAAATTCCACTACTGTCAGTGAACTGCAAGGTCAGGGCAGCTCTTGCCAGCGAATTCCCATCTGTTTATTCTCAAGGGTCAGTTGGCCTGGCAACTGACTCTCAAAATCTCTGCAAGGATTTGCAAGTCAGATTTGCAAGTCAAATGCAGGACAGCCCATCTGTGGGGAAAAGAACCCCGTCAGGAGAGGAGTCCATGACAGGCCCTCTGAACCTTTTGGGCTTCAGAAGGGCCCCGCCTCCACCAGCCAGCACTGGGCAGCAGTTCCCCCCCATCCACCAGACCTTTGGGGACTTGCCTGTTCACAGAGCTTGAATTGGAGATGCGGAAACGCACTTGCTCAATGGCACTTTTCACTAGGGGGTCCCCTGGAGTCACAGATGGATCAACCACAAATTCAACCTGTCAAGAAAAGAATCCAGAGGGCGCACATTTATGTATGTATGTATGTATGTATGTATGTATGTATGTATGTATGTATGTATGTATGTATGTATGTATGTATCACCTTCATTATTTTTATAAAACTCAAGGCAGCAAACTTATCAACACAACTTCCTCCTCTTATTTTCTCCATAATAACCCTGTGAAGTGGATTGGGCTGAGAGACTGGCCTAAAGTCACCCAGCTGGCTTACATGGCTAAGGCAGACTGGAACTCATGGTCCCCCACCTTCTAGCCTGCTGCCTTAACCACTAACAAACTGGCTCTCTCCTCACGAAAGAGTCCCTGATTTTTCCATTCTCCAGGAGGGACAGAGCCCTCTAGATGGGGGCTGAAACAAATCCTCAGATTTGTCCCACAGCTCCAGTCTCTGCAAGCTAAGCAAGAGGGGCTCAAAGCTGCAAAGAGAGTGCAGCTGGCAATGCTCCCTGGGGAGAACAGGCTGTCTTGTAAAAGGATGTTGGCTGCTTCCAAACTATTTATTTGAAAAGAAAAAAAAGTCCCCTTAAAAAAATCCGAAGCACTGACAAGAGAACCTCTGGCGGAGCTGGCAGGGGCTGGATGGCTCTGTCTGCTGAGCCCTGAACTCCCAGCCTCCTTCCCTTGAATTCAGTCGTTTGGCAAGACTGTCGCTTCTGAGACTCCTCTGTGAGGGGGAAAAGAGCAGGTCCTTCCTTGCTCTGCCTACCCCGGGAGCTTCTCCTCCAGCCTTTTGGAAAGCGGGAGGAGCTACCTTGCGGCTGATGCCGTCCTGGATAACAGTGGTGCGGAAGAGGCGTAGAAGGCCTTCCTGGGAGAGCTTCTGGACTAAGCGGACAATGGATTTCTTGCAGCACCTGGTGACGACCCCCTCTTGTTTCTCCTGGTCCATGATCATCTTCTGAAGCCTGAAAGAAGGAACCAACTGAGGATTCCTTTCTGCAGGGGCAGCAGGAGCAACTCTTCTCGAGGCAGCTTATGAGGACCTGAAGGACTGCCAATCTCTTTGGCCCCTGGCCTGCTCGCTGCCTGGCAGGCAGGCTCTGCCACTCCAACTCACACAAACAAACTCTCGATCAAGCGCAGATTTCGGACTGCCTCGATAATGAGGTTCCTACGTTTCAGCAGGCGGTAGGTCTCATGGGATCGCTCCCCTGGGGGTGCCTGTGAGCTCTTCTCTTTTTTCTTTTCCTCACAATTCTTCTAGGGCAGAGTCAGAAAACAGCATGTAAGCAAGTCTGGTAAAAAGCTGATAAATCCAGTGAGAACCCGGACCTGAGCCCCTGAGAAAGCTTCCCACAGCACAAGAGAGAGCAAGGACAGCCGAGCTGGCCAGGCAAGGGCTCTCCTCAACCTGGACTGGGCCATGGTCTGCTCAGCTCCACCTGCCTGTGCCTAGGGAAGCCCGTCTCCACTGTCTAAGCATGGGTTGAAGGGAGATCCCGCCCCCTCCCCCCGCAGCTACAGCCCCTGCCCGGCTTTGCCATCACCGGCTTGCAAGCCTTGGATTCTTACTTGGAGGGTTTCAGGCAGGACTTCTTCAACCACGGCTGCATCACCAGAGACAGCTTTGAAACGGGCACAGCTAGAGCGGCTGGCTTCCGACCTGAGCCAGTCCAGAGCAGAATCCCTGCCTTCCAAGTATTCCAGAGGGAGCAGAGACGGCCTCTTCTTCTTAGCTGCTTTGGGAAGGACACCCCAGTGAGTGGCTTCCTCAGGCAGTTTCCCCAAGGCTTTGCTGCTGAAAGAGAAGGTGAAGGGCCCCTCCAACCACCCTCTTTGCTGAGCTAGGAATTAAATCCAAAGAAAACAAGTACTGGGCAAACAATCTGCCCTTAAAACACTGGTTAATAACTTTTCACTTTAATATAGTCAGTCGGTCTGGGGTAGGGGAGCATTGAGCTAAAAATCAGGGGAGTGTTTTTGGCTGGAAAGGGGGCTGGGTGATTTTTTGGCCAGTTGTTCTAACATCCCACCTCAGTGTTGTTGCTGGCCAAGGGGGGAGGTATGTGTACCATCTTGTATTGGCCATAATAGTAGAAAACGCTCTGAGCAACTCCAAATTTTCAGAAAGTGCTCTGAGTCTTCTCTCCTGAGCTTATCCCAGTTAATATCCCATTTCAGAGCCTGGCAATTTTCCCAGTGCCCCAAACTCCATTCTCAAACAATGTAGAGGAAGGTTTACACTGGTTGTATTAAGAACAGCAG
Organism: Bungarus multicinctus; assembly: GCA_023653725.1. NCBI lineage: Eukaryota > Metazoa > Chordata > Lepidosauria > Squamata > Elapidae > Bungarus > Bungarus multicinctus. The sequence continues at coordinate 181,930 of CM042842.1, forward strand.
AACAGCGGTTCCTGGCACAAGCTGATACCATAAAGGCAAGATGTGGCCAGGGACACCCCAAGGGAAGGTTTGGGTTTTCCTTGGGAAAACGAAACATTTTTTATCTCCAATGCTTTTGGTGCCTTCAGCCTGGCAACATGCAAAGCCCATTCAGTACCTTTCTTTCTTGCTGACTGGCAAAACCCTCCTCCTCTTTCAAAATCAAGCCTGGGCAGGGCCTGTGCATTGCCCTTCTTCTGCCTTGCCCCGCCTTTCTCTTCCTCTTCCTTCTCCAGTTCCAGGAGGACTGCCTGCCCTTCTTCCTCCTCCTCTTCGTCTTCCTCCTCCTCCTCCTCCTCTGCCAGCGAGAGCCGTTCTCTAGGCAAAGGGTCATCATGTGCAAGAGCTATGCTGGCCTGAGCCAGCTTCTCACTCCGAGCCTTCTCCCGTTCAAACTGCTGGCTCAGGTTGCTCTGTTCTGCATACATCCGTGCAATGTATTTGGTTGTCCGTTGCCGGCCCTCGTCCTCCATGAACCCCTAAACAAAAAAGAGCACAGCTGTCATCTCTGCCTTGTCCTCAAGGCTCCCAAAATGTCTTTGGGAAACAGGGCAAAGCCAGTGGATAATCCTTCCCCCAGTTTTTACTGATCACAAAATGGCCTCTAGAGTATTACCTTGATTACTTTATATCTCTCTAACAAGCGACATAGCATCCGGGCTTCCAGCTTTCCCACGTTCATCGCAGCTCGAAGTTCTGCCTGAGAAATACCTTTGGTCCCCCAGCTTTCAACTGTGAAGCAGAGAAAGTGGGAATGAGCAAGTCAGAAGGAGTCCCAGCAACAGCAAGAACTGGGTCTGAAACAGCGTCAACTCAGCCTACCTGGAGAAAATGATGTTCCAGACCTCAGCAATGCCAGACCCACCTTTAGCTACTGGTTCAATTCTTCCTGCCAGTGGAAGGTAGACTTAGCTTTGATCCTGGCCAGGAATGGCCTCCTGGAGCATCAGCCCTGGTTCTGCTGAAGGGGGGCTGCCAGGCCTTACACCCTCAGTGGTGCTAGAGGAAAGTTTGGCCCTTGAAGCTCAGAAGAAACCCAGAGGGTGGGCTGGTAGTCCTGCTCAGTACAGTCTCTGTGAGAGTCAAGAGATCTGGGGAGTCATGTTGCAAAATCTCTATCCCATTTGGGGTCTGGGGTTAAACATTTCAGCTAGAAAGAAGGGTCTGTGACTAATTCAGGGGGTAGAACAGAAACAACCCTGCAGGTTAACAAGGCCGGAGGTAGTAAGTGCCAAACTCATGTCACAGTCTGATTCCCCATATGTTCATGAACCTTATTAGATAAGCAGAAAACTTCACATATTATTTGAGTTAGGCTACTGTGAAGTTACATTGTGTACTACCAAGAACTGGCTGGCTTACAAACCCAACAAATAAACAAGTAAATAAAAATATGTTCCATTTTGAAAATCCAAATTCAAATTGCACTGAAAAATTAAGCAAGGCTAGACTTCATGAGCATTGAGTTGTCCCTCTGCCACAATGGCCAAACGAGCTGTTTCTCCTCTGCAACCAAAATGGCATCAGCTGAAAGGCACAGCAAAAGCAACCCAGACAATACCCACTCAGCTCATATGCTTGGGCCAGCATGTCCTTTTCATACACAACGTCCACAGGCTGCACGGTTTTGGCAATCATTTCTTCATCATCATCATCGTGGAAGTCAGCCACCTTCTTTTGATATTCCTTCACTAGCTTTAAACAACGGACCATGACTTGAGTTCCTGAGAATGAATAAACCCAAAAGGATTATGGAATGGCTGGAGACAGTCTGCATAGTCTCCCCTAATCCTTGCATCGAAGACGCAGTATTGAAGCCCAATTTAATCCTTGCAGGATGGCACTGCCAAAGAAATCCAATCCTGCCACCCCCCACCAGCATCGCGGCGGCAGTCCTGCTTCAGCCTCATATGCTTGCTCTCGTTTTCAGCATCTCCCAAAGCCCCCAGTGAGCCAGTTCAATGCCAGAGAGGTAACTGGGGACTGCGAGACTCCTGTCCATGCGCTTCTTTCAACCCTGCGATTGCTTTAATGTCTGGGCAGATCTGAGTCCTCAGGAAAACCACAGGTCCCTGCTCCCCTTTCTTCCTGGATGGTCCCAAGTGACTTTCCCCTCGCTTACCCTTCTTTGTCTTGAAAGGTCTCCCATCAGAACACACGTCCCGCAGCGGAACAGAGACTATCTTGCCCAAGTTGGCATTCAGCATGTACTGGTAGAGGCGCTTAAAGGTTTTTTCACACAGACCCTGTACAGCAGCCAGAGGAGGAGGCCATTGAAGCAAATGTGTATTTTTCCCAGTTAGCCAAGTTTTCCCACCTGCCCAGTATCAGTTAACTTAAGACACAGTCAAAGTATGATTTTCCCACATTTATGCATTTTGGAACAAAGTAGATGAAAAGTTAATGCTATTTTTGCATTCCTGATATATTTCTGAATTATGCTCTCTCACCATTCCAATGAAAGCAACTTTAATTTACTGGCAGCTATTTTAAAACACCCCTCCAAGTATGTTATTACAATGCTGCATTAATAGCAATTGAGTGAAAAGCAGGGCAGAATATTCTCCATTTGGCTCCTCAGGCACAGATACCATCTGCTTTGAGAAGGTCCTGCTTTGTGCCAACAAAAATGTGGAATTGGCATCCAGGGCTCGGAAAGTACTCCCAAGCGATGAGCTCCAGTTCATCCATACATGGAAGGAGCCAATAAAGAAGTGAGGGCACTCCTGGACAGCCCCCCAACCCCAACACACACACACTTTCTCCACCATTGCCTATTCAGAGATTCATAAAAGTTCACATGAAAAACAGCCACCTTGGTTATTCAGGAAGAGAGCCGCAAGTTTGCCAGTTCACCGGATAGAACAGAAAACCTGCTCTAATAGACTAAAAGATATACTGGGTTGTAAAATAAAAGGAACCTACTTGCTAGGATACCTATAACCTTATTTTTTTCGTTATCTTGTATTAAAGATGGGAATCAGTTGAGTTGGCTACCAAGAGCCCAACGGCAAGGAGTCAACAACCGCTTAGACCCTAATGGGGCTTGGAATTCTTTTGTGCCCATAACTTCCAAGGTTTGGCGACAGGAGACTTTTGGGAAAAAGTGGAAAGAGCAGAAACATGCAGATTCCCAGGCAGGGAGCCTGTACAGAAATAAAATAAGGGCGCTCTTGGAGATCCTCCACCTCAGCTTTTGTTACAGCTGCGAAAATCCCCAGGGTCCACATGGTCTCAAAGAGAGACATTTGTAACGCTTGTGACGCTCTGAAGAACAGGTGCCAGGTCTGAAGATTCTGCCCATTGAAGGGGCAGATGCTGCCAACAGATATCCAAGCACTGACATGCAGTCTTTGATTTCAAAAGCCCTCGATCTTACCAGCTCTTCCTTTATGTTGCCCAGTGTTTCCATCTGACCTGGCCGGCTGCTCAGCATGCCAGAGAGCTTCTCCATAAGAATATCATATTTGCTCCTCCTAAAACCAAGATGCAACAATGAACAAATGCTATATTGCCACTGTCTGGTCTACCCTCATAAGAAAACTCACACCTTGTAAAAACTGACTGCTCCCAAGACTCATGGCTCTCTGCTAATTTCCGAGACCCCAATGAGCAAATTTCTGTAATGAAAGAGGTCTTCTCTTTCTTGAAGTATCTCTCTTAGGCAATCAGTTAATCATCAGAGGCAGAGATTAGTCCCCTATCTCCAAAATGCAGAAGGAAACTCAGATCAAAAAAGCAAACCAAAAGTGATAAAACCTGAGATGATTAGAGACAGAGTGGGAATAGTGACATTTGGGGCTTTCAAACATGCTCAGCGACCTGAGAGGAGCACAAATAAAAGCTCAAGTGTGAACTTGCCAAGCGCATACCTGTCAATATGAAAGCGGCTGAGAAGCAGAAGAATGGAGTGCTGTTGAATCCCTGAGGGCAACCTAATCACATGGGACTGCATTGAGATCAGCCCATTTTGGATCAGGACTTTTCGATGATAATGAAGCTTTCCAGCATCCACCCTATAAAAGAGTAGCCTCCATCATGTTTGGAACATTCAGATGGCACAACAACTAACCCTCGCTCTCTTTCTCCCCCCCCCCCCCCCCCTCAAAAAAAAAAAAAAACCCTCCTTTTTAACAAAAACGAGAAGGCAAACAAGAACCTACATTTCTGCATCAACAAACTTTCTTACATTAGCCTAAATCTTAAGGTGATAATTGCTAAGCCAACAAAGGTGATGGTCTCTTGGCTCAAAGGTTTTGCACCTACAATGAAACTGAAGCTTGGCTCAGTGCAAGGAAATTCCCTGGGATAACGTTCTCCCATTGTTATAGCAGTATTTTATTCTTCTCTCAGAAGGGATGCATCCTCCTGGCTAACAGAGAAGTTTCAGTCATAATTAGCTTATCAAATATTTAAGTAGCAAACCAAGTTGTTATCTGTGGGAGTATCTGTGCACAGAACCTTCCTTTCTGGCATTATAACATCAGCTAGTCCAGAATAAGCCAACACTTACAACTTACTTAAAAGCCACACTGAGGTCTTTTTGGAGCTCTCCTTGCCAGCGAGCTCGTCCTAATCGCTCCAAAATGCAGTAGGAAAAGTCAGGAAGCTTTAAGTCTGGATCCCCTTCCCAACCTATTAGTGCCCTATGGCGCAGTACCTGAGAGGCAACAAGGACCAGCCTCTCTCCCCAACTGCAAAGTAAAAAGAAGAGTCACTTTGAGAATCCCCAAAAGAAAGACACCAATTTCTGTGCTCCAGCAATATTGTTGCCAGCTTCCTGAATTGTAGGTAGACCATGTCAGCCAGAAGCACACAAAGCAATAGCAATTTCTCCTACAGCCCATCGATTAATGGGCAACTGTTATTTTTCTTCTGGTGACCACACCTTTAAAGCCCCCCATGGCTACCTGAAGAATTACTTATCTTCATTTGCCTATGCCTGTCCAATTCAATCCAGCTGAGTGAGTACACGTCATGTTCAGTACATTAAAATAATACAATTTGGTGGCATCCAGTTATTCCTGCCCTTTGGAATAAGCTCCCTCCAGAGGTAAATGTGGGGTCCTTGGTGCTTTTTGAATTGGGTTCTTTTCAAATTGGGTTCTTTTCAAATTGGGTTCTTTTCTTACAGACATTTCATTGCCCAAACTAGGTAACATTATTAGTTCTAGCAGGAAAAGCAGTTTGTCCTTATTCTATATTTTAGTGGCCTGCCCTTTCAAAGGTTGCTGGGAATGGTTTTGTTAGCTTGTTTGGCGCTCCTTGGTGGGGGCATGGTTTACTTCTAATTCAAGTGCACGTGGGTATTAAAAAGCAGAGGCCGCACCAATCAAAGCTCACTCACTTCCCATAAGCCTCCACGTAGGTGCAGCAGGGCTGCATGTCTTTCGTCCGGATCCGATCAGTAATGTCCAGCCGTTCTTTCAAATACTGGCAGGAGCCCTGGACGCCCTCGTCCAAAATCATATGCACCGGGTAAATGTCGCTTAATGGAACGGGATCCCGCTTGGTCTCCAGAATTCCCGTCTCAAGATCGATTTCCTCATATCTGGAAACGAAACAAAACCTTTTCCGCTAAACTGCTACGACCCGCGATTCCCCCCAGTCCGTTGGAGGAAAGGGAAAGCCGGAACGCTCAGCACCGCGACCCCCACCCCGGCTGAGCCAACTGCGGCGTCCGCAATCTCCCCCCCGCCCCGCCGGTCCTCCGGCCAGGCCTTACCGGTCAAAGAGGCGCAGCGGCGGGCGCGGCTGGGGCAGCAGATGGAAGCGGAGCTCGGCCTGCGCAGCCAGCGTGGCCCACAGCAGCTGCCGGGCGCCCGGCTCCAGGGGTAGCGGGAAGGGCGGGACGCGGCCCGCCAGCCGGTCCCAGAGCGCGCCGGGCGTGACGCCGTCCAGCCCCTCCAGGGCCACCTCGTCCAGCGCAGCCCACAGCGCCTCCATAGCTGCCGGGCGCCTGATGAGCGGCGGCGCGCAGGAAGTGACGCCTCGGCGCACGACGCCCGAGCCACTGCGGTAACCACGGCAACGGCTCAACAGGCGGCGGCGGGCCTGGCGCTGAGGCAGCTTCGCCGCGCCTGGCTGGGCCCGGCGGCCCGGTTGGGGACAGGAGGGTGTTCTCGCGGACTCGGCCGCCCTGCTGCCTGTGTCGCCGGGAGACTGCGGGGATCAGGCCTCGAGGTAGCGGACGGGGCTCGGAAGGCGCTCGTCAGGCTTCGCCTTTAGGCGCGCGTAACCCGAGGCCATGGTGACCGACTTCGACGAGAAGCACGACGAGCATTTGGTGCTGCTGCAGCAGAGAAACAGGTGGGCCGCCTGCCTGCGGGAGAGCCGAGGTGGACCGGGGCGTCTGCCCGCCCGTCGCCAAGAACAGCCCTGTTTTCGGTTTCAGGATCCTGAAAGCCCTGGAGAGGAAGGACCCCCTGCAGCTCCGGCTGAAGCAGCTGGAGCAGGGCTTCACTTTGTACGTGAACGGCGCCAATTCGGAGGCGAGCCGCGGCCGCAAAGTCAGCCCTCCGGCCCTTCTCGGGAGCGGCGGCGCGCGAACCCCCAGAGCGAACCGTGAGTTCCTTGCCGGTCGCGACCATCCGGAAGCTCCACCGGAGGGGAGAAGCTCACCCAGAGATCAGCGTCGGTTCTGGTTGAGGTTCCTCCGTCTGGGATTTTTTGAACATGAAAAGCAGAAGTTTTATACAGTAAATAAGAAATTTGACACGTAGCATCCGATCTGAGAAAACGTCTACTTTTTTTGAGCGCAGAGGATTTTAATTATTTATGGAAGGGCCGACATAAGCCATGAACCAGTTTGGGTGAAGTTTTCCTTCGCTTTCAGTAAATCCCTTTCCTTAACTTGTTTCAGTTTCCATTTTCAGTCATGAGTTTCCTGGTAGTGATACCAGCTGTGTGAATTGTGAAAGTTGACATAAGCTGTCAGATGAGGCTTTTTCCCTCTGTGACAGCTTTCACAGCTCCCCTGCTTGGAAGACGGCTTAGGAGGTAGGAGGAAGAACCAGCAGAATAATTGCTGTCATTGAGCTACTATACAGAGTAACTCTGATAATGTAGTGCAGCATAGGCACCACACAGTCCCAAAAGTCTATGCTGAAGTTCAGAGGACCCATCCTGGCATCTCGAAAATGGTTTATTGACCAGAGTCTCTAACTGGGGCAGCATAGAAATCATGCTAATAAATAAACTAAATTCCTCCGCTATGCAGGGTGTCTGGACTTTGATCCGTTTACTCATACTGCTTCCCATTCCTTTCAGTTGTGAGTACCAAAGACCTGTTAAAACAAGAAGAACAGCGAGAGAGGAGCACCCAAAGTGCACCTAGTAAAATCCAACGTCGGGAATGGTTCCAGGTATGAAAAAGAGAAGGGAGCACTAGAATTCCCAGCCTGGCATCTTTTTGGATTACAGCAGCATGCAGCAAATATAAATAAATGATGTGTCAGGCATGCAGCATTCTTCAGGTTGTTAATAGGGCATTGGTTAGAGGTCCAATCATAGACAAAAGACATAAGAGAGAAGCACTGAGAACAAATATCTGTTGGAAGACATAAAGGTGATCCCAAAACAAGAATAGAATTGTGGAGCCAGTCTGGATCAAGTCTGATTATAAGAGTTCCTGAGTTTTGTGGCGGCTACAGTTCCAAAAGCAACATTTCTCAAGGCTGTAACAGGTGTAATACTGTGTACTGCTTTTTCTCAATTTTTCAGAAAGCTGTGCAGATCAAGACAGAAACTGGATCTAGGCTCTGCATTGCTCCCCCTTGTGAGTATTCCGAGGATTTTGAATCTGAGGAAAGTTTAGATCTGCAGACAACTGACTGTGAAGAGAATGGTACTTTCCAGGTAAATAGATCTGTTGGATCAAATCTGCTATTTATTAAAGATGAATCACCAGCACAGGCATTTGGAAGCATTATTTCCTTCCTCCTAGAAAGTAATCTTGGGCAAAATAGCCTTGCTTCTCGTTGCTTTCAAAGCCATGCCAGAAAGAGAGAGCAGGATATCAAGGGAATCTTGCAGATCAGATCAAAGGCATATTTTCTCAAGCATCTGGTTCTCCAGCCCAACAATTGGCATTCAGATTTTTATCTGGGTGGGTTTAACTAGCCATCACAGATAACAACCTTTAGCAACCTCCCTCTCCTGTTCTAGTTGGCAGCCATTGTCACATCTCCTGTATCTTAGCTATAATTAGGTGAGGGCATGAGAAGTGTTTGGGTTCTAATATTTAAAAATAAGGAAGCTACCTCTTTCCAGCTGTCCTCATCACAAGATTTTGTATTGTTTCTCCTTTTAATTTTTTATATGAGATTGCAACCAAACTATTTGATATCTGTGTGTTTTTCTCAGTTCATTTGATAATAGGCAATTATTAAGTTTGAAGTAACTATCAATGCAAATTTCATTCATTTATATTTAAATCCAGATTTTACTTTAAATCAGATGTTTTCTTCAGAGCAGAAGAAATCCTGCTCAAAGAAGTTAAGACAAAATAATTTGAGTTGTCTACATCTGTATTGATTGACATTGGCCCTCCCAAGTTTTCCTTCAGTAATATCTGGAGAGGTTGGAGCTGAAATCTGCCAAGCCGTTATATGACGTTTGAGCTCCTTCTCTTTGTGTTAGGAACTCCGGCAAAGCTTGGAGTTTGCCAGGAGCCACAACAAGGTGAAAGGGGAATGTTCCGAGGATTCTGACTCCATTGAGGAGGAGGATCCTACTGAAGTCTCTGAGGAGAAAGAACCCGCTGAATGTCTAGGAGGGGCCGCTCAGCCACTCCTTGCCAAAGCATGGCTCTCCCCTCTGCCTGGCACAGGCTCTGCTCCGGCCGCTGAGCCTCTTGTGTTGGAGTTCAAGCCAACCTGCCCAGGTAGGTCCACTTATAATGGGGTGGGGAATTATTAACTTCGTCTTCTTTGTGAGGAAGATTAGAAGTCACTTCTTTAAATATTTTTCTCATTTGTTCTTTTTTCCTTTACACTTTTTATTCTTCTTTGTTTATTCTTTTCTTTTTTGAGAGTGAGCGAGCTTAGTGTATGTTGTCTTTTACCATTGTTAATAAATCTTCACTAAAAGTATTTAAAAATTTCCTGGATAAATCCAATATTGTGCTGATTGTTTTTTATCTTCAGAATCAAAGAGCTGGCTTGGCCTTGAAGCAATCCTCAAAAGAAAGGGTCCTTTATGTGAGGACAGAGATGGTCTTTGAGTCTCTTAATATTTGAGATGGTGCTTTCCTTATCTTTTGCTCAGTTGCATTTAAAGATAGCCCCCGGTCTAAAATATGCCTCAAGAAGGCTGTGCTGGATGTCTTCAGAATAAGTTCCTGGTTTTGGTGTCTGCTGTTTCTGCAGGTGTTAAGAAGGAGCAAAGTCTCTCTGCAAAAAGGAAGGGCACTGCTGAAACCTACCTGCCCATCAAGCCCATGAGTCCGGCAGCTGCAGGTCATCGGTGCCTGGAAGAACAGGAAGGAACCGCCTCCAGTAAGAGAGAGATTGTTCCTAAGTGCCCCCCTTAAGAGCTTGACAGGCATACAGAAGCCACAGTGGTGAAAGGGCAGCAGAAATGAGCCTGTCATTTCTCTTCTCTGAACAAGCCCATGCTCAGAATAATTCTGGGTGTTGACATATTAGTTTTCTGATGCTGGTTGCCCCTGGAGACCTCTTTGATTAGAAAAACACTCTCCTGGAGAGAAGGAGAGGATTATGCCCAGTGTAATTTTCTGGATTGGGATGGCAGGTTTTCTTAGATGTCGATGCCAGCCCTTAGGATGGCAGCTGCGTTTAGGAATAATAGTTTGAGAATCTGCCTTTGGCCAGCCAAATGTTCCACTTTACTCAATTTTCTTCCTGTTAATTAGCATTTTAACTTCTACTGTTTCTTCCATTCTTTTGCCTGTCACTCTCATTTTTCTTGGTGCATAAACATAGTTCAACATCACTGAAATATTTCTTATTCTGTTTTTCACATCACCTTAAATGCTCCTTTAGTAATGTTCCCACATTCAACCTTTCTACAATTGTCCACTACAGTTTGTTGAACACTAACATTCTCCACCATAATTCTGCTGCTGCTCTTGAAATATTGTTGCCCAGAATCATCAGATCTTGCTTATTGTATGATCTTCAGTTGCCACACCTTTTCCCTTGGTGGGGTCTTGTTAGTCTTGGCTGGAACCAGGTACCCACTCCTATTTTTTCTCTGACATCTGTTTGGGCTGCCACTAAGTTTTGCTCTTGTTAGTCTCTATACTGTCTAGGAGTTTCCATTCTGTGACTCAAGAATTTTAGCATGGGGATGTTTGAGGCCCAACTTGCTTCCCTCTGGCTAAAGGTTCAAAAAATTATTTTCTACTTCTTTCGAATGTCAGGACCAATAAGCCGATCAGAAAGACCACTCTCAGCTGTTCGCAAAAATGTGTGCGAGAAGAAGGATCCAGCACATGCTGCTTCTGTTGTCCTCAAAGCTATGCAAGCAGAAAATGAGATGCTACAAAAGGAGCTGCTCTGTAGGCAGCTGGAGGTTTCTGCAGAGGTGAGTGGCATGGGGGACTTATTCAAAGGCTGTCTTATTAAAAGACAGCCACAGCAGGTGGCTGGACGTCTTTGCTCCACCTGGCCTCTGCCATGAAAGCTGACAATTTGGCCACTGCACAGAGGGATTTGACAGGATCAGGATGTTCTTCCAAAATGTTGCTTTGCAACCATTTGCCCTGAAATGGACGGTGTGCTCTGTGCAATGTTAAAGGTTTTATTTTCCTTGGCTTCCTAGAATTTTTTTCTTTTTTGCAGACAATGAAATAGAAACTAGTTTTCTTAATTTCCTGTCTCCTTTTTGTAGTCTATTATTTAATGTTTTGACCAGTGGAAACTTAATCTATAAGGATTGAAACCAGAGAACTCTCTCTTAGATGAGAGAATACCCATTCACTTACTTGCTCACTTATAATGGTTTTACTTCAGTCACGTTTTTTAGAAGCTGTTAGTGACAGGAAGGCAGTGGTTTAGTAACTTTCAAAGAAGAGAAGTCCCTCATGTTTGCTTGAAGGTAAGGCTGAATTGTGAATCTTTTCCATTCCTGAAAAGGAAGCTCCTGTATGTACAAGCAATAAGTTCTTGTGTGGCTATGGCAGAATCTTACTAAAAATTGCTATGCTGGTATTTGTAGAATTGCTGTCTAGAATCATCTAGCTGCTAATTGTGGTTGGTGAAATGAAGGACAGGTAAAATATTCTCTGCCAAGAGTCCTTGGTGAGGCATGTTGATTGCTTGAACAGGGCGTGGGAATTCTGCACATAGCCTGACTTCCCAATTCAGACCAGTCCCCAGCTCCATTGTCTGAAGACTGAAGCTCTCTTGTGAGTTGGTTCTTATTTCCCTTCTGTACAGTCACTGCTGGCTTCCGGTTCTGCAACAGTGGACCTTCCTCCAAAACAGCAGGAGGATGTAGTTGTCTCCACAGCTCTGGAACAGATTGGACTTCTGGAAAACAGGTGGCAGTTTTGAATCCTTTGAGTCCTTTCCCAGGTGCAAGATGAGTATATCTCTGCATGGAGATGTCTAATGGGCTCCTTTGCTAGTCCTGCTCTCCACTGCCTCTGATTATTAGGGCATCCAGAAAGCAAAATGGCCGCAAGTATCTTCATCTGCAAAGGGATGTCTGTGGAGGCTGGGGCATGGGAGAGCAAAAGGTGATTCAGGGACTGAGCTTTATAAAAATTTGAGACAATGTCAATATTTTCATGATGAAGTGTGAACCTTGTGCTTTGAGCAATACAAGGAACAGAATCTCAGCTTTCTGGTTCTTGGTTTATGACATTCAATATTTTGCAAACTTGCACCAGTATTCTTGATCACAAAAACTAATGGGGACATATTTACTTAAGCAGGGCTGGATTGTTCCCAGCACTGGTACCTCATCCTCACTCTCTACCTTCACATCCTTGTCTTGAGAGTTTCCGAGCGTCTGAATGAGTTCAAATCAATGGCCCTTCTGGGTCCAAAGAAAAAAGCACTGACTTTGCTGCTTGTTTGCCTGTGATCTCTTCAATGTTTAGGCAACAGAAGAAACTTCTCAAAGCTCTGCAAAAGACTGAGACTCTGTCTGTCTGCCGTGGCCCTGCAGCTTTGGGCTTTGAACAGCTACAGCTTCCTGTTCTGGTAGGAAGCAAGTCAAATTTTTGAACAGCAGTTTTCTCATCTTCATCCCAATTGTGTTACTGAGCAACAATCAGAATGGGTTGGATGATCCTGAAGAGAACTCCAGGCAGCTTTCTTCTGTAAAAAGGGCATTCCAGCACATCATGTGTAGACTATGAGAGCAGAAATGTGGGCTTGGAATGCTGATGCTCTGTGCCTGGCGTTGAACCGAAGGGGAAGGCTTGCTTGAGCCATGGGCTCACCCTCCCTTCCAGGAAGCCAGACAGGATCCATCTGGGCCCCTCCGGGTCTCTTGGGCACTGTCATTAATGTCACATTCAGGTCAGTTTGAGATCAGGGTCTCCAGTGATGTCCCAAATGTTTCTTTTCAGGGCCATGTGGGATTGGAAACGGAAGTCCGGGATGCCATCTATATTACTCTAGAGATCCTCTCCAACTGGGGAGACGTGTCCCGTGTGGGCCTGACAGAAGTGGAGTTCTTGGATTTGAATTTTGAGAGAGTGTTTGTGTCTCCTCACGATGTGGACATCCGACATGCGGATCCACCTGGAGAGCTGAGCTGCTTAGTTAACCGAAGCACAAATGTAAGCTTCCCATGGTTGCTTTTCAAGGAACAGGAGACAAAATTTTGCACACAGGTTTATTTAATTTCTATGGCCATCCATCTCAACCAAGTCAATCTGCCCCAAAGGTTGTTTATTTCTAAAACAGCTAGCGTCCAAGCTGGAGCTGTACAAAAGTGTTCCTGGGTTCTTGCTCAGCTTTCCACCCCTTGGTGGGATGGCGGGTATTGTTTCTTCTGCTCAGGTAGTGGATCAGGGCTGTGATGGCCATGGTTGCTTTGGAATTAAAGCTTTGCTGTTGCAAAGAACAAACCTACTCTACTTGCCTCAGTCAAGTTCCAGGGCCTGCACAGCAGCTGAGAGCTCAGCAGTCAGTTTTAATAACGAGCATAAGAACTGCAGTAAACAGAGACAGAAACAACATATCTTCTCACTTACAGACTTGTAATTGTATGATAAAAGATATAATAAAATTTTGAACTGGCATGATTTACTGCAGTGAGACTAGGCTAACTGTTTCCTTCCTAGGAGAAAGGAGATGTTAAGAAATGCTAGCCCCTGCTAATCCACACTGGGAGCCCCTTGGCATTCTTACTAGCACTAAAGCGGATTAGGCTGAGCAGGTCAGCCTTGGAACTGGCCTCACACTTTCAAGCAGACTCTGCTTGCTCAGAACCAGAGCAAGCCAGAAGGAGCACACAGCTTTTCCTCTTGCTGGCTTCTTTCTGGAGTCCCAAAGCCACTGCTGTGCTTTGCTCCAGGGTGATGGGCCAACCATCAGCTTCCTTGTGTTGTAGGTTCCCAGAGAGCTTCTCCCCTGGTCATGCCTCTTCCAGCCTCCGGTGCAGCTGTACTTCATTGTCCGAAACCCCAGCCTCTCAGGAGACTTTGGCCTATCCAGAATCAGGATCTGGAATTACAGCTCAACCGTTCGTGGTGTAAGTGACCGCTCTAGTCTCTGATGTCAGAGCTTTGTTTTTTCATACTTAGTAGGAGCTAACAGGGGAAGGAAAAGGGAGAGGGGCAAAGTAGCCACAACTGCATTAACTTTTATTTGAGTTAATTCTAACATTAGGTTAAAATAAATGTATTTTTTAAATAAGGTTGAAATGTTACATTGCTGGTGGAAATGTTTGGCAACGGAATGTTTTTGTATGAAGGTGCCGCCCTCCTGCCAGCCTGCATCCAGAGGCCACTGAACTCTCCCCCACCCCGCAGCTCTTTTAGAAGGCTTCCCCTTCTGTTTGGGAACTCCAGCCAGCCCAAGAGTGCGATTGATGACAAGCTGTGCCTATTGGTGGCAGAAACAGGGTTATTTTACGAAAACAGCCAAATCCAAGTTCTGCTGCCCTGAGTCCGAGATATTCTGTAGAGAGAGCTGTTTGTTTGCTTTGGCTCAGCTAGTGTGGCAAAGAGGATTTAATGAGCTGTATTAGAGTGCAGCAAATCCTGATCCTTTATGACTTGTTCTCAGCTGTGCATTTTTGTTCTTGTGTGTACACCTTTGTATCAAGCTCAGGGAATTGTCATGTAGCTTTCCAAAGTTTTCAAATGGCATTTGAATTAGAAGCAGCCCGTTTAACTTCTTGAGCTCAGTCTTGCCTCTTTGGGGCTGATGACCGGCCTCTCCAGAGAGATCTTCTCTTGGGCAGTGAGTGGGAGGCCCTGTTCTCCAGAGACTCAGGGAAGGTCAATGGAACACCAAAAAAGGGAGGGAAGTCGATTCCTCAACCAAAATGAAATGCTTTGTGGGGGAAATCCAACCGTCTGTCACCAAGCACAGACTAATGTGCCATCCTAAACTATATTCAACCCAAAAAGGATTCCCCACTCTGTTTTACTAGGAGCAAAGGCTATGCTAGTCAGGTTGAGGCTGATTCTTACATGCAACCCCCCAAACAAATCACCTTGTTCCTGCTCAGAGTTATCTGTGTCAGCTGGGGCAGAGCCAAAAGTGGATGGGTCCACCCTTTTACTTTTTTCTGTCATTCTCCTTTTCTGAGCAAAGAACTTGGATGAGCAGCTTTGGGTGACAACATGGGAAACAGGAAAGTTGCCCCCTGCGGAAGGCTATAAATGAGACTTAACCATGCTGCCCAGTCTTCCAGGACCCATCCCAAACTCAAAGCCAGCTGAACACTTGAAGGAAAATCTCTATCCATTTTTCAACCCAAGTCCTCTGGATATTCTAGGGAATCCATTGTTCCTCAGACGACCGGATGTGAATCCCTCTTCAGTAAGTGTGGTTCCGGAGTTCAGATGGGCCTTTTGATCACATACCTGGCTCTCTGCTATGTGACGTCGGCCCTGCCTGAGCTCCTGGAGGTCATAGACGGTCTGGCGGTTGAGACCCCCAGGCTTTATGGTCATGGGGGATTTCAACCTGCCTTCGGCTGGCGGGACCTCCGGGATTGCTCAGGAGTTCTTGGCTTCCATGACAGCCTTGGGCCTGACCCAATTAATTAGGGACCCCACTCACGTCGGGGGTCACATCTTGGATCTGGTTTTTGTCTCTGGACAATGGCAGGATGATCTAGGTATAGGGGACATTGTTGTAGAGCCCCTGTCATGGTCTGATCATTCGCTCCTTAGACTGGACTTCCATGCTGCTCTTCGTCGCAGGGAGGTGGGACCGACACGATGGTTCCACCCCAGGCGCCTGATGGACCCGGATAGGTTCCTGATGGAGCTTGGGCCATTTCCCAGTGGTCGCACACACGACTTGATTGGGGACCTGGTGGCCACCTGGGATAGGGTGGCGGCTGAGGCCCTTGATCGGGTCGTGCCCTTGCGGCCTCTGACCCGGTGCCGATCCCAATCGGCTCCATGGTTTTCTGAGGAGCTGAGGGAAATGAAGCGCCGGAAAAGACGCCTAGAGAGTGGTTGGAGGGCCACCCGCTCCGGATCTGACCGAACACTATTACGGTCCTACATTAGGACCTATTTAGTGGTGATAAGGGTGGTAAAATGTTCTCACTTTTCCGCCCTTATTGTGTCCGCAGAAAATCGCCCAGCCGCCCTAAAAAGGTGACCCACTCCTTTTTAGAGGTGGGAGTGCGGGAGGATCCTTTGCAAGGAGGGGCTGAGGATTTTTCGAATTTTCTATAGGACAAAATCACTCAGATCCGGGATGGGTTGGACTCCGACTGGGCAACTGTGGACGGGAGGGCAGGGGCGGAGTTCGGGGAGGTAATTTGGGGGGAGTTTGATCCTGTGACCCTTGATGACGTGGACAGGATGCTGGGTGGGCTTAATGCCACATGTTTACTGGATCTGTGTCCCTCCTGGCTGGTATTGGCCACTCAGGAGGTGACACGAGGTTGGTTCCAGGGCATTAATGCTTCCTTGAGTGAGGGGTTTCTGCCTGCCGCCTTGAAAGAGGCGGTAGTGAGACCCCTCCTCAAGAAACCGTCCCTGGACCCAACTTTATTATCTAATTATCGTCTAGTCTCCAACCTTCGCTTTATGGTGAAGGCTGTTGAGAGTGTGGTGGCACGACAGCTTCCGCAGCACCTGGATGAAGCTGTCTATTTGGATCCACGCCAAGGCTGTTGAGAGTGTGGTGGCACGACAGCTTCCGCAGCACCTGGATGAAGCTGTCTATTTGGATCCACGCCAATCAGGTTTCAGGCCCGGGTACAGCACAGAAACGGCATTGGTCACGTTGGTGGATGATCTTTGGAGGGCCCATGACAAAGGTTGTTCCTCTGTCCTGGTCCTGTTAGATCTCTCAGCGGCTTTTGATACTGTCGACCACAGTATCCTATTGCAGCGGCTGGGGGGGGGGGCTGGGGGGGGCTGGGGGGGGGCTGGAGGGGGGAGGCACTGTATTACGGTGGTTCTTCTCCTTCCTCTCCGACCGCTCGCAATTTGTGTTGGCAGGGGGGCAGAGATCGGCCCTGAGGCCCCTGACTTGCGGGATACCTCAGGCGTCTGTGCTCTCGCCCCTATTGTTCAACATTTATGTAAAGTCGCTGGGTGAGATCATCCGTGGCTTTGGGGTAGAGTTTCATCAGTACACTGATGACACTCAGCTGTACATTTCTACCCCAGGCCACCCCGACGAAGCCGTGGAAGTGATGATCCGGTGCCTGGAGGCTGTGCAGGGTTGGATGGGGCGAAACAGGCTTCAGCTCAACCCGGCCAAAACCGAGTGCTGTGCTTTCTGGCACCCCGATATAGCCAGTTAACCCCATCACTGGCCGTGGGGGGGGAAATTCTTGCCCCCACGGAGAGGGCGCGCAATCTGGGTGTCCTCCTGGATGTACGGCTGTCGTTAGAAAAATATATAGCGGCTGTCGCCAGGGGGGCTTTTTGTCAAGTCCGTAGGATCTATCAGTTGCGGTCCTTTCTGGATCGGGGTGCACTTCGCACGGTCACATCCGCCCTCGTCATCTCCCGTCTAGACTACTACAATGCTCTCTACATGGGACTCCCCTTGAAGAGCATCCGGAGGCTCCAGCTGGTGCAGAATGCGGCCGCGCAGGGGGTTTTGGGTGCTTCTCGGAGCTCCCATGTTACACCGCTCCTGCGCGAGCTGCATTGGCTCCCGGTGGCCTTCCGGGTACGATTCAAGGTGTTAGTGGTCATCTTTAAAGCGCTCCATGGCTTGGGACCTGGGTACTTATGGGACCGCCTACTGCCACAATCGGCCTCCCGTCGGCCAGTGCACTCCCATAGAGCGGGCCTCCTCGGGGTACCGCCGGCTGGATGGTGCCGGCTGGCGGCCCTGAGGGTGCGGGCCTTCTCTGTGGGAGCACTCCCCCTCTGGAACGAATTACCCCCAGAAATGAGGACCATCCCTGACCTACTAGCCTTCCGGCGCGCGCTGAAGACCCACCTATTCCATCAAGCCAGTCTGGCCTAGAGTTATTGATTTTAATTGGTTTTAACTTTTTAACGTCACAGTTTGTTTTATCTTCAGCTACTCATTTAATCTTTTTAATTGTATTTTAAATATTGTACTGAATTGTTTTATTTGGCTGTAAACTGCCCCGAGTCCCGCTGGGAGATGGGAGCGGTATATAAAATTTGCAATAAATAAATAAAAATATTGTATATTTAATTCCTCAGATCTCAGCAGGGCCTTTTCAGTTTTCTATCAGTTAGAAACACGTGCATTAGATCTGGAGGTTTTTAGGAAGGTTGGCTTTTGCTTGCCCATCAGAACATCTTTCTTTGTCTCACCAGGATCTGAATATTGGAGCCAGAAATATTATTGTATACGTTGATGGATGTCTAATCTTTGCTGGGGAGCTGCAGAAGGGCTGCTTGGCTCATGATCCTGAGGGCAATGGCTGCACCTCCATTGATCTCCCAATGGACCTTCCCCTTCCTCCAAAGGGAAAGATAGACAAGAATTGGGCTTCTGCAGATCCAAGAGAGGAGCTTGACAAGCTGCTGCTGTTCAATTGGAAGCCTTCCATAAAAGAAAACTGCCTTGAGGAAAAAGAGGCAACTGGTGATTCTGATCTCCAACCCAGCCCAAACATCAGCAGCCTCATCTCATGGAAGACTGCAAGGCGTGTCTCCCCTGAGGATGACAGTTCCCTGAGTAAGAAAATGGAAGGACATTCTCAGTCAGCCACTTTTACTTCCCCTGATATTCTGACTTCTCCTGAGGCGAAGGGGGAGATGCAGCTTAGCTGTGGAAAGCAAAAACTGCCTCCTTTGGTATTACAAGTCCAGCTGCCTTCAGAGAGCATCAAGGGAGGCTGTCTAAGAACACTTGATGGGAGTCCCCATCTCTCTCCAAGTGAGGAACAGCAAGCCAGCAATGAGGACCCAGAGGCAAGCGAGAGACCCTCAGACGAGAACCAGGAGTCCATCCCTGACCTGGATTTCTTGAAATCACTTCTTTATAAACATGGTGGTCCAACTGAGCTACTTCCCCCTGATCAAGATCTGAAAGACAGAGAGCAGGAAGAATTCAGCCACCCCTTCTACACAGAGAAAGCTTCCCTTGACAAAGGTAAGAGCTGATGTCCACCAGTCAAAATCTTCTAGGGATTGTCTGGTTACCCACATTTTGAGCAGAATCTGACCTTCCTGGGTACTTTGAATATTGTGTTGAATTGAAGAACTCAAGAAAGTATTACAGGCTACTTGCTGCTCTCATTTTATTTGTACGTTTTCTTTAAAATATGCTCCCCTTCATCATCTGATACTAATTTCTCCTTTTCAGAGGAGCTCTTCCCAGCCAAAGGCAGCACAAGGCCCTCAAGAGCCAAGTGGGGCACTTCTCAGGAGTACATGCTGCAGGAATCTTGGAATTCATTATTGAAATTCAATTATTCACATCGTGGTCGAATCTCTAATATGGATTTCCAAGGTGACATTTTTGATGAGTTTCTCCATCAGCAGAAAATTAGCCGGCAAGAAGATCAGAAGTTCAGGATAAAGGACCAGACACGGGGGCTGTCAGTGCAAAAGAAGGCCGACAGCTACTTAGACCTGGAAGATGAGAGCGAATTTAAAATCCCCATCTTACCTCATGGTCAGCACTTAAAAATTGATATCAGGTCAACCTGGGGAGACAGACACTATGTTGGTCTGAATGGACTTGAGCTGTTTAGCTCAAAAGGTGAGCCCATCCAGATTGTAAAAATCACTGCCAACCCACCTGATATCAACATCTTGCCTGCGTATGGCAAAGACCCCCGGATAGTTACTAATCTGCTGGATGGAATGAACCGGACACAGGATGACATGCACCTCTGGCTGGCTCCCTTCACTCCAGGAAAGTCTCACTGTGTTTGCCTGGACTTTGCAAAGCCATGCGAGGTAGCCATGATTCGCATCTGGAATTACAACAAGTCTCGCATCCATTCCTTTCGGGGGGTCAAGGACCTCTCCATTCTCCTGGATGAACGCTGCATTTTCCAAGGAGAAATTGCCAAGGCTTCAGGGACACTCGCTGGAGGTAAGGGGCAGGCTGTCTCTGATTTTAAACTTGGCTTTTCAAAGGAGGGGCAATGGCTGCTAGATCTTGATCCTGCTCATCCAACTAGCCAGACTTTCTTCTTTCCTCTGTTAATCGTACAAGAGAAGACTACTTTTCATTAAAGCCAATAGTAAGCTGGGGGAACAATCTTGCTCAGCCATTCTGTTTTAGTTTGTCTGGTATTCCATGGTTTGGCTTTTGTATTCAAGGTTGCCTGGTATAAGAACCTTGGATGCTCTGTGGTTATGTCCACTCATAGAGAAAGCCAGGGCCAGATATAAGTCAAAACAAATGAAGTTGCCACAAGCTGATAAAATCCTGCCAAAGCATATACCAGTCCTAGACCCGACAGGCAAGTTCATTTAGGGCTCTAACCTGGTGCAGGCATCCTGACTTTTTCCTTATAGCCTTTTTTCTTTATTGCAGGCTTCTGACTTCAAGGCAGTATCTTCATACAGATTTAAGATAGTTTTTATTTTTGGATATTAGCTCCTTCATTGCATGAGTCTGTATATTTACTTCCAAGAAGGGAGAGGGTTAAACTTGTGGATATGGTCACCATAAAGTTCACAATGTTTCAGGTCCAGAACAATTTGGAGACACCATCCTGTTCACAACTGATGAGGACATTCTTGAGGCCATTTACTGTTATGATGAGTCTTGTGAGGACGAAATTGAAAGCAGGTGCAGCTTCAGCTATGAGGAGGAGCTGAAGAGGCCGAGAACAGCTGATGGAGAAGGGGATGAGAGGCCCTTCACTCAGGCGGGTTCCAGGACAGAAGACAAGCCGGTGAGAGTCCCAGTTGTGAAAGTGGACTTTCTCTGGGAATTAAGATGAGGGCACAACTGCAGTGGCTTTAAGAGGGCTTTGAAAATGTCCTACTCTGGTGCTTAATTGAAACATATGGCAAATACATGGACTTACAGTGGTTCAGATGGCAAATACATGGACTTACAGTGGTTCAGATGTTAATCTCCAGTCCACCCAGCCATTCAAGGACAGGGTGGTCTTTGTTGAAAAAAATCAGATATTGGGCTGGTGTTAGCTCTTGATGGACATTTGGACACTTTTCTGTAACTGACTGCTTGACATGCTTATATTTTATTCCAACTGCTTAAATTTTAAAGGACTCTGCTATATTTCTCAGAATGTTTCTACTGCAATTAAAAGAAATTGATTTTTGTTCTGACTTGCCCCTTGATTCTCCAAACTTTTTTAGAGTGAGGAGCAAATTGCAGGGTCAGAGTCCCTCTCCGAGGTCATGACAAGCAGAGAACCTGGAGTCTACTCTGGAAAATGTACGTCCTCTCTTCCCATCGTCATTGTCTTCTGAAGGAGGGTGCTTATGTAGGCGGGTTTTTCACTCAATGTGCTGTTGATTTCTAGGCGCGGGGATCCTTTTAAAGAAAAATTCAGTATTTTAATGGAAGGAAAACAATTGACTAATGGTTATAATAGCTACATATACACTCAATCAGAGGGAAGATGTTCCACAAGGCGGGTGCCTCTCTCCTGGGTCGCCCCAAACATTCCTTAACCTATGAGACTCAGACCTGATGGGGCTGGTGGAAGTAATTTGGGGGAGGCCGTCTCAGCCCTAGGCCACTAATGGCTTTAAAGGTCAAAAGCAGCACCTTGAACTGGAATGGACAGCCAATGCAGCTTGCAGAGCAGAGGAACAATGTGTGCTCTATCAGAGAGAGGCTGGGCCAATTGTTAAGGTTTTCAGGGAAGGTCTTGTTGCTTGATAAAAATTGTAGAGCCTTAAGTTTCATACCACCAAAACTTGGCATCACATCAGAACCCTGGAATGCTGTTCCCCCTGAAACCTCTGCGGATTGTAGTGCCCTTTGAATGACTTTCCTGTTTACATAGCCCTTTTCTGAATGAATGCTATATGACTGAAAATATTGTAGTTTCCCATTTTGCATTTTTTTGTTAATTGCTAACTGTTCTGAGACTTTTAATCATAAAATATAGCACACAAATATATGCCTCAGGTAGCTTAGCCCTGCTTTTCTCTGGGACTGGATTCCTCCTGATAATTATTATGGTTGGTTGCACAGCCAGACAGATGTTTAGACTGGATTTGGCATCTATCTACAGCATCAGGTCCTTCCAAGGACCTGAGATAGACAGATATGGTTCAATGGGGTTAAATGTATTGTCCCAGGATGTAAGCTGTTCCAAGTAGAGCTACCAATTGCTATTGACTGATGGTGATTTTATCAATGCTGATGGTGTTCACATGGGATTGCATCCAAGATGCCTAACACTGTTGGTACTACCTTTGCTTTCTAATTCTTACTATTAATATTGTTTTAGATTTATTATAGTTGCCATCCTCTCATAGACCCTGGCTGGATTACAGTTAAAAATACAGAACTCAAAGGCAACCATTTCTTTATAACTTTATAGGATCCATTTCACTGGAAGGAATGGTGCAACTGTCTTGTTCTTTTTTGTGCTACAGCTCCTCCTTGCAGTACATTTAATGTCTACTCAGAGACTGATTCTGTGCTGCTTCTGTCTCCTTTCAGGCCTGCTGCTGAATTTCACCGCTTCTTGGGGAGATTCACATTACCTTGGACTGACAGGGCTTGAAGTGGTCGGAAAGGATGGCCAAGCAATCCCGTTCTCTGTGGACCAGCTTTCTGCTTCTCCTCAGGATCTCAATGATCTTGTGGAGTATGTGGATGATTCAAGGACCTTAGATAAGTGAGCATCATTCAAGAAACTGGAAGGTTATGTATAAGGCAGATATAGGCTACTACTGATAGTATTTCAGGATGATACTGTCCATGATGGTTCTCCATAAAATCTCCAGCTCCCAGGAACCTTGATATTGAAAACTAGTGGAGACTGCCTGACCGTGGCACAGGAAGGGTGGTACAGCCCTTCCAGGCAGGAAAGACAGTCCCAGCTCCCAGGGTTTGCAATTAGCTGAAAAGTCAACAGAAGAGAGGCTGAAATGCTATTAACTGCAGAGCAAGTGGCATGGCATATATATCTCTGCAATAAATATGTGCGTCTCCAAATTCCCTCCCCAGCCAGTTCCTGTGCTTCCTCCTAGATTGATTGATGGAAAAAACATCACTATGGAAGATAACCACATGTGGCTCATTCCCTTTTGCCCTGGAGAAGATCACCTGGTAACCATCCATTTTACCCAAGTAGAAAATATTGCAGGACTTCGCATCTGGAACTACAACAAATCTCCTGAGGACACCTATCGAGGGGTAAGGCCCAATGCAGAACCCTCCAGGAAACTCCAGGTGGTCATAGACAGGAGGCGGATCCCCTGACAGAAGATCTTCTGTGCCGTTCCCGCCTCTTCTCTCTGCTCTACCTTTGTGTAGTATGCTGGGAGGTGGACTGGCGGGTGAGGGAGATTACTTTTGATGCTTTTGATAGCAGGTGACTCCATCAGTTTGTCAGTGGGTGCCATTTCCTGGTTTTCTGCTTCTCCCTAGGCAAAGATGGTTCAGGTGTGGTTGGACGGCTGCTGCATCTCCCCTCCAGGGGACTTCCTTATTCGCAAAGGACCAGGCAACTGTCACTTTGACTTTGCTCAAGAGATCCTCTTCATCAACTACCTTATGGGTCCCACAGTTGCTCCGGCATGTGAGTGGTGAGTCTGAGCAACGGATTGTTCCACTGGATGACAACTGTCATTTCAAAATGGGTTTTGTGGCTAGTAATGGTAGCATCTCGCAGTACTGTGACAGTCTCCATCCTCATTGGACAGGAGTGAAGTGAAGAAGAGGGAGCAAGGCAGCATGGAGTATGAAGCACCACTGATGCCGTGTGGATGTATCCTTCTCTGGGGAGCCGGCTTTGGCCTTGGCGGTTGTACTTCTGGGCTGGATGACGCTGGGGGCTTTCCGGGCTCTCAGAGATGCCCCATTTGATTCCCAGCTTCCCTGGGTGTGCCCGTCAGTGCCCAGCTGCCCCTCCTTGCCAGACTCCTCACTGCAGACATCACAGGCCTTTGTTTTCCACAAGGCTGGTTTTTGTTCTTAGGATTTTTGCCACCTGCTGCGGGTATCCAAGGAATGAAAGTTGGGCAGAAGTATTTTAACAAAGACATATTTTCTCAATAACCTCCATCAGTCATCTTCCAGTTCCAGCTACTCACGAGTTGGGGTGATCCGTATTACATTGGTTTAAATGGGCTGGAGCTGTATAATGAACATGGGAAGAAGATTCCTTTAAATCAGAACAGTATCCTTTCTGCCATGTAGACAGAACCATTTCTGAGGGTGCCTCCCTTCCCCTGTAGCTCACAGCCAAGCCAGAGAAAGCAGGCCAGAGCAGGCCTCTTGCAGGAACAGGGGAGCATGATCTTCCTGCCTGCTGCCTGCTGCTCCTGCTGTGATGCTTTTATGGTGCAGTTGGAGTTTTTCCTCCTCTGCCTTCCAAGGCTTCTCTTCAGGTCGAAGGAGAGCCAAGCAGGACCCCAAGCCTTGTTTGCTCCTGCAGAAGCCTCAGAGGTTGTGGGACTTACATCGCAATGGGGCTGGGAGACCCTCCAGGCCAGGTGCTCTCCTTGATGAATGCCCTTTTTCAGACATTGCAGCTTTTCCCGACAGCGTCAATGTCCTGGAGGGAGTCTGTGGCGATATTCGAACACCAGACAAGCTCATTGACGGTGTGAATCACAGCAGTGACGGAAGGCACATGTGGCTTGCACCAATTCTGCCAGGGCTGGTATGCTTCCCTCTTGCATTCTGTCACATGCACTGCCCAACAGTTTGTCCGAAAGACCAGATGAACAGCTGCCCCAACGGCTGATGGATGAGCCTATAATTGCCTTATTCAGGTGCTTCCTCTGGATTTGGTGGAAGAAGCATTTCAGGGCTTGAAAAAATACTATATCCTCTTTTGGGATTTTGGGAGCAGGTGGTCTTTAAAGGAAAAAGAGATTGGTCGCATAGACAGCCAATAATTTAGACGGGACTTGGCATTTTTGTCCGCCAATTGAGTCCTTTCCAACAACTTGAGATTGGCATATTGTTTGATTGTATTAAAGGTGTGAGCATAGGTAGGATGTTAGCTGTTCCACATCAAGCTGCCTTCTGCAATTGATTTTGTTAATGCCAAGTGTTCAAGTGGTGCTCCAGATGTCCTGGAATTGGTCCCAAGATAACCATCATTATTGATATTATCTTTGCTTTCTTTTGGCATAGTTGTTTTACTTCTATTTGTGGGTATTTATACTTTGTGGTTTTCTTTTTTCTAGTCTACTGTTTCCAGGTATCACAATGTCCATTATCCAGACGTTATTGTCTTGATACTTATGTACTGTATGTATATATGATTTCTTCTAAGTAAAGAAGTTTTCTCTCGCTCTCACTTGGTTACTTGTTAAAGAGCAACAAGTCTGGTGATGTCCTGGGCAGCCTCATTTTTCTTTCACTAACGGGAGGAAGAGCACTGATCCACATCCAGTTTCACAGCCCAGACCAACTTTAATCTGTTAATCAGATTTAGTTTCAAACCTGTATAAAACAGTTCTGACTGGAGTTAAAATAGTCCTCAGTGAGATCATTTCTCTTGGTTAAAGAATTTCTTCTCTGCTTCATTCCTGGTGGTAGGTGAATCGAGTTTATATTATCTTTGACTTGCCAACTACCATTTCCATGATCAAGCTATGGAATTATGCAAAAACTCCCCAGCGAGGAGTCAAGGAATTTGGAGTAAGTGCCTGTTTAGAAACTATCTCATCTTGAACCTCTAATTCAGCATTCATTCAGAGAGAGAGAGAGAGAGGACTCATGAAACAGCATGGCTTAAAATTGGGACCTGCAGTTGGGGGTCCTTTGGGGTACAAGCCACCTGCCTGGGTTGGGAATTCTGTGCACCTTTGGCCTCTTGCAGAAGGTGCAAATTCATTTGTGTGATGATGAGACCCTCCAACTTTTTACCCCGTCTTTTTGGGACCCAGCTCCTTGTGGATGATTTGCTGGTATACAACGGCATTCTCGACCTGGTGAGCCACCTGGTCCCTGGCATTCTTCCTACCTGTGAGCCTGTCGTTCCCCATCACACCTTCCTCTTTACAGAGGACGAGAAGATCTGCCGGCAGGAGAGGAGCACCATGGTTAGGTGTGTGGGTACATTTGTAACTCTTTCTCTAGGGAGCAGGTGATCATTTTCAGCTTACTTTCAATTCCTGAGAAATAATAAACATCGATAACATAAAAAGACATTCTGCCTGACATATGATTCATCTGACAATTAGATAAAAGCAAACCATAGGTAAGTAATTTGACAAGCATGATCTGATGTGAGCTTCTATTAAGAGGTTTCCTTGCTAGATAATACTTTGGCTCAAGAATGTTCCTGTGCCAAACCCACCTGCTCTTTTAGCTCCATGTTCCTTTCCCTGATTTCCACTGAGGATCTGGGGGCAGAGGTGTGGGTGCCCCCAGGAGGGACAAGAGCCACAGTGGTATACAGCCCCCATCAAATCAGCACACTGGGAAGGGAGGGCAGTCGTTTGAGAGCAGAATAAAGGTAGGGAAGTATGGTTTGTAGATAGTTCCACTCCAAAAATGATCTTTCTTGAATGTTCAGGAAGTCCACTGACCTTTTTGATCCTTTTGGCTCAACAGCAACCAAATGGAAGACCAGGAGGTGCGGCTGACGAATGAGAGGCAGCTTATATCCTCTTCCCGAAAGAAGCAACAGGGAGTTGCTGATCCAGGTTGGTCCACCCTCATTGCCTTGGTTAGCAGGGATGGGAAGGGGTGCCTGTCTGGTTGCCTTTCCTGCGATGGTTAGAAGTTTCTTCAAATGGGTAAGGACATCACAGCTGAGGGCATTCTTCTCTTCTCTCCCCACCAGCTCTTCGTCCTAAAACCTGCATTCAGGATAAAGGACCACTGCAGAGAACCAGACAGTGAGGAAAAAACAGGGTAGCCAGCCTTCTACTGCTCATTTGTTGCCCAAGGAGAGGGCAGCCTGCACCACTAGCACCCAGTTTCCAACCGGAATCATGAGGGGGAACTCTGGGTGGGAATGAACTGGCTGTTGGTGCTGCTGAGACCATCAGAAGCACTTCTGTCACCTACAGGTTGATTATAGTTCTCTTTGCTTCTCCTTCTCACAAGAGGCTTTGGCTGAACTCGAGCAGGCTTGGATGTGTGATGTGGAAAGAGGATATGCAACAGCCCAGGCTGGTTCGCAAGCTGGAGAGGAGGGGAGCTTTCTGTAACTTCCACAGGGAGCCTTAGGGGTGCCTTTACTGATGCAGGGAGAAAAAAAAGGCCACAATGGGTGCCACTAAGGAGAAAGGAGCACACAGCTCCCTTTTACCTTTGTGCGCGTGCTTCACTGACATGCCCGTCATGTATTTTCCCTGCAATTTCAGAGAAAGTATCTCAGCCACTGTAAAAATTAACAGCATCAAAGCCCGTAAGGATGCCACCTTCAGCGGCCAGCCCAAAGGCCTTCCTGCGCAATAGCTACCGTGGCTGAAAGTGGCTGAGGGCTGGAGTCACAGCCGAATGTGACTAGGAGAAAGACCAGCTGCAGCTCCCATGCCCAAGTGCTCAACCGCCATGAACTGCCCCACTTCTAAAGTAGAATGAGCGGAGAGGCTTGGTACCTTTCTTGGCATTTCTTACAGGGTTGCCTTCTATCCTTGGAGACATCTCCTGAAACCAGGGCAGAAGGCAGAAAGTGGCCTAGGTCTCCTTGAACAGCAAGTGCCTTACTTAAAATGTTCCCAGTTGCAGCGTATCGACTGCTCGCAAGTACCAGATTCTCATGGTTGTGGCTACTCTTAACTATTTGTCACACATTACACACAAACCCAAATTATTTTTGTCTCATTAGCCTATTAACCTCATTGACTTGTGTCCCCTTGGCTAGCACAAAGGATGTCTGGGGAGACTGCCATTTGACTTTGGAAGAAGATGGGAGACTGGCAGGCCAATAGCTACGAAAACTGTGAAGCTGACCTTTGGGCTCACTGCCACCATCACTGTGTCCCGTTTCTGGCATTTCTGTAGCTTGAGCACAGGGTCCAAGAGCTGGTCCTACAAAGAATGAGGATCCGTGCCTTGCTTCTTCAACTGAGTTGGCCCAGCCCTGCTCTCTTAACCATGGCAACTTTTGTAACTTGGCCTTCTTGGCAGAGCTTTTGCTAAGCCTTCACAAGCATTGCCTAAATGCCAGATAAATATGAGGGCACAACTTAATACAGCCCCCACCTCCACCCAAAAAAAGATCTGGAGCTGTTTTGAAGGACCACAGGTTTATTTTTTATAGATAAATATTTCTTTGGCAGACAACTTGTCTCCTTGCAACAGGGATGGTGTCTTGCGCACAGTATGCATTTTAGTTGCCGTTTTCCGTCGCAGGAGCAACTCTGGTTTCAGGTGAGGCTCAGAGTGAGGTTGCAGAAGATGAAGTTGAACCTCAGCTTTTGTTGACATGCGTTTCCCCAACATCACATGAGATCATTCTTGGTCCCTAAATGTTGCTGAAGTAGACTGAGAATGGGAAAAGATTATGAGTGGATTTTACTAACAGGGCTTAAAGTATTTTTATAGCCTAGCAAGGGTTATTTTTTCTCCCTATGTCCAACAATAGCAGTACTAAAACTTCTCAGGTGAAACAAAGAATTATGGTTGAGAACAGGATTGGAAAGATCCAGTTTTGTGACAAGATTGATTGTTTAGTGCTAAGAATAAATTCCTGGCTTTGAACACTATTTACCCTTTTCATGATTTCTACTGCAGTCACCTGATGGTAAACATTGGGCTGTGTATGGTGGCTCTCTGGATCTGGTGTATGAACAAACAAATGATCCTGCATATCCAATACAGAAAAGACTTTAATAGAGAATTGATTACATTGCCTAAGTAACAAGGAAAAGTTTCTACCGTTCTTCCCCATTCATCTTGCAACATTTCACCTTTGCTGTTAGGTGTCAGCCAAGCCTATTTTCAGCAGCTATTTACAGCTCCTACACCTGGCAATACTCCCCACTTCCAGTCTCTGGCACCTCTGGGACACCCCAGCACAGGAATGGCTTGAGAGGAGTCAAGGCCATGCCAAAGAATGGGTTTGAAAAGCCAGCCCAGTTGCTCAGGAGCCTTCCCTCAGAAAGCCTGGCTCAAGGGAAGCCCAACAGCCCTGATGCCTTCATATGGCATTACTGAACCTCACGTACCCTGAAAACCAGCTGAAGATTAGTTAATAAACTATATCGTGTTTACAAATAAATTGGCCTGAGTACCCCGCAATCCAGTTCACTGTATGTAGGCACATGGTTTGAGCACATACACATTTCAAGCCAATGAAGAGGCTTCAAGTTTCATTATCTCTTGCTCTTCCCCTAACATTTCAGCACATGAGGCAACAGTGACAAAGGACCCATTCCTGTGCACAGTGAGGACAGACAAGGGTGTTGCATAGCCCAAACTTAAGACAAAGGCAGAGGAGGTGCACTACTTCCTATTTCCCAGGGCCTATTGCTAAGATGAGAACAGCTCTGGAAAACTAAAACAGACACCAACCAGCCATCAGACATAAAACGTTCCTGTCCAAGATGATCTGGTGTATCTTGCTTCTGAGAACTAAGAAAGCAGATACTCAAACCTCCCTGCTATGTGGATCAGCAGCACAGAAAAGGCAGCAGCAGTGAAGAGCCAACATATATTTGGGCAGCCCTCAAATTCTCCAGTGCTCAGGAGCTTCTCAGAGGTCAGTAGTCCTGTGGCCTATTCTAGAGGTATTGTTTCTGTAAAATGGGAACAATGCCCCATTGGCACCATTGTGATCCCTGCACACTACAGAACTAGCAGATGCTCTGTAGGAAATGCAAGCTATAGAGAAAAAAGATAAACTATTATTCCTGCCAGGATTTACTAGAGAACAAACCAGAAAGTCCCAGATGACAGGAAAGGAGGAAACTGTTGTGAAAGTCAAAAGCAAAGACTAATTTCTGCAAAAGAGGATGCAGTTTTGATCCACTCCTTAACAGACACTTCCATGATTTGACTGAATCTAGCTTCAGTAAGTGCCAAGAATTCTAATGAAACTCCACTTTCAGCAAAGCAAGGCAGAGCTCCTTCCTGGTCCTCTTCTGTACAAAAGTCTTTCTCTTCCACATCGGGCCCTGATGTCTCCTTAAGCCTCTTTACAGTACAGCCCAAGCTGAGGAGTTTCCTTACAAAAAGGCACCAGACCTTGGCTGCTCTTGCCAACCCACCATCCCTCCTATCCTTCAGGAAATTGCTACTTGTCATTAGTGCATTTCTTCTATCAGCTTGCATTATCAAGTTCTCTCATCTCAGAATATTCCAAGCCAAAAATGCAGGACACTGCACAGTATTGAAGTCATACTATTTACATATACATTTAATAAAGCACTTACCCAAAACTTCTGAACTACCATGATGGACCCGCAACCTTCACAGAATTTTAGTTGCTGTTTTGCTATGTTTGAAATGCTCAAGTTATTCCATTTTCCCAAGGAACCTTTCTTTCCATCTAGTTATCTGCAGATAGTGGCAACGTGAATATCTTTTAGAATTAAAACTGTCTGTGGAAGCCTGTTTAACTTGTCTTCTGGACCTTTTTGACAGAGAAAGGATTGGAATACCCCACTAACCTTGGTTGAAGCAGTTATTTCTTTGGCTTTCTGGGATCCAAGATGGCTTAGGCCAGCAAGCTACCCTGTTTGCCATGGATAAAAGTTTCAAGGAAACATGCTGCATTCTTCAAGAGGAGGTGCACAACTCCGTCCTCAATTTACTTTTCAGGTTACTTTGACTGAACACGACAGACCTTAGCACCATAAAATGGCCAAGCTCTTTCCCCTCTCCAAGACCATCGGTGTCTGGAACTGAAGTAAGTAAAATAAATACTCAGAACTTTTGCATTTTTGACATGGGAAAAAGCTACTCTCCGCAGCAATCTAGGTGGTACTACTTCTCTTATCTGAAAAAGTTGAATTTAACTTTGCAGGTTCTTTCTGGCAGGAAACCCAAGGTGATCAACAATCTCCTCCATACTGAGAGCAGAACCCAGGAAGAAATCAAAGGACTGTAGCTGGCTTAGCACTGCTGGTTGTTTTTGATCCTTAAGCAAAATGCCACCACCCCAAAAAAGTTCTTTCTAGAAGCTGCCTGCCTGCTGAGGCTTGGCATTAAACACAAACCACTTACCATAGGGAAAACAGAACCTAGGATTCAAAGGGTGACCTCAGATTATTTATTTATAGGGAATATAAATTGACACTTGATTTTTCTGGAAGCTCATCTGAAAGGGAGGCAAGAAGATGCATCCAAATGAGTGCAGCCTACTCTGCATTACCTATCACGTATACTGTTGGTAATTCCCAATCCTGGTGTTCAAGGAATGTAACCACAATACACTAGGCAGAAACAAAAGGTTGCCTTTGCAATTGTGCTTTGCGAAGGACACAGCCGTTTTCCTCCCTGAAAAGCATGGAGGGCAGCCTGCATTGCTGTGCCTTCAGCCCATGCTGGAAAAGGAGCTTGCGCACTGTAGTGCTGTTTGGCACAGCTGTGGTGGTACATTCAAAGAATGGGGTGCAGAAAAGCTCCTTTGGGCCACAAATTCTTGGGGTGCATTCAGTAATTGGTGGAAAAAAAGCTTATACTCTAATTTTAATGGAGTCTGACCCCCAAAAAGAGGAAACTATGTCATTTTTAGGCTTCAATTCTGGTGATGAAAAAGTGCCAAAAGACTTTATACTTTTAAAGTAGTGTAAGTTTGTCCAACCCTGGAAGCATTTTCATTTTCAGGTTATCTGAGCTTGGGAAAAAAGTAGATAAGTTCCTATTCATCTTTGCATATTAATATTAGAGATTTATGATTGGATTTCTCTTTTTTAGATGGGCCAATATTTCACTAGAGTATGCTGGAATCAGAATATTGTGCCAAATAAAAAAGTATATCATTTCTTCAGAAAAAGGCTATGTGGCTGAGGGCTTATCTTACTCCCATTTGTTTTGACATCTTGTGACACACAAACAGCCATGACTCAAACACTGCACAAATTACTCCAGATCCCACTGGATGGGTTACCATCCCCTTTGAGGCCAATTCTGCTGAGGGACAGGTTGGCTCCTGCACATGGACAGATAAGCTGACATGAGAATATGCCAGCAGGGCCCCCAAAGCAGAAAATAAAGCGGGCCAGGCCCAAGTCAGGCCTTGCGACCTACCCTCTAGATTGGCAAAGGTCAAAGAAGGAATCACTAAGGCCCAAACTGGCGGCACCAGCACATCTGACTGGCTGGGCAAAGGGGTTGTACACTACCCTCCCCCCTTCTGATCTGCTGGGAAATGGCAAGTCCAGAAAGCACAATGGCACTTTAATCTGATTTTGGCAAATAGCAGTTCAACTGCTTCTTTAGTAAGTGCTGAACTCCAAATGAAATCTTCTCATTCCCTCCGGCCCCCCGTATCTCCTTTTAGCAGTTCTTAGTGTCGATCACAGAAGGTAGGCAAACATGCAATTGTTCGGGTTTACATAGTATAAAATGTGAGTGCTGTACACACTCACACACCTATTGATTCACTCTTCTTGGAAGTGCAAAGGAAGCTGTTGATGAGAAGAAAAACGAAGCAACCACAACTTGTCCTTTAAATGTGTTCCAATCCCAAATCTATACCACTCCTCCTCAGTCCAGAGAGGAGCCCAGCAGAGTCTGTCTGAAGGCACTTGATGTCTCCTCTCAGGGAAAAAAAATGAACATTTTAAGGGGAGTGAAAAAGAGAGGCCAGAGCCTGGCATGGCTACGATCCTCTCCAATTCAGGTGCCCAATCTACTGAGCCAGGCTATGGCTCTTCCTGTCACCGCTCCGTGCAAGAGAAAAGGCCGGTTGGAGAGAGCTCAGATTTCTCACAGAGAAGAATTGAAGGACATTATACGCTCCGGGAGCTGTTCAGCTTGGTCAGTTCGTTGGCCTCCTCTGGCCCAGCCTCCTCACAATCATCTTTCTCACCCACTGCACCAAACTGAGGGCGACTGTCTAATTTAATCAATTCTTTGGAAAACTTCTTGAAGCGGGGAAGCAAATCTTTGAGCTCTGTGTCGGGGGGCATCTTGTCCAAGTTCTGTACAGAAGGCACCAAGTTGGTGATCTCATCAGTTGGAGACCGCCCAATGCTGCCATCCACTTGGACCCGAATGTCCGGAGAGATAGACAGCTGATGGTGGGGCACCACCCCGCTGTCCATGCATTTGGGATAGAGGAAAGTCTTCATTTGGCCTTTGCCCTTCACATTGACTGTCCCACGATAATCAAAATCATAGCCCATTTTGTGAAGAATGCGGTAGCTCTCCTCGCTCACCTGGATCCGGCATTCGACTCCCGTGGTGTCCATCCTGCTTGCTATGTTCACAGTGTCCCCCCAGATGTCATACAAGAGCTTGGTGGTGCCGATGACCCCAGCTGTCAGGGGGCCATGGTTAAAGCCGATCCTCAGCTTAAAATTGAACCACAGCATGTTGTTGTTAAAGTCATCCACTACACGCATCATTTCTTTGGCAAATTCAAAGAGTGTCTGCAGATGGGCATGAGGGTTACTGCTGTCCTGGCACTGGGAAGCGTTCAGCCCAGAGGCAGCCATGTAGGTGGCCCCAATGGTTTTGATTTTCTCAATATTGTTGTAATCGGGCTTGCTTAGCAGCTCATCAAAATCTCCAATCAGTTCATTCAGGACGCGGTAACATTCCTTGCCTCCTTCGTAATTCTCCTCGTAGAACTCACTGAAGTTCACAATGCTGGCGAAGATCACCCCTCCACTGTCATGGTTTTTGGAATAGCTTTGGGACACTTTCAGCTGCTCGGCCACATGATAGGGAATGATGTTCCGCAGGAGCCAGTCCGCCTGGTCCCTCATGCTTTGAATCTTGGTACGGTGAAGATCAGCTTCCACATCTCCATGATAATGGAGACGGTAACTCACCTCAAACTCCCGATTTAGGAACCAAACTAAGACAAGGAGAAGGAAGAGGCCCAAAATCACTTCCAGGCCAATCAGATCGGCTGGCCTATTGAAGTCCTCTGACGCAGACCTGTTGCAGACATTCTCTACGAAGCTGGGAGAGGAACAAAACAAAAAAGGGAATGCAAACTTTAAAGGTAACTTCAGATCATTCTGTTTGGGATCTCAAACAAGTGCTGTTAATCGCTATAATCTAGTTTTTAGGTTATCATGTATCAACAGTCAGTGTTGGCACAGAGGGTACATGTGAAGCTGGGATGTGCTAAAATATGGCCTTTGCTCTGAGCAAGTGGCATTGGGCATGTGCACTGAGGGCGGGCAGCCCGATGCAATATTTTTTTACAAGTCAAACTCCAAAGATAATTTCCTTAAATCAAGTGAGTGTTGTACTCATTGTAGGAACATCCAATTTTGATATGTATCTTGATACATATAGAACCTTTCCAACAGCTCAGATCATTACAGCTTCTCTCTTAGCAGTTAACAGAAGAGATACATCTGCCCACACTGCAAGTGAGAGACTTGTGAATATATAGGCATGACACCTTAACAACACCTGGCTTTATAATGTTATTGCTCTATAAAAATATTGTGCTTGGAAATAATCCATCTCACTGCTTCAGAACTTAGATGTACTCTGAGATTCACAGAAAGAAAACCCGTGGTTCAGAGTCCAAATTTTAGCCTCCTCAAAATCTTTTTTGTTTTGGTCACAACTTCTATTCTGACTCTCAGCTGGCAGCATAGAGTAGTTTGGATCCTTAGAGAATATACACCAAAGACTGGAGGCTGAGATGCAATAAAGCCCAATATGTGTTAAAAACATACCTTAGGTTCCTTGATGAAACAAGGTTTGAATCCTCCAGGATGCTGGAACAGAAACATAAGGGGCTCACATTACCCACAAACCAAGAATCTGGACCTAAACAAGGGCAACTACATGGCACCACTGTAGTCACAAAGTAGGACTTCTCTTACTAAGTTGCTAGTCCCTGTGATGCAGGCACCCACCAGCCCCCTTTATACTTTTCCCTTCAGCGCTTAGCCACACTCCTAGGCAAAACCGGCAACAATTGTGGCATTTCTCTTGAAGTAAGCAGGTTTCATTCCAGCATCATTAGAATTGCAGTGGATTTGCCTTGGCTCACCTATCAGGACACCAGGACACGTACAGGAGGAGGAGGAGGATCCCTCCAACAAGGGTAGCCAAAGAGGATCTCATCCAGGAGCTGAGCTGGCAAAAGTTACAGTACTGGACTATTGTGATGAGAACTGCAGAACACATAAACATGGTGGACTGCAAAAAAAGAAATATTAGTCAAGAACAATGGAGGAAATTAGAGCAAAGAAGCTACACTTTTCCTCAAAAAAATCCCAAAATTAAAATAAGCGACAAGATTAGAGCAGCCATGGAATCTTTTGTCCTCCATGGATTTGACTAAAGTCATATTTAAGGTCTGTCCCCTTCTGTGCCTGGCAGAAAATGCCTAATTTTGCTATGAGTTGGGAGGAGGGAAACAGGGTGGCTCCGCCATGCAGATTCCTAGATAGTTGGATCACAGGCTGAAGTAGTATCACCTAATCCAGGGAAAAGTTCCCTAAAGGCAGGCAGTCTGAATCAGAATCCACTGGCTTCTTAGACAGTAGTAGTCCAGGGAATTGCAATAGACCAAATTTGGGTGGAGTGCAATCTGTAGCGTCCCCTCCCCCCTCCTCTAGGTTCCCGACTCTGGGAGCAAAGCTCTGACTGAGAAGTGGAACCCTTCGGGACTAAGCTAGTTGACTGGGGTGGGCAAAGGGGGTCACTGCCCCTTCTGACTACCCGTTTCCATGCCTGGAAAAGACGTCTCTGCGTGTGATTTGGCATTTAGACCCAAAGCTTCCAATGACCAAACGTAGGGTTAAATCTCCCCTCCCCCACCCCAATTCTTCTTCGCTTGGAAGCTCTGCTTGCCCACCAAGAGCTGGTGCTGAGGCCAACGTACATAGAGATTGGTTCCAAACTCAGCGGTGAAGTGTGAGAAGACCGCAAGAGCAGGCAGAGAGATCAAAACGGCTCCGATGAAGTGTCGGGGCAGCCACCCTGCAATCACTTCCAAGAGTCTCTTGGTGCAGACCATCATATCCTCCAGAAAGAAAGCCATCCTGGAAACCGTAGAGACAGCTGCTGAGCTTTCCCTGCCCTTAGCCTCTCCCCCATAAGTGCCCATCAATGACATCAGAGCTTCCCCCCTTCCAAAATCAGGGCAGTCCCTCTTTCTCCCAGGCATGAAAGAGGCACTGGAAGCAATCCCAAGGCAGCTCCAGCTGCTCTATAAGGGCAGGGGGTCTGTTGGGATCTCTTTCTCATGCATGGGGAGGGGGAGGCATTTGCTGCCTCCAACAAGATAGCCCTGGTATTGAGGGAGGGAGGGAGGACAAGCACAGCATTTGGCTCACCTGATGGAGACAGTAAGAGAGACCACCTCGAGCAGGACGGCCACTACTGCCACAGCCACGGCTGTAGGGGGGGGAGGAGAGGCTGCCACCCCGTGTTTTAGGAAGCAAGCGATGGAGAGGATGAAGAAGACGGTGGCGGATAGGCACACGTCCAGGAGCGAGCTGAAGGTAGCGCTGGCGAAGGTCTTCACAGGGACTCTTCTAACGACCTGGGGAGAATGAGGAGAGCGATGTTGGCTGACCACACATAGGCTTCTTCAGAACTCAACACCAAGCAGGGAAATCAAAAGTCACCCAACTCTACGCTTTTTGGTTTGATTTCAGAATCTGATCCAGAGATGACCTCCACTGTTTACAAAGGTTCTCTGCACTCTACTTTAGAAAAACATTACTAAAATACAGCAGCAGTTTTTAGAATCAAGTTTATAAAAGACCACCAGAATGACAACAATCAACAAAAGTGAGTACAACAAACTGAATCTAGATTCTTAGAGGAAATTATTTTCAAAACTGCTTTAGGAGAAATCAGACCCTCATGACTTCTACTTGATACGAGGTTATTACAAAGTCATGGATTGTTATTTAGGACAGCGAAGGGATATTTCTGTTTATAACCAGACCTTCCAATGTATAAACTTTGTTTTTAACCGTCTATTTTTTAATTATCTTTGTATATAAACAATGCACATTTGCCCACTCTATATGGAAACATAGGGAAAAAAGCTGACTTAGGTCTTCTTAGTGACTATAGCTAGGCAAAGGAAGAAGTGATACAGGACTAAACGGGTTGTTTCCAGGACAACGGTCTGTAAAATAAATTATCAATGAAAAGC
The DNA here is from genome assembly GCA_023653725.1 of Bungarus multicinctus. NCBI lineage: Eukaryota > Metazoa > Chordata > Lepidosauria > Squamata > Elapidae > Bungarus > Bungarus multicinctus. The sequence goes on from CM042842.1 coordinate 218,920, forward strand.
ATTCTTGGGGAAGTTTGCTAATTTGAACCCAAATTTATATGTGGAGTTTAGTGGCCTGAGGAATAGGATGTCTCTTGCAGAAGTAAAAAAAAGCAAATACTTTATCAGATACGTTGCCAGAATTTCATATATCTATTTAAATAAAAGCAGTAAAATGCTTGAAGAGAACAAAGTTTTATTTGTTAATTTATATGGTTCAAGTAAGAAGGGTGTGAATGTTTACACATAGAAGCAAGCTCTTTAAATTTAGTATCAAGCCAACATAGTTTATCAAAACAGGTATTACATGTTCCTGCTTGTAGACCCAGACAGGAGCCTGGTTGCTACACTGCAGACGCTGCAATTTCAGTTTCTCTTTCACAGGCATCCCTTCACCAATGGCAAAAGCAGAGACTGCTTGAAGTGACTTAAAACAAAGCCTAAATCAAAAATAACTGCCAAACTGCCAACCAAGCTTCTTTTTTTAAAAGAGTGAATATCAGTGTAGACAACAGGCAGCATAACAATTACTGTTCTCTCCCCAGTCAACATGAACAGTTAAAATAAACATAAATTGTTTTGGCATTTTGTTACTGTGTTCCTCAGATACTATCAGCATGCGTGTGCACATAGATCCACACATACAAAACCTCACCTCTTCTTGGTAGCTGCTCCGGTAGGCCATCTCCAAATCATGTTCAAGGAAGTTCAGGCTCAACTTGCTAATGGGTGGCTTAAAAAAATAGTCTTTCATCAAGCTGAGGGAAAAGATTCATTTTAGGAAAGTTTATTCTCCAACAAAGAAACAATGAATACCCATCCTCCTTTGATAGATCGCTGAAACATAGGCATGTCTACTGCATGAACCATTTTCTTTTCCTTCTGCTGTACTGTGGTCGATTCTCAGAGAGAGTGCCTGGACAAGTCCCTGTAATTTTCTGGACCACTTTTTCAGAAGTGGTTTGTCAATGCCTACTTCCTAGGGCGGTGAGAAAATGACTGGCCCAAGGTCACCCAGCTGGCTTTGTGTTTAAGGCGGGAGTCAAGGATAAGCACCCACTTCTAAACTCAGCACTTCCACAAACTTGTGCCAAACAAAGAATGAGACCAGAGATCACAAAGCGCCTATTCTGATTGTTGCAAACAGGTCGCTCATCCTCAGCACAGAGGAATTAGGACAATCAGCAGCTGAAAAAAAACACAGAGCTCATCTCTTCCAAGCATTTCAGCCAGACTCTTATCTGTCAACATAAAAACTGCATAAAAGAGACCACCATTAAATAAGAAAAAGACTCCCTGCCAAGGCCAGAGGTCTCCTTGTTGTTGCAACTTAACAAGGTATGCATACAATAAGTTGGCTTCCTGTTCGCATGCTGAGACCCTGCACTCCACCAGGCCTCAGCGCAAAGGTCCAAGGGATGAGAATGCTTTGCCTTACCTGTCTTCTTTAATGACATCAACAAAGTGAGCATCTGTTTTTTCCCTGATATTTTTGAACCGCAATGGCAGAAGAGCTGAATGATCCAAGCTTGCTCCAACCCATCTTCCTTTCTCTTGCAACATCTCATAAAGAGACGTTTGGCTGTTGCTCAGTTTCTCCTCTTGCGGGGGACTGAGAAGTCCATTCCGAGACTTTGGGCTGCCTCCCCCAGGACTCTGATGGGGACAAAAAGGGAAAAATTAAAGGGGTTTATGATTAAACCAGAGATAATTCAGATTATACTTGTCTGTTTCTACAAGTATATTGTGGTAGAAAAATCATCTCTGTTCAAAAATTTTGTTATATTTTTGAATGTAAAAACAGCACTTGCAAGAAAGAGCAAAACACAAGGCCGATAAATTGTTAAGGATGTTGCTTTTAACAAATTAACAACAGCAGAAAGATTTGTATCATGTCATGAATCATGTTATTATCACCATGTATAATCCCAAAGGTGGGCTCACATGAGATACACATTTTTTAAAGTAGCATCTTTGGGTCAGCTTTCAAGGCTTCCTCTGATCAGGGCAGACCACCAGAGGCCTTCAGCATTCAGAACTGCTGAGCAAACAGGAGTCTGAAGTCAGGTTTCTCTAGCTCTTTATGCTCAGAAAGCATCTTTAGAAAAGGCAAACGCTAACATTAAAAGCTATAGAAAATGCATTTTAAATCAACATTAAATATACAATTTATCTTTTCAGAGTTTCAGGCTAAAAAATTTTAGGAACTTAAAAACAGCCATATTACCAGGGGCTGAAGTTCCAACTCTTAAAAAAAAGAATTCTTAGAATTCCTGTAAAGCACTGAAAAATTAAAACAAAAGCAGTTATATTAACCCAATTAATGGGAAGGCAAAAGAAAATGCACTATAAGCAGCCCAACTTACAAGATAGCAAAGGGGATTTTTAAAAATATCCACCTGTACATCACAGTGCTCTTCAAATCATCTTAGGAACAAATCTCAAACATACAGGTCCTGAGAATAAGATAAAGGGTTTGGAACCATCTGCACTCAAGGACACCTAGGCGAGCACTTGAAGGCCATCTCATTCTGGTTTTACTTGCACCCTATTTGAGCCTGTCTCATCTCATGACCAATCTGCATCAGCTTTTGCTCCATGGATGAATGAAGAGAAGAAGGTGTCTTGAGAATAAATTACCTTTGTGCTGGTCTTATGGTCCTCCTGGCATCCATTTTGAATTGCTCCTTCCTCTGCACTCCCAGCACAGCCAGAGGAAAAAGTAGCACTGCATGATTGGCAGATCTGCAACCACAAAGAAACATATTATAGGGTGAATTCCTTCTTTCGTCCCTGGCCAACCTCTACTCGGGGTTCTGTATGCTCTTCAAAATGGCACATATTTTGTGTAACTCCTGAGGTGCTATTTAGTTTGCATGTGACACTTTTCCTCCCTTAAATGTTTCAGAACAAAATGAAAGGCATTTGAACATGGAAATTATTGTGCACGAGAAGTCCATTAGCATTTAGCAGCTCTGTCTTTTCCTCATCTCACATCTCACCTTGATTTGTACAGATTAACCGATTAAACCAGTTGTAATATTTCTATACATATGAGAAAAGCAAAACTTGGTTTTTGGAACAAATGCTCATGCACCCTTTGCAAAGACAGACCCATCCAACAGTTATGGACTTTTTTCCTACTCGTATTTAATGATTTTGTATCACTCACTCTACCAAGGCTGGCAATCCTGATCCTTGCTCCTTTAGTCCAACTACTTGCTGGCTCTTTCTCAGAAGCACTTAGAGCAGCATTTTTCAACTTTTGCACTTAAAAATGCAAGAGGTCCTGAGCTGCGTAACATTTAAATCAAGCTCCGTACAGCCAACTCATAATCCACACGGTCTTGTGTTAGGACTTCCAGAGCAAAAAAATATAGCAATTTATGATTTGCCTTCTTAGAGGATCAGTAACTGCAGATATAAGTTTCCAAGCTCGGGTAGGTTGTGAAAACAGGTTTCTAAAAATAAATCCACAGAAATGTACAGAATTTGCATTTGTCAAACCTTATTTTTTTCGAAGTACTTGAATGTTTTTGCTAAATCATCCACATTCTCTGATGAAGCTCCCTGTGGCTTGCTTCCATCTCCTGCTTCTAGAGCTGGAAGGAGGAGCATCTCCGAGCAGCTGCAATGGATCTCCTTTTTCAAGCCAGAGATCAAGTATGTTTTCAAACCTACAGGGAAACTATAGTTAACACATCTGCTGTTATTCTTCCACTCTACACTTCCCCAGCTTACCTGTAGAGCTCCTTTCTGCAAAAAGCGGTTTACTATAGCTGGCCATACTACATCCCTTGCCATCACAGCCTGCAGAGTCAGTTGAGAAATGACTCATTTCTCCTTTAGAAATAGCCAAATCCACTTTTTAGCAACAAATCTGCATTTTATAAATTGCTTAGCCAACAACTACAGTAGTAATTTATTTCTCATTGGCTATTTTTCTCTTATATTTTTTTAAAAATAGGATTGTGAAATATAACCCAGCAGTATTTTAGAATTTTTAAATACTGTACATACTTTGGTTTTACTTAAGAGCACTATGTTTGTTAATATTAATTTCCAAAAGGCTTTTTGTATCAAATGATCAAACTTAAAGGACCAGATTGGGAACAGCTTTGTGTCATCTGCCAACTGCATCCCTTCCATCCTCTCATCTGGGTCATTTCTGAAGACCCTGAAGAGCAAATGGGCCCAAGAAAGAACCTTGAGGTACCCCACTGGATGCTTCCCTCCACACACATGATTCCCTTATTGTTGCTCCATAAGGACCACATGTTGAGGGTAGTCGGTCAGCCAACTGCAAACCCATCTGGTAATGGCACAGCGTGTCCCACACAGTTCTCCCTTTAGTTGGCTGTCTTATACTCTATCCAATGCCTTACTGAAATCTAAATCTACTACTACATCCACAGCATTCCCTTAGTGTGGAAATAGGGCCTCACTGCTGAAAACTGACTGACTTGTCAGATAATTTCACCCCCAGAGCACCCCCCAAAGCAATTAATCCAGACTGCGCAGGAACACAAGGCTGCGCCGCCCATATATTCCACAGGAACATTCCCTGCCCACTCACTCCTTACCCGGCAAACTTGCCTGCTAAATTGCTATTTTTCCTTTTTTTGGACCATCAGCTGTTCTGCTGTGCGGGGAGATTTAGATTATTAAACAAAGCAGGAAATGGTTGGATTTCTTGCTTTCTAGCTAGTCTTTAGATCTTTGGCTCTGCTTACCTCCCTAAGGACTGAAGGTTCCATTATTCAGTGCAGACTCACAGCAAGCAAATTTTATGTGACAGACTCAGGAAGCCGATGGCAGATAGATAGATCACTGAATGATTCTGTGAGCAACTCAATCTGCCTGCCTGCTTTGCCTGATTTTGGGTAAAAGTTGCTATTTTTTTAAAAATAAAAAATTCAATATTTACATACATGATGTGTTGTGTGTTAATTTTATGAGTTTGCTTGCAAACAAATTTTATGTGACAGACTGAGCTAGCCGATGGCAGATAGATAGATCTCTGAATGAATCTGTGATTCTGTGAGCAACTCAATCTGCCTGCCTGCTTTGTCTGATTTTGGGTAAAAATTGCTCCTTTTTAAATAAAAAATTCAATATTTATATAAATATTTATAACATTTATATACAAGCCATGCCCAGCCAGTCACATGACCACCAAGCCACACCCATAAATTAGACCACACCCCAGAACCAGTTAGCAGACCCTGGGATTTAAAATTATGAGTTTGGTGGTCCTGAGGTCCAAAAGGTTGGGAACCCCTGCTTTATAGTATCTTATACTCCCGTCTAACCCACTATTCACATTTACCTCAACATTCTGTGTTTTTATTTAAGATGCCTTTACTAATTGTGGTCTGTGACAGTAAAAAACTGGCATCAAAAGCAACATTTTTCCTTGCTCAACAATCTTATGGAAGAGCTCAGTCTTAAACTGCCCTCCAGAATACTGTAGGGTTTTTTCCTTACAAAGTGTTAATTTCTTTTTATCAAACATCATGTGACTTATCTGCATAGGAATAAAAGTATATTTTTATTATGAATGTATACATTGTAGTGTTAAGTCACATGTCACAAACTACAAAATAATCAGTTAATTAAAATTCCACTTGGAAACTAAAAGACATTGCAACTACAATGCATATCTCCCTCATCTTTAGTTTTCTTCAAAGAATCAGGAAGGGCAGAGGCACCATGTTTACGTGGCCGGTTTCAGGTAAAATATGAAATTGATCCAAATTTGCTGACATTAGCACAAGAGAAGGAAAAAGTTAACTTCCAAAACAAATCAACTCATTCAGAGGCAAAAATGAGAAATACCTTTCAACTGGTCTGCTACCACGCTCTGGCCCACGCGCTCCATCACCTTTCCATCCTCCATTTCGTAGCGATCATCCAAGTATTTTGCAGTAGCCTCTGAAATATGGACCTTCCCAGCGACGCCCAGTTGTTCCATTAAGTTAGCTAAATTGACATCATTGGACCAGACATCAAACTTAAATCTCCTCATTCCCAGAATGCCACAAAGGACTGTCCCGGTGTGCACACCAACCCTCATATTCACCATCTCTTTCTTCTCTTGGCAAAACTGCTCAATGGCTTTGATCATGCCCAAGCCCATTTCAATGCAGCAGTAAGCGTGATCCACTCGGGGCTCAGGACACCCCGCCACACAGTAGTAGCAGTCCCCCAAAGTGCTTATCTTCTCGCACTTGGTGTCCTCGCAGAGGCGATCAAAGCGGCCAAAGAGGTCATTCAAAAGTCCCACCAGGGCATGCGCAGATTTGTTGGCACTCATTTTGGTAAAGCCCACAATATCTGCGAACAAGATACTGACTTGTTCTATCTGCTGCATCTTGAAGGGGCGAAAGACGATGGGGGTCTTCTGAATGGACGGTTTCTTCTTCCTGCTTTTGGGGCTGGAGGCGGAGTGGCGCTTGACGGAAGAGCTCTCGCTGTCCTCGTCCCCCTGCTTCATCAGGTCGTCAGCGATGATCCTGGGCATGACCGAGTGGATCATGCGCTCCTTCAGGGCCTTCTCCACCTCCAGGTCCTTCCCGTGCATGATGGACTGGCCCACCTTGAGGAAGGTGCTTCTGGACCGCACCTCCGACATGATGAAGAGGTGCACGCCAGTGGCGTGGATGCAGAGGTGCAGCAGGGCCTTGCCCAGCAGCTCCCAGGGGACAAGCCGCTCGCCCGGCGGGGGCGCGAAGCAGCGCTCGTCGCGGAAGCCGTAGCCCAGCCCCTCGAAGAGCGCCGAGCCGCCCAGCCCCAGCAGCAGGCTCAGGTAGAGCGGCAGGTGCGGCACGGCGTAGAGCAGCAGCAGCGCCGCCACGCACAGCGAGAAGCTGCCCACCGGCGACAGGCAGGGCGGGGGCGCGGCGCGCGCGCTCCCGTTGCCCCCGGGCGCCGCCGGCAGCTGCGTGGCCAGCGGGAGGGCCAGCGCCAGCAGCGCCAGCGCCAGCGACGAGCCGGCCGGGTGGCGCCCGTAGGCGCGCGTAAAGGTGAAGAGCAGCGCGGCCAGGCAGGCGGCCAGGAAAACCAGCGCGCCCCCCGCCGCCGCCCCGCCGCCGCGCCCCCAGCCCAGGTAGGCGCCCCACAGCAGCGCCGCCGCGCCCAGGTAGCCAAGTGCGTAGCGGAGCCGGCGCCGCGTCTGCGGGAAGCGGCGCTCGCGGCAGGCCTGCTCCAGGTTGCTCGAGTCGAAGCGCGGGTCCCACCAGCGCGGCGAGGCGCGCTCGAAGAGCTGCGGCGCCCGCCCGGCCCCCAGCCCCAGCCCCAGCCCCGGGCCCAGCGCCGCCTCCGCGCGCCCTCGCCGCCGCCCGCGCCCCCGCCGCCCCGCTGCCTGCAGCCGCACCGCCGCGCGCCCGCCGCCCCCGGACACGCTCACCTCGGTGCCACGCGGCGGGGGCGGCGGGGAGCCCGCCGCCGCCGCCATGGCCACGCTCGGCTCGCCTCACCCGGAGCCGCTCAGCCCAGCCCGCCGCCCCCGCCTCTCAGGCCCGGGCTCCCGCTGCTCCCGCAGAGCCGCGCCGGGCTTGGCCGCATGGCGCCGCGCCGGAGCCCCCAGCCCGGCTGCCCTCGCCGCCGCCGCCGCCTGCCTGGAAACGCCTCACGGGCCGCGTCGAAGGAGGGGGAGGGGCGGCGGCGGCGCCGAGGCTGCTGTCACTGGCGCGCGGGACCAGGAGCGCCTGCGCGCGGTGCGGGAGACGGCCAGGGGCGCGGTCCGCGCACGCGCAGCGGGGGATAATTGCGCAGCCGCTGTCTTCGTCCCCCACCCGCGAGCGCTGGGGGGGGGGGAACCGACCAGCCTTCGCCCCGCCCCCGATCGCCAGGCTGGGGGTCTGGGCCCGTCCCGCGAGAAGCGACTCCGCTGGCCCGCCGCCTGGGATCCGCCCTGGCCGAAGGGGCTCCGGGGACGGGGAGGAGGCGAGCGCGGCGGCGAGCCCGGGTGGGCGGCTCCTGAGCTGCTCCTGTGGGAGCCTGGAAGCTGCGGGCGGAGCTTCTCTGTTGCTGCGCTGCCCCCGGAGGAGCCGCTTCTGCTGCCGGCAGGGCAGGCGGCAGCGAGAGAAGGCGACCGGGACAGCCGCCCTTTGCTTAGGGAGGGTCGCCGGCCGTGCCAGTCATTCCGCGGACTGAGTTCCTCGGCGGTTGCCCAGCAAGAGGCCGAAGCCTTAAGGGGGGGGGGGGGGCATCAAAACCGACGGCCGCCCCGCAAGTGGCCCCGGGGGGGGGGGAGCCTGGGAAATGGAGTCTGAGGGGAAGAGAGGGCGCTGCCGCCTGGGATCCTTTCGCATCCCGCGTCAGAGCCCAGCCTGCAGCAGAGGGCTAGGACGCCGACGTCCAGCCCTTTGGCCTTGCAAGCCCCCCGAAGCAGGAGAAGACCAGGGGAGCGAAAGGCCTCTGCCGAGCCTCACTGTGGCCCAGCCGCTTCCCGAAAGCAGCTTCAGCACTCAACCAAACGACTTCCTCAAGGGGGAAACGGCTTAATGAATCTCAGCAAAACCCAAACCGCAGCCCTCTTCCAGGGATAGCGACTGAAGGGGCATCCTTGGGTGCCTCCCTCTCAGCAACGGTCCGCCGGGCAGAGATGTTGCACCCAGTGGTAGCACAGGCGTTCACCTTCCATGCTTAGAAGCATCTTAATTTTGGAAATCATTTCTATTGGGGAAAAAACGGGGTGGGGTGGGGGCAGAACTCCTTGATGCAAAGATAATTAACTTGCATCCTGTGGGCATTTCCTCCCCTGTCACCAGTTTTAGCTGGACAAAAAAAAGGGGGGGGTTGTGATCAGAGAAGGCAGAGGGTGGGGAGGGGGGAAGAGGAATTGAGCAAGGGAAAAAAATGAAAAAGCTGAGTTAAAAAAACAGCTTCTATGCTGGGGGTGCTTCCTAATTCCAGCCATCTCCCCGCTTTACACGCACACACACACACCCCAGAAGCATAGCCTTGACTCTCCTGCCTGGCCTATCCATACTTTACATACAGAAAAATGTCCCCCTCAGTGATGAAGTCATTAAGCAAATCCAGGCATGGAGGGGAAAAGGGGAGCCATTCATTTTGGAAGGAGATTCCCTGTTTTGCCCTGTTTATTATGAAATAATTATCCAATATTATTATGAAAGTGCCTTATTCCAAGCAAAACTTTTACACTTCTCTCCGAAGCAGTGGCTCTTACTTGCACAGGCCTTGCTGTCAACCAGAGGGTTTTACCCATGGAAAGAAGCCCCGGCAATGAATTCTACTGGGTGGATCAGCTGTGGAAAAGCCCCTGTTGGCCCTCTTCCTTGGTGGGATCTCCCCGTTTCATCCTTTCCACTCAGAAAGAGAGGCAACACGCCAAGAAATGTGGCTGAAAAATACCAGAATTTATTAGAAGGGCTGAAGTACATAGTGTCTCCAAATATAGACTATTACTGCGAGCCACTGAAATGTATTACACAGCTATGTAATTCCTTTAAATACATCTGTCCGCAATTCTGGTCAAAAGAAGCACACAACCACAGGTGGATGGTTTGGGTCTGACATTTTACCAAAGGGAGAGGATGCTCAGGCTACCTCCTCTGAACATCCATAGACCACAAGAGCACAAATTCCCAAGGCAGGAAAGGAGAGGCGGCCTCCCTGGATTAGCCATCTGTTCTCAGGTCATGGCCCCATGTAAGTGGGCAGAGGGTGGATGCCTCCAGATCCAGGATCAATTTATCGTCTGAGATACTTTGTGTTTCCATTGTTGTGGAGGTCCACCTGGTTGCCAAGCAATCCCAGGCCCCATTGTTAGCACAGGCAAGGTCAGCTTCTCAGGAACACAACTGGCAAGGCCAGGGCTTGGGGCTCCTAGGAAGATCCAGTGGTCTTGCAGGATTCTCCTCGCAAACGAACCAAAGGCACCTGTCCCCCACCGTGCCCCCCCCCCCCCACACGTCTTCTCTCCTGCCCAGCAAACCACACATTTCCATTCCCTCCCTTTTGGCATTGCCAAGGACAGGACTACCTACACCGCCCCTTCAGGCTCCGCTTACCTCTTAGCCCCCAACTCAGTGCAATGGGTGATGTTTCTCACTGTGCAGCCTATAAGTTCGGTGGGGCACCAAACCGGGCAAATCAGTGTATACAGGCTGCTAAAACTTTTCATTCCACGCAACTTGCAAAACACTGATGTGTGAAAGGAACGGCAGGAGGGATATGAGGGGAACCCAGCAAGCCTGAGAACAGGAGGCTAAGGGAAATAAATACATATTTCAAAAATCAAGGATATAAAGTAGGCAAGGAAGGAAAGGGCATCCAGATTCCTCAGGGACAGGCCCCATTCACTGGGTGAATCGGTGGTAAAAGCACTTCTTCCTGCTTGACAAGAGCAATGCTTCGGAGGGAGCGTTCTCCAAACAATTCAGAAAAAGTTCACCCAGATGAGAAGAGGAGCTAACTTAGAGTGGTGGTGAGGAGGAGAAGGACGAGCTGGCAACCGGAGAGCTACCCTTTGCCAATTCTTCTAAGGCCTCTGTGGCCAGCTGCTCCATTGCTTTTGGTGTCTGGTTAAATGGCAGCTCCTGCGAGTCAAACTGGTGGTGTGCAAAACTCCTATGTTTCTCAACTCCATGTAATGCAGCCAGAGGTTATGAGGGAGGGGCCATGTTTGGCTCCCCCTGGCGGTCAGGAGGCCTTTTTGGCCTTCCGTCAACATTCTGGTCCTTCCTTCTTGCTTAGCCTATGCAAGGCCTTAGCCAATTTTACCTCTCCTTGATACATTGCCTCTTTTTAAAGTAAGAAAGATTAAACCGTGACAGGTGTTCACAGTGCTTTATTCTCTTTCCTAGGCCCACCCAACTTCCCTGCCATTATGACACCAACTGCTTGCTCTGTGGCCCCCAGAAGGGCTAACAGACCTTGGCTTCTTGGACAGATAAGACATAAGCTCATTCATCAACCGGGGCACAAGAGGGTCACACTGGCAGCCTGTTAGTGCTTCTTGTAGCGGTTCTTTGGAGTTTCCCCACAGCCGGTTGTGTCACAGGAGAGGGTGCTGGGCTTCTTCCCCAGGCCGATGCTCCCGAGCAAGTCAGGCAGCTCATGGGTTATGGCCCTCTCAATCTTCTCCAGGAAGCAGCCTCCCATGTAGGAGCACTGCTGTGCAAGCAGCTTGAAGCTGTGAATGGGGTTAACCCCAAAGAAATCCTTGTAGGCCTCGCGGTTGGGCAGATCAAACTTGCTAACGTTGGTCTTGGCCAGGATTGATTTAAAGATGTAGAACTTGTCTGGATCCTCCACGATGTCTCTGAAGACCAGCTCTCCATCACTGAAGAAAGTCATTTTGTCCTTATAGGTCTGCAAATAGCGGTCGACCAAGAGCGCGTGGATGCGAACCCGGATGGCATGTTGGCGGATGAAGGCGATCTTGTTTTCCAGCCGGTTCTCGATCACCTGGTTCAGGTCTTCCAGAAGGGAGATCTCCTCCTTGGAGAAGAGGTCCCGGTGGGTTTCAGCTTGGTACTCCATGGGCCAAAAGGAGCTGACGTAAACGCGGGGGGGCTCAGTAACGTTAATGAGGGGGGCCAGGCTCCAGAACAAGGCGCCGTATACCCGCATGAGCTCTTGAGTAGCCAGGCTGTCCGCCTTATTCAGAATGATCCTGATCTGAGACTCCCGGCCTTTCAGCTGGCGGAAGAGCATCTCCAGTTCCAGCCCCACGTCCAGTTTGGTCGGGTCAAACACCACGAAGATGAGATCAGCTCGATCGATGAACCATTGGCAGACATCATTGAACGGGTAGCCTGCAAGAGAAGAAGGAGAGAGGGCTTGGTGGTCTTTGAAAGGGGGAGCTGGTGTCCACTCAGCCATGGCTCCAGACCGTGGGAATAGGCCAGCAAAGGGCCCTGTCTCTGAGCAATGATTTGCTGGATGCAAGAAGGAGCACTTACAAGAGAAAGAATATTAATAGTAGGTGGATAAGCCAAATTGCAAAGTCTCTCAGGCAACGGCTATGATGCTTAAAATGTTTGATTCTTATTTTAGATAAGCTTTGAAAAGCTTTGAATATCAGGGTACTCAGGGATACAAGGCTGGCCATTGTTTAATACCGGGAGCCGCTAAGAGCATTAATTTTGGAGTTTGCTGCCTTCTAAACTGCCCCCCATCCTGGCGGGGCCCCTAAAGGCCAGTTGCTCGCTTCCATTTCCAGACACCCAAAACCGGTTCTCTCTTCCAAATTGAAGGGTTCTGTACACGGAAGAGCTTCGCCTGCTTGACCCCGCTTTGGGCTTTCGCTTTGTAAATAAAGCATCTGTTCCAAAATCTGAATGTTTTGCTTTGGGTATTTTTTCTATTAACAACTTGCATCCTTTTTCAATTCAGTTTCCTTTAAGTAATATCGAATACGGATACAAATGACTGAGGCAGCATTTTGCAACAATTGGGACAGAACCAATGTGTATAAAAAACTGCTTCAGCCTGGCCCTGAGTGAGCTTTTAATCATCTTTTCAAAGGTGGATTAAGATGGCTTTATGTAAAGGATAACATGGGCAGCAGCTAAAATGCCCACCAGAATAAACCATTCCTCCCAAGATCTGGAAATAGAAGACACGGAACTGCACCTCGCTCCTGCTGCTTCCGGTTCTCAATGATGCCGGGGGTGTCCACAAAGGTGACTCTCTCCAAGAGTTTATGAGGGATCTCAATTCCAATCAGCTTCTCCAGAAAGTTCTGCCCAAACTTCTCGAGGGGGGAGAACGAGCGGGCGCTGTCTGCAGCCATTACAATCCCTTCGATGGTCTTGACTTTAGGGCCGTGCATTATGACGGTGAACTCAGAGGTGGTGGGTTCAGCCCCTGTCCATGGAGAAAGGGAAGCAAGGTACAGGTCAGCTCCTCTGGAGGCCGTTGCCTTGGAAGCAGGTGCCCTCAGGAACCCCCGCTCTTCACAAGGGGTCAGGTCCGCAACTCCCAAAGCCCAGTTGCTCTTCTAGAACTCTCTTAAGAGTCTTAGGCCCACTGTGAGTTTTGTTTCCTAGCCGTTCTCACAGCTTAAGAGCTAACCATCATCACACACTCCATTTTCTGCTGGCTTCCCATAAACCCAGCATGATTTGTGGTTTGCAAATGGGGTTAAGAGAGCTAGGGGTGGGGCGAGAAAGAGGCGTGTTGTGTAGGGTCTACTTCGGTTCCTCTGTCACAATTTCTGGGGCTGGCATGAATTTGCCCACAGCCAAAAAAACGCATTCTGGCTAATAAATTCAGTCTGCAAATGGAGGAACCTTCTGGATCGAGAACTGGTTCAGAGGGACGTGAGGGGGGGGGGGTGCTCAGGGCCAGAAGCCAGAAAGTTCTGAGTCTTTGGTGGGTCCTGGCTGTCCTCTGGGGTGAGGGGGGAAGCCAAATGCCAGTGCCCCATCCCTTGCCCTGCTACAAGACAAAGGTCTTTGGCCAGGGCAGAAGCAGAAGGGTGTTGGGGCTCAGCCAGCACAGCAGGGGGAGGCCGGGGCGGCTGGCTGGGGAAGGGAAGGTGCTTCCTATTGTTGCTGGCACTCCACTCTTCCAGCTTTGTCAGCATGCCCTTCCTTCCTGGGTTGGATGCTCTGGCTACTCCAGGCAGGAGACCTGCAGGGCCCCAGGCTACCTGTGTAGAGCTGATGGGGAGTGTCGTCCAGCCCCAGAAGATAGTTAATCATGGTGGACTTGCCAACGCTCCAGGGTCCCAGGAAAAGCACCATTGGCTTGGAAGTAATCTCTCCGTCTGCAGAAGGAAGGGAAGAGCGGTGATTTGGAACAAAACGGGCGGCTCTTGAGGCCTTGTTTCCCTGGAGCTTATGAGGGCATCGCTTCATTAGCTGCCCGCCAGGGGTCCTTGCCCTCCCTGGGGCAACTATTTCAGGCAGGGTGAAGGCGCCACAAGACCAACACTGAGGGAAAGTGAGGAAGGCGCGGTGGGCTAGAGGTATCCCATGGACAGAGACCACCCTTCAGCTCTGCAGGAAGTATCTGCCGGGCCTGGGCTGTGGGTGCAACAGCAGCCTCTCTCCATCCCTCAACGGCTGGATGCTGGAGAGCCCCCATGAACCTCCAGGAGAGGGAGGCTGGCCAGAGGGGGAGGGGGCAACCTCCCCTAGATCCCCTGAGCAAGGCATTTGCATTTGCACATCTTCCTCAGGATGGCAGTGCAGCTGAGACCTGGAAAGAGTTGGGGGCACTTCTGTCCCTCCTCCCCAGGGAAAGCCCCCCTGTGCCGCATTTGCTGCATTTCAGAAAGGAAACTGGTGCGCCTGACGCTCGGTCTCTGCATTATGACAAAAGCCAGTTAGAAGCTTCCAAACCACACTGCAGAGTCCTCCCACAGATGCCTGGGTGGAAGACCGTTGCCCCTTTGCCCAGGAAGGGCTGAAGTCGGAGCAGCGCAGGGGCCTTGGTAGCCATACAGTCCTCAAGCCATTGCAGTGCCCTCTCCCGGTTTTCTTTCTCCCAAGCTTCCCGTTACTGCCACAAAAAGCGGGGGGGGGGGGCTCCCTGTCCTTCACTTCCCTGGCTGCCAAGGAGAGGCAAGGGTGGCCCACGTTCTCTTCCACCACAAGCAGGACCGTGACTGAGCGCTGGGAGGGGGAGCCGGAGGTGCCCTTTCCTGGGTCCAGGGAACAACTGCCTGGCAGGACTGACTGACAGGACAGGCAGCTCTACCCACCTGTGGCTGAAGAGCCCAGGGTGCGTCCAGGGTAAGCTGTGGGGCAGGAGAGGAGGGTTGGAGAAGAAAAAAAGGAATGTGAGTAGGGAAGGGCAGGGAGTGGGAGGGTTAGTTTTGGGCAGAAAAGCACAAAAGCAGAGCTTGGCTTCCAGGGAGGGCAAGGAGCCACGGAAGGGCCCAGCTGCTCTCCTAGGAAGCCCCCATGGTTAGGGTTCATGCTGCAAGAAGGTGCGCCATCCCCACGTGGAGATCAACTGGAAACCCCCCTCCTTTGGGAAGGATACCAGGGCCTGGTGGGACAGAAGCCGGGGGAGCCAAAGGCTGCTGTGCCCTGGAAAAGCTACACAGCTTGGGTTCCAACGTTGGTTTACACTGGCCACCAGCCCTGGGGAGCGGGCCAAGGCCGTGGCCCTGAGCAGTGCTGGCAAGCCAGGCCAGGGGCTACTCAAAGGGCACCAGTTTTGGGAAGGCGACCCACCCACTGGGTCAGTCTGGGAACCCCCTAGCCACGGGGAGACTTCAGCAGGCAAAGGACACCTCCAGGATTGCAGACATACAAGGAGCCATGTGGAAGGGCGAAACTCCATTTCGATCCTCCCAGAATGGAATGCTCTGTGTAGGAGAGCCAGAAAGGGAGGGCCTTGTGGAGGAAGCAGAGACCCCCCCGGGATGCCTCATCCCGAGAGCACCCTGCTTTTTCCCAAAACCTCTCGTTGCTCAGCCTTCTTACGCTGAATCCGGCCCCTCCTCCATTCCAACCCCACCCCTGGAAGCAAAACCCTTGCAGGCAGCACGACAACAGCCAGACCCATAGCCCACCTGCCTTACCCGTAATTTCATGCTGCCGAAGCTCATTGTACTTGTAGGACTGCTCCAAGGGCTTGATGGAGGAGTGATAAATTTTTCTCAGTCGCTGCAGGATGGCTGCAAGAGAGAGGCCAGGCAGAAAAAGGAAAAGTCAGTCCAGCCCGCTGCTCCAGGGGCTCGTGGGGCCTGTCACGCAGAGGTCCAGGGCTGCACTTGCACCCGAACCCTTCGGCAGCCCCTCCATCACACCTCTGGCCCTTTCCACACTGCAGGATAGAATCTAGCATCATACGGCTGTTGTGGGGCTAGGTAGAGCTATAAGGAACCAAGAGAAGAGCTGCCACCTAGGGGAAAACTTTTGGTCCAGTCTGCCTAAGGACCATACCTCAGCATGGCTTTCCTTGCAAGGGAAAAGATTAGTGGGCAAACGTGGCAAGGGGCAGCCAGGCTGGAAACCAGGGGTCTGTCTACATACATGCAATATAAAAGTTTGTATAGCTCCCTTACTTATCTGGGTGGATCTAAGGCTGGTCAATAGCAAGCAGAAGGTAACATAAATAGTCAGATAACTTCCTTGGAACAACAGCTGCAACTGACTCAAAAGTGTGTGTGTTATCTTGAGCCATGGACACACAGTGGTTGGAATGCAGTATTGCAGGCTGATTCTGCCCACTGCCAGGAGTTTGATCCTGGCTGGTTGAAGGTTGACTCAGCCTTCCATCCTTCCGGGGTCAGTAAAATGAGGGTAAAATGAGATTGTTGGGGACAATAAGCTGACTGTAAACCATTCTGAAAGGGCTGCAAAGCACTTTGGAGCAGTATATAAGTGCTATAGCTATCCATTGCCTTGGGGGAGCCTTTGCAAGATCCTTCCGGGCCAGGCGTGGAGCCCTACTGCTACCTGAGTAGTCGTCTGCGGGCTTCTCCTCCTTCAGCTTCAGGGTGCTTTCGATGTGGGATCGATCCCTCTGGGCGTTTTCCACCTCTTCTGCGGAAAGAGCAAAACAAACAGCCAGAGGGGGAGCTGCAGTCAGGCCCAAATTGCCAAAGGAAATAAGAGGCATTTTCAACATGAGGTTCATTCACAACCGAATACACAGAGATTTTTCTTGTCTGGAAAAAGTGGTTTCTTTTCTCACCGGTTCCTCCTGGTGCAAAAGGCCTAGCCGGGGAACAAAGTTCAGACTTCCGCCTTGGATGTCGGGCCAGGCAAGGAAGTCTCTTGAAAGAGGAGCCAGAAGGGTTTCTGTGGCTTCAGCAGCCAGAAGGGGAAAGGGAGGCAGAGGGCAGGCCTTTGAGAAGTGCCCCAAAGACAGGATGGATTGTCCTGTGCCTCCAAGCCCCAACTGGTGAGTGGGGGGCACTTGGCCCATTGTTCTGAGTCAGTCTAGGCAGGGACACCCATCTATCCCTTAGGAAGCCTCTTGGCCAATGGCATCCCTTGCCCAGCCTGGCTGCCCGGCCTTTTCAAGCCACCAGCCTCGGGGGAGCCCTGGCCAGGGATGCTCTACTGGGAAAACTGGGCGCACCTCTCAGGGCAGCTTCTCCCAAAACAGCCACGATCTGGAGACACACTGGCCTCAGCTGCCCAAACGGGGAGCAGAGAGAAGAGGCCTTCCTTCTGACGTCCCACCCTCTCCCCGCTGATGATTGCTGGCACCACCTTCACACAGCACTAACTCCTCCCTTCCAAGAACCCCTCCTGACATCCCCCATGCTCAGGAGAGGCTGCCTTGCATTCTGGTTTGACCAAACCCACCAGTGGACAAAATCAGTGGCTGCTTCATCTGGGCAAGATAGGACAGAAGCCCATGGGAAGGAGCGGCACAGCTCAGAGCTGAAAGAAATGAGCTGTCTGGACTGTGCAGTCTCCTTTAGACAAATTAAATCCTTTTTAGCCTCTAAACTGCAGCAGTTTCTTCTGTGGAACTGCTTGCCTGGAGAGCTTTGTGCCATTTTGCTGCTTGTGATTAAAAAAACAGCAACAAATGGAGGAATTCTTGCCTGAGGGCAGCTCCTTCACCTGCCTTTGCAAGTCCAGGATTGCAATCCCATCACTCGGAAAGAGTATATTCATCATCTCTAGTCCAGGATCTAAAAGTTGGGGATACGGTGGTTTGACAAGAGCCAAGATGGGTCAGGCGCCATGGACCTTGAATCCAGCAGAGGTGGGAATACAGAACCAGACAATCCTAGCCTGGAAAGGCCTGTGGGGATCCTTTCCAGAGCAGACTCTGCTCCGAGGGCACTCAGGAACCTGGTCCCAAGCGAGACCCTCCAGGCTTTGCCAGCCTGAGCTGAAAGAGCAGCAAACCCAGGCGAAAGGAATAGGGATGGGGGATAAAGACAAGGCGGTGGCCTTGCAGTCCGGCAACTGCCCTGGGAGTCCAGATCAAGCTCCCCCCGCCCCCCACCCCAGGAGCCTCCCTTGGCCTGGGAAGATTTGGCCTAGAAAAAGGAGTGAATGGCCGAGTCCGCTTTTCTCCCTCCTGCCCCCAAAAGCCTGGTCTCTGCTGGGGGTGGCTGTGCCTGCCTGGCTGGGTGGCAGCTCTACTTCCTCTCGCCACAGGGCATCCTCCCTGACAGAGGGCCCATTCTGCTGCTCCAGGCAGGCCACCTTCTGGGCTGCCCCCTTTGGAAAGAGATCCTGGAAGGTCTTCTCTTCATTGGACTCATTCTCCCCTTCCCCTTGGCAGCCCCTCTCCCTGGCCCTCCCACTCCACCTGGGGTTTGCTTTGTCTCTGCTGGTGGAACCTTCACTTCAGAAGCTGTTGCATCTTCTACCCCATTGCCATCTGGCTGCCCTTCGCCAAACCCCAGTCCTTCCATGGGAAGCAGGGTGGCAGCTCCACCTTCAGCCACTGCAGCTCTTCCTTGGCCATCAGCATCTTCTGGACCCCCTGCCAGTTCCTTCGTAGGTCCTTCCTGTGCTGGAAGGGCACTTGCTGCCTCCTCTGCCTTTCCCGATTCACCCCCATCCTGCAGACCAGCGCTGAACGACTCCCTGGGTCTCTCTCCTGCTGAAGGGTTGCCCAAGTGCCCTTCCCCAAAGCTTCCTTCCAAATTCTTATCCACATCAGGGGAATCGGTAAAGTTATCATCCAGCTGTGCCTCAAAAGAGTGGAGAAGATCCTGAGAAAGATCTTGGTTTTGCCCTGGGAGAACACCTTGGGCGTCTTCTTCAAAAGGAGCCTCTGTCTTCAGTGGAACCCCTTCTTCACCCTGCAATCTCTCTGCCCTGCGGGTAGAAACCTGCTCCAGCTCCCCTGAGCTAGTTCCACCTTCTTCGTGACCAGCCATCCTCTGTTCTCGGCCAAGGACCTCCCCGAGCTCAGCCATGTTTGCTCCATTGGTGTCCACGCGGGCTCTTTCTGCGCTGTCCACGGCAGGGCCTGTACTGGTGGAGCCATCATCCTGAGGCTTCTCTGGGTTGCCTGAGAACTGGAGGGGGATTCCTCTCCCAGCAACGTGTCCATTGAGCAGTCTCTGCTTCTTCACTAGACTTGGGTCTCCAGGCAACAAGCCCCCCTCAGCAAAGTTGGCAGAGTCTTCTGCGCCCTCCAGGGCAGAAACTTGCAGTTCTAGATAGTTAGAACATGATCAGTCAGTTTCATCTGTGCCTCAAATTGCAAATGTGCTTCTGCATGAAAAGCGGAACTGGACTCAAAGGAGGCTGAAAAGGCACATTTTGAGGCTCTTCTAAATCCATTTTCAGTCCTGACCTGATCAGCTTGCCTGGCCTGGTCCTGGGTGCTAGCTGTGTGCCAACAGTTTTGCCAGGGTGGGCTGGAGAGGGTGGGCGTCCATCTTGGATAACACATGGTGCCCTTAACCAGCCTCCTAGCCAGCACTGTGACTGTCCCTTTCAGTCTAGCAAGACAGAGACAGATGGACAGAGGGAGCATCCCTAAGAGTCTTTTCGGGGGCCTTAGCCCCCTTGAGGTCACCCCCCTGGGCTCTGGCCTGTAAATATGCTGCCACCTTTTCCCACCTAACCGCCTTTCTGACTGTCTTCTACTAAAAATCCGAACAGAATAAAAAAGGGAACTGCAGGGATGTCAAAGAGAGCTTTGCCTGTCTAGATCGTTGGCATGCAGAACTGCAGTTAAGAAATCCCAAGCATCTGAAGACTAGCAGGGCTGGCACAGGCTAAAGAGCAACCCGCTTGGCAAAGCCCTTTCTCTGCCATGCAAGTAGAGAAGGCAGCTCTGGAATGGACTTTTATTTCCCTCCCCCCAGGGCAGTGGGAGGGGGGCTTTCTTCTCAAGTGTCAGGGCCTGCTTGAGGAACCCCTCCCTCCAAATTGTGGTATCATTCGACAGGAGGAATCCAGGGCAGGAAGAGTCTCTTTGCTGGCCAGGAAGGCAAAAGTGGCGGGATCTACAAGCAGAAAGATGCCGGGGGACTCTCCTCCATTGCTCCTGGAGAAGGGGATCCCCAAAGGAGATGCCAACTGGCTGAGGGGCACAGAGATGTTGCTGTCACTGCTGCTTTGTGGGCTCCGAGCCAGGCCTGCCAGCTGAAGAGGGGTTGGCCAGTCGCCCAGGAGGGAAGCTCATATGCCCTGCCTGGGCTTCCCACTGTCCCTCGCCCTTTGCCTGGCAGGCAGGGACTCCCTCTGTGATGGTTCCAACAGAAACCGTTTCACCTCGAGGCATAATCTCTCCCCCCCATACCTGACCCTCAGGTAGACAGACAAGTGCTACTTGCAAGGAATCCCATCACCTGCATGAGAACCCCAAGAGGAAGGGCCTTACAGCCAGGTGGTGTTGAAGTGCATTAAAAAGCCAGGCGGGGCCCAGCAGGCCTTGGTCCTTGTGTTCAGGGCTTCCTGGGAGGAAAAGATCCCGGTGGGGCTGGGGGTTTTGCTGCCTTGAAGAAAGTGGGGCACTTGGGGCTTTTGACTGTGGCTTCTCCATCTCCCAATGGGATAGCAATAGCAAATGCTTGACAGCCCTCTCTAAGCAGTTGACAGAGTCAGCCTCCTGCCCCCAACATTCTGGGTCCTCATTTGACCCACCTTGGAAGGATGGAAGGCTGTCAACCTTGAGCCTGGTGAGCCAAATTGCAAAAGTAGCCTGCAGTACTGCACTCTGACCACTATGCCACCACGGCTCATGATCCTCTCTAGCTGGGCAACTTGCTTCCCCTGAGCAGAGCCCAGTCCTGCCTCGCCTCCGCTGGGCTTGTGCCAAAAACCTAGACAGGGTCTTTGGTCACCCAGCAGAGGAGCCCAAAGCGCTACAGAAAGAGGTTGAAGAGTTGGGGTAGGCAGCCCCCCCACTCCCCCACCCACTTATGCAAGCAACCTCCAAGCTGATCTGCAGACAACTGGGAGGGCAGGCCACAGTATGGCAAAGGGGCCGAAGGTGTAGAGCTTAGCACCAGCAGCTTCCTCGTTCTAAAAATACTCCCCAGCCCTGGGAGGGGCAATGGTGAAAGTAGCTTTGGGTGAAGCCCAGAGCCAAGAAACTCCCTTCCTCCCATCCCCGCCTGCTGGCTGCAAACTTGGATTTGCAGACATAGCAGGCTGCAATGAGCCCACAAGGCTTACTTTGAGGTGGGGAAGGTGAGGGAGGAGAGCCTGCCAGGGCCCCGGCCTTTCCTGAGGGTTGGGTAGAGGGCCAAGGGAGCCACTGTTACCCGGGAGAGACAGGGCTTCCTGCTGGGGGCTGGGCAGGCTCCCGTCCCTGGAATGAGTGTGGAGTCATTCCGTGAGTATCCGGAGCAGGGAGAGATACATCTGCTCCGGAAATGATGTGGCAGAGGGGCTGTAGCCCACTGCAGCCAGCTGGCCCTTGCATGCAAGCCTCCCCTGATGCCACCACTGGGTGGTGCCAGGGGCACCGTCTCTGCTCCTGGGTGTCTTGAGGTCAGGCATCCCTGGCCAGCTCTGTCCTCTAGCCACACCATCTGTACTCAGGACCAGGCCTGGAAGAGGAGCCAAGGCGCCTGGCTCCTAATTCCCGGGGCCCCATCCTGCAGGGTCCTTGGCTGCAGGCCTTAGGCAAGGCGGCAGGTGAGGGCAACCAGCTCTGCAGGCAGAAAGGCAAGAGCCCGTCCCAAAGGGGGACCGATGCTGGCTCCCCGCTTAGCCTCAGGGGCACTCTGTCTTCAGGGATGCTGTGAGGGGGGGGCAGTGTGGAATTGGAGCTCCCCCTTGACCTGCAGCAAAAGCTCCGCCTGCTGCCCTGGGAGGGCAAGGCCGGATCCGTGCTGGCTGCCCCAGTCCAAGCAGCGTCATGGCCGCTCAGGCTGAGTTCAGCCAGCCTTAAGGGTGCCAGTCGCAGGCCATGACCCAGAGGGACAGGCAAGTGGCAGGCAGGGCCGAGCAAATCGCATGGCGGACAGGGCAGCTGTGGCCAAGCAACCTGGAGGGGGCACCCCAAGGGGAGAGGCAGCCAGGTAGGAGGGGCCTCGTGCCAAGGGTGATCCTTTCGACCTTTCCCCTGAGCAAGCCATTGCCCCCAAGGGATCCACCCTCAGCTGAGCCCCCAGGTCTCCCACTGCCTAAAGCGAGCAGCCCAGCCAGCCCCTCTCAAGGGTGCCCTCTGGTGGCCAGATTGAGAAGAGCATGACGGGCACGCCAAAGGGCAGAGAAGTGCCGTTTTGGTTTTTCTTTGCAACTCCGGAGAAAAGCGGGAGACGCGGCTGCTTTTCTGGCCTTTGGAAAGGGGCCAGTTCCTTGCTCTGGATGGGTGCACACCAGGAAGGGTCAGGCGAAGCCCCCAGTGCACTGTTGTGGGGAGCCAGAAGCGCTGCCCCACCTCCACACACACACACGCACGCACACGCTGGCCTTCCCGGCTGCTGCTCGGTTGTTTGGAGTTCCGTAGGGCATCCGAAACCAAGCAGGGTCCCCAGCAAGTGTGGACCTCTATGGAGGAGAGCCAGCCTGTCCCCTCACCCAGCCTCCTGGCCCAGAGCTTCAGTGGGTGCTTCCTGCTGTGCAGCCAGCCAGCCCGAGGACTGACGCCAACCACAGGAAACACACAGCTGGTGAGACGGCCAAGAAAAGCAAGTGCCCCCCCCCACAAGTGGTTCAGCACAGCAGGGGGAGTGGAAGGGCTTCATACTCCACCTGGAGCTCCTGGTGAGCCAGGTGGGAAGCGCCTGGTCAACAAGTATTTGGGCAGCCAGGCAGCCATTCGCCTTCCCCATGAACTCGCTCAGAGACACAAGACTTTTCTCCCGGATCTCCCCAGGCACATTAATTGTCCGTGGCATTAATTCAGGCCTGCGCCCAGTACTGGGATGCAGCTAAAGCCCTGTGAGCAACCACTCAACGCATCCCAAAAATGATTTCCAGGTCACAGAACCCCCTTCTCCCCTCCCCCACCAGCATCATGCTAGACTGGCCCTGTCCAGTTACAGCCCATTCTTGGTTACCATGTTCCCCCATCCAGAGTCGGGAGAGATTCCCCCTCGCCCTTTCGGGGGGGGGGGGGGGGGGCATTGTGGAAGCTGGAAAAGGGGACTAAGCTCCCCTGTTCCCAGACCCCCAGGGGTGTCCTGCTGCTGGGAAGGAAGGAAGGAAAGGGAAAGGGAGGGAGGAGGAAAGGAGCCATCAGCCCTGGCTGTCCATCTCCCTTTTGTTCTGGGAATGATAAAAGATGGCCTTAAAAGGCTGCAGCTGATCCACAGCGCCTGTGACAGTGTGAGAAGGCAGCAGCTGAGCTGATGAGGGCAACAGGGAAGGCGGAAGGGGCTCCAGTTACATGCCTGTTTCCATACTTAGCTTAGGAGGCAGCTGGGAGGCAGCGCCCAGCCAGCAGAACCAAATTAACTCAAGGGCACCCAAGGGGAAGGCGTTGGATGCCACATAGTTCTGCCCAGGGCCCCCGAACAGGCAGCGGAAAACCCAGGTGGGAGGGGCAGC
Organism: Bungarus multicinctus; assembly: GCA_023653725.1. NCBI lineage: Eukaryota > Metazoa > Chordata > Lepidosauria > Squamata > Elapidae > Bungarus > Bungarus multicinctus. Next base: position 242,271 of record CM042842.1, read on the forward strand.
CCCGGGGCCCTTAAGATGGAGGGGATCCCGGGGGTAATAGGTCTCCGAGTGCAGAGGAGAGGAGCAGGGTGTTCCCAGCACGGCACCTACGGACCTCCCGGCCCAGCTGCTCTTCCTCTGGCTGCCCCCAGCCTCACGACTGCCCCCCCCCTGTGCTGCCTGCAATGGGCCTGGCAGGTTGGCCCTCCCCATGAGTTCTCGGCCTTCGGACAAGGGACCCTACCTGCCGCCCCAAAGAGCACAACTGGTGCCAGGCAGAAACAGAAGAGCCTCAGCGCTGCCATGCTGGCCGCCAGGAACCTTCTCCCCTTCCTCCGCGCTATTTATACCAGGGCAGGCTCCGGAGAAGCAGGTGGCCGCTTGGCCGCAGGGCCCAGACAGGCAATGATGCCGGTGCCGGACTACTGGAGGCCCCTCCCCACCCGGCCTCTTCACCAACCTCTTCAGTCCCCCCTCAGAGGCAGCCGCTAAGGGGGGGAAGAGGAGGAGCATTGCGGCAGCTGCTGCCCAGGGCTGAGCCTGGAGCCAAGGTCCCAGAGGACGGGCGGGGGGGGCAGGGACCAGCTCTTCCTGCCCACGGCCTCAGCAGGAGCAGCAGTCCAACCACACCGTCCTGTCTTGGCACAGCATTCTAGGTGCCTTGAATGGCCACGGAGGAGCTGGGCAGCCCCCACAGCCTGCAAAATCCCTGGGGAGGGGTATAAAGCTGGGAGCCATTCGGGGCAAGAAAAGCAAACTGGTGGGCACAAGACAAAGGGCATGGCTTTGTCACAAGAGACCTCGGCAAAGGGTGCCTGCAGGGGGCAGCATAATGCTGGATCTGGGCATTTGCAACCCATGCCCCAAAGTTGCCAAGCAACCTTCCAGAAAAAGCAGGGGGGGGGGGGCAGGGGAAGACCAAGCTGCCCCAAAGATTGAAGCCCAGGCAGCTTCCATGTTTCTGCTTTTGGCTGCTAAAATATGCACCCCACCTCTGTAATCAGCCACCCCCAAACTTCCAGGGTGCTCCTGCCCGAGGGAAAGTGGGGAGGGATTAACTGAGGCCAGGCCCACTGGATGCAACTAGGCTTTAGGCCAGGGGGACAAAATCCATCCTGCCCCCATCCTCTTGGTCCACAAAGGGGAGGGGCCAGCACAAGCTCCCTCTGCTGGGCACCACAGAAACTGCAAGCAAGGGAAGTGAAGGCAGGCCCTGGGAACTAAATTCCAGACATTGAGAAGGGGTGGAGGGGTCTATGGTCCCCTCCTCATGCGGTTCCTGGCCTGGGGACAGCAACCTTTGCTAATGGTCTGCAGTGCTTATAGTGGACCTTATTCTTCTTCTGGTATGCAGAGTTGAAGCCCCTCCCACAATTTCTGGCCTCTGTTCCCCAACTCAGCAAAACTAAACAAGACATAAAAAACAAAGTACAAACTTTATTTTGTTTCTTTACAAAGGCACAAGCCTCATTTTTCCACTTTCTTAACAAAATATAATAGCATCTCAATGAACACAAAGACCCAAAACTTGTAAAAAAAAGAACAAAAAAAAACCCATATAAAAATATGAAAGAACCAAAGAACAGCTGTGGCTGGGGGGGAACCTACCAAAAGCAATCAGCACGAAAAAGCCCTGGCCAAGATCTCAGGGGCGGGGGGAATGGGGGGAGCACAGAACGCAACGACAGCAACCGCCACAGAGCAGGACCGCTCTACATGGACCTGGCCAACCCACGGAACGGATTTAAGTGCTTCCAAGAACGAAACCACCCAGGGGAGAGGCCGGGGTCAATGCTCTCTCCCAGGCTCTGAAAAGGCCCCAAGCCTGAACCAGCCCCCGAGAATGGAGGGGCCCCAGGGGTCTCCCTGCACCAAGAGGTACACGAGGAGGACCAGTGAGGCAGAGACAACCCTGAGGCTACCACCGCCAGCCTTCTCCTGGAGCTTTTAGAAGGCCTCGGAGGTCCCTTCACCCCCACCCCCCCCAAGGACCAGCAGCAAGGCCGAAGAGGTGCCAGAGAAAACCCATCCCTTGAGCCGGGAGTCACAGACTGCCCAGCCATGTCCAGGAAGAGCCTGGCCGTTCGCAGCTTGCCGACCCTCCCCCAGCTGCTTCAAGCTGGAGAGCCCGATGTCCAGCTTACCCCTGTCCTAACGCTCCTCCTGCTTACAGTATTGGAAGGTCACAAAATAGACCCAAATGTTGTGGTATTTTGTAAAAATTTCAGCACATTTCCTGAAGTCCCCTTGCCCCCACCCTGCTCACCCTCCCACTGCCAGGCAGAGGTCAGGGCATCCGGGCCTTGCTGTGTTCCATGGAATCGTTGTCCTCCGCCTCCAGGTCAGAGGCCGTGTCCGAGTTTGAGGGGTCCAGGCTGGCTCGGGCTGGGGTCACAATGACTGCGCCCCGGCGCTGCTCTTCCTCCTCCAGCAGCTGTTTTTCCTGAGTCCCCTCAATGTGCTGGATGGCCTGGGGGAAGAGGGCACAGTAAATGCCAGTGGGCGCTCTGCCCATGAACTGACCGGCAGCTTTCTGCTGGGCCCTTCCTGCCCTGGGATTGGCTGCCAGTTCCTTGGGGCAAACCAAGGACCTTCTTGGTGGCTGTGGCTGGCCCCTGTAGTAGCCAAGAGGATAGTGCCCATTTTTCTACCCAGCTTGGAGGAACCCATCAGGGGCACAATGGTGTGCCAGAACTGGTCAGAACGAGGCTGCAGATCCTGAAGGAGACGGGCAAGGGCTTGGCCCTGAGCTGCCCCTGGGACGGATGCCAGCTTCAAAGGGAATTTCCCCTGAGGCCTTCCTCTCCTCCAAGGGGCTCAAGTGTAGCCAGGCCAGGAGGTGGGGTGCAACAAGGGCCATTTTCTCGGGGAGCGCTGAAGCAGAGCTGCACACTGAGGCTGGTAGCTACTTGTGGGGGCATCTGCCAGGGCCTATTCCATGCCCAGGGAGGGGCCCACTTTCCAGCCTCTCTGAGGGAGGCCAAGCCCCCCCCTTCTCCAGGTCAGGAACTGCTGCGTCCTGCGCTCACCTGAACGATCGTGTCCAGGTTCTGCCTGGACGTTGAGATAGTGTTGATCACTGAGGAGGGCCCCATAGTTACCACGGTGACATGGTGTGAAGGCGGAGGTGGTGCAGGCACAATCACCGTTGGGTGCTGGGTGGGTGCCGGAGGGCCGTGAGCAGGCAGGAGCTGGTGAGAGGAGAGAAAGACACCTGGCACACCGCACTCAGCAGCAGGGCTCCAGTACCAGAATGCCACCCTGGGCCTGAGGCAGAGACACGAGGGAGGCAGCGGCCGGAAGGTCCTCGGACAGCTCCGGTCCTATTGTGTCCCGGTGGATGGGAGAGCCCTCTCATTCCAGCTTTTCTCCTCAACACCTGACCCCAAAAGCCCTGAGCCACAGCTGGAGCCCCAAGGATGAAGCCCCCCCTTCCCAGGGCCACAAAAATCTAGAAGTGCATATCAGTGGATGGGGCAGAAGCCTCCAAAGATGCTTCTGGACCAACAAGGTGGGTGCTCAACTCCTCAGGGCTTTTGGGCACAGCCATCTTAGCTGAGTATCCCCACTTTGTTTTCCTCACCCAAGATACACCACCCTCCCGAGTATCTGCTGGGGACGGTTGGGCAGCGCTGCAGCTTCCTGCTGACCATGGCCCTATTTGCAAAGGCCGGGAGGGCGACTGATTGGGGCCGTGCACTGCCAAAGCTCTGCTGCTCAGGTGCTTCTGGGCATTGTAGCCTCACCTGTTCCTGCTGCTGGAGCTGCACCTGTTGGGCAATCACCTTCAACTTCTCCGGGTACAAGTGGGCCTCCAAAGAGCGTACCTATCAGCCAGCCAGAGAAAGACCCGGTCACACTCCACAATGGGCAAGGGCACAGGAGGGGCCTCTGGCTACTTGCCCTGGCTCTGTCTGCCCGCAGGGGCACTGCCCAGAAAACGCCCCCCGTGCCGCCGCTTCCAGACCCGCAGGGCACACCTGCTCCTCCAGCATCATCCGGACCGAGCGCTCCTTATCTAGCTGCTGCCGGAGCTCGATCATCTCCCGGCGCAGGTCCTCAGCCTTCTCGTCCTCCCAGATGTCCGGCGATCCGATGCCTTCATCCTTGTCCTCTGCTCGCCGCCGCTTCGGGGAGGATCCACTGAACTCCTGCCAAGAAGACCCAGATTGAGGGGGGCGGTAGGGGCCGGGGGAAAGACTGCCCTCCCAGCCCAGGCCTCCTGGGGCCCACCTGGATGAAGCGCTTGAGCTGAGCGTTCTGCTGCAGCAGCCGTGTCTTCTCCTGCTCCAGAGAAAAAATGTACTCCGCCGTCTGCTGCAGGATTGCTGCCTGACCAAGGAAGAGACAAGCAGAGAATACTTGAGGGGGCAGACCTGGCACCCCCCCAAAGGACAAGGCAGTCAGCCCCCTTATTCCCTGCCCAACCAGCTTCCCCTGGGGAAACCCCTCCCGTGCTCTGCTCCCAGAGGCCCCAGCTTGCCATGGCTTTCAGCAGCTGGGTGCACCCCATTGTTCCCCAGGGAGTAGCCCCACCTTTTCTCCCCTTTCAGCTGCAACATTCAACCTGCAGAGGCTCCTCAGCACATCCTCCCCCCATTTTTTCCTAAGCATGATGCCCCAAGGCCTTTGCTCCCCAGTCCTGGTGAGTGGGCCCCACTCGCCGTCAGGGCCTGGCAGGGACTTGCTTGACCCCCTGACGGCCCCACTACTGTGGCTTTGCAGCTGCCTCCAAACAGTGGGGAGATTTAGCCCCTCACCTTGCTGAGCTTCTCCCCGTCTGTGTGTGGGATGAGTGTTTTCAGGGACTGAAACCCTGCATTGATGCTCTGCATGCGCCTTCGCTCGTTGCTGTTGGCGATCTCCCTGCGGATCCGTCGCTCCTGGTCCCTCTGCGTCTCCGGGGTCAGGGGGATGTTGGCCAGGCTGCAGCAGAGGAGCACGGTTAGAGATGGGCCCTCAAGGCTCCCCCAGCCAGTGGCCAGCCCTAGTGCCCAGCAGTGTGTTCTGGCCAGAGCCGCCTGCACCATTGCCTCTCCTGGCCACCCTCCCTCCCAAGGGGGTCTCCTTCGGATCTGTTCCTCATTGTAGCACAGAGTCCATGCCCGCAGCTCCACAGCACACTGGCATGTGGTGCCACGGAGGGTGCGCGCTGATGCTGCTTTGGAGACTCCCTGCAATCCAGGGAGGAGCAGGCCCCTCGTTCAGGGAGGCACACAGAGCAGCTCTGCTTTCAGGGACTTTACGGGCTCTACACTGCTGGGGCAAAAGGGCAGCTCAAGCCTCGAAATGACCCAGAGGCCCTTTGAGAGGGTGGGGTGCGCTGTTGCGCGCTGTCAGTCTGTTGTCCCAGTAGGGCTTTCAAAGAACCTCAACAGGGTGCTCTGCTTAAGGACCTTCCAATCTATTTTAATGTGCTTGACCGTTTCCAGGCCACACTTGACCCTCCGGTCCAGCTGCTAAAGCATCTTTTGTGCTGTTCCATTTACAGGAGCCGAGGCAGCAGCCCAAGTAAAACAGCATTTCCACACTAAGGAAACCAGAGCGGGCCCAACTTGCCCCCAACTTCACCCCAACCATCCAGGCCGGAAGATGGGAGCTGCCTCCTGCACCCCGCGCATCACTGGACTTTTGCACAACAGAAAAGGGGGCCCGACTTCTTGATCGTTGGGTTGCGTCTCCCGCATCAACCCGGCCCTGCAGCCGCGGACCCCCGGGGCACCTACCGCGCGCTTCCTCTGCCCGCGAGGAAGAGCCAGCGGGCACCGCGGGAAAGGGTCGCCTCGCATGCCGGCGGGGATGGGAGGCTCCCGGCGAGTAGAAGCGGGGAAGAGCCGCTGCCAGAGACGGCCCGGATCGGGGCTCCTTCGGAGCGGCCCGGAGAAGAGCCCGCGGCCTGCCCGGCCCAGCGCAGCGCCCCACGTGGAGGCCCAGCTGGCGGGGGGCGGGCACGCCGACGGGAGCCGTTCCGCCGCGCCTGCTCTTCCTGCTCCGCCGGGCGGGCTGCAGCGCACAAAGAGCGGCGCCCTGGCCGGCACGTGCGGCGGCGGGCAGCCTTTGTGCGAGGAGCGCGGCGTGGCCGGCCGAGCCCGGCACTACATGTCCCGGCAGCCCGCGGCGGCAAGGCCCGCCCCTTCGGAGGCTGCACAGTCACGGCCAGGCCCGGCCGCCGCGCTGCCAGTAAACACGCGGCGGGCTGGGAGAGGCCCGGCGGGGCGCGATATCTCGCGGGGGCCGGGGGAAAGCGGGGCCCGCCGCGCCCTTCCTCGCCCCGCCGCCCACCCCCGCTCCCTCCAGGGCAGCCCGGGGCGGAACATTGCTGCCCGCCGCGCTCCGGCAAACAGACCCACGTGCTCGGCCGCCGTCGCCGCCGCCATCCCCGTCCCTCCCGCGTTCCACGGCGGCCCCGGCGCCGCAGTCCGCCCGCCCGGCGCGCGCACCCACCTGCACAGCCCGCCGATCACCTCCTTCTCGGTCTTCCTGAAGTGCTGCAGCGGGGGCACCTTCTGCGCGGGTACCACGAAATACTCCATGCCCGGCCGGGATCGGGGGCGGCGGCGAGCGCGAGGGGCGGGCGGCGGGCGAGGACGCGTCCGCCGGTCCCGCGGTGCGTCTCCGGCTCTGGCCCTGCGCGTGTCTGCTCAAGGCGGGAAACAGCTGGGCGAGCGCAGCGCTGCCTCCCTCCCGCCCGCCCGCCTCCCTCCCTCCGCCGGCGCCGCCTCCGCCAGCCACCGGCCCATGTAAACAAAGGGCGATTCGCCGCGGCTGCCGCGCCACCCTCCCGCCTGCCACCCGGAGCAGCAGCAGTGCCGGCCGGCAGACCCGCCGAGGGAAGGCCCGGCCCGAGCGCGGCATTGACCGGGCGCTCGGAACTCGCAGCGGGCGGTCCGGGGCTGGGCTGTCTCCTCCCGCCTTGGTTCTGCGGCCCGCAGTCTCCTGGCGTCGGGGCTCTTGGCGGCGTGGAAGGGGCGAGGAACGGCCCCCAGATGGGGAGCCTGCGAGGGGGGCGAAGGAGCTGAGCCCCCCCCCCCTTCCTGCCTTACCAAGGGCGGGAGGCGAGGAGGCCTCTCCCCGCCAGGACAGGCTAGCTGCCTTACTCCCCAGAGCTGCTGCTGCCAGAGCGGCATCTCCAGGTGGAACCGACAGAAGTGTGGGGAGGCTTTGGTGCTCCCCGACTGACTTGGAGGCCGGCCTGGTTCAGCCGCTAAGGCTGTGGCAGAGGAGAGGCTGGGGCCTCTGTGGAAGCCTTACTTTGACCAAGTAGGGAAGCTGGGATTTGTATTCTGACACAGCTGACTGGATATGGACAGAGGTCTGCCTTGACTGGAACTTGCAATAGGGGCCAATTTTCCTGCAACTTATTCAAACGACCAGGTTAAGGAGTAGGCCAGGCCAAGCCCCACCAATGGCACTGTGCAGAGCAAACCAAGCCCTGGAGTAGCATCCAAGCCCTGTCCTAGGCCAGCCACAGGCAAGGACTGGAGAAGCCTGGTTACTCTGCCAGCTTGCTGGTGGCTGGCGATGTACCAGGCAATGCTTGCCCTGGGCCCACCCTTCTTGCTGAGGGATTGCTTGGGCCTCTTCTCATGGGCTTCTTAGGCCTGGCGGTCTTGTCACCCCACAACAGTGGATATAGCTGGGCATAGGGGTCCCCCTTGACCAACTGCTATGGTGTGCTACTGATCAGCCTTCCACTGCCCCCTCACCCCACCTGTGGTCACCTGTGAAGTGACCAGACACCTGGTCAGTCTCCTACAAAACACTAAACCAAAGTGAAGTAAGGTTCCTTCTAGCTTGTACGACCCAGCACCTCAATTAACATTTACACGATCAGCTAACCAAGGTGAACTATGTCAGTGCTGTGGGAAGATAGCCCACCAACTCCCACCATTCTGGATGGTTTCATGCCATATGCTTTGTCCAACTGGAGAATGCAAAGCAAAGCCCAAGTGTCAACATTATGGCTGGATGCAGTTTTAGGCTTAGTGCCGGCCTGGGGAGGACACCCATCCCCTTCAGGCAGAAGAGTGTGGTCTTGGTCACTTGAAAATCTGATGGGGGAACTGATTCTGGCCAACACTGATGCCTCTTTGTTCCTGAAGTGCTTGTCCAGGGAAGATACACCAAGGAAGGGAAGGCTGGGCTGGGGGAGATGAACCTGTATCTGGAGTACTCTTGGATCCAATCTGAGCCCATGGGCAACAGCATTGGATCTAGCCAGGGCAACACATGCTCAAGTGACTGGGTTAGTCCCTGCGGCAGAATGTAGTCAAGACAGTTGCTGCAGTGGGATTACACTCTGCTAGCCAAGACCAAAGAACACATGAATAGCATGCTGAGAATCAGGTTGGAGAGTCAGGAAGTCAAAGGATAGCTCCTTCCACGCCTTTGAACTGAATTGAACCAGCTTGACTGCAATTCCCGTTTTGCATGTTTCTAGTTCCCAAGAGTGAAGAGTCTGGTTTTCCTTTTGAGGTCTCTTCCTCTTTGCCCCATAGAAAGGGATGCCAGAACAGGACAAACATTACTGCCCCAATCCTGCCAAGAGGCTTGCTGGTAGCTCAGCTGAGCGCATCCCTGGCCTGGCAAACATCAACACAAGATGCAGTTCCTGGCTTATTTACCACACAATCTTCTCCAGGTCTATAGCGTGACTGCAGTTTTTCTTGCACCAGACAATCTCTCGTCTGAAATCAGGTCTGGGTCTCTTTGCCAGGACCTTGCTTTGCTTCCTCTCCAAACTGGAGTAAACGAACAGGCCAAAGATGCTCTAAATGCAACCAAAGGGGCCAGGTGGGCCCACAGCTGAGGGTACCATGACCAGCAGCATTGAACCAGGGGTCCCAGAGGGCAGAAGTCCAGCAGGGTGGCCCAAACACCCTCTTTTCTATGCTGGGTGACAGATTGCCGAGGGCCACACTGAGGCCAAGATGCCTCTGGGACAAGCAAAGGGCCTCTTATGTAAGGGAGACGGGATGGGCGATCCTCCACCTGCTCAAGATATCTGGGCCCCAACTTGATTCCCCGATCCCAATGTGGACTTGGAGGCAGACTTTTCTCTGGGGCCCATCGCCCACCCTCTGACCTAGAGCTTTTCAGTTCCCTGCAGTGAGGAGCAATAGAAAGCTTGTCTTTGTTAGAGTCCAAATGTCCCAGCATGAGTTGGAGGAGTGAACCACTTGGGGAAATCCAAGTGCTGTGGCTGAGGAGGGTTTGCACCACAGCCAGAGGCCCTCCCCGCTTGTGGCTAAGAGGATATAGCACAGCCATCTAGTTTCAGAGTTTATTTGCTTTCTCCCATTTTAAATTGACCCAGATCCAAAGTTCTCTTTCTATATGACAGAAATCACAAACATACAATACAAGGTGCTGGGAAGGCAGAGCAGAAAAAAACAGAATCATCACAGGCACATAAGAACAATTCCAGCAACAAAAGGAAAAAGTGCAAGGGATTCAATTCTCTTCCTGAATTACTTGAGTGAGTAAAGCCTTCCTCTTGGAGGTGCTGAAAAAGCTGGAGTGCTTCCCTGCCCTGGCACAGCTCAGCTGGGAAATGGGTCTTAAGTGCCACCTTTCAGCCGTCCAAGGAGCTGTTTGATCTGGGCTGATGGCAAAGCACCAGGTGTTACCAGCAATCCCCTGACCGCCATTGTTCCCCCACCCACTTGGAATTAGCTTGTGCAAGACAAAGGCAGACCCAGACATAAGCACTGAAATAATTTAAATGGGAGGCCATCAATTCCAACCCAGTTTCAGATTAATCAATTTCAGCTCTCCCACACAAACACCCTGAAACATGATGGCTCAATTGTTAGGGAAGGTGCAGGGGGCCCAATCTGGGATGCTTTCCCCAAGCAGTGGCCTCTAGTTGTGTTGGTCAGATCAGGCCCCAAAGATAGGCCAAACATGATATTAAGGTGATTTTAAGTCCTCCTGCCAGAATCTACTTTGCTAAGTTGTTGTGAAGACCAGCTAGAAGAATCCTGCGCCAGATTCTAAACCTCTGTGCCAAAAGGGCTGTGACAGGTACAACGTTTGCTGCTTATTGGGAAACCCAGTGAAGAAGCCCTGTTCTGAGATGCTGAGGTCAGGCTTAGCTGTCCTCTGGTGGCAGGAGGGGTACATGACTCACCATGAAACCCCCAGCAGATGCTCCAAAATGGGGAGGGTACCACAATGACGCTTCCAAGGAAGTTCTGGGCCTCCAGTTCTGAAGAGGGGGCCGGGGGCACCAGGGGAAGTGCTGTGGCATTTGGGGAACTTCTCCATCCAGACTAGAGAGCAACCTTAGTCCTTGGGACTGCTGCCAGGCCAGGCCACTCCCTGCCAAAGAGGAGGAAGGGCCGGGAGCTTTCCCCCAACAGGCAGTGGTGGCTAGCGGAGTCCCAGTGGCCATCTGGCATCCCCTCCTTCTGCCAGGGAAGACGGTACCCGAGGCATCCCGAGGGGCGCGGATTGTGGCCCAGGCTGAGGAGCGGCGGACCGGACAGAGATCTGAACGCCTTCTGCTCTCACAAGGGACCGCCGAGGGGCCCGGCGGAAGGAGAACAAAGCGGGAAAGCGGCTTTTGCTGAGCTCCATCTGGACGCCTTTGCCGGAAGAGGCCGCTTAGCGACCGAGAGCCTCGGGACACCAGTCTGCTGCTTGCCGCCTTCCATGGAGCGGGCGAGCCCAAGGCCGGAGGAAGAAGGGCGCCAAGGCCGGCCTGACACGAAAAAGCCCGGGTACCCCCGGCCGTGTCCGGCAAGGGCGTCCCCCTCCGCTCGGCCAGGCACCAGAATCTCCGCCCGCCCTCCGCGAGCCTTATCTGGGCGGGCTGGCACCGCCTCCACCTCCGGAAGAAGCCGCGCCGGCCCTGCGTTGCTGTGCGGAGGGGCCCGAAGTCTGGGCCCGCTTAGGCGGCGGGGCGGGGCGGGCAGCAGATTCCCTCCTCGGCAGGCGGCGCAGGCGGACGCGAGGGAGAACCCCCGGCCGGCCTGCGCCCGAGGTTGAAGGGGGCAAATCCCAGAGCGGACTCGGCCGTCGCCCTTTTCCTTCCGCGGCCTGCCCGTCAGCCCAGAGAGGCAGCGGGCCGGCCGTGACCCGTCGGAAGCCGGCTAGGAGAGTACCGAGCGCGACGGCTGCTCGGACCGGCAGCCTACCGGCCGTGCGATCCTCGCCTGTCCCGGCGCTACCGCTCCGCCCAACCTGGTTCTTCCGCAAATTCGCAGCCGGAGGTTGTCGGTCAGGACAAGGGGAAGGGGCCGGCCGCCCTCCCCGCCTCTCGCCCCTCCCCTCCCCTCCAGCAGGCGCCGCCTCCTCCATCGGCGCGGGACTCGCCCCCCGCTCGCGTCCCAGAGCTGGGGGAGGGGAGCCGGAGAGACCTTCCCCTTCGCCTCCCCCGCTGCCGCCCTCGCTCGCTCGCGCGCGCGCGCCGCATCTTCTCCACCCGCCCGCCCGCCCTGCCGAGGCGCAGATGTGGCGCTGCGGCCGTGCGCCCCATCGGTGCCGGTGGGGGTGGCCGAGGCGGAGCGGCGAGGCGCCCCCCGGAGGTCGCTCCCAAAGGTGAAAGCCTGCCAGGAACCCGCAAAGAGGGCAGCCCCAGCGCTGTTCCTGAACTCCTCCGCCCGGTCGCCTCGCCCCCGGGGGCGCGCACAAAGACGAGACGCCTCCCTCTCTTCCGCCACCCGGCCAACGCCAAGGTAAGGCGACGGGGGCGCGGGCGGTCGGGCGGGAGGGGGGGGCGCCTTTGGAGACCCGGGGGGGGAGGGCAATGGATCGGACCCAGATGGGGGAGGCCGTCGCGACGGCAAAACATGCCTGCCCTTTGCTGGAAGCCATTATCCCGCCGGCCGCTGCCCGCCGCCCCTTCTCTGCCCTGCTTGCTTTCAGCAAAGGGAACCTCGGCGCCCCCGCCCCGCGCCTTGCCTGGGGTTTCGTTCCCCGGACTGCGATAGGCAGCGCCCTCTGCCAGAGCAAAGCCCCTCCGGGCTTGAAATGACCCTTCCCGATCAGCCTAAGGGGGGAGAAGGGAGGAGAAACCGCAGGGCCGGCGCTCCCTCAGCCGGCACGAGGACGCAGGGCGCTCTGGGGTAGCCCTTCTTCGAAGGTCCTTTGGGACCGGCAGCGGGGATCCCCTTCCTGCTCTGCTCCAGCTGCCGGCCGCACATCCTCCAGCTCAAAGGCGGTTTCCAGGGCACAACCCGTGGCATCTCCTGGTCGGTTGGGAAGGACCCAGGCTTGCAACCCAATGCAGTCTGTCAGAGTGTGGGGTCTGAACAAGAGGGGTGGATCTGTGGTTTGTGGGGGAGCCAGGAGGAGCAGGAATGTCCTTGCAAGACATCCTGCCCCTCCCTGCGGACAGCCACCCAGGCATGCCCTAGCAGCAAAGTCCCAGCAGAGAGCAGGAAAACCTGGATGTGGCCATGTACTCTGTGCTGCCCCCCCCCCCCCCAAGACCCCTTTGGGAACGGTGAGGACTTGGAGCCCAGAAGGGGAGGCGCCAGAGACACCATTGGCCGCACTGGACACAGGGGGTACTCTGGCTAGAAGGCGAGCCGGCTTCCCCAGAGTGGGAAGTGTGTTTGACCTTGTCTCCCCTCCCCTCCCCTTTGCAGTTGATGCCCTTCCCAGCTTCACTGAGCAGGGGGCTGCAGGGATAATGCCCCCTCAGGACCCCCCACATTTCCCAGCCTGATTGGGTATTTCCCATAGCATTGGCATTTTCTCCTGGGGAGACCTTACTGCCCATTGAAACCTGTTCTTTTGAGGTGGGGGGGTGCTTTCCTGAAACTGCCCCATCTGTCTCTATTGCTCACCAGCCCTTCAGCTTAGCCACCCTCCCTTTCCTTGGCAATGAACTTCCCCGCTCAGCCAGGGCTGACCTCTTGCCCACTGTCTCTGCTTGAATGGGTCCTGTAGCCAGAAGCAGCAGCTTGGAGAGCAGGAGGGGGAGCAGGATGCCCTGGCGGGAGCCAGTTTGGCTGAGATATAGGCAGGGCAACCTAGGGGCCTCAAGAACCCCCATTTCTCATCATGCTGGAGACCCTCAATGGCTGAAACTGGCAGGGCTTGATTGTCTCCCCTGCCTTGATAGTCTTCCTGTTGTTGGAGGCTCCCCTTGCTTTGTAGTCTGGGGGCTCTGGATGATTCTCAGGAGGCAGGGCTGTTTGGGTGGAGAGAGGTGGGTGAGGGCAGATGTCGTGGCCTGCAGAACCTTTGAAGGTGAGATAGGCAGGAAAGGAGTTGCTCTCACTGGCAGGGGGGTGAGCTGCCTACTGAGCCGATGGGGTGCTGCCAACTGAATGGATCCCTGCCCCATCCAGGCACTGTCCATAGCTGCTTTCTGGGGTGCTTGACAGCCCAGTTGCCTCAAATCCCACCTGTGTCTTCCCCAAGTGTGGTGCTTCCCCAGGCCTCTCCACCCTGGGACAGGCTTCAGCCAGCTGTGTGGGGTGAGCCTGGGCCTCTACACATCTGAGAAGATGGCGCTCTGCTGGACAGACTGGGAGAGCCTGCTAGGTGCCCGGATCACAGCCAGGCTTAGGCTTTGCCTAGAACAGGCGGGGCCTCAGTCAAGGAGTGCCTGGAGCCAAGTGGGAGGAAAGGGACTCCTAGGTGGGCCAGTGGACTGAGCCTCCTCTGACTTCCTGCCAGAGGGTGGGGGCATGTTTGGAGGCACTTCCGGAGACTCCCAGCCAGAAGTGCCGCCAGTGCCCACCCTCCCTGCATCCCTACTAGATGGGCTTTGTGTGTTTAGTTCAACTTAGGATGGGCTGTGGGTTTGTGCTGATTTTGTTTATCACCAGTGCTAATGTTTTAGTTCTGTTTCACGGAGGGGAAGAACAGATAATTAGATGGATGTTGCAGGTATTTTATTATAAGTGCCCTGTATTATCTTTTGCTGGTAAAATACCGTGAATATATAAAAAGGAATACACCCTGGTGTACGTATTTACTCCAAAGGTTTAATGAGCTGTAATCAACTGAGCTGTTGGGTTGTTGGTGGCCCCATTAGCTCCCGATATATATTTGAGGGTTTGGAGAGTAGAAAAGTCAGATCCATCTCTTTACTGGAAAGTTGACTTGTGATTCGGTTAAACTGTGTGGCTGCTTCTCCATATGGTCCTGAGCCTTGAGCCACTCAGCAAAGAGGCGATCTGGGGGATTTGGTTGGACACCACTACAGCCTGGCTGGCGCTCTGGCCACGGGTAGCCGGACAGAGACACCAGCTGCTGATTTTAGCCTGCCTTCCTCACCAGAGAGTTGGCTCTCCTTCAGGTTGATGCGATCTGTGTCAGGCAACTGCTCTTCACCTGCCAGCAGTGCAGCCTGAACAACGAGAGTGCCTGGAAGACCCCTCCGGGGTGCCAGTCCTGGAGAGCTGCCTGAGAGAGCTGCCTCTGTGTTCTTGGCCGCTTCCTGACCACATCCAGTCCTTGCCTGGCTGTCCTCTATGAGTCAGTAGAGGAGGGAAGTGGTGAGGTGGGTCTGCCAGGGATGAAGGAGCTGCGCCCAAGCATGGAGGGGGTGGGGGCAGCTCTGGCCCCGAATGCCCAGCCATCCCGCCTCCCTCTGAAGGCTCAAAGTCTTAAGGGAACAGCTTCTGTCCATCTGCCAGGCTTGGCTTGGCCGCTCCTTGTTGTCCTCCCCCCAGCGTCCTCTGTTGGCCAACACTGGAGGGACATTAGGTGCCTCTGCACATCTGTGGAAGGAGGCCTGCTGGCCCCTCCTGGAAGTGGCTCCCTCGGTCGACTTCCTTTGGATTCTGGGAAGGCTTGTTCCCAGGAATGTTCTGCTCTGGGGCCAGTTTGGTTTGGCAGCTGCTGCTGCCTCGCAGGGCGGGGGAGTTGCTTCCCATCCAGTGTCCCACCCAGCCCAGCTCCTGGGAGCAGCTCAGGAATCCAGCGAGAGGCCACTGGAATATGGTGGCGGGGTGGAGGGGGAGCCAGACTCCTTGGAGGCAGCAGGCTGCTCTGCGCAGCAGGCACAGCAGCTCCTCCTTTGGCACTCCATGCTCTCTGCCTGGGAAATGGTGCCCACATCCTGAAGCCACCACGCTGGGGCCTCCCCCAGACTGCCTCTGCCCTGGTCTACTGCCACCAAAGCATCCTGGAGCCCTGATGCAAATGCTTTGCTGCGTGGATCTGGCAGCAGGAGACGGAAGGCCCCTGGCCATGCGCTTGGCTTCTGGCGCCCGCCAGGACTTGGTTGAAGCCGGCCAGAGGTTCTTCTGCCAGGGGGCCGCTGGCACGGGAGAGCCTCTGGAGCAGGCAGGACTCTGTTCAGGCATTCCTCCTGGGGGAGGGGCCAAGGCTGGGCAAGGGGGCCTCCCCATGTGGAAGAGCATCAGTGCAGGGAGGTGGGCAAGGGCTCCCCTGAACTACCTCTGCCCTGCTGTGGCCTGCATCTTGAATGGGGGGGCTCCTAGGGGGTGGAGTCTGATCTTTCCCAACTGCATCCTTCCGTGCACCGCCTTTGTCTCTGCTCTGGGCACACTCACTCATGAACCCTTTGCGCCAGGTGTGGGGTGCGGCTGCGTCAGGGTAGGGGCTGGGTTAAGCCAGGGCTTCCTCCAGGAGAGGCCCACAGTGGGGCCTGACACCTGCATTCACCTCTTCAGCTGCTCTGCAGCCCTCCCCCCTTCTCCCAGTCCCAGGAAGAGGGCGAGGGTGTAGGTCGGTGCTAGAAGCGACCCTCCCCACTGGGCCTCGGGCTGGCCCGAAGTGCGGAGCCTGGGTCTGGGGGAGAGGGGTTGCAAAGGTCTTTGCCCCTCTCTCAAAGGCGCGGATCCCCCCCCCTCCCCCGTCTCTGCATTGCAGACTCCGCGCTGGCCTCGCCGGGGTGCTTCTCCCTCCGCCTGCCCGCCCCCCACCCCACTTCCAGGGAGGGGCCTGCGCATTCCAGCGTGTCTGAGCCGCAGCCCGGCTGGGCTCAGCGCCAAGGCCGGCGGGGAGGGCGAGCAGGAGCTGGCCTGCGCCATCCGGGTCGGGTGAGTTCGCAGGTGCCGCCCAAAGCCGGGCGGGGAGCGCGGCATGCCAGGCCCACGGAGAGCGCCGGTGTCGGGGGGGGCGCACTGCCCGCCCGGCGGCTTTGCCGGAGAGGGAAGGCACGCCGCCCCTTCCTGCGCCCGGCCTGTCCTTGGATGCGGCTGCGGCAGCGGCAGACGGGGCGGGCGCTGCTGGCGGCCGGGGGCGCGGTGGTGGCCCGGCGGGAGGAAAAGCAAAAGCCGCGGCCTCGGGCTGAACCGCCTCAAAGGAGCGCCAGCAGGTCAGGCAGGCGAGCAGCGGTTGCGCCTCTGAGCATGGATAGAGTGTCAGAAGCGGCGCTGCCGGCGGGGTCGAGTGCGGAGGCCGGCCGGGCGAGTGGGAGGAAGGGGAGACACGTGTCAGCAGGCGGCCCGCTTGGCTCGCCGGGCGGCCGTGGATGCTGCGCCGTGTTGTTCCCCGGGCCGTCCGGGCGCCGCTTCAGGCAGCCGAGCTGAGCAGAGGGGGCCGCATGGGGGTGGGGGCTGGCTGGACAGGGCCGGCAGCAACCTCGAGAGCCCAGCAGCTTTTGCTCTTCTGCCCAAATACCAAAGAGCAACTAGCGTTGCCCCCTGCAAAAGAAGCCCGGCCCTCCCGGTGAAGTGGGCGCTTTGACCACTTGGAAACGGCTTTAGCAAGCCTCCGGGCTCCTTCCCAATTCCCAAGGTGGCTGCTTTTGGCCGGGGGTGGGTGGGTTCGGGAGGCCTGGGCCAGGAAGCGCCCCCCCCCCCCCCCACAGCCTGCAGGCAAGAACTAGGAGCAGCTGTTTGCGATTGGAAGGCCTTCCTGTGGGGGAGGGAGTGTTGGCACCCACAAAGTGAAAGCCCGATGAGAGGGAGGGTAGCCTGATGGCCTTGCTTTTGCAACTCCCCCGTCCCATTGTGCCCCAACTATTGTGGAGGGCATTGGTTAGGGAAGCAGGAGGAGGGCAGGGAGCAAGCAGCTGGGTTTTCCCACCCGATTGATTGCTGGCCCCCTCGGACCCTTCCCTGCGGAGAGGAGGAGGCTGCCCAGGCCAGCCACCTCTTGCACCCCCAGAAGTAGCAAACACTGGGGACAAACCAGCACATGCTGGCATCCCTTCCTTTCCGATTCTCACGCAGGGCAACAGAAGACACCCACCCACCCAGTCTACCCCAACTGACCAGAGCAGCCTGCTCCCTCGCTGCTGGCCCCCCATGCATTCCTTGGATGAGCCCCTGGACCTCAAGCTGAGCGTCTCCAAACTCCCGGCCACGCGAGAGAAGCATGACTGGGCCCTGGGCAGCCACCAGGGCCGAGCCCTGTGCCAGATCTCAGAAGACGAGGGCTACCTGGCAGCCGGTCTGGGCTCCCTTCGTTCCCCTCCGGAGGGTGAGTAGCAGGCAGGGAAGGTGGGGCTAGCTGCTCCCTCACTGGCGGGCAAGGGGTGCCCCACTTGCTGATCCTGATCCATCTTTGCCCCCTCCAGGCCTCCAGCCACAACGCCAAGACAAGAGAGACCATCGGTTCTCCTCGCCTCCTACCGTTGACCTGAGCCTGTCTCCTTCTCCGCCAGGCCGGGACACCCTCCCCAGCGGCAGCACATCCGCCTCCCCAGACAGGCAGAGCAGTGGAGGATTGGTGAACTGTGCCAGCTTGCGTGTAGGTGTGGGGGTGGGGAGTGTGTGCAATAGGGTGTTCCAACTCTCTGGGGGGGCTCACAAAGCCCAGGTGTGCCAGAGCTTTTCTGGACCTCCCTCAAGGCCTGAAGCAGCGACAGGGTCTGTGCCGTCCCACCCCCACTCCCCCCCCGGTGGCTTTCGAGGGGATGTCGTGTCTAATGGCCACTGGCGCTCCTGAGCAAGACGGGGGGAGGGGGGGAAGCACCCCCTGGCCTGGCCATCCCCAGCATCTTTTCTGAGCCGCCGAGTCTGCTTCTAGCTCTTCCCGAGGAGCCTGGCTTTCCCCTCTGTTGCCAAGCCTGGGAAGGGGCCTCTGCCCTAGGTAGAACAGACACCCCCACTCATTATGGGGGGAGGAATGGGCTGCCCGTCAACTGCCCCTCCTGCCCCCGCCAGGACCTGCAGTCCCTGCGCTACCTTGAGAGTCTCCGCAGCTCCTTCCAGTTCTTCCTGCCTCTGAATGCAGGAGGGTCCCTGCACCTGCCCACCTCCACTTTCCTGGCGCCCTCCAAGGAGAAGCGGCTCCCTTTGGATACGGCTGTGCAGAAGCAGTTGGTGTGCCGCTGGTCGAAGGTGAGCAGAGTCTCCTTTCAAACCTGCCTTTGCCAAGCCGGGGTGCCTGTGCTCTTCTCCGGTGACCCCAGGCCTCCCTCTCCCCCCCGCCCCCCCAGTGCAACCAGCTGTTTGAGCTCCTGCAAGACCTGGTGGACCACGTCAACGACTTCCACGTGAAGCCAGAGAAGGATGCCGGCTATCATTGCCACTGGGAGGGTTGTGCCCGCCATGGTCGGGGCTTCAATGCCAGGTAACACTTTCTGTGCTGCTGAGCAGGGGTGGGGCCAGCCACGGCTCACCAACTGCAATGCTCCAGTGAGCATGAAATGCCTGGGGAAGGCTGCTCTGGTCTTGCTTGCACAGGGCCATTTTGTTGGTCTCCTGGCCATGGCCACAACTTGCCCAAGCCGTTCTTCCTGGCAGGAAGCCCGGCTTTGGTCTTTGGAAGCAGCCCCAGCTGCTGAGGTGCTGGGGCGGTGGAAAGGCCCCCCCTTGCCAGTGGCTTTTGCTCTGCAGGTATAAGATGCTGATTCACATCCGCACACACACCAATGAGAAGCCTCACCGCTGCCCCACCTGCAACAAGAGCTTCTCCCGGCTAGAGAACCTGAAGATCCACAACCGCTCCCACACAGGTGAGTCTGACTGGGGTTCGACCCCCCCCCATAAGCACGGCTTCCCTCCAGACCGGCCAGCCCCCCAGATGTGCTCTCCCGTTGGGCTGGGATCCAATCTGCCCCCGAGCGGTCCTGCAGAGGGCAATGGGATGGCCTGGGGGTCCCGCGGGGTGGAGGTAAGCAAGAGCCCCTCCTCCCCCTGAAGCAGCCCTGCTCCCCTCTTTCTGCAGGGGAGAAGCCTTACCTCTGCCCCTACGAAGGCTGCAGCAAGCGCTACTCCAACTCCAGCGACCGCTTCAAGCACACCCGCACTCACTACGTGGACAAGCCCTACCACTGCAAGATGCCCGGCTGCCACAAGCGCTACACCGACCCCAGCTCTCTCCGCAAGCACATCAAGGCCCATGGGCACTTCATCACCCGCCAGCAGCAGGAGCTGCTCCAGCTGCAGCCCCCCAAGGGCCCCCCCCTCACGGCTGACGGGTCATACCTCAGCGGGGCACAGATCATTGTGCCTAACCCGGCCGCCCTCTTTGGCAGCCACAGCCTGCCCCTCCCCCTCCCCCAGGGCCCCCTAGATCTCAGCACCTTCGCCTGTGGGGGGCTGGGCACGGCCGCCATCGCAGGCCTGCCCAGCCCCACACTCGCCCCTTTGAACTTGGCCAAGAACCCCCTGCTGGCCTCCCCTTTCTCGGTGGGCAGCCTGGGGCTGCCAGTGGTGTCCTTGCTGGCTGGCACCTCCGCCAAGGGAGCTGTTGAGCGAGGGCAGGAGAGCAGGGACCGGCCCTTCAAAGGCGACAGCAGCCGATGCAAGGAGACCAGTGAGAGAGTGAAACTGGCCAGGCTGCGGACAACTACGGATGGCCTCTCTCTGCTCCCTGGGGGCGTCCTGGACCTGTCCACTGGCATGAACTCAGGGGCAGCTGCTGACACTCTGCCACCGGGCTGGATGGTGATCCCAGCTGGCTCCGTTTTGCTGAAGGAAGCTGTGGTGAACTAAGTAGGGAAGAGCAAGGAGGAGGAGGAGGAGGACTGGAAGGGCACCTTCAATCCGAGCGAGGGAGCGATCCAAGACTCCTTGTGAGGAAGACCTGCTGAGCTGCTCCTGGGACTCTTCCCTCCCCCCCCCCGCCCTCCCCCCCTTTGTTCCTCCCACTCCACATGGCACCTGGGGCTTTTCAAGGGGGGGGGGGGGCATCTCTGAGCAGAGCAATAAGAAGCTTCCCGGGGCAGCAGCCAGGGATTCTGCCCTTCCCTCTGCCCGTTCTGCCAAATGCCAGGCAGGGCCGACCCAGGAGCGCCAATGGAGGAAGCAGCGCTGCTTGGTTCATCCCCAGCAAGATCTCCTCAACCCGGCTCCCCTTGTCCCAGCCTGGCTTCAGCTCAAGCAGCACTGGGGGAGCCCACTTGAAGAATCCTCTGCCCAAAGCTGCCGCCTTCTTTTGGCCCCTTTGGTGCTGGCAGCAGCAGCAGCAGCCACGGGGCCGGCCTCGCTGTGCCCAATTTGTTCCTATCTGCCTTTGGGGTGCTTCCCCTGCTCCCCCCCCCCATTTTTTCTCTGGAGCCCAGCAGCGCCACCCTGTGGCTCAGGCTTTTTCCTCCCCCTTTTGGCTGCTGTTCAGAAGCCAATCCTGGAAGGGCTGCTAGGGGCTCCCTCCCTCTCCTCCAGCCCAGGGCTTCTGCCTGGTTCAGGCCTCTCTGACAAGGCACACCGTGGCGTGTGCTGCTGACCAGACCGTTCCCTGACGCAGAGGAATTGAGCTGTGCAATTCCCTCTATGAGCAGTTTCTTATGTTAAAGCTGTGCATCACCTTCCAGGGGCAGTGGGGATGGGAAGACGGCAAAGCCTCCCCGGATTGAAGGTTCAGACTGCAGGGTCCTGGGCTGCTCCTGCCCTCCTCCTCTTCATTTGGGGGGCCAGGGGAGAAGCATTCCTTGCTTTTAGGAAAGCAGAGCACTGGACAAGCTGGCACCTTTTATGCAGATCCGAGATGACTTGCTACGATTCCAGCAGGAAGCCATGAACTTGTCAAGCCTGGCCAGGAGAGAGCTGGCACGGGTGGGAAAAACATCCCATTTCCCCTAAAAACGCCCTGCTGCCAGCTGTACTCGCTTCAGGAGCCCAGTGGAGAAGCAGCATTTGCTTTACACCCCTCACCCACCCCTTGGCTCCTGCAGCAGCCCAGGTTACCTCTTGACTGCCCTCCTTGTTCTGGTGGGACACTCTGTTTCCAAACGCCTTTCCTAGACAAGGGCATCTCTGGGTACCCCCCTATAAATCCCCCTTAAGGGACCTGCAACTCTCCCTCTGCCATCTACATACCACCCATGCACAACCCGGCAGACAATTCCTGGCAGGCCTTCAGTGGTCCACATAGTGCCAAGGATCCAGAACAGCCGGGCAGGGGAGCTGGACTCCCAAGCACATGCATGCCTGCTCTGGGGCTCCCACTTGGAGCATCCCGCTGGGCAAACCGGCCTCAGAGTCGATGGACGCAGGCTGCCAGTGTTTCCCTGTTTCTAAGTGCCTTTTGATTGTAGGTTATGTTGGGGGTGATGCCCTCCTCTTGCCTCTGTTATGTTAGCATAGTTTTAAGACAGAAAAAGATAAGCTATAACTTGACCCACTTGGTCCTCCAGAAGAGGATGATTATGACAAGAACAATAAACTACACAAAAAAGCCTTGCTCGGTGCTGGTGATGTCTGTGTTTAGGGATGGGGGGCGTTCGGAGAAAAGGAGACTTCACATACTCTCCCGCCCATTTAAGCTGTGATGCCACAGCAAAACCCAAGCTATCCTCTTCTGGCTTGGTGTCATGTGCAGCCCACAGCAGGAGAGCTGGTGTTGGGCAATCAGACTAAGGCAAGGCCCCATAAGCAGCTGGTCAGGTGCCTGGCCTACCTGGGAGAACAGGGCATGCTTGGACAGTCAGTCATAATTTCCCCCTTCGAGAGGCAAGTCTTAACTGAAATACCACCAGGGATATTCTGCAGGGAGGCAGGCTGGCTGCCTGGCTTCTCACTGCAAGAGGGGCAAGCGTGTTTTTTCCTCTGGGCTTGAGGAAGCAGCTATTAGGGAAGCTGCATAGAAAAAGAGGGCAAACCAGCCTTGCCATCTTATAACCTCGGCAACTGAGCTGGTGTGGGAATCTGGAACCTCCTGCATCCTGGCACTCCTTTCCTGGAAGACAATGCGAGACCAGCTACACAAGGGCTATTTATTGCTAGCTATAATTTAGATGGGGCACCAGTGCAAGAGAGAGGCTGTGCTACGTGCCTGGCTTGGGTGGCGAGTCTTGTTCCCTCTGGGGCTGGATCCTCAGCTCCTCGTCCAGCCGCTCCTTGGCTCTCACCACCTGCAGGGCAGAGGGTTGGCACTCCAGAGACTTCAGAGGCACGTGTGGCAGAGTGCCCACCCACTTTGCGGCGGCAAGCAGCCACCAGAGAGCAGCACCGCCCAGGAGAAGCCTGGGGGGCAGATCACAGGAGGCTTTAACAGCGGGGGAGGGAGGGAGGCGCAGAAAATACCAGCCGGACCTGCCAAGGTTGCCCGGACGAGCTCCCCCCCCACGTGGACCTGGAGGGCTTCAAAACGCTGTGCCAGAAAAGGGGGAGGGACCGAGGGATGCCTCGGACCTAAAGCGCCGGCCGTCAACAGAGAGCAGCGACGCTCCAGCAGGCAGCCGTCATTCCTGCCCTCCGCCCGGGCGGAGAGCCGGTTGACTCACCTTGGACTGCAGGTAAAAGGAGCCCCCCACGGACTTGTCGTTCACCTTAAACAAATGCTCGTAGTTCTACCGAAAAAAAGCAGACAATGCCGGGTCAGGTTCAGCGGGTCTTTACTTCTCCGCTTCGCCGTCGCGCAGGGGCCGCTGCCCGAGAGCCCTCCCGGCCCGAAGCCGCCGCGCCGGCCCACCTTCTGGATCTCCTCCGGGCTGAGTGTGGAGACGTTGAGGATCTGCTGAGCTTCCTGCAGGCTGATCCCGGAGAGGCTGGAGGCCGCCCAGGACTGGGCGCCCGCCCGCCCGCGCGTCTCGGCGGCCGCTTGGCTGGCTGCTCGGGGACAAGGCAGCTTAGCGTCCCGCCAGGGACCGAGAGTCCGCGCCCGGCGCCCCCCGGCCCGGCTTACCTGCGAACTCCTGCCGCAATGCGCGGGCGAAGGCGCGGCCCACGACCTGGGCGCCCACCAGCACGATCTGCGCCAGGTACTTGGCCTGCGGAGACAATGGCGGTCAGGCCCGGCTCTCCCGGCCCGCCGCCCGCCGCCCGCCGCCCGCTCACCATGTCCGCCGCAGGAGCGCAGCTCAGAACGCCCGAGAAGAGTGCGGCCGGAAGGAGCAGTCCTTCGTCCCGGAAGCAGCCATGGAGGAGCGGCCAGAGCACCCCGTGAGGCGGCGCACGCGAAGGCGACTTCAGTGGCAGCCTCCGGTACTGCGCGGGAGCCACCCTGCGGCAATCCCGAGCGCAGCGACTTCTCCGAGCTTAGCGATCGCTCCGAGGCGGCCCGCGTTGCCTCCTCCTGCCCTGCAGGCACCCTGGAAAGACTTGGCCCAGCTGCTCCTGGAAGCTGCTGCGAGAGCTTTGCCACCCTTCCCGCCATCTACCGGGGGACGGAGCCCTGAGCTGCGCCCAACTCACCCGGGGTGGGCGAGGGGCAAGGGCCTCCTTTGACCGCGACCAGGGGCAACCTGCCTCCAAAGGGGCCTGATTATGGGCAGCCTTTGGTAGGAGCTCCGGTGCAAGAACCACCCTGGTGCCCAAAGAAAGGGCCTTCCCAGCCAGGGGAGCTGGGCTTCTGCACTTTTATAGCCGGCAGAACTGAGGAAGTGAAACCTGTGGATTTAGGGGAGCTGGTGGGGAGAAGCTGCCCAGAAGCCCAGGTGTAACTCTGCTCCCCCCCCCCCCCCACGCAGTCCTTCATCAGCAGTGACAGGAGTGTCTGTGGGCTTCTGGCTCTTCCCCACTGGAGAAGTCGGAGCAGAGAGCGCTCCTCAGGAAGAGGCAGCCAGGGGGTCGCATCCTTCCAGCTGGGAAGCCACAGAAGGAATAAAGACACAGGAGACACCAGAACAGGAGGAAGCAGGTTTTCATGTTAGGGTTACACCCAGCAAGACAGAATCAGCTGGAGAAAGGAGCTTCCTCCCGAGAAGGCAGCTGGTGAACAGAAGCTTCTGCAGCTTCAGGATGCCAGCCTGGAATCACTTGGGCATATGTGGGCAGTGAACAAGCCCCAAGGATGCTTGCAACTGGCCCACCAGCTTCAAAGCAGCAAGTCGAGAAGAGGCCCTTCACAGCCTGAGATGGAACAGAAAGGCTCCTACCAAGGACAGACCCCGAGGACGCCTGTGTTGGGTGGAGGCCGCGGCTGTCCTCAGGAAGCAGAGCTGCGTCAGGCAATAGTACGCAGGTGGTCTGAGTCCCCATCCCAGCAGGAGGGCAGCCCCTGAGCAGAAGCAGCAAGTGGGGAAGCAGCTAGCCGGTGGGGAGCAGCCTGCAGCCCGAGCCTGATGCTTCCTTCCATCCCGGGCTCTGCGGGGGCTGCAGGCAGAGAGGCAGCATCAGTCTTTCCAGTGTCTGCAGCTACTCCTACACAGCAATAAGAGATGGACAAGGCTCAGCAATGTCAGGCCAGCTGCTTGAAGTCACCTGCCGTGGGTAGTGGGACAAAGTTCATCCCTCCAAAGTGAAAGACCCTCCACAGACAGAGGTTTGGTGCTAGCCAGCCCTTAGTGGCTCACCACCCTGGAATAAAGGAAACAGGGAGGGAGATGAGAGGGAGGAAGAGAGAGAGAGAAGAAGAGAGAGGGAGGAAGAGGGAAAGAGAGAGGAAGGAAGAGGGAAAGAGAGAGGGAGGGAGGGAGAGGGAAGAAGAGAGGGAGAGGGAGGGAGAGAGAGGGAGGAAGAGAGGGAGGGAGAGACAGAGAGGGAGGGAGAGGGGGGGAGAGAGGGGAAGAGAGGGAGGGAGGGAGAGGGGAGGGAGAGCGAAGAAGAGAGAGGAAGAGGAGAGGGAGAGAGGGAGGAAGAGAGAGGGAGGGAGAGACGGAGAGACAGAGAGAGAGAGGGAAGAAGAGGGAGGGAGAGGGAGAGGGAGGGAGAGAGGAGAGAGAGAGAGGGAGGGAGAGGGGGAGAGAGGGTGAGAGGGAGAGGGAGGGAGAGAGGAGAGAGAGAGAGGGAGGGAGAGGGGGAGAGAGAGGGAGGGAGAGAGAGAGGGAGGGAGGGAGAGGGGGGAGGGAGAGGGAGAGGGAGGGGGAGGGAGAGAGAAGAAGAGGGAAGGAGGGAGAGAGAGAGAGGGAGGGAGGGAGAGAAAGAGGGAGGGAGGGAGGGGGAGAGGGAGAGGAAAGGAGACGAGAGAGTAGAATCTCTCGGGGCTTAGTTGGAGAAGCCAACTGGTGGGGAGCAGCTTGCTGCCTGAGTCTGACCCTCCCATCCCGGGCTCTGAGGGGGCTGCCCTCCGTGCCACCCACAAGAATGGGACCCTCCCAGCCTTGTGCTTACCCACTCCTCTTCATCTACTCCCTCCAAGGAGTCCTGCGGGAGGGGGTCGTCTCGGTTCCCCAGCTTGGCCACCATGGCACTGAGCAGCTGCAGAGAACGGGTGTTAGAGGGGGCTTCTTCACCCCAAGGCAGTGGAACTGCCCTTCTCCCAGTGTAAGGAGATGAAAGAGAGTGAAGGCTCACCTCCTCTTTCTTCTGCTCGTCGGATTTCTCTTTCAGGTAGGTGGAGGAAGGCAGGGATTTCCGGCTGGGGGCTTCCTTGGGCACTTGGCTCACTGCATGGGGAAAGGCAGTAAGAGCCCCTTGTTCGCTTGTCCACTGAACTCCTTCAGCCCTCCCTGCTCAGCCCCCCCTCCCCTCTTACCTGAGGTCATGTCCTGCGGTTGCAGGCTGATTGTTTGATGCTGCTTGTTAGCGCCCTTCAGCCAGGCTGTGGCTGGCAGGGCAGGTTCCCACCACACCTGCGTGGCAGGGAAAAGGTCATCCTGGAAGAATTCTTTCTATGGGAAGGAAATGCCCCACGGCTCATGAGAGGCTGGACACAGAAGCTACCCTGGAGCATCTGTGGCAATGCTGAGCCTCTTGGGCAGGCTCTGAACTGGGGGGGGGGGGCAAGTATTAGACTGGGGGCAGGTCCCTCCCCTGAAGAAAGGTGCTGGGCAGCTGCAAGAGATAAGGGTGGGCCCTTCCATGCACGTGCCTGGCTGTAGGTAAGTACAGGACCCTGGAGCTAGCACCACGGAAGGTCACATTCCCCATGCGAGCCTCCTTGGGGGTTGGAGCAAACGAATGGACATAGAAAGAATACGGGGCACAGGGAGGCCTTCTGATGCATTCAACTGAAGCTCGCCAATTGCAAGTGTTGCTTGGCAGTGTGGACTGAAGGTCTGAGCAATGCATGCATAGACCCCCCCCTCCGACCGCAGACCCACACACACACGCACGCATGTGCACACACACGGCTCTAAAAGCCAAGCCTTGGGGTTCTACCTTGACCCTGGGGACTCGGAAGGCCACCGGCTCAATGGAGGTCTGCCGGAGGCGCAGTGCCCGGGCAATCTCAACTTCCCGCACATCACACGCCGTCTTGGGCAGGAAGTGAAAACCCTGGAGCAGTCGAGGAGAGAGAGAGACTGACCAGTTGTCTTGCAAGGAACAACTCTCCAACCAGCACCCCAGAGATCCTGCAAAAGCTTCTCTGCTGTCTGGATGCTCTGGCCCTGGATGGCCACAAGAGGGCAGGCCGCCTAATACTGGTCAAAGGATCCCCCAGCAGAGGAAGAGGCCTCCTGGTGGCCAGGTAGGTCAACAGACACTGAGGGAAGGCGGCCCCAAAGTTCTTCCCCTCTGGGATGCCGTTCCAGCCTCTGGCAGGGACCACCACTCCCTGGCTGGCAGTGCTGGGGGGGCAGGCAGGAGGGCCGCTGCTTCATTCTTTGTCCTCTGCAGCCTTTTCAGAAGTCTCACACAAAGTTTTGGCACTCACAGTGTCAAAAGAAGCAGAGTCCAGTGAAGACTCCAACCTGAAAGGATTTCTCAGCATCCCAACCTTGTTTCTCCACAGGTCCCAGCAGGTGCCTCACCTTGTGGGGGTCGTAGGAGAGGAAGCTGTTGCACTCCAGGAAGAAAGGGGCCTCTGGGACCACCTCATAGACAAAGACCCTCGTGTCGCCCTAAGCTCCCAGAAGAGAGAAGAGGTAGAAGGCACAGCCTCGGCTGGGGGCTCCTGTCCAAGCCTTACACAAAGGCCAAACTGGTGCCATGGCAACCAGCCAGGAGAAATGCAGTGGGGGGAAGCTGAATCCCTCTGAGTGGGAAACTGGGCTCCACACACCAGATGCCCAGAGGCTAGAGGCAAAAGAAGAGCCATGTTTGTGTGTCCCCCATAAGGATACTGCAGGGCAGGGGCCAGATGGCCTGTGTTGCTCCCCTGGACATGCCCCAAAGCCCTGGCCCTGAGTGGCAGGCTCTCCCTTCCCTCTTGGCTCACCTTGCCTGTGAAGAAGGCCACACTGGTGTCCATGTCATAGAAAGGGATGAGGGTGGAGGGAGAGACGTCCAGGCCGAGGGTGGCTAGGGGTCCAGGAGCCAGGGCCTCAGCCTGGTACAAGGAGAGCTGGCGTTCGCTGCGGCTGAAAGAGGAAAGGGGAGAAAGAGATGAGACAGGCTGTGCTCTTGCAGGCAATCCGGAGACTGCCGGTGGGGAGGGGGGCTCACCTGTCAAAGCCGGAGACCAGCATGTATTTGCCACTACAGACCCAGGTGACACGGGCACCTCGGCCCCCCTTAGGCCCTGGACCATCCTGTGAGGGGGCAAGGAAGGAGATGCTTCAGAAAGAGAATGGGCTACAGCTGCCAATTGGGCTGTCTGGGATACAAGTGGGTGCTGCCCTCCAGAAAAGCCTGCCTGGACCCTGACCTGCAAGGGCTGCCTAGCCTGCCGAGGCTCGTAAACTCGCACTTTGCCATCCTTGCTGACAGTTGCCAGGCAGCATCCATTGGGGCTCCAGGCCAGGCTGAAGATCTGAAAGCAACAACAGGTCAACTGCCAAGGCTGGCTGAGGGAGGCTTGCGGCTCCAGGACACTGGGTCGGCCAGCCCACCCCGCAAGGTGGACTCCAGGCCCCGCCATCAGGGTGGATGCTGTCTCTGCCGGCAGCCAGGGCTGCCAGACCGACTTCACTGCTGGCTATTCGGCAGGACACTTCTGGGTGTAACAAAGAACTTGGAGATGCTGCCGTGCTCCCCACCTGGTCCGTGTGGCCGTGCAGTCCCAGCTCCTGCCTCCCTGTGCGCACATCCCAGATCCGGACACTCTTGTCATAGGAGGAGGAGGCCAAGATATCGGCGGCCAGAGGGTGGAACTTGATGGAGTAGATCTTCTCTGTGTGGCCTGGCATGAGGAGGAGAGAGGCTGCATTCAGAGCAGCGCTAGGCCTCCCTAGGCTGATCCTGCCTTGGCCAGCCACAAGGAGAATGGGGGGAGGGAGGGGGCGCTGACCTCTCAAGACCACTTCTGGCTCCAGCAGTTGCTTCTGCAGCCCGGTTGGCTCAACCCGCCACAGCCGAATCTTGGTGTCTTCTCCAGCTGCATCAAAGGGGGAAGAAAGGACCCGCGTGATGGGGTGTGGCCCTGTGGCAGAGCTGAGCCAGCCCAAAGGCTGGGGTGCACGGACAGCCTCCCCGGAGAAAGACCCCCCGGTCCCTACCGATGGCTAGGCGCTGCTCATCAAAGGGATCCCAGCACAGATCCGAGATGGGTGCCCCATTCTGGATGGTGGGCATGGGGGTGTCAGGGAGTCGCCCTGGCTGGGAGAGCTTGGGAGACAGGGAAGGAAGCCATGTGCATGGTGCTCTCTGCCACTCCTCCTTGTCCTTGCCAAGGCAGAGGGAGCCCCCCCGCCCCCCGGCAGTCTGCAGCTGGCCATGAGGCTGGTGTTTCACCTCCAAAATGGCCACCTGTCCGCCTGTGGCAAGCAATGGGATGGCGATGCGATGCCGGTTGGCGCAAAAGCCATCACACTCTCCTGGTGTGGTGAGGCTCAAGCCTCGCAGGTTGGTGATGTGAGTGCTGCGAGGCAAGACGGTCCCCTCGATGTGCCGGAAGGCAGAACTCGGGCCTGGAGATGAAGGCAAGGGATGAGAGGGGCTGCCCCATGGATCTGCCTTGTGCCCCACAGCATCCACACCTCAACAAAGCACCCTTTAAGGCAGCCCGGGCATTCTTGGTGGTGTCCTTGGCCCACAGACCCTTACCCAGAATATTCTGCAGGGACCGCTGGCTTGGGCTGGAGGAAAAGCCACTGGTGGCAGAGAGAGATGGGGCAGCGCTGGAGGGAGATGCCAGAGAGCTGCCAGGAGAGGACAGGCTGCTGCCCACCTGGCAAAAAGCAATGTCATGTGTCAGCCAGTTGCAAGCGGGCTGGAGTCCAGTACACCGAGGGGAAGAATGGGGGCAGGCCCAGATCATCCCTGCTCAAAGGAAACTGGGACCAGGGCACCCCGGAAAGTGGGCAAAGCTACCAGATGCCCCGTCAGCCACAGCCACTCACACTGTTGTCCAGATCCTTGGCCTGATCCCCTGCCTCCACGTGGGCAGAGGGTGGGTGCTGGCTGCCTTGGTCAAGGTGAGGCAGGTAGGCAGAGAGGAAGCCCGGGCTGGGCCTGTGGGCAGGATCAAGACTCACCATCTCCACCTGGAGCAAGGAGAGAAAAGGTTTACCCCTGCCAGAGGAGCCAAGGCCCAGGAGGGTGCCGCTATGGGGCAGGGCAATCAAGGGCATGGGTCAATGCTGGCCATGTCATGGCCCAGAGAGCCTCTCCCTGGAGAAGGCCTGTGGGCAGGAGAGGTCATGAGTCCTCTGTGGGGCAGGCCTGCTGCTTTGATGGTGGCCAGCTCAAGAAGCCGCCACGGTGGTGGTGGTGATGGTGTCTTTGAAGATCTTGGGGGCCACCAACTGGGGAGAGCTCAGCCCTCCTCCTTACCTGCGTGTTGTCCCCCGCCCACCAGGCCTGAGCGGATGCTGCCGGGATGTTTCCAGGACAGTCAGGAAACAAGTCTTTGTGGAACCCATGTGTGGACTGCAAGAAAGGCCGGGCTGAACAAGAGCTGCCGGAGCCAGAGGCCCCACCTACTTCCATGCGGCCAGCTGGGCTGGTTTACCTTCCTGGGCACCAGATAGCTGATGGGCACAACGGCCGAGTCACTCAGCTGTAAAACCTTCATCACTTCGCAGGCTGTGACGTCCAGGGCCAGTCTGGGCAGCTGGGCCGCCCCTTGAGTCCGGGTCTCCAGAAAGCACCGGTGAACTGAGCAGAGAGCTGAGTGAGTGGCAGAGAGGCGCCCAACTCCCAGGCAGGGACCCTGAGCAAGCAAGCTGTGGGGAAGGGGACTTACCTTCTGCCAGGGCCGGCTGCGCAGGCTGCACCTCATAGCAGAGAAGCACCTTCTCTCCCTGGAAGAGAATGGCTGCCTGAGCGGCTGCTGCAGCCCCCACCCCCATTCCCACAGAGAGACCAGCGGCACTTACCTTCCCTGCCAGGACAAGAAGGCTGGTACTGGGGTCAAAGAGCGGGATCAGAGGCCTGTGAGAGAAGAAGCCCCTTGGAGACACGACAAGAGCCCCCATTCAGGTGACCCCTTTCTGCCAAGAGCACCTGCTGCTCCCTCTCCAGGGCCTGGATCATCCAGCATCCCCCTCTCCGGCCAGGGTGCCTGATCCGCTCTTGGGATGTGTCCCAGGCCTCTGTGCTGCCAACTCCCTCCCAGACTCCCTCTGGCCACCTGTCTTTCTCCGCCCTGCATGCGCCTGGCCAGTGGGCTGAGTTGCTCCTCGCTGGGACCCCTTCACAGCCCAGCCCTGCAGCAGCAACCAGCCTGCGTCTCCCAGGACTGGGCAGGGACTGGAAGAGCCCCTGCAATGGCAGCCAGTCAACCCTGCACCCCCACCCAACTTGCTTCTTCCACACTGCCGACTTCTGGGTCAAGCTCTGGAAAAGCAAGACCCACAGCAGCCCTACCAGCACTGATCCAGCCCCCAGGGGTGGGCAGTGGGTGGCTGGGCCTGGAGGAAAGCCGAGCAGGGTATCTTGCTGGCAGGGCCCAGGGAGAGGGAGGGAGGCGGCCATGGCAGAGCCCAGCCCAGGGACAGGCCCGGTGGACCCCGGCTTCTCGGCAGGGACCCCCTTCCAGAGTGGGAGGGGGGAGCAGAGTCTTGGCAGCAGCCAGAGGCGGCGGCGGCGGCTGTGGGCAGGGAAAGGCCGTTCTGGGGCGGTTGCAGCCACCTGAGAAGGGGCCAAATGACAAGCGCAGCCCGGCCCCTCCCGCTCCCCAAACAGGCCCAGCTGGTCTTTCAAGCCGCCTCCTTGCGGCGACGAGAGGATCTCGCCGAACGGCTCGTCTGACGGGCTGCGCGACAAGGCCGGTGCGACGGGACGACGGGCCGGGCGCAGTCGCCGGTGCAGGAGACGGGTCTGTCCTGACCCACCGAGGCTCTCCTGCCCGGCCAGTCTGGGGAGTGTCAGGGCCACAAATCCTTTCCTCCCGGAGGTGGGTCTGCAAGCGGCTCCAGCTGCTCCCCGCCTTCTGGGCCAAGGCTAAAAGGAGCGGAGGGGCTGAGGCACCGAGACAGGCCGCCGCAGGCAACGGGGCCAGCCAGGGACCTTCCGCCCAGCAGGGCAAGGGCTGCCAGCGATCCCGTCCGCGTCCCCGGCGCCCCGGCAGCGACCGGCCAGCAGGAGGGGCGGAAGGCTCCGCCTCCCGGGCTCCCCAGCCAATCGGCGCCCGCCGCCCCTCCGCGCGCTGAAACCCGAGTCAGCAGAGCCGCGGCCAGCCTGGCCTGGAGGGAGGCAGGCAGAGAGCCGCCAGGCGCCACCGCTTCCCGGAGCCGCCGATGGAGCGGCCGCCGCAGCAGCCCCGACGCGCAGCGCGCTAGAAGCACCCCGGCCCTGCCTCGTCTCGGGGAGCCCGGTCGGTAAGTGTCCCGAGCCCCGGCCGCTCGGAAAGCGTCTCGGTTCGCGGAGGGAGGGGATCGGAGCGGCTCCGTAGGTAACGGCAGGGCGAGGAAGGGCGCTCCAGGTCCCCGGACGTTTCGCCTCCTCGGCCCCTTCCCAGCCGCCTTCATTCCAGGCACTTCGCCTGTCGCCCCCGCAAACGGCGGTGGGAGCCCGCTTCCCTTTCGGGAGCGGAACCGCCGACTTGTCTGTATCTGGCTCAGCCCTGGGCATGTGCAAAGTACTCTGCCAGCCAGCTTCTCTGGCCCACTGGAGCGGGGTGGGGGTGCCGTGTGGGAGCCTCTCCCGACCTGCTCTCGGTGCCACCCCAAAGTGACCCTCCCCACTCAGTGAACGTCCACACAAGGCCCCGCAGCAGCAGAGCACAAACTGGCCTGGGTGGGAGAGCGGAGGCTTCCCCGTTTTTTTGCCAAGGCAGACTGGTGGGATCTTGGCTCTCCCCACATCATCCCCCGCCTCAGCAAGAGAAAGTGGAGCTGCTGGGTGGCCCCCTCCACCTCGGCAGTGCTTTCACACACACCCTGTTCAATTGCCCCCAGGCCTCTGCTCAGGAACTTGGCTGGGCATCTGGCCCGGAAGGGCGCCTGAGACTGAGGCTGCCAGCCCCGCAGTCTCCGTCCCTCTCCTCCTGTTCCTCGGGGCTGGGGAGGCACCTGGATCACTGCCAGACCCCCCCACTCTCTCCCCTCCTCAAGGAATTGCCAAGAGACGCTACAGACTGGGCTGTGGGAGCGGGCATTGGAGAGCTGTTGGACCTCCAGTGCTGCTGCTCAGGTAGAGCCAGTGGCTTGTGGGCCCAGTGTGGATGGGTGGAGGGAGGGGATTCCCAGAAGCAGCTCAAGCTTAGCAAAGGCCTCCTTGCTGTTTGAATTGACCCAGCCCAATGGACCCCATCCCTTGAGCCCCTCTTGGGGGGAAGCTGCTCCTAGGAAAAGAGCACAGGTCCTGCCTGCTAGGCCAGCCAGAGAGAAGACCTGTTTCCTGTTTCCGGTGGGGGGGATGGGTGTCAGGAATCTTAGGAAGGGTGCCGGAGTGGCCGATGTGCTCAGTTTACAAGCCAGAAATCTGCACCCTTGATTGGGTTTGGCCAGGAGTTGAACTGCATTTCTGGAGGAACCTGGTTCCAAGACTGTACACAGTTGTGGGTTCAAGACGGGTGTGCAATGCTCTGATTTCTCATGACTAAGCAGTCAAATTGGCCCAGAGGACGCCCAGCTGGGAACACCCACATGCAGGGCTTGAGGACTGGTACGCCTCCTGTGGGAGCCTCTGGCCAACACGTAGGCAGGGTTCAGGGGCATCAGCGCATCTCTCACTTGGCCAGATGTCTCGGCCCAGGACCCAACCAGAAAAACAGCCCCAGCCAGCCAGCCCTCTGCCACTCTGTTCACACAATGGAATTCTCCTTCAGAGCCCGGGAGATGGTCTGGAGGGCGGGAGGCCCCACACACACCACAGATGAGCCCCTGGGCACTACCTGCTGGCTCGCCCCCTCCCCAACACCTGGGGGGAGCTGGAGAAGGCGGGCAGGAATGCTGTGGCTGGGGAGGTGACAGGCTGCCCAGTCCTCCAAGGGGGGAGGGAGGAAGGGGAGGGGAAGCTAGAAATTAATTTGGCAAGGAACGGGGCAGAGGGCTCCTACAGAGCAGCTAACTCCTGCTTAACCCCCAACCCCCAACTGAGAGGGAGGCAACATTTCCCCCAGCCCTGGGTAGCACAGCCCAGGCAACTGTTTTGCAATGCGGGGCACAGCCTGCATTTTCTTGCCATCTTGGAAGGGGCATGGATGTCAGGGCTCCCCCCTCAGCCCACTTCCTGATCTGGTTCCAGCCTTGGGATGATGGTCCGGCTGGACCATGCAACCTCGTGTAAAAGCGCCTCAGCCCCAGGCTTGCAGGACACCCCAAGCTGGTCAAGGCGGTTAACAGCCCCTCCGAACAGAGGCTTCTTCTCTGCTGCCCATCAAGAGACAGTCCAGCCACACCGCTGGGGGGGGGGGTTTCCTCCCTCCTCCATTTGCAAGGAGTGCCACCTGGTCCTGACCCCCAAAGTGCAAGACAAGTGAGGGGCGCTCCCTCCCCCACAACTGCTGCCCAACTCCTTGCAGCCGCCTCCTCCTCCTGGCCACTGGAATGTGGGTTAGGCAGCTCCTCCCTGGCCTAATTAGGGGTTACGCCTGTGCCAGGCTAATGACAGCCTGCCGCCCAAAGGCCCAGGGCAGGCGGGCACGTGCACCCTCTTCCCACAGGACCCCCAGAAGACCCAACTGCCCCTTCCATGCAGGGCCAAGCTGGGGACTCATTTCCTGGCTAGGGTCCCCCATGGCTCTGAAGGGAAGAAAGGATGCTTGGGGTGCCTAACCTGAGGAGCAGCACAGGGGACTACATGCCTCACTTGGCTGGAGAAGGAAGCAGAGGCAGCATGCAGGAGTGGGGGGGAGGTGTGTGGGGGGCTGTAGGACCTCTCAAAGGGAGGGGAGGGTCCTCTTGCCTCTGCCTGGCCAGGGAAGAGCAGTTGAGTCTTTGGGAAACCTGAGCCTCTCAGTTCTCAGCCCCCCCCTCCCACTGCTCCCCATTTGAAGGGTTCCGGATTATGCAACACCCCCCTCCAGAGCTTTTCAACCCAGCCTGAGCCCAAGCAGCCACCTAATCTTGATTGGGGAGCAAACCTCCTGGACCCAGCAAGCGGCCACGGTCTCTGACTGCTGCACCCCTTAAGCATCCCCCCCACCCCAGTTTTCATGGAAAGACCGGAAGTGGGGCTCCCTGCCCTACGGCTGCTTTGGAAGGCAGTGGCTCCAGGTGTTTGCCGTGTGCTCCCCCTCCCAGCCAGTCTGCATGGGGCATTTCCTGTGGCTCCCCCCGCCACCCAGGCTGGCTCCAGGGAAGGCTGCTGTGGGTCAAGGAGCCTCTGATCCTTTGCCAGCTGCCCCACGCGTGGTGCTTTTCTTAGCCTGAGCCTGCGGGGAGCCTTCCTGGCGGCATCTTGGGACCAGATGGCTTCCAAGCCAGGCAGGGTGTGGAGGGAGCCTGCTGGGCAGTGAGCCATGTCTCCCCATAGGCTGTCGGGGGCAAGAGGCTGCTTATCAGTGGCCCAAGCCTGGAGGTGACAGGTGGGGCGGGGAGCTGCTCCGGTCCCCCTCTTTCGCAGGCCCCAAGTGGGAAGGTTGGCGAGATCCCACCCCCAGCCAGGTCAACGAATAAAGGGATGGGGTAGAGCCCACGATGGGGTGGGTGGGGGCATCCATAGGCCAAGGCCCTCCCGCAGCTTCCCTGCAGCCCTGGGCCTTCCTCCTGGCCAGACCCCTTCCAGTCTCGGTCCCTAAGCCTAAGGCGAGCACAATAGCAGACAGCGAGTTCCAGAGCAATGGAGAAAACCAGCGTTGCATTGACTGCATGTCAATGAATGCCAGTCCTCAGGGCCAGCCCCACTGCAAATGTTGGGAGGCTCACAGCCCTGGCTGGGACCCCTTGCAGCAGACAAGGTTACCAGGTGAGGAGTCCTGGGGGCTGAAGGGAGGGGGGCTCAGTCACTCAAGGTGCAGAGGGAGGGTTCCCCCCTCCCTCTCTTTGCAAGCCAACTCAGGGCCCTCCCCCTCCCCCAGCTGCACATTCCAGAGTTGATCACCTGGTCAGCAGCAGCCTTTCAAAGAGCCCCTCAGCCAAAGTTAATCATCTCCGGTATTAAATGAGGCGACAGACCAGCTGCCTCCAATTGCTGGCTGAGGGGACTGCAGGGGTGGGCAGCACACCTGAGCCGGCTGGCAACTACCTTGCCTTCTCCAAGCCAGGCTGCCCATCCTTGCCAAGAATGCCTGTCTGTGCGTGTGTGTGTGTGCGCGCGCTTTGCCTTTCCCAGCACTTGGACAGGGATGGCCCGAACCACCATGTAGGTGTCTGCATAGGGGGCACCCTCCTTTGCTGGCTTTCCATGAAATCAACATTACATTCTGCCCCACCCCTCCAGCCTTGGAGGGTCTGTAGAACAGTAGCCAAGCTTGGGTGCCCCCCAAGTGGTGGTGCGTGCCAGCTGCTGGCGAATGGGGGGCGGGGGGCAAGAATGTTTCTCAGCCCCAAAAGGAAAGTCTGCCCAGCAGCCCATGTCCTCCCAATAAGCCAGGGTCTCTCCTGCAAATGGCCAGCCCCCTCCTCTGGTGCCCTCCCCGCTTGATCCCTGGAGATGACTGAATGCTGGCAGGACCGAAGGGAGGCTCTCCTCCCCTGGGAAGGAAGCCAGAATCCATTCCTGCCCTGTGCTGATCCCTAAGAAGGAAGGGGCATGGACTGAACCGTGTGTGTGTAAACGGATTGCCACCCAGAAAAAGTCCGGGGCCAGGCAAATATCCAGAAGACCTTGCACTAGGAGAAAAGCTTGGGTGGGGGGGCCCCACGGGGCTTTGGAAATGTCCCACCACCACCTCTGCTTTTCTATCTGCAGAAGCTCCACCATGAGGCTCCCCCTGATCTGGGCACTGCTGCTTTTCCCAGCTGGTAGCCTTGTCCAGGGCTGCCCAGCCGACTGCCAGTGCAACCAGCCCCAGACCGTCTTCTGCATTGCCAAGAGCAGCCCGGCCATCCCGCAGGGGCTGCCACCAGACACGGCCCACCTGTACATGTTTGAGAGTGGCCTCCACACACTGAGCGAGGACAGCTTTGCAGGGCTGCCCGCCCTCCGGCTCTTGGACCTCTCCCAGAACCTCCTATCTAGCCTGCCACGCAACGTCTTCCAGCCGCTGCCGGGACTCCACAATCTCGACCTATCTTCCAACCAGCTGCAGGAGGTCACCAACGAGAGCTTCCATGGACTGCACCTGCTGGAGCGGCTCTACCTGGATCGCAACCAGCTCCAGACCATCCACCCGGCCGCCTTCGACTCTCTGGGAAGCCTCCTGGAACTGAAGCTCCAGGACAACCAGCTGCACACGGTGCCCCCTCTCAACCTGCCCACCCTCCTGCTGCTGGACATCAGCCGGAACAAGATCACAGCCCTCGAGACGGGCACCTTCCACGTGCGGAGCCTGGAGTCCCTGAAGATGGCCGGGCTGGGCTTGGGCAGCGTGGATGAGGAGCTCCTGCAGAGCCTGCGCAACCTGCATGAGCTGGACATCTCGGACAACCTGCTGGCCAGGGTGCCCAGGGTCCTGAGCCAGCTGCCCGGGCTAACCAGGCTCAGCCTGGCAGGGAACGGCCTGATCTCGCAGCTGCGGGCAGAGGACTTCCAGCAACTCCAGCAGCTGCAGGAACTGGACATCAGCAACCTCAACCTCAACGGGCTCCCCTGGGACTTCTTCACCTCCTTCCCCAGGCTCAGGGCGGTCACTGCCGCAGAGAACCCCTTCAACTGCGTCTGCCCCATGAGCTGGGTCGTCAGCTGGACCAGGCTCGGCAAAGCCTCACTCCGGAGGCCGGAAGAGACCCGCTGCCACTTCCCCCCAAAAAATGCAGGCCGCTTGCTCCAGCAGCTGGAGTACGCAGACTTTGGTTGCCCCACCACCACCACCAGCAGCACCAGCAGCACCAGCAGCACCCTACGAGCAACCAGCCCCCAACTCCCCAACAGCAGCAGGCCCTTTCCCCCAGAGGCCCGCCCCACCGCCAGGCGTGGCAGCCTCATGACCACAGCCTCACCCACCCCGGAGGGCCAGCCAAGCCCCGAGGCCCAGCTTTGCCCACCACATGTTTGCCTTAATGGGGGCCTGTGCCAGCCAGGCCCCAATCGCCACCTGGAGTGCCTCTGCCCCCTGGGCTTCACCGGATTGTACTGTGAGGTGGCTGGGGGCCCCACGACTGCTCCGCCAGAGCCCACCCAGGCCAAAGAAATAGCCGTCAAGCATGTGGGGAGCACGTCCATCAAAGTGGGCCTGCAGAGCTACATCCGCTTCAAGCCTCAGCTCAAGGGGATCCGCCTGACCTACTGGAACCTCTCGGGACCAGACAAGCGGCCCGTCACCCTCAGCCTGCCAGCCACCTTGCCCGAATACACGGTGCGGGCCCTGAAGCCCAACTCCTCGTACCACATCTGCATTGGGGCCCTGGGTGACAAGGCACCCCAGGAGGAGCTCTGCATGGAGGCCCACACGCTGCACTCAACCCACCAGCAGCACGCGCCCGTCACCCAGAGCAAAGGCCCTGACCTACCCCTGGTGGTGGCGCCTTCTGTGGCGGCTGTGCTGCTCCTGCTGGGGGTGGCGGTTGCCATCTCCTGCTATGTGCGACAGCGCAGGCGGCAGAGGAAGGCCCAGGCTGCCCCCAGGACCTCCAGCCCTGGCCCATTGGAGCTGGAGGGGGTAGCGATGAGCAGTGAGCAGAGTCCCAAGACTGCAGTGCCCCTCAGCCTGGAATATGAGGTGCCTCTCATGCAGCCCCATTTCACAGGCACTGCCTCCCCTCGGGCCCTGGGCCCTTCCTACTTTTAGGGCCACTCAGGGGCAAAGCAGGGTCTGGATGGCTTCCTTGGTGACCGTCTGGGCAGTGCCCAGGGAAAGGCCAGAGAGCGGCACAGAAAGGCCACCTCCCACAGCAAGGGGACCCCATGTGCCAGCCCCCGAGTCCTCTGCCGAGGGCAGCCCCAGCCCTACAAAACTATGGGGGGAGCTATAAAAACAACCACATGAAGGAGCAGAGCCTCCTCCATTAATCGAGGAGGAGACCACACCCTCCGGGCACCCCAGCAGCCCCCAAGGGCCCAACACTGAACTCTTAGTTGTCACTGCCTGGTCCCCTTCCTTCTGGGCAGTAACTTTCCTAGCAGACTGATCTGTTTTGTAAAACCAGATAAATGTTTTTCTACAAAAATAAGTTTTGTGCAGATTGTGCAGGTTACAAATGCTTTTGTAGAAAAATATGAGTGTTGACAGGCTGCCCTTGCAGAAAAGGTGCACGATGCAAACACGCAGCGTCCAGCCCTTACTGTAGATGGAGAATACGGAAGGTGCAGATTGGAAGACACCCTCGCACTGAGCCTGTCCCTTTGGAGCCTGGCTGCCCCCTCCTCCACACCAAGCCATCTGCTTGCAATGCCAGCCATTTGAGCTGCAGCCCTGGGGGCCAAAGGACTTCCACACCACAGGGTCTTTACAAGAGCCCCCCTCCCCCGGTGCCTTTCCCAAATAGCTGGAAAGAGGCACCAGGAAGTCAGTTACACCCCAGGTGGGCAGGCCTCCTTCCCTGTCCTTAGAAGCAGGCTCTGCTGACTAGATTGGGCGAGACACATGGTTGGATACACTGAATGCATTAAGCCAGGCGTGGGCCCCGTCTTGCACACCTCCATGGCTGGCACAGCAGGGCCACCAGCTGCGTCCACAGGAACGGATCCACGTCAGAGTCAAGGAATCGCATTTGCTGGGCTGAAAATTAGGTGCAGCCTCTATGCTGCCCTTTGCTCAGCCACTGCTCACCACATGGAGCCCGGCAGGCAGAGTCACATGGTGCTTTGGACCCAGGCGAGGGGGAGGCCTCTATCCGAAGGGCAAGAGTGAGGGAGCCACCTGACTGCAGGCCTGGCCGAAGCCCTTTCGCTGGACAGGCACCAGGGAAAATGCCCCCGGAGCAGGCCCAGGCAAGGGCAGAGGATGCCCAGGCCTAGAGGGGGAGAAGCCATCTCTTAAAGCAGTCCCCCTCACCACCACCCCAACTCCAGCCTGATATGGCCGCTATGGCCTCCTACTGGCAGCTGCCGCCCCCCCCCCCCCCCCCCCAAAAGCATCAGCCATAGTTGTGCTCCGGCCAAGCTAAGTGATGTTTACACAGCTGCTCTGCCTGGCCGGCCTTGGGTCCAGCCAGCGTCTCCCACCTCCCAAGCCTGCGGCTGCTGGATCAGGGAGGCACCACGTGGGTCGCATTAGGGGATCCGCCTGGATTGCAGGCAAGAGCGGTGACCCGGAGCTGCAACACAGCTCGCTCTCTCCTCAAGGCTGCAGGAGACGAACACTCGGCCCTTGGACAGCTGGATGTCAGCCAATGACCAGACTGGCTAAATCGTGGTTGCTGGTTTGGAGCTCCAGGGGATGCATGGATGCACCCAGTTGGCTTCAGTTGGTAAAGCGGGGCTCATTCACAAATGGCTCTTCTGCTGGGGAACCCCGGCTGTAAGCAGCACAGCCAAAATAAGACCCCCCTCCCTTTGACCTCTGCTCATCATGCAGACTGACCCTTTAAGCCCAGGCAAGCAGACCTTCCCCCATGGAGCCTCGGAGGAGAAGGTCCTGAAGAGGTGGGAGCTGGTTTGCACTCTGCACCTCCAGGATGGTCTCTCAGCTGCACCAGGAACACCTGGGCAATGCCACCTGCGCAGAGCTAGCAAGGCGCAACCTCACTACACCAGTGGTAGAAGGGAAAGAAACCAACTCACTCCTGGGCAGGTGGCAGTTGCAAGCCCAGGCAAGAAAACCCGGGGAGGACCCAGTGGCCAAGGGCATCTAATTCAGGAAAGTGGGGAGGCTGCACCAAAGCTGGCCTGCCCTCCGGGGCTAGGAAGCGGCTGGACAGGTCCCAGGAGTCAGGAAAGCCAGGGGCCCCCCAGGAGCTGATGGCCCCAGGGCTGGAAAGTGGGAAGCTCCCCACAGGAACCAGCTGACCCCCTGAATGGGCCCTTTGTCATCCCCAGCAGACTGTTCAAATTAACATTGCAGATTCCTGCAAAAACGGCTGTTGAGCAAATATTTTCCTTATAAGCCACGTGGATTTTCCAACCGCAGCCGAGAGGAGAAATGGGGTGGGGGAGTCAGGCAGCAGCCCTGTAGCCAAGCCAAGCCAAGCCAGTCCCACCCGGGAGTCCTGGCCAGCTCCTCCGGGCTTGGAAGGCAGGGAGCTCAGAGCTCGCCAGCCGCTTGAGTCACCCAGGGAGGGAAAAGGGCTGACTCCGCAGCCTCCAGGGACGGGGTGTGGGGTGGGGTAGGGCCCTTCCTGGCAGCAGAGGCTTCTGCAAGCCCCTCAATGTCCTTGCTTGGGGGGAACAAAAATATCAGGTGCCCCCTGGAAACATTGCTGGCTGTAGCCACGGGACAGGGACTTGGCCCGGTGGAAGGGGGGTGCCAACTCCTCTTTTCTTGATACCCTCCTGAGGGCAGTGGAGGGCAGAGTCCCTCCAGGGTGGCCTGGTCACGGGGCCGGCCAAGACATCCACGTTGGCGATGAACTTCCTAGAGGAGTTGCCAACTGCAGTCCACCAGTCAGATGAGGCTCGGCTCCAGCACAGCCTCTCCAGGCAGGGCCGGATCTGTGGGATGTGGCAAGCTGGGAGGAGGAGGGGGCTCCAGCCCAAGACCCCCAGCCCAGGAGTTTGTCCACCCACCTCCAGTGCTGTCAGAGCACAGCCCCTCCTCCTCACAACCATGAAGGGAAGGTGGCTGGGAGCAGCTCCACCAGGCTAGATGGGTGGGTAGGCAGGCTTGCTTTTGGGAAGCGGCAGGGCAGGCCTGGGGGAGCCACGTGCTTCAGGGCACAGGCTGCTCTGACATGCCCACCAGCCCTTCTGGGAGGGGGCCAGGGCTGTGCTAAGCCCCGGCATTACCTGTCCCGCGTTCCCAGATCTCCTGAGCAACGGGACCTGCTGAGCTAATGTGCCCTTTGCTGAAGCTTCCTCCATTCCTAGAGTTGCCCTGGGAACTGGGCAGCGGGGTGCTGGTGCTGAAGGGCTGAGGGCACGGCGGCCCCTGCCACAGAAGGGCAGCTCACTGCAGCTGCTTTTCCTTAGCCACCAACTCCTCTCTGTAGCCAAGCAGTGAAGAAATTGTCAGAAGAGCAAGCCCAGCGCAATTCCCCACTTGGAGGGCGGGGAGGGGGCAAGGGACAGGCAGAGAGAAGCTTGGCCCAACCATCCCTCCGTTTCCAGAGGGGCGAGAAGGGAGCCCAGCTAAGTAGCCTTTCAGAAACAGCCCCATTGCTGGGAAGGAGCTGCTTCCTTCCCACATAACAGCTCTCCACGCCCCCCCCCCCCCATCAGAATCAGCCCCTCCTTTCCCTCGGTTATCAGCTTGATGGCAACAAGACGGCAGCCTTGCAAATCCTGCCAGAGGCAGGCAGAC
Organism: Bungarus multicinctus; assembly: GCA_023653725.1. Lineage (NCBI taxonomy): Eukaryota > Metazoa > Chordata > Lepidosauria > Squamata > Elapidae > Bungarus > Bungarus multicinctus. The sequence continues at coordinate 284,103 of CM042842.1, forward strand.
AAGTGGCACCAACCAGCCCGACGCCTTCCTTGCGCAAGTTATCAGTGGTAGCCAAAACAAGCCAGCAACCTGGCATCACTTGACCCCTTGGACCAGAGGGGGAAACCGGAGCCTACCAGGAAGCCATGCCTCTCCTGCCTGAGTGCCACAAGGGTGTCACCCCCCCACCCCCGAGGGACTGGTGCGCCCTGATCAAGCCACTTTGAGACCCATCGAAGAGGCCCATCGGGTGACCCGGAAGGATCCCGGCAGGGGCTGTTTGAGGGGTGGCAGATGCAATATCCACCTAACGTTTCTCCACTTCTTCCCCCCTCCTCTTGGAGCCGGTGAGCCCAAATCTGCTTCAAGAAAGAGCCTCCCTGCAACCCTGGCAGCATCCCCTTCCATTAGAGGAGCTGCATGTGCAGGGACCAATCCATGCAGGTGGGCCAGGTGGCATGGAGTGGGGTGCAGTGGCCGCAGCCGTGGGACCTTCCACCATGCCCAGCGACCTCTGGCACACCCCTGCCCCTCTATCCCTCTGTACCCCCTAACGCTGGGAGCTGCTATGGCCCCTTACCTGGGAGAGGCATCCAGAGTGATGGAGGTCAGAAAGCTGCTCAACTGGCGGCTGTCCCAGAGACAAACTTCCCGTTCCATCACCTGGAAGAGAGTGGAGGCTGAGGGGCTGCCTCAGAGGGACCCAGGCCCTGGCAGGCTGTGCCGAAGAGGCGTCCTCTCCGGGGGGCGCAGAGTGAGTGCTCACAGCCTGTCAGGATTTGCCCCCCACCCGAGCCCTCCAGCCCCGCGGGAGAGAGAGACAGAATCCCTACCTGGTTGGAGCCCACGGAGAGGAAGCAGCCTTCCGCATTCACCCACAGCAGCCGGGCCTCCCTGCCACCCTTGTGCGCCAGGGCAGTCTGGGGGGAAGGAGGAGGAGGAGGGCTGGAGCGGATTCCTTCTAGGAAGGTGACCCCCAACCCCATCTGGAGTGAGGAGAGGCAGAGGAGACCCTTGGAATGGGACAACCCCCCCTCCTCCCTCCCTCCCATGAGTCACTCAAATCACTGCCTCCCACCAGCCTGGACTCCGGGAGGGCACCAGTTTGGGGCAATGCCCCAAAGGCTCCTGAATCTGTGAGCCGGCATTGTGTTGCAGCTCTTCCAGATTGCTGGGTCTTGGGTGCTTCCCTCCCCCAGTGGTCAGCTGCAACTCTTAGTTGCTAAGAAGGCCTTGGGCAACTGGAGGGACAGCTCTGGTGTCCCCAGCCCAAAGAAGTTGCATAATGGTTCCACTTGGCTCTCCTTAATGATGCCGGAAGACAGAGGGTTGCAGGGAACCCCCTTCGTTTGCACTGCCCCATGGGGAAGACGGACCTTGGCCTTTCCTCAGATGGTTGGAGGGCCAAGCAGGTTCCGGCCAGATTAAAGGACTGCAATGCACTCGGGTGGGGAGGTGGGGGACTGCTTTTAAAGCCCATAGGAGATTTGTGGATTGCTCTGCGGGGAGCTGGGAGGTTTTGGGGGCAAACTGCACGCAGGAGGCAAGAGCGGCATTTCAGCTGCCCTCTCTAGGACCAGGAGGGGCCAGGCGGGCACAGCTGATCCCGGCAGAGCCCTTGGGGTGCCAACACCTGATAAGGGCCTCTTCTCTCCCAGCTGCAGAGACCACCAACACTCTCCTTCCCAGCCCCTGTTCTTCCTGGCCAAAGATAGTGGAGTGACGGTTTCACCCCCATTCACTGGGGCAGACCTTGGAGAGAGAGCCATGCAGACTGCTGGGAGGGGCAGAGGCTGGAGGATTGAAAGGCTGCTGCTAAGGGGGCACAAGGCCCAGGGTCTGATCCAGCCACGCCAGGCCCTCCTACCCAGGGAGAACAGGCAGGCAGGCTGTCCCCATCTCTCCCACCACCCTCAGCCACAGAGCAAAGCAGGAGGGAGGAAACAGACATTCCGCTGCTTGGAAGGAGCAGAGCTCTCCCCCTCTCCGTGTCTCAGCCCCCTTCCGCCCCCGCTGCTCTCCTGCATGAACCGCCCCCCAGGAAAGCTCTTGGGACCGACAGCAGAGATGACGCATGTGATGAGTCCCTCCACTTCGTGGGGAAACAGGCGGGAAGGGGCAACTTTCAGACAAAAGGAAGGCAGCCACGTCAGCACTACATGGAGAGGAGGGGGAGCAGCCCCCTCCCCCCCTTGCCTCCTCAAAGAAGATCATCAACTCACAGCCGGTGTGGAGCTCAGCGGTTTGACTCCCGGCCAGCAATGTCTTCTGGCCATCCTCGGCTTCCTCTGACCTCAGCACCCCCCACTCCCTGCTTTGGCTAACTCAGGGGAGTCTCCACCATCCCCGCCAACCCAGACAGCCTGCAGCCCCAGCTCGGATCCAGGCCACGGCTACAAGATACTCCCATGCCTCTTTGCTAGAGAGTTCCCAATGACCCCTCCTTGCCTGGGGCCCTTGCCACAGCAGCCCTGCTCACAGAACGGCCCTTGGGCAAGCAGGAGAGGGGAGGTTGCAATGACCCCCAAGCTGAGCAGAGCTCCAACCACCTCCTCTGCCCCTGCACCATTCCCCCAGATGTACAATGTTGGGGGGGGGGAGATGCACCAGGAGGGGAGTCTCTGGCCCAGTGCAGAGTGCAGGCCACAGGGTGGCGCTGCAAATAGGGCCCCTGAATGCAGGCTGGCTCATTCCTGGCTTTCCAAGACCTTGAGAATCAAGAACTGGGGAGTCTGCCTGTAAGGCTACAAAGGGGGCTGCAGCCCGGCCTCAGCTCTGGACCCTGGGCAGCAGTCCCCATGCCTTCCTCTTGCAACCAAGGAGCTGAGCCCGGACTTCAAGGGTGGCTTCCCCTCGGCACCATTTGCCCCTGGAGCTGCTTCCCGGACCGCCCCTCCTGCCGAGAATTATCCCGGGGTGTGGCGTCTGTGTGTTAGATGGGACTGGATGGGGTCAGTTGTGTGGAGTTTGCCCCAGATGGATCCTGTGCCCTTCCCCCTTGGCAACCCCAGAGATACTCTACCTGGCAGGCCACCGACTTGGCCCGTGGGTCAAAGATGTGTAGCCTTTTGTCCTGCAGAGCAAAGGGAGGCCCAGTGGTCATCAGCTCAGCTCCTGCTCTGTCCAGCCCCACAACCCCACTCCCAACCCTGAGCACTGTCAGCCAGGCCAGAAAATGTGGAGAGGTGACCTAATCCTCGATGCTGCTGCTGCTGCTGCCAATAGGACGGGGCAGGGGGTGGGTGGGTGGGTGGATGTCAGGCAGCTGTGCCAGTGCCTGCTGATGCTCTGGCTTTGGGGGAAGCATCCACTTCTGGCCTGCCCATGGGGGGGGGGGGGGGGAAGTGCCCCAGATTGTCCCAGCCGCCTGACTGAAGCCAGGCCAGGTCCCACAGGGATGCAGCTTCTCTTTGTGGCCCTGCCCCTTCCTGGTTTGGGATGGGCATGGGAGGCCCCAGGGAGATGCTACTCTCCTTGGGGGACACAAGTATTTTCCTTCCCAAGCAGGCGCCCTCAGGGCCTCTCCCAACATGCACCGGGCAACAGAATGCAGTGCAGGAACCCCTCTTGAGGCGCCACTAGATGCAGCTAAGGGCAAGCAGCTGCTCATTGCCAGGGTGCCCACACCACAGCATGGACCATGGCGCCCCCTAGTGTCCACCTGCACTCAAGAGCCAGCTCCTTGTTTTGGCCCTCGGCCTCTGCTTCCCCACAGCACTCACCCGACAAGAAGTGGCCAGGAGCGATCCATCCGGTTTCCAGGCCAAACTCTGCACCCAGTTCAGGTGAGGCTCCAGCTCTGAAGAGAAGAATGAAGCGGGCCTGGTGCTATGCCCTCCAGCACCCTGTTTGGACACCCAGATCATGGGGAGAGCTCCCCAGCTCAGGCCAGTGAGGGCAGGGCGGCTGAGAGGCAGCCTCTCCCGCTGGATGGGGGGCTGATGCTGCATCCCAGGGAGGGGTCTTCCCTCCAAACCACAATCATGAATCTTGATTTACCGACAAGTGGCTCAACTTGCACAACATACCAAAGGGAAACACCCCCACACACACTTTGCACGGAGACAACTGAGTGGCTGAAGTACTGCTCAGTGCCTTCTGGGTCGTCTCCCTCTGACCCAGAGCTTCTCCGCCTGCTGCCCCTCCTTCCCACTTCCACATCAGGTTGGGCTTGACCTACAAGGCTGGCTCCCATCCCTGGGGCAGGAAATGCTGCAGGGACCCCTGAACAACCGGTTCAAAGGTGCACATGTGGAGAGCTGCAACCCCTCCAGCTGCAGCAGCCTCCTTCTCTGCAAGACAGCAGCCTGAGCAATTCCAAGGTGCCCCCCCAGCCTACTGCTGTTCCTAGGAGGAGCACAATCCTTGGCAACAAAGCCCTTCCTGTCCTCAGCCTGGAAAATGCCCCCATCTCCTTCCGCCTTCTGGAATCGGAGTGGCAGCACCTGTGCAGGGCCCATGAGGTTGCTCGGCAACGGGCTCTCTGGGGTTCTCCTCTTGCTGGGATTGCCACGGCCACTCTTCCTGACAGGGGCCTTACCTTCTGCCCCTCTTTCTGGCCCCCTTCCCCCAAAATTACCCGTGTGGGCAGCGGCCCGAGAGGCCGGCCCGTTCCAGGAAGGGAGTCCAAAAATGCAGCCCCTCAGCTCTGCATCCACAGAAATTGGTCAGGTTCTCTGGGAGGACCACAGCCCAGGGGGAGCCTGGCCAGGCTTGAATGACCAAAGGGGAGAGCTCCAGACTGGCAGAGAATTGGGCAGCACGACGAAAGCACAAGGCAGAAGGGGCTGGCCTGGGTAATGGCTGCTCCACTTTCCCCAACGGGCATCTCCCAGCCAACCCTGAGGGCAATCAAAGGGCGTCCATTTAGGATCGTACCAGTAAGGATCTGCTGCTGCTCCACATCCCAAATCTTCACTGCCTTCCCGGCCGCACTGGCCAAGACACCATCCGCCGTGGGGTGAAAGAGAAGCACCTCCACCCGGCTCCCCTCTGGCCCCAGCGTCACGTGGGGGGAAGATGAGAGGTCTTGGCCAGACTCCAGGAGACGCCACACCTTCACCTGCAGGAAAGAGACCACTGGCAGTGCTCAGAGGATGCCAGGCTCCCTCAGGGGCAGGCAGGGCTGAGGGTGAGGGGAAAGCTCTCAGCTAATTTCCCTCGGTCCCCAGTTCTCCCAGGAGCCGCCCTTGCAGGGAGAGAGACCTTGGGGAGAAGCTAGGCTGCACTTACGACTTCATCTGCCGATCCGGTGGCCAACAGCTGCTGGTCAAAGGGAGAGAAGTCAAAGTCGGTCACCACATCTGGGAGGAGAGGAGAAGAGAGGGAAGGGCAGCACAAGAGAAGCAGGCAGCCAGGGCTGTGGGCGCCCACGACAGTCACAGCGCTGTTTCTCTCCTTGCTGAATTGCCTTCCATCATCGGACAGGACGGGGAGGATCAGAACTGGAGGGTGGCAGTCACTGCGATTCTCTTCTCACTTCTGCAGCCAAAGGGTCCCCACAGAGCCTGCCTTGGTTCCTGGCTGGGCCTTCTGGGCTTGGGCCTGGACTGAGGGGCCCTGTGGCCTTTGCAGAGGTGCCAGATGTGGTGTCATTGCATTGCAGCACACAGCCAGTTCGGTTTGAAGAGAGGAACCTCCCGAGGGCTCTTTATTGACCCCAAGCCAGTGCCCCGCCAATGGCCATTCAGTCTGACACCAAATCTCCCACTCTATCCCACCCAGCAGGATGAAATTGCCTTTGGGTGGGGGAAGGAGGCTTGGGCAGAGGAAGGTCTGATCCTGCTATTACTTGGTTCACTCTGCCATTTTCCATTTCTGGAGTCTCTGACAATTACAGTCGAAAAGGCACAGCCAAGTTCCCTGCCCATCTGCACACTTGCCCATCGTGCTATGGGCACCCACAATCCAGCAGCTCCCTTTCTGCTCGGGTTCCCCATGTGTGGGATGATTTAGCCCCCTGCCCTTTGCTTTCACATGTGGATCTGTGTGCCGAACTAACTTAAGTCCTTTGAGGCATCGTTTTCTCAGTTCCAAGGGGGTGGGAGCGAGCGAGCACAGCCGCCCAGGGGCTTCTCCTGCTTCCCCCCCTCGAGCTGCAGATTTTGGATCGCAGAGCCACCAGGCAAAGTGCCTTGGCCAGGAAGGAGAGCAGCAGCTTCCCAGTGTGGGCTGGCTCAGCGAGGCTTCCAAGACCAGGGGCTTCATCCTCCGAGACAGGCAGGCAGGCAGTGCAGCTGTCGGATAACAGCCTCTGTCCAGATTATGGCTTCCACAGGGCAGTCCTGGGCCCTTGGAGCTGGGGGTGCAAAGCATCTGACACGCCCTCTGGCTGAGCGTAGAGCAGAAGGAGGGGGTCTGCCCTGCCCCATGTGGATGTCTCAGAAAGTCCCGGGCAGACTGGCTTCTGCTGCTACAATGCCCACACATCAGGTTAAGTGTGAAACTCCCCAGTGTGGCAGGGGCTGGATTGCTGCTGGCTCAGGGTCTGTCAAAAGTAGGACAAGGCTATGTGTGTGTGTGTGTGTGTGTGAAGAGTCATGTGATACCCTTCCTTTCGGCAGCTGCGGAAGAGAGCGAGTACAGCTTGTTTTAAGCAACTGGCCAGCAGAACCGAAAGCAGAGAGCCTGCTTCTCCCTTCCTCGATATAGTCTTTTTCTCACCCAAGTAGCATGCTGTTTCCTTTCTCTGCATGTTTCCCCCAAAGGCCACCCCTGTAGCTTCTCCAGCTCACCTGAATGGCAGTGCAAATGAGAGATAACCCTCTTGATTCCCTTTGGGCTCTCCAGGGGCACAGTACCTAACACACCTGGCAAAAGCAGAAAAAAAATCATGAAACCAGTCCCGAGCAGCCCATCTGCCAGACAGAAGGAAATGTGTCCCTGGTTTGCCTTCCCCTCAAGAGCTGCCCTGCGGCTGGACAGCTATCAGTAGGGGTCAGTTTCGGAAATCCTGGCTTCTGGCCAGACCTGGTTCAAGGTGGTCACTATATAGCAGGGAGGCACCAAGTTCCTGGTCTCACCCAAGTGAAGCCAGTCCTAATGGCCCCTGTGCTGATTCTTCCCCTCTGAGTGCCAATCAACAGGAGATGTTTGGGGGGGAGAGCAGAAGACAAGACAAGGCCCCTGTTACAGGGAAGAGCAGAAGGGAAAGAAAACTCCTCCCGAGCAGCCAGACTGGGGCCAGTTGAAAGGGAGTCCACTACCCTCAGCAGGGACACTTTGCCTGGGCCACACCCAGAGGATTTTTGCAAACTCCTTGCCAGGTCAAAGTGCAAGTGCAGAAGCTGGGCTGGGTCTTACCTGCCAAGTCTGTGCTGAATGCGATCCAGCGGGCGTTGGCCTTGATGTGGGGCTTCCCTGAAGGGCAGCTGCTTTGGAGATCTCCAATCCAGGCCTGTTGCGCAGAGAGGAGAGCAAGCTGGGGCGGGGGAGAGGACGTGCCTCCCACATTGTTCCACAAGTGGGTCAAGGACCAGGAGGCAGTGGGGAACATCTGGCCCTGAGCAAAGGGCAGCTTTCTCTCTAGCAGGGACTAAAGCAACAGAGGTGACTGGGGCACGGCCAAGGACAGGGAGGTGCTTTCGGACGCTTTGGCCAAACCATCCAGAAAGGGGGAACTAGAAAAGCTTCCTTGGCAAACTGAAGCCGCTTCCCTGGATTCCAGGGTCCAACTGCAGAGTCCTCCCTCTGGCTGGAGCTCTGCTAATGGGCCTCTTATGCCAACATGAGGTGTGCTCCCCCATTCTTTCTTTGAACCCCGCCCAACCGAGATTTTATTGCACTGCATAAGGCTGCCCAATTCAGCCCACCCCCCAGCGTTTCCCTGAACTCGGCTGAAGCAGCTTCCAAGGGAGACCCAGACTGGCTTCCCAGCTGGCATGGCAGGAAAACGGCCAGGCCAGCAAATCCCAGGAGGTCCCGTGCTTGCCCGCCGGCCTGGCCTGGCAGAACCGCGGGGAAGCTCAGGTGTTTGCTGTCCCAGGCGGCCCCTCCTGCTGGGAAACGGAAGCCGGGCCTGCTGCGCCTCGAGAATAATCAGATAGCGGAATTGCCGCAGAAATAGCGCTTCTCGCATTTCCTCTCCAGCCGGAAGCTTCAGCATGAGGCGGCTCTGCTTAAAGAGGCTCTTCCGAAGCTTTCTCCGCCGCCGCGAAAAGAGTCAACCAGCCTTCCCTAGCCAGGGGCTGCCCGGGCTACGGTCGGTGGGATCGGGCTTCGCAAGCAGAAGATGCTCGGCGCAGGCTCCGCTGTTGCTCAGCCTCTCGTTTCTGGTTGCTGCGAAGGCGGAAAGACACCTGCCGGGCGGCCCTAGCCCAGGCCAGCCCAATTCGCGCCAGGGATGCCGCCCCAGGCCAGCCGGCCCCTTCGCAGCGAGGGGCTGGCGGGGAAACCACCTTCTTCGCCCCCCCGACCGGACTAAATTTGCAGGGCGAGGCTTTCCCGGATGCAGTCCCGGCAACTTCCCGTGCGGCTCGTCTAAGCCTCGGCTGCTCCGGGGCCAAGAAGCAGCTGGGAGCGGCCCCGGCCTCTGCTCCCCTAGAAAGGGCTCGGCCGTGTGTCGGGAGGCGCCCACGCGAGCGTGGCTCAGCCCTGCAATCGGGCGGCGCCTCCGGAAGCGCCGGCGTCCCTCTTCGGTGGGATCGCTGACACAGGCCGAGGGCTCAGCCGGTCGCTTCCTCCCGCGCCCATCAAGGAACCGCCGAGCCCACCCGGTCGGACGGGGGAGCGAGCAAAGAACCGGCGCGTCCACCGAGCCGCCGTCCGCGCCCCGGCAGGTGGGTGCGGCGGTTCACCAAGGAGACGTTCTGGCGGTAAGCACGACTCACGACGACGCCCACCCACCTCCTTGCGGGCCACTTTGGCCTCGGCGTGCCGGAACTTGGACACCCTGAACCGGCTCATGCTGCCGTCGCCGCCGTCCAGCCTGGGGACCGATTCCACGGAGGCCCCGCCCACAGCCCCGCCCACGCGGGCCCCAGAATTCTCCAAGGGGCGGGGCCACCCGCGCCAGGCTGAGCAGAGCCGCGCTCTCCAAAGCCCCTTCCCCTCGGGCGCCGCCCGCGACCAAGAAGCCAGGCAGAAGTAGTGCTTTCTTGGCGAGCAGCTGGGCGGGCTCCGGCTTAGCATCCCGGCGAGCGCCCGAGGGGACCTCCTGTCTTCAGGCGCCACGCCCGCAGGGGGCTCCTCCGGCAGCTCCGCATCGGCCAAGCGCACCGCCCGCCAGGTTTCTGAAGAACCCTGCATCGCCGCCTTTCTTCCTCTTCGCCTCCTCCTGCCGCTTCCCCAGAGCCGCTGCCCCTTCTGGTGGGATCTCCCTCCAGAGCAGCCCTCAGCTGATGGCTGGCGGGCCCAGGGACTCTCTAATTGGCTCTCAGCCGGCTACTTCAGCGGCCCCGGAGAGACCAAGGGCCGGAGGGCTCCGGGGGTCTGTCTGAACTTGGGCGCCTTGGAGCCCAACAGGGGCCACCGGACGTGAGTTTCCCCGGTCCACCTGGCCGCGGTCGCCTCCTGCCCACCATACTGGCGCTCCGTCCCCTGCCGGCCCTTCGGCTCTTCCAACGGGGCCCCTTCCCCACTAGAACTCCCTTCCCCTATTAGCATCGAGCTCGAAAAGCGAGATTCTCCCCGCTACAGCGGAGGGCGAGTAGAGGCTCCCGGGTCTGCTGGGGAGGAGAGCAGCTGCTGGCCTCCCGCGACCCCTATCTCGGGCATGCCCTCCGCTTGGACCGGCGGCGCTCCCGCTCTCTCCAACGGAGGGGCCGCGCCTGGTCTCCTCCGTCCACCCAGCCCTTCTCCGGAGGCTTTCCTCGCACCCCACTTCTGAAGGACGCCGACCGACGGGTGGTTTCGCCCTGGCCTCCCGCGACCCCGGGCCCACCAGGTAGTGCCCAGTTCCGTTTCGCGGAGCCTCGCTCGGGGATGCGCGGGCAGCGGCGCAGAGCCGGAGTCCAGAGCGCACCCACGTCCACTCCAGAGACACGAAACCCATCTCCACACCTTGGCCGAGAAGTGAGAAGAGGGTCACTAGGACCCAGAAGCAGCCCGAGCGTCTGCGAGGTTGACCTCTGAGAAAGGTCGGCTGCGCCCTCCCCGTACCACGGGACGGCGCGCTTGCGTACTCGGGCTCCCGGTTTACCTGGCTGAAGAGCGCAGGCGCACTGTAACTGAGGAACGCAAGATGGCGGCCGGGTGCGTCTCACGCTGGCTGGCGGAGGCGGCAACCGTTGCCGGGAGCTGCCGGGCTGGCGGCAAAGAGCCGCGGCGCCTGGCGCTGGTGTTGTCTCTGGCCCGCTGGCGGAGCGTGGTTCCCGTCGCCTCTCGCGCGACCCTGCCGCCGCGGATGGGAAACCGCTCCGGTAAGAGGGACGACAAACGCACCTCTGAGGACGAGCGGAGCGCTGCCCCCTCCCGTCGCCGGTCTGGAGAGACCTCCGGAGGGCTCGGCCCATTATCCTCGGCCCTGGCCCCGCGCGGGCCTCCTGCCCGCAGAAATGGAGCCGGCGGGTGGGTCTGATCTGCGCCTCCGCCCTTCCCTCGACGCCGACAGCCGCCTTGACCTTCTGCTTCGCTTTGCGCAGGACTCCGACCGCTTCCTCTCGTCTGGGCGGCCTCGATTCACACCAGCTCCTCCAGCAACAGCAAAGAGGATTATTACCAGATCCTGGGAGTGCCCCACTGCGCCAGCCAGAAGGAGATCAAGAAGGCCTATTACCAGGCACGGCCGCTTCTCGGAGGGGATGCAGGGCATGTGGGAGGGGGGTGTTGGACCATAAGGGGGCAAGTAGCACTGGCTGGGTTGGAGGACTGGCTGGGTTGGAGGACTGGCTGGTGGAGCTCTGGCCTAACCCGCTTGCATGTGAGTCTTTTTCCTCCCCAGCTTTAGGGCTGACATTGTGTGGGGTGCCTTCTCAACCCTGCCTCCATCATTTGGGGTCGTAATTGCTTAAAGACTGCTGGTTTCCTTTATATTTCTGTTTACTCTCATGTACTCAAAAGCAAAGGAGCAGTAAAGTAAACAGCAGCCTCCCCATCCTGCTTGGGGAATCCATTCTGCGATTTCGGATTATTCTAACATTCCCAGGTTGATTTCTAAGTGTTTGCTGGAGAACCCAAGGAAAGAAGGGGCTGACCTTACACTTCACTAGCTACCAGTACTTATGGGCTAATTGCTGGAATAGGAAGAGCTGTATCTGATCCAGCAAGGCTGCTGTTGTCTACTATTCCTGATGAAGGTCACTGAGATTTACCCTGTTGCTTTTGTTTAATTCAACTTTTTCAAAGCCATTATTTCTAAGGATTCTAAACTGCACTACAAATACATGGTGCTCAGTGTATGTGATTATGATCTTGGTAGAAATGAAATAGTTTTTTTTTTCTTATCTAAAATACTATATAGGCAAAAATACCCCAGAAGATAAAAACTTTTACTAGTTCAATATCGCTGATTTAAAATTCATTACATGAATTCCCAATACACAAAGACAGGAATGGTAATCTCTTGCCCATTACTTTTTACTTTTGCCTTTTTTGTTTCTCTACTTAGCTTGCCAAGAAGTATCATCCTGACACCAATAAGGATGACCCTAAAGCAAAGGAGAAGTTTTCTCAACTGGCTGAGGCCTATGAGGTAGCATGCTTATTCTTCCTTTTACATTCCACGGCTTGGGAACTGGGGCTCCCCCAGCAGTGCCCCCTGGATGACTGAGCTCTTGTATCATTGGCAGGTCCTGGGAGATGAAGTAAAGCGGAAGCAGTATGACACTTATGGTACAGCGGACTTTGGCTTTGGCTCTGGCTCGGCAGGTTCTGGGCAGCAGTACAGGCACACTGGCCCAACTATTGACCCTGAGGAGCTGTTCAGGAAGATCTTTGGGGAGTTCTCACAGTCCCCTTTTGGAGACTTTAGCACCGTCTTTGACCAGCCCCAGGAGGTAAAGATGAATTGCACCCCAAGCCACTGGTGTGTAGAGTCCCTTGGGGCTTTCACTCCTCCTGTTTTAACATCTGCAGAAGAAATCCTATGCAAATGATTAATCTTTAGGAACTACCATCAGAATTAATGTTCTGACCAAGGGTTCCTGAGACTGTAATTAAGCACACACTTAATCCAAACAACTCTTGTTTTATTTAAATAAGAATTATATTCATTCCCAGCCCATAATGAGTCCCAAACAATCTCTTGAGATAAGCACCCACCTTTATCTCCTTTGAATTGTTGCCAGCAACTAATGTGCCAAATTAACTGTAAAAAGCCAAACGTATGAAGTCCACACACAGCTTCAAGGTTTAATCCGAACAGAATGAACAACATTGCTTCCTGCAAAGGTTCCTGTCCCTTTGCACTTCCTTTATATCTTATGGGAGGAGCAATCACCTCCAAGCCTTACTCCCGAATCCCCCCCCCTCCTTTTGTCTTAGGTGCTCTTGCCTTCTGGCAGCTCTGCGCACATGCACACTGGGAACAGGCTCCCCTTGTTCCTCTGCCTCACTGCTGTCAGATTCTGGAGGCTCCGGAATCAACACATAACTCCCAGATGGCCCTGGCCCCACCTCTGCATTGGACACAGGACCCTCGTCCGAGTCCTTTCCAGACTCCCGGATTGGCCCATGTTCTCCCCACTGTCCGATTCTGCTGCAGTCTCCGCAGGCTCCCTGGTGGACCACAACAATTAACAGATAAATTCACTCCTCTGTGATCACTCAAATTGAGGTTTTGCTGTCTTTAAAGGGGGAATCAAAGGTGCATTTAACAATTACAATGATTTTGTCCACATTCATGGCTAGACTGAACATTATTTTTATTCAAATTCAGTAGTTATCTTTTTTGATATTTAGATTTTAAGAGGAAAACAGTACAGAAATCTGTTAACAAAGATGGGGTTCCAAAATAAAATAGTGTGAAGAAATAGGTTACAAATGTGATTTTTAATCCATTAAAATTAGCAAATTTGATTTGTATTATGTTGGTCTTTTTTGGTTGGTTGGCTGGTTTGCTTTTGTACAAAGCAAAAGCGTTGACTTCTAGTGATTGCCTGGACTAGTCCCTGCAGTTTTCTTAGCAAGATTTTCTTTGCCTTCTTCCTAGGGCTGAGAGAGAGGGGCTGGTTGAAAGTCACCACCTGTTCCGTGCCTAAGGCAGGACTGCAACTTACGATCACCTAGTGTCTAGCTCTTTGCCTTAATCACTGCACAAAAATGGCCCTCTTACTGCTGCTCATAAATATAATTAATTTTATATTAATTAGGCACCGTAATACTTTTTCTCAATCTAGAGAGATTTGTATGCTTCCTTTTGTTCTACATGGTATGCAAAATGTTGGCTTGGAACTGTGAGCTTCAAACGCTGAATTTTTTCTCTCTCCTGTAGTACATCATGGATCTGACATTCAGCCAGGCGGCAAAGGGTGTCAACAAGGAGATCATGGTGCAGATCAATGACACCTGCCAGCGCTGTGATGGCAGAGGGCATGAACCGGGCACCAGAGTAGTGCACTGCTCCTACTGCAACGGGACTGGCACAGTAAGAGAGCAAGCTTTGGTGCAGGGAACGACTGGGGACCTCGGCACTTTAGAAGAAGAAAGCCAGTTCCTTGCTTCAGATGGTTATGGAGCCTGATAATGATGTGTGACTGGGGTCCAATTTACATCAACACATCTCCTGCTCCATTCACACCCCAAAAGGTTCTGAAGTCTTCATTAAGGCTTTACAAGCCCCTAATATTCCCCAGGGCTCACCCCACACGGAAACAAACAGAAAACCCTGTGGGTCCCAAGCACTAAGCAACCTCAAGTCCGAGGGCAAAGACCAAATCTGTAACTCCTCATACCAGGTCTGATGTCCAGGTACAAGTCTGTAGTCAGCACAATACTGAAAATCAAAGCCCAAGTCTAAAATCCAAGATCCAAAGCCCAGTAACAGAGTCAAGGCAAGGTCTGGAAGCAGGAGTCACAAAGACAAAACACACCCATGGCAGGGAACGCTCTGCTGACATCATGAGCTAAGTAGCTGCCAGCCAGTGTAGCCATTGGCAGAGGTGAGGCTGCCTCCTTGCAAGTAGCCTCCCCAACCTCCGTTCATCCTTGTGTGCTCTGGGATTTGGCAGAACAGGCAGTTGCTTTCCTTCTCCACCCCCACATCTGACTGAGCCCTCCAAATGCAGCTCTCCCTTTCTTCTTCAGCCAGGCACTCATCTGGTGGTTCCTCTGATGGTGTTGTCTCCCCCTGCCCCGCCCACAGCCCTTTCACTTCCCTGCTTGGAGACTTTGGCAGAACTCCTCGTCATCTGAGCAGGCGTTGGAGATGCCATTACAAGACAGAAGTGAAATTTCCTGGCATCTCACCTTCCTTGTGTCTTCTTTTGGACAGGAGACAATCAACACAGGCCCGTTCGTCATGCGTTCGACATGTCGGCGGTGTGGTGGGCGGGGCTCAGTTGTAACTAACCCATGTGTGATTTGTCGGGGCTCTGGCCAAACCAAGCAGAAGAAGACCGTGATGGTCCCAGTCCCAGCAGGTATGTATGTACCGAATGCTCCTGGGGCGGAATAACGGCTGCTCTTCTGAAGTGAAACAACAGGGAGGAAAATTGGTCCTTGCAGCTCCAAACAGGAAGAACATGAGCCTCCAAATTGGGGTTGCCACAAGAGGGGAAGAGAATGTGAGATGCTGGATGAAAGGTAATCCTGAGTGCTTTTGTTTGGCTTTAGGTGTGGAGGATGGGCAGACCGTTCGGATGCCTGTTGGAAGGAAAGAAATTTTCATCACCTTCAGGGTGCGTACTGACCTGCAGTTTTGCCATAACGTGCCATGCTTAAAACTGGCTGGCCGCCTGCACTTGCTGAGTCCTTGAACTGTCCCTGGCTCCAGGTTCAGAAAAGCCCCGTGTTCCGGAGAGACGGTGCTGATATCCACTCCGACCTCTTCATCTCCATAGCACAAGCTGTTCTTGGAGGGACAGCGAGGTCGCCCGGCTTGTATGAGACGATCAACATTCTGGTACGTCCCATCACAAATGCAGAACAAGCGAAACGGCTCATCTGTCCTATGATTAGAGACCCACGAAAATATGAAGGGGATGTTACCCTTTTGCACAGAAAGCCGTGTGTCTGTCCTGTGGAAAGGCCCTGTCTGTCTTGTATTGGCGCTTCTGTTTGGCAGTGGTTGTGGTCATTTGCTGCTTGGCTGGTATTTTCACTTGCCCTCATGTTGTTTCAGGAGAAAAGGGACATTTTCTGTGATGTTTCTAGGAACAGCCCAGGGTGTTAAATCTTAGAACTTTCATTCCCACGAGTGCTTTGGTAACGGCGGCTGATCCTCACATTTATGAGACACAGTAAGAGTTCAGGAGCATTGAGTGAAAAACACCTGAAAAGCTTTAATCTTTTTGCTGTGTTTTCCTAGATCCCCCCTGGCATCCAGGCTGACCAGAGGATTCGGATGAGTGGGAAGGGAATTCCCAGGGTGAACAGTTACGGTTATGGAGACCACTACATTCATGTCAAGGTCAAAGTTCCCAAGTAAGTGAGCTGGGCATTTTGGGGAACAGGGCAGAAGAGGTAATGGATGGCATGAAAGGGGCCTTTGAGGCAGGAGGAGGTGTCAGTCTGTTGCTTTTGCAAGACCTCCGTGCCCAGAGAGGCTGGCTTTCCTCCAGGGCCCTCCATTGACCCGTCTTACTGCACCTTCTTTCTCTCTCCTGCAGGAGGCTGACTGATCGCCAGCGATCCTTGATGCTGAGCTATGCAGAAGATGAAACTGATGTAGAAGGGACTGTGAATGGCATTGCCAGCACAAACACTGGTGAGGCTGTGGATCTTGGCTGCACTTTGGGGCTGGCAGGTCATCTTTGGTTATAGTTGAACTGCTGGCTCTGGTGGTGTAAACTATGGCCTTGAGTGATGTCGACCACGGTGGAAGCTACAAACTTCTACTCAGATAGTGTCCCCATTTTCCTTAGGCAGGAAAAGGTTACTATTACTTGTGTTTGCCTAACAGGGTTACCCACCGTTAGTTCATCTGTGCTTTGCTCAATTTTCTGGGCTTCTACAACGCACTGAACTTTACCGACCCTGAAGTTGACTTAGTGCAGTGTGTAGCTGGCTGATGGTTTAATAAGAGGGAACAAATCCCCCAATTGAAAGCAGCTTTTGCCCTTCCCTGCCTCATCCCCATAGTGACCCCCAAGACGCAACTGGCTGATTTCCATTTCATGAGCACTCTTGGCTTTCCATGGATTCAGGGCCCGAGTGGTTTGGTCAAGGACACATTCAGAGCAGTTTAGCAAGTCCACCAGGTGTGTGTGCTTTGCTGTAATATACAGATGTTTCTCTAAGACACTGACGTGTGTTGGAATGCATACCTTGTGTTGAGATTATAGTTTTGCAGTTGGTGAAAGAATAGAGAGGCTAAAGGGTAAGCGATATAAATAAAGCTACAATGAGGAGGCAGCCAAAATGGTTGCTGTATGCAAGGAGTGTCACCAACTGCGTACAGCACAGTAGGAGCTGTCATTGGAACATTCCTCGGGTCCTGGGCCAAGATGGCCTGAGGAAGGGAGGCATCTTCTCAGCTTCAACTCCCCTGCTCCTCCCCCCCCCTCCCCCGCAAGACTGGGAAATGGCCTGAGGCAGACAGGGCCCCTTCTCACAACTGTCTTGACCAAGCTCTCTGCTATTTGTGTCTAGGTGGCAGGGGCACGACTAGCACAGGGGCAGGCGAGGAGAGGCCTGAGGCAGGGGACGGCACAGAGGGATTCCTAGCTAAACTTAAGAAAATGTTTAGCTTCTGATTAACTGCACCAGAGGTAGGAAGCCTCTTGTGATCTTTCCATGCACAGGTCTCTGTGTTCACTGCAGAAACAGGGAGGGGAGGGAGGGAGGATAAAGCTGCAGGAAAAGCTCTGGGAGCTGCCATGTTGGTGATTGGACAGAGACCCATTTGGGTCTTTCCTTGCACGCCAAGCTGCTTCATCTTACTCCTAGGAGCTCTCAGTACTCAGGCAACAGCTGAACAGAAAAATAAGGGCCAGAGGAATGGGCATTAGTAGCTGCGGTTTCCATCCCTTGGTATTATACTAAAGACTTCTGGTATCATTGCAGAAGAACTTGTATTTAGTTAAACATTCCTCAATTCTTCATCTATGAGCCTCCCCAAAATATTGCGGCAAATCCACAGCCTTAAAAGTGACTGGGGGATGGGGCCACCGTAGTCCTGGCTTGTATATTGAGAGACGGGCTCGCTAGATCTGCCTACCGTCTTTATGAAGGTCACAGACGTCGCTCTTTCTTTTGGCTCTAGGTAAACGTTCCACTGGAAACTAGAGGATGGCCGGTGGCTGTCTGGAAGGTGTGATGCCAGTGGCCTTGGAACCGAAGACGGACAGGCAGTTGAAGGTCTATGCTCAATAGCCCACTGAAGGAAGGAAGCCTTCTAGACGCCAGATTGCAGCGTTCTCAATTGGGGGAGGGGGGGGATTTGTGAAAGGTTCTTGGCCTTCCTGGACTTGGTTCTCTCTGGACAGAGCAGACTGGGGGGGGGGGGGGGAGGAGAGCAAAAATAAAGTGTATCTTGTGCCGACAACAGAGTCCTATCGTGAGGTGTGAACAGGGTCCCCAGGAAGGGAGCTCCTGAGACCCTACTCAGCCTCTCCTTCCCACAGCAACGGGGCTGCGGTGTTTGCTACAGAAAGGGGAGTCAGCCAGGGGCTGGGCGGGAGGGTCTCTAGGAGAGAAGGGCGTCTTACGTAGGTAAGGAATCGCTCCGATCCGGCTCAAGAAGAGGCTTGCTAAGAAGCAGAAAGCAAGCGCTGGGGCAGCCGAGGAGCTCCTGCCAGTCTCGGGAGAGCCCAGGAAGGCCGGCTGGCCTAGCGGACCTCTCCGCTAGAGGATCCCGTGTTAATCGTAGGCGAGGAAGATCTCCAGAGCGACCGACCTGCCCGCTTCTGCCTCGGTTGGAGGGAAGCCGCTTTCTGGTTGGCGCGGAGCGGGGGACGATGCCGCTATACAGCAACACGGGGAGCTGGCTCGCTCCGCCCTGCCGACATGCTCCGAGCCTCCGCTGTCTGCTGGCTGGGCGAAGCGGCGGCTTCGGCGGAGGGTTGCGCAGAGCCGGGAGGGGCCCGCTTGTCTGCCGCCTTGGCGGGCTGAGGACAGAGCGCCGTTCAAGGGCGAGCCCCGCCCTGCAGGGGGCGCTGTGATGCCTCCCCGGACGCGGCTCATGCATATTCAGCGCGCTTTGTCCACGTGACAGAGGGGGGCGGAGCCAGGCGGCCAGCCGCGTCCGCGGGGTGACCGGAAGAGCCGCGGGAGGAGCGGCGGCGGCTGGCAGGTAACCGCCGGGCGCTGCAGGGACGTGGCCCTCTCCCCTCCAAGCGGCTTCCGCTCCCCTCCGGGCTCGGCGGGGCTGCCGGGAGGACCGGCCTAGACCCCCGCGCGGCCCCTCAGGCCAAGGGGAGCAGCCCCTTCCCCGGCGGGCGCCCCGAGGGCCCGGGCCGTCCTGCGCTGCAGCTGCGGACCCGAGGCGGCCTCCCCTCATCCCGGGCCTGTTGCTCGGCGGCGGCGCTTGCGATGGAGGCGCGGACCGGGTTGCTCCCGGTCGCTCCGACGGCCTCGCTGGGACATTGCAGAGCTCTGCCTTAGCGGGACCTCCGGGAGGCTAAACGGTGGCGGGCTCTTTCCCTGCAGGAGTTGGAGCTGAACCGGGACTGCAGTCCAGCAGGTTAGGCGCCATGTCGACCGAGGCTACTGAGCTGATGGATGAGCGGGAGAGCCATTCTTACGAGGAGGAGGAGGAGGAGGAGGAGAGGAGGAGAAGACCACCAGGTAGCGTCTGCTGCTTCTCAGAGGGGCAGGTGGAGGCTGAGAGGCTGAAGCACCTGCAAATGCTTCATACAAGAGAGGATGCGTTTTCGGGGTGGGGGGTGCGGTGGGGAGGGGGCTCTAGCTCCTGGAGGGGAGGCCAGTCCTGGAGCACAAAGAGATTGGCCCCCTCTGGGACTGCCAACACCAGTCTGACTTTGCCCATTCCCTTCTCTGAGGAGCGAGCTTGCCTAGCAAGGCCTGAGGCGCAAAAGGTTGGAGATGTGATATTTTGGGGCGCAAAGCATGCTCTTCTTGATGCCCCACATTGTTGAGGGCCTGCCCTGTGGCCTGCAGATGGTTTGAGCTTGCAGTGACCTGCCACTCTCCCCGGGACCCCTGTCTCTCCACAGTCCCACAGACCTGTCTGAGCTACTGAAGGAAGGGACCAAGGAGGCCCATGACCGGGCTGAGAACACCCAGTTTGTCAAAGATTTCCTGAAGGGACACATCAAGAGGGAGCTCTTCAAGGTACACCCTGCTTTATCCAAGTCCTGGGTCTCTGGTTGGGGTCAGGAGACAAATTTAGCCCATGCTCTGGAATAGAACAGCCCCATCTGTGGTAGAAGAGGGTTGGCTTCTCTGGAGCCCCCCCCTCCATCTCAGCATATCTTTCTGGGGCCCTTTAATGGATTTGTATCTCCTTTTTCTGGCTTACAAAGCACTGAAAATGAAACCTCCTTCAGTCCTGGATGGGTCCAACTAGGGGATCTTTCTTTAACTAAAGCGAAGGGTCGTTGCTGATTTTGGCACATTGGTCTCAGGGAGCAAGGCGGCCTCGGGCACAGCAGCCCAACGACTTGGACAACAGGGTGGACTGGTAGCCACTGACCTCTCATGGCTCCTTTGTTCTCTTGCAGCTGGGCACAACAGCCCTTTACTTCACATACTCTGCGCTGGAGGAGGAGATGGAGCACAGCAAGGACCAGCCCTGCTTTGCCCCTCTGTATTTCCCCTTGGAGCTGCACCGGAAGGAAGCCTTGGCGAGAGACCTGGAGTATTTATATGGGGAAGGCTGGGAGGAGAAGATCCAGTGCTCAGAAGCCACTCAGCGCTATGTGGATCGCATCCACCATGTTGGGCAGCAGGAGCCGGAGCTCCTGGTGGCCCATGCTTACACCCGTTACATGGGGGACCTTTCGGGGGGTCAGGTGCTGAAGAGGGTGGCTCAGCGTGCACTGAAGTTGCCAAGTAGTGGAGAAGGGATCAACTTCTACATGTTTGAAAACATTTCTAACCCCCAGCAGTTCAAGCAGTTCTACAGAGCCCGGCTGAATGCCCTGGATGTGTCCCAGGAGACCAAGGAGAAGATTGTCAAGGAGGCCAATGGGGCCTTTGAATTCAACATGCAGGTGTGCGGCTGCTGGATTTCAGGGTGCCTGCTACAACCACCCCACCCTGAACCCATCCTTCTGGGGCTGGATGGGGGCTAGAGTGCCTCTTCTCCCAAGGCCAGATGAGCCTTGAGGCTGCCTGCCGTTGCCTTCACGTCTCCCTCAGTTCCCACGAGGCCCTAACCAGCCACTGGTGCCAAGTTCAGGTTTTTCTGTGGCCCAAGTGAGGAGCATCTTTTGTGGCATGTCAGGCTTGAGCCAGGCCTTCCATTGCTGTCTGCCTCCTGCTTTGACATCCTGAGGGACAGGGCTGGAATCTTTTGGCAGCCTGGTCCTGGGCCCATCGCTCTCTGAGGCAGGTACTGCTATGAGGCGGCCCTGGTTTGTAGTCTGGCTGGAGCCCAGAACAGCCCACAAGGGCTGGGCCTAGATAAGCTGAGCACTCCTGGTGACTGAGCACTCAGGGCAAACTTGGACTTTGTCTTCAGGTCTTTGAGGAGCTGGACAAGATCGGGGCTTTATTACCAGAAGAAGCCCAAGATGGCGGCCTCCCAGTGCATGATGGAAAGGGAGACATGCGCAAGTGCCCATACTATGCCTCGAAACTTGGTAGGTCCCAGTCTTCCCCCTTCCCTCTTTGGCTTCCTCCAGCCTCTAACGGTCCTTTTTTTTTTCTCAGCTGGCTCCAAGGACTCTGCCTGCCCCTGCCACCTCGCCCTGGCTGCCCTGAAGCAGCCCACCGTCCAGCTGGTCTTGGCAGCCTGTGTTGCGGTCACTGCTGGCATTGCAGCCTGGTATGTGATGTGAGGCTGGGCACCGGCTGCCCGTTGGCCCTTGAAGGAAGTGCTCTTTTTCTCCATTGACATAAGTGGACTTTTAATGCCGGATTTAATTGAGGAAACATTAAACCCAAATCCAGTGTACAAATGCTTGTGTGTCCAAACAATTAGGAGCAGAAAACCTGAGCTATTGGCTTGAGGGGAGTGGGGCCTGAACGGTTTGAGCTTTTGTCTTCCTCGCTACATAGAGGATGGGGGCACAGGTGGTCCTCTCACCTGGATGCAGGATGCCCTTCATTCCTGTTCAGTTGTAGGGGGGGGCCTCCAATTTGTACATATGGAAAATGGTAATGCTTTAATTTTCATGTGACTTATAGACTATGGCGATGCCTCTGACACAATAAAATTGATCTTCGTTTCTGCAGTTTGCATGATTTTGGGAGGGCATTTTCAAGCTGCGGCAGTCGTGCTTCTCTTCCCCATGAATGCCTTCGCTTGGCACGTGAGGGCATGTAAGCAAGCTGCCTATAGCCTTCTGAAAATAAGAGGGTCAAACTGAACTCTAGGTTAACTTCTGGTCCTCACTTGCATAAAACCAAGGAATTCCCTTCTTCCTCTGGGGGACGAGCAGGGCTCCCTCCACTCTACCCCAATAGACACACAGCACACACAACCATGGAAGGTCAGTCTTTTTATTTGATTACAAACATGGAAGAGCTTTGACAGGTTACTTCCCTCTAAGAAGAATGGGATGAGAATTTCCTGCTGGTTCCAAGTGCTTTAGAGAGCCCTCAAACCCAGGCCAGGCCCATCCGTGCTCTGCAGCCTCAGTGGGCAGTCTTTGGGTGAACAGATGCCTCGGCATTACCACACATGGGACACAAGTGCTTGAGACAAGGCAACTCAGGGTCTGGAAAATTGAGCCAGGGACTCAGACCAGCCAGCTGCTGTCCCACCACAAACCTCAGGAGCTTCTGTGCACCCTGTTCATCAGGGCCAGACAAGAGCTTTCTAGCAAAACTAGTGCAAAATGGTGTGTGCATGTACCTACGGGGTTTTCACATTTCCATAAAGTAGTTATTAAGTTTAGTACCTGAAACAACAAGCAGCCACAAAGGAAACCTGGGACAAGCACATTTTCTTGGCTCGGAGCAGAGGAATAACTGCGGGGGCGGGGGGAGGTGGGGGGCGGCTGGCTCGCTCTGGGCCTCCTGCACACCTCCAATGGGCAAGGTGTACTCAAGTCCAGCTAAGACGGACAGAGCCATTGCCCCCCCCCCCCCCAAGTTGAGAGAGATGGCTCAGACAAAACAAGATAAGGGATGATGGGGGCCTCTGCACTTTGGCTGCACCTCTTCTTTCTCCTGAATAAGGTCTCTGAGTAGGCACAGCAGCTGCAAGCAAGAAACAGCCTGGCTTCCAGTGCCCGGCCATAATCTACAAAGCACAGGGAGCTGTGCAGAATCGAACAAACAGCCTCTTCAAAAGTGTAAGGAGCAATCATAGATTTGAAAACCATCAACACAGAATGAAATCTTTAAGCTTTCCCTTAGATAGAAAGGGAGGCCTCAGCAATGGCAATGACAAACAGAAAAACCAACAGCTCTGGACTTCTGGGGGTTGGAGTTTGGCAAGAGAGCAGAGACATAGAAGGGGAGAGAAGACTGGATCTTCAGAACTACTCCAGTTAAGGAGAGGCTAAGGGATCACCTACATATGCTCTGGATAGCGGCTCCTTGTGAGGGGACTGCATAGGAGTGGTCTATTGAAGGCATCAGTTCCAGGAGACAAAGGGATTGGCTGGTACTTTTTAAAGGACATTAAGTTTACTAACATCTCTTCTAATCACATTTGGAAATTGCTCATTTAAATATCTTAATGCTAACAGTCTTCAAAGGGACAAATCTGAACTATCACCCAGTGAATGAATGTTCATCCTGAACAAAAAAATCCTCAGAACTTAAAAAAAAAATTGAAAGGCAAAAAGCCAAACAAGATTTTAAAATAAAGTTATAAACGAAGTCTCCAATTAAATTTGGGATATTGAAAGTACCATAAAAATTTGAAATTAACTATATAAAATAAATAGCTTTTTGTAAGAATCAGAATTATTTTGGCTACCTCAAGTCATAACACAGAGAAGAGATCCTGTGATTTAAATTGGACAAGAGAGGGGACTAAAATCCAGCCCCCCCCCCCCCCCCAAATCCCAGCTTGCTTTTAGGATTTACAAAATTATACAATATACCATTAACATTTAAATTAAAGATCTTTGAAGAATAGGGCCAGAAATCAGTATTAACAGTATAAGTAGCAATGTCTGTTTCTCTAGATAGACTGTCTAAAACATGAAGGAATGACAGGCGTGCAACATATTTTACTTGAAGCAGAAATAGTGGAATCCGAAATATTGGGTAGAAAAAGGTGTGGATTACAAAATATTCAAGATACTCAAATTGGAAATAAAAATTCCAGGAACAAGTGTGGATGACAAGAGCCAAGACAAAGACCCGATAAATAAAAGATGTTGGTTAAGGCTTAGAAAGTCAAAGGATAAATACAAAAAGCAAACCAAGACAATGACTTGGGTGATGCACTTTCCACTGGATTTACAAAAGGAGC
Source organism: Bungarus multicinctus (assembly GCA_023653725.1). Classification (NCBI taxonomy): domain Eukaryota; kingdom Metazoa; phylum Chordata; class Lepidosauria; order Squamata; family Elapidae; genus Bungarus; species Bungarus multicinctus. The sequence continues at coordinate 307,675 of CM042842.1, forward strand.
CTGTTAAAGCCTCAAAGCAGCCATGGAAAAAGCTGTATCCGAATGAATTGAAGATCAATATGGTTAGAAATAAAAGAAAGGAATATACAGTTGCTTTGCTTGATCAAGGCAGGTTTTTATAAAACTCTGGTAATGCTTTATGGATCTTTTGCTAATACCAGGACTGAAAAGCTGGTGATTTATGATTTTATGTATAGAAGAGATGGGAAGAAAAAATATTTGTAACTTTGTAGGGGCAATATGAAATTTGCTTTAACTTGTGATAAGAATAAGAAGCCACTTCTTTACATATTTTCCTTTTTCCTACCTTTTCCTTACTTTGCATGTTTTTGCTATCTTTTTCTGACTTTAATTTGTATTTGCTTTTACTATTATATTTAATTAAGCTCTTTAATGAAGAAAATAAGATTTAAAAAAAAAAAAAGCCAAGAGCACCCAAGGACTTTGCTCCTTCTCCCCTCCCTGCTGCAGATTAGTGCCAAGGCGCCACTGTGGGTGGAGCCCTTGTCCTCCCACAGAAGGCGGCCCCAGTCAAGCAGAGGCAGTTCCTTCCCTAAGGGGAGGAGAGCCATCCGTCTGCCTCAGCTTCCCCTTTGCATCCCCCCCAGGAGCCAGTGCAGCAGATCCCCTGCGGCCTTGGGGGCACTACAGCCCCCCCACCTCTGGGCAAAGGGAGGAGGAGAGCAGAAAAACACGAAAGCAGACAGGAAAGGCAAACCAGGAGGCAGTGGCAGAGCTCTCCAGCTGAACAGGCCCTGCTAGCACCTGCGCTTGTAGGTGTAGATGTAGGCCTTGCAGTTGGGGCAGGTGTGGGTCACATCCTTAAATTCATCAATCAGGCAGGGGATGAAGCAGCAGCCCATGTTGCACCTGGAAGGGAGAGGAGAAATCGTGATGGGCAGGAGGGGCTCCTTTGCATCCACAGCCCTCTTGCCAGCCCTGGATTCCCCCTCCCTCCCCTGGGAGTGTGCAAGATGGCCTGCCCCAAAGGAATGGCTTGCAGGGACTGGCACGCCCCCCCAGCCTGCTCCAAACTCAGATTTCACAGCCCCCCCAACCCCCTTACCCAATAAAGCAGCAGAAGAGGCCAAGGAGAAAGTTCATGAGGCCGATTTCACGAGTGATTCTAGTGGTGATAGCCTGCTGGCAGTGTGGGCACACTGTTGGGACAGGGGCAGCCTGGAATATCTCGCCCTGCAGGACCGTCACAGTGGTTGCGGTGCCCAATGGCACTAGCACGGTTGCCGTTTGCCCTCCAGCAGGGGCATGGGGGCCAGTGGGAGGGTAGTAGCTCGTGGAGGTGTGTGGCCCCAGAGGCACATGGTAGCCACCTACAGAGGAAGGGAAGAAGGGATTTGTTTAATGCCCAGAGAGCTCCAAGGGAGACTCCTTGCTCGGCCACTGCCATCCTAACATGCCAGGGCACAGAGACTAGAGTTCAGCCCGTCCCAATTCCTCCTTCCTGGCTGCACTCAGAGCTTCCAAAGCAGAGCAACTGCTCAGTGGGCCACAGCCTGGCCAGCTGCCGCAAGGGGTTTCATGGCCTTGTGACCGAAGGCCACTTGAGGGCAGGACAGAACTGAGACCCCAAGTAGTGAATCACCTGCTATTCCACTCAGAGAAGCCCCTCACCTTATTTCTATTCTCTGGAGCTTCAAAAGTCTAGTTTAACTATTTCTTGCTCTGCCTCATATTGCTTGGATTGGAGATTTATACACTGCCTTGATATTGCTCGGCAGGATAAGATCCTGTTACGACAACAGGACATTCTCTTCTGCCATGCTTGGCTTATGGGCCACTCCAGCCACCACTGAGCAGCTTTTAGGCTGGCACACACTCCCCCCCCCCCCCCCCCCAGGAGTTGAAAGTAAGTCCTCCCCGTCTCCCATGCCACTCACCAGAGGGGAAATAGGGCATCGAGCTCTCTGCTGGCACAGGGGGGGGGATGAAACCCGGCTGAGGGGGAGGCATTGCTTCATAGGGTGGAGGGCCAACATCGGAAGGGGGCTGCACCATGGCTGGAGGGCTCCTACCTGAGAAGATTGGAAGAACGGGGTGTCACATGGAGAGAACGGTGACCAGGTAGGTAATGGGTCACCAACAGAACCTCACCTGCGGGGAAGGGGAACCCATCCTTCTCTTCCAGGAGGGGTGCTGATGGCCCCCCAGGGTAGGGTGGAGGAGGGTCACTGGACATGCTGAAAGAAAGATGCAGAGTTGCTGAGATGGGCGGAGGGCCGGCTAGGAAAGGTCTGAGAAAAAGAGTTGAGAGCCGAGGGGAAAGTGTGTGTGTATGTGGATGCCTCCAGGGGAGAGGACCAGTCAAGGCTTTCCTCCTGCCCGTCTGCTGGCCTAGCCTGAAGGGCTTTGTCCTAAATGAGAGAGAGAGACCCACAGCAGTCAGAAGGGATGCTTGGCTCAGCTCTCCAGAAGAAAAGGACCTTGTTGAGGGATGCCCTGTCTTTCCCAGAGGCCTCTCCTTCCAGGGCGTCTCTGCTAGCATCTGAGCATCACGGAGAGGCTGCTGGGGCAGACGGACTCCTGGCTATTCTGTGAATTCATCCCACTGCAGCCAGAGAATCTCTGGACACACAGTCCCTGCAGGGGGAATCAGGCGCCAGCCACCTCCTTGACATGGAGGGCGGGGGGCATCAGCCAGGACCACAAGTGCATTTCCAGTCCCAAAGGAAACGCTTGGAGTCTGACCCTTTGAGGGGCACGAGAAGATCTTGTCAGACTGAGGGTGGGGCACACCTGTGGTCTCTCCTTAGGGCAGTTCTTCAAAGGTTCAGAGGCTTTGTGCCCAGACAAGACCCCATCTGCATCGGGTGCACAGAAAGGGAAAGGGAAAGGCAGCTGCCTTGGGGAAGTTTCTTCCTGTGGAGATGACTTTAGACATCAGCTTCCAGCCCTGCGTGGCCACAGACCCTGGGCCCGCCAAGGGGCAGCTCCTGCCCTGCTGTAAGCACCATGCAGCTCCCAAGATTCCAGCAAGCTCACCGCAAACAAGTCAATCAGGCAAACGGAGAGGCAGTTACAGCAATAACAACTATTCCTCTCCAGCCAAAACAACAGCAATAAATCCAGCTAAACCAGCAGCTCAAAGTCACACGAACACCTCCACTAACTGCACTGGGGTTGGCAACCAGATGCGCCTTCCGTGCAATCGACCCAGCAGCCCCGTGGGAGGCAACAGCCGGGCAGCAGGCTCCCCCCGGGGGTTCATCGCCCAAGGGAGTCCCCGGAAAGGGCCGGCCTCCCTCTCGCAGGACTGGCCCCGCGTCCCGATCGCTGGGGAATCCTGGGGGACGAGAGCGCGCCGCTGCGGGGGGCCTGAACCGGTTGGCCAGGCAGGCGGCGATTGGCGTGGCCCCCGTCCCTGGCAGACCTGTCCCCCCCCCCCCGGCCCCAGCTAACGCCCGGGAGCCCAGGGGGAAAGCGGGCAACCCTCCCTCGCCCAGCACCGCCCCAGCGGAGGCCCGGCAGCCTCCTTGGGAAGAGCGACCCGAGGGGGCCACAACCGCCCCGCTGCAGATTGCGGGAGGGCCGCTCCTGCCCGCCCAGGAGCTTCCCAGCCCCGCAGCCCCCGCGGGCCCAGCGGCTCCCTTTGGAGGGCGGCCAGGCGGCACCTGCAGCGGCGTCGAGGCTCCCGGGTCAGCAGCGGCGCCTGCGAGGCCGGCGGTTCCGGAGCAGAAGACGCGATGCGGCCGGAGAGAGGGTGGCCTTGACCGGCGGGGCTGGCGGAGGTCCCCGCGGGGGGCGCCGGGAAGGGTAGTCCGGGAGACCACAAGCCCCAGCATGCCGCGCGCGAGGAGCCCAGAAAGCGCTGCCGCCGCCCCCCGTCCCCTCACTTGCGAAGCGGAACCAGCGAGCCGCTTCGGAGCCCGGCGGGGCGGGGACTCGGGGTGGACAGGACCAATCCATGTTCAGGAAACGCCGCCTGCGCGCCGGGATAGCTCCCCCCCCCGGGGCCGAGACGCGTGTCGGCAAGGTTGTCTGAACCCGGCGGGGCTGGTGCTGTTGATCTTGTGCCCCGCGATGCCGGCGCCCCCGGTGCGAGGGAAGGCGAGTGGCACGGCAGAGGCGCTCTGGGACCGGGCTGGAAGGCCGAGCCCATCCCCGCCGCCGCAGCCGGGCCTCGGGGGGAAGGCGTGGGGGTGGCGCCAGGGCCAGCCTGGCTCCGGGGCCCCTGGCGGTGACTCCCGGCTCGCCCGCCTCCGCCCCCCCCGCCGCGTTCCGGGTCTCCTAGCAACCGGGAGAAACTTTCCCGCGAGCAGAACACCGCCGCCCGCCGCTGATGCCGGATCCCGGCCCGGGGCCGCCTGCCAGCCGCGAGCCTCCCCAGGGCAGCGGGACCATGAGCCACAGCCTCTCCTTCGTGGAGCTGATCAACCTGGCCATCGGGACGCCGGAGCTGGGCAATGTCAACTTCAACGCGCTGCACCTGTTCCTGCACAGCCTGGTGGAGCATCTGCGCCTGCAGGACGCCAGGAAGGAGGTGTCGGCGGAGGAGCTGGCGTTCATCAAGCCGCCCCCCAGCTCCGCGGCCTCCGCTGCCACCTCAGCCACCGAGACCCTCCCCGCGGTGCAGAAGTCCAGCTCCATCTTCCACCAGATGCAGGAGAGGATCACCGCCATTGAGAGGCAGCTCCGGTTCCTGAACGAGCCCCCCGACACGGCCGAGCTGCTGGCCCGCAGCCAGGGCATGGGCCAGCCCGCCCTGGACATGTGGCAGATGATGCAGCTGAAGAAGAAGCTGGAGCTGAATGAGGAGGGCATGACCAAGGTAGCCCCATGCGGCCCTGCCCTTCGCAAGCAGGCGGCAGGGCCCCAAACCACACCGCACCTCCAGGCTTCCAGTCAACGCCTCAGCTGGCCATCCTCACCTAGAGTTCTCCAAGACCTCTGCTGCCCATTGGGCAAAGAGGCTCACAAATAGAGAATCCCTTGCTGGGTGGCTTTGAGCAACCAGCTGTGGGGAACATGTCCCGTGGCTTCCTCCCTTTTCTGTGACTCACGCACTGTTTCCCCAGCGCCTCACAATCATTTCTGCCATCTTTCTGCTAAATTCCTAATTCCCCACCTTCCTCCTGGTCAAGGAGCTGTGGGCTGCTCAGGCATCATGAAAGGATCCCAGGTTCCTTATCGATTTGTGGGGCTGTGGAGCCACAGAGGTTCTGAGAGTGAAGGCGTGGCTATCTCCCACCCCACCCTTTCCCTAGATTGCAACAACTGTATGGACAAACAGTGCCGAGTCTCCGTGACGCCTCCTGTTTCTCCATTCAGGCCATGAACACGTTGCAGGACCTGCTGAATAGCATTTGCTCTCTGAAAATTGCCACGGAGGGCTTTCAGCAAGAACTGGGGCAGCTGAAAGAAGACGTTGCCCAGGTGAGTGGTCCTGAGGGAGAGAGACTCCTGGCTTGGGCCCAGAAGGGTGCTTCTCTGTGGACAGAAAGGAAAGCCTCCTCGCCCAGCTGCAGCTCTGATCCTGGTTTTGCTATTACCAGATCAACGGAGAAGAAATGAAAGAGCGGCTGAAGTGCCTGGACAAACAAGCCAGGATGATGGAAGAAATGAAGGAGCAACTGGTGAGAGGATCCCCAACCCTCGGACCCATTAGCCCAATACGCTGCCTCTCTTGCCTCTCCGTTTACCCCTTGCAGCCTCCCCTGTTGAACCTGCTGGCAGAGGGAGTGGAGCAAGGCCTTCAGATGGGCAGGCAGAGGCGCAGGGAGTGCAGAAATGGGAGTGAGGCAACGTGGGTGGAACTTCAAGGACAACACCCCCCCCCGAAAGCATTTAGGCAACCACTGTACGCATCAAGAATGACAGAGTGGCACTTCCATAAGGGGCACTCAAAACTTTCATTAGAAAAAATACATAACCTCTTTAATGTATAGGGCTTTCTGTCCAGTTTTGAGCACCATTCTCCCCTCCTTAGTGCTTGCCCTTCCTCGCCTCTGACTCCCTGGGCAGATGGGCTTTGCAGACAGACAGGCCCTGGGAGGCTCCACTGTTGATCCTGCTTGTCCTCCTCTCAGCCCCTGTTTAAGACGAGTCTCTGCTGCTTCTGAAAGCAAGCGTTTGACTTCCTCTCCAATGGGCTGAACCTTCTCCTCCCCTCTGTGGGCACAGGGGCTCGTGAAAGAAAGGGTCAGCCTGTCTGCCAGTGCCTCGGATGTGGTGTGCTGGAGTGCCCTTTGTGAGACGCTCACCGGCAAAGTGAGTATGGCTGAAATGCATCCTCACCCTGAAGGTCACCCTGGCATCTCTCTGTGCCTGCCTAGTTCCCTTGGCATAATGGTAGCAAGCCTGCCAACACACAGGTGAGTCAATTCACAGCCTTGGACAAATTGGATCCTCTTGACTCACCTGGGAAGGCAAAGGGCAGCAAGAATGGGGTGGGTCTGGAGGCCAGGACCTTCCTTGCTTGGGTGAGGAAGGGGGCAGCCAGCTTCTCCCCGCCGTGCTGATGGCCTATGGCTGAACAGCAGAAGTGCCCCTTTTGGAGGAGACTACTGCCTTGCAAGGCACAGCTACACCCCTGCCCTGCTCTGGCATTTCAGACCTTCGAGGAAGAGGAAGTGGGCAAAGAGGAAGAGGAAGGGAGCAGAGAAAAAGAGGAAAGGAGCAGAGAGAAAGAGAAACGGAGCAGAGAGAAAGAGAAACGGAGCAGAGAGGAAGAGGAACGGAGCAGAGAAGAAAAGGAAAGGAGCAGAGAGGAAAAGGAAAGGAGCAGAGATAAAGAGGAACTGAGCAGAGAGGAAAAAGAAAGGAGCAGAGAGAAAGAGGAATGGAACAGAGAGGAAGAGGAAAGGAGCAGAGAGAAAGAGGACAGGGGCAGAGAGAAGACATCTCGGGAGATCCTGGCTGTTCTGAGCCAACTGCCCGAGAAGCACGAAGCTCTCCTGAAGCACATCACTCAGCTGGAGGCCCAGTTGAACTACCCAGCAGGCCCTGCAGGTGAGGCTGAGAAGGGGATAGCACCCATGGTGGGCCCAGCTGCTGCTCCCTGGGGTGGAATTGGGATGATGTCTGACTGGGGGCGCTGTCTCCTGGCCCTCGAAGTGAGGCCCTCTACCTGCCTTGAGGTCCGCAGACCAAGGATTAGGTGGGCTCTGGCTCCTGCTTAACATAGCTTGGGGGCTCCAGCCTCAACCCCACCCCCCCAGGCTGGTTAAATCTGAAGAATCTGGCACAAGTTCTTTGTCCCTCTCTATTTCTAGCTTTTGAAATGCCCCCAGAGCTGAAGTCACTGCTGGAACGGATGGAGACATTGCAAACTCAAAGCCAACAGGTGCCCTGGGAACTTGGGCAGGGGATGGGCATGCCCCCCCCTGCATGAATGTTTTTCCACAAAAGTTCAAAGGAGAGGAAGGGAGGGAGGGAGTGTTCATCCATGGGGGAAGGGGCATAGGAGTTGCAGGACAATAGAAATTTAGGGACAAAGTGTTAAGGGGACAAATCTCACCCTATGGTCTGGACATACTCAACAGCTGACTGCCAGGGGGCATCTCATCCAAGATGGCAGTCCAATGGGGAAGAGGTTCTGGGTGGAATCCCCTTTGCCCTGGGCAACAGTCAGAGCCCAAAGTGCTTTCAGAATCCTGCCCGTTGGATGCCTTGAGGCTCCTGCTTGCAAAGGGCTTGGCAGCCTTTTGGGGGATGCAAGAAAAGCCCATTGCAAAACAGGTCTGGGTTTGCCCAGGCTCCTCAGTGAAGGTACTGGTCACAGCAGTGGCTCGACTCAGGCCAAAGTTGCTGGCCACACCAGATAGAGTTGCTGGCTTCTTCTTCAGGGAAAGGAATCTCTGCAAGAGACCCTGGAGCAGATGGAGAAGCTGAGGGAACAGTATGAAAACCTGCAGCAGGGAGTGGAGAAGTTATCCAGGAGCAGCACGGAGATGCAGGTAAGGGGCTGTATGGCCACTCGGTGACCAGCCAGAGGGTCTGGTCACAGCTTGTGGCTCACAGAGAAGCAAGGAAGCAGCCCAGGCAGTTTGAGCAGGAGGAAAAAATGGAGAGTCTGCAGCAGAGTTTTTACTCCCTCTACAGATCATACGCAGCCTGTTGCATCAGTTGGAGGTCAAGAAAGCCGATAAAGACTCGATCCAAGAGGAGATGAATGTGGTGAGTCCCTGGGAACAGGAGGAGACGATCTTTCCCACACCCAACTAAGTCTCTGGTGTGGAAAAGAAAGTGGGTTAGAGGAAGCCTCCAATTGCTTCTTCCCAACCCGAAGTCATCCTGGTCCCAGAGAGAAATCTCAGGGGTTTCGGCATGGCTGCTTCAGCATCACCAGTGATTAAGTAAAGTCCCATCACTATCCATGTAAAGGAAATGCCTTTCTAAAGGAAAGATGCCACTTTTTCCAGTTTGAGGCAGTCGTGGGGCTTCTATGCCTTTAAGGGGAGGACATTCAACTGGTCTAGCTTCCTTTTGGGCCTGCATACGCCAAGCAACAACTCAGGCCTCGCCTTCAGTCCTTAAAGCCACAGGAGCCCTTCTAGAAGCACTTTCTCTCCCCTCCTCACCTGGCTGTCAGGAAATCTGGCTCCAAGATCTCCCCTGCCCCTGCCCCTGCCAGCTCCTGGGCTTCAGGGAGGACTTGCTTTGCCTATCCCCAGAAAGCTGACAAGAGTGCGCTGGAGGCAATGGTGAACCATGGGCAGCTGCAGCTGGCCACCAGTCAACTCAGCGAGATGATGCAGGACCTGCTGCAGAAGATGTCTCTGCAGGACAAGGACTGGCAGAAGGCGCTCGAGAAGCTCTTTGTGGACATGGACTGCAAGGTGACTCCTCCCTGCCCAGAACTCCCCCGGGGGACCTTGGCTGCCACAGAGCAAGAGGGCCCACTCAGCCCCCCTTGCTGACCCACAGCTGGACCGCTTGGCCCTGGACCCCGTGAGCCGACAGCTGGAGGAGGTGTGGAAGTTCATCAAGAAGTACCTGAGTGAGGGCCCCCGCTTTGATGCCGACAGCGCAGCTGGCTTCAAGAAGTGAGGAGGGGACGGCAGAGGCCAACTGGAGGGGGGGGTTGCATAGCCTGCCAGAGGCTGTGATAGAGGGAGGCTGGTGGAGCAGGAAGTGCAACCAGCCCTGGCACAGCAGCCCTTGGTCTGTGCCTTGCAGGCAGCTCTTTGAGAGAGTGAAATGCATCTCCTGCGACCGGCCAGTGACCATGATGACCGGGCCGTAAGTATCCCTGGTGCCTTTCTGGGTTGGGCAGCAGACGGAGGAGGAGGAGGAGCTGCATTGGCCCTGCTTCTTCACAGGCACATGATCACTGTCCGGAAGGCCACGCTGAAGCCTCGTCCAGTCAGTGCCAGTGGCTACGAATACCTCTTCCACCAGCAGAAAAGGTCAGCGAGTCGGCTGGGGATAGTGGTGGTGGGGGCTCCCTGGGCCAGCTGGGGGAGCTCTGGGAGCAGCCCAGAGGAAGCCCCTCCCTGCTGGATAGGAGGCTTTGCATTCCCAGCCATCAACCCTCCCCCAGCACTGCATTCCCTTTCCTGCTTGCCCCCTCCATGGTGTCTGTGTTTCTGGGGCCGGGAGACCTGAGATGGAAGCTGGCCTGCTTGTTACTGGTGCTGAGCAGGGCCTCTGGTTCCCTTCCCAGGGATCAGGATCCAAGTGAGATGAGTGGCAACCCCCCTTTGCAGACCTGCTGGCAATGCCAAGCCCAGCAGCAAGCCTGCGCCCTCAAGCACCTGTCCCGGGCCCAGGACTTCGCCACCCTCTACCCCTATGGGGACCCCACTGCCATCACCTATGACAATGTGAGCCATCCTAAGGGCCTACAAAGAGCAGGTGTGGGAGGGAGGGAGGGAGAAGTGCTCCTGGGCCTCTGCAGAAGGAGGTTCCTTCTCAGTGGCAGTCCAAAAGGGACTGATCAAGCCTGGGGTGGGGACAGGAACTGCTCTCTGTGGCCGGGGGGGGGGGGAACCCCTTCTCTTTCTGTGCATGTCTTGTCTCAGACTGAGGTAGACATTCTGGGAGTGAACGGGGTCCTCTACAAAGGCCGAGTGAGCTCACATGCAGCAGAACGGACGTTTGCCCTGCAGAAGGAATTTGCAGGTGGGTGAATTGGCCCCCTGGCGTGCCAAGGAGAGATGTCACTTTTTCCCAGGCTGGCACTTCCGGATCCTTGAGAGGGCCTGGTGGGGGGAAGCCAAGTGGCTAGAAATCCCCTCCCAGCCACAGGAGAAGCCAGTGGGCTGCTCTGGCATGCTCTCCCCATCCCCCAACTCCTCTTCCTGTTCTGCATGCCTTGTAGAGCCTTGGCAACCTCCTGACAGCCTGGCTGTTGTGCTTCTTCCCTTCCACACACAGCTCTGAAGTTTCCCCGGCCTCCAACGGGAGTGCGAATGGAGAGAGTTCGTTCTGCCTTTGCAGACATCAGCACGGTGCCCTACCCCTGTAAGTTGGCCTCTTTTCTGCCAGGGTTCATGTTGTTCTGTTTTGGGGGATCCTCCCGCCATGAGCAGGGCAAGTGTAGCATGGGGGAAATGGCTCTTGGGAAAGAATCCTGATCCTGCCTAATTTCTCCCTTTTGCAGCCTCCGCTCTCCGTCGAGTGGGGTCTGCAATAGCCAACAGCAACCAGCGACCGCAGCAGCTTAGCTGTGACCCTGTGGACGGAACAGTCATGGGTGCCGCCCTCAGCGAAAGCCACGTTCAGAACGAAAGGGACGTTTCAGGCCTGTGAGCTCAACTTCATGAGCCCCACCTCATTTCCTGTCTCTTCTTAAATACTTGCCAAGTTCCTCCCAGACTGGACAGGGAGTGGTAGAGGTGGAGGTGTCTTCCCTTCCTTCCCATCAGCTGGGTTATCAGGGCCAGGCCTTTCAGCCAGCCTCCATTATGGTATCTTTCTAGGGGCAGCCGTAGCTTTTAGCAGACTCCTTCCCTGAAGATTTTGGTCATCCCTGCCAGATCTCCAATGCTGTAATGGAAGAAGCTGCTTCTTATCCATCTGAAACAGAGGCCTCAGACTTGCATGGCTTTCAAAGGAGAGCGGCTGTGTCCACAACTACCATCATGCCCGACCTATGTCAGATGTACAGCAGATCATGGGCTAAAATGGTGCTTCTCTCCCCAGTGAACCCGGATTCCCAAACAAAACATTCATTATGATGACAGTGAACACAAGAATTCCAGGGGCCAAATTCTTCCAGTTTGGGCCTTGGCATCATCAGAAACCTGACCATGTGCCTTCCCTTCCCTTTCTATATGGGACCCTGGAGATATTCCTCATACTGTCCCTGTCTCAGCCATGGCACAGGAAAGCATTCATCGAGTGAGAAAATGATTCTATAAAGATTCTTTTTCTACATGCTGTGAACTGCTGCCTCTGTTCTGCAAGGGGGCTTGGTTCTTTTTCCTCCAACTTGAACAATTCCCTTTGGTAGATGGTTAGCAAGAGAGGGAAAGGTGCCCCCAAGCCCATGGCCAGGAAGGGGGAGCTGGCAATGGTCATCTGATGCCTTGGTAAAAAGAAATAAAGAGGAAATATTGCGGCCTAAAACCTAGATGTTGCCATGAGGTGCAGTTGGAGTCTTGTGCGGTTTTGCATTCCCTTCCCCATAAGTGTGGCCATGTATCCTTGCAACAGTCTTATCACCCTCTAAACCCAAAGAGCTGCCCCTCTTCCCTTTCCCATGTGGGGGGGGTGGCTGGGGGCTCAAGGGCACAGATCCAAAGAAGCAGTTCTTCACCCTCTTCCTCTAGGGGCCACTGAACCCTTTCCAGGAGCACCTTGGCTCCGGGGATGCGGGGGGGGCAGGGGCACTGCAGAGGCTGGGAGGGGTGTGACAGGCAGGGCAGGGTCCCCATCCTCGCCCTCCCTGGGAGAGGAGGACTGGAGGGCAGCTGGGCAGGGATGCCGCTCAGCCCGGTTCCTGCATCGCATTTCTAGTCATCTGGCTTTCCGGCGGGGGGCGTTGCGGCCGGAGGTTGACGCAGATGGCCGTAGAGAAGCCTCAGCTTTGGGGCCGGGAAAGGCCGGCGGCTTTCTGACTCGCTCGGGGGTTCTCGCCTCGGCCCGGCAGTCGCGAAGTTGAGGCAAGGTGCGAAAGCTGGGCGCCCACGATCTTCAGGACCCTGGATAGAGTTCGGCAGCACCTTCGGAGCCCCGCTCCGGCTCTGCTTGCAGAACGCGGACTTCAGCTTCCATCATGCTCTGCCAGAGTGCGACTTCCGCCCTAGTCCATTGCCAGTTCTGTTTTTCCTAGCTCTCGGGTTGATTGACGGCAGCAACTCCCGCCCTTTCCTCTTAGGAGGGCCCGAGCTGACGGGAGCTTGTTGTTTTCCCAGCTTGAGTGCGACGCCTGTTGGGAAGCGTAGTCCACGGATAGGCGAACGGGCCGACGACTGCTGGGCGGGCGGGGAGTGATGACTCGCTTTCCCGTGGTGCTCCGCGCGGCAGCGACCTGCAGGCCTGCCTGACAGGCGATACAGAGGGGCGAGCGCCGCCAGCTTCTGCCCTGCCATGGGCTCCCTGCTCAGCCGCCGCATCGCCGGCGTGGAGGACATCGACATCCAGGCCAACTCGGCCTACCGCTACCCACCCAAGTCCGGTGAGGCCCGGAGATGGCTCCGGCCGCCCCCCCCCGCCCTCTTCCCCGGGGCTCTCCAGGCCTCGGTGGCCTCCCGGGCACAGGAGCAGAGCTTCCCTGGCGCGGGGCAGTCTACCCGAGCACCGGGCTGCGGCCGCGGAGGGAAAGAGGCGCGGGAGAGCCCAGCTGGAGGGCCCCGGAGGCCGCCTGAGCCACCGGCCGGTGGGAAGCCGGGGTCGGCCGGAGCGTCACGCTGGAGGCCGCCCTGCCCTGTTGCTGCTGCTGTCGGGGTCCTCTGGGCGGTGCGGAAGGCCCGGGGAGCCGGGCGTGGGCCGCGAAGAAGCGGGAAGGTCGGCCGTGGAAGGTCCTCTCTCCCTTTCTCTCCCCCTTTCTCTGGGCGCCAGGGAACTACTTTGCCAGCCACTTTTTCATGGGCGGCGAGAAGTTCGACATGCCGCACCCCGAGGGCTACCTCTTCGGGGAGAACATGGACCTCAACTTTCTGGGCAACCGGCCCGTCCAGGTAAGCGCAGGCGCCCTGGAAGCTTTTCCTCTTAGAACCCGCCTTTTATTCGGGATCCAAATGAACGGGGGGGGGGTGTACATCTGGGGGGTAAATTAATATTTATATATTAATTTTGTGTATGTGTTTCAAAAAATAGCTCTTGTTTAAGATTTGCACTGCATTAAAATAAATCCCACTGAATGTGGGAAATACTGAATTTTAATTGACACTTTTTCTAAATTATGAATTTGAATGCAGTTCTGTTTTTGTAGTTAATGATAAACTGAAGTCATAGTGTGTCGAAAGATAATAAGCTGGCTTCACACCATGTGCCTAGAGAATCCAGCCTATAATGCTAATTGGGCTTCAGAGTCTTGGACTGATGGACATGCCTGTAACATGGATGCCGCCCCAGGGAAGCCAAACCACCTTAACCATTGTCCTTTTGCAGGGGAGGAGAGAAATTCTCCCACCCCCTTTGTCTAGACCACGTCATGCTGCCCGTCTGCCTTTCGCCCTGCCTCACAGACTCTGGTTTGCCTTTCCAGTTTCCTTACGTGACCCCAGCCCCTCATGAACCAGTGAAGACCCTTCGGAGCCTGGTGAACATCCGCAAAGATTCCCTGCGCCTGGTCAGGTACTTCAAGCCAAACTGGCGGCTGGGAGTCCTTCCGCTCCTGCGGTTAAGGCCAGGGCTACCTACTGGTGGATTGTTTTTCCCTTTGCCCAGGAATTCCCTTGCTACGTTATCATTCTTTGCCAATGACTGGAAGATGGCCTTTCTCACTTGTGGCCAAACAGGGTTGATTTGGTTTGAGCTGCAGCACTACAAACACTTGTTCTTTGTGCTGCCCAGCCTTTGAGGCCGCCTTCAGCGGATCTTCCTGTCTCTGAAGGCCTCTCGTAAAATGGCCAGACAGCAGCTGGGAGTTGCACCAGTTAGTTGGGAAGGAAGCGACCAAGAAACCCAAGTAGAACCTGGGCAGAGAAATTAAGGGAAGATGAAGGGTGAGATGGACATACATGCTGATCAGGGACTTTGTCCCTAGCTATCAAAAAAACCATTTTTGTCTATTCTTGTTACTATTTATATGATTGCCAACGGTGTAATTGTGGGGCTGTTAATGCAACAGTATTTGGAAAAGGCTGGGAAATGTAAGGAGATTAACACTCTTCAGCTGCCGAATTGACCTTTTGCCCATCCAGGAGATGCAGTAGGTGGATTTTGTTCCTCTGCTGATTTAGCTTTCCTTGGTGCAGGTATAAAGAAGACGTTGACAGCCCCACAGAGGAGAACGGGAAGCAGAAGGCCTTATACAGCCTTGAATTCACCTTTGATGCAGATGCCCGGGTGGCCATCACCATCTACTGCCAAGCAACAGAGGAGCTCATTGGTGGCATGGCTGTGTGAGTGCAGGGACTGTGGAGTTGGCCAACAAATGGGCCTCTAGGATCCAGCTTCTTTTGGTGGCGCTTCTGGGAATGTGAACGTTGCTCCAAGACTCATTTGCAGAGATGGGGGGAGGAGGGTGAAATTAAAAAGGGTTGGTGCCTGTAGGCCCAGGTAGAGCCAAGCGCTGCTTCCTGGGATGCGCCTCCGACCTTGTTCCTCACCTGCAGCTACAGCACAAAGAACCCTGCTCTGCAGTCGGAGACAGTGCATTACAAGCGAGGGGTGAGCCAGCAGTTCTCCCTGCCTTCCTTCAAGATCGACTTCTCCGACTGGAAGGATGAAGAGGTGACTCTGCTATCTTCTAGCTGCTTCCCAAGTAGAGGAAGTCAGGGCACTTTGCGATTTGGGAGAGGTTTGGCTTCCTTGGTCTTTCTTCAGGGCTTTGGATGCAAAGCCATTGGGTTCATGTGGCACCAGAGCCGACCTACCCGCCTCTGGGAAATGAGTTCAGCTGTGGGAACCAGAAGGAGGATCTGGGAGGGCAGGAAGGTAGCATCTGCTGGCGTTAATTGCATCAGCCATGGCTCTGTCCAAGGAGCCATTTTGCCCCCCATCTCAGCAGGAGAGGAATGAGCCAGCAGCTATTTGGATGCCTCTCAGAGGAATGTTCTCTTGTGCTCTCAGTCTGTGGCTAATCTCTCAGCCTTTCCTTCCAGCTGAACTTTGATCTGGACCGGGGCATTTTTCCAGTGGTCATCCAAGCCACAGTAGACGAAGGCGATGGTATGAGGCAGATTCATGCCTGTAATTGGGCAGCACCCATTGGGGCTATGTCAGGTTGGGTGGGGGGGGGTTGAAAAGGAGGGCCAAAGGGGCTTGGACAGCTGCTTGTTGAGTGGTCTGAACTCCACTAACGTTGGCAAGAGTGCCAACCTTTCAATCCTTTGGGATGCTTGCAAAGAAGAGGCTTCCCATTCTGCCAGCCTCCTGCTCTCCTACATCCCAGCATCAGCTGCTCTCTTCAGTCCTTGGGATTTGTCCACTTGTGCCTCCATCCCAAGGGAATCCCTTGCCCCTCCTCTCCAGTCTTGGCTGGGAGAGCCGAAGTGGTCTCCAACAGAGGTTTCACCCAGCAAAAGGGTTGCCTGTCTCCTCCCTGTTCAGAGACATAAAGTTGGCCCAGCTGCTGGACTCCTAGTTGGATTCTCACAGGTCTTATCATTGCCTCCTAGTTGTTGTGGAAGTGACTGGCCACGCCCACATCCTCCTGGCTGCCTTTGAGAAGGTAAGAGACTCTCTTGCAAGGCTCTGGGTCCCCCCCCCCCAATGGCTGGCTTGTCCAGAGCTTTGATGTGTACCTTTAAAATGCAGTGCCGAATCTGGAGAGCTGGTTCTGCATTCTAGTGGTTGGGTTGCTTCTTAATACTCCAAGTGGTGTTTTGACTGCTGTGTTTTTCTGCTGCAGCTGGAAACATTTGCATCCCGAGCTTTACGTCTTATAATGTTGCCAATTCAGGAATCTCTGCAGCTACCTCAGAAATTGGGCTGGGGGTTTCAGTTGCAAGCAACTTGGGCTACTTATATTCTCTTCTGGCAGAGCTAATCTGTTTCCCTTCTTTCTTGCTCACCAGCATGTCGATGGCAGCTTCTCTGTAAAGCCCTTGAAACAGAAGCAGATTGTAAGTATTTTCCTGCAGTCCTGGGGGGCTGAATGTTGCCCCAGAGGAGCCCTTTCCCGTGCTCTCTTACTTCCTGGTTTCTCACAACTAGGAAGCTCTGATGGGTGGCAGGGAAATGCCCAGATTGCCCCCCTCATTCCCACCCCCCCAAGTGCTGGCAGGATGCTGCTCCAGAGCCTCTGAGCAGAGTGCTGGGCCTAACAGCAGGGAGCAGGGGTGGGACCACAGCTGCCTCCCCTCTTGGGTTGGGTGGTGAAGCATGTTTGGAGGCCCTGTTTAGAGGAGACTAAGTCTAGGCTGCTGCAGGGAGCTGGGACCCCTTCTCGTTGCAGGTTCAAAGTGGGCTTCAAGGATTCTTTTTACCCAAATCTTGTGCAGCTATTTAGAAAGGGTTTTTAGAGTCATTTTTTAATTGGAAACAAACAATTGGAGTCGACTTGGAATGGGCAGGGACACGTCCCCTGGCAGTCAGTGCCTGATGCCTTCTTGTCCTGCCCCCCCCCCCCAACTCCCCCGGCAGGTGGACCGGGTGAGTTACCTGCTCCAGGAGATCTACGGCATCGAGAACAAGAATAACCAGGAGACTAAGGTAGGGAAGGAGCCCTCCCCCTCCCCACCCCCAGCCAGGAAAAGGCTAGGTTGGTTTTCCCAGCTTCTGCGTCTGCCCCAAGGACTTTGCTGAGGGCTGGGGCGGCTTCTCTGCCTCTCCTGGTCAGGGGGGGCACTGGATGTCCCCAGGGGCTTCAGGTTAGCTGTGTCCATCAGAGAGGCCGGCCGCTTGGGAGGTGTGGGGATAGAAAGGTGAGGAAACCCCCAGCTAATCCCTCCCCCATGTCCTGATAGCCCTGCGATGATGAGAACAGCGACAACAGCAACGAGTGTGTGGTGTGTCTCTCAGACCTGCGGGACACTCTTATCCTGCCGTGCAGGCACCTCTGTCTGTGCAACTCCTGTGCCGACACCTTGCGCTACCAGGCCAACAACTGTCCCATCTGCCGTTTGCGTATGTGGGGGGGAGGGGCCCACTGCAGAGGCCTCCCTTCCTTTGGGTGTTGAGAGGGGCCAAAGGGCAGGAGTCCCTCAGACCGGCCCACCCCTAATGCCTCGCCCAATGGGTGCTTTGGGCGCCAAGGAATGTCTCTTCCTTCTCCTGCAGCCTTCCGTGCGTTGCTGCAAATCCGGGCAGTGAGGAAGAAGCCGGGCGCCTTGTCGCCACTCTCCTTTAGCCCCGTCTTGGCCCAGAGCCTGGATCGGGAAGAGCATTCGGTGAGCCTGGCAGGGCCCCTCCCCCGAGTTCTTGTCTGGAAGGTGTGAAAGCGGTCGAAAACGCTCTCCACTGTGGAGGGAAGTTTGGGGTGCTAAGATGATTCCCTGCCACTTGGCTCAGTTTCAGTCCCTGTCTGAGGTTTTTATTCTTGATGTTTCAGGCAAACTTTGAGGGTTGCCCTTAAAGGTGGGGTTTGTGTTACAAATTCAGGCTTTGGCAATTTCTTGTGTGGTTGTGAGAGCAGAACTAGCCGAGTGCTGGTCCCTGTTCACACCTGGAACTATCCTGTTGCCTCCTTGAAGTGCTCGGACAACATTCCCCCAGGGTACGAGCCCATTTCCCTGCTGGAAGCCCTGAACGGCCTGCGCTCTGTCTCGCCCTCCATCCCCTCGGCTCCCCTCTACGACGAGATCAGTTACTCCGGGGTGCTGGACGGCCTCCCTCCACCTAGCCGGCCTCTCGTGGGGCTTGACCGAGGAGCTGTGGAGAGCAACCACCAGAAGAGCAAGCGCAGCAAATCCCCGGACAGGTGAGCAGCTGAGAGCTGGCTGGCCCGGCTGTTCCCACAGGCCCCTCTTGCTCCCCTTCGGGAAGGAGCGGTGTTGCCTTTCCCTAACGGCCACTGTAACCCCCGCTCCCCATTTGCAGTGCTCTCCGGTCCCCCTCCTCACCGATCCATGAAGAAGACGAGGAGAAATTCTCGGAAGACCTGGCCCTGGAGCTGCCTCTTGCTGGGACAGGGCACATCCTGGATGAAGACAGCTCCCCTGAGGTGAACCTCTCACACCCTCTTCCTCCTTGGAAGAGTCTGGTCAGCCGAGCACCATGGTTTGTGGAATGTTGGGAAACAGCCACACGTGTCTTGGAAGCAGCAGTTTAGGCTACGCCAGAGTATCTTGTGGCTGAGCTCTGCCCCCCCTGTCCCCCCGGCCTTCCCTGGTGCAGGGCTTGGCCTTCTTAGTTTGCTCCTGAGAGAGATTCCTGTGGAGACCATTAGCACAAGCACATGGCCAAAGAGGATTTGCTTTCCTTGGGAGCTTTATCATTGGGGAGGGGGTTCTCGATTCCCAGATCTTCCCTACTTCTTCAAACCTGCAGCCCAAGTCCAGGCAGAAATTGAGGGACAGATGATCGTTTTTGCTGGGCTTGGAGGTCCCAATTCCAGCCCCCAACCCCCCCAAGGGCTGCAGGAGGCCCTTCTGACGGGCTGGAAGGCACTGCTGTAGCTTTTCGCTTGTGCCTTGGAAGTATTTTCTTTGGCAAAGTGGAGACAGCTATGTAACATAAAACGAAATATTGGCACAGTAGAATTCCCTATCTGATGGAGGTGCCTGGTTTACACCCAGTGTGAGGTGCAGAGCTAAGCTTGCCCTGTTCTCCTCTCCCCCAGAGCCTGGCAGCTGAAGAAGCCGAGATGGTTGCTGCCCTGCCACCAGGTGAGCCCACTGGGGATTCGGGGGCAGGATGTCTTGAGGAAGGAGGCTTGTTTGGTGGAATTGAGCCCCAAAGGCCCCAGCAGAGACGGGTGATGAGACAAGAGACAGAGGACAGGCACCTGCTGGGTACAGAGGGAGGGTCCTGGGCAGCCAGAGGAAGCGGGTGGGGCCTGCTTCAGCTTTTTCCAGTGGGCTTCCTCTGCTATCCCCCAGGTAGCCAGCTTTCCTCCAGGAAGGATCTTGTCCAGGAGGGCAGCAAATCCTGTGAGGCCCTCCAGAAAAAGGAGAGTGAGCTGCCTGCTGATGTCTACCTGCCAGGTAAGGACCCGCAGGGTCTCAGGGAGTCCGGCCTGGATCTTGGGCTCCTTCCTTGCAGCTGGTAGGAAAGAGCCTGGCTTCTCTGCACCTTCCTTTTCCTGCTTGCCTCGCTTCTGTAACTCCCTGGGGGCTGCAATGAGGAGAGCTGGGTCTGCCCCTTTGGCCCTTTTAGCCTTCCTCCACAAGGAAGGTCGAGCCCCCATAGGCACCTAGCAAATCAGTGTGGGAGGCCCAGGTGTGTTTTGTGGGTCTCGAGGGCAAGACGCAGTGGCTCAGGATGGGGCCTGACCAGTGTTTGCGGGCTGGGTGGGACAGGTGGGATCCATTCCCTCTTGTTTGGCTAGACAAGGGGCATCATCGATTCCGAGCCTTTTTGCTAACCTCTCCCTCCTTTCTGTCTGCCCTCTGGCCCTGCCCTGCCTGGGCAGCCCTTGGCCCGGATGCCTGCTCTGTTGGGATAGAGGAGTAAGTCGGTACGTCTTCACTTTCTTCTCCGAAGCCGGGTTGGGAAAAGGGCAGCAGCCACAACCGGGTGGGCGCTCCTTCTCTTGAGTTCGGTTGGCCCTTTCTGCCCACCGCCATCCAGGGAGGATGAAACGGGCCTGGCTCTTCCAGCAGTTTGCAGCACCCAAACAGATTCTCTCTGCCGCCTGGCTCCCTGCAGCCCCAGGAGCATCAGGGCTGCCACACTGCTGAGCTGCCTCTCTTCTCTTCTCCAGGCTCTTCGGACTTCACCAGAGCCCCCACAAACCGCAGGAGCAGCAACTCCGGGCAGCCGTTTCTCTTCCTTCAGCCTCACCTCCGTGTTGAAAGTGGGCTGAACCCGTCCTAAGTACCTGGCCCAAGAATCAAACTCCAAGCACCGAGGCCACCCACCTACAAGAAGCCGGGCGGGGCCCCTTTTCCCTCCCTCCCTCCCCCCCAGAAGGGACACAGCTGCAGGCACAAAGCAAGATGGACCCGTTTTTTCCCCTTCTTCTCTGGGCCGTTCTCGGGCCAACACCTTGCCTCTTTCCTGAATGTGTGTCTTTGGATGGACGTGCATGACCCCTTTGTAGCTGTGATGGGAGAGACCCCTCCCCCCTGGTTTGCTGCCATGGACCGTCCTCCCCACTGGGGACCCTTTCCAAGCTGCTGCTCTCTCGCTTAGGCATTCTTGGATGCAGTCAGCTGTTTGGGGGCCCTGCAAGCAGCCAGCCTCAAACGGCTCCACACGTCTAGGCCTGTGTGTTAGAAAGCGGGTCTCTCCATCTCCCTGCCAGATGCAGCACTTGCCACCTGCTGATTGTAGCCATGGTTCTGGGACTCTCCCTCCCTCCAGGCCAGCCCTCATGACTTGTGCAGGAAGAGGCCCCTTATTCTGCTGCCAGCCACTCCCCCCTGCCCTTTCCACCTCCCTCCTGCAAGTCTCTTCTAGTGCCTGTCTTCTTTCCACACCTAGGAGGTGTGTTCCTATATTTATAGTAATAAACCTTCTTTTGGTGTCAGTCACTTTCTGGTGCTGCTCATCATTTGGAGCAAAGGAACGGAGGGGTTGGCTTGTCAGCTGTTTGATAATCCAGAACAGGAAACCAGAAGTATAAATTCTAATGCCACTATTGTAAGGGTGACCAGACGGCTAGAAGTTGTGCCTGGTGGTGGGGGGGCGTGGGGGTGGGGGTAGGGGAGGTGGAAGAAATGGCTTGGCCTGCCTTTGAGGCTTATAATTGGTGGAGGCTATGGACACCACCTCGTTCTGGGCCTTCCTGAAAGTGGAAGTAAGAAATTTTGGCAACTGAACTGCTGAGGCAGCTTTGTGTTTATAATGGGTGGTGGCTAAGCTTTCCTAGGTTGCCCAGTAAACAGAAAGCAACACTAAAAGCATTTTGGGCAAAAATGCTATGTTCCATTACTAACAATCTTGACGGGCAAAGGCCAGATTTAGAAAAAGCGGGGAATTTCCTGCTCCGTAGAAGGCAGAGGCTGATCAGAGACCACGAGTCTCACTTAGCCCTTAGGTTGTGCTAAGGGGAAGTGTCAGACTTCAGTAACCATAATCCTGTGCCACTTCCACCCAACCATCCCTCTGGCAAACAGCAAGACTAAAACTCTGGCTTCGCCGAGTGCTGGGGAGGGTTGCCCTGTTCTGAACTCCAAGTCCTGCCCTCTAGATCAGAACGCTGCGAGTGAATCAATCCACATTTTCCACATCGCATCATCTCTCAGTGCCATTCAATTCATACCCTCAGCAAAATTCAGCATCTCCTTAACAGCCAAAGGAGTTCTAGCTGGATATAGTTCTGTGAAAAAATGGAAGGTTGTCCAAACTTTGGTCTCGCTCCATACATCCATGAAGCTCCACACTTGTTCCCAGTGCACCTCCACTGGATTTAAGGACAACACTGGAGAATCACCCACAAAACAAACCCTTTTAATCCAAGACATTTAAAATGACTGGCTGATGTGCTGTTCAATAAATAAGGAGATGGCCCAATACAAATAGATGCCTTTTGGGGGAGGAAGGGGAATTTGCTTACACAACAGGCAGGCCTACAGGAACAATGGAGATGCACTATTCAGAAACCATAAACTGAAACACGGATGAAACCGCACCATCATTTTCAAGCAAGAGGTGGTTTGAAAGCACAAAACCTTTCAGGAAGATGCTACGCTGGGCCTGGCCTTTAAATGGTCCTTCCACTTGGAAGACAAGAGATGGCACAGGTCTCTGGCACAAGCCATGTCATTGCTGGCATTGTGATGTGGCCCCACCACTGAACAAATTCTGAAGAATGTTCATTTCATGATGGTGTTGCTTGTCCCCAAGATTGACTCTCGGCCCTTCGGACTCCCTCCCTTAACCTTTTACCACAGATGGTGCCATCAGGGAGCTGAGGGGGTCCCCAAAGTAGGGCAACCTCTGCCTGAGGCACTGGTAGAGTCTCGTAGGCTGATCTGCCCTCTTCCCAAGGTCTGCTGGGAGCAAAGGGCAGCACTTCTGCAGGGCATGATGCTGCTCGGTGCAGCCAGCAAGAAGGGCAAAACCTGAGAGGCCTGCAAGTCCCCTCCCCCAGTCTCTTTTTCAAAGCCCTTTTCCTAATTCAGTGTCCATCCGTCCCCGCCCAGACACAAACACACACGCACACACAATCTGCCTAAACTCCCCAGGTTCAAGGAAGGTTTCCTCTTGGGAGTGCTAGCCAAAGAGCCAAAGTGTGAAAACTCAGCCAATATTGGAGAATGGAGCTCCTGGAAATGCAACTGTTCCAGGGCAGGCAAGGGAGTGGACCTTCACTGGGGCTTCCCAGGCTCTTCCTACCACAAATACAAGCTGAGAATTCCAGTTTAGCACTAAAGGAGGAAGCCTGCTGCTTTCTCAAGTGTTTGCAGAAAGTGGTGTTCAGGAGCACGTGTCTTCCAGAAGCATCAATTGGTTACGTCAACTGCCTGGGGATGCAGGTCTTGGGAGGTGATGCTACTTATCTATGCTGCAAGTACAGGAGGGGAAGGGGAGGGGAGGGGAGGCTCCCCACAGCACCTTTCGAGCAGGGTCAGTGGTCAGTGCTGTTTGCCTTTAAGACAGCTGGAGCTCGTCCATGAGAGGGGAAGCCATGCTTTCCCACTGCTATTGAGGGGCCAGAAATGACCTGCAAGGCTGAACACCTGGCCCTTTGTCCCAAGAGCTTACACCAGGGATAGGGAATCACTTGTGCAAACCACAGCTAGCCCAACAGAGGTCCAGCAGGCCAAAAGAGCTTAAGATGACATGCCCATTTTGCGAGGAGTGTTCAAGCCTCCTGTTTCTGCCAGGAGGAGAGGGGCTCCATTGCAGTTCCCCTCTGGGGCCCAAGGCAGAGGGAGGGAGAGCAGGGCAGCATCTTCCCCTACTTCCAGTCCACACTTTAAGGCCAAGTGCAGACTAGCAGAAAGCAAGATATAGAGGGTGTGTCTGTCCTTCGGCACACACACATTTTAGCCTGAAAGAGCCAAAGGCTCCCCTGGGCAAGAACTGCTCAGCCAAGGGAGGCGTTCCTGAGAGGGACGCGGAGATGCCGAGCAACCACCACCAGGCCTCAGCTGCCAACAGTCCCCTCGGTTCTAAGGTGTCCCTCGTGCCAAGTATCACCCCACTGCAGAGAGGCTGGTTGGGGTAGAGCAGCCAGGCCATCGCCCTGAAGTGCTGGAGCAGCAGAACTGCTTGTTTTCCTTCTGCTCGGACTGAAGAGGGGAAAGCAGCAGCAGCAGCAGCAGGAATTCTGTCAAGTCCACAAACAGTTGAGGGTTGGAGCCATGTCAGCTGTGCGGAGGACTCCCTAGAAGAGAACCACGATTTGGGCCCATCAGTGAGCCCAGCCCAAACAACTCCACAGGAACGGAAAGGCCCCTCTGCTTGCTCCAACCTGGGAGTGTTTTATGGCACAGATGGTTGATGAATTAACTAGCAAACGTCATGGAGGGCAACCCTTCCAGGAACACAGCCAAATTGTTGGCCTGAGCCAGGCAGGAGCTCCGTTGCATGGACACGCACAACCCTCCCTCCTCACCCCATTTGAATGTATTATTGGGATTATTCTTCCCTTATGTTGGCAACAACAGAGAATGGCTAGAAGGCTTTTGGAAGGCAGTGATGGGTCATCAGACCTGCATGTCCTGATCCACCAAGACCGCAGAACAAGGCAATGGGCGGGCTGGGTGGTTGCCTACCTTCGGGTCACATGGTCCGGCTATATTCAATGCCGCTCTTGGCTGAAATGCCCGACCAGGGCAAAAGATTGCAGAGGATGGTCTGGGCTTGGCGATAAATCCGCTGGGGAATTGTGCAGGGGCTCAGATTGGCCAAAGTCGAGCCGATGTGCTGAAGATAGTCGGTGCCCTGCTGTTAAGGAACCCACCAGACCAGGAGAGCAGCTAAAAGCCAGGAGCAGCATCCCAGAGGGAATCACAGTTACCCACGAGCCCCATGGCAAAGTGTCCCAACCCAGACCTCTTAATTTTGCTCTGAGTACCATGTCCCTGTAAAAGAATGAGCCTTTGGCTTCTCCTCACCTGGATCCAGGAGGTCTCAAAACTCACAGACCGGCCAAGGAGCAGCCAGATCATTAGCAAAGGATATAAAATTGTCCATGGCGGATGTCCCCCATTGATGTAGAGAACGTAAGTGAAGCCATCTTTGAGGACCCCTCTGATGGAATAGTAGTAGGGCAAGTAATGATGCTGCTTAAAGTCTCTGTTTTCATAGAAATGTATTGCCGTGTTGTTGGTGGTCAGGACATGTAGGTAAATGGCCTTGCAGTGATCCTGGGCAGTGGTCGAAATGTGATCTTTCAGGCTTTCCAACAGAAGAGAACCTGCCACCAGACCAGCAGCCGTGTTAGAAAGGACCTACTGCCATCCATTATATTGTTTAAACTGATCAATTCACAGATAACTGGCTCTTTATTCTGGAGCAGGAATTGCTGAACACTCCTTCTCCACTGCCAGGCCATCCTCTTTCATACCACGGAATCCACATAGGACAGGGTCTTGCCAGGACAGGGGACACATACAATTACAGACTAAGGTCAGACAATTAAGATCTGCATTTTAAAAAACACCACGTGTATAATAACAATGTAGCTCTTGTTCTCCTGTCACACGTATGTAACCAGTTTTTCTATACCATTTAAATACTTGCAAACAATACAAATATTAAAAACATGGTTACCTATGCCATGCTTTCGAAATTCTTTCACCACTCCTAGGCTTAGAATGTAAGCAACCTGAGTATCAGCTGGAAAACCAGAAGCTAAAATATCACCATCCTAGAGAGAAACTCAAGAAAGACACAGTGAGGATACAGACATACCAAGCCTCTTTTTCAAGCATGCTCAATGTCTATTGAACATCTGGGAATGGTTTGGATAGGAAGGCAGCAAAGGAGGGTTTGGGGCCCATGGGCAAATCTCCCCTTATGCTCAAAGGGTTAAAAAAAGAGGAAAGGAAACAGGTGGTTCCCAACAAATATCAAGAGGATAGTTGGAAGAGCAGATCTTGAAGTCGACCCCAAGACTCTGTTACTGATGCAATCTGCCCCCTTTAAAGCTTCGCCACAAAAGCCTGAAGATCAGGGAGCTGCACAAGAACAATCTGGTTGGGAGACAGAATGGTGCAAAGGCCCCCAAAAGCAAAGGCTGTGCAGGGCAGAGCCTCAGCATTTTACCTCTTTGTGCACTTTGGCTCGACTCTTGATCTCAGCAACTATCATGCCCACAATGGTACCACGGTGAGTAGCAGCCAGGGAAAAAAACTTCTGGTTGGAGGTGATGTCCTGATACCACGAGTCAGGGTATCTGTGGGAGAACAGCAGAGTGGTAAAAGGAAGGAACCAAGACTTGTCACACATAAAGGGACATCGGTTGCAAACCACAACAACCCAATAAAATGAAAATGTTGGACATTAAACATAGTACAGACCATCTTTGCACTAATTATGTAATTCCCATCAAAATACTTTTGCTTACTAGGAAAATTTCTGAAAAATTTATAGAATTCATTTTAATATTTTAAATTCTTAAAATATTTAATTTTAGTAACATTTACTAAATATATCATGCAAGTTCCAATTTTATCTTATCAGGAAATGCAATGTTTCCAAGTCAGTGACTCCTACAATTCTGCCTGCAGTTTCACTGGCACTAGAAACTCTCCAAAAACACATGGGCCTCCTCCCCAGTGGTTCCCAACTGTTCTGTGATCATGACAGGCTCCCAGCAAGACAATAATATCCAGGCAAGAATAGATTGAATGGCCTTATTGCTGGGTAGGGAATTGAACGAGATGATAATTTTATTCATGAAAATATTATCACCTCCAAGTTGTCAATTTTAAATGGGAACCCAATTCTATACTCCTTTTTACACAGTTCAAGGGCAGATTTCATTCTGGCCTAGCAAGTGGCTATAGGCAGACAAATGCAACGTACTCAATGGGGAACCAATCACCACAGAGCTGTTTGACCGTGTCTATGTCATCATGACATAAAAGGCGAAGGTATATTTCGCTGAGTGCGGTCGGAGGCACCTCCTCTGTCATTCACACCTGCAAAGAAAAGAGATGCAGTTGGTGGGGCCAAAGGTTTTGCTGCAATGGTCCTGTTCATCAGCCCTAGCCCAAATCCAGAGATTCTAAAACTGCAGGAGTCCAGTTTCCAAAGCCCCTAAGTCTGTTGTTATCTGCTCAAGCAATTTATCTACTGCTTCTTTTGAGCTACAATCCTTTTCCCACCGGAAATTACTGATAAATATTAAGTCAGCAAGGCCTGAACGGGCTGAGTAGGCATGGTTAAAACAATGCTTAGCAAAATGCTAAGCTGACCGACCAGGTGCAAGAGAGCAAGAGCACATAGGTTATATGAGATGGTAAATTGATACCCGTACTTTACTCTTAAACAAAAATGCCAAAAAACCACATTAGTTACATGATAAAATTAAACCTCAGCCAGGGACCTAGATAATAGTTATGTTCCTATTGCATAAGGCACTATAAATAACCGTATACACCCACAGCGATACTGTCAGGAAGGAGAGAAATTAAAAATACATGAGGTCAGAAATACATTGCGGTCAATTGTACAGATGCATGGAAAGGAAAACGGCAAAAGTGCTCATCTTGATTCTCCCCAGAACACCTCTAGTTATTCAACGCCTGCACGATTTAAGGTTGACCTATTTAAATGTAAGCCCTATGCCCCGATAACACAACGGAATCCACACAAAGTCAGTCAAGTCCTCCATCCCGCCGCGCCCCCCCCCCCCCCCCCCCGGGATTAGGCAAGAAAACTGCCCCTATTAAGCCCGTATTTCCCAGCAAGCTTTCCGGGAGCTGCTTTCTTTTAACAGCGCGGCGGGGCGGCCTCCCCGACTGACGCGAAGCAGCCCAGCAAGCAGGTCAAGCGGCTTCCTCAATAACGCTGGAGGCCTATCAATAAAAGCCCGTTGCTGCTCCTGGAAACCGAGCCTCGTCTTTGCTGCTGCGTCCTTCGGCCCCGAGGCGAGGAGCCTCCTGCGCCGCTTCTCGGCCACTCCAGAGCTTCCGGACGCGCCCGTTCGTTCTTCTCCTCGCCCATCCCGGCCGGGAGCTCGCTCGGAACTTTGGGGCGGCGGGTCTCCTCCTGCCCTGGGCGGCGAAGAGGGGCGGTCGGGGAGCCTCCGGTCCACACCGTCCAGCAGGGCCGCCGAGATCCCTGGAAGGCCAGCGGCTGCGGGAATCCGGCGGGCGCGTCGCGCTTCCCGGGTGATGAGCGGAGCGAGCACGGCCCTCGCCCGGCCCCCGGGAGAGCCCCCCGGCAAAGCCCGACAGCCGCGGCCCTGGCCCCGCGAGAAGCGCCGGCCTTCGCTCACCTGAGAAGGGGCGGCAGCTGCCCCGGCTCCTCGTTCAGCGCATCCCGGACCGGCGGCGGACCCCGCAATAAGGCGCCGCCCCATTGGCCGCCGCCGTGCCACCTGACTCGTGTAACCTAAGGAAGCGAGTCGGCGCAGGCGCAGTCCCTCCACCCGGGGCGCCGCTTTGCCCGAGCGAGCCTCCCCGCCCAAAAGCAGTCTATCGGCTGCGGCCTTTGCCTGGGCCCGGCCTCCCACGGAGAACGCAACCGGCAGCCCACGTCGGCGCAACTCCTGGACATGGAAGCTCTATTGTCGCCGTTCTGTCTCCGCCGGGCAGAGACGGAAGCCCAGGAGCTCCGCTCATTAGCGGAGAAACGCTGGAATTCCTAATCTGGCGGCTCTGAACAGAAGCCAAGGAATAAATTGGTGCGCAGCTGTCGATGTATCAGAAGCAGCCCTAAGAAAGAATTGCTGCAAAACAGGTCACTGGAATACACGTCATCTTTAAACGGTGTTGCATCTCGAAAGAGAAGTCAGTTTTGACCCTGTGGAACTTGTGTCAGAATCATTCCTGGGTCGGACCAGAAGGCTGCTTCCCAAGGGCAATTTGGACAAAACACCTCCTCTTCTCTGCTGCAAAGCCAACTCCTTCCACTTTGATGAATATATAAGTTGTGCATCCCTATTTCAAAGAATGAAAGAGTATCACGGTTGAAGTCAGGGAGTAATCTGCCCTTTAAAACAAGTTCTGAACAACAATTTGTGATTTCTGTGAAACTTCAGGAGTCCAACAGGCAGGAATACTGACGTCTCAAGTCCAGTAATGCATCTTCTCCTTAACCATGAAATGCATTTAAGACAGGACAGTCATCTCTTGAAGATGTCATACACTTTTAAAGGGAGAGATCTTTGCCACAGAATGTAGCAAGTGGGCCTCTGCTTATTATAAAACATTCCTAATCATAATTTGTCAGCTAAGTAAAAAAATATTTCAGTGAACATTTTCTCTTGTCAAATTTGGATTTACTATCCAACTCCCTGTATAGAAAATGCTAGAGATCATGAATTTGAAAGCTGAAATCTGTTGTTTTAAAAATGCATTCAGGTTTTTCACATAAAAAGGTTCACCAAAACAACTTACAAAATGTGATTTAGCTATCCTTTTGCCATTTTTACATAACTATCCACTCCTTTTGTTTGGGGGACAGGAAAAAAAAAGTTACCCAAAAACGTTTTTGGTAAAAAAAAACAAAAAAAACCACAATCTGCTGCCTTCCTCTATAGTTAAACATCATACCAAGTAAACAATAGGACCAAAAAGGCTCTTGCTCATTCAAAAGCTGGAACTATACATCTTATGGTCGATCTGTTATGCCTGCATCGGTGTTAATTCCCCCTTGTTAAAGTCCAGCACCATCAGTTCTCTCTTCCAATTAAAGACAATCTCTTTCTTTTAAGACCCGTTTTCTAATAAATATAGAAACACCCCCCCCACCCCCCCTAACAAGGCATGGAAAAGACGAAGTGCTGGAGCCGAGCCTTCAGCGAATGGGCCGGTATGGAAATGCTATGCCTGGCATGAAGGCCTGCACAGGATGAGCAGCATGGGCAGGGTATCCAAGTGGAGGGGTATGGATGGGGGGATAAAATCCTGGGGGCAGAGCAGCATGGGCTGACGGTTGGACTGGACCCGAAATCACCAGCTGGAGCAAGCTGCAGAAGGAGAAGAGACATGCCTCAGTGGTGGATGGGTTAGCATCGCCCCTCTGCCCCCCTTCCATGAAGTATGGCACACTTCCTTACTTGTTATGTGGCAACCCAGAGCACACTGTCCTTAGATTTTCTGAAAACAGAGGACACAGTAATCAGAATAAGGGGTAAAAACCAACGTGGTGCATCTGCTGTATTACAACTGCCCCATTCAAGACTGCCCCAGATGACCCAGAAGGCTGCAGGAGCATAAGGGGAAATAGAAGGAGCAGATCTGCAAATAGAATTGTTCCATATTGTACCCCCCCTTTCCCCTGCTCAAAAACGTGCCCTCAGGTTGACCATTCGCAAAATACTTACCTCTTGTCCAAAGCAATACTCCAGAGGCCATGGCCACTTGCATGACCTGGGCCAGCCGGTCCAATGCCAGCTCAATCTCCTTGGCTGCATGGAGAGGGTTCAGCTTGTCAGAGAGAAGGCGCACGTCCTCCACCAGGGAAGCCATTTGCTCCCCAGTCACCAGCCCAAGACGTCCATACAGGTTCTTCTCAGTCAGGTGCCCCTGAAGCAGCATCAGCACCTGAAGGATGCTGAGGTGCAGCTTGGAATACAGCAGGTGGCAGTCCCTGTCAAAGCTGTCCAGCAAATCCATCTTCCCGCCAAGAGCTCCATTGGAGGGAGGTGGCTTTCGTCTCTTGTAAGCCAATGGGGCTTTCACGCACCAGCAGATCAGGCCACAGAGTGGAGTAAGCTCCAGAAAGCCAATGGGTGGGCTTGTAACAATCGGTGTGTTCAGAAAAGTGATCAAGATCAACCGGGGGTCTTCAAAAATCCAGGAGACGATCATCTCCAGCAAATCAGGGGAGGGGATGAGGTCATCTGGAAAAGGGTGGTAAAATGTTGGTGAGAAGGTAGCCGATCAACACGTGGCTCGGGACTCTTGGCTAGAAAATAGTTTTGAATTTTTAAAATCTTACTGTTATTAGTTTTATAAGTAACTCAAGGCGGTGAACATAACCAATGCTCCTTCCTTCTATTTTCCACACAACCACAACCGTGTGAGGTAGGTTGGGCTGAGAGACAGTGACTGGCCCAAAATCACCCAGGCGGCTTTCATACCCCCAAGGAGGCCTAGAACTCCCCATCTGCTGGTCTCTAGGCCAGTATCTGAACTCTTAAACCAAAGTGGACCTCAGTTCTAGAACAGTTTGTGTTTACATAGTCTAGAACTGGACATAACTTCCTCTTCCTTCCAGATGCCGCCTCTGCCATTGTCTGTCGCAGCATTTCAACAATGGTCACATTTATTTCGCTACAACTGGCGAGATCCTCTGTGTACCATTTCTCTGTGAAACACCCAAGGCAGCTAATAATGCAGAAAGGTGAATGAAGACTGAACAACTGTGTTAGTGAAACAAAAGGAACACAAACCCTCATACAACTGGCATTTGATAGGCTAGAAGAGCTGATACTCAGCCACCTCTAAGTACCTACCCAGAGGGTGGGCGCACACAAGCACTCATTGCAGCAATTGGCATCCCAGGAAGGAACCCTTGGGTCATGGGCGGCCCTGCCTGGGATTCTGCAGGCCTTTGTACAGCCAAATACAACATCCCAGCAAGGCGAATGCATTAGGACCATCTGGGATCCTGGCGCATACAGGATGGCCGAATGTGGGCAAGCAGCCTCTCCAGTAGAGAGGACGGTACCTGAGGACAGGTCGTAGAGCATGGCCACGGCAGTGATGAACTGGCAGCAGAATCGAGGGCTGGCGCTGAAGATGTGCTGGAGGGTCTGGACAGAGCCGGGTCCCAGGCTACAATAGTCGTCCACCAGCGCCCGGGCCAGCTTCACGCAGTAGACGGCCGGGGTGCGCTGCAAGAGCCGGGCGGGTCAGTGTGAGGCCGGCTGGGCTGCCCGCCCGCCCTTCCCCGCCGCCTCCCGCCCGCCTCCCGGGAGCGCACCTGCAGCCAGGAGGCCACGCACTCGAGCACGGGCACCCGGCAAACGGCCACGGCCACGGAGACCAGCTTGCCCAGCAGCGCCATGCGGCTCTCGTCCGCCTTGTTGCCCTGCGGGGCGAAGAGCGCCGAGAAGACCACCTGCCGCACCGCCTCCTTGCTCTGCTCCTGGAAGTAGCCGCAGAGGGTCTCCAGCAGCTGCAGCTCCTGCACCGCCGTCAGCCTCTGCGGACACAGCGGGGCGTCAGGCGCGCAGCTCCCCAAGGAGCCCCACGGAGCCCCTCGTCCGCCCGCCCGCCCACCTTGGGCTGCGCCCCGCCACGCTCCTGCAGCGCCTGGAAGACGAACTCCTCCAGCAGCTCCACCGGGCCCGCGTCCCCGGCTGGAAGCGCCGCCGCGCTCTGCAGCTGTCCGCTGACCAGCACGTCCAGATGGTAGAGCGCCTCCCTGGCGGCGCTCAGCGCGTCCCGGCGGAGCAGCGCGTGGCGGACCTCACTCATGGCCGACCTCCCCGCCGTCTCCGCCGCGCGCGACGGAGGCCCGGCCGGGCCAAAAAGGGCGGCGCTCCGCAGCGACCCCTGCCGGCCGCGCCGCCCCGCGCACGTGGCTCGCCTGGCTGCGTGGTTGAGCGGGGAGGTGAACGCGGGGGGGGGTGGAGGGGGCATGCTAGCCCGGCGCTTCCGAGCCCCCTTCCTGTCCCGGCCGTTCCGGGGAGCCGCCCCTGCCGGCCCCCTGGGATGCTGCCACGCTGGCTGACTTGGCCCTGGAGCTGAGAAGGCGGCAGGTGCGCTTCAAGGCCCGCCGAGGCCAGGTGCGCCCCGAGGCCTTGATCCGGAGGACGGGGCATGGCGGGCCAGGAGGGCAGAAGAGGCCCGGCTCGAGTTGCTCCTTGAGAGGCTGCCCCTCTTCAGGTGGGCAGCGCAGCGCCCGTCCTCAGTTCCTCCGTCCCGCCCTGGCAGAAGGCGCCCCTTCCTCCTCTTCAGGCCGGGCTTTCCCTACGGCTCGTGAAAGGACACCAACCCCCATGACTCGATGCAGCCACCCCGTCGAGCTGGGGGCGTTTGTGCCCTCTTTGTGTCCTGCCACCTTTGCCCGGGTCATCCACGCAGGCGTTGGGCATCCGTGTCAAAGTGGTTGGCGTTGCAAGCAATGGCCTGGGTGCCCTGCCCGTCTGCCTTGGACCGTATCACTGCTGACGTGGTCAAGAAAGGACATGCCCAATGCCAACACCTGCTCAGATAAGAAAGAGAATAATGAGCTGCCAAGGCCAGGGGTCCAGCCTATTTAAGGGAGCTGGGAAATCTGCTACCCCACTAGCAGGACTGGACCAGTGCAGGTAAGGAGCAGCTCTGTCCCTCCTGGAATAGATTTCGAAGCCCTCCTTTGGCTGACCCAGAGCATCAGGGACACCGGCACGGGGCGAGATCTTTCTGATCCTCAGAATTTGGCTGGACAGAGGAAGCAGGATGCTCCCACTTAGGTACCACCTGCCTCCTGAGCCCACCTAGGGAGCCGGTTGGAGGTAGTGGTGAAGGTGCTTGCCTAGAAACCAAGAGAGGGTAAATTTGGCCTTTGGTGCCTCTCAGTGGTGCTTTTGACCCCATTTCTGGCATGCCTTTCCATGCCTTCCCCTGGCTGCCTCTCTGCCAGGAAAACCAGCCCTAACAACTGGACACAACAGTGCTGCCTTCAGAAACTCCCAGCCACAGGACAATAGACCGTCCCAAATCCTCCTTGGGGGGAGGGAAATGTTCATTTCCCAGGTTGCTTTTAGCTCATTCACTGCCCGGCTGAGATGCTCATAACTGCCAAGCCCTGGGACATCCAACTCTGCCAGCTAATCAAGCAAAAGCCTTCCAAATTCTCCTCTGACTTTCCCCAGGGATGGTGAAGTGCCCTCCCCTGCCTCACATGTAAGTTTCCAAATTCTGGCAAAGTGCCACCTCCTGCAATTGGCAACAATTTTGTGGCGTTTGTGGATGCCTGAAGTCATGGAGTGTGGCAGATGCCCCTGTTGTAAGTTTACAGGTGAATCCCCTTTGCATTTGACTTGGCCGAGCACCCCTGCTGCAGAGTTTCATGCCACTACAGATGTTGTGCCAAGCCAGCTTTCTTTTTCACCCTGTTTGGATAATGTCCTATCAACGCACCAGAAATGCTTCTTGGTTGCCCTGAAGTGGAATGGCCGAGAGTGCAGGACCTAGCTGCCTCCTGGGGGCGCCAGTGTCGTGCCCTCCTTGCTCCCTTCTCTTCTACAGGACGAGGCCATGAAGACCCTCCTGCTGGCGCTCCTTGGGGCAGCTTCCCTCTTGCAGCTCACTCTCTCCCTGAGAATTGGCGCTTTCAACATCAGGGCTTTGGGGGATAGAAAGGTCTCCAACCAGACCATCTCCAGCTTCATTGCCAGAGTGAGTCCCTCCAGCTGCACTGGGGCGACTCTCCTCTGGCAGCCTCTCGTGCCCATTCATGGCCCAGGAGCCACGTGCCTTGGGCTGAGTCCCAGCTGCCTCAGAGCTCGCCTGCTCCACTTGGCCACATCGCGTCTCTCACCCAGCTGATCCACAGCTGCCTGCCCTCAGTTGCTGCGAATAGACAGGTTCCTCTGCTTTGTCCCTCCAGATACTGACCACCTACGACCTTGTCCTGATCCAGGAAGTCCGAGATGCTGACCTGAGTGCCGTCAAGAAGCTCATGCAGCTGGTCAATGAGTGAGTTTCATGGTTGCTGAGAGGAACAAAGCCCCTTTTGAGGCAAAGCAGAGTGTGGAGTGCCCCCCCTCCCACTCCAGCGCTTCCAGGGAAGGAGGGCAAAGTCCTAGCAAAGTCCTGGTGGGTGTATTTTTCCTTTGAGGAAAAGCAAGTCAGAATTCAGCAGGCCTAGTGGAGATGACCCCACCCCCCCATCTTTCTTCACCAGGGCCTCGCCAGATCCCTTCGGCTACCTGATCAGCAATCCACTGGGACGCAACAGCTATAAGGAGCAGTACCTCTTCATTTATAGGTAGGACCCAGGTGGAAACATCTGGTGGGCAGCTGCCAAAGAGATCCTGAGGATTGTTGCCTTCTCTTCTGCTGCCAGTCAGCATTTCTCTCTCTCTCTCTCTCCTTTGCTGTTGTTGCTTTCTTTTGCATAGAGCAGTTTTTCTGCTTCGTTCTTTATGCCCTCGGGCATCCTTGTTGGAAAGATGAGAGATCAATAAAAATGAATGCCCACTGTCCCTCTGCTCCTCTCCCTTCCTGCCCTTCTCCATCCCCCTTCCAGCTTCGAGGGGTTGATCTTTAGCAGTGGGGGAGGATGAGCCACTCGGGGAGACACTGGTGGCTGCTGATTGTTTTGGTCCAGGCAGGGCAGGGTCTCCCCAGTGAAGAGCTACTATTACCAAGACGGCTGTGAGGCCTGCGGCAACGACACCTTCAGCAGAGAGCCCTTCATTGTCAAATTTGCTGTCCCACAAGCAGGTGAGCAGCCCTGCAGCCCTGCTGGGCTTCTCAGGTGGCCTGTAAGCTTGGCAAGCCAGGCTGTGGCTGGCCAGTGTCTTGGTACGGTTCAGTGCAGGCCAAGCAACTTCTGGGGGAAGGGCTGCTCCACCCAGAAATCCACAGGAAGCTCCTGGGAAAAGGAAGCATTTAGGCTGGGGGGTGTCTCTTCTGCAAGCCACCTTCTCTGTTTGCCACCCCCCATCCTCCCGCAGTGGTGAAAGAACTGGTCCTGGTGCCCCTGCACGCAGCTCCTGAAGCCGCCGTGACCGAGATTGACTCTCTCTACGACGTCTACCAGGATGTGAAAGACAGGTGGGGGGTCACGGTAAGCGCCTCCCTTGGGAGGCTCCAGGGCCCCTCCCCTCCCCATTCAACACAAAGGTGGAGAGCTGCGGTCTGATGGAATAGTTGCCATCCCCCCCAGAGCAGGCAGACACATGCTACCCTTTCCCCTGGCAGGATGCCCTCCTCCTGGGAGACTTCAATGCTGCCTGCAAGTACGTCCAGGCGGAGGACTGGCCCTCCATTCGCCTGCGCTCCAGCAAGGACTTCCAGTGGCTCATCCCAGACACGGCAGATACCACGGTGACCAACACCATCTGTGCCTACGACAGGTGGGAGGCAGCGGGGCAGTTCTTTGTGGGGCAGAGGGGGAGATGGTGGGCACCTCCCACGCAGGCAGCTGCTGCTGCCTTCAGTACTCGCCAGCTGGCCATGGCTGGGACTGACCAGTCTTATCCCCAGAGGCATCCCTGGAAAGGCCAGGAACAGCCTCAGAGGAGCATGCTCTTATTTGGACAGGTGCCCAGCAAGGACTTCCTTCCCCACCAACTGGCACAGTCCCAATTTAAAACCATCTCTCTTGTCTCAGTTCCCTTCGCAAAGCTTTCAGCTCTCCCTGAGCTTCCAGTCACCCTTGGGCTTCTTGTGCTCTTTTCCAATGGTGTCTGGCTACAGGATTGTGGCAGTGGGTTCAAAGCTGAGAGAGAGCATCCTGCCTGCAACAGCCAAAGTGGACAACTTCCAGAAGACCTTGAAGTTGAGCTCCAAGGATGTGAGGGTTCCTTTGCAACCTCTGGGGGAGAAGGGAGAGGAGGGGTGAAACATCTGGCAGGGGTCAGGAGGGGTAGCCTGAACCTGCCTCCATCCTGGAACACTCCCGGGGCCTTTGTGACCCCAGGAGAAAAACCACTTTTGTGAGTTGAAGCGGTTTGAGGTCATGACTCCGGGGTCTGCCACAGCCTCCCTTGCTACAAAAGAGGGCTGGAAGTTCCAAGGTTCTTCCAAGGTTCACCCCAAATCCTTGTCTTGGAGACACATTCTTGGACCACCCTTCACACAGCAGCGCTGAGCCTGATCGAGAAATTTGGCCCTGCTCTGATGTGTGTTTGCCTTTGGCAGGCCTTGGCTATAAGTGACCATTTTCCGGTGGAGGTGACCCTGAAATCCACCTGAGCCCTCCAGGCTCAGCCAGCCAGTTCAAAGAAGCCGCTCTGATTCCCTTGGAGTCCAGCACGGCTCCCTCCCCAAGCCAGGACATGGGCAACATCTCAGCAGTTCTCTTTCTGACACAACGGAAGCTTAAATAATAAAAAGATTAGCTGCATTCAAATGCTTTCATGGATTTGATGAGCGACAGAAGCTGCCAGGAGAGAAACTTTCATAGAGAACCAATGAGCACCTGGAGAGCATGAATGACTCCTGGCTGCTGGAAAGGTGCGTGGCCACACACGCACACACACACACACACACACTCCAGGGCAGCCAAGAGCACATCCCTTGCAGCCAGAGACTGTCCAGGCCCTCCTGGGCCCAGGAACTGTGCAGCCTGTCACCACCCTGGCCTGGCTGTTGGCTCCTACACACACACACACACACGCTGAAGGGTGCCAGGAGGTGCCTTAATCCTTCAGCCTGGATGCCTGGGCCAAAAGGGGCTGTTCCACGCCCTGTGCTGAGAGGCTGCCTGCACCAGTCATGGCTGCCCCGGTTGCTCCTCAAGTGTCCTCACCCCTGGCAGCCCCATGAGGAAGCCGAGCCCAGTCCTTGACCTGACTCAATGCCTCAGGTGGTGGGGAAGCTCCAGGCTGCTTTTGGTCAGTCCCGGGGGCAAAACTGGAGGTGCAACGCATGCTGGGTCCAGAGGTTGCGAACCACCTGGCCTTGCAGCAAGCCGAGGGCTCTTCCCCAAGGCCACTTGCACCCTGTAAAGCAGCCAGGTGTGCAAGGCGCAGCAGCCGAGGATGGCCGCCCACTTCCAGCTGCTCTCACCAGTCAGCTGTACCATCCCCTCAGCCAGCCAGCATCCATTCTGCTGCCTCTGGGCTGGTCCACTTATCAGGCAAATGGGCATCTGAACAACAAAGGCTAGACACACACATCATAGGAGACCACTGCTGAGTGACTGCAATCCAAGGACAACCCACCATGATTGAGTTCACGTGAGGCCTCAAGCACAAAGCAGCTGTACCGTATGTGAAGGCAAAGGCGCTGTCTGGTTGGAGGTCTCCAAGCAGGCCCTGCTGAGCTTCCAAGGGTTCCCTGGAGCCACTCAGGCACAGCTCTTAGGAACTGGGGTGGGGAGGGCGGCCACGTTGGTGCCCAAACTCTGCATCACTCTGCTTCGGATGCGGCCCCTTATCCCTGCCTGGGAAGAGTTACAGGGGGCTCTGCCCTTCCTATCCCCACTGGGCATTCACACTCCACTCCTGCCTCCACTGAACCCAAGGATGCCCCCCCTCCCCTGCCCCCGCCTTCCAAGGCGGCTGTTCAAGTTGCTCTGCAGTCCCACCCCAGCCAGCTTCTTGCATGGCACGCTCGGCCCTTGGCAATCCTCAGCCTGATTTCCACATTCCATTCTAAAACTGGGAGAACGTTTCAACCCAATTTTAAAAGCTGAGTGACAGTTCTATAATTGAGAAGTCACCAGGCAAGCCCAGGATGGACTCAGCACTTAGGGCAAAGAGGCAGCGAGTTTTCAGCTAAAATCCATGCTTAGCAAGTTCGACCTGCAAGAGTTGAGCAACGGCTTTATGTGGGAAGGAAGGAAGAGCAAGCCCTGCGCAACAACTTCTGCAGCTTTGATGAGCCAAGAGCTGCTGGGGCTTCCCAGGGTGGAGTTGGAGCATCCTCCACCCCTACCAGGGCAGGGCCCTTGCATCACTGCAGCTAAGAGGCAGATGGGGGCGGGGGGCGGAGGAGGAGGCATCTCTCTTCTCCCCTTAATAATCGGCGCAGTTTCAAGCTGAGGGAGAAGCCGGATACACCAGGGCTCGGAGGGAGTCTGGAGGCTCTGCCAAATCACCTTTGGACTCAATTCAAGGTAGGCACCTTCTTAGTGGAGGCCTTTGAAGCTCCCTGGCTCTGCCCTTGCGGGAGGGAATGGAATGGCCATTTCTCATTTCTTGCTTCCTCCTCTTTGGGGGTCCCTTCAAGGAAATGAACTGCTGGTTGTGTTAGCACAATAGTTTTGGAACTCACAGTGACAAGACCTTGGAGCGGTGTGGCCATAGCCAGCAGCTGGGCTGGTTCTAATAAACACACACTAACCAAAGAAGGAAATAACCCTCTGACCACCCTAACTACTTGCTCAGCCCTAGGGTGCTCTCCACCAGAAGCCCTCCACGCTGTCCAAAGGCCAAGAAGGGAGCCGACGGCAAAGAGAAGCAGTGCTTTCCCTGGGTGGGCTGGGTAGGGAGGAACAGAGCATGGCTGCCCCAGAGGAACGGGGGAAATGAAGATAGGCAGGGCAGCAGAGCGGTCTACTTCAGCACGCATCCTTCACTATGCTACTCAACTGGTTGGTTTGGCATTTATTGTGAGTAATAAATACACGAAATCAGATGACATCAGGCCCCAATTCAGTGAAATCTGCTGGGCTTCTTTGCTCTTCCCTACTGGATCTCTAAAGAGGTCAGAGATGCTGCCTGGAGAGCAGAGCAGGTGAGCAGGGGTCCCATGGTCCAGGGCCACAAAGCAGAGCCCCAGGGACTGTCTCAGGCACTCCATTTCGGGCAGCTGCACATGGTTAGGCGAGCAAGATTCCCAGTCTGGGTTCTTGGGAAATTCAAGAAGTTCCGGGCTGACTTCCCAAGAGCCCCAGGGAGCCCAGCGTTGCTCTTGTCTTGAGTGGCCCTAAAGGGAGCATTGGTGTTCTTGCATCTCATGGATTGCATCGGGAACGTGCCTTGAGTATGAAAACAGACAGAGTGACAGAGAGCCATTTGGGGGCTGTCGGTGCAGCCCCGCCACCAGTTGGCAGCACAGCTGACCATGAAGTCAAATTGCGGGCAGCCACTCTCTGCCTCATCCACACCCTCTTCTCTTCCCCCCCTTCAGGCAGCAGCATGAAAGTAGCAGCTGCCCTCCTTGGGCTGGCCTGGATGCTCCATGCAGCAGTGGCCCTGCAAATCTGTGCCTTCAACATCCGGAGTTTTGGAGATAGAAAACTGTTGGACCAGAGCGTTTCCAAAATTATTGTGAAGGTGAGGGCAGGTAACTGTCCACAGGGTCAGGTGGCAGGCCGGCTCAGAAGCAGAGGAAGGTAACTTCTCAGAAATCACTAGGCATCCAAGCCAAGTGGAGCATCTCTGCTTGGGCAATGATGCTGAAAAGTATGCTGGGATCCCCCTTGTGGGGGTTGCTGGATCACATCTAGCTTAGGGGGCCCTTCTGCCCACCTTCCTCTGCCAGCACCTGCCATGCACACCCAAGCTGTGCTCGTCCGTTTCAGATCCTGTCCCGGTACGACCTTGTCCTCGTGCAAGAGGTGAGGGATGCTGACCTCAGCGCAGTCCAGGAACTGGGGGAGCGACTCAACAGGTAATGAAGGGGGTTGGTGTCAGTAGGATGAGTGAGGCTTGTGATTGATTTTCTCCCTTGCCAAATGCACTCCGGGGGGCGAAATGGGCCCCACCTGTTTACACAGCAAGGACTAGACTGAAGGAACTCTGGGCAAGTCGTGATCCCTGCCCAGGCTTGGAAAAAACACCCAAAGTGCTGAAAGGGCCAGTGTGAAATGGAGGCGGGGTATTGCTTGGTTGCCCTGTGCAGACCACAACCCAGGGATTGGCGTACCCTGGTTCTTGTTTTGCAGGGCCTCCAAGCACTCTTACGACTACGTGATCAGCGAGTCGTTGGGCCGGGAGAACTACAAAGAGATGTATCTCTTCCTGTACAGGTAGGACTTGCAGGTGCCCTTTTCAGAAAGCGAGTGGGTGAATCAAGGATCGTTTAATTCGGGATTCAGGCAAAGCTGATAAGGTTTCTCATTGTGGGAGCTGGCCACTTTCCCATCCTGCCTTGGCTTCCCTTCCAGGACGCAGAGCTTCTCTCTTGTGGACCAGTACCAGTATCCCAACCCCGAGAGCATCTTCAGCAGGCCTCCGTTCATCGTGAAGTTCGCTGCTTCTGACTCAAGTGAGTGAAGCCAAAGGCTGGGCCAGCTTCATACCAGATTAAGAGCGGGCATTTCCTGCAGTCCAAGCCAGGGAACAAATTGGATCAAGGAAGGAGTGCTCTGGGGAAGCAGGCAGGAGGCCAAGGGTCGAAGACAACGTCCAGGAAAACAGATCCACAAGGCAGCAACTTTTTGTTTGTTGATTTGTCAAACATGTACAAGATAGCAGGTATAAGTATAAACATAAACATGAAGAAAGGAAGTAAATACAGAGAATGGGGAGAATAAGACAGGGACGGTAGGCATGCTGGTGCGCTTATGCACGCCTCTTTAAGGACCTCTTAGGAATGGGGGGAGGTCCATGTAGACAGTTTGAGGTTGAAGCTGCGAGGGGTTGAGGCTGTAACAACCGAGTCAGGTAGAGCATTCCAGGCGTTGACCACTCTGTGGCTGAAGTTGTATTTTCTGCAATCGAGTTTGAAGCGATTTACCTTGAGTTTGTATCGATTGTTTGCCCATGTATTATTGTGACTGAAGCTGAAGAAGACGTTGATAGGTAAGATGTTATAGCAGACAATTTTATGTACTATGCTTAGATCGGACCTCAGGCGGCGCAGTTCGATTGTCCAAGCCCAGAATTTCGAGCTTGGTGGCATGAGGGATTCTATTGTGAGGAATGGAGCACTCTTCTCATGAAATACCTCTGGACCCTCTCAATCGTGTTAGTCCGATATACAGTGTGGGTTCCAGGCAGATGAGCTGTATTCAAGAATTGATCTGGCAAAGGTTTTATTTGCCCTAGTTAGTAATACATCGGAGAAGCAGCTTTGCAAAATTAGGTTAACAACTCTTAATGCCTTTTTGGCAATGTTGCTGCAATGAGCTCTGGGGCTTAGATCATTTGAGATGAGTACTAGTGACAAAGTGAGGGTCATCTGTGAGATCGTTTCTGTCCAATTTGCATTTGGTGTTCTGATTTTTTTTGCCAATGTGCAGGACAGAGCATTTATTAGTTGCCTAATGCTGCCTAATGCGTGACCATTCTGACAGTCAGGGTCGCTTTGTAGGGTAGCAGCATTGTCAGTGGTGTTAATGTAATGTCATCAGCGAAGAGGACACAGCTACTTTTAGTGTGATCACACAGTAGGTAATTGATTAAAGCAGAGTGAGTGTGGCTCCTTCCTAGCACAGCCATCCTAAAGGCTTCAGGAAATGGATTCTATTGCGCACCTGCCAATCCCGTTCTCCCCTGGGGATAGTCATGGGACCCGTGCCATTTGGGGCCCTGACTTGGTTCTTTTGCAGAGAACGAGCTGGTACTGGTGCCCCTTCATACCCCCCCAAGTGAGGCTGTGGCAGAAATTGATGCTCTCTACGATGTCTACCTGAAGATGATTGACAAGTGGCAGACTGATGTAAGCAGAGGCCCTGCCGCTCGCTGTGTGCATTGCAGGCAAAGAGGCCATTCTTCAGGACACCTTTTGGCCCATGCAGAAGCCTTTGATGGACCCCTCCCCTGCTTTCTCCAAACTGGCCTCCTCCAGAAGTGCAGGGAGTCACCGTCACTCTCTGGAGGACGCCAGGAGGGAGGCGCGTGGCTGTCGTCAGTGTTGCAGCAAAAGTAGCATCAGCCTTTGCTGTCTTAACTGGAGAGTTTGGAGAGGAGGGTGGAGGAGAGTTAATCAGAGCAGCCAGCTGGCCACGCAGAGAGGCAGGGAGAGCCCCCACTTGGGCAGATCCAGGAAACACACAAGAAGCTAACCTCCATGCCTTTCCCATAACCGGTTGCTTGGCAGAACATCATGTTCCTGGGGGACTTTAATGCCGATTGCAACTATGTGGGGAAGAAAGACTGGAGCTCCATCCGTTTGCGCACCAGCGAGGTTTTCAAGTGGCTCATTTCAGATGACACAGACACCACCGTGGGCAACTCCGACTGTGCCTACGACAGGTGAGGAGGGCAGCAGCCCTTCACAAATGCTGAAGGGAACAGCTTTCCGGTACCCAGGGCAACCGGGCATCAGAGCCCAATTGTCCCTAAACTTTTGCCTCCTCCTGCTCCCCTCTGCCTCCCCAGAGATCTCCTTGCAAAGGGGGGCACCCCCAAGGAAAGCTCTCCTTCACTGGTGCCCTATTTATACTTTTAGGATTGTTGTGTGTGGCTCAAAACTAAGGAAATGGATTGTGCCCAAGTCCGCTAAAGTGTTTGACTTCCAGAGGGCATTCAAGCTGAGCCAAGAAGAGGTAAGTTTTCACCCTAGAAGCCCTGATAATTTTTCAAGTTGTCTAGCGTTCTAACTTAAGGCCTAAAAAGATGCCAATCTACAACTAAGGACTATTAATTGAAAACATTCCCTACTTCTTCTGTAGAGGAAAATAAACAGTCCCCTAAGCCAGGGATTTGAAGGGTGTAATCACACTTATCCTGGTGTCCATCTCCTTGGGGGTGGGGGGTCACAAAGGCTCTTTTTGCACTTTTACCTGATGTGGACCCTTCAGATCAGGGATGCCGAGTTAGTAGCCCCTGGGTGTAGCTCTATGCCCTGAATCACCCAAGCAGCCCTCTCCACGTCTCTTTGGTGCTTGTGACTGCCACCTCAGGGTTTCTCCCAGGGGCACCTTGGGTACTCAGAGCCAGACAGGATCTCCAAGCAGCTGGGCAGCCAAGCTCAGGGGGTCTCTGCCTGGGGTCCCAGAGCCCCAGCCAGCCTCCTTATACTATCCAAGGGATGCCCTGACTCTCCTGCTTTCTTCTGATTGCAGGCTCTAGCTGTCAGTGATCATTTTCCAGTGGAAGTGGAACTGACACCTCCCTGAAGCTCTCTATTGCCAGGCTGCTTGGCCTTACAAGTGTGGGATGAAGAGGGGATGCAGGGCTTCTGGCCACAGCCCCCACCACTCCGCAGGCACCAGCATCACACATCCTGCCTTGCAAGTCACCTATAGGTTTCCAGTGACTTGGATTTCTGCTGAGTCTTGTGTTGACTGGGACCTGGGAACCTGAAGGAACAGCTTCTTCAAAGTCTCTGAGCTGGAAATGCGCTTGGTCTTCCGACACAACTGCTTCAGCCTGAGTCCATCTTTCCCATTCTTTTTCTGCTGGGCCTCCCTCTCCTTTCCAGCCCCTGCTAAGCCAGAGACAAGCAGAGGACGCCAGAAAGGCTAGGAGGCCAGGTCTCCCTCCAGCCAACTGGACAGGCCTTGCCCTTCCACACCACAGGAGAGGGTCCAAATGGGGACAACTGCAGTGTGGCCTTGTAACAGGCTGGAGCACAAATCCTTATTTGGCTGCAAAAGTCTTTTGAGAACTCTGAGACCTTAACACTCAGCTTAACCTTCCTCATGTAACGATGGGTTGTGCAACTATGCCTTCAGCTTTTGGACAGTGTGATAAAAAAATACTAACTCAGCAAAACAATTGAGTTCCATTTTTTAACAGGCAGAGCCATCCATTCAGAACACAGCAGAACTCAAAAGGAATCTTTGCTCAGGGTGGGATGTACAGGACAGTTACTTGGTAAACTTCAAACTGCTCGGGGAAGGCAAACTCCGCCCCTCCCCTTCCCCAAGTCCCGTAACTGATGAGAACAATCCCCATCCAAATCAAGTAGCTTGAGCAGCTCTTGAGAACACACAAGTTACCTCCCAAAGGAGAAGCTGCTTTAGAGAACCAATCCCTAGATCTGGATTCCCCACAGACTGGGGGAAGACCAGTCAAATAGAAAATCACACACCATTTTACTCACACAACCAGATGTCCCAATTGGTGGCCTGCCCCCACCCCAGGAACACCTCACAGCAGCTCCAATCCTGTGAAGCACAGGCAGTAGGGTGGCCAGAGCAGCCATGGTAGCCTTGCTTGCCTGGCAAAGATGGTTTAGAGAGATCCAGAGGCATCCCCACCCACTAGCAACAAAGTAAACAGTCTCTACTGTAAGGATTTATTGAAAACTGGCATTCCGCCTGTTTCCTACTAAGACAAAAGCTAAGCAGACCCAGGTGGCTTAGCTGCCTCCCTGCAACCCTTTCTAACTTCTCCAGC
Source organism: Bungarus multicinctus (assembly GCA_023653725.1). Taxonomy (NCBI): domain Eukaryota; kingdom Metazoa; phylum Chordata; class Lepidosauria; order Squamata; family Elapidae; genus Bungarus; species Bungarus multicinctus. The sequence goes on from CM042842.1 coordinate 351,761, forward strand.
CACCAGCTGAGCTCTGCAGTCCAAATTCCAGCAACAAATTAGGCAAAGGCCATTAAAGTCAGACACCACACGTTCAGTCTACCGAGGCCCAAGGACAGAATGGGGCAACCGTGAGGCTGCCAGGGAACTCCCTCAAGCCCCAAGAAGGGGAAAGGCTACTCCCACCCCCTTTCAGGCCTTCTTCTGTTTCAACATCTCCATGTACTTCTGGAGAGACTTCTGAATAGCATCCCTGGAAATAAAGCGCACAAAGTCCTGGATGTCAGCCTCCCGATGCATCAGCAGGTGGTCAAGAGTTTGCTTCCGTAGAGCTGACTTGGAGAGCTGTCGGGCGTGATCTAGGCACAAGGATGGAGGAGTAATGAACAGGAGGGTTCCCCGAGGCAATTAGCTTCTCCTTGCACAAGCAAGGAGTGGGCCGGCCTCAAGTCCTGACCTCAAGCAGGAGACTGGGCCTGGGTGCCCCACCTGGAATGGCCAGCCACTGGCCCATGACTTCTGCAGCTCTGGCCAGAATCTTCTCTTCAGGCACCAACTCATCCACGAGGCCAATTTTGAGGGCTTCTTGAGGAGAATACAGGAGTCCCAGCTGGAGGGAGCGCTCGGTGGCCCTATGGCCAACAGTGTTCAGCAAAGAGTCCTTGAACCTGGGTGCAAAAGAGACATTCAGACAGTGTCCTCCAACCAGCTACTGGAGCCAAACCGAAGCTGGTCTGGCCTAAAAGGGTTGAAAAGCCGGGAAAGATCCTAATGTCTGTGCCACTTCCTCCACACCTCACCAAAAAGGGGCCACTATGCCCAATCTTGTCTCATTCAGGCCAATGTTGTACTTGGGATTCTCAGCCATGATCCGGTAATCACACGACAAGGCCACCAGGCAGCCTCCCGCGGGGCTGGAACCCTGCCAGGAACAGAGCTGCGTCGGTGGGGGCGGGAGTGGTCCCTGCTTCACCATTCCTTCCCCGCCCGAGTGTCTCGGAAGGCCCCCAGGGGGAAGGGGAGCTCGGCGGCTGGGAGTTCTGCAGGCAGCCCACACGGAGCAGCAAGGGGGAGCGGAATGGCTGCCGGTCAAGGGCGCAGCGGGCCCGGGCAGCCTTTCCTGCAACTCGGGCGGCCGGCGGCTTACGTTGATGGCGGCCACGGTGGCCAGGCGGCTGCCGTAGAGGAGGATCCAGAGCTGCTGCACGGCTCTCCAGAACTCGCCCAGGTGCTCCTCGCTCCGCCCGCACATCTCCGTGATGTCCAGCCCGGCCGAGAAGACCCCGGGGATGGCCTGCGGGGAAAGGCGCTAGGATCTCTCCCTCTGCCGGCCACCCGCAACCGTCGCCCGGCCCGGCCCGACCTACCGAAGTGAAGACGACGCCGCGGCAGGCTCGGCGGTCCTCCAGCTTCTGCAGCGCCAGGCAGAGCTCGGTCAGCAGCGCCAGGCTGAGCCCGTTCACCGGCGGTTGCTGCAGCCGCACCACCGCCACGCCTGCAGGGAAGGGCGCATCAGAGCCCGCCGCAGGCCCGCCGCCCCACTTCCCCCCGGCCTACCCACCCGCACGCTCGTCCAGCTCCACCAGCACTGGGCTGGCCCCGCTCATCCGGCGCCTCGGCCGCGCAGAGAAGGCCAGGCGAGTGAGCGGGCGCGGAAGGGCCCCGCCAGGCCCGGCCACCCGGCCCATCAGCTGTCCCACCAGTCTCGCCGCCATCTTGTTCGGGAGGGGGAGAGCGAGCCATCCGCCCGCGGGACGTCCCACCGAAAGGACGGGCAGCCGCGGCTTCTCGGGCGCTTCTGAGCATGCGTGAGACGGGACGTTCTCTGGTCACGTGCCCGTGACACGTTTGCGCGCCGGGTCTCCGTGTTTATTTCCGGAAGTGCTGGCGCGGCCGTGGGGGGCGACCCGGCGCCGGGCGGGATGGAGATCACCCGGGGCAGTGAGTGGTGGGCCTGGGCGGGGGCGCGCGGCGGGGGCGGGGTCGGCCCCCCGGCTGACCCTCGCTTTGCCCGCAGATTTCAAGAGCGCGCTGGGCACCGTCTACGAGGCCGTGGAAGACGCCGATTTCCTGGCCATCGACGGGGAGTTTTCAGGTACCGAGCCGCCCCCGCCCCCACCCCAAGCGCCCGGGGTCCCCCTTCCGGGCCACAGTCCCCCTCGCCCCGGCCGAGGCCTCAGGACTCGCTCTGCTTGCAGGCATCAGCGACGGGCCGTCCGTGAGCGCGCTGACCAACGGCTTCGACACACCCGAGGAGCGGTACCAGAAGCTGCGGAAGGTGAGCGGGCGCTTGACCGAGGAGGGGGGCAGCCTCGCTCCAGCCCCTCCGTTGCTGTAAAACCTCTAGGCGCCTCCCCCCCGCCTCGCCCAGTTTCTCTGAATCAGTAACTGGTTGCTTAGGGTTTCTGTTCATTTCTACCCAGCATTCCATGGATTTTCTGCTCTTCCAGTTTGGCCTATGCACTTTTAAGTATGATCACACAGAATCTAAGTATGTCCTTTTCTTGGTTTTTAAAATTAAATGTGTAGCATGATAACTTGTAAATTGATTTTCAACTGTGTTTTCTTTTAGGTATAACATGAAATCATTTAACTTCTATATTTTCCCCAAACCTTTGAACAGAACGTCACCAGATGTCAAGTTTGTCTGTCAGGTATTTCCCCCTCTGATTCAAAAATAACAGAGATTCTAAAGGAAAATCTTCCACTACCAATCTTGCACAAATGCAGTGCTGCGAGCTGCATAATGTTTCCATTTATCATTAAGAAGCTAGATTATAAATTATTAAAAAGATGTTTTTATTAAAGTCAGAATGATGTTGTCAGTTTGAGAAAAGTTTCATAAACATGAAGTGGCTTCAGAGGGAAGTCTTTTTTTTCTTTGCACTCTCCATACTTCAGTATCACCCCAGATGTGGTTTCTAGCCTGATGTTGGAAAAAAGGTAAATTGCCTGGAAGTTCCTTGTACCTTACTCAAGGCCAGCAGTTTGAATTTTATCTGGGAGATTGTAACTGTATTGCTTTGTCAAATGAATAAAATATATATAGCCCACCATGAATTGGCATTTTAGTAGTAAAAATTAATTTTATTAGATTGAAGTCATTTGTAGAATCATTTATAAATCTTTTCCTGTTTTTCTTCCAGAGCTCAAGTATAGATTTTTTAGCAAACCAGGGATTTGATTTTAATAAAGTTTTTCAAAACGGTAAGCCTTTTGTAAATATTTAAAAGTAACTTTACATTTCTATAACTGTACCTTCAACTACTTTCTTTCCAGTATTGTGCAATCTGATCTTGAAGAAAGAAAATCATGATTCTGTAATTATTTGTGATTAAATTTAATCCCCATCACTGAGAATTCTCTCCTACCAAGAGAGTTAAAAGTTCTATTCCAATGCATCTGGAGGATACTAGGATAGGAAAGGATGACTAGATGCCCAGATGTTTAAATTGGAACAGTTTTAAAACAGAACTTCACCTGAGTCCCTCCCACCCACTCATCCCCACCTTCCCCCATTTTTAAGGTATCCCTTACTTAAATCAAGAAGAAGAAAGACAGTTACGGGAACAATATGATGAGAAGCGCTGTCAAGCCAATGGACTTGGGGGCTTGGACACTGCCAAGCCTCCATCGGCTGTTCCTGAGGATCAGAAGGAGTTCATCAAGAAAGTTGTGTAAGTGAATATTTAGTCTGTGCTTGGAGAGGGACTCAGAACACCACTGGTAATTGTTGCATTTAGGTTTTCAATTATTTCCTGGATCAGACAAAGTTTTGCCAGGAAGAGGAGCCGCCTCCTGCCACTGTCTGCCAGACTGGAAATAGATTGCAGCTTGTCTCATGCAATGGGGAGGCTGATGGAGGCTGACCACCTCAGTACATTTCTCTGGAGCACTTTCAGCCAGAGAGGCCCTGCTTTGGGCTCCTGCACGATCAGGGTATGGAGGTTTTAATCAGGGACAGGGCTTTCGCAGGTTTGGTGCCCCCAAGGGGCTCTTCAGGAGGAGATTGTTATGAGGCCCAGCCATCTGCATTTGCTTGCTTAGTATCCACTGATGCTACATTTATTTATTTATTTATTTATTTATTTATTTTTCATATTTCTATACCACTCCCTCTCCCAAAAAGGGACTCGGGGCGGTGTACAGCCTAATAAACACATAAAATAAATACAAGTTAAATAGAATTTAAAACTAGATTAAATACATATATCTGGCTGCATCCCATCCAACTACAATTAAACATTTAAGATCCGGGATTGATAAAAATTTAAAAATATAAGATTAAAAATTAAAACCCTCATTTAAATTTAAACCCCCCAGACCCTTACTGGGCCAGGCCGGCCTGTTTAAAAAATAGGGTCTTAACTGCGCGCCGGAAGGTCAGGATGTCCGTCATGGCTCGTATCTCCGGGGGGAGATCATTCCACAGGGAGGGGGCTCCCACAAAGAAAGCCCGCACCCTTGGGGCCGCCAGCCGCCAGCGATCAGGCGGCGGTACCCCAAGTAGGGCAACCCTGTGGGAGCGTACTGGGCGGCGGGAGGTTGTTGATGGCAGCAGGCGATCCCGTAAGTATCCAGGTCCCGAGCCATGGAGCACTTTAAATACCATCAGTACCACCTTGAATCAAATCCGGAAGGCCACAGGGAGCCAGTGCAGCCTGCGGAGAAGTGGTGTTACGTGGGTGCCCCGAGGGGCGCCCACGATCACCCGCGCGGCTGCATTCTGAACCAGCTGCAACCTCCGGAGACTCTTCAAGGGGAGCCCCATGTAGAGAGCATTGCAATAATCCAAGCGGGAGATAACAAGGGCGGAAGTGACTGTGCGAAGTGCGCCCAGATCCAGAAAGGGCCGCAACTGGTAGATCAGACGAATCTGATAAAAAGCCCCCTGGCGACGGCTGCAATATGTTCTTCCAAGGACAGCTGCACATCCAGGAGGACACCCAAATTGCGCGCCCTTTCCACAGGGGTCAATACCTCTCCCCCCACGGCCAGCGAAGGAACAACATTTATGGGAATTCAGTTATGTTGGTGCTCATTGTTTTGCCATTCGCCCCCATTTACTTTGAATTTCGGAAAGTACTGACAAATAGTAATTTGCAATAACATGCACAGTGTGGATCCAGCAAACAGTAAAACCTGCCAGCTCTCCCATGTTGGAGAACACAGGCCATTGTGCACTAGCAGGGAGACGATGGTTCTGTTTTATCTGGGCTGGTTGCAGACGGCCCTCCCCATTGTGGGAAGAGGCCAACCCAAAAGAAGGCGCCTTCTGCTTCTTTTCAGAGAAAGGATAGAAGATCTCCTGCAAAATGAAGGAAACGCTACCGTGCAGCTGGAACCGTGCACTGGGTTTGTTCCTCTGGGTTTTGGGCAGAGCTTTGAGTAGAGGAGGCTGCTTGGGCAGTCAAGAGGAGAGGAGATGGCAACCTTAATATCTTTGTCTTCTTCTCTTGTAGATTTCAGAGGAAACTAATCTATCAGACGCTGAGCTGGAAGTGAGTAGTGCTGGTTGCTACAAGGAGAAGTAGCTGAAGCAGCCTTCTCCGCCTCTGAGGAGCCACAGCTGGGAGTGCTGCCCTCCTGGGAGGGCAAGCTCCCCTTCTGGGCAGTGTTGATGTAGAGCTCCTGCTTTCCTTTCAGGCATCTTTATTTTTTATGCACCAAACATGGAGTTTACTTGTGTTTCTGATATTATTGCCAAATATGGCATTTTCTTAATTATTTTCTTTTCTGCAAACCTAAGGAGGATTGTTATTAATCCTTATTTTTTTTTTAATTTCACCACAGATATCCAAAAGGCATCCATGTTGAAACTGTGGAAACAGAACAGGTGACTAGTTCTGCATTTTCCATTTCACACCTTAGTAGGACTGTGGGGTTTTCCAGGCATCGCTAGGAGAGTTTCCGCCGGCAGGTGGCAGCTGCTCCTTTGCTGGTCTGATGCGGGGCCAAGCCCTTACAAAAGAGAGACCTACGGTGGGATGGCTCATGCATTTTCCTCCCACTTCTGAACCTTGCAGTGGAGGAGCAATATTTTAAAGTTTCTCTTCCTGGGCTGCTGCCCTCCAGATATGTTGGGGTGGGAACTTGCAGGATTCCCAGGCGGGGAAAACCATGTGAGAAAGTCAGATTGATTCTCCCTCCTCCTCCACCCAGGAATTTGATGCATGAAGCTGTGTAGGAGTGCTCAGTCATTGTGCTCTTGCTTGCTTGTGCCTGCATTAACCTTTGTGGCTCTTAGAAGGAGCGATACATGATCATCAGCAAAATGGACGAAGAGGAGCGCAAGAGAAGAGAGCAGGAGAAGCGAGCGAGAGAGCAGGCAGGTGCCTCCGATGCCTTTGCCAGGGCAGGGACTGGCTTGCTGGGCTGGGGGCAGCCTCTCAGCTCCAGTGGGGGAGGCTGATTTGCAGGAATGCTGGGCTGAACCGGGCAAAGGACTCATCCTGGGCTTCTCACTTGTAGGAGGAGCTGAGGGATGCAGTGGGGTTTTCCAGAGTCATTCACGCCCTTGCAAATTCGGTATGTTTGTTGCCTTGAAGTCATTAAGGAAAATATGCATGCCACTGGCAGCTGAAGTTAGCCAGCCAGCCGTTTTCAAACCCAGCGTAGTGTGGTGGTGAGGGAGAACATGCTCTGCCTCTCCCTGAGCATTGGGCTGGGTTGCTTCTCCACAGGGCAAGCTGGTGGTCGGACACAACATGTTGCTGGACGTCATGCACACCATCCATCAGTTCTACTGCTCCCTCCCCGAGGTTGGTGGTTCCTTCCCTGCACTGAAACCTGCTTTTCCTCAATGTGTCCTTTGCAGGAAAGTCACCTCTTCCCTACTTGGTCCAGCAGAGACTCACCTCTCTGGGGCACACATAGAACGGTCGTCCTGGGTGGAAGGTGGGGACCAGCACCTGTCCTGGGTCCAGTGAGAAGGATGCTGTGCCTCTAGTTGGTCCGGGAAGTCAACAGTTCCCAATATGCTCCTCCCAGTAGTTGATAGTCAAAGCGGGACTGCTTCCCTCTGACATTCCCGCTGCTTTTCCCTGGAAGCTTGCTAGGTTTCTTAACTTCCAAAACTTTCCAATTAGGGTTCTCTTAAGCTGGCAACCACCTGTTGTATTTTAAAAACCCATGCTTTTGATGGCATCTTAAATGTAACATCCGTGTAATATTTTCTTTAGCATTGCAATATTTGCTTTTCTCAAATAAATTAATATTGCATTGATGCAGTTTACATTATCTCTTTTGGTCTCAACAATTTGATTCATTTTAAATTTCAGGATTTCAGGGAGTTCAAAGAACTAGCAACATGCGTCTTTCCAAGGTAAGCCAGTTCGGTTCAGTTGTCTGTTCTCTCAGTGGCCCTCCAACTGTCCAAGGAGCCCCCCCCCCCCCATTTCTCCTGGCAGAGGGTCCTCAGAGACAGTCCCTCTGCCATCAAGGCTAAGAACCATGGATGCCCACAAGCAGCTGAGAACTCAGTTAAAGTATCGCTATAACCCTCTTATGGAACATTTCAACTTAGGAAGCTCCTGCTAATTCTTCATTGCAGCCATCTTATTTCAAGCCTGCCATCCCTTATATGTTTTCCAGAATTTATAACTCTTAAAATCTGTTTTACAGGCTATTGGACACTAAATTAATGGCAAGCACTCAGCCATTCAAGGTAGGACATTTGCATTTCTTGATAGCACTTGTTAAAGTAGTATTGTCATTAGCAAAGTTAATGAAGTGAAACAGACAGATAAAATCAGTCTGTTTTGCAAGGAAGATAACATGCCATTTATGCACCCAATGAACTACCTTTTCCTGGCTCCAGAATACTGTCCTCAGGAGGCATTGCTGCTTGCCAGAAGGCAAAACCGCTAAGCACAAATGAAAGCTAACCTTCGTCAAAACGCCTGGCTGTTTTTGTTTTTTTTTAAGGGGGGGACAAGAGTGCCGTGGAAGAAATCCTGAGTGTCACTTTCGGCCTTTAGCAGGAGCTCTGGTGGTCCTGACATGGTCAGTCCCACCTGTTGTTGAGTTGGAGCAGTGCCACCAGGAGCCTTTAACTGTCTTTGCTAATTAGAGTGAAGGCAAGGTGAACATGCCGTGGAAGGGCTTTACACAGAGCTCACAAGTGGATGTATATTTTGGTTAATTCCAAATGTTTTAAGACATTGGTGAAAACATTAGAAGGGATTTCATCTCCTCGCTTTCTTGCTATCTGTTGGTATTGATAATCATGGCCCAAACTGCATTAGTGGACTGTGGCAAAATTGAAAACTTCTGAGATGATGCTGGTTTTAAGACTCAAACTCTGTTTTGACTTCTAAAAGGGCTTTGCAACCACTGTGGTCTTTCCAAGGGGGGCAAGGTTTGGGGAACCATGCCTGTATGGTGTATGTGTGTGAGGGGGAGGTGGGTGGGGGAGAAAGAGGGAGAACGCCCTTGTACTGTGCTGACCTCAGCCTGCAATCAGAGATGCCTCGTGTTCTCTTTTCTCCTCAGGAAATCATAAAGAACACATCCCTGGCAGAGTTGGAAAAGCGTTTGAAGGAGACGCCCTTCAGCCCTCCAAGAGTTGGTAAGGAAACAAAAAGCAGCTTTTAGTAGGCATGACAAATGAGCATTTAAAGCTGTGCTTTCGCTTTTGGAGGGGAGAAATGTATTGGATTCTCTCTAGCTAGCATTTCTATATAGTTTTGATGGGCAATTTAAATCGGGGCTTCAGAAACACACAAAACTAGTGGCACTCTTGAACTGGAGCTGGATGAAAAAGGCTGCAATTTATGCTCCTGTTTCATCAGAGGCAGAATAAAGGCATTCTTGAGCCTGCTGGGGTGGGGTCAACAAAACAGTCTCTGGGAGGAAACTGGGCACCTCAAGCAGTCTCTGCACCCCTGCCTGGACTAAAGTGTCCCTCCTTCCATCCAGGTGACTTTGAGTAAAAGCATCTTTTCCTTCCTCAGAAAGCGCCGAGGGGTTTCCCAGCTACAACACGGCATCAGAGCAGCTTCATGAAGCTGGTTATGATGCCTACATCACGGGCCTCTGCTTCATCTCCATGGCAAACTTCCTAGGTATTCTGACCTCCCATTGCGCCGGAGCCTCCACTCAGCTCATCGTAGTGATTTCTGTCCTATCCTTTGCTTGTTAGGTTCATTTCTCAGCCCTCCCGCAAATCATGTCTCTACCCGTTCAAAGCTAATCGAGCCTTTTTTCAACAAGTAAGTAACAACCTCCTTGAAAACCATAATGTTGTTTTCTGAAATTCTGCTGTGGCTTTTTCAGTAAGGTTTGTGTTGTAGTTTAAAGCTGGCATTTAGGGTAGTGCCAACATGTTTTCTAGAGAGGTTTTCTTGCCCTGCCATTTAGTGCAAGCTGCTGCCCTAGGCTGAGACCACAAGGGCGCAGCTTTTGGGAGGCTAGTGGCCCCTGGCTCTTGCCATGTAGTTCAGAGGTGCTCTTTTGCTAGCTTTTCATGGAGCTAGATAAGTGGAGACAAAGAAATCTTTCTATTTTATTCTGTTTTTATTTATAAGAGCCCAATATAATATCCAAGTGACTCTCTAACTTTTGCTTCAGATTATTTCTGATGAGGGTGATGGACATTCCATATCTCAATTTGCAGGGACCAGATTGTAAGTGTTTTTCCCCCATCTCAAAATAGAGGGATGGTTCACACCTTTTTGATTTTGCAGCAGCCTGTGAGAAACATTTTCTCTTTTAATGGGGACTGAGCTGCAGAAAAAGGAAGAATTGACTGAAGGTTGGCAAGGAAAGGTTGGGTAGGAAATGCGTGTGAGCTGATACAAGTCTGCCTTCCTCAGAGGGATGTTTTTCTATAATAGCCCAGCGGGGAAAGTGTCACGTTGATCTTGGCTGTTTGGCTCCTGGTGCGTCAGGGAGCATGCAGCAGGTCTTACCAAAAATATAAATCACTTCCTCATGTCTGGTTCTTCTGGTTTTGTAGTGCAGCCAAAACGTGATCACGTCCTTTATGTTACCTTTCCCAAAGAGTGGAAGACAAGTGACCTTTACCAGCTTTTTAGCGCTTTCGGTAAGTAGACCCGTTTTCCAGTGAAGAGCAGCTGGATTTGGCAGAGGGACGCTGGGGGTGGGGGGGTGGGGGGGGGGTGTTAGCCAAAATGGCAACGGTCCTGAATTTGGTGGGCAGAGAGCGGATGGGAGTGGGGTTTGCAGGGCCCTTTTGGCAGCACAGCTCAGCAAAGCCTCCGCCCCTCCCACAACGCGTCTCTGTGCTGCTCTTCCCTCCGGCCCTCCCTGCTCCAGGGGCAGCAGCCTTCCCGTTCCAGGTGATGTCATCTTCACTATGCTTGGACAGATCTGATCAGAACAGAGTTTACATCCCTCTTCCAATTTTAGGAAACATTCACGTCTGTTGGATCGACGATACATCAGCATTTGTATCCCTGAGTCAGCCTGAACAAGTACAGATTGGTGAGTACCATCAAACCTTGAGAAGAAGTAAGGTTCACGGCTGCTTATTTTTACTAAACCTCTGCTAATAGTCTGACTGTGTAAAATGGCTCCCTATATCTTTAGCCCTTTCTCCACTGTTGCTCTTGTGGGGCTAACTTTCCCTCTTCCTGGGGGCCTGCCAGGTGGGAGCGGCCACATGCCAGGAGGGGAAAGGCATGGAAAAGAGGAGCCAAGAAATGCCATCCCTTGAACCCTTTGCAAGCCAAGCTCTGCTCTCAGTCCTGCCAGATCAGCAGCAGGAGAGCTGAGCACCTGGAGAAGGTGCGCTGCCTGGGCATGATGGGCAGGAGTGTCTCCACAGCGTCTGTCCAGGCGCCCATCCAGCTCCCTTCCAGGAGGACCTGACCTCCTGCCCAGAGCAGGATCTGAAGGGTTCAGCCTGGAATGGCAGTTGCGTGGCAGGGCTGCCTCGGACCAACAAAGACTGAGTTTGTCTTGGTTGCTGCAGCAGGCACAGCCCTTGGCAGACGGACTGCAGTGCCTTTCGCTCCTTGGGGCATCGGCCCTTCCCTTTTCCTCCTTCTGCAACATCACTTTCAAAAAATCCTTGAGGTGATGGTTCATTTTGCCAAAGCCTCACCTGTTCTAACCACTGAGTAACATTTGGCTTCAAGGTTTTCTTGTCCCCAGAAGCTCGTTTGCCCAAAGGACACCCTGGCAGGGCTTTCTTTTCCAAGAGCCAATGGAGACAAGCTTTTGGGGAGGGTGGCTTGTCATCCAAGGTAAACTACGACCCTTCCTGGAGGGTGCGGCAAGGGAGCCGTCCACCTGGCTGACTCAAAGGAGAGGCTGCTCTGCCTTTTGGTCTTGGGAAAGGCAAAGGCCTGTGGAGCATCTCCGAGAAATCAGAAGCCGCCCAGAAATGAAACAGTGCCCACAGACGGACAGGCGCCTCCTGGGCTCAAGGGACGGAGGTTGTGCTTGGGAGGCAGCGGATGCCCCATCAGCTGTGGGGGACTAGTTCTGTTGACTCACCCGGAGACCATCTAGCAGAGGGAAGATTACAGGACTGCAAGCGAGCGCTAAGGCCAGGGAGCCCTTGCCAGGGTCCTGGTGCAGGGATCCGTTCCCTAAGCCTGCACCTCTCCTGCTTCTGGGGCTTGGGAGAATTCTGGCACGGAAGAGGAACGGAAGAATGGATGACTTAATGAGCTTTGGGTGCTACTTTCTAACAAGCCATGCTCAGTCTTGAAGCCACAGGGTGGGGAAAGAGACCCTTTGCTTGGGACAACTTTCTTTCTTGCATCTATCTGGAAGGCTGGGGACAATTTTAAAGAAACGAGTGGGGTCTCTGGGCAACACAGTTGTACAGCTCGTACCCCCCCACACACACACACACACAATTTGTATCAGAGTTCTCCCTTGAGTTTTCTGGTGATTTTCCTAGGAACAGGATATTGGTTTCCTTCGCCGGCATCCTGGTTATGCTCTCCCGAATATCGCCTGAGCGCCGCCCCACCCCCTTAAAAGAGCTCTCCTGTTCCCTCCCCGGAAGAGGAAGCGGAGAGGCCATCCCTCCCTTCAGCTCTTTGGGCCAGGAAGATTGGAAGCTGTCCTGCAGAGGATTCCCCTTGGAGTGATTTTGTACTGAACTGTTTCCACAGCTGTTAATACCAGCAAGTATGCTGAAAGTTACCGGATTCAGACTTACGCAGAATATCATGAAAAGAAGGAGGAGGAGAGGAGGCAGGCAAAGAGGAAATGGGCAGAAGACAGTTGGAAGGAGTTGGAAGTGAAGCGTCTAAAGACGCAGGCCAGCCCCTTCGCACTCCAGAGCCGCTGCTACAGCATTTGCAGGTGAGGCACGTTGGGGCACCGGCTGGTTCATGGGCTTCAGGGGAGCGACTCCCGCAGCCGGAAACCGGCCCAGCCAGTTCAGCAGAAGAGAGTTAGCCCCAGCTGGGAAAGCACGAAGCCCAGGCGCCTCCTGGGACTCAAGTCTTCAACCAGAGCCAGAAGCCTGGTGCCAGCCTCCCCGCTTCCTTTCTGACTTTGAGAGGCCGGAGGAGTCTGGTTGTCTGGATGCCAGGGGGCAGTGCGGTTGCCCCGTGAGGGAACCATGCCAGCCCTGTCCTGCTAACAGCCTAGAGTTTAAAAGTACAGGTGAAGAAGCAGCTCTCAGGTGCGCTGCTCTGCCAGGATGACATTTCAAGGGCCAAACAGAAATTAGAAGCATTCATACATTGAACTGGCACAAGAAAGATGGCAGCAGCTGGGGCTTAGCCATAGAGAAAGTGCGGATGGCAGGCCTGCCGCTTCCAAGGAGACACAAACATCTGCTTGGATGACCGAGGCCGGTGCAGATGGCCAGTCGGGCTTGGAGAAGACCCAGTTTGGGCAGCTGTTCTGTGACACAACCCAGGATTGTGCAGGAGAACCGGTTGGTCCTTCTGAGAACCGCTGGAGATGGCCTTAGGAAGGAGGGCAGGGCGAGATTGTACCCCTCCTCCTTGCTCCAGGATGCTCCCTGGGAACCCACACAGACTAAAATGTCTCCCTTTTGGGCTCCTCCCATTACCCCAGTTTTTCAACGCCCAGCTCTGTGGGGAAGAGAAGCATGAGCCCCATCCAAGAGGAGAGCATCGCAGATGACCTGGAGGAGGCCACGGTGCAAGGGGTAGACTTGGCCCCCCACGGCTCCTTCCAGGAGCCCCCTGAAGAAGAGAAGCAAGCCAAGAAGCTCAGGACGGGCGAAAGAGAACAAACATTGGATGGTAGGTGGTTTCTGCAGGGTGCTTGATCTGACAGCCATGGGTGGCCTCAGCTCGTTTGCTGATCAGCAGGCCTAGAGAGAGGGAAAACTATCAGTTTGTGGAGATTGCTGCACCTCAGTTGTCTTTATTTTGCCCAGCATTGGGGTACTCAATGCACACCAAGCGGAGCTGCTGAGGCCGCTCAGGTGATTCAACCCCATCCTCCCACCCAGCCAGTCTCCACACCCTTAACAATCAACCCAGGAAGAGCAGGAGCAGTCTCCTTGGGGGAGCTGCTGGGGGGGCGGGCGGGCACAAGACGATTGCTGGCCTGGGATTCATCCCAGCAGGGACAGAGATCCTTTGGCCTGAGAGGGTTAGGTTTTGTGTTTGCTCAGTTGTGTGGTTGTGTTGTGCTTCTTGTAGGGGGGCTCAAGGCCACTCCCAACAGGCTTTTTGATGTGCCGGACACATGGTAGCTGCCAGGAGCACCAATGGAAGGGCTTCCATTCCAAGGAACCAGCGGTGGCACAGTCGCCCCAGCCCCCCTGGACGAAGAAAGGCGGCTGGCGCACAAAGGGAGAGGCAGGGCACTTCTTGGAAATCTGTTTTGTTTTCTTGATCTCTACTGAACAATCACAGTCACTGTTTTTATGTGTATGCATGCATGTACATGTCTGTTCCCTTGATTATGTGAAAGCCTTTTACTGTCGTGTGTATTAGATCAAAAGGCCAAACCCTGGGCTGGACCATCCACTCATGTAGCGTGGCTGAGAAACTTCACAGAGTCTGTGTGCAGCTTGCTCTGCTGGTCCCCTTGATCTCCTGCAGACATTCAGGCACATCAACGGCCAGCTGGGCGCTTTCAACCGCTTTCTTTTGCAGTAGTAGAAGTGCGTCTTCTTCCCCACCCCATCCCAATTAAGAGAGAAACTGTCCTTTCATTTTGGGAAAAAAAACAGCCGTGAAGCTTCACATTACATTTGAGAACAGCATACTGTACCTGGAGGGTGGGAAGCCTCTCAGGCACCTTTTCCTTTGATTTGTGACTAGCATTCTATATTTAAAAAGATAAAGATAATCAGCAGCTTCACCAGCTTTTATTAGTTTGAAAAATCAATCCGCTTTGGTAGATTTCATAAACTTGGTTTGATATTTAACATTTTTGTATTGTGAAATGAAAAATGTTATTTCCATACAATGAAAAAAATAAAGAATCTTTTTCTGAGGAATCTAACTCTATTGATGTTTCTAAGGCTGGGCCCTTTTCTTCTGCAACCACATAAATCCTCCACCTGGAGTGGCTTGTGGGCTTCTCTTTGCCTGACAAGCAGCTGGCCCGGCTGCAGCAAAGGCCTCCCCACCAACGAGGCTCCTCCTGGGGAAGGCTAATCATTGAAGGGAGGGCCAAGCATCCACTCTGGCTCCAGAGGGAGGAAATACCGTTGCTGGGGGTGCTGCAGCAGCTGGCACAGCCAAAGGAGGCCGTTTTCCTTGGGGAAAGATAGTATCCCCATGAGAAACTATCTGCAGCTCCCCTCCGGAGTTCCCACTTTCCACTGGTGCTGGCAGAAGGAAAACGGGGAGCCAGCAAGCAAATGGGCCGTTCCTTTTTGCTGCTTCAACAGCCTCGCCTCTTTTCTAGCAGCCAGAGGAAAGCTGTGGGCACCGCTCTGCATCACTGTCCAGAGCAATGTCCAGTAGGAGGGAAACCTGGGCAGGGTCAGTTCTTTGCCCTGTACCACCAGGGGTCAAGGGGACTGTTCCTTCCGCTGGGAGGCTGCTTTTTCCAGGAATCCCTTCCTCTTCAGCCTAGATCAGCTGAGTTGGACAGACAGGAATGGGAGTTAGTTGTGAGGTTACTCTTGCAGACTCCCTGATGGCCAGAATGGCCTTGGGGGTGCAGGGAGTCCATGAACGCTGCGATTAGTCTCCATGCCCCATCCTCAACCTTCACACCTCTGACAAAGGATGGAAATACTGGCTTTTTGGTAGATCCGTTTAGCAATGAATTGGGGGAGCGGGAGGAGTCAGGAAGTTGTCCAAGGCCAAGCCTGAAGTCTGCCTGGTCCCTGGGTCAGCAGTTGCCCTGCAACAACATCCGTCCACACACTTGCTCCACTCCTTGGCCCAGCTTTGAGATACGGCAAGAGCAATAAGGATTTTTAGGGGCATTATGGTAGCATGGAAAAACACAGCTGCCCCCAAAAGTCCCTCATTTTCCCTGCACAAAGAGCAACCGGTGGCTGGGGGGGGCCACCTGCTGCCCCCCCTCAGCTGACCTTCCAGTAGTTCCTGTGCAGACGATGCACTCCAGCCCCCGGGACATTGATTGATTGATTGAATAGTTTTGTATATCGAGCTGTGAACAGCCAACTAAAATATATTATAAATTACCGATTACAAGATTAAAAGAGATTAAATTATGAGGCTGCCGTTAAAAAAGTTAAAACCTCCGATTAAGAATGAGCTAAAATTACCATATCCCAGCCAAAATCAGTTCTAAAACCCCTCATTTAAAATCCGGGGGGGGGGGGGAGGCATGCAGGCATTCTTCGCTGGGAAGCCCCTCCTGATGCCCAAATGGGCTGAGGAGAAGCCGGATCTCCAGAAGCTGCTCCCCCCCAGGGGCTCGGTCCCTGACCCTGCTGCCACTCACAAAGTTTGATGGTCTTGCCAGCCCTCCCCCCTTTCCCTAGAACAGCCTCCACTTTGGCTGGGACCCTGAACTCTTTGAGCCCTCCCCCCCACCTGCATAGAAGCCGGATGCCGACGGAGGGGCTGCGCTGCCACCCCACTAGGGGCCAGGGAGCCCCAGCCCCGCGGTTGCCCTGTGCCGGAGCCCGGGCGCTCGCCCTCCTCTCAGCACCCGAGAGCAGAAGGCGAGCCCAGAAGCGGGACTTTGTGGGCCAGTTGGGTACCAAGCAAGCTCATCTTGCCCCCAAAACCCCGACTCTGGATTCACGGCCTCCCGGGGGGGATTATTATTATTATTATTATTTATTTGATTTATATACCGCCCCCTCTCCCCGAAGGGACTCGGGGCGGTGAACAGCCAATAAAAACACATATACAATGTACAAAGTATGAGACAATGATATATTAAAATTTAAAAACTGAAATCCAATATGGCTCTAATAAAATATAAACAAGTATTAAAAAGATTAAAACCCAATTAAAATTTAAAAACCCCTAGGCCAGTCCGGCCTGCCGAAATAAATGCGTTTTGAGCAACCGACGGAAGGCCATGAGATCGGGGGCGGCCCTTATCTCCGGGGGTAATTCGTTCCAGAGAGGGGGTGCTCCCAATGAGAAGGCCCGCACCCTCGGGGTCGCCAGCCGTCCAGCCGGCGGCACCCCGAGGAGGCCCACCCTATGGGAGCGTACCGGTCGGTGGGAAGCCGATGGTGGCAGGAGGCGGTCTCGCAAATAACCTGGTCCCGAGCCATGGAGCGCTTTAAAGATAGTGACCAAGACCTTGAAGCGCACCCGGAGGGCCACCGGGAGCCAATGCAGCCCGCGTAGAAGTGGCATAACATGGGAGCCCCTAGGTGCCCCCATTACCACCCTCGCGGCTGCATTCTGCACCAACTGGAGCCTCCGGATGCTCTTCAAGGGCAGCCCCATGTAGAGAGCATTGGCATAGTCTAGGCGGGAGATCACCAGGGCGGAAGTGACCGTGCGAAGCGCATCCCGATCCAGAAAGGGCCGCAACTGGTAGATCCTACGGACCTGTCCAAAAGCCCCCCTGGCGACGGCCGCCACATGATCTTCCAATGACAGCCGTACATCCAGGAGGACACCCAGATTGCGGGCCCTCTCTGTGGGGGCAAGAATTTCCCCCCCCACAGCCAGCGATGGAACCAGCCGGCTGTATCGGGGTGCCGGGAAGCACAGCCACTCAGTCTTAGATGGGTTGAGCTGAAGCCTGTTCCGCCCCATCCAACACCGCACGGCCTCCAGGCATCGGGCCATCACTTCGACGGCTTCATCGGGGTGGCCCGGGGTAGAGATGTACAGCTGGGTGTCATCAGCGTACTGATGGAACTCTACCCCAAAGCCACGGATGATCTCACCTAGCGGCTTCATATATATGTTGAACAGGAGGGGCGAGAGCACCGACCCCTGAGGCACCCCGCAAACCAGGGGCCTCGGGGCCGACCTCTGCCCCCCTGCCAACACAAATTGCGAGCGGTCAGAGAGGAAGGAGGAGAACCACCGCATAACGGTGCCTCCCACCCCCAACCCCCCCAGCCGCTGCAATAGGATACTGTGGTATCCTCCAACCGCCCCAGACCCAGCAGGAGGCAAAACCGCCCCCCCCCAAGGCAAGCCCCCGCTCCGAGGGGACCGCGGGGTCGCTCCCGCCCAAGGCAGCCCGGCCGGAGCGCCCTTTCTTTGCCCAGCCGGGCGCGTTCCGGCAGCCAGCCGGGGTTCTCCCCAGCTGGGAGTCCACGGGCTCCTCCCGCCTGCGGCCGTTTCTCCGGACCCACAGCCGGGTAACCCTGCCGTTAGGCGGGGACGGGGGGAGGCGCAATCTCTCGCTCGTTTCGCTCTTTTTCGACCCGGGAAAACAAGGGACGCAAACGGGGCGTCAGCGAAACTAAGCGCGCTCAGCGAAACGTCCCGAGTAGCAGAGCTCGTTGCGGGGGGGGGAGGGGGAGGGGGGGGAATGTAGCTCCCTGGGCGTTTGGACTGCAACTCCCAGAATTCCCAGGGCTGAGAAGCCTCGCTGAAGAGCCTCCCCCGCCTTCCCTCCCGCTACGCCCAGCCAGAGGGACACCCCCCGCCGCCCCCCCCCCGCCACAAGACCCTCTGACGGCGAGCCCAGCCCAGGCGCGCGGCTCCTTCGGGCGGGAGGGGGGCTCCGGCGGCCAGCGGCGTTGAACCCTCGCGGACCACCTGTCCGGGCGCACCGGAGCACTTATCGCTGCTCCGCTCGGACAGCGCTCCTCGCCCGCGGGGCAAAGACTGCCTGGCAGGGGTGTGGCCGCGGGGAGGCTGGCCGGGAGGCTTCGCTGCGCCGGGAAACTCCCCCTGTCCGGCGGCGCCCGCGACAGGTCCCCCGCCCCGGGCAGGACAGCCCTTGAGGACTAGCCACTTGGAAAGGAAGGCCTGTTCCTCCGCCCGCGGGGCAGTCACTCCTGGCAGGGACGCAGCCGTGTGGATCCACAGACGGATGTGTGTGTGTGACTGCGGGGTGGAGATAAGGCGGCCGCCCGTCCACTTTCCCGCGTGGGATGTGGACCGAGCTCCCGATGTCTCGAAGCGCGGACGGCTGCCCACTAGAAAATGGAGGGGGAGTGCCCCTGACACGCGTGGGCAGAACGGAAGGCTCCGGGGTCCTTCTTGATCGCTGCACAAGAAATAAGTTCCCTTCCTCCTGGAAGGCCCGCGTTACGAGGAAAGCTCCGTGTACACCTGAACGTGGGAACTGCCACCGCCGCCGGAACGCCCTAAAAATGAGCCCCTCCCATTTCTCGTGTCGCCCCCGCCGGGGTAGCCAAGGGGCAGCTGGAACTCGCGAGGCACGGACGGGGTTCGAACCCGTGATCTTCGGTTTACGAGACCGACGCCTTACCACTTGGCCACCGCGCCTGCGTTGAACGGTGTGCTTCGCTCCCATCTAGGCTGGCGGCGCTCCCGAGAACGGCGCGCGGACGACCCCGCCCCGCTGCGCGAGACGCTCCACCCTGAAGTGGGCTCCGAAGTAAGGGCTAGTCGAGCTTCGCGGTGCCGCGCTGCGCAAACGCAGGAAGCGGGGGGGGGGGGGTGGTGGTTGGTTCTCCGTGCGCATGCGTTCCCGCCCCGGAATCGGCCGCGCAGGCCTGCCTTTGCCCGTCGCTCGTGTCCGGCTGGGAAGCGGCGGAGCCCGCGGGAGTCCCGAGGCCCAATTCCGGCCTAGGAGGCCAGGCCGCCGCGCGCCCGGAAGACACCCCCGGACTCGGCTGTCAAGCAAACGGTTTAATGGCCCCCGGCGCGGCCTCCCCCGGGCGGCCCTGCCCAGCGCCCCGCCGCCGCCTGCCCGGGCGCCGCGAGCTTTCTCTGCGGGGCTCCCTGGGCCGGCGCTCGAGGCGGGCCACCTGCGGCACCCGGCCGCCGCTCATGTCCAGGATGCGCTGCGGCAGCGCCCAGCACACCGTCCTGACGGCGGCCCCGCGGCGCTCCGGGGCCGGGCAGGCGTAGCAGAAGGGTCGGGCCGGCGGCGGCCCCCGTCGCTTCCCCGCGCTCGTCTGCACGCGGAGGTTCAGCCCGGCCCTCTGCCGCGGGCGCAGCGCCGCCTCCAGCCGCTTCTGCAAGCGCAGGTGGAGCTTCTCCCGGGCCAAGTCCAGCTGGAGGAAGAGGCTGGCCCGCGTGGGGGGCGCGTCCCGCCGGCTCCCCGCCGCCCGCAGGCCCACTGAGAGGGCGAGGGCCTCGCCGCGGGGCGTTCCTTCCCGGCCCTTCCGGGCGCTCCGGCCTCCTTTGAGCGCCGTCGCTTCTTTTCCGTCCGCCTGGCCGCTGCTCTGGGCTCCGGCTTCGCTTGCGCGGGCGGGGAATCTCTGCGCGCTCTTGGCTCGCTCCGCTGCGGTTCTTTGTCCCTCGGCCTCGGCTGTGCTTCCCAGCTCTGCGAGCGCGTCCCCCTCCCTCGCTGCCTTCTCCGTGGACGGGGAGCGAGCCCTGTAGTGCATCGTTGCTTCCAGCTCCGCCTGGCTGTCTCCGCCTTTTCTGCTTCCCGTCTCGGGGCCGGCGGCGTAGCGCAGCCTGCCTTCCAGCTCTGCCGCTCGGTCCGCATCTCTTGGCCTTCCTGTCGCTTCGCCTTTCTTGGGGGTCTCGGAGGGAGCCCGGTAGCAGATGGTCCCCTCCAGCTCTCCCCGTTCCTCCCCGTCTCTTTGGCCAGGCCCCTCCTCGAGGGATGGCGGAAGAGCCCTGTAGTGCATCGTTGCCTCCAGCTCCGCCTGTTGATGCTCCCCTTTTCTGCTTCCAGGCCCTGATCTTGCCTGGGGGGGCGTGGACGTGTAGTGCATGGTCCCTTCCAGCTCTCCCTGCCTGCCTGCATCCCGTCTGCTTTCCAGGGAGGGTGGGACAGGCCCGTAGGGCATTGAGCCTTCTGGCTCTTCCTGCCGGCCCCCACCTTTCTTGCTTCCTGCCTCTCCTGTAGCTGCCTTCTCTCCTTCCTTAAGGGGAGCCGGGAGATCTGTAGAGCAAGGCCGATCTTGTAGCTCCTCCGGTACGTTTGCTGCAGCGCTGGGATGGGTTTTCCCATCCCCCAGGGCTTCTGGCTTGGTGCTGGAACTGCCTTTGCCAGCGGCTCCCTGGCTCTCAGGACAAGGCCTGGCGAGAGCCGCTTCACCTGGAGCTTTGGTTTCCACACGTTCCTGGGCGGGGGCATCTCCGAGAGGCCTTGCAAGTGACCGGGAAGGGGCTCTTCCGGCCTTTTTGGAAGGAGCCCCGGGAGCCAAGCAGCTCTGCTTAAAGAGGTCTGTGAACTGGACCTCCTGGGGCTCTTCTGCAGGAGCCAGGCGGGCTCTACGGGGGGCCTGGAGCCGTGGGGGCTTTGGAATCGGGAGGATTTGCTTTGACTCAGCCCCCCCAGGGGACGAGGCCCCCTTCCTGGGAGTCTTCAGGACCAGGATGGGAACGGGGGGCTTCTGAGGGACGCCCTGGCCGGCCTTTGACAGGCTCCAGGTGGCCTTTTCAGTGGGTTTTGAATGCGGGGTCGGGATTCCCCAGGTGAAGACCATGTATTTGTGGCTGATGTTGAAATCAATGATGCAGAGTGCCTCCTGGGCCATGAAGGCCAGCGAGAGGGGCCTTGAGATTTTGTTGCCAAATCGGATTGGCTTTGGCAGAGGCTTTACAGACAGGATGTTGAAGGTGCGAAGGGAGTCCTCCACCATTTCAGGGAAGGCTTCCTTCTGGATTTCCACCATTTTCACTGTTAAATGGAAAAGCAGCTTCCGGAATTTTTCTGGCTCCACTGAGAGAAGAACGCCGTCTCTTTGGCTTCTCTGGGAATCTCTTGGTTTAAGGCCCAGCTCTTCCTCAGGGATGGGAAAGCTGCCCACTTTTCTGAGTTCTTCTGGGTTTGCTTTGTGAAAGAGGTTGGCTCCTGTAGGTTCCTGCAAAGATTTCACGTAGACGGCCATGGTGTTTCTGGGGAGGAGGGCAGGGCACGCTGGAGCTTCAGCCTCGCTCGGGATTAGTAAAACATTTTGCATCGTTCTTTTAAGATCCTCACGGAAGGATTTTTTCCTCACGGATTGAAACCGGTTCACAGAGTTGATGACCACAGTGGGAACTCCACACCGTTTCTGAACCATTTTCTTCTTGATGTGAAATTCCAAGAAGTTTCTCCTTTTCTCATCCATTGCTTTTAGAACAGCTGGGACTTCCTCCGAGTGGCAGGGAGGCAGGCCGCCCCCCGCATGGTCTGCAGTGACCTTGAACAGCTGAGTGGGCTCTTCCTCTTTTTCAGAGGAAGGTTTGTGGGAGGATTTCTCTGTGGTTTTCTCTGCAAGTTCCTCCTGCTGCTCCTTCACCCTGAAGTCAAGGCACTGGATGGCCATTTGATCCAGCAAGGGGAAGGGCGAAGGTTTCTCTCCCGCTGCCTCTTTATCCCCAACTGTCAACCTGGGAAGGGAGCCGGGGGCTATGGGGGCCGGCAGGGGTCCCATGCGGATTTCGAGAGATTTCTCCACCAAAATGACATGATCCTCCTTTTCAAAAGTGGAGCTCTCGACAATGTTCATTTGTGCAAAAGGCGTTTGCGGGACTCCCTTAATTTCAGGATGACTCTCCGGAAGCAGTGGTGCGCCTTTTATTTCGGGAAGTCTTTCTGGGAATAAAGGGATAAATGATGGCCCACGTTGTTTTCTTTTCTTCAGAAAATAAAGATCTTCTGATTCTGAGGAAGAAGAATCAGAGCTGCTGGCTTCGGAAGCCTCCGAGGAATCCTGCATTGTCCGGGAAACATCTGTAGCCACACGACAGCACAAGTTCAAGTGTTTTAGGAGCGGCAAGCAGGAGGAGGAGCTGGAGGGGAAGGAAGAGGAGGAAGAGGAATGCTTTGGCAGAATCACGGTGCTCCTTAATAAAGGAAGTGGACAGGGGAGGTACTTTTGGTATAAGTTCTCTTCTTGACACACACTTTGTGGAGTTTGGTACGGATCATCAGGATGTCTGTGCACCTGACAAGGCAGCTCATAACTGTAGAAGTAAAGAAAAAAGCAGAATTTTCTTACCCTGCTAGACAAGGAAAAAGTGTTTCCATTTCCAGATGACCCCGTTTATAAAAAATAATTACTGCACTTCAGTGCGCCCATTCCTAGATCTTCCTGCAAGAGGAAGATTGGGAAATCTTCTGCCTTAGAAAATTCTCCAGACCTTAACTTGTCTGAAGAACTGTTATGACTGTTTTATGATGCCCAGCTAGGTGAGCCTGCCTGGCCAGCCCCACTGAGCCTGCCCCAGCCAGCTCCTCACAGCCTTGAGTGGCCTCCCCAAAGCAGTTTCTCTGCCATTATGGAGGGGGCAGAGATTTCACCTACCTTTCAAAATCAGATGCTAGTTGCCTCCCACAAATGCAGATAGAGTCTAGAACAGAAAAAAGGATATATTTGTTATTTATTTGTAATCAACTTATAGAAAGCATTTTTAAAACATCCATCAAGCTGCCTTGACTATCTTGCTATTGAAAAGAAAAACCTGACCAGTGATCATCTTTGAACAATGGAGAAGGAAGAGAATCGACGCTGCCTTTAGAAAGTCTTAAACCTGAGTTATACGACCGCAGGAATATGAGAGGCCTAGAGGCAAAAGGCTGCCTAGGTCCGCAAGAGGGGAGCCCTGCTGAAGCTTGGAAAGGCAGGGCAGGTTCTGATTGAAACCTCATGGGGGGAGGGTGCCACCGGCTCTCATTCACAGCGCAAACAGCCACCGTTCCTGGTGCACTTGGAGGTATAATGCCACTGGGGCCAGCTACACTCCAGGGAAAGATGAAGTTGGAATAAACATACGTTTTGCTTGTGTGGCTGGAAAGTCTCTCTCTTCTTCTTCGCACTCTGCCTCAGGCTGTAATGGGGAAAAAATGTTACTGGGTTTCAAGTTTTTTCATGGGTGAAAGTGCGTTCTGGCTTCCCAAAGGCATGAGATGAAACTCGCAGCAAACTTAATAAAACGTGTAAGTTGGTCCCTTCCGGTTTGGGGAGCCATCGGCAGCTCTCCTGCTTCAGCACAAGGGTGGAGGACTCAGGCTCAGCATGGCACCAACGCCATGGTTGCTTCTGCTGCCCATAGGGTGCCATCTGGGGAGGGCTTGGCCGAGTTGGCGCCTGCACTCTGGAGGGATCCCTACAATTGTCTCTTTGGGGCCACCTTGACCTGCCAGGACTCCTCTGGGCAAAGGGGGGGGGGGGAGTTGATTTTGGCTTCCAATTTCCTTCCCTGGACAGACACGTGTAACACATGTTTTGAATGGAGATGATTTATATGGTTTGGATTTGTTATCAAATGTTTTATTGTAAACCATGGCGACTTGTCCTTGTATGGGACAGTCCATCATTTCAGAAAAACCAGGATGCTTTGGGTCAACAAGGCCAGCAACCTGCCCCTGGACAAGCCCTCCCTCTGAAATACAGCCAGTCCCAGATAGATCCACAGAAAATAAGGACAATGTGGTTCAGGGTCGCCTATTTTAATACCACCCTTCCAGTGCTTGAAGGACACATTCTGTACCACTGAAAGACGCCCCCTTCAGAGGCAGTCTACCCCATCGGCTTCCAGAGTCTCTTGCCGGCAACTGCAGACAGGAAGCTGGATATGCTGGATGCCTGCTTTGCAGGGTCAACTCAACCCTCATGTCCCCCTTTCCAAAGCCCACCCCTGCAAGTGGGAGTTTGTACTCCTGGTGGCTGATCTCCCTGCTTCCTCTTGATTTCCCTGGGCCCTCTGCAAACCCAGGCTCTCCACCTGCCACGACGGGGGCCTTCAGTGCTGTGTTCAGACGGGGCTCAGCTCACGCAGAAAAGCCCTGGGGGAAAGCAGCTCATGGGTGTCTTTGGTCAGCCAAGCCCTAGGCTGGTGGATGCATGCAAGCTGCCCAGGACCGCAATACACAAAGCCATCTCTTTACCAAGGAGGGAGAGCTGGGCTGCGCTGCTTGGCTGTCCGTGGCGACAGGCTGCCTGAGCTGGACTTGCCACCTGGCCAGGCAGAAGGAGCTCCAGATTTCAAAGGCCAACCAGAGCAGCAGCAAGACTGCCCCAGCCAGGGGGAACCCCCAAGTCGTCTCCGAGATCCAGCAGAAGCCTTGCGAACACAACAGGTGCTGGAACTGGGGCAGATTTCCCTCTGGGCAGCAGCCAGCAGGGCCATCTCTTCCATCCGCTTCCTGAGCCGTCTGGCTCCAGAGGGGGGGGGGGCCGCTGAGGTCCTTCTGCAGCACCAGGGAACCGAGCACCAAGGCTGCATAGCCAGACCTCATGGCTCATCCAGCAAGCTGCAGCCACTCCCCATCTCTTCACCTGTGGGATGTCCAGTGCGCCAGTCAGGAGGGAGGGGCCAAGGCTGCTGCCTAATGGAGGGGTCACAATAGGTCCCCTGTGGGTGCAGTTGCTAAGAGATCTGGCTTTGGTGCCGGAAACCTCCTGCTTGGCAGGGGGGTGGGAGGGAGGATGAATGGAGGTTCCCACATCCTTCCTGCTTCCAACTTCCACACCATTTTTGTTCTGGCTCCATTTCTCATGTCCCAACCCCTCTTCACTCTGTGGGTGGCACAGCCAGGGCAATAAGGACCAAGAGCAGAAGGGAGAAAAACCTAATTTGTTTTTATTTCAGCACAAAAAAGGACTTTTGAGGTACAGCTGCGCGTGCTGTAGAAGACAGCAAAGCTTCGAGGCCTCACAGTACAGAAGAAAGGATAAAACCAAAGTCTTGGGGAAAAGGCTGCTGGTCAGCCCAACTGATGAAGAAGCCCCCCTCTTCCAACTGAACGCCTTCTGGAAGTTTTGGGGAGGGGCACAAGGCCAGCCTTGCTTGGTCCTTTTCAACCACAGAGAGAAAAGCAGGAAAAGAGCCCGTCTAGGGTGACACACCTCTCTCCCCCCAGACCAAGCGCCCCTCCTTGCTGGAGGGAAGGGAGCTGAAGCAGATGGGCTCTGGGCCTGCTTGGAATGGTGACTGCCTGAGGAGGGGCTTGGAAGGCACAGGCGGTGAGTGGAGGGCTAAGGGAAGCGTGCTGAGAGCCGTGAATGCGTGAGAGTCATGAAAGCCACGCCAAGCCCAGGTTGCAGCAGGTCTGCCTGCCGTCGCTACTCTCTGGGGCCCCCCAGCTCTCTTGGAGGAGCCCACAGCACCCCCCCATCCTGCGCAGAGCAGTGAAGAGGGCCGTGGGGAGGCTGGCGCAGCCAGGGGTGCAGCTGGAAGCAGGAGCCCCCGATGGGGCCTCTGTGCTGGCGCTCCGCAAGAGAAGAGCCGGGGGCTCCAGCGCACGAGTCTGAGCAGCCCAGCAAAGTCAGGTCTTGGCCAAGAGCATCTCCTCAATGCCCTTCTTCCCCAGCCGGTAGCGAGCCAAGTCCTTCCGCGTGACTAGCCCCACCACCTGCAAGGCAAGATGGGCGCACCCGCTCAGGCTGGGCAGCAGCCCCAGTCCCCCCCCATCAGCTGGAGGAGCCACTCCCTGCAAGAGACACCCCCCCACTGTTCCCACCCCCAAGGACCAGAGCAGGGACCCTACCTGGTTCTGATTGTCCACCACCACCAGGTGGCGCAAGCCCAGGGCTCGGAAGAGCTTGAACACCCTCGGGAGAGAGGCCTCCTGCGAGGAGAAGGCAGGCCGGTCAGGCGGAGGGAAGGCAGGCATGGAGGGTGGGAGGTGGGCCTGTTGCCTTCAGCCCGCTGCCCCTGCAGCCAGGTGGGCCAGCCTGGGCCCAGAAGCGAGATGCCCCTGCAGCTGCCCAGCCTGGCCACAAGCCCCCCCCCTCTCCCCCCCGGGGGCCCCCACCTGCGGCACGGAGTAGGGCGAGGGATTCATGAACTCGGTCAGGTCCACCATGCACTCGCGCTCATCCTGGGAGACGTGGATGGACTGGATGGGGGGGAAGCGGGGGTAGGCGTCCCGGAAGTCCTTCAGCTTCAGCCGCCGCTGCCTCAGAGACAGGCTGGCCCGCTCCACAAAGACCTGCCGGGAGACGGGGAGTGTCATGGGCTGCCCACTTGGCCCAGGCCGCAGGGAGCGGACCGCCTCCCCTGCAGCTCAGGGCCTGGCTGTGCCCCAGCCCCCCCGGCCTTCCCCACCGCAGCCCCCAGCCAGCACACACGAACCTTGTGCTTCAGGAGCACGATCAGCTGAGAGCGCAGGATCAGGCCCCGCAGGCCCATTGCCTGCAACGAGAGAGATTCTCCTGGTTGCTGCAGAAATTGGGGTCGTTCCCCTGCAACAGTGGGAGGCCCAGTGGAGAGAGGATGGGCCCACCCTCAGCAGACGCCGGATGCCAGGTGGCACTGAGGGCTCTGTGGCTCCCTGGCTGCTCCTGCAACGCCACCCCCAACCCCCCTGCACTCTTTTGCCCCACGGGCTGCATGGGGCTGAAGTGTTTAGGAGGCCCTTCAGAGAGGAACCCCCCCCCCCCCCTGCGAGCAACAGAGAGGTAAGCCTGTCATAGCAACCGCGGCTCCCTGGGGCTTCCGGGAGGGCCCCCAGCCATGCGGCCACGTGCCCACCTGGTGGCTGCCAGGGCTGCTCTCCACCACGGGGAAGCCATTGTGGTTGGAAGCCGTGTCACTGAGGATGTCCACGACGGTCCCCACTTTCTCGCTCTGCCGCAGGCAGGTGACAGGGGTGCTCATCACCTGGCTGTAGGGAGGGGAGCCCAGGGCTCAGGTCAGGGCAGCCCTGGGGGTGCAAGCGGGAAAGGCGCTTGGCCAGAGGGCAGGTTTCCCCACCAGGAACCCGGGGCAGAGGCCCGGTGCCCCTTCCCGACTCAACTTACGTGGCCGTGAACGAGTGCGAAGTGACCGGAGCTTCCCAGTGCAAGAAGGGGACACTCTGCAGCTGGATGTGCATATCATACAAGCCCTGGAATGGGGAGAAGGGGTGAAGACAGGCGAGAGAGACCCAGAGGCCACTGAGGGGAACGGCCGGGGTCCTGGCAGACAATTCTTTTGGCGGCAAGAGGACAACCCTGCCAGACGGATGCTGGGAAGTCTGTGCCGGCAGCCGGGAGGGGAAACTGAGTCACCAAAGGCCCTGTCTGGCCTGAGTCACACCAAGGTGGCCTGGAGGCTGGTGCCGTTCCAGCCGCCACGGGCATAAAAGGCTTCTGGGCCTCTTGACCTCCCGGCAGAGCCCTCGGGTGCACCCTCTCACCTCCGCAAAGAAGTCCCCCACGATCTTGGCCGTCATCAGGACCAGCATGATGGGGAAGCCGTAGGTGACGTTGCCTGTGGCCTCCATCATGATCACGGTCAAGCTCAGCGTCATCCTCACGATCCCCCCTGGAACAAGAGACCCCCACTGGGACGTCTCCTTCCTCCCCCCACCAGGAGGCGGCGCTGCTGCCTCCTCAGGCATGATGGCCGTTTTGGCCACCAGGAGCCCAAATAGCCAGGAAGGCTCCACCGGTCCAGAGCCCTTTTCCCACCCAACTGCATCCAGCGGTCAGCCCAGCCAGAGGGGCCAGATTGAGCCTCTCCAGCCTGGCTCTGCTCCTGCCAAAGGGGCCAAGCTCACCTCCCACCCTGCCGCGCACACACATGCACATCAGAACTGGACTCTGCTGGAGCACCGCCAGCCACCCCCACCGTTCCCACCCACTGTGGAGGTCTTGGAAACGGGCCCAAGACTTCCGTACTCACCCAGCTGTGCTGCGGCTCCCATCAATGCATACTTCCCTGGGTCAGCCCTGATCTGGAAGCCAGAGAGAAAGCAGGCAGTAGGGCAGATGGGGTTCCCCCTGACCCCACAAGCCCCTACAGTGCAGGGGAGGGGGAGGAACTGACCCCAGGATGAGTACCAAGCGGCCCAGACACGGATCCTAGGCTCCAGCCAGCCCCTGCAATGACGCTCGCCTCTTGGACCCCCAGGCCCGCCCTCAGGATTCTTCCGGGGGGGAGAGCCCCAGACTTACGAGACCATGGGGGATATAGGACAAGGAAATGCCGAAAAGGCGGCCCCAGGCAGCCCCGATCAGCAGGGAAGGGATGAAGACGCCGGCGGACACCGTCAGCCCGTAGGTCCAGCAGGCCAGGAAGAAATACACCAGGGTGAACAAGCCCAAAGTCATCGGGTCGTAAGTGCCTGGAGGGGGGCAACAGAAGACCCTCACTCCTCTCCCCCCCCCTCAAGATAAGCGGGGTGGGTGACTTGGGCCCTGGCAGAATCCTGATGGCTGCTCCATGGCGGAAGACCAAGGAGGCCACGCCGAGCAGTTTGGTTCTGCTTAGCAGCCCCCGTGGCTGGCAAATTGCGGCTAAAGGCATCCCTGCAGCCGCAGAGACAGCTCCAGGTAAGCCCTGCTGAGCCCCATCCCTGTGGGTGTGGCAGCAGAGGCAGCTGACCTGGCGGGTCGTGGAAGAGGCGGACCACACTCTTCTCGGGGGTGTTGAAGAAGGCAGCGGCCATTGAGTTGTACTGCCCATCAGGGCAGAAGAGCTGGTGAAAAGGAAACGGGGAGGAAGAGGCGACGCTCGTCATAAGGAGGAAACGCACAAGCATCCTATTTGGGTGGAGCCTCAGGGGATGCATGGGGCCCCTGGCCAGCTTGGCAGCACCTCCCCCCAGTGCTTAAAACTCTGTTCTGCTTGCTGTTTGCCAGCCCAGCTGTTGACCCCAAGCCTGGGCCCCTTTAGCAACAGGGCTCCTCCACCTGCAGTGGGTAGGCCATGCTGTTGTCCTGGAGAGGCTGGCAGTCTGTAGAACTGTAGATGAGGACGAAGGCAATGGCTGCCGTCACGGCCCCCACCAGCACGGCCTCAATCACCTGCAGGCACGGGCGGTGGATGTACCTGGGGAACCAAGGGGCAAGACGCAGGTGAGCCAGAGGCTGGGTGGAACAGGGAGAGGCCAGAATCGGACTGAGCCCCACCAGGACCTCACCTGATCCGGAACATTGTCAGCCAGTAGTTCAGAGCGTTGAACAGGGCGCCAAGGATCCCCCCTGGAAGTCAGAGGCGGGTCAGGAAAGGGGCACCGCAAGGCCCTGGCACTCTGCACCACTGCAGAGCCCGGGGTCCCCTCGGCCTCTCTCGCTTTCATCACGTGGGGGGGGCCCTCAGCGACGCAGGAGGGGGGGGTGGAGGGCAGAGAGCGCCCCTAACAGACGGCCTGCGTATTTGCTGGGGACGCCACAGGCTGTCACGGGAGGCCCAGCCCAGCACCGGTGCTGCCCCTTCCCCAAAAGGTGCCCAGTGCTCAAGCCGTGGAGGCACCCAAGCCAGGCCAAAAGGGATTCTT
The DNA here is from genome assembly GCA_023653725.1 of Bungarus multicinctus. Taxonomy (NCBI): domain Eukaryota; kingdom Metazoa; phylum Chordata; class Lepidosauria; order Squamata; family Elapidae; genus Bungarus; species Bungarus multicinctus. The sequence continues at coordinate 381,350 of CM042842.1, forward strand.
ACCCAACACACCAATGAAGATGAAGATGGGGATTTCTTGGAATGTGTACCCCATTTTCTGAAACGGAACAGAGAGGTAGGAATGCTGGGGAGTCTGTGCAAGGACCCAGCAGCTGCCTGGCACTGCCCTTCCCTCAGCGTAGGACCCTCCGCCCATCCATCCGCCCACCTGAGGGGCAGCAGCAACTGCCCAGCCTTCCCCAATGAAACTCGAGGGCTCTGCCACTTGCCCCGTTTCTCAAACACCCACCCACCCCCAGCACAGCCCTCTGGGCATCTCTTCCCCCAGAACAAAGGGAGAGCAGGCAGCTCCAGGTGGGTGGCAAAGGGGAGCTGGGAATGCCTGGATGGTGGGCCCACCTCGGAATCGAACCTGCCGAAGTTGATCAGGCCGGGGCTGGAGAGGTCCAGGGGGTTGCCCTTGTAGATGCTGAGAATGGAGTTGAGGGTGAAGGTGGAGATCATGGAGGCGAAGAACTGAAGGGGGAGAGAGGAGAGGAGAGGAGGCGGGCAGCGGCAAGGCCCTTGCGGGGGCTAGCTCCCAAGCTCCCTCCCCTCCCCAGTACTTACAATGCGCCAGGTCAGGAACTGGTTCCAAAAGGAAGCGCCTTCTTCCAAGCTGAATAGGACCCCCCCTGTGGAGGAGGGGAGGGGACCCGGGTGAGCAGGCAGCCGTTCCCCAGGGCAGGCCCATCGTGGCCCTCACCCTGCCCAGCTCTGCTCTTCCTAATCATCTGGAGGGGCCCCCCAACTTTGCCAAAGAGAGGCTCTGGGAGGGAGAAGGAAGGGGCTTTACCAACAGGGGCCCCAAAGGCAGCTGAGACGCCGGCGGCAGCTCCAGCTGAGACAAAATCCCGCTTTTCCGTATCCCTCCGGAAATACTCAAAGATCTGCAGGCCGACAAAAGAAGTTGTCTGTGTGCAGACAGCACACGCCTGGCCTCTCCTGCCCGATGAAACTCCCAGGTGCCCCCCCCCCAGCCTGGCTTCTTCAGCCCAGATCCCACCCTGATCTCATGGGGGGGAGGGGGGGTACTGACCCTGAAGTCCCTCTTCAAGGAAGTGGAGCGCCCTTGAGAAACGCCAGCTGCGATGACAGCCCCCGAGTGGATCATCGGCCCTTCCTGGAAGCAGAGCGCAGAGGGGCCAGAGAGGTTTTTGGACAAGTGGGGGTGGGCCCTGGGTGGGGGAAGGGTCTCTCCAGTTGGGAACGCCCATCCCCACTTGCTCCTCCGCCTGGCACCCATCCCGCTGCCTTTCCTGGTGGGGCTGCCTAGCCCGAAGGCAGGCCGCCATCCATCCAGTGCCACAGCTGAGCCAGGGCTGTTGGGGGCAGGGGGAGGCAGGAAGGCTGTCCCCCTTGCATCAAATTGGTAGGGCAGCTCCCCCTCCTTACCTTCCCCACTGCCAGGCCTCCAACCACAGAGAGGATCACGCCACAGACTTTAACCACCAGGGTCTGCCAGGGGAGCACACAGGAGGCCACGGGTCAGGGGATTGTCAGACTCCACCATAACCTCCCAGGCCCCAAAGGCCCTTGCCAGAAGCATTTCTGCACCCCGAAAGGGACGCTGCTCCCTGATTTGCTGCTGCCTGGCGGCTGAAACCCCCAAGTCGGAAGCCACGCCACACGACAACCCCCGCCCTCAAAGCAGAGCCGGCCTGTATGGCCCTTGTGAAGAAGAACCACAACACCTCACCACCCGAGGCTCCTGACCTTCAGCCGGACCACGTGGGGGATCTTGACTCCATTCAGGTAGCACTTGATCTGGGGGATTCCACTGCCGGCGGCCACGGGCTGCGGAGGAGGCGAAGCGCTTGGTCACGGCGGCCCAACAGCCACCACGGAGGGAGGCCGCGCCCAAACCCAGCCCAGCCTCACCTCCAGAAACGCCACAATGAGGGAACCGGCCATCACGAAGCCTGCGTTCACAGTGGCCCAGAGAAGCAGAGAGAAGGAGAGGCGTCCCGACTCAGTGAATTGGTCAATATCTGGGCAAAAATAAGCTGAAAGGAAAACACCCCATTTCCTAATTTGGCATCCACGTTTACAGGCCTGGGGGAGGGGCAGAGGGGGAGGGGACGGGAACATCCTGGAAGAGGATGCCAATGCCAAGCAGAGCTGAACTGCCCCGCAGCACCCCTTGGGGGGGCAACTGCCCCCCCTGGTCCCCTCAAGGATACTGCCCTTCACCAGCTTGTACTTGAGCCCTGCTAAGGTCTCCACCATGATGTCAATGAAGCAGGCAACCAGGCCGGTCAGGATGCCAATCATGGCACAGATGAACCAGCGCTGAATTTCTACTGTTCGGAAGGCCTGTATAGCGGGAGGAAGGGGGGTGATCAGAGCCCAGCCCCCCCCACCCCTTTTCTCAGGCTTTGATGTTTGCTGCGCTGTGGCCCAGAAGGCAGCATGGTAACTGGCAACGCAAGGTTCTGGACCTGACCTGCAAGCCCTTAATGTGGACTCCCTCCTTGTTCTATGCGGGTGGGCTCCCCACCCCCTCTGCACCCTCCCTCATTCCTGGCAGAGCTGATGAAAACCAGCCTTCAAAGCTACTTTGGCTGCCAGACGCCTCTTTCCAGGCTCAGCCGCAGGAACAGCTGAGAACAACATTAGGAAGCCAGGGAGAATCCCTCCCCCGAAGGGAGGGAGGACCCCAAAGCTGCGACTGCAGTAGGGAGAGTGCCCACTGGTTTCCCCTTGAGGTTCTTCGGCTGCACCAGATCCAAGGAAAGCCTCCGAGGGGTTGCCCCAGAGAGGAGAGGCCCAAGAGCACCAGCTGGTGTGCCCAGGAGAGGGGGACTCACCGTGTGGTTAATTCTCTTCTCCTCTTCCAAGAAGAGCTGGTTCTCACAGTTGTCATAGTCCAAGCTCTGCAGGGGGACAAAAGATGGAGAACCCTTTCAAGGGAAGCGGGCACCCCCAGCCCAGCTGCAAAGTGCCAGCTTTGCCTCCGGCTCACTGGAAGAAGGGCTCCCTTTCCACACTGACCCCAACCTCGCACCGGGCCCTTTCTGGGAAGAACAGGGCACTCACTTCGTACTTGAGAGAGAGAAGCTTGTTGTTGTGTGGAATCTCGCTGGGGAGGGACCGAGTGGCCTCTGTTTCCTACAAGGAACCAGAATTCAATCAAGACCCCTGGACTTAGCCCCATTCCGCTGCCCCCACACCTCCCACCAGGCGGCTTGCTCACCGTGCTCTCATGATCCCCAAGATCCACATTGCTCAGGCGCCCAAATCGCAAGGAAGATGAAGAAGGGCTCAGCTGCAGAGGCAAAACACATCTGCCTTGTTTGAGCTGCCCAGCTCCTTTTGGGGCGGGAAGGATCTGGGGCAAACACGCTTTATCCCTGGGAAGCCCAACAGCTCTGCAGGCAGCAGGGCTGTTTTAGCAACAATTATTAAGTTTCGCTTTTCAGCCCTGAGCGCCTGACGAAAAGCCTCATTCTGCTGCACTGGGGGCGGGGGCGGGAGGGGGAACAGAAGAGGAAGGAAGAGCAGAAAAGTCACGGGAAAGGGATTCACAAAGCCAACACAGGCCTGTCGCCCAATCAGGCAGCGCTTGGGGTCATCTGGTTCCTGGGGAGCCTCTCTGCCACTCTCTTGGACGAGGGGGGGGGGCGAGGGGCCTGCTTTGGCTGTGACTGAAGGATGCAGGAGAGGCAGATTGAAATGTGCTGAATTTAGAGCAATATTGTAGGCGACTTTGGGACCGGTTCCTGTAAACTGTTGTGTGTTGCTAGGGTCAACAGAAACTGCCCACAGATTGCCACAAAGCTGCTGGGCGAAGGGTTGTCTGTGTGAGCTCCTCATCCAAGAGAGAGGCACAAAGGGAACGGCCGGGATCCGATGCCCCAAGCGCTGTCTGGTTGGGCCAGGCAACAGGCCTGGGAGTGATTCCAGGGGCGCCAACAGGGAGGGTCCCAGGCCGTCGCCCCCACAGCCTGTTCAGCGCCGCTTTCTCACGCCTTCAACTTCCAGCCGCACCGGCGCTTCCCCTCTCCTGGAGCCCAGAGCTCAGTTCCCCCGCAAGAGGCCCAAGAGCGCTGGGCCACCCGCTTGGACGCCGGCGCTTGGAGGTCGGCTGTCTCTTTAACAAGGGAGCCCGTAGGAAAGGCCTTCTGCACACGCTCAGGAACCTTAGGAAACGCTCCCGAAGGCGCGGATCCCCAGCCGCCGCGCACCGGGCGCCTCCCCGTCCAGCGGTAGACTTCTCCCGGCCACGGGGGCTCCGCCAGCCTCACCTGCCCGCCCGTGCCGTTCAGCAGCGGCGTAGTCTCGCCCCGGCCCTCGGCCTCGCCCTCCCGGCCGGACCACGACACCCGGGTCGCCACGTTCGCCATCGCCGCTCCGCAGGCCGGCCGACTGGAGAGCTGGGCAGGCAGCGGCGATCATGTGACCTGCCGCAGCTGGCGAGACACGTGATGCGGCCGCCCCACCCGCCCCGGAGCATCACGGGGGATGGAGTCCCGGTGCCCCCGGCATCAGCCTTGCCAGCCTCGCGCTCCGGTGCCGGTTCCAGCACGTCGGGAGGCCCGTTCCTCGGGGGCGCCGAGGGACCCGCAGCCGCTTGCGAGCCAGCGCCCGGCCGGGCCGCCCCTCCGGCGGCTTGCAGCTGGGGAGGGGAGGCGGTGTCCGCGGGCTGACTCGGGTCAGGCGCTGCTTGCTCACCGACCACGCCGCACCGGGCTTTCCCAGGCGCTGGACTGGGCTGGGGGCCCGGGGGAGCCGCCTCTCCTTTCCTTCCCCCCCGGGAGGCTACCGGAGCTTTTGCCAGGGAGGGGAGGAGACCACCTGGGTTCCCTCGGGCCCGCCCGCCCGGTGCCGCCCTGAGCGGACGGGGAGCACTGCGATGCCCCATTCGCGGCGGTGGTTTTTGGCGGGAGAACGAGCTGGGGTGTTGCGAGGAAGAACCTTTTGGAAGGACCCGATGGACGGAGGGCCCAGGAGCACCTGGAAGAGAAGCTCTTTCGGGGCTGGTTCTCCTCCTGCGGGCTCGCCAGCTGCAGGCCCCTCCGACGAGCTAAGGCTGCTGGCAGGGCTGATCCCGGGTTTCCAACATTCAATCTTAAACTGCACCTCAATTTTTCACTTATCTGACGGAAAGAGTGGAATCTAAGGTCTTGAATAAATATTTATTGCTTGAAATCAAAACCATGAAATGAATCTTTTTTCTCCAATGCATTACACAAGCTAAGCAAGGCAGGCAGCCAGAATTGGCTTTGGAAATTAAAAAGGAATCCTCATCTTGGGGGAAACTAATGTACTTTATCAGCAAAGCCCACCATCATCTTTTTAAAAAAAGAATTTTATCATGAAAATGGCACATGCGATTGTTTTTTTTTTTTTTTGGGTCAACCCTCCCTCAGGCTAGAAGGAAGAATCTGGAATACCAGGCAGAGTAGATAAGCCAGTCCCTTCCCCTGCACAAATATCCTGGAAATTGGCAGCGCCAATCTTATTTTGGGGCTAGAATAGATTCTTCTAAGGGAGGACTGGAGCCGCTTTGGGGTTTCAGCTGCTGCCCTCAGGTTGTCCTCAGCCCCTTCGGCAAGGTCCCTTCTCTGGAAAAAAATCCAGCCGAGCTCATTCCGCCAGGGGGCGGAGGGAGGCCGGGATGGCAAGCAGCCTCCAGGGCTTCCAGAGGGGGGGGTCACAGGCAGTGCTCAAGGCAGGTGCAGTCCACCTTCCGCACAGAACCACTGAGCATGGAGACATTGGCCAAGGTGAGCACCGTTCCGCGGGGCAGGCCTTCTCCAAGGGCGATGCTGGAGACCTCCCCAGGCAGCAACGCTCGGCCCCACATGGCAAAGCCCGCCAGGAGCCCCACGAATGATTCAGAGGAGTCAAACCCCCCGCCAAGCGTGTCTTGCTCCTGGCCAAGGAGGAGCGACCCTTGGGGCGGAATCTCGTAGCCCTTCCGAAAGTTGGAGCCCAGGGAAGCCAGTCTTCGGTCCAGGTAGAACCAGTAGCGCCCCTGGAGGGAGGACCAGATAATGCAGGTGTGGTGCCACCTGCCGTCCAAGACGGCCCCCACCGGCAGCTCCCGAAAAGCAGGATCTCCAATCACGAAATGGAGGGAGTTGCGGGGGGCAGTGTCCCTGCCGTGGAGCACCAACTTGTTGTCATTCTCCTCTGTGGCGTAAGACAGGATGGTGCCCAGGTAACGGGCGCTGGTCCTCACCCAACTGCAGAGGCTCAGCTCCAGCAAGCTAGTCTGCAGGCCAGGCTGGAAGGCTGCGAAGTTCTCGGTGGAGGCATTGGGGAAGACCAGCATGGAGTCCACGTTGCACCCTGCAGGGAAGAGAGAGTGGTAGGACAGCTGCCAGGAATGACCCTGGGGCTCATGTGGGCAGACAGGTGCCTCGTGCCTGAACCACGGAGGCTGGAAATAACTGGGCAAGTCCAGGAAGCAGCCCAGACCAAGAGTGTCGAGAGGATTTCAATGCCCACAGCCAGTTGCAGCCCTGGCCCACCCCAGCTGGGGGCTCCAGTTTGGAATTTTACATCCAGGTGGTGATAGTTACACTGAAGATTTCTAGTCTAAAGCGTGCAGGCCACTCGGGGTCCAGACAATGTTTAAAATCAGTACAGCAGATAAAATGCAAGAGCCAAGTACAAAGCATCTCCAAGTTCAACCCAGGTGAAGCAAGCAGTGGCAGCAGCTTCTAAAGTCTCTCCAAAAGGAAAGCCCAACCCCACCTGTGGAAGCAACCTGCCTCCTGAGATAGGAAGCTGAAGGGTGGCCTTCAGCCAGATGAGCCTCCAGCACATTTTAAGGCTGAGAAAGGCCGCTGCTTTGGAGCTTAAGGAGCCTGGCAGCATTCATGCATCAGCACATCCTCCCTCTCTACGTACTTGTCCCTGGCTTCCGAGGCCTTCTTGGAGGCTTCTGCTCCGCAGGGACTTTGGCCGGTTCAGGAGGCTGTTCTGTGAGGGTCTGCTGCTCAGGTGAAGAGGCCGGGCCTGGATCCACCTGCAGGGGAGAAGCCGCCTGGCCCAGAAGGGAGCCCCTCTGCAGCGCTGCTGGGCTCTCAGCCGGGATCTCCAGGTGGCCCCCCAGCTGGTGATGCTTGGCACGCAGCTTCTTCAAGGTGGGGCTCTGCCCTCCAGCTGCCTCCGATGCTTTCTCCGGCCCGAAGTGACGGGCTGTGCTCCGAGGACTGGGCAGCTCCTCCTTCTGCTTAAGGCTCTTCAGCCTCTGCTCAATGCTGCCCAGCTTGCTTCCCTGGCTGCGGAGGGCATCCTTCAGGCTCTGCAGTGTCTTCTGCAGGCTCTGCTGGTGGGCAACCATGTCCCGGAAGTCCTCTCGGTAGTTCTCAAGCTCCTGGGTGAGGTTGGACAGGCGGCTCTCCTGCTGCTTTTGCTGCGTCTCCTGCCTGGCCCCTTCCAGCGCTCGGATCCTCATCGCTTGCTTCTTGCTGTTCCTCTCCAGCTTCTTCACCCAAGTCTGTAAGTGATGCAGCTCCTCCTGGGTGGAAGCCTGGGACCCGTTGGCCACCAGCTGCAGGCTCTCCTGCTTCTGCAGCAACCAGTCCATCTTGGTGTGGAGGTTGTGAGAAAGATTGTAGTTCTCTGCCGTGTCCTGAAGGCGTGTCAGGGTGACCTCCTGAAATTGTCGGAACTGGGAAAGAGGAGTGCGGTCAGGCCCCTCAAAGCCGAGGGCAGAGGGGAGGGCCAGCACAGCATTGGGAAAGGAGTGGGCAAGACAAGCGGGACCCTCTCTTTCCCTGGGAAAGACACGGGCACGACGGGTTATGCCTTCATGCAGTGTCCCTGGCATCCCTGCGACAAACGCCCACCACAGAGAAAGGGAGCAAAACCCCAGGACCAAAGGCCCCTTTTCCTGCCTGGCTTGGCAGCCTCACCCTAGGGCACCCCAGAGCATTAGAAGCATGCACTTCTGAATGCATCCAGAGGTGGGACTAAGACTATGGCTTCAAGTGCTGCTCAAGATGCCCTCTGAGAGCAAAGCAAAACAGGGTCCCAAAACAAGAACAAAATGGGGGGGGGGGTTTTCCCTCCCAATACATGCCAATGGTGTTGAGCTTATATAGAAAGTTTTCCTGAAGCGTTTAGATGTTTCACTGCATAAGGACACTGGCCAGCGGCCAGATTTTTGGACCAAAATACAGCATTATATTTTTCCACCAGCTTCCTTGGAGCTACTGAGTAATCTCAACTATATTTAGGAAGTGATATTTTTACAATAACAAGTACAATTATTTATAGTGCTAACTGAAAATGGTTGACGAGTGTAACTATTAACAATCGGTGTGCTTATTTTGCTATTTTGGATGACAAGTATTTCACTGTTTTACAGTTTTGAGACATCCTGAGCTTGTTTTCTTGTCTTCTGAAATGCTCAGGTTATTTGTGGCAATCTATATTAATTTATCCACTCTGGCTACTCTCCCTCAGCCAGCTCTTCTAAATGTGGACCACTATTCCTTTTACCCCTGGCTCTCATGGAGAGTGGACACTGTGGCTGTGCTTGATGGGAGTTGCAGTACAAGACTCTGGAGGCCAAGGCTAGCAAGAAAGCCCAGGAAAGGCTTTCACAAAATAACTTTATCTTTAAATCCATTGAAAATGCAGAAATATATTTTACTGGGCCATTATCTGTGGCTAATCTTAGCCTAAAATGGCCTCTGGCAAAACCTGAAAGGCTTAAATATCACAACACCAGCTGTTGCCACTAACTTTTGCAGTGAAACATGACCTGAGGAGCTGGGTGGATGAGCAGGGAAGGAGGGAGCCACCATGGGGTGTGGGCTTTTGAGCATCCCCTAGCCCTCCCAGGCTGCAGAGACCAAAGAACCCAACAGAACAAGGATTGGCAACCTGCCCCCCCCCCCCCCCCACACACACACACATTATTGCCTGTTGGGACCTGTAAAATCCAGACCTTTTCTGAACTGCGACTGCTTCTTTTATTTTTCCTGAAACGGTTCCATCACTTTATTTATTCTTGTCATCTCCAGGCTGCTTTTTCCCCTCTGGGGACCCCACACCTTCTTCTCTATCTGGAATCAACCCGCCCCGCCCCCCATTGTTGGGGCTCAAGAACAAAAGCAGCCTCCTAAAGGGACTCAGGGGGCTTGAATGGCTTGTTTGTTGCAGGTTAAAAAAGGAGAGCTTGGATAGCAGAGTAAGTACCACATTGATCCAACTCGGATCAAAGCTGGCAGCCGAGTTCAACAGTGCTGCCTTTTCCTGCTCCGGAGTCCATCATTCTGGCCCGACTTTACTGTCCTTTTGTGCAAGTGATCTACTTGAAGGGAAAAGGAGCTTCGCCGAGAGAGCAGGGAGCCCCAGGATGTGTCGCTGTCTTGATTCAAGACATCAAAGCAAAGTCTAACGAAGGAGGACCGGGAGACCAGCCCTGCAGACCGGGCACCGCGTCCGCCCCCTGGGCTGGGGGAAAGGGGATGAGGCTGCCCGGCCCGTTCGCATTTTGGGGCCAGAAGCGGAATAAACGTGGGGGGCTTCCCCGTGGATTCCCGTCAGGGCAGGAAAAAGGATCTCGTTGCCCGCCGCCCCTGCCCTCAGCAGCGCCCGCTCCGAGCCCGGACAAGGACGGGAAGGAGGGAGCGGAGCGGCTCACCTGGGCTTCCAGGCGCCGGAGCCTCTCGAAGAAGGGCCGCCTCGGCTCGGCCGCCCCCGGAGACTGCAGCAGGGTGCCCCGCAGACAGGCGGCCACCAGGACCAGGGCTACGGGCACCACTCCCGCCGCCGCCGGCATCCCGAAGCCGCGACGCATCCCAGAGACGACCCTGGCCTGGCTGGCTGATAGGAGCGCCTGGCTGCGCCCGGAATAGACCAACCTCGCCGGGACCGCGGAGCCCCTTTAGCTCCGCCGCGGGAGGGAGGGAGGGGGGGAGGGAGGCGCCAGCCCAGCCCAGGACCAGGGCGGGAGGCCACGCGGGGCTGCGCCGCGCCAAGTCCTGTTGGGGCCGGGCAGGACAGGCCGAAGAGTCAGTTCGGAGGGGGCGGGGGACACCTCAACACAGGAGCCCCTCAAGAAAGATCCCCGGGGCCGCAGGAGGCAGCTGTCCGCAGAGAGACCCGGCCCGGGTAAGCGGCGGAAAAACTGCCCTCCCTGCCGCCGGGCCGGACGCGGCCTCGAACGACCCCCCTGTGGGGCAGCCGCGGCCCTTTGGATCCCGGACTCCCTCGCAGGGCTCTTTGCAGCTCTTCCTCCCGCCCCGTCCCCCCAGCACCGCTGCTCAGGAATGAGCGGCAGGGGGCGCTGTGGCGGTTCTGCGTTCGACGGAGCGCCCCCTCTCGCGCAGGCGCATTCCCGGTCCAGGCGTGGGCAGCACGCATGCGCGGCCGGAAGTGGCTCTCAGAGGGGCTCCGCGCGCCATCCCCCCCCCCGCACGGTGAGTGAGCGGCGCTCCGGGACCCCCGTCGCCCACTTGGCAGCGCTTGGGCGGGCGCGGCAGCCGTCCTCACGATTGTCGACGCCACTTTTCCCCGCCCCGCGGATTGGCGGCGCTGCGTCCCTCCCCGCTCGCATCCCCAGGTAGACTGCCCCTGCCTCCGGAGGCTCCCTCCGGCGCCCCATCCCCCGCAGCCCGGACCGCCCCCGGGCGCCTCCCAGGAGGTCCTGCGACGCGGAGGGGCTTCCCTGCCCTGCGACGTGGAGGATCTGCTGCCCCGAGGCTGGCGGGGCGGTCTGAGTGGCCGGGCGAAGGGGCTGCAGGTATGGGGAGAGATAAACTGCCTCTGAAGCGGGAGGCTCGACGTGCCCGTGACTCCTTCAGTGACTAGCGAGGCGGCTGCCCTCGTTGCCCTCCGGATTTGAAGGGTTACAATTCTCCAGCATGAACAAAACGAAGTTTTCGCCCCGCCTCGAGGACAAACCAGGGCAGCCCTTTGTGCCTTCCCTCCTCAAAGGCTGCCAAAGCGGCCACCAGAATATTCCCTCCTGTTCCAGGCGGGCCTGGGAGGGGAGAGCGGCGCTCCGAAAGGCGCACGCGGTCTGGAGCTCCGCTTTCATTCCGCTTTCTAGGAGAAAGAGCCAAAGGCAGCTTCCCTTGGAGGTCCGTTTGGCTACTCTCAAGGGCTGCTGAGAACAAATAACTGCCTGCCGAGCAAGAGGAGCTCCTTTCAGAGGCTGATTTGCGCTGAAGTAGCAACCAAGGTGCCAGGTGTGTTCTTGACCACAGGTAAGGCACAGGAAGTTTGCACTTCAGTAAGAAAATTGCCACGTGTTTATTGATTTTCAGAACTGGGGATTTATTACAAAGCAACCCCACCTTTCCTTTACAATGTCCTCACTTTTTTATCCTATTGCTTTATTTCAAATCAAACCACCTTTTGGACCCATTTAAAAATCCAGATGTTTATAAGACGCAGTACTACAGGGACATTGTTCATGCGCTATAAGGCTTATGTTGCATTAATTAATAGTTGTCCATTTCTACCCAGAAGGAAGGCAAAACTGGTAATAGTCAGCATGTAAAATAAATCTCAACTGCCACAACTGATGGTCTTTATGAAGGGTTTATATCTAGAAGGCATTTCAGGAGCTGCTAAGATTTTCTCCTGGAGACAAACCATTCCTGTGTGGAAACTAAAAGGGCCCCTTTTGCCCTCTTCCAGTTGCCCTCAGGGCTGGAGAATGTGAGGCCGCCCGTCTCTGGCAGCCACGGGGAAAGGACATGGAGGAGGCGAGTCTTCCGTGGCCAGCAGAGAGGCTGAACGCTCCAGGGATCAGCCGGCGGATCTCGGTCAGCGAGTTCTCTTGCCACTGCTGCTACGACATCCTCATCAACCCCACCACCTTGAACTGCGGGCACAGCTTCTGTCGGCACTGCCTGGCATTGTGGTGGATGTCTTCCAAGAGGAACGAGTGTCCAGAGTGCCGGGAGAAGTGGGAAGGGTTCCCAAAGGTCAACATCCTCCTCAGGTGACCGTTGCCTTGCCAGCTTCGCCCTTCCCGGTTTCCGGCCAAGACCCAAGCGGTGGTTCCAAGGCATCCAGAGGCCGGCAGGTGGAGGGAAGCTGGCGGGCCTGAGCCTTGAAGATGGGGCTTGCGCCTCTGCTTTGGCCAGGAGCCTCAGGGCCTCCCCAGCTGCACCTTTGGGCACGTCAGGAGGGAGGGACTGAACACTGTACTTTGGCCTAGTTGCCTCTGCTCCTCTTAGCCAGGTGCGGCCTTGGCAAGGAGCCAGCCTGACGTCGCATTGCTCCCTCCCAGGGCAGATGGGTCTTCCTTCCCCAACCCTCTGCAAGGATGGCTGGCAGGACCAGCAAGTGATTCCTGCTGGAGGGTTTGGGCAGGCCTGACGTGCCTCGCTGCAACGGAGAAGAGGCTGTTCCGGAAATGGACAAGCTGGCTCACCTAAATGGGCCACACGGCCACCAGTCGGCTCAAGCCCTTTTTCCCCTCCCAGGAATGCTGTGGAGAAGCTGTTCCCAGTCGCCATCGAGCAGCGCAAAGACGACATCCTGCAAAACCACGAGGCGACACAAAGCCTGGCTGCTTTTCAGAAATATGGGAGCGACCAGCCCACAGCAGCTCTCAATGCCGGGAGGGTGAACCCACCCGGAGGCGGCTTTTTCTCCGGTGTCCTGACCGCGTTGACCTGTGTGGCGGTACGGCTCCCCAAGGACATTTTTCATAAGTACTGACACATCCGGCGGGGGAGCCTTTGCAGGGCCCCCTTTGAGCAGTGGCACTGAGCAGGTTCCGCCAGGGGGGCTGAGCAGGTTCCGGTGGGGCTTTCTTACTACCTGCTTGGAAACGTGGGGGAGGGGGGCTTGGCTGCCTGCCCAATTTCTAAGAGCTTTGCTGCCACTTTCTCTTTGGCACTCGCGGAGCGAAGCTGAAGGGAGGGGGCTGCGGCTGGCTGGCCTCGGGTGACCTTATCCCAGAGGCTTATTGAGAAGAGTGTGGCTTGAGCAGCCTTGGAACATGATGCTTATTGTGGTCGCTTTGAGCACCCCCAGTCCCTCCCCAGCCCAGCCTCAGGTGCTCTCGGTTGGTCTCTTAGGTGGTTTTGCTGGGCTACCATTGGAGCAGCCGGGAGTCAGAGGACGGCCTGCTGGTCCACAAGCCTGTGGCCAAATGGACCACAGAGGAGGTGGCCCACTGGCTTGGGCAACTGGGGCCTTGGACGTCCCTCTACAGGGAGAGGTTCCTGCAAGAGAGGGTGAATGGCAGGTGAGCCAGCAGGAGAGGGTGGGAGGATTCGAGCAGAAAACCTGGCCTGTCATTCCCGGGGGATATGCAAACGGGGAGCAAGGCTTGTGGCCTGCATGGGAGTCAGAGGCTTTCCGCTCCTTTTAGGGCAGGCAGCTTCGCTTTGCTCTGGGTGAAAAGGTCTGTGGCTTCTTAAGGCAATTTCTTGATGGAGACTTTGGGGCTTGGCAGAGCCGAAAGCGGCTGCCCCGGCCTGAATGATTCGTCTTGCAGGCTGCTTCTGACGCTGACCGATGAAGAGCTCCGGCAGGCGCCTTACCAGGTGGAGAACAGCAGCCACAGAAAAGCCATCGCGATGGAACTCGAGCGGGTGAAGCTGCTGGGGGTGAAGCCACCCCAAAACCTCTGGGAGTACAAAGTGAGTGGGTGCTGCGGGGGCTCAGGCGGGGCTCTTTTGCCATATCTTCCACCCTGGGCCTAACAAGCCCCCTCGTGCCTGGGAGAGGCCAGCAGGGGGCGGAGCAAAGCCCTTCCGCCACAAAGGTCCCTTGCCTTGCAGGCAGTGCAGCCCGGGCGGTCGCTGTTCCTGCTCTATGCCTTGAAGAGTTCCCCTCGGCTCACCATGCTGTACTTGTACCTGTCGGATTACAGCGACACCTTCCTGCCCTTCATCCACACCGTCTGCCCCGTCTCGGAGGCCCAGGAACTTGAAGATGTGATTGCAAAGCTGCACGTAGGTCTGGAGTCCCGGGCAGTTTGGCCTTCGACGGGGGCGGCCCTGGTGCCCTGGCAAGGAGTGCCTGTGCCTGCAGCTGGCGCTTCTGTCTCTGCAGGACCACAAGGACCCGGTGTGGAAACAGTGGCGGGAATTCCTGGTGAAGTTTGCTTTCCTGCCCTATCAGCTGCTGGCCGAGTTCGCTTGGGACTGGCTGGAGACCCACTACTGGACCTCCCGCTTCATCATCGTGAACGCCATGCTGCTCTCCGTGCTGGAGCTGTTTTCCTTCTGGCGGCTCTGGTCCAGGCGGGAGCTGAAGTGAGTCCGGCGGGGTGGGGGCGGCGGCTGGCCTGCACTGCAAGCACCCAGGATGCCGTTTGGGTGAATCTGAAGGCTGCCAAGCACAGGCATTGACCCTCTTCTCCCTCTCCCCCTCCCCCTTTTCCAGGAGAATTCCCTACCGGATGTGGAGCCACTTCTGGAAAATGTCAACCCAGGGATTCCTGATGGCCATTTTCTGGCCAGTTATCCCCCAGTTTGCCTGCAATTGCCTCTTTTACTGGGCCTTGTACTTCAACCCAATCATTAACATCGATCTTGTAGTGAAGGAAGTCCGCCGCCTGGAAACCCAAGTCCTGTGAGGCAGAGAAGGGCCCGGGACACCCCACCCCCGTCTGGATGCTGAGGGATCAGGCCCGCCCGCCTGCGCTTCTGAATTCAGTCAATGCTCCCCCCATGGGTAGCTGGGCGATCTCGTTTTGCAGCTCTTTGCATCCCCCACTTTCTTTTCAGAAGCAAAAGGCACTTTTTCCTTGGAGGAGAGAAGGTGTAATCTTTGCATAATCAAAAATCTCGCTTTGAGCCGGCAGAAGCCGAGGTTGTTGCAATCTCTTTGGAAAAGGACCCCTTGTGTGTAAGTAGGTGAATTGGTTTCTCTGTGTGTATAAATTTTCTCTGTGCTGCTTTGTGTTAAATCTCTGGTGAACCTTTATGTTAAATGTGATGTCTCTATAAATGAAATTTGACTCTGCCTTTGTATTAATATGATCTTTAAATTTGCATAGAACATTTTTACAAATTAAATAATGTTTTCTAAAAATAGTGATGGTTGTTTTTTCGCCCAGTATTCTCTCCTTCCCTTGCTTGGATTGTGAGGCAGGCTGAGCTGAATAATGGCAGGTGTCATGGCTGTCTGGCGCCCAGGCATGGCCAGGCTGTGACGACGGGAGTTGAACTTTGTGATGTTCCTGCAACCAGTTCTCTGCTGTGCCACCCTGGGTGCTCCTGCTTTCTGGAATGTGGGAGTGGTCAGGAGGGGCCAAGGGGGCCAGAAGGGCCCCTCCCGACTTTCGTGGATTGTAAAGGAGGCGAGGAGAAATTTGGACTTTCAGACCTGCAAGAATCTGTTAATGCAGCTTTACAGTCAATTAGAAATAGCCCACCTGGCCGGCCGTGTTCCCTCACCAGTCCACTCGCGTGGTTGACGCCCGTCCTATAAATCCTAAAATTTCTCTCCCTCTCCTTTACAACCCCAAAACTAGGAGGGGCTCTTTTAGCCCTCTTGCTCCTCCCACTTTCCTGCTGAGGGCTCGGTTGCCTTTTTTCTGACTGTCCCTGGCTGCCTCTCTTTGCCCAGCCTTGTTCCCACATGCCATGACTCGTTGGGGCAAAGTGAGTCGGGTGACATCCTTGAAATGAGACCCCAGAGCTGCCTGCAGATTCTGGCGGTGCCGAGTCCCTGCAGCAGGAAGAGGCTGGGCCATCCGAGGGGAAGTGGCAGCTGAGGTCCCGGATTGAAAGGTGGACAGGCAGGGAAGCCATGCGAGGGCAGCCTCAGTCATCTGGGCACGTGGGGCCCTTCTCTGCACAGCAGCTGTCTGGCCAGAAAAAAAGCGTCACGTTGTAGGGGGCTTTTGCAAGGCACTTGGCTGCGTCGCGGTCACACTCACAAGCCATCTTTTGGCACTTGTCTTCAATGTCGTCTGCAAAAGGAAAAGAGACCAACAAGCAGTGAAGCCAACTTGGAGTCGCCACCTGAAGCTTTGAAATGCAGCTTTCCATGGAGGTTGGCTGCGGTGCCTGGACGGGGGGAGGTTCTTCTGGCTGTCCTCCTGCCAAGACACCCCCAGGCCCCTTTTCTCAGGGGGGAACTCACCACACTTGGCTTGGCTGTCCTTGCACTCCCAGGGGTACCCACGCATCTTGGGGGCGCAGTTCTCCTCCTCCGCTTTTCCATAGCAGCAGTCATGCTTAAAGCAGCACCTGGCAGAACCAGAGGAGTCCCACTGAGCCGAGGTGAGCCCGCTCACCCGCTCATCTGCCCCCGCCCCTCTCAGCCTGCTGACCAGGAAGGGAGGCTGTGTTTACTCAGGTGGGTGGATCCCTTCTATATCTCTCAGCTAGGCAGATTGTGTGTGGCCAAGACTTGGAGGGTGATTACTGTTCTTTCGGACAGTTGGAGCTCCAAGCCGACAAGAGTAGGGCGCCTTCCTCATCTCACCTCCTCTGGCTTGAAATGGCTTCTGTAAAGAAAACCTGGGGGAGGGGGCTGTTTCCCCAATTCCCCAGTGCAGTCACCTTCAACTTCACTTCAGGCACCTGAAATAACCCTGAATAAGTTACAGCTGAGCTGGATTTGGAAGCGAATCCCAGAGGCCCAGAATCTGTCCAGAGCCCCCAGGTCTACACCAGGTGATGGTGCTGCCGGTGCCAGCTTGCCTGAAGCCATGCCCTTAAAAACGAAGCTGGGCAGCTGGCCCACATCAGCCAGGATGTGGAGCAAAATACGAACCAAGGAAAACTTGTTTCCTGGCCAAAATGGGTCGGTTGCTCCTGGCTGTGCCTGACCTTTGCGACTGACACAAAGGCCTCATGGTGCCAAACCAGCGGAAGCTGCAGAATGTGCGTTTCCAACTGCTTAAAATACAGTAGAGCTAAATATTGCCCTTCGGGAAGTTTCTATTTTGAGTTTAGCTTATAGGAGTGGCAGGATGTGGAGGGTGGCTTGGCATCCCCCGAGCCTCTCGGGATGCTGTGCCTTCCACGTTGGCCCTTTCAGATGCAGGCATTGAGCTCAGCCTTTCCCACAATCCCTCCAGCTGGGCACACTCTTATTGTGTGGCTCCACAACAGCTTCAAGCCAAGGCATCTGGCAGACTGGCTTTTGAACTCGGCTCCCCAGGAGCGCCCGGTTCCTCCGTCCCAGGGGTCTAAGGCTGAGAAGCGACCAGGGCCCTTGCCAGCCACGGGGCAAGAGGCCGGTGGGGGCACTTACCAGTCGACCTGGTCCTTGGGCCAGCCACGGCCTCCCCAGCCACAGTAACACCCGTAACGAATGTAGGCCAGGGGAGTTCGCCCCGTGGTGCACTGGATCATTCCGGCCAGCTGGAGAATTCCTCTGCGGGGCCGGGAAGGGGCCATGCCCAAAGGGTGTCCTGTAATGGGGGAGGAAGGAAAGCACGGCATCAGAGGGCGGCTCTGGAGGCTGGAGGGGGGGGAGTCTTGCCCATCCTCTGCTGCTGCTGCCAGCTGACTCTGCTCCTGGCTGTGTGTGGGGGGGAAGGATTCCAATAAAGCTGTTTAGGGCCCCCCAGCAATACACTTGGAGGGGGAGGAGGGAAGACATACATGAGGAAAGCCTCTCATTAGCGGAGGTGCTCTGAAGCAGGAGCCGCCTAAAGCTCTGAGCCCCTCCCTCCCAAGAAGCCTCCCCTCCAGCAGCAGCAGTGGCAGGGGTCCTAGGAGACTGTTTCCAAGGTGGGCTGCCAGGGTTCAAGCGGGAAGGTGGGAGCCCCCCTCCTCCCCCACTCCCGGCTTCCTTGGGCACTAACAAGAGTTCCTGCCACCAGCCTTCTCGCCTCTTCCTATCTCCCTCTTAGCTTTAGGGCATCAGGTAAAGCGGCATAAAAAGGGGAGCCGCCTCCTTGGCAAAGGGGGGGGGGGCAGGGGTGCTGGGGAAAAAGATTCCGTCAGTGCAGCTTTCTTGTTTCCTTGTCTACCAGGCTGACACCAATTTTGCAAATCCGCCGGAACCACAATACCTCCAATGACACCTGCCCATCACAGAGAGGCAATCCCCCCAAAGCAGCAGGGTCCCTTTCTCTGGGACCTCCATTTGGGCAGCTCCCCTTCATGCTGGTCTGGAAATGTCCCTCCCCGCAATTAGGCGGAGGGTGACTTCTCTCTGCTGCCCTCAGTTTCTTCGGCTCCACTCAGCAGCCTCCAACGGGATCAGTGCCGGGAGAGGCAACTCAGCGCCCCCCAGATCTCCCCCACCGAGAGACAGAAGCAGATAGACGCCGCTTCTAGTCTAGACACCGGCAGAAGTCCAGCTCGATTATTTTGAGCCGGTCCCTCTCTCTGGGCCCTAGGAAGGCGGCAATGGCAAGCCGTTCCCAAACAACCTGGCCAAGGAGGCTGCAGGCAGGCGGTGGCCGGGCAGTGACCGGTAGTCGGGGCTGACTGGAGCCCACCGATCCTCTCCTCCACCTGGTTACCGAATTAACCCCCACTCTGGATTCACCCAACGAATGAGTTCACCCAACCCCAAGGTCCCTCACTGGCCCCGCGGGGACAGCGGGCTCGCCGCCAACTCACCGGTCCGCAGCAGCGCCAGCAGAAGCGCCAGCAGCAGCGTCGGGGCCATCAGCTGCAATCCGGGGAGACGTCCGTCCCGTCCAGGCGCCGCCGCAGGAGCTTCTGCTTCTCCCCGTCCAGCCCGGCGGTGCCTTCTGCCGCCGCCGCCGCCCGCCGGCCTCCATCCCGTTCTCCGCCCACGCGCCCAGCCGCGCCCACCCCGCACGCGCCACACAGCGCGGGCGGAGCGGCGGCGGCTGCTCAGGGCCCTTAGGGCCCAGGTCGCCTGCCCTGGCTGGGGGGTGCAGCGCCTCTTCTTGGGGCTCAGCTGATGGCCGGAGGGAGGCGGGATTTGGTTCCCTTGGACAGCTCCCCCGTCTGCAAACGAAAGAACTCAAGGACAGAGGGAGCCCAGGGCCCATGTTGCCCGCCAGCTGGGCCTATAAGTTTCTCCCCATTTCCAGTTTAATGGGTTAGTTCTAGATAAACACAGCAGGAGAGCACTTTGTTCCTGACAAAAGCTCTCCTTGCCATTCAGCACCTTCTGGCTTTCAAAGGTGTTTGTGGCTGAAGACTCCCAGCAGCACAAGCAGTCAGAGGGCTGGCCAGCCGGTCTTCCTGCTTTCTCTGGGTAAAAGAAAGTTGTATGTGTTTGCAAATGGGCCCCAAAAAGAATTCCTCACTCCCTGCAGCTGGTCTCACAAGTCACCCTCGCAGCCCATTGGGTGGGACATGCTGGCCTTCCTGCTGGTAGGGCCTATAAATCTCAACCTCTGTTTCTGTCTCCAGAAAGGGGTAGTTGAGCCTGTTCTTTTGGGTCACTTCATCCTGTTTGACCAGCACCACAAAAGCAGGCTGGGCTGGTTGGGCAATCAGGTGGAGCTGCTCATCCCCCTTCCTTCCTTCCTCCAGCCCATCCTTGGCACCCATCCCTCTAGATCCTCTTCCAGATGTTCCCCTGCTCCATGTGGGGGGGTCTGCTTGGAGCCAGCTAAAGCCTCGCCCTTTTGACTTGCTCTTTAACCTGATGGTGGATGATGTGCTTCTTTGCACAGACAAAAACAGACAAGAAATACCGATGGCAGCCCCTTTCATGGGGGGGGCACGGTGTCCTCCTCCCTCCCTGCCCCCTACCCCTCCCCATTGCAATGGAAGTCAGTTTCCAGGCACACAACCAAGACTCCTCCAGGAGACAGAGCACCGACAGACACACTGAGACTTTCTCAAGGTTTTTTTTTCTTCCTACCAATAAATCCATTCTTCTGTATTTCCCAGAGGCGGCACCATGAATATCCAGCTAATTACAGTTTTGGGCAGCAGGCTTGCCCTGTACTTTCTGGAAACATGCCGTCTTGCACAAGTTGCCAGCATGCAAACTGGCTCCAAAGTAGAGCCAGTAAACAGAATCTGTTTTACAATATTTGTCCAGTTGGCAACACAACAAGGCAGCAGCAGTCAGTAAACCAGCAGGTTCTGTTTGCTGCATTCCAGACACTATTAATTGTGTTCTCGCAGCTGCAGGAACCAGCATGAATGCAAACAACCATCCTGGCAGCTCTGGCTGAATATGTCCATTGCAGGGTGTGTGTGTGTGTGTGTGAGAGAGAGAGAGAGAGAGAGGGAGAGGGAGAGGGAGAGGGAGGGAGGGAGAGAGAGAGAGAGAGGGAGGGAGAGAGAGAGAGAGAGAGAGATTATCCCTCTTCCTATGCAGAGGCCCAAAAGACTCCGTGGTCCCAGGACCGCTCCCATTAATCTGAGCCTGAGGTGAAATTCAGCATAGCTGATTCTTGCCGAGATGTTGCCATCCGGGATTCAAGGACCTTGCAAAAATCTGGAGAATCTGAACAGCACAGTAAAAGCTTAGAGATGCATCACCCTGCTGGCTCACACTCCAGATGCAATCCAGTAAAACCCCTTTCCACTTGTGCCCCAGCCGAAATGGGATGTGCCCTCTGAGTCTCAGCTTGGAGACATGACACATCTGGTGATCCTGTAATCCCCTCCAGCAGTTCCTGTGCAAAGTGGGTTGATTTTAATTTATTTTAAAGAGTCACATGACTGACCATCTTAAAAACAGAACTTTGGACAGCTCACAATAATAAAAACCCCAAACTATAAAATCATAAAACACAAGCCAAACCTGGTGCCTCCTTCTATCTCCCAGGGATGCCCCCCAGCGCCTGGTGAAAAGCCCATCTTGGTGGAAGGTGGGGGGGGGAGCAAGAGGGGAGTTGCCAGTGCAACAGGTGCCACCGATGAACACGAAGCCACGCACTTATCAACAGATCTTCCAGTTTAATGATTACAAAAACTGGTGCAAGTTTCATTGTAACAGTCACATGCATAAATGCAATTAACAAATCATTTAGACGGATACATTTTGCAATTATATATTTGGTTATCATTAATATATTAATCATCATTTCCAAATTGATTTTGAGTGTCTCATTTAAATATAATCACCAAATTAATAACTCAGTTGATTTACCAAGAAGACAACCTATAATTTCCTACATCATTTGAGCTTTCGCCATTTAGCCAGAAGATATTAAGTAAAAGGCTGATCCTGCTTTGACTACTTCCTGTACCAACCCTTCTGATACTCTACGCAAAAGACAGTTTCTCGTGTTGACCTCCTTCCCTGTGGAAACCCAGTTTGTTGTAAAGGATTCCAGGATGATGTTAAATTCCCACAAAGCACAATGCTCCACAGAAGGTGCTCACATCAGTCATGTGGCAATGAGTCTTTCAGGGAGCCTCAGCGCTGCGACTGTTGACTGGCCATGTTTCTATGGGCAACTGCAAGGGGGCGCATGAGAACACATTAAAAATAATTTCCAATATCTAACAGGATTCAGAATAGATGAGTGCAATCTAGATATGATCTTAAGGCAACCCAGATCAACTGGATCAAGGCTCCCTCCTTTTGGCTTCCATCTCTGGCAGTCCTCCCACGGGAGCACCCAGCAGCCCCTCAGCCTTGGAGAGCATCTCCAGAGAGGTCAACCCTTTCAATAGGGGTTCGGCCAGTGCCCAAACTGGCTGCTGCCTGGGCTTGCAGGGCATCCTCTCAGGCCTCTGCTCTGACGTCACTCGCCTTGCATAGCGCAGCTGCTTTTCAGATCCTTTGCTGGCTCTGCTGGCTGCCTCCCTTCAAGTCTCCAAGCAGAAGCAGAATGGGGCCTTTCAGAGAAGATTTCTGGGGGGGGGAGGAGATATTTGGGGCTGGGTGAAGGAAAACAGGCCAATCGGAGAAGTCTCCCCTCCTTTCTGAACAAGAGGAGTGCAAGCAATCTGCAAACATCCCCCCCTCCCCCCAAACACAGAAACGTCACTGGTTCCTTGGCTTCCCCTCGCTTGGCCCAGCCGATGCTGGCAGCACCAGTGCAAGAGACATGTGGGAAAGCAAGCTGCCCCATCCCTCCTATGCCTCCCTGGGTTTTGGAAGGCAACAAGTACAGGATTACTGGAGCCACTGAAATAAGAACCATTTATTTGCAGGGATGGTGGGCGGCTTCCGGACTCATCCCCATTGGGAAAGCAAGGGGGCGCAGCCAGCATCCCAGCAGATCCCTGCCTCCTGATGGTCACTCATTCCAGCCCTGTGGACCTGCTACGGGCCTGTTTTGGTGCTAGCAGTGGCAGCGAGACCTCCGTCCTTTGCCCTTTGTGAACTGGGTGGGGGCTCTGCCTCAGAAAATGGGTCTTCAGAGACCCCCTGGGAGAAGCAGCACCAGCAGGGCAGTTCAGAAGTGGGGGGGTCACTTTACCTGAAGCCTCCTCACTGCAAGGAGGAAGCAGCCGGTCCTTCCCAGGAACATCCCTGGCTCCCTCACCCTGAGCAATGGCAGGATTAGCACAGCGGATTCAGGAAGAGCAGCAGCACCCCGGTGGGCATCACCTTGGCCCTGATGGTGTCATTGAGGGCGTAAGCGCCCATGGACAGCTTGCCCAGCACATCGTAGAGCCTATAGCCTGCTCTGCAGCTTGAGATTCCCAGGAGGCTGGGAGTGGTGGCAAATGAGCGTGGGGGTCCATCAGTTCTGTTGTTCAGGACTGCGACCGCATACTGGCCATTGGCCAGGGGCCTCTTCCAGACTTCAAAGTTCTGCTTCTGTCCAAGAGACAAGCAAGGGGCACAGAAAGGCTTCTTGTTCACCCCGACTTGCTCAGAGAATCACAAGCCCACCATGGCTCCTGCGCCCAGAGAAAGGAGCCACCCTACTCTGGGGAAGAGGTTCTCCCACACACACCCTGGCAAGGAGTCTGCCCTGAATGCCCCTCGGGTCCTGGTTAATGTAGATCAGGAGTGGGTTCTGCAGCATGTCCTTCGCCTCCTCCGAGATGTTCCTCAGGTTGCCGGAGATGAAGAAGGGGGCTGCCAGGACTGCCCACAGCGCCGCCTGCACCTTCGACTGCTCGTGGCTCAGGCCTAAGTCGCTGACGATCAGCTGGAAGGAGACAGGATGCCAGGCAGCCTGACCTCAGGAAGAGAAAGCAAAGGAAGCCCACGTGGGGATCCTGCAGACCCAGAAAGCGGAGCTGCTTCAGAGATGCAGAGTCAGGCACTGGAAGCGGAATTCCTAGGCCTGCATTTCCCAGGCCGCACCTCCCCCGGATGACCTAGGAGTGGCTCAGGGCTGGGCAGGAGATAAGGAAGAGGGTCTCACCATGTCAGGGTCATTCCACCTTCCAGGGCCCGAGGCCGGCTGCAGGATATCCTGGTGGTCTCCGTACCACTCGATGATGTGGAAGAGGCTGTCCCAAGTATCTTCGATGTCGGCGTAATTCCTCCAGAAGTTACAAATCTGGCCCAGTAAGGTGTAATTCACCTGAATGGAAACAAGCAGATTTAGGCTTCTGAAATGAAAGGGAGGCCTGCCATGGAGAAGCCATGAGGACCGCTGCTCTCCTCAGAGCTGCTTAGTAGACCAAAAGAAACGCGGAAGAATGGCCACCACGGATGGGCTGGGATCTTGGACGGGGAGGCAAATGTGATTCTGTCTGCCATTTTAGGCTCTCCGGAAGGGTGGGGGGAGGAGATCTCGTTCAGCCTGTCCAAAACCTGGGAGAGGGACTGGCGCCTACTCCCGCCACCGCTACCCCCCGCCATCCTTGCCACACACTTTGGGGTCCTTAACAAACCGCAGCTCAGGAGGCGGCCTTGAAAGGGACCAGGCCTGTAAAGGGGCCCTGCTAAGGAAAGGCGGGAATCTGGGTCTGGGACTACCTTGGGCGGAAGACCCCCTTCGTAAGCTGGCCAACTGCAAGACAAGGCAATGGGCCGCCCAGTTTGGTTCAGCGCTCTGCTCATTTTGGGGTAGCCTGAAAAAACAGCCAGCGAGAGTGTCAGCTGTGCAGGCAGAGGCTGCCTAAGTTACCTCAGAGTTCCCTGGGGTCCCCAGAAGCATCGGCCTCCACCGCTTGCATGGGAGGGACAGCCCGGCAGTTCATGAATGAAGGCAATGGACTTTGAGAAGCCCAACTCAATTGGCCTCCCTCAAAAGACGAAGCCTCATGTTCTGGCTTTCATCGGAAGCAAAGCCACCCTGAAGGGAAACACACACACACACACAGAGTCCCCAGCAAATGGCCATGTTGCCATAATGAGCAGCAACAGGCAAACTCTGCAGCCATAAAGTGTTGGCAGCGTTTAGAATGACCTGGTTTGCTCTTTCCCAACTGACCCACAGACCCCCCTGTGCCTTGTGTGCTCCCCCAGCTGCTCTTCTGCCATGGGGGAGGGCACCTATAGCCTTGGAGGAGGAGTCGGAGAAGCAGCCGTCCAGCTTGAGCATGTCGACCTCCCACTCTGCAAAGGTGTTTGCATCCGTCTCCACCGTCTCCAGGGTTGTGCCCGGATAACCGGCACAGGTAGCATTGCCCAAGTCGCTGTAGATGCCGAATTTCAAGCCTTTGGAATGAACCTGAGCCGGAGAAAGAAAGAGAGGCTGAGGATGCCCAGGGCAGTCGTCTGGGATGAGGGTCTGAGGGGCCCAGTGGCAGCCTGAGCCAGGCCAAGTCACTGCATTGCGAGACCTGCCCTGGGCGTTGGGTTCAAGAGGTCGAGCTTTTCTACACAGGTGCAGCCTCCTTTGATCATTGATGGATCCTAAAACCGCACAGACGCTTGGTGCTCCATAGAGGGAGGGTCTTGAGGCGTCTTCTCACCCGCCCGAGGGCTTTTGGCCATGGCGCCGTTTCAGGACAGGCCTCCCCTGCACTCACATAGTCAGCCAGGGCCTTCATCCCGCTGGGGAACCGCTGCGGGTCTGCCTGGAGCCTCCCGTGGGCATCCCGTTTGCCGGCTGCCCAGCAGTCATCCAGGGTGACATACTCGTAGCCCAGCTTCTTCCACCCGTCCTCAGCCAGCCGGTCGGCCATGGCCTTGATCAGGTGCTCACTGGTGGCAAAGGAAAGGCGGCCTTGGTCTCCCCGGGAGCTGCCTTCCTCCAGGAGGCCAGGGCGGGATCTCTTCCCTGGGCAAACCTCCTCCAGGCCCCCGAGGGCGCTGCCTCCCGCTCTCCACAGGCGCCCGGACAGGCGCCGGCAGCAGGCGGGGGGGAGGGGCGCCGCCTCCCACACCTGATGCAGTTCTCGGGGTCCTTCCCGCAGTCCGTATTGCACTTGAAGCGCACCCAGGGCTCCCAGCCCATCGGCGGCGTCCTCAGCAGCCCGTTGTCCAGCGGGGAGGCGCGCGGGGCCAGACCCAGCAAGACCCCCAGCGAGACGGGCAACAGCGGCAGAGTCAGCCACTCAAAGGCGCGGCGTCCGGGCATTTTCCAGCTCTGCTTCGGGCTTTGGCAGCGACACGCGTCTTCCCCGGGGTCGTCAGAACAGGCGCCACTCCTCCGGCCGCCTTTCGCGCCGGGCCCGCCCGCGGGAGCAGAATCTGGCTCCCGGCCGAGCCCCCCTGCCCGGCTGGCGGGCTTCCCCCGAAGGCGCATTGCGTCACAGGGAGACCCTCTGTGACGTCACGACTTCGAACCACGCCTCCACTTAGCACCGCGCACGGGGGGGGGGCTACGGCTCGCTTTGCGAAAAGCTGCGCGCAGGCGCACATCGCCACCCCCTCTAGTGGAGGGGCAAGTCTGTGGCCAGGGCAGGTGTTCGGGACCCTCCTCTCCCCCCCGCCCCCGCAGGCCGTTCCACGCCTCCCTCTCTTGTTAGCGTCCGGACTGCAAACGACTCTGCGTATAGGGCGGGGGAGGCAATTTCGGACAGGCACGCCCCCTGTTTAGCCGCTCTCCTTGCAGATTTGAGGGACATCCGGTTGCCCTTTCAAGGGGCTCTCACAGTGCGGGACCCTAGGATCGAAACTATTAACCTATCACAGGCGCTCACCCATGCAAAGTAACCAATGGGCAGGGAGCAGCTTTTCGTCCGGACCAATGGGAACGAGAGGGAGAACAATCTCGGCTCTGCTAAGTCGTCCGAGTCGCCCGTGGCCCCGCCCCCGAAGCTTCGACCGCCGTCTCATGTTACGGCGCTTCTAGGTGGCCTCCGGTCGAGAGGGGGCGCTCTAGTTCGCGTGGCCAGAGGTCTAGGCCGGAAGGGGACACCGGCGAGGTGGAAGTAGTGAGTGGGGAGAGAGGCAGAGGGCCTGGCTCGCGGCGACGTTCCTCGACAGCAGCCGCCGACTCAGCGACTCGGCCCCGGCCTGAGGGAGCCGGAGAGGCCGCAGGCAGAGCAGACGCGACAACGGAGGTGAGCTCGCGCGGAGCCGCCCAGCTCCTCCCGCGGCGGGCAAGGGCCCCGCGCTCCCCCGGAGGGGAATGGCCGCTTCCCCCGCGCCGACCCCGGCAGCAGAGCCGCGCTGGGGAGACCCCGGCCGGGAGGCAGCGGGCGTGCTGGGCGGCCTGGCGAGCGGAAGGGGAGGCGGCCCCGCGGCTTCTCCGGGCCGACGGCGCGTCTGCCCCTCCTGCCTGCCCGCCCGAGGCCGGCGCTCGGGAGGCCTTTCCGGCCGACGGGAGGGAGAGTCCGGCCGCCGCGAGGTCCTGTTGCCGCCCCAGCCCGGCGCCGCCAAGTTTGCTCCTTGTGAGCCGGGAGCGATTCCGACCCAGGGTTTTAGAGAGCGCGAGTCCCCTTCCTCGCTCGGCTGCGTTGGGCGCCTTGCTGTGTCTGAGGGGGAGCTTGTCCCGCGAGTGGCTGGCAGGGGAAACGGGGTCCGCGTGTGCTGCTCTTCGGAGGCAAGGGGCGCGTGGGGGAAGGTCCTGGCGTTGGCCGAGCGTCCCGGCTGTCTGGCTGACCGAGCCCGGCGAAGGAGACGTGGGGGGACTTACAACCGTTTCGGGGATGCCTTTCAGAGGTTGGCCGCTCCAGAAGCAGGTGCAGGTAGTCCTTGACTTACGACCACAGTTGAGCCCCAAATTTCTGTTGCCAAGGGAGACCGTTGTTAAAATGAATTCTGCCCTATTTTGTGACCTTTCTTGCCACATTTGTTAAGTAGTTAAGTTGGGAACATGGTTGTTTTATGTAAATTTGGCTTTCCCATTGATTTTGCTTATCAGAAGGTCGCAAAATGGAATCACATTCAGAAATGAAAGACAGTTGAGAAACGTCTGAATTTTGATCATGGAGATGCTGCACAGGTCATAAGTGTGAGACAGTCACAACTCACAATTTTTCAATGTCGTAATTTTAAACAGTCACTAAATGAACTGTTATACGTCAAGGACTCTGTGCCAGTAGCTTTGTTCTTTACTTTGGTTTTCCTTTTTGTTTTTGGCGTTGCTGTTCTTTGTTAAAATGGATTAGATGTAGAAAGAGACTCACAATTAATAGTGAGTCTCTTAATCCTACTTTAGAATGTATTTTCTTAAAATATGTTGAGGTAGACCAGTTGTCTGGAATGTTTCAAAAATATTTGAAATTGTTAGCTTCATAAATTCAAATAAAAAGTCCTGCATTATTTGAAGTATTTTGTTTTTCTCCCCTAGATGGTGGGACTTATTTTGAAAATTTCTTTAAAATATGGCTGTATTTATTTACATTTACTTTTACTGTAATAATTTAGGATGTATGTTGCAGTATTTAGAATGATTAGTTTCTAGCTAAAACAGTGAAAATTTTTATAATATTGTGCATCATATTTTTTGTGAACTAGATTCGATTTTCGCAGAGAATGAAAGGGTTTATTGCTGTTCGCTGGATTGGTTTAAATATATTGCAACAACCTCGTTGGGTGGATATCTTGGGGAATTGTAGTCTCAAGTATTGGGAAGAGAACTGCTAGCAAAGGTGCATTGTAGCTTTCCCCCTTGGAATTAGAAATATGTTAGGTTTTTTTTTTTTTTGAAAATGAGATTTTGAAAGTTATTATATTTATATACATCCCAGGTTCAGAGAGATATGATAGACAGAGGCAGTATTTATTGCCTAATTTATTTTCTTGGTCTAAATTAACAGAGCTAATTAATGTATGGATCAATTCAGGTGAAAACAACTCTAAACATTGTTTAGCAATATAGTTAATATAAACAAACTTATTTTGTAAACATGGATTTATTTTGTAAGAGTTGATGTTGAATAATTTAGGCTGATGTTGGAGCTGATTATTTCCATAACTTCTCACAAATTGTTTTGCTAGCCAGTGACAGGCTGCTACTTTTGTTTCAGAAGCTGCATATTGAAGACGAGGGTGCTCATGATAACATGTCCAGTGTTTCAGTGGACAGGAGCATCAGGCTACAGGACATTAAGAAAGGGCTGCAGTTTATACAGTAAGTACTCTGAGTAACTAGACATCTGTGTCTGTGAACTGTTGAGCCACTGCTTAAAACATGATGCAACATATTTTCTTCTTACATACATTGTGCTAAGTTTATATTAAAGATTACTTAGCTTTGCTGTTACAAAATAAAACACAGGCAAACAAATTATCTTGGTGCATTGTCTCTCACATGTTGTGTTACGTAGAACTCTTTAATTTATATTTGATTGCATCTTTATTTTAGAATATCTGCTATACATGGAACTGCACATTCTGCCCTGTTAGCAATAATGCTCCAATCATATTTTCTCATTCGTGTTTTTGGAGATAATCTGGATTGCAAAATTCATTCTTGTGTGAAGTGTGTAGCACGGGTACAAGCCATGATTGAGAATTTCAGTGGCAAGTGCCTTGGGTGTACAAGATCCTTGAATGTGATTTGATACTCTTATCTTTGTGATTTCTAGGTCTACTCTACCCTATCCAGGGTCTCAAGAACAATATGAGGTAACTGATGTTCCTTTCTGAACTTCTTTACCTGAGGCATTGTGGTCTCAGCAGTGGGCAGAAACTTCTAGAATCTTGGCTGTTGTAGGATGTGATGATTTCTCTTACCTTATTGACCCACGTCAGCCTTGTCTAATTAGTGCTTGGTTGTTGGTAGCGGTTGTGTGAAGGTAGCAGAAGGACAATAGGTTTCAGAATTTTTTTACCACCTTTTGTTAGATGGAACATTACTCCGAGCTGATCTAAAGCTTTGCTATGCGCCACTACCTTGAGACCCTCCAGAACAAGTTATTGATGATAGTAAAGCACCCCTTGTCGAGCTGCAGCCTGTATGACTTAACAGAGGATTTATGTTTCAGATCTTCATACGAGAACTTGTTAAAAACCTGTTTAATGAAGGAAACGATGCATACCGAGAAGGTGATTGGGGAGGGTCACTGAACCATTATTCTGAGGCTTTGAACATAGCTGATTATGCCAATTCTGAAGGAATCCACATTTCTGATGAAATATTAGAGAAACTGCATGTTAATCGTATAGCCTGTTACTCCAAGAAGGTAGGTGCTTCCTAAAAAAAGCTCATAGCTTATCAAGAACTAGGTTTTCATTCTGTAACCCTGCTGGGTGTGATGGAATCAGCATTTTATCAGCCCAGGAAGTTAACAGTATAGTACTAAAAACAAACACTATGATTGTTAACACAAATGTAGCAAAATACAACAGTTTCATTATCTTAAAATGGCAGCAATAATGGCAGTCTTGGCAATGAGCATTCTGAGATCCTAAGAGCTTAAAAAGACCTGGTCTGGTGTACATTTTGGGTTTGTGTGTGCGGCATGTATTGGCTTGGAATATGCTTGCAGCCTGAGATTCAAATCGCAAAATGCTTGACACTGTTCTGTCCTTCATTCTTACAGGGGTCGCATGATAGAGTTCTAGAAGAATGTGGGATAGTTTTAAAGTTGAATGAAAATAATTTCAGAGCCCTTTACCGGAGATCCAAAGCTTTAAAAGAACTGGGAAGATATAAAGAGGCTTACGATGCTGTGGCAAAATGCTCTCTCGCAGTGCCCCAGGTACGCATGTCACATCAGCTAGCAGGCAGGGGTGGGGCATTAATAGAGTTTACCTGCATGTGATTTCAGAACAACAAGAGAGTAGAAAATTCCTCTAAAATAAAAAGCTGCTGGAGAAGCGTGACTCCGTTCCTATCTTCTTTGGGCTAGCAATCCCATGGCCTGGGAGGGAGTGAATGACTGTATGTTGTTGTATTATTTTACTGAAACGTTGCACGTGGCCTAGAATCATAGCTGACTGAAGTGATAAACGAATCTCACGGATGCATAAATGTACATCATTACCTTGCCTGGACTCACTGCAAGAATTGTTTAGGTTTACTGGCACCCCACTTCAGTGGCCTCCAGAAGCCTCTTGATATACAGTTCTGATTTAGGGTTAGTCCCTACTGAACACAGATCAGATGCAGGTGACATTGATGTACCTGATGCAGTTGTGTGACATTTCTGACAAAACTTTGTTGCTAATTTGCATTGCATCCTGCTTTTATTTTAATTTCTAGGATGAAAATGTGATAAAATTAACCCAAGAACTTGCTCAGAAGCTTGGATTGAAAATAAGGAAAGCCTATGTCAGGGCAAAAGTAAGTGAAAATAGTTGTGTGCTTCTGTTCTGAAGTTATGCCTAATGTGTTTGTTACTTACAATGATATGCTCACTTGCAGCCTTCCCCCAACTCTGTTTCTGGAGAAATATCAAAGGTAAGATTTTGTTCTGCTTTCCCTTTAGGTCCTATTAGTGAAGTAAAAATGTGACATGGTTAAAAGATACACGGCTTTCTTAATTTTTAAATATTCCAGTTAGAACCTCTATCTGCTAGAGATTTGTTCAATTTAAATATTTAGAATAATTAGCTGTTCAGTTTGAATGGTCTGTGTACTAGGATTTTTAGCTGAGATTCCCCTTTCATAACTGAAAATAGAAGTAAGATTTGCTTTTGAAGGGAGGAGGTCAGCTGATTGCTGATTTCAAGTTTCCCATATAAACAGCACTGGCTTCAGTGGCCACTTTGCCAAAAGTAATTTGCAATTTATTGTATGTACAGTATATGCCACCTGACTCCTAGCAACTTTCAGTGGTTAATTGAAAGGATATCTGGTATCAAAATTGCAGGAGCACCTTGTCTTTTATTTAGCCAAGTCCGACACCTTTTATAAAATAGCTGGCCTAAGTCTTTTGCTGCTTATACTTCTGGATGACTGATCATTTGTTTGCTTTCAGAGCTCAAATTCTTCTGTAGAAGACATTGAATCAGGTGAGGCCTCCTGGACTTAATGGAAGGAAGTTTTTGTAAACAACAGTATCACTTTGTGTGGCTTGAGGTGGCTCTATCTGTTCTTGCTGCTTTGAATTTCTGTGGGATGGAGAGACATTTCTCCCCTCCCAAAGTCTCAGTTGGGTTCCATTGGCTTCTAAATGAGCAAGAGAGAGTCTGGGATGAATGGTATCCAAGAATTTAAAAGGTGAAGGAATGTCCTGCTGCAGCCTCGCCATTCAACCCATGCGGCTTGTTTCTTTCTTTCTCTATAAAGAGGGGTAAAGAGTAATGCTTGTTTACATTTTGGACAGTCACACTTCTCCGGATCTTCTGCTTTGTTGCACAAGCCTTGCCTCTCTTATTTATTATTATTTATTATTTATTTATTAATCAAATTTATATACCGCCCTTCTCCCAAGGGACTCAGGGCGGTGTACAGCCTATCTAAAAAACCCACAAATATACAAAAATTAAAAAAGTATTAAACCAATTTGGCTGATAAATAAAAACTAAACAGGTCCCACCCCCCCACCTTAAAACCCCAATTTAAAATTTAAATACCATGGAGACCAAAATTAAAACCATTATCTCAGCCCAGGCCGGCCAGCTCAAAGAGCCAGGTCTTCAACGCGCGCCTGAAGGCCCTCAGGTCCGTGTCAGTACGAAGCTCCGGTGGCAGAGTATTCCAGAGGGCGGGGGCACCCACAGAGAAGGCCCTACCCCTCGGCGCCGCCAGACGACACATAGCGGCCGACGGCACCCGGAGCAGACCCTCTCTGTGGGAACGCACTGGCCTGTTGGAGATCACCGGCAGAATGCGGTCCTGAAGATAACCTGGTCCTATGCCATGGGTCGCCCTAAAGGTCAAAACTAGAACCTTAAAGCGAACCCGGAGAGCCACCGGCAACCAATGCAGCTCACGCAGGAGAGGCGTCACATGGAGGGTCGGAGCGCGCTACCGCTTGCAAACATCGGGAGCGCGATCCCCTTACTGGATATGGCCCTCTACCCCCAGCATACCTGCCTCTCCCAGTCACCGTGCTGATAAAGGAAAGCATCCATTGGTACTTTTTTTTAATCAGTGGGGGGCTGAGACAGGATGTGGTAGCCTCCAAGTCCTCGTCCTTTGAGAATCTCTGCTAAAAGCTCTCTTCCCCAACCAATATCTCTTTCAGATTTTTCCAGCTGGGCGGAAAAGATTCTTTCTTCCTCCTCCACTTCCTCTTCCCCTTCCAGTTTTGCTCCTGAACTGCCAAGTGATCTGCCTCCCTCAGCAGCCGTGTCCCGCATGGCTCTCCCGGCAGAGAAGACCGCGTGTTCTGCCCCTTCGCTGGCCAACGGAGGGCCCTTCTCTGTCGTGGACGGTTGCTTGGACTGTGAGGACGGGGACGACATTATTGGAGATGAGCTGGATGAGTTGCTCGATTCGGTGTCTGATCCGGGTGATGGTGGAATGGTCAGTCCTCTCTCACACTTTAGGGAATGTGGCTGGGGGAGGGCTGCCTTCTCCTCCAGGACTTCTCACGAGCTGTCCAGGCCCTTCTCTGTGGCTCCTTCCTTTGGGGAGGGGGAGGTTAGAGCTGCAGTCGTCATCTCATCAAGCCGAATCAATTTAAGGAGGGAGTGAAATTTTGGCAGGGACCTGGCAAGAATTAGCCCTTTTCTCTTCCCTGCTTAGCCAAGTGCCGTCGTCCGAGGAGCCATGCCAACTGCCACCATTGCTTCCAGCATCCCGTTTTCTGCCCCTCTGCTTGGAACATTGTCAGTCGGGGCTCGATTTGTTCCTGCCGCCTCTCTTTCCGAAATGTATTCCCAGCCCCTGGTTTCTGCCCTGGACAACTTTTGTTCCTCTTTAAATAGTTTCTCAATCGGCGACTCTCAAAGAGGTAAGATCATTCTTAAGCAGAGCCTAAGAGGAGAAGCGCTTCTGTCAAGGCTGCAGCCCCAGGAAGGCCGTGCCGTATTGGGGCCTCAATTTCAGGGGGCAAAAAGTTCTGACTTTCCCACTTGAAATCAAAGGTGGTGCTTAGAGGGGACTGGACTCTCACAGAAACAAATCCCGTGCCCTGAGTGAGGCCATGGCCCACTTGGCTTTGCATGCGTAACCCATCTGTACCAAACTAACGTGTGCTGTTCTTAATTCCAACAGATCTACCCAATTCTCTTTCTAGAGATGTCAACACAGCATTAAACAGCAACTCTCCTCTTCGGCTTGTGAGTATCTTTCACAAACACTTTGCAGTTCTAATACTGTTGCGTGCAAATTTTAGATGTGTTTGTTTTGGTCATGTTCTTTTTTTAAATGGGAATTGTAATCTCCGTACATTAAAACAAGTAGGGCCACTTGAGGCCTGGATTCAGGTCTCTGTCAGGCCCCAGGATGGCCTTGGGGCCAGCTGCCAGCTTGCAAAATGGTGGTAATGATGAGCAGAGGAAAAGACCCCTAAAGAATTCCCTGGGTCCCTGGAAAAGAGGGCAGGGTGTACAAATGGATTCCACAGCCACAATGAAACTCTTTTCCAGCAACAATGTGTCTGTCTCTCCAACAGATGAATGGTCCCACAAGTTTATTTGGGTCTGAGTCCTACATGGGGATTGCAAGTCCAGCTTGCAGCGACTATTCTGGCATGTTCAGCAGCACACCTGCCAACATTCCTGTGCCAACGGTGGCATCCTCTTTAGTGGCGAGAAACCCCTTGGAAGGCACCCATGAGCTTAGACAGGCCTGCCAGGCGTGTTTTATCAAGAAGGGTGAGGAGCTGGGGGGAAGGGGGCTCTGGGACGGCCTAGCCTTTGACATGGGGGGTGAAGGCAGCTTCCCACATTTCAGGCTTTTTCTGAGAACAGAAGGGTCATCATCCTTTCTGCCCCTCTTCCTTTTCTTCTTTAGCTTGAACTCTTTAATTGCTCTTTCTTTTGGTTCCTAAAAGCATCCCTAAAATACAGGCTGACTGGGTAAGAGGACGTTTTGGTCAGCATATGCAGCTGTGTGTATGAAGTTTGCTTTCTACGCGTGAAACCTGCCGTTTGAGGTTTTATAACTCAGTCACATGACCTGTTTCTCTCTCCTCCTCCCCCCCCCCCCCCCCCCCGGTTTGTTTTTCAGTATATATAACTAGTAGCGATTACCCTACTGTCCATGTGTTAGTTTCAGAGCATTTCAAGAGTGAGAATATAGAATGTAAAAATGTGTTGCTTTTGGAAACTAAATGATCCCCCAAGAGATCAGCCTCCCCTGAGGGAGACCCAACACCTCTTACAGACCCCGCTGTGCTTGGCTCAGTTTCCTCCTGTCAGATCCTGATAATGTTAGCTTCCAGATTCCCCCCGTCAGCATTTGGCAGCTAGAGAAAATCAAGTGGCTGGAAAAAAATGGGACAAGCGTTGTAACCTCTCTCCTGTTTCCTTTAGATCCCAAATCATTGGAGTACACTTACCATCTGAACTTAGAGCATATATGTAAGAAGGACATCCTAATTGGTAGAATAAAGAACTCTGAAGATAAATTCTGGAAAAAAATAAGGCCAAGACCAACAAAAACCCAGTATGTGGGACCCTATTATATATGTAAAGGTAAGGGTGCCCTTTCTTAGATGCCTGTTTGAGAGCCCCATTTCCCAGGGGGGTTGGGGCGGGGGCAGCATTTCCTTATTGACTTATTGGAAGGACGTTCCCTGGGAGGCCCCTGGTTTCCCCGTTTCCCACAGGGGAGACTGAACTAGGACCAGCCGGGGGCTCCAGCAGCCTCCTCTCGGCCTCACTTGCTGTCTGGTGGTGCTGCAGATGTGGCCGCGGGAGAGGAATGCAGATATTCTGGCCACTGCACTTTTGCCTATTGTCAAGAGGAGATTGACGTGTGGACCCTGGAGCGGAAAGGGGCCTTCAGCCGCGAAGCCCTCTTTGAAGGCAGCGGAGAGATCAGCTTGACCGTTTCCCGCCTTCTTCAGGAGCATCACGGACTCTTCATGTTTCTGTGCGAGGTGCTTTTCTTCTTGGGCCGGATGAGGGAACTTCACCATAGAGCCCCTGTGGCTTTGGGGAATGGTCTCCTTAAGGGCGGGCTGATGGTCCTGGCTTTGGCTGCCAACATCCCCTCTTCCTAGTTGTCATTTTGTCGTGAGCCTTTTAGCCACATCAGACCAATTCATCCGGGCAGCAATGTGGCCTCCACAAGGGCCTTGTGTAGACGTCTGGGAACAAAAGGCATAGCTGCCAGCAATCTGCCCCTCATAAATTCTAGCTGCCTTTTCTGTTTTAGCATCTCTTGGGCTGTAAAGCCAGTTTTCTCCTCTCCCTGGGACAATTATTTCCTCCCCAGAGTTATTCCTTCTACCCAGATTTGTGGTCTTGACTGCCGTTGGGTTGGTCCTTGCAAACAGAATTGGTCAGGATTGGGTTGCCTGTTTTGCTGAAGCGCCTTGGTTTTGCATTGCAGAAATGTTTTGAGCATAAACCCAGAATAATCAGCAAGAGGAATAAGGATAACTCCTCTTCCTGCTCTCACCCTGCTATGCACGACTTTGAGGAGAACAAGTATGTCCCTTTTCTGCCTTGCAATTCAAATAAGATGTGCAGCTTTGTTTCTGGGGTGCATGTATGCTCCTTCTCCAGGGCTCCCATTGTGCCCCTTTCCCCGTTGAGAATGTGGAGGAGAGGGTGGTTGCAGTAAGAGATAAGAGTGCAAATGTGTCACTTAAGTGACCAGGTGTTTGCTAATTAAAATGGTTTATACGATTTTCAAATACTTCCTTTACTTACACTGGACCTTTCTCTAACCTGCCCCCCTCAATGTAACCTAGGTGCCTTGTCCACATTTTGCGAGAAACGACCGTGAAGTATTCTAAGATACGACCCTTTCACCCTCAAGGTCAGTTAGACCTGTGCAGGCATGAAGCTCGCTATGGCTGTTCACGGGATGATGAGTGTTTCTATGCTCACAGTCTTGTCGAGCTCCAAGTGTGGATGATGCAGAGTAAGACAGGTGAGACTGTGCTTTTAAAAAGTTCTCTCAGCCCTCCGAGAGTTAAGCAGACAGTTTCTCTCCCAGCCATCCATATGCTGTAAAATGCAACTTTTCTAAATGTGGTTGCTCTTTAAGCAGAAATCTCTCAAGAGCCAAATCTGCTTTTGGTGTTCTCAGGCAATAGTACTTCGTGCAGCACTATGAAAGCAGAAAATAATTTGTATGTAAAATCACCTGTGATCTTCTGCTTGTGTTATCTGAAAGTAAGCCCTTGCAGAAGGGGAAAATCAGCGCCTAGCATTGCTCTGCTTATATCCCTGGGCAAGACCTTCCCTCTCGAAGCTGTTTTGAAATACTGCATCACAATACTGAACTGTTCATAAAGTAGTCTTCTTCCTTGGCTCTTTCCCTCCTTGCAGGTATTACTCATGAGGCTATTGTTCAAGAGTCAAAAAAATATTGGCAGAATCTGGACTCTGCTACACATGGAGCACAGGTATTTCTCTCAGACTGCTTCCCAAAGAGCTGAAAATATAGTACTGGGGTTTTTTTGTTTGTTTGTTTTTTTGGGGGGGGAGGGGGGAGGGGGGGACACACCCAAAAATCCCTCTCCTGAAAGTGGTTTTACTTGCTGAAGGAATTAGGTTCAATTCTTGTAGATGTTGTAGCCATCTCTTGCCTCAGAAATACTTAAAAAGAAATGCCAAAAGCTAACAAGCCCTCTTAAAGCTTAAATAGCTGTCTTCACTGCATTGGTTCCCTTCATTGCTTGCTGAGGAAGATACTCCATAAATGCCGCCACAGAGCTCTCTTCATAATTGCCATCCACCGGGCTGCTCCTGTCGTTGCATTCAGTTGGGGGGAAAAGGGTTCTGAACCAAATTTTAAATTTCAGGTAGAGTCACATTGGAGAAAGTGGCCTTTATGGCTTTGTCTCTTCTTCATGGGCAGTTAATGGCCCAAAGAATCATTTTCACCAATCTAAAATGCCTTGTGTTCTGTTATATCTCTCAAGATTCTCAGCAACCAGGTGAAGCATGGCTCCCTGAATTTGAAAATGAAGTTTGTCTGTGCTCAGTGTTGGAGAAATGGCCAAGTTAGTGAGCCAGACAAAAACAGAAAATACTGCAGTGCAAAAGCCAGGCACCCGTAAGTCTTTTCTGCCTTTCAAAGGTGCAGGAGGGGGGCAGCAAGTTATGTGGGGGTTTCTTATTCACATAGCAACCCTTCTATTCACCACCCGAGGGAATCTGTGGCCTGCTGCGTTTGCAGGTTGACCCTTAGCCACGATGTAGACTTCCCTTTGGTCAGATCTGGTTGCCTGTCTGTCTCTGTATTGTCTGACTTAGCTGACGGCAGAGCTTCCAGCTGTGAGACCAGGCCGTGAGTCTTTCCTTCTGCCATCTGATCCCGAAAGCTGCTTTGCTGGCCCTAAATAAAGTCCTCGGCTCCACAGAGAGCCTCAGAGCCACGGCAGAGCTATAAAAGGGGCAAAACTCTTCAGCGGTGCTTCTCAACTTCTTGAAGGAGAATTCTGGGAATTGCAGTCTGCACATCTTAAAGTTGCCAATGTTGAGAAATGCTGAGCTAGATAAGCCCCTCTCACCTCAAAGCAGGTGCTGTTTAAAGCCCCAGGATCTGCAGTTAAGATGGACTCAGGGAGGAGACTTTAGGTAGGCAAGCTTCTGCCAGGATGACATGCAGGAGCTTTCAGGTGGCAAGTAGTTGTTGGAAGCCAAGTTACAGCTTTGTGATGTCCTTCTGTTTTGGAGGAGGGTGTTTCAGTGGTGAACTCCGAGTTTTGTTCAGAGCCACAAGCTGAGACGCTTCCATTTTGTTTCTGAGGCCGCCATCTTGAGGCCGCCAACTTGATGTAGCAGAGGGGGCCTTTCCTTCACAGGTGGACCAGAGATCGCCGTGTCATGCTGGTGATGTCAAATGAGCGCAGGAAATGGAACACAATTCGACCCCTTCCTGCAAAGAAGCAGGCGCCTCTGCAATTCGATGTGAGCAGGTCTTTATAAGCCATTTCTTTCCTTTGCCTAATGGGTCCTTCGTTAGAGAAACAACTTTGCTTGATTATCCGAATGTTATCCAAGTTAATTTGTTATCCTATTTTAAAATGTCTTCAACCTTTTTAATATTTTTTTTAAATCCTAAACTAGGAAAATAAGTTTAAATTTTACCTTAAAGGAGGGACTTTTTTTTTTCTCTGAAAGTATCCAAGGTGCTGGGCTGAGAACTTGGCCACAGGGGCGCATGCCAAGCCCTCAGTGCCCTAGGGACTGCCCTCAGAATCCTTTGCAGGCCAGAACAGGCCTTGCCTTTGCTGATCTCGCCAGGCTTTGGTTCCTTCATCTCGTCCTTCCCCCTGGATTGCCCAGAGCTCTTTCTCTTTCCCCCCAGGTAGAACTCGGCTTCACTGACTTGTTCCTTTCCTTTGTCTAGCTGTGCAATCATATTGCATCAGGCAAGAAGTGTTTGTATGTTGGGAACTGCTCCTTTGCTCACAGTCAAGAAGAGCGAGAAATGTGGACGTACATGAAAGAGAATGGCAGTAAGTAAACAATCCTTGAGACTCACAGGAAGGCCTTCTGCCTTGGTGGCTCTGCCTTCAAGTGTGTTCTCTCTCTCTTTCCCCTTCGTTTAGTAGGTGTGTTTGCCCATTTCAGTCTCCTCTTTCTGGGGATGATCTGGTTAACATTTGGCTTCCGGTAGTCCAGTTCCCAGAGAGATTAAAGATATGAGAGAATAACCCCAGGTTTCTATGACAGAATTAAGTTACAATAATAAGAGTCCTTCAATTTATTCTACTAGTAAGTTAATACCCCCTCTGAGAGTTCCTTTGCTCAAATGTCAATTGCTGTGGACTTTCCTTCAGTTCAAGACATGGAGCAGCTGTATGAAATGTGGCTGAAGAGTCAAAAGCCAGAAAAAGGAGAGGATCCAGCCCTTCAAGCAAACAAAGAAAATGGAAAACAAATTCATATGCCAACCGATTATGCTGAAGTCACAGTAAGTCACAGAGATCGAGTGAATTTGGCCATCTTGCTGTGCAATGCTGGCTTGATGATTGTGTGGCCTTTGGGCAGAGGAGAATGAGCTTTGTGTTGGTCTGAAGTGCAAGAGGTCGGGATGTCCAAAACCTTCTGTTCTGGGTGTAACCTAAGCACGCCTAAAGCCAGCTCCGGAGGGCTACTGGCCGGTTGGTAGCAGCACCTGGCAGCTGAAGCCCATGGCTCTTGGGAGGAGCCAGCAGATGCTCTGAGACATTCTTAGGCCCCCTCGACACATTCACGGCCAGAAAGCTCTGTGCAGATTGCTTAGATTCACATGTGTGGCCTGCCCTGCAGTTCTTCTTTGGGCTTATCTCAACAGGTGGACTTCCATTGCTGGATGTGTGGCAAAAACTGCAACAGTGAGAAACAATGGCAAGGCCACATTTCTTCTGAAAAACATAAAGAGAAAGTTTTCCACACTGAAGATGACCAAAACCGCTGGCAGCATCGCTTTCCAACTGGGTATTTCAGCATTTGTGATAGGTAGGTTCCTTCTGAAAATTTGGGATCTGCTATCGTATCCACAAGCCAGCTATGCCGCGTTACGATTCCTTTAGGCTCCCAGTTTAGCAGAGTTGAAGTAAAAGGGTTCACTTCCATTTCACTGTCTGTACAATAAATAAGCCATTCTTCCCCCCCCCCCCCCCTTTTCATTGCTTGCTGAGAGAGGCCCAGCCAGGTTGGAAGCTGGGTTTGGTGGCAAAAGGCCTTGCCTGGTATCCGGCATTGTATTGGGTCCCTGAACCCATGCCTTGATGTTGTATCCGAACAAGGTGTAACTCACTTGTTCTTTTGTGCAGATTTATGGCTGGTTCATGTATCGAGGGGAATAACTGTAAATTTGCACATGGATCAGCTGAACTCCGTGAATGGGAGGAGCGGAGACACGTCCTAAGGATGAAGTTCAACAAAGCCAGAAAAGACCACTTGATTGCTCCCAATGACAATGACTTTGGAAAATATAGTTTTTTGTTTAAAGATTTAAACTAATGATAACGATGCATTGTGTTGCCAGATGGAAGCATAAAATCAGAATTTGACAATAATCCAAAGCATGTGACAGAAGCTGCAGATTTTCTGCTTTTATTGGCCCGTATTGTTC
Source organism: Bungarus multicinctus (assembly GCA_023653725.1). Taxonomy (NCBI): domain Eukaryota; kingdom Metazoa; phylum Chordata; class Lepidosauria; order Squamata; family Elapidae; genus Bungarus; species Bungarus multicinctus. Next base: position 421,475 of record CM042842.1, read on the forward strand.
CTCCTGAAGAACAAAATGTAGTAGATGTGTTAGGGGGAGTAAGTCGGCAGGTCTGTCTGTGCTCTCATGAAACAGAATGGTGAAGTTACAATAAAAACCACAGCCTGAAGTCTCACGTGCTTATTCGCCTTCTGTTGGACAGAAGAAAATTGGAAAATAGCCAGAGGAGGGTGTTGTAATGCCAAGGGAGGCCCTCCGGCTGGCCTTTCAGCTGAAACCTTTTAAGGTAAGCTTCTTAAAACAGAGGGTTTGAGCTCAGAAGAAAATGATGGATGAAATTCTTCAGATGTTTTAATGGAAGGAATTTCTTTAAAAAGCAGTTTGCTATTTATGTCTATGTAGGTTACTTAATAAAAGGATTTTCTTATTAAAAAGATTTTAAGCAAAATAACCATTTGACCACAATATATGTTGAATGGGGTATTTTTCTCTATTTGTATGTTTCAATATAACTTACCAAAAAGGATCTTGGAAGAGAGACGCGTATTACTTTTTTGAGAATCAAGTAGTTAAAAATTGTTTCTTGGTCTTTACTGTTAAATGATGATTTTGAAAGATTCAGCTTGTATGTCAGTATTGTGTATTGTACGGACCAATATTGCCTGTAATAAAAAGAACTTTCCATAAAGACTTTCCTAAACCGATCTCGTCCTCCCAAAAGAACCGTCCATGGGGAACCTGCTTAAGGGAGGTCCGGAGGGTGACACCTGCCTGCCTGCCCGGAGGGGGAAGGGGAAGGGGAAGGGGCGGGGCGGGGCGGGGCCTCTCCCGGGACACCTGCACCCACGCCAGCTAATGGAGGGGGGGCGCCTGGCCCGTGTCGCTGGAGGGAGGGTGCGCTTCCCCTTCCATTGGACCGCTGATGGGCCAATGCCCGCACAGAAGCCTTCCCATTGGCTGGGTCGCCGGCCCAGCCATATAAAAGGAGGGGTGCCGGGGCCCTCGCTTCAGTCCCCTTGGGCTGCCCCGGTCGGTGTCGCTCTTTCTCTGAATACGCGGGGGGGGGGGGGGGGCAAGGGTGACTCCTTCTCACGTTCCACCTTACCCGTGTTGGCGCCCGGACTGGGCCCCGAGGAGGCGGGCGCCCTACCCTGATACATTTCTCGTGGCGGGCCATGGCGGCGGAGGGCGGGTCCGAGGAGGCGGAGGCCGGGCATCGCGCTTCCCCGCCCAGTCACTCCGTCATCAGGCGGGCCGGGAGACGTGGCGGCGCCCCGTTCGGCTTCCCGGCGCGGGCCCGACCCGGAGGCGCGCTCGGCCCCGCCTCAGGCAGGCAGGCCCGGCCGCTGGGGAGGGGATGTCGTCGGCCACCGAAGGTCCCGCCGTCCCGCCGCCGCCTGCGCAGGAGAGCGGAGCGCACGCCGCTCCCCGCATGGCCCGTCGGCCCGAGGTGCTGTGCGGCGCCGCCGTGGTGTTGGGCTGCGCCTGCCTGCTGGCACTGCGGGCCTCGTGCAGGTGAGGGAGGTCGGCCAGGCCCGGGCAAAGAAGTCCCCGCAGCCGGGCCGGGACCTGCGGGGCGGCTGATGGAAAGGGCCGGGAAGGCGTGCGGGGACGATGCCCCCCGAGCCTGGGCTGTGCGGGCAGAGGTGGCCGGGAAAGGACACGAGGCTCGCCCCGCCACGTCACGCTTCCTTTCTGGCCAGGCAGGGCAGGAAAGGGCCGGTGGAGGCGCCGCGATGGGCCTCGGGGCGAACCGCGTTTTCCCGAGTGGGAAAGGCTGAAAGGAAGCGCTTGACCGGCCCGGGGACCTGCTTGGAAGCGGGCTAACGGGGCTGCGGGCGTGTGTGAATGCGAAGGGCCGGGAGCTCTAGCGCGAGGCCTTCGAAACTGACCCTGCGGGATCCTCTGATCCAGGCCAGGAGGCGCCGGTTCTGCCTTCACCGTTAAACCGCCGTTTGAAAACTTCCTGGGCATTTTTGGAATCGAATGGGACTAAGATTAGAAAGCCGGGGAACGTGTGGAGGAGCTGAGCCCTAGCTGGCTTCACCCTCCGCCTTTCCCTTTGGAAAACCCACGTCTTCTCCGACCTTTGGAGGGTCCTTTTCCACAGGCCTTGCGGTGGGACCCCAACCAAGTCGGCTAGGGAAGGAGGTTGGCAAAGGAGGGCAGGGGTTTTTCCTGCTTTGTCTACTAGTAGGGAGAGGGTCTCTGAGCCCCCTTCTCTCCCCCCCCCCCAGCCGTGCAAAAGATGTGACGATGCCTGCCAAGCTGCCTCTTAGTTTCTTCCCTTCCACGTCACCGGTCCACGATCTCTTTCTTGGGCAGCTGGATCAAGCGGAGGACATTCGTCAAAGTTCAGAGATCTCGCTGTTTTTTTTTTACGCTCCATGGTGCGGCCAGTCAGCCGTCGTGCGGGAAGAGATCGAGCGAGTGGCAAAGAGCCTGGCAGATCAGGTAAGGGAGAGGGGTCAGCCCAGTGCCAGGCCTTGGAGGGGCTGCCAGTTTGTATCAACTGCAGATCCTTTAATGTGCAGCCTCTAGCTTGGGATCGCATTGATTATTGTGCATGTCTCAAAAAGGCTTTTGAATCGAGACTTTCGTGGTTGCCTGTTTTATGGGTTTTTCCCCCCCTCCATAGGTGTTGTTTGTAGCCATCAATTGCTGGTGGAACCAAGGGAAATGCAGAAAGCAGAAACATTTTTTCTACTTTCCTGTGATATACTTGTACCATCAGAGGTGAGAACTTTTATGAAATGGATGTTGGGGCTGTAATGGGAGGAAAAAGGTCGGATTGACTTTTGTGTAATCCCAGAGGCCTGAGCAAAGTGAAGGAAGTGGGCCTGGAGGGTAGTTCCAGCTCTGGTTTCACCTGCTGTATCTTCTGCCTGTTGCCAGCCTTTCCTTCAGTGCTGCTCGACCTTTCCAGCAGCTCAGGCTGCTCTTTGGGGCCAGGCAGGGAGTTTCTGCAGGCTGAGGAGGGCATCAGGCTGCCAGTGAGCTCCTTTCTTGTTCGGGATGCCCACGACCTCCTTCCTGCTGGCTGTGTCTTGAGATCAAAGAAAGTGGTTTTCCATTTATGTTCAGTTCTTTGGCAGACCCTCTTGGCCTTCGATGCTGAGGTTGTGCCTTTGCCAGCTCCAGCTGTTCTCAGCAGAGGAATTTGATTTGCGTTGGCAGATTCTGACATGATCTGTTTTCTTCAATGGCAGTTTTGGGCCCATCGAATACAAAGGGCCGATGAATGCTGTTTACATTGAGAAATTTGTCCGTCGAGTGATGACTCCCCTCCTCTACATCTCATCTCAGTCCAAACTGCAGCGGTTCCTCTCCAGTTACGAGGTAACCTGCTTTGCTTTCAGCGGCAATCCTGCCACCCCTCACTGCTAAGAGCACAGCTGTTTCTTTTGAGGCTCCTGAAAAGTTTCTCATTGCAACTTTTCAAAACAAGAAACTGGTTGTCATCTTTCCTAATTGGCTGAGTCCATTTCTTTCTGACAACGTCTGGAAAGAGGGACATGGCTGGGAGGGGGGGATGTCAGCATGATATTCTGAAATATCTGTACCCCTCCCAAAGTCAGAAACTTGCGTCAACTAAGGAAGTTGCTGGAGGAAGCTATTGCCTCTCTGTTCTCAGAGCAGAGACTTTAAACCCAAGGATGTGTGTTCTGTTCAAGGAATGCGGGTTTTTTGGTACAGCACAGCTGGCAGTGGCTCACAAGGAGCTCACCTCTGCAATGAAGGGGAGGATTTCTTTGCAGGCAGTGCCTGCCTTCCCTCCCCCCTCTGCCCAATTTTGAAATTATGGTTTTATGCTTTTCACAGTAGACCAGTTAAATTAGGCAAGGGAGGAAAAAGAGGGAACAAGTATCACCTGGCATTGCAGTCGCTGCTTCTGTTTTTAGTGTTTGCCTGCCTGAGCAGAGATTGTGGTCTGATTGTGGTTGGCGGCTTTTGTCTCGCTCCCAGCCACCAAAGAGCCAGCTGGAAAGACAAACTGGGCTGGCTTTTCTGCCCGGTCTTTGTAGCTGCTTCCCTCCCCCAAATAAGTTTGCCCTAGTCAGGTGTTAGTTAACTTTCCCTGCTCTTGCAAAGCTTGGGCACTTGCTAGAACCTGCTGCGGTTGCAAGTCCCGCTCTTTTTGTAAACTGGGTGTTTGTAGTCTGCCTCCCCTCGTCCACCATGGTAGGCAGCAGCGAGTCTGGCCCTCTCCCTTCTGTGATCCCCATGCTCACTTTGTCCCGCCTCTCCTGTGCCTGTTGCAGCCCGGCGTCTTGGGATACTTTGAGTTCAACGCTTCTCCCCAGCCCCCCGGCTACCTGACCTTCTTCGCTTCAGCGCTGCACTCCTTAAACAAAGGTTGGTGACGGGGCCGCCCTTTTGGCTGTGGCCTTCCTGGCTTTTCACTCTTGTGGGAGACGAGGGTCGGAATGGCCTTGATGGAGTCTGGGCTGCTGCAGCACTTCAGGTGTGGCTTGCTGTGTCCGGAGGGGGCAAGCGCTGCTTTCCAGGAGGTTCCATTTTCTGGCCTCCATGGCAACAGAAGCAACCTAGGCGACAAAAAGTGCAGCTGGATGCTCACTCCTGGGGGCGGGGGCGGGGGGAGGGTTGGGAACAGTTTTCTGCAGGGACTTCTTGTTAACCCTGTTTGAACCTGAAGACAGGCAGCAGCTCTTATGACTGCTTCCAGCCTGGCCAAGGGAGGGCAATAGTGAAGCTTAGGTAGAATCTGCCCGTCCTGATTTGTCCAATGGGTCTTTCTGGTGGCTCTCAGGCACCCCGCAGCCTTCTGGCTCCACGACAGGCGGAGAGCAGAGGCTGGGGAGGCCCCATGCTTTCCAGTTGGCTGCTGCGGTGGCTACACCAGTCGCAGATTTGGCCAGGAGTCACAGCAGACAGGAAAGCCACCTCTCTGGGTGCGTCTACTCCTTGAAAAGTGCCCTCCTGCTGCTGCTGAGAAGCCTCCCGGGAAAAGCCAGCAACGAAGGGGAGGGTTCTTCCCTCCCCCCTCTGCCCAATTTTGAAATTATGGTTTTATGTTTTTCAAAGTAGACCAGTTAAATTAGGCAAGGGAGGAAGAAGAGGGAGCAAGTATCACCGGGCGTTGCAGTCGCTGCTTCTGTTTTGAGTGTCTGCCTGCCTGAGCAGAGATTGTAGTTGGCGGCTTTTGTCTCTCGCCACCAGAGGGAGCCAGCTGGAAATGAGAAAAGCCAGCTGTGGCTTTCCTTACGGGATCCCTGATATATTCTGACAGATTACCTGGGAACCATTCACTTTGGGGTGATCACCGATAGGCTGCTTGCCAAGGAAATCGCGCTGACCGACTCGGGCACCATCTACTTGCATAGGCACGTCAACGCATCCCTTGTGAGTGTTGCCGTCCAAGGTCTCAGCCCGAAAGAAAGCCAGCGGAGCCCCAGCAGCCCACAAGAGATCCTCCTGCTTGGCTTGAAGTGCTGCCTTCTCCCGCGGGCCCCAGCCCCGACCAGCCCCAGCAGCACTTTTGCTAAGCAAAGGCGGCGCCTAAAGGAACGCAGCTCTCTCCCTCTGGAGGTGGTTTCACCCAATCCATAATCCCGTTCTGCTCAGCAGTTCCCGGGCTCGGAGCTGTGCCTTCCCTGGGACCTCCTGTGTCGGGTACAATTTCCCGGGTGATCCTACTGGGAATCGACCCGGCCCCTTGTATCAGCCACAGAAAAGCTTCCTCCTTGCATTAGCTTCTTGGGGCCCTTGCAAGGTGTCGTGGGCAGACCAGGGTGCAAGAGGTGGGTGGTGGGAGCATCTGCCGAGGGGGCTCTGCTTCCCGTCAGGTGGCCGGTCCAGCTGCTTGTTCTGTGAGAACCGACTCTCTCCCCTCTTAGCTGTATCCTCACGAAACCCTGAACTTCACTGCTGAGAACGTCTGGAAGTGGGCCCTGGAGAATCGGGAGACCTTCCTTCGCTGGCTGCGACCTCACGGGGGGAAGAGCCTCCTGCTGAACAAGGAGCTGAAGAAGGGACCGGCTCTTCTCCTCTTCCTGCCCTTCGATCCGCTGGCTGAGAGCCACCCCCTCCTGGATGAGGTGAGGGAGGGCTGCCCTGGACCGGTTCTTGGTGGCACAGCTGCCCCTTCTGGGCATGCCCCCAAGCAGGGTCACCCTTGGGGAATCTGCGGTTCAGAAATTTGGGGTCCAAGCCATTTTTTGGCCAGGCAACCCAGAACAAGCCCAAGGAGGAGAGGAGGAGGAGGCCTGGCTGCTGACCAGCTTAGATGTCCTTTGGGATCCTATGCCCTGCCACAGCCATTGAGCCCTCGTGCTGCCAGGGCTGTGTCTGCGGCAGGAAGGTTCCCCGGTAGGGGCAGAGTTTATGGTTTGCTCTCCTGTTCTTTTCTTTAGATCTCCAAACTGGCTTTAGAGTACAAGAGCTGCAACCGAGGCCAGCAAGAGAACATGGAGCCCCAGTCTCTGGAAGGGGGGGACCCCCTCCCCACAGCTGAAGCTGCCTCCAGCCCCCCCTGCTGCAACACGGTGTTGCTGCCCGCCCAGTGGCATGGCCTGTCCCGGACCCACAACGTCTGCGAGCTGTGCGTCAACCAGACGGGTGGGGTGCAGCCCAGCCCCCTGGTGCGTCTGCGCTGCAGCTTCGTGGCCATCAAGGCCGCCGTGGACTCCTACCTCAAGGAGCAGGCCTCCTTCCACGTCAAATCCGAAACGGTTTCCTGGTGCAGCCACTTCCTCAGCTTCTACAGCCCTTTCAGCTCCTACACCGCCTGCTGCAGGACGGTGAACAGGGACCTGCAGGACTTGGGCAGGGCGGAAGGGGCCTCTTTCCACCCACGGGACGTCTCCCTCGCTCCCCTCGGAGAGAGCCCATCGAAGGAGGAGGAGCAGGCCGGCCTCTCTGGTCTTGGCTGCAGGACCAACAAGACCCTCAACCTCTATCTGCTGGACTCCAACCTCTTCTGGATGTATGCGGAGAGGCTGGGGGCTGCTGGTTCTCCCCCAGCGAAGGAGTTCGCTGCCATCGTGGACCTCCAAGAAGAGGTGCATTACGTCCTGGGCCAGAAACGGGCCCTCTTCAGAGCCAGCCTGGGTACGGCCTGCTGCTGCCCCTCCACCGGCTCCACCTTCGTGATGGGGGCGGCGGGAGGAGGATAATAATTTTGCCCAGGAAATGCTGCAATTTCTCTCCTTTCCTGCAAACCTTTGAGGCTGTGCAAAATCCCGAGGAGACCCAGAGCAGATCTCTTGACCCACTGACCTCTTCCTTGCAGAAAGCTTCATCCACAACTACACTGTCCCGTACAGCCCCTTGAAGAGGCATCTTGTCGGTGACCCCAGGCCCAGGCAGACCCGCCTGCAGCAGCACCTGGTTCAGGAAATCACCACCAGCACTTTCCACGAGCTGATACTGAGAAGCCCAAAGGTGAGGCTGGCGTGATGCCCAGAGCTTGTTCTGGGGGCTGCTTTGCATCCCAGCTGCTTTAGGGGTTGGGGAAGGCTGCCAGGACATTCCCATTGAGGGATTTGCCTTTTGGCCAAGGCCCTTGGGAGGGGCTGCCTCCGCCCTCCCATGAAAGGTTGGGATGACCGTCTCGTGACCTGCCTCTCCCCATCCACCCCGCCCCCCACAGGCTGTCCTGCTGCTCTATTACGCCCCCTGGTGCGGCTTCTGTGCCTCTCTCAGCCACATCTTCATCCAGCTGGCTCGGATTCTGCCCCCCAAACGCTTCATGGTGGCCAGGTAGGCAGGCGCCTCCTTGCTGCTCCTGGAATCCGAGGGGATCGTTTCCTGGCACCCTCTGCACCTTTGGGGGTCCCAATGCCACTTTGGAGCCCAGGAAGCTGCGAGGGCCAATGGGGCTGGGCCCCAGCCTGGCTTTTCTGTCTGCAGCCGAGGCCCCTCCAGCCTATTCCTGGCCGTCCCCGCTAGGAAAGTGACAGGAAGCGTCTCCTGGGGTGCCTCCGCCCCCCCTTCCTCTCATGCCTTTTGAGGGAGGCATCTGGGGTGACCCCTAATCAGCAGGTGCTCTGCGGGGCTCAGTGGCCAGAGGAGAGGTGCTCTCTAAAGGGGGTTTCTCCGGTTGTTTTGCTCCTGTTTGCCAGGTGGGATCTGAATGCTGGAGGAACAAGTCCCAGTTATATTTAAATCCAAATAAAGCCATTTTTCTGTTTTTTGTGTGTCAGAGATTTTGAGGAGAGCTTGCTGATTGGCGCCCCTGGCCAGTTGCTCTTCCCTGGGAACAAGGGTCTCTTTGGGACGCCCCTCTACCAAAGCCTCCCGCCTGTCACCCCCCTCCCTGTTTTAATAGGATTGACGTTTCTCAGAATGACCTCCCCTGGGAATTCATGACGGACCACCTACCCAACATCCTCTTTTTTCCTCATGATCGGCAAGTAATACATTTTTGCATCTGGATTGTGAGGTTTAAGTAAAATATATGTATAATATGGGAAGGAAACTTAATTGCGATAATACTATGTTGGATTAAGTCTCGAGTATAAGCCTTGATTATCAGAGAAAAAATGTATTGCAATTGTACAAGCAGGATAACTGAAGATAAAACAGAAAGCAGAATCCCAGGCTCAAAAATTCATGAAAACACTATATATAGTTCACACCCTAGTTTTATAAATCATTAGCATAAAATACTGGGGTTTTTTTTCAGAAAGCAGAATTTCAATGCAAGAAGAAACCAATTTGTATCTGAAAGGGCTGCTTTTTTGTTGTTCTTGCCTCCAAGTTACTGTCGATTTCTGGATGAGCAGTTTTCTTGGCAAGGCTCCTTCCTAGGGTTGAGAGAACTGGCCCAAGTCTTGGCAGAATTGGAACTCATAGTCCCCTGGTTAAACAAACCGGGTCTGGATAATCGAGCCACTCCTTAGTCCTTGGCCTGATGTCACAGGCCCCATGGCATTGGAAGTAGGCCAGAACTCCTTTCTCCAGCAAAGTGAAGTGGCCATGAAGTGGGTGAGCAGGTTGCCCGAGTGGAAACCCAAAGTAAGGATTTCCTGCTCGTTTCTTCCCACACCTGGTTTCAAGATTAAATGGTGATATTCTAAGGCCATGAGCTCCCTAAATGAGGCCTCCACAACCTGCACAGAGCACAGGAGACAACTGGGGGGCAGAGGTTGCTTCTCCCCCCATTACAGTAATCTGAATGGGAAAACAGACCGACTTTCAGCTGCAATTAATTGTTGCCTCTGAAGAAAAGAATGGTGCAAATGCTCCCTTGTCTCCACTTGTGTTTTGCACCTTGGTGCACTTCCTGGCACGGTGCATCTCGAGAGCAGCTCAAGGGCGGTTTGGAATTTGCCCAGACCCAGAAAGGTCTAAGAAATCAGGCTGATGCAATTGGAAGCATCAGAGCCATGTTTCCTTTCCATTCGGGTTGGAAAATCAGGTTGGATTTTCAGCTGTTGCGAAGTTGTAAGGAGCACAGGCCCAGCCTGATTGTGCTTGGACCTGCAAAGAGGAGGGATCCAGGACTTGCCAGCTGGGATCTTGGACCAGATATTGGGCAGGAGGAACAGCTGCTCTGCCGGTTTTCTCAGGATTTCACAGCTGCTGCCGCCGCCCAGAGCCTGCATTTCCTGCCCTTCTGCTCCTGGGATAGAAACTGGCAGAGCAGCTCCCTGCCTGCCGTCTCCAAATCCTTGGGTAGATTCTTGGGAGTCTTACAGTGGGCCCCGAGATCAGCACCAGAAGCTGATTTTCTCCAAGTCAGGGATCCCCTCTCACTGCCCTAACTTAAAGGCTCCCTGGGAGGGACATGCCAAAAGGGTTCAGTCGCTTTCTTAACCCAGGCAAAGAGGGCTTCTCATCAGCAGAAGGTTGTCCAGAAGAGATTGGACAGGGTTTCCTGATTGGCCAGAGGGTTGGACTAGAAGACCTCCAAGGTCCCTTCCAACTCTCTTATTCCACCATTGACCCTGCTGTGCCCAGAAAGGCTCACCCCTCTCTTTGCTCTCCTAGGAAGGACCAGAGCTCCAAGTTCCCTGCGACTTCCCTGATTAGCATGCCCAACCTTCTGAAATTCATCCTCTACTGCTCCAGCCCATCCTTTCCGGCTGCGGGTTGGGGGCCCGGCCTCTGGCAAGAGACCAACCTCCAGCAGGCACGCATTGCCCACCTGGAAAAGGAGATCAGGCTGCTGAAGGCAGAGATCCAGGCCCTGCACCAGGCCCAGGGGCAGCTGCAGGGGCAGCTGTCTGAAACCCGGAGCGAGAGCCAGCGGCTGCAGCGAGAGACCCACGCCCTGAAGCAGCAGCAGAGCCACCAGGAGCAGCTGCAGGGACTGTGCAGCCAGAGGACCTGGCAGCTGGAGGACATGGCTGAGAAGCTGCGGAAGCTGGCCGAGGCCTCAGAGACCCTCCTGACCGAGAACGCCTTCCTGAAAGTCTTGCTCGCCATTGCAGAGAAGCACCGGGCAGCAGAATCGGGCCCAGAACACAGCCCTCCCCCCGAGGACACCACAGGCCTCCTGTCCCCCGGGCGTGGCCACTTCCCCCAGGTGGAAAAGGAAGGGGCTGCCCCGCTGGACTCCAGGGTCCCTGCAGAGCACAGCAAGGAGAATTGGACCGAGTAGCTCTGCTGAATCTGGGATGGCAAGCAAGCAAGCCAGCCAGCTGAGTCTGGAGCCTTTATTGAAGTGTCCCTAGAAAGCCTCCCTCCTCTCTTTTGCTGGACTAGGGAGGCGGGAGGGGGCTGTTTTTTAAGAGACTCGTGGACCCAGCGTGGCAGATTTCGGGATTTGTGAAATTGTCAAATTGCAGGGATTGTTCTTTGCACTTTAAAATTGCACTAATTTGATAGATTTTGTATCAGTTTAACCTAAATTAAACAATTTGGAGGGTGGCCAGATGAGGCTTCTCTTTCCCCACCGATAAACAAGGCAAGATGATTCCATTGGGGCTAAAGCACAAAATGTTCAACCTGGTTACCTTCCAGATTGGTGTTTAAAGAACTTCCAGGAGGGTCACTTGTACGGTTAAGGAATGGGGACAGCAAGGCTTCCACCCACCATGTCCCCCTTCTCTGCCCCTTGCGGCTGGGGGAGCCTCTGCCGGGCCTGACCTGCTCTGGGAGAATGAAGCGGCTGGGGGGGGAGGAGTGATGAGAGGCCATCAGTGGCAAGCAACACTGAAGCAGTTGGGGGCAACCGGATGGGGGCCTCCAAACTGCTGGCCATGAACAGAGGGAGCTCCAGGCAAAGCTGTGCAACAGCCCCCCCGCCCCCCCCCATTTCAGCAGAGGGGCTGAAATGCAGAGTTCTAAGCTGCTCCCCCTTGCAGTGCGTTGCTTAAGCCAGAGAAAGGAAGGAAGGAAGGGGGATGTTGCCAAGCATCAGGGTCTGCCTGGTGCTTGGCCGGGAATTCCCAGAAGCCCCTTGAAGAGGGTGGGTTTAGCTACAAAAATACACTCACTGGGAACTCTGCATGAGAGGAACAAGAGCAAAGCCCCCAGGCCCACCCTGAAGAATGGAACTCAGTGCATCCGCAGGCAAGGAGGGGCCTTTCCGCCCTTTGGCTGCACTCCCAGCCTCTCAGCAGCCTTCTGACTGCACCCCAAAGGGAAAGCCGTCGTCACTGGCTGTTGAGGGAGGGGGGGCTGCTGTTGCTTTCAGCAATCGGAAATGCCTACTCCCCCGAGACCCCCCCTTACTTCAGGGAGAGCAGACTACCATCGTTCCTGGGCCCTCAGGGAAGCAGGTCCCGTCTGCACATTGAAGCACACTGGTGAAGCAGCTGTCCAGAACTGCAGCATTTTGTAGCCACAACTGCCGGTACCAGCAACGATCTTCTGTCCTGGAACACGAGGTGCAAGTCCAACATCCCCCTCCCCCGGATGGTTTTGGGGTAACCCCTGCAGGAGTCATGCAGCGTCTCCTATATCCAAGTATGGCTCACAGCCGGCATCTTGCTCCTTCCCAGTTCCTGGAGAGGCTCCCCAGGCACTGCAGCGGCTCACATTATGTCCTCAGGGCTCAGTGGGCAATTCAAGTAGCAGGATGAGTGGGGCTCACGCTGCGCCTCCACCTGTCCATGGCTGGCAACAGACCTTGTGCCGGAGCACATGCCCCGGAGCAAGGAGGGTCGTCTTCCCTGGCAGGCATGGCTGCCAGTGCCCAAACGGTGGTGGGTGCAGCCCTGTTTCCTTCACAGTATCCGTGGATTTGCAGCCAGCGCAAATCCCGCTAGCCGTGTGCCTTGGGGCCACCGGGGCTGAGCTTGGCCTTCCTCTCCGTGCAAGGTCCCCGGGCAGAGTACTGGACCAGGAGGAAGGGCTCCTTGGTTTCGCCTTCGCCCACGATGCTCTCCTCGTCCTCTGACTGACTGATCCGCTGGAGGCGCAGGTAGCACCAGCAGCCCAGAATCAGGGCGCCCAGGGCCGCGATGGCGATGAGGATGACGATGACTGTCACCACCCCCGTGGTTGGGCTGTGGTCCATGATGGACATGGCGAGTGGCCGTAAAGGGACCCTGGGCCCTGCTGGGGAAAGCTGCTGGCGAGAGGAAGGGGCTCAGCGCCTGCAGAGAGAGAAAGAAACGGTGAGGGCAGGAAGCGGGACTGCACCCCAAGGAGCCCAGGCCTGCTTCTGCTGCACGCCGGGGGCCCAGGAGCCAGAGCGGAAGGGAGGCGCCTTCCCCGGGTGTCACACCAAAGTCCCGGGCTCCTTCCGCCCCAAGCAGGCACTTCTAGGCCAGACTGCCGACTCTGCCTCTTCCCCCGGCAGGGTCAGAGAAGGCGAGGCTGGGCCAGCCGGAAACAGGCTCCGGTCTCCCAGCGGTTGAGCGGGCATTGCCAGGCAGGGAAGGCGCCCGGGGTGGGATCGCGGGGGCGGCGACTTCAGCGCTCGACTCCGCTGCTGAAAGGCCCACGATGACAGGCAGCGGCTGCGCCCCTCGGCCTCGCTTCCCTCCGCCGCCTCCCTTGGCAGGAAAGGCCGAAGCGGAGACGGGAAGGGGGCAAGTCCAGCGGCTCCTTCTCCTCGGTGGAGGGCAGAGAGCACGTGAGGTCGCAGGCCCGGGCCAACCCCTCCCCCCCCCCCGCCTGGCTCGGCCCGCCCTCCGAGCCCGGGATCGGGGAGCAGCTGCGCTGGAGCGGCCGAGCCGAGTGCGTCACGGGCTCCGGGGCAAAGACGCGCACTCGCCGCAGCCGAACAAAGGAGGCCGTCGCGGCCCCCTCCCAACTGCCAGGCGACACGGCCATCGGGCGGAAGGGCTCGGCCGAAGCCGAGGGGCGGGCCCGGCGCAGCAGCCTCCCTTTGTCCGCCCAGCGCGGGCAGGCGCTGTTGCAGGGCCCCCTCCCCCCGCCCCAGGCTCGGCGCGCGGCAGCGAGAAGCGGGGACCGGGGGACCGTCGGCCGCAGCCTCGAGAAGCCCCGGCGGCCCCGGCCCTGCAGCTCACCAGGGAGGCGGCGCTTCCGGCCGGGGAGACGTCGAGCTGGAGCCACCGGCCGCCGTCCTCCTCCTCCTCCTCCTCCTCGCCCGGGCCCTCGCGCGCCGCAGCCCCCACCCAGTCACCATGCCGGAGCCGCGGAGCGCCCGCACTGGCGTTCGCCGCCTCGGCGCAGCCTTATAAGGAGCGGCGGCGGCCAATCATCGCGGGCGTTGGAGCCCGTTTGGCAACGGCGGGGCGGGGGCGGAGGAGGCGCTGAAGGGCTGGGGCCGTCCCGGGCGCGCGCTGCTCTCCGGCCCCGGCGGCTCCCTCGCCGCGTCGCGCCTCCCGAGTGGGCTGCAGCTCAGCCCCGGTGGAGTCCATCGGGAGCTCCGCCGCAGTTCGGGCGCTCTGAGCTTCCCCGGTGCCTGTCCTCCTGTGGATCTCCTGCCCGTGAGGCCCCCAGCACCGTCTCCCTCTCTCTCTCGACCTGGCGGAGTCCAGAGCTTCCTGACCATCCTCCGCTCCCTCTTCCTACGGTCTCTCAGGAAAAGCGTGATGAGAAGAAAGGATGTGAACTGAAGGCAGCCCCAGCCCGACCCCCCACCCCACCCCCACCCCACCCCGGGCAGGGGATGTTCAGGGCAGGGGTCCCACAGGCCCAGGGCAAAGCGGAGCCCGGTCAGAGGCCGAGGTCCTCCTTCCAGTGGGGTCCATCCCCTCCTCCCTCCCTTGATGGGTTTCACTTTCCAAGACACCTTGGAATAATTTGAACCAGGCAGGAAAACTGGCTGGCTGTGCCACATCTTCCCCCTAACAAGCCCTGGCTGCTTTCTGAAGCCATCTTTGCTCCAGGCCCTCCATCTGCTCCAGAGGCAGCAACAGCAAGGAAGGAAGCTTTCCTGGAGGGTCCCACAGATCAAGGCAAAGGCTCCCTCTGGTATTCCGAGCTAACCTCCAGTAGGACGAGTGCAAGAACCCCCTTCCCACTGCAGCTCCCCGTGGAACTTATCCCAGGGAGCTTCCAGTGCTGGAGGGCATCTCAAAGCTGGGAGGTGCAGAGTCAGGGCTGACCAAGGTGAGCTGCTCAACCCCTTTGCAAGCTGATGGCCACCTGGGCCCAACCATCCAGCTTCATAGCTATGGCTCTTCTTCATATCCTTTCTATGCTCAATGGTTCCTCTTTCTGGCTGTGCCAGTCTCTGCCCAGGGAGGCTCTGTGGAACATTGGAGAAAAGCTGCTTCCTTGTTCTACTGGTTTGCACCACGTGAGGTCAGAAGCCTCCCTTGCTCTGGTAAATGCTGTACGTTGCATTAGTGATGGACCAAATCAGATCCAAAGGTAGAGAGAGATCATAAATAACTCACCAACCTCACCTGTATTTAGCTACAGGCGGTCAAGGCATCTTCTGTGATGTATTTATTAGTGGCTTGTTTGCTAGTCCCTCCTTGACTTAGAATGTTAATAATGTCGGCAGCTTCTCATTAGAATGCTTTCTTGTGGCAGTTTCTTGAACAGAAACTGTATTTTAATTTCTCTGCCTTGTAAAAGCAGCAGAGATTTTACTGCTTTCAGCAGCTTTATATTTAGAAAATTCCTGATGTGGAACTGATTCTGCAATGCAGAAAGAGGATTTCTCATTTCACAGGTTTCAGGAGAATATTCTTAATCAGCAAGCATTGGCCTTTATTTCTCTCAGCTCCTCTCCCTGACTCACTGGGGACCCCAAAGGTATCAGGGCTGCCATTGTCAACTCAACAGAGCGAGTACAGTGCTTAGATTTTCATCCTGGTCTGGTTTCCCAAAGCAGATTCCAACAGGTTTATTGCCCAGGATTAGGAAGTCACATTGTGCTGTCCCAGCCAGTCTATGGAAATTGGTTAGTTACTTAGAATATTTTAGATTACTTTATTGGCCAAGTGTGATTGGACACACAAGGTACTTGTCTTGGTGTATACATAAAGAAAAGGAACATTCGTTAAGAATCAAGAATCATAATGTACAACACTTAATGATAGTCATAGGGTACAATCAACATCAAATCATACTAGGAGACAGTTTGTTTAACAGAGTGATGGCTTTCAGGAAAAAACTGTTCTTGTGTCTAGTTGTTCTGGTGTGCAGTGCTCTATAGCGTCGTTTTGAGGGAAGGAGTTGAAACAGTTTATGTCCAGGATGTGAGGGGTCTGTAAATATTTTTTATTACTTAGGATTGTGTCCCCTTAAGGGAATGCATGATGGGAAATGTAGTTAAAGGTATCCTGGGAAATGTACTTCATGTCACGTGGCCACATCTGTAATCCTGATTGGCCACTAAATTGACCCTCGAAGGGTTGAAGGAGGTTGCCCTCCATTCTTATCTGCACTCATGGACTGATAACATCTTTCTATCGCTATGTGATGGGTTGGGAAAAGAACCATTTTTTACTTTCTTGTCTGTCTCATGCACATAGGTGGATTTGTGGCTGTGCAGATGCAGATAGACAATCCCACAAAACATCCATAACAAAGTACATTTATTGGTACATCAGGTATCCTCATGACTCACATTTGTGATGAAGCTCTTCTATAACGACCAATCCTTTGTATATCAGCATGCAGATAAAAAATGGTTCTTTTCCCAACTTGTCCCTTGCCCAGGAATTGCCCTCTCTGGAGTGGGAGGGTGACTTGGTGCTGTCCTTGGTCCTTATCCCTGGAAAGAAGTGGTCACCGAAGGGAGTCAGCTTCTGCTTTGGGACGGAAGGGGAGACAACTTGGTTTTTGCTTCAACAGGATACCTGGGTTGACTTCATCCGTATTTCCTGTCTCTAAGAGACAGAGAACAGAGTCTCAGCTGACAAACTGATGGTTCTCCCTGCTTTCTTCAAAAAAGGATTGTAGGTGGTCATTCTGAAATTGGTCAGGCAAATCTAGTGCTTAAACCAGGAGCCTCTAAATCCAGAAAGATGTTATTGCAAACAGATGGAACTGCCATGATGTAATTTGGAGTTGTGCCCATGGCAGGATTGGTTGTAAGCAAAAGTGGCTTTTTGCCCAGGGAAGCCGTGCTCAGTAGCTTGTCTTCCACCCACTCACCCGTCTTCAGGTATTGTGCTGGTCACTATCCTCCATTAAGGCCTCTTGATGTTGTTTCGAAGGAACGTGCGGCATTTGCCACGGCTCTGCTTGCTACGGGAAGGACCATCGCTTCCTGCACACGCTTTGCAGCTGATCCAGGAGGAGCAGTTTGCACTGCCTACATGCTCAGACCTTCTGCAAACCCATCTAAGAAGGAGGTCCACCCCATTTTTAGAATAATTTCCTGGCCGCCTTTGGGACCCTCCAAAGTTTGTGGGATTTTTGTCAAAATCCTGGTCCTACTAGATCTCTCGGCGGCTTTTGATACTGTCGACCACAGTATACTATTGCAGCGGCTGGGGGGGTTGGGGGTGGGGGGCACTGTTTTGCAGTGGTTCTCCTCCTTCCTTTCCGGCCATTCGCAATTTGTGTTGGCAGGGGGGCAGAGATCGGCCCCGAGGCCCCTGATTTGCGGGGTTCCTCAGAGGTCGGGGCTCTCGCCCCTTCTGTTCAACATTTATATGAAGCTGCTGGGTGAGATCATCCGTGGCTGTGGGGTAGAATTCCATCAGTACGCTGATGACATCCAGCTGCACATTTCTACCCCGGGCCACCCTGATGAAGCCATCGAAGTGATGGCCCGGTGCCTGGAGGCCATGCGGTGTTGGATGAGGTGGAACAGGCTTCAGCTCAACCCATCTAAGACCGAGTGGCTGTGCTTCCCGGCACCCCGATACAGCCAGCTGGCTGTGGGGGGGGGAAATTCTTGCCCCCACAGAGAGGGCGCGCAATCTGGGTGTCCTCCTGGATGTACGGCTGTCATTGGATGACCATGTGGCGGCCGTCGCCAAGGGGGCTTTTGGTCAGGTCCGTAGGATGTACCAGTTGTGCCCTTTCTGGATCGGGGTGCACTTCGCACGGTCACCTCCGCCCTCGTAATCTCCCACCTAGACTATGCCAATGCTCTCTACATGGGGCTCCCCTTGAAGAGCACCCAGAGGCTCCAGCTGGTGCAGAATGCGTCCATGCAGGTGGTGTTGGGGGCTCCTCGGGGCTCCCATGTCACGCCGCTCTTGCGCGAGCTGCATTGGCTCCCAGTGGTCCTCCGGGTACGCTTCAAGGTATTAGTCACAATCTTTAAAGCGCTCCATGGCTTGGGGCTGGGGTATCTACGGGACCGCCTCCTGCCATTATCGGCCTCCCGCCGGCCAATACGCTCCCATAGAGTGGATCTCCTCGGGGTGCTGCCGGCTGGACGGCTGGCGACCCCGAGGGTGCGGGCCTTCTCGTTGGGGGCACCCTCCCTCTGGAATGAATTAACCCTGGAGATGAGGACCATCCCTGATCTCCTGACCTTCCGGGGGGCTGTGAAAACTCATCTATTTCGCCAAGCCGGTCTGGCCTAGGGTTCTCTTAGGGTTTTTACTCTGGTTTTATTTGGTTTTTAGTCTTTTTAATTCCTTTTATATGTTTTTATCTTTCAGCCACTATATTTGATTTTAATTGTTTTAATTTTGTATTGTTGTTGTATTTTTAATCAGCTGTACACCGCCCTGAGTCCTGTCAGGGAAATAGGGCGGTATATAAGTTTAATTAAATAAATAAGTAAATAAGTAAGTAAATAAATAAATAAATAAATAAATAAATAAAGTCTTCTCATTCTTTCTCAAAGGATTGGCTTGTTTGCTTCCTGGGGAAGACTCTTTACTTTTTGGTTAACATTGTCAGATTATATTATATTTTTATACTAAGCTATTTTTTCATGCACTGCTACTATGGAAGAAACTTAGTGTGGCATATTTAAAATAACAAAGGGGGGTGGGATGGGGGGAGACTAAAGCTGCACATGTCTCCACTCTTGGCAGAGAATACCAGGCAGCAATGAAGAGAAAGGGAGTCATACAAAATCCAGTTTTGTACGTAACAGCATCACACAAACGATGACCCTGGACACCCTTACTCCATAAGTATTTCTCCGCCCTTATTGCGTCAGCAGAAAATCGGCCTGCCGCCCTGTTTAGAGTGACCCGCTCTCTACTTGAACAGAGAGCGCGGGATGACCTCTTGCAGGGTCGGGTGGAGGAGTTTTCCCGATTTCTGCATGATAAAATCGCTCAGATTCGGGAGGGGCTCGACTCCAATTGGATGGTCCCGGGGGAGGTGTCCGGGGCAGGTCTTGTGTTATCTGGGGGGAGTTCGATCCTGTGACCGCCGAGGGTGTGGACAGGTTGCTGGGGGGTCTGAATGCCACCACCTGTTTATTGGACCCGTGCCCTTCCTGGCTGGTTTCGGCCACCAGGGAGACGACACAAGGCTGGCTCCAGGGGATTATCAACGCTTCTTTGAGAGAGGGGGTGCTCCCTACCGCCCTGAAGGCGGCGGTGGTGCGCCCCCTCCTCAAGAAGCCTTCCCTGGACCCAGCTATTTTAAACAACTATCGTCCAGTCTCCAACCTTCCCTTTGTGGCGAAGGTTGTTGAGAGTGTGGTGGCACGTCAGCTTCCCCAGTACCTGGAGGAAGCTACTTACCTCGATCCGTTCCAATCGGGCTTCAGGCCTGGACATGGCACTGAGACGGCATTGGTCGCGTTGGTTGATGATCTCTGGAGGGCTCGTGACAGAGGGTTCTCCTCTGTCCTGGTCCTATTAGACCTCTCGGCGGCTTTCGATACTATCGACCATAGTATCTTGTTGCGACGGTTGGAGGGGTTGGGGATTGGTGGAACCGTCCTTCGATGGTTCTCCTCCTTCCTCTCCAACTGTTCGCAATTCGTGTTGGCGGGGGGGGGAGAGGTCCACCTCTAGGCCCCTGGTTTGTGGGGTGCCTCAGGGGTCGGTCCTCTCTCCCCTCTTGTTCAACATTTACATGAAGCCGCTGGGTGAGATCATCTGTGGTCTTGGAGTGAGGTGTCATCTGTATGCAGATGACACCCAGTTGTACATCTCCACTCCGGACCACCCCAACGATGCTGTGGGGGCTATGTCTAGGTGCCTGGAGGCCGTGCGGGATTGGATGGGTGGGAACAGGCTTCGGCTCAACCCATCCAAGACCGAGTGGCTGTGGTTTCCGGCGCCCCGATATAGCCAGCTGACACCTTCGCTGGCTATTGGGGAAGTTCTGCCCCCCACAGAGAGGGCTCGCAACCTGGGAGTCCTCCTGGATGTACGACTATCACTTGAACATCATATCGCGGCCGTCTCCAGGGGGGCGTTTCATCAGATCCGTCGGATCTACCGGTTGTGGCCCTTCCTGGATCGGGACGCCTTGCGCACGGTCACTCAGGCCCTTGTCACCTCTCGCCTGGACTATTGTAATGCCCTCTACATGGGGCTCCCCGCGGGGAGCATCCGGAGACTCCAGCTGGTGCAAAATGCAGCCGCGCGGGTGATCATGGGGGCGTCACGTAGCGCCCATGTGACGCCTCTCCTGCGCGAGCTGCATTGGTTGCCGGTGGCTCTCCGGGTTCGCTTTAAGGTTCTAGTTTTGACCTTTAGGGCGACCCATGGCATGGGACCAGGTTACCTCCAGGACCACATTCTGCCAGTGATCTCCAACAGGCCGGTGCGTTCCCATAGAGAGGGTCTGCTCCGGGTGCCGTTGGCCGCTATGTGTCGTCTGGCGGCACCGAGGAGTAGGGCCTTCTCTGTGGGTGCCCCCGCCCTCTGGAATACTCTGCCACCGGAGTTCCGTACCGGCACGGACCTGGGGGCCTTCAGGCGCGCGTTGAAGACCTGGCTCTTTGAGCAGGCTGGCCTGGGCTGAGATGGTTTTAATTCGGTCTCCATTTCATTTAATTTTAAATTGGGGTTTTAAGGATGGAGGTGGGGTCTTTAGTTTATTAACCAGCCGATATTAATTTAATACTTTTTTAACTTTTGTATTTTCTGTGGGGTTTTAGATGGGCTGTACACCGCCCTGAGTCCCTCGGGAGAAGGGCGGTATATAAATTGAATAAATAAATAAATAAATAAATAATAAAATAAACAGACCTAACTGAAGACGTTTCCTGGCCTCTTTGCTTTTTCCTGTAATGGAAGCTTAAATTATTTATATTTTCTCTCCAGCAGAGCAGACTGGGAAGAATTCCCCCTCTGCATCCAACTTCTTGGTGCAGCTGGGAAACCAACATGGCTTGTGGGGGGAGCCTTCCTTTGAGAGGGGAGGCGAGGAAGCTGCTCCTGGCCCCAAAGGGTTGGGGCTTCACAACTGTTGGAGCAAGAGAGCCCTCAACTGCCTCCCCATGATCTCTTGCGCAGGAAACTGCAGGCAGAGTATTTTTAGAGATGTTTGACATGTTACGATGCTCACAAGTAGACCAAGAGTATTTTATCTGCAGGAAATGCAATGGACAGCAAGGAGACACCACAGGTTCTTGGCACATAAATGCTCTTTAGCAAACAGGTAGAGAATGTCAGAAGCCAAGGAAGTGAATTTCACTGACTGAAGTGAATTTCGAGCAGCCCGAGGGAAGATCTGGGAATAAACACCACCCCCTTCAGCCATGCTTTTTCAGTGAGTTCCTGCACAACGTTTACCCGAGTGCTTAGCTGGCGGCAGCTCTCTTGGACGTATCCCTGAAAGCTGAACTGGGCTGAGCCCCTGTGGCCCTGGGGTGGCAGAGCTCTTAGCCTGGGGGGTCCCTTTTGCCTCCCTCTATGTGTTTCTGCAGCAGCAGCAGCATCGGGGCAGAGCTCCCTGACTCAGGATGGAGGTCCCCGCATCACCGCTGACTCTCAGTAAGACCCACCTGGCTTGAAAGGCAGCGCAACCTCTGCCAGAGAGGCAAAGACAACCTTGCCACTGTCTGGAACAGAATTAAGCAAAGACAGTGGCAGAAGGGCCATGTCCCTCTGTTCAATGTAAGGTGGACTAGAGGGTCTTCAGGGGTCCCACCCAACACCACGGGTTTTGGGAGCCAGTTCCTTGTCTCCAGTTTCAGAGAGGAGGGCCATGGGGGGGCGGGCAGAGGAGGCTGCTTGACTCCCATCCTTGCAACCGTCCGGGTGCTCTGGGCCATCTCTTCTTTCTCCTGCGGCCCTTGCAGGACCATCACCACAGCCCCCTCCCCAGTCTTCCCAGTTCAGCATTGTCTTTGGGACCATAACCTGCAGAAGGGGAGATGGGGATGACCCACACTCACCCTTCCCATCCTTCTTTCACGAGGGAGCCTGTGAAACAGCTTGTGATGGGGAGGAGGATTGGCTCCAGGGGCTGCGCAGCCAGGAAAAGAGGAAAACAGGTCAGTTGTCAAGAAAGGGAGGAGGAAGGCAGGAGCTTTAATTAGCCCGATGGTCTTTTTATGGAAGGCTGAGCTCAGCAAAGGAGGGGGGCGAGAGGAGGGGGAGTATAAATGGAAGAACTGAGAGGGGAACGAAGGGGTGGGGGAGGCAGAAATGAAAGCCGGGAAAGGGGGGAATTGTGGGGTGTCATCTAGCTTGCCCCATTTTAAGCCAGACTGTAGCAATGAGATGCTCTTCCCCCTCCCCTGCAGAAGGTGACAAGTTCCAGGAGATCCGGCACATTCAGAAACCTTCTGGTCCTCAAGGGGCCCAGATTGCGGGGATGGCAGCTCTCTGTGCAATACTGGCCACAGAGACACCCTCCCCCCCCCCCCCCCCCGCCCCCCCGTTGGTCCAGCTGAGCCTCGGCTGAGGCTGTCAAAGCAGAGAGGCCACCACGTGCCTCCAGCACATCTCGGGGAGGAACAGAAGGAAGCCTGCGACCCTCTCCCCCCACCTCCCCCGACGGCCATGTCGGTCAGGCCACCCTGCCAAGCAGACGAGGCTGGCTCCGGAACATGCCTAAGGGCAGCAGTGGCTCCCCTCCTGGCCCCTGGGCAATGCCAGCTTGAGTCCGGGTGGGCATGGGTGAAGTGGCCCGGGAGCCTACTGGGCGAACGCTGCCGGCAAAGCCTTGATTGTGCCAGGCCGGAGAGCCTCCTGTCCCCGACGCCTGCCTCCCGGGCCAGCTCCAGGCCCTAGGAAAGGCTCCGGCAGAAAGCCCCTCGCTCGCTCGACGGCTCGCAAAGCCCGACCAGAAGAAGAGCGGAGCAGAGAAGCCGGGCCGGGGGCGCCCTTAGCTCGGTCCGACCCCGGCGCGCCCCTTCCTCTCGGCAGCGCGGCCCAGTCCCCGAGCGGGCGCCCTGGGCGAGCTGGTCGGGCAGCGGCGGCGCCATCTGGGCCGCTTTAACAAGCGCCGCGCGGTCAGGAAGGTTCGGCGGCTCGGCTATCTGGCAAAGCACCTCGGCGGGCTCTTTCTGGGCTTCTTGCCCGGGGCGGCAGCTCGCCAAGCCGGCCGGGAGCCCAGCGAGGAGGGCTGGGGTGTGGCGGGGCGGGCCCTGAAGGCGCAGGAGGGGCTCGGGGCTGGAGGTCCAGCAAGGCGGAAGAGCCCAACGGCGAGCAGATAAAGCGTGCCTGGCGACCGGGAGGTAAGGCGGCTCTCGCCCTCCTCGGCCCCGCGCTGGAGGGCGCGGCCGGCTGGGCCCCTCGGGGGACGGCGGGGAGGACCCGGGAGCTCTGGCTCGGCGGCTTTGGCCCCGCGGTGGGAGAGGCGGCGCCAGCAGCTTTTCCGAAGCGCGGCCGCTGCTCCTTCTCGAAAGCCCTGCCCGGGCCGACCTCCGCCTGCCGGGCGCGTCCGAGCCCCACCGCGGCCGGGGAGTTGCCACCTGCAGTAGCGCCCCGAAGAAGCCCTTGGCAGAAGGGCGAAGCGGGCGTGGCGGGCGGCTTCTGCCGGACTCTCAGTTCGCCTTCCCGGGTGGCCGGTGGCCCCTCGGGGCCGCCGCGGCGCTTCTGCCCCTCCTGCAGGGGGAAGGGAAGGACGGAAGGAGAGGGGTGGCTCCGTCCCCCGGCTGAGGAGCACAAGCGGGAGCCGCTCGGGGAAGGGGGCGGGCTAGAAGGTGGGGGGGGGTTGCAAATGAGGCAGGCTGGCCTTGGGGAAACTCCCCCCTCCACCCAGGGGGTTTGTGCTTGGTTTTGGGAGGAGGGAAGAGAGGCCCCGAGCCCAGGGCAGGCAGCAGGCACAGGCGGCCTCTTTCGATGCTTGGGCCTCAAGCGTTTGGGGGACGTTTGAGTGATGAAGAAGGTAATGGAGAATAAATGCGACCGGAGGCAGGGCGGGGCGGCCATAGCACACGGAATGCTTAGAATCACAGAGTGCAAGGACTGAAGATATTAGAGATCATCTAGTCCAGCCCCTGGCCCATAAAGAGAAGAGGGAAAGCCTTTGTCAGGCGTTCAGATGGACCATCAGCTGAGAGGCATGTCCTCTGTCCCATTATCCTGTGCTTTTCTTTTGAAGCAGTTTCTTTTGAACCCGCATCGGGTTTCCTGGTGGGGCTGGGCATTGAAACTTTCCACTCCTTTATTTATTTATCCATCACATTTATGAAATGACTCTGGTACAGAGTTTAATCATCATCCTGGCATCCTGAAAATTGCTCCACTGGTGAGGCTCATTGGCACAATCACAGCCCGGCTGTGGATTATGGCATCTCCCTGGCAAAGCAGCCCAAAAGGAAAAGGCAGTTTCTCCCTTAATGGGCTCCTGTCCTCTTTCCAGGCCACGTTGCTACAGCAGCCGCCCCCCCCCCCCCAGTCCTAGCACTGCTCGGGACAGTTGACCACTTCCCCACACCCTGGGATGGGGCAGGTGGTCACGGTGGGTGACTATTACTCACATGGGAGGTGACAGTGTAGGGCAACGTTGTGACCCCAGGCCGGTGAGCTTGCTTTGCCCCACAGGCAGTCAAAGGGGCTGCCCTCTGAGGCTGGTATAGCTGTGGTTCCTTCTGACCTCACAAAGGCTGGCTGGGGCCCTCCCCCAGCTTCTTAGGGGCCTGGGCATCTCCAGAGCCATTCTGGGGCCTCAGCAGGTGCGTGTGTTGTCTCTTCCCCTTGAGGAATTCTGACAGCAATTGGCCCCCAGGTCCTGGGCGGGGGGGCTAGTTGCTCCCCTTGCAGAATGGGACCCCTCCCCTCCCATTTTGCAGCTGCTGCCTCCTCTGCCCAGGCCTCTTCGCTGGGGGAGGGAAAGGGGAAGGCTTTAGGTGCCCCAGAAGAGGAAAAGGATGGGGGGGGGACACAGGAGGCCACGGCTGCAGGCAACTGGTGTGCCTGTGAGAGCAAGTGGGGGGGGAGGCTTTGCTTCATTCGAGGAAGTGTTGGCAATCAGGCCAAAAGTCCCGGTTGTGTAACCAGAAGCATTGCAGAATGGCAGCCTGGGGAAAGGCTGTTCCGGCTTCAGCTTCTGGGAATGGCAGGGTGGGGCTGCTAATCAGTTCAGAGGGTGGAGCTTGGAATAAGAGGAGGCCGTGGGAGGCAGAGGGGCTAGGCTTGCCTGCCAAAGGTCTGGTTTGGGGGTCCTTGACCAATCGTCCCTCGGCCCCCGCCTGGCTCTCTGACACCTGCGAGGCCCTTGAAGCCCAGCACGGGGGGGGCGGGGGGCAGCCAAGGTCAGGCCCAGGAGGAAGGCAGCGCTGAGAGCAGTCTGCAAGGACAGCAACCTCTTCTCAAACTCCTTCTGGAGCCCCTTTCAGGGCCGGTGGGGCTGCCCCCTCCCTGCCCCCTCCCTGCCCTCCTGCCACACCCACCCCTCACTTCTAGCAGTTTGGGTTTTCCTCTGGCTGTTCAGACATTGCAGAATCCACTTCCCCAATGAAAAGTTTGAGACCAAGATGGGGGGGAGGTGTGCATCTTTCTCTGAAGTTCTTTTTCTTCTGAATCATCAGAGCCCCCACCCCCTGGAGCACTTTGTTCCTCTTAGGGAACCTGGTGACACCACCTGGTTTTGCCAGCCTTCTCCGGGGCAAAGGAGATCTGGGCTAAGGGCCTGCTCTGGGTGGCAGCATTCTTGGCACAAGAGTGGCAGCCCTGCGAGGTAGGCCAGGCGTTCCAGGAAGGCCTCTCCCCCATCCGGTTCTAGCCAGACCAAGATGGCGTTGGCTTTGTCTTTCTCCTGCCTCCCCCCCATCCCCGGCTGTGCAGATGACTCAGAGCTTAATTGTTTGACCTGTTTTGTAAATATTGTCGGGGGGGGGGGGGAGTTTAATTCCTGGAACAGGAAACAGAGGCCTCTTTCCTGGGAATGCAGACAAGGAGCCTCAGGAGGGGGATGGCCTGGAGTGCAGAGCTCCTCTGGGCAGCTTCTTTTCCCTCTGGGCTGCTCCTCCAAGGGGCGTGGCAAGCTCCCCAGCTTCCTTTTGGCCTCTCTCCTAGAAACATGGCTGCTCCTTCCTCAGCTCCTCCGTCTTATGAAGAATCGGCCAGCATCAGTAATCCAGTCCCGTCTCCCTACCCGCCTGCAGGTGGAATTCCTGCGAAGGGGGCACCGGCCTCTCACCCAGCCCAGCCTCTGTTCCCAGCCCAGCCCTATGGCATGCAACCCCAGCCGGCCCCAGTGATATCTCCAGGTGAGTCCCAGCGGTGCCTGCAGGAGGGGGGGCCGAGAGCTGGTCTTGGGGCATCGCGATGGGCACCCCGGAACCTCCCGCCTCTCCCTCTCCCTCCAGTGCCCCTGCAAACCGTCTACATCCCGGGGCCCCTCGTCTTCTTGGAGCACCCCATGCAAATCTGCTGCCCTGCCTGCAACCAGATGATTGTGACCCGCATCTCGTACCAGCCCGGAGCTCTGGCCTGGCTCTCCTGTGGCGGCCTCGCCCTGGTGGGGTAAGTTGGTCCCCTGGGAAGCAGGGCAGCCCCTCCCCCCGCACAGCTGGAAAGCAGTGGCCACACTCTGCCTCTCCCGCAGGTGCTGGCTGGGTTGCTGCTTGATCCCCTTCTGCGTCGACGCCATGCAGGACGTCCAGCATTTCTGCCCCTGCTGCAACGCCTTCCTGGGCGTCCACAAGCGCCTCTGAGTGGGTCTGGGCCCCCGTGCCGGGAAGCGCAAAGCCCCCTTCGGTTCGCCCACATCCCCCTGGGTCGAGCCTGGCGGGGCCCGTGCAGCCTCTCCTC
Organism: Bungarus multicinctus; assembly: GCA_023653725.1. NCBI lineage: Eukaryota > Metazoa > Chordata > Lepidosauria > Squamata > Elapidae > Bungarus > Bungarus multicinctus. The sequence goes on from CM042842.1 coordinate 447,784, forward strand.
AAGACTTTGGAGCAATGCAGACCACCTCTCGAGCCTTTGCCCCCAACCTCGGCCTGCCACAGCCTGCACAGCAACCTGTGGGAGGAGCGAAAGGACCCCCGGATGCTGCCCCTCTGGGCCCGGCCTCCTCTGCAGGGGGAGCTTGCGGCACCACCTAGAGGCTGACGGCAGGCCGCTTCCAGTGTTTGAGCCAAGCCCTGCAGGCCTCCCACCCTTTCTCTCTGGCACACACCCAGTAATGGAGCCACCGATGTGGGCGGCAGAAACGCCTGCTGCGATGCCAGGGCGAGGTATTCCCTTCGGTCTCAGCGTCTGCCCCAGCCCTCCAAGGGGGAAGAGAGGCCCTGCGGATGCCGTGGAAAGCACAGCGCAGCCTGACCGAGGCTCAAGGGGGCTTCCTGCGGCCAGGGAGCAGGGCCTTTTGTCCTGGGGATTAGTGGGGGGGCAGCAAAGTAGCTGGAGAGGGAGGTGAATCTCTGGAGCACTTTAAAGATGTTGGCTCTGCAAGTCCAACTTTATTCTGATTTGCTTCCAAATGTTAGTCCTGACTCTTTTCAGCTTTTGAAATAAAACTGCCTTGCAAAAAGAAAGAGCTGCAGGCGAGCCTAGTTTTTCCAAAGGGAGAGACCTGGCCCAGCCCTCCTTGCTGGGGGGAAAAAGCGAGGCTGGGCAGCCGCAGGAAGGGCCCGGGGTCTCTGCAGGGAGCAGTGCTTGGGGCGTCTGTGGGGCCGGGGCCAGGCAGCCTAGATCAGGGGCACAACTTCACCTTCAAACGGACTGGTGGAAATGTGGCCCCCCGAGGCCCCCAAGCCGCTTGAGAAGGAACAGAAAGGGTCATGCGCCAACCAAAAACAATTTACTACAAAAATAGCAAAGAAAATTTCAGTCTGCTCAACTTTATAGAGAAATTTATTTACAAAAATTAAATAATTATCTTCTATGAAAAGAGATGTCTAGGGTGTTTTCCCTTAAAAAAAGGTCCACATTATTCAAACAGATGTTTCTAAACTCCCAAGCTGGCCGAGGGCTTTCCTGCACTTAAAATGTGACAAGGCAACGCTGGAAGAGATGCGAAGGCGCCTGGGGGGGGATAGAAATTTTGCATTTTTGCATCATAACAGCATCTGACCTTCTGCAATTCTTGAATGAAACTGCTAAAAACCTGAAAGGGCCCTTTCTGAAACTCCTGCGCCGAACCTACAGCTTCCCTGGATCCTTTTTCCCATCACCAGAATAAGATTAAAATATAGATTTTTGGGTGCAGATGGCAATTCCAGCAAGATTCAAGTCAGGGAAGCCCCTTCTGTGCTCCAAGCAGCCGTGCTCCCCGCCTCCAGCGAGGAGGAAGCAGCAGCTGCTTTATGTCCAGCTCTTTGTGCAAAACAGGAGCGACATCTGTGGATCCCAGCAGATGCTGCCAGCCTACCTGTGCTTTTCCCTGGGCGTGTGTGTGTATGTGTGTGTGTGTGTGTGTGTGAAGGCTGGCTTCACCTGGTCAAACCAAGCCAGCATCTTTGGCCATGTTGCAGAAGACGCCTCTGCTCTCGATGAGGTCAGCAGGAGCCCCGCACTCCACGATTCTGCCTTTCTCCAGGACAATCACCCTAAATGGACAACAGCCCCGTCCATCACCCTCTTCCTTTCCCTCCACCACAAGGGCTGCCCTGGGCCAACCCCTGCCAGCAGTTGATGCCCCCGCAGCCTTACCGCGTGTAGTCCATGATGGTGTTCAAGCGGTGCGCGATTGTCAGGACCGTGCAACCCTCAAACTGCGTCCGGATCGTCGACTGGATGAGGCTGTCCGTCTCAAGGTCTACCGCGGCGGTGGCTTCGTCCAAAACCAGGATTTTGGATTTCCGCAGCAGGGCCCGAGCGAGGCACACCAACTGGCGCTGACCCACACTTGGGAGACAGAAAGGGCAACGTTAGATGCCAAAGGACCAGCGCGCCGGGTGCTTCGTCCTTTGAAAGAAAGCAGGAATTTTGCAAACAGAGGTGATGGGCATCCTTGTGCCCGTTTCCCAGTCACAGGCCAGAATAAGATGCTCTGTATATTGTGTGTGTGTGTGTGTGTGCGTGCGTGCGTGTGTGTGCGTGTGTATCCAGAGCCTGGCTTCTGTTTATCTCAAAACTGACTTTTCACAGCTGCTCCTAAAAGGGTGGGGATGTTTGCCTGGATCTGTTGGACTTCAATCATTTCAGTCGCCTTTTCCGGGCCCCTAGCAAAAACTGCTCCCGATTACAGCCCATATCAGAAACCAATTTCCTTGAATACTTAAGACGCCCTTTTGCAAAAAGGCTGCAGCCAGAAATGGGCAGCTCCCCTTTTTGCAATGTAAGAAAGTTAAGAACAGGATCAGAAAAAAACAGAAAAAGATCTAGAGGAAAAAAGGAGCAGCAAAGAAGAAAGAGAACTAAATATATTAAGGAAGAAGAAATGCGTTCTCTGTTATCCAATTGGAAGTATTAAATTGGTACAATATAGAAAGATGATCTTATATCAGTTGGGTGTGTCATCCTCCATAACAACACAATTAGGAGAACTATCTCTAAGATCTCTGAGTCAGCCTGTCCTTGAGTTGGTGACTAAACAGGCAAACTCAGGAGGAGGAGGAGGAGGAGTGCGCACCTCCCCTCCCCTCAGGAAAGAGAGGTAAACACCAGGCACTGTTTTACTCCTGGCACTGTGTTGAGACAAGGCTGCTTTGGAGGGCGGAGCCAAGGCCACCTGCTTCTTCCTAGGTTCCCTAACAGTCAGAATCACAGCCTGTGAATCAGTCCTGGAGGGAGAGCTGGGCTGACAGCCAGAGAGCAGCCAAAACAGATCCAAAGCTGTGCAACGCCTGCAAAGCGAGCCGATGCTTCCTTGGCAATGCCGGTGTAACGAGGGGCCGGCAGAGCCAGAGTTTAGAGGCAACAAGCTTCACCGAGCTCAGCATCATGTTCTTAAACAGGTGCCTAACATGCGCGCACCTTTGTGCGTGGTAAAAACTCTGGGGCTTTTGTTGCCTGAATACCTGAGGTTTTCTCCGCCCTCTGAACACTCGTGGAGGAGCTTATCAGGAAGGGAGGAGACAAAGGCTTTCAGGTGAGCAAGCTCCAACGCCCTCCAGACGTCGTCATCCGAGTACTGCTCGAAAGGGTCCAGGTTCATGCGCAAGGAGCCAGAAAACAGGATGGGATCCTAGGTAGGCAAGACGAAGGAGGACAGAGCTGGCAGGCAGCAGAGAACGGCCCCTCCAGGACAGTCACAGAAAGGCCCCCTCAGCCATGTCGTGAGGCACTTTCTCCCCCCCCTCCCTAAAACAGCCTTCTGGGAGGGAAGCTTAAGATCTTCAAAGGGCTCTGCAGCTGAGGTGGATCTGGGCGTTGCATTTTCCATGGGCTCAAATCCAGGCTCTGCTTGCCTGCCTTCCCTCCCAGGGGATTCCCTTCAATGGGACTCGGGGGGGGGGGGGGAAGGGACCTTGCAGAGAAGGTGAGGCCCCAGGCAGCCCCTACTGACCTGGGGGATGATGGTGATCTTGAAGCGAAGGTCGTGCAGCCCGATTCTGGCGATGTTGACCCCGTCAATGAGGATCTCTCCTTCCGCTGCCTCTTTGATCCGAAACAAGCCCAGCATCAGGGAGGACTTGCCGGCCCCGGTCCGTCCGACAATGCCCACCTGCCGAGGGCGGAGAGCAGAAAAGGATCGGCCTGCAGCCGAGGCAGCTGCAAAGGCTGGAGCTGGGGCAGAAACAGGGCTGGCCTTCCAAGAGGAGTGAGCCCATGGGGGAGAGGGGGGCAGCCCTGGACAGACATTCAGGAAACCCTCCCAACCTCTGCAGGCAGAGGCGGTTCTGCTGGGGGACCCGGGGGGGGGGGCACGGTCTCCCAGAGGTCCAGAGGGGCCCGGAAGGAGCTCCTGCCTTCTCCAGCTTCTCCCGCCGCCCCGCCCCCCCCAGGGCCAGGAAGCCTCTTCTCTGCCACCTTCCATCCTGCTTCCGACCCCCAGCATTGCCTGGAACTCACTTTCTCCCCACCGTGTACCACCACGGAGACGTCCCACAGCACAGGGTCCATGTCACTCCGGTAGCGAAGGCCGTAGCCCCGGAACTCCACCCGCCCTTCCTGAGGCCAGCCAGGTGGGGCAGCCGCTCGCTCAGAGGTCCACTCGGCCTGCGAGAGATGGGAAATTAGGCTCTCATGAGCCCCAGCCATTCCACGGTTTGTGGGCCTCCTAAGACCACCCACCGGCTCAACCCTTGGGCCCAGCCCCCCTGCCCAGCACTTGGCCTCTCACTCCCCACGGGATGGTTTTCTGGAGGATGCAAACGCTGTAACAGGCGATTCCCAGCAAATGGACTAAGGCAAACCATGCCAGCACTCTTGGCCACCAGAGGGCACCGTTGCTCTGCAAGTGAAGTGGCCGGTAGACTGGATGTGGCTCCTGTGGCCCCTTTGCCCTCGGATGGACAGGACCCAAGCTCAGGCGGAGTGACCAAGCCACGGGGCGCCTGGGCTTTGGTCTTGAGAGGCTTTCAAAGAGAGGATTCAACCAATTACAGGGGCATTCCTAAGCATTAGCCAGACGGAACCTTCTTGTTTAGGGGCAGTCTATCTCAAGGAAGTGAGAACAGGAGAGGGCACAGGTCTTTCTTAGGGGCATAGGATCTGTTCTAGGAGGGATCCGTTTCAAGGCTGGCTCAGGGGGCTGACCCCCCCCCCCCAATAGCTTCCCCAGGGATGCCTCTCCAGGCTTTGGGGCCCAGCAAGCCCATCCCAGCTGTGAAGAGAGACTGGCCTCCTTTTCCTTCTCCGAGTATTCCTTGACTCTTTCCACAGCCACAATGTTGGTCTCCATCTCGGAAGACATTCGGACCAGCCAGTTTAAGTAAGTGGTGATCTGCAAAGGAAGGGCGTGCTGGTCAGACCCAGAGGAATCGGAGCAGGAGGCAGCCACCAGCAGGGACGGTGGGCCATATAGGGCCCAGATTTAAGGTGAACGCAGCCCACGAGAGGCTGCAGGGAAGGGCCCCTGGCCCAAGGAAGGACCGGTTCTCAGGGGCCAGAAGAAGCAGGCTGTCCCTCCTCCTGGCCAGCCAATCCCCTTGTGCGAGAAGCTACGGCCATCATATCTATGCGATTATAAAATCCCCACTTTGACCAGAATCCCTCCCACGGCAGGATGCATTCCCCCATTGGAGAAGGGTCGGCCCACGAAGGGGCAGGGCCCAAACCAGCCAGGCTGTCCGGAAGCTGTCCAACCTGCAGCGAGTAGGAGATGGACAGGCCCACCATCCCTGGACTCAGGCTGTGGCGAGCGATGACAGCAAACAAGGCTGCGAAAAGGACGATGCAGTTCCCCACTGACTCCAGCCGGACGGCCAGCCACCTGTGCAGGCCAGGGAGGGCAGGGTTAGGGGTTAAAAGTTAAAGGTTAAAGGCCAGGGAGGGCTTCCTGGTCCTCCCCCCAACAGGGTTACCGGTTGGCCACGATGCTCGGATAGTAGGCCTTCTGATTTTCGTCCACTTTCAGGTCACTCTGCCTGATGAACCGTTTCTGCTCTCCGAAGGCGCGGATGACGCTGACACCCAGGAGGGTCTCATTGAAGTGCGAGTAGACCGGGGAGCGGCTGACCGACTCAAGGCGCTTCAGCTGGCGCGAGGTGGCAACGTAGAAGCGCTGCAGAGGAGACACAAGAAGGGCTGCGGTCAGAGGGGCCCCCAGAACCAGGAAGGGAGCCCCATGGAGGGCATGCGGGGCCCCTACCTGCACGAAGAAGTAGGTGAGTCCCAGGGGAGGGATGACCACAGCCGCAATTGGCGTGGCCAGCAGGATGATGACGCAGGCGCCCAGCACGTTGAAGAGCGAGCCCATGAACATCTTGATGACCTGTGGCAGGGTGGAGTCGATGGTGTCCATCTCCTTGGAGAAGCGGTTGACCAGGTTCCCACTGGGCGTCTGCTCGAAGAAGCTCACCGGGCACCGCAGGACGTTGTGCAGCAGGTCAAGGTGGAGGCGGCGGGAAGCGAAGATGCCCCCCACGGAAACCGCCATGGAGTAGCCAAACACGGCCACGCCTGCGGGGAGCGAGAGGCCAAAGAGAGCATGGGCCTGGCTGGAGCCGCCCAGGAAGGCCCGCTCAGCCCTAACAATGAGATCTGGGCCATCGGGGGCCCAAGAGCATTCTGGGAGGTCCCAGAGGCTGCCCGTGGTCGCCCATCCCAGCGAAAGAGGCTGCCCTGCCTGCTTCCCCTGCAGGGGATGCCTATAAGGGCGCCAACCGATGGGCCTCAGATCCGATTCCCAACCACAGAAATACCCCATTCAGAGCAAAAGGCCGCATGGAGCTGGCACAGATACCAGCTTTGGGGCCCCAGCCCTGTGCCAGCTGTGAGGCTGCTGCACCGCCACCCCAGAGCAGGGCGAGGGCCCCCAGACCCTACTCGCTGGGCAGACTCCGAAGCGCCCGGGCAGAGAAGGGAGGAGGTGAGGGCAGCGCCCGGCCCATAACAGCCTCCCCTCCATCCTTCCTCTCCCGTCCCTTCTGTCTCATCCTGCTCCACAACAGATCTTCCCTTTCAAAAGATGGCACAGACCTGGAAACTTTGGGAGTTCTGGGCCAGCCAAGTGCAGGATTCATAGCCGGAAAGAATCCCCTCCCTCCCTCCCTCCTCCAGCAGGGAGCCCCGAGGACGTCCCCAGGTGGGCTGCAGGCCCGGGGGAGAGAAAACCCGCCAGGGCCGCCGGGGGGGAGGCAGACCTTGAGAGATCCCCAGGGCGCCATACACCCCCAGGCGCAGGTTAGTGCGCTGCTGCGTCCCGTTGAGGACGGGGTCGTCTGTCCACAGGCTGAGCCAGTAGTTGGAGGCCAGGGAGGCCACATGGTTGCACAGGAAGAGAAGGATGCTCAGGAAGGAGATGCCCAGCCCGATGGCCCTCATGTACTCCCAGTAGACGGTCGTCTTCACCTGCAACACACAAGGCGGCCATTAGAGAGAGGAAACTTCTGGTCCCGCAAGCCCAGGAATCTGCTGCCTGCACAAGTGCCCCCCCTCTTCTCAGGTTGCAGAAGGCCCCTGCTGCTCCCGGATCCAGATCCAGCTCTTCCTCCCCCCCTCCTGGAACGGCCAGGGCGACAGATGGTCCCAGCTCACAGCACCTCTCCTTCTGGGTCCGGTCTCAACCGGGGAGGCTCCCCCTGGCTGATCAGGGGACAGAGGCCGGGTCTGCACCTGGGTGCCAACGTCCCTTCCCGGGGGGGGCGAGGGGGGGACCTTGAGACGGGGCCGAGGGACTCTAGGCGGGCGGAGGGAGGGCAGCCAGGAGTTGTTGGTTCACAGCAAATGGGCACGACCTTGGCGGCCAGCAGTTAAGGGCCTGAACTTGACACTGGCACCGGGGCTGGGGCCAGCTGGCCAAACTCCAGCCGGGAGCCTTTTCCAGAAGGAAAACAGCCAGCTCCACCCCTGTTCAAGTGTGAAGTGCTTGTGGTCAGCAGCTGGCCTATTTTTTGGGGAAAGGAGAGAACAGCGCCATGTTATTGTTGACATAAATACTGCTAAAGCACTTTGTCCCTGAACAAAGGAATGCATCTAATCCCTGAACTTAATCCCCAAATAAAGGGACTGGCGGCCCTTCCAAGGCCGGCCAGGGATGCCAAGAGGGCCACTGGATCCTTCTCGGGCACATTCACGGAATCTGGAAAAGGATCCTCTCTGCCAAACTGCCTGGACTTTCTTTCTCTGCTGGTGCAGCCAGTTCCCTTCCCCCTCCCTTCGGCAGCCCCCACCGAGGGTCTTTTCTGGGCAGAGGCTACCATGGTCAGCCCCCAACTCCGAAGCCCTCTGCTGCTGGTCGGGGGAGCCAATTTTACTGGGCTAAACGGGAGCAAGCTGGGGTGGGTGGATGGGCGGTGGCCGGGCCCTTACTTTCCCCGTCTGCGCAGTGTCCGCTTCGGTTAATTTCCAGGCATTCTTCCCATCTGGCGCTGTCTGCGTCTGGGCCGCGGACTTCTCCGTGTCGCTGCTATAGGTCGAGGAGAGGCTCAGCTGCCTGCAAGGCCCACATGCCCTGCTTGAACCCGGGCTGCTTGGCTGCTTCGTGCAGCGCCCTCTGCAGGCGCCCCACTCCCCCAGCCACCAAAGACCTCCAACCATGCGGGCACCACGTTGCCTCCGATCCAGGGGCCGGTTGCAAAGGCCTGGGACCGTGGCAGGCAAAGGCAACTGCTGGCAGGGTCTGAGGGCCCTCCAAAAGAGCAGAAGTCGCTGGGAAGCAGCCCTTGCCCTCAGAGCCTTCCCTGCATCCCTACTAGTGGGGAAGATCCAGGCTGAGCAGGAATTCCCTCCCTGTGCTGGAAGAGAGTCTGCCTCCAGAACAGAAAACGCCCCCTTCCTTCCCCCCCATGAGACCCCCTGACCAGCAACCAAAGCGCCCCAGGTGGGGTTGAGGCAGCTGCTGATGCCAGGAAGGCAGGGAGCAGCAAAGGCTTAGGTGAAACTCAAAGTCTCTGGGAGCAAAGCAACCGGACGTGCCCCCCCCAGGGGCCACTCCCTTGCCCACCTCCTCACTTGGACCGAGTTTTCGCTGGCGAGGACCCCGTTCTCCAGCAGCTTCTCTTCCTTTGTGACCAGACCGGGTGTCTCTGCAGGAATTAAAGAGAGGGCAGACCGAGGGTTGGTGCAGGAAACGAAATGGCCAAAGCGAAGGAAAGATTCCCCATTAGATCCGCTACTATCCAGGACTATCCTCTACTCTGGACAGGGAGGTTTGTCTCTCTACAGGTAGTTAAGAACCGAGGCTATTAATTTCAATCGACTTGCTGAACAGCCGCTAGGAAGTTGGACAATTATTTTTCCCCTAGAAAAGAATACAAGCCATCAAAAATGTGTGGATTTTAATAACTTCTCTCCACCCTCTTCTGCTCAAAGTGCTCCTTATAAATCCAAAGGAGGAGGAAGAAAATGAATAAAGAAGAGGTGAAGGTGGTTTAAGCTCTTCCCGGTTGCCCCTTTTTAGCTATGCTGGCTTGTTTAAGGGGAGCAGAGTCTGCAAAGTGCAATTTAATCTGGCTGCTACAGAGTTAAACAAGCGATTTCCAGGGTTCCCTTCATCCCTCCCACTTCCCACAATCAAGTAAAGTTTTATTAGCTTTGAAAACGCCCAATGAAGCAACTCCGTTTTCAGGGTATTAGATGATCCAGCCTTGTTTCTGCAGTGCCAGCTGGCAAGCCCAGAAGCTGTTTGTCCCACACAGCAAGGATTTGGGCAATAACACCCGAGTCCTGAAGGCTCTGCAGAAACCTGGACTGTTTCTAAACCGAGACACACGAAGACCAGGGCTGGGTTTGAGGGAGCAGCTCCAGCCCTTGACTGGCACCGAACAGGCACTTACAATCCTGCCCAAGAATGAGAAGCAACCCAAATTAGTTTTGGGACCAGCGGAGGAAGAGAAGCCTCCACAGCAGCCACACCAGTGGTGTCCCATGAGCCGGTCAGACCTCTTGGCTTCCCTCTGAGAGTCTTGGCAACCTCAAGGCTTCAACTCCCAGAAGTCCCCAGTGGATACTTAAGAGGAGCCAAGTCTGAAAACACTGATTTAGGAACAAGACCCATTTTTTTTGACTCAATTTCTAACAACCAGAGCTGAAAACCCCTCCAGGGTTGGGCCCCTCTTCAGCCTCGGAGCCTGCATGCTTAGGGCCCCCCATTCACACACAACATCGCGCAGCAACCGGCCAATCAGACAAGCTTAAATAACAAGTGCCTGGTCAATAATCACTGAAAAGGGGCATAGACAACGAACACACCAGCAGCTGTCCCCCCCCTCCCAAAGCCTCCAGCGGTCAGCCATCCCAGGGATTCTGCCCACCCGCAACCTTTGCCCGGGGTCTTCCCCATCTCAGCAACCCAGGAGGGTGCTAAAGGGCAAGGGAAGAAGGCCGCCCATGCAACATCCTTGCCTTCGCCAGCCGCGTTGTGATCCAGCCCAGCGTACGTGCGCAGGAACTCCGCAAAGGCCCGGTCTTGCTTCAGTAGCTCTTGGTACGAGCCCATCTCCGATATCTTGCCCTCGGACAGCACTACGATGGTGTCCATCAGCGGCAGGTAGCTGACCCCGTGCGTCACCAGGATCCGAGTCTGGGCAGGAAGGAAGAGGCCAAGCAGGGAGGTTGGGGGACGGAGGAAACGGCTTGCCAGCCCTGCTGAAGGCAACCGATGCAGCTTCATATCGAAGGGCGAGGAGATTGGGGCTCCCCCCCCAACCCGGCTGCCCTTTGTGTTCTCGGAGGGCGGAAGTTTCCCCCAGGCCTACTTTGTGCTTCAGGAGGCCCTTCGGCCCGATGACTTTGTCGAAAATGTGCTTCCCGACGTGGGCATCCACGGCTGACAAGGGGTCATCCAGCAGGTAAATGTCCGTGTCGGCATAGACGGCTCGGGCCAGGCTGACCCTCTGCTTCTGGCCGCCCGACAGGTTCACCCCCTGCAGAAGAGAGCAGGGCCCTCAGGGCTGGGCAGAAGCCAGAGACCACAGAAGAGGGCATGAGGGAGGGAAGGAGAGTCCACGGAGGCTGCCCCCTCCAGCACCTTCTCGCCAATCTCCGTCTGGTCTCCCGAAGGGAAAAGCTCCAAGTCCGGCAGCAGCGCACAGGCCTCGACCACCCGCTGGTAGTGGCCCCCTTTCAGCTCCCGCCCAAAGAGAATGTTCTCCATCAGGGTGGCGTTCTGGATCCAGGCCTGCTGGGGGACGAAAGCCACAGAGCCCTGCGGGAGGAGACGCCCCCCTTGAATTTCCCTGGCCTGCTGCTGCCGCCCAGAGCGCCCACATCTGCCCCCTGCCCGCAAGAGAAGGGTTCCACTGCTGCCCCGTCCCTGAAGCCCAGGGAAAGGAGGCCCCTCTACTGGCCAAACCAGTCCAGGTGGGGGGGGCTGAGGGGCTGCTGGACGCCCCTCCCTCTGCCGGACCCTCCGAGGGCCCCCAAGCCCTCCTGCCCACCTCGGGGCCCCCGCCTGCCCCCGCACCCTGAGAGAGACGTGCCCCTCCTGCTTCTCCATTTCTCCCAGAAGAGCCGACAGGAGGGAGGATTTGCCACACCCAACCTGGCCCACCACGGCCACCAGGGAAGAATCCGGGATGACCAAGTTGATGCTGGAAGGAAAGGAATTGCCGTTCAGCCTTGGCCCCCGGAAGGCCAAAGTGGGGGGACCTCAGCAGGGCCCGTGAGGGGCCAAGGGCCACCTCTGGGGGCCCAGCTGGAGGCCCATCAGTCCAAGCAACCAGGGGCAGCGGGTCCCATCCAGGGTCTTACCTGTTCAGCACGGGGGGCTCCGTCCGTGACCAGCTGAAGGAGGCACCTTTCACACTGACGCTGTTGCTGCCCGCTAGCCAGGGGCAAAAGGAAAGGGGCCCTTGAGCAGGACGGAGGTGGCCAAGGGCAGCACCTGCCAGAGGTGGGGACCCTCTGGCCCTCCCCAAGGGGTGCCTTTCTGCACTCCCACCCACCCACCCACCGACCCTCCCCTCCAGGCCTCACAGCGCCCACAAACTGGGAGCCCTGGGAAGGGTGCAGGTGTTGGGGATTCCAATGAGCCCTGCTGAGTTTAATGGGGGGGGGGGATCTGGCAGCTGTTCTCGACACCGAGGGCCCCCTTGGCCGACAAGGCCCCACTCACCATTCCTGAGGTTGCCTCGGACGACACTGTGGGGATCCAGCTCTTCATGGGATAGGAAGACCCGGAGACGCTTCAGGGACACGCTGGCCTGAGGGCCGACCCCAAGGGGGTGAGAGTGGGCAAGTGGCCCCTGGCCCTCCCCAGAGAGTGCCTGCCCTCAAGGGCTGAGGAGAGCAGGGGGCGGCTCCCCCTTGGAAGCAGGCTGGCCGGCCCACCCAATTCCCCGCTGCCCCCAGCGCTGCACCTGAGGGCAGGGCAGCCGGGGCCTCTTCTCTGCCCCCGACAGAAGACAGGCCTAGCTTGAGCGCTCTGCCCCGGGATTCTGGGGCCCCTGAGGGACTGTCAGGACTCCCTCCTGCAGGGCTCTCTCTCCCCCGGAGACCCCCTTGGCTTGAAGGCTTAAGCCCAAGGAGGACTCGGCCTGCCCAGCTGGTTGAAGCTCCTGCTGAGCCCTGGCTAGACCTGCCTTCCCCCGGCTGAGTCCCCCCCAGACGGCAGAGCGAGAGAGCCTCACCTGCACCATGCTGCTGACGACCATCGGGAGGATGTTGAGGGGGAACCGGAGGATGTTGAAGAGCGCCAGGGACACGAAGGCCTTCTGGGCATCCAGAACGTTCTTCTCCGAAACGGACACGTAAACGGCGAAGGTGGACAAAGCAACCTGGGGACAAACAGGCCAGGCGGGGTCACGCACGCACGCCCGGAGGGAGGGGCACCTGGCCAGGTGTGCAGCAGGGGGCAGGCACGACCCCCAAGGCCACGGGAGCCGGGAAGAAGGGCCCCCGCGAGACGCACCAGGAATGGGGCGCAGACCCAGGTGAAGGTGCTGATGGCCGCCAGGTAGGCCGACTTCTTGAGCACCTTCAGCTCCTCCTGCCGGATCTGCAGCACCTTCCGCTTGAAGGCCAGCTCCCAGGCGTAGAGCTTCAGCACCCGGATCCCGTTGAGGATCTCGTTCATCAGCTTGATGCGGCTGTCCTTGCTCTTCATGTGAGCCACCTGGAACCGGCCACGCAAGGAGCCCATCAGACCCCCACACAGTGGCCCAAATCCTGGACTGGCTGCAGCTTTGCAGCCTGGCCCACCACCCTCTGGCCGCCAGGGACTCCGACTCCCATCAGCCCCACGCAGTGCCCATTTCCAGCACCTCCGAACAGCCCAGTTGGGGGTGGGGGGACATTTCATTGGCGTTTAGCGACTGGGTTGCCCTCGCACTCCAAAGGGGAAGCCGAGGGGTCTGAGGCAGCGTCTCCCAGCTTCTGCCGTTTGAAGCTGGCCGGGGAATCCTAGGAGTTGAAGCACAGCCACCTTCAAGGTGCCGAGAACCGTGGCCTGGAGAGGCCAAAGCCTGTGGGGAAACAGGCCGTACCGCCTCCTGGGCTGTGGCCAAGTTGGGGAGAGACGGCAGCCCCTCCTGTGGCCCTTTGAGCGCCCCGGCAGAGCCTCCTCCTCCTCCCACCTGGTAGGTCTTGGTCTTCATTGCGATCACAGCATTCACGGGCACCAGGAGCAGCATGACCGCCACGCCAGCCAACACGGAGGGGCCCAGGTTCTGGGGAGACCATCGGAGGCTCGTCAGGCCTTGCAATCCAGGGGCCTCCTCGCAGGGAGCGAGCAGCACCCCCCTCAGGCAGGGAGCTGCTTCCCCCAGGGCCCAGGTGCGCTTCCTACCTGCCATAGCAGGTAGAGAGCCAGCATCACTTGGAAGGGGGCCGACCACACCATGTTGATGTACGTGGCCAGGTCCATGAAGCGCTGGGCATCCACCGACATCAGGTTGACGATCTCGCCCACCGTGGACGTCTTCCGTGCCGAATTGGTGATGACCAGGGCCTTGGCAGAAGAGACAGCAGACAGGGAGGGAGCCCTGAGTATCAAGGGAGTCCCCACGCCAAGCATGAGCCCACAACACAACTGGAGAACTTGGAAGCCGGGTGGGAGATTAGAGCTGGAGGCCCTGTTAGCTACCAGAAGCCTTTCGATTATAAGCCTGGGGCTTAGAATGCTTGCGATGGCTATGCCAAATTCCCTTGCTCTTTTTTGGGGGGGTAGAATTGGGGCAAGTAAGTGCCCCTTCCTTCCGGGGGGACAGTGGCGTCTCAGGCTGCGGCTGCAGCTCCCCGTCCGCGTATCCAGCCAAGGACCGAGGTGCCTCCCCCCTCTGAGCAGAAGGCAGCAGCCTCGCTGGGGGTTTGTGCCCGTCGTGCCCACACCTTTCGGTAGATGGCTCCAATGACGGCCGTCTTGAGCCGCATCCCTGTCACGAAGCAGATGTGGAAGTACTGGTGCAGGACCAGCGTCTGCAGGCCAGCCGTGAAGAAGAGGAGGCCGGTGTAGAGAAAGCCCTGCCAGCTGGGGGCGCTCTTGTCATTGATAAAGTTAATGAGCAACCTAGGGAGAAGGTAGAGCCACTGCAGGAGGGAACGAACCCCAGGTGGGCTCTAGGACTGGCTGGCCCAAATATCCTCCCCCTGAGGCCGGGAGACCGCAGGGCGCTGAGACGCCCGTAGGACAAAAGCAGAGACACCTGCCAGGTTCACAGCAGCAAAGGAAGCCCAACAGAAAACGGCCTGCAATTCAGGACATCAAAGGGCAGAGAAGTTGGTAGCCGGGGCTGGGGGGGCTCAGCCTCTTGACCTCCTGGTGTAAGGCTGTCCCCCAGGAGGAGCCCCGGCAAGGGAGCAGTCAAGCCACCAACCACGCGGTGAGGGGGGTGTCCGGCACTCACTTCAAGAGCTCAGGCCCTGTGAACATCATGAGGTCATGGGAGGCCTTGAAGAGGAAGCTCATCAGGAAGTAGGGGCCGAAGGTCTTGTAGAGCACGCGGAAGAGCGAGGGCTCCCGGCTGCTGTGGAGCGGCCCGAGGATCAGGGCCTCGGTCTCTTCCGCCACGTCCGAGCTGGAGCCGCTCCCTTGGGTGGGCTTCTTGGGCGACCACAGCATGGGGCTGGGGAGCCTGCGGAGGCAGAAGGGTGCCGGCACGGAGCCTCTTTAGGGTCGCTGCCCAAAGACCTGCTCAGGCCACAGCAACCAGCTATTGGGAGGTGTGTGGGACTCCCCTCCCGGGACCAGGACCCCCCCAGCAGCGCCAGGCTCCAGGACGAGAGTTGCGTCTCAAGGCACCCCGGAGGCCTCAGCCGGGGAAAGCAGCCGCAAGACTGTTTCTGCTGTGGAAGGGCCCCACCATCCCAGTTAGCGCTGGAAGACCCCGGGGGCTGCTGGACATCGCCGACTCCACTGAAGGGCCCCACAGCAAATGGCAGGCCGAGGCAGGAGTCACTCCCACCTCCCTCCCGCCTCGGCCTCCTCCCTGGAAGGAGGGGCCCTAGAGAGAAGGCCCTGAGCAAGAGGGCTGCCGGGCCCTCCTGAGGCCCCCGCCTGAGGTTTCAAAGCAGAGCCGAGGGCTCCCGGCTGCTGTGAGCAACACGCACTTCCTAGCCGAGGCATACTCCCGGGCCCAGTGGGCAGCCAAGCCGGGCACCACCTCCTCCGACGTGTCTTCCTTGTTCAGAGACCACAGATCTTTGGCTTCCAGCGGCTGCCGATACCCGTGAATCATCAGCCTGAGGGGAAGAGGAGGTTTCGGCCTCAGCGTTACACAGAAGGGCTGCAAACTGGGCACTCTGCCCACCCGCTGCAAGGGCACCAGGCCCCTCTCGGAAAAACAGTATTGTGGCACCGCAAAACACCCCACAGGGCCCCCAAAGGGTTAGTTGGCTCAGCTGGGCTGAGTGTCCTTCGGCTTGGTGCCTTCAGGTAAGTGGGACTACAACAGAATCCCCAGTCATCATGACCCATGAGGAGGTGCAGTCCCCTCTCAGCTGGAAGGCTTCAGCCTGGAGACTCAAGAAGCTCATGTCTACAGAAATATCTGTCTTCTTACCCCGAGATCCACCAAAACGTGATCTTGGACAGGAAGGAAGCCCCGGACTCCGGGCAGCGATTCTGGGAAGGGGGGCAGAAAGGATTCAGCTGGTTATCGAGGGTCACCGGCTTCTAATGGCCTTCAGACAGCTGAGGGGGGGGGGGGGGGGAAGCATGAAGCAGGGCAGCTGTGTCCACATCGTCAGCTCAGCCGAGGGCAAGCCTCTCTCAGAGCCCCTTGAAAGCAGGGCCAGTTTTAGGGTTCAGCCCCTTCAACAGGATGGAAAAACGTAACCGGTTCACCTCCTGAAGCAGGAAGTTGGTGATCGAAATTGGCTGCATACAAGGAAGAAGGGAACGTGCCTTGGGGGCAAATTCTGCCTGCAGTGTGCTTATTGTTAGGGAATGATCCCAGCAGGATCCACCTTCAGCCAATTACCCAGTTCCCTCCCAGCTTTGCAGGTGCGGCTGGAGCCACTGAAGTCACTGAGGCCTGAGTGGCCACCAGCTGCACCACACTCTAAAAATAGCCCGTAAGTGGGAACAGAATTAGGGGGTTCAAGGCCACAATCCAAGAGACGATGGAACCCTGCTGGCTTTTTGAAGCATTCCTAAGCATTGAAGCATTTGCCCTCCCTAAATACTCTGCAATGGGAAGAAGAGGAATCTCATTCGTACCCATACAAAACATTATTTGCCCAAAAAGGAACAGAACAACGTTTTGCAAAACAAACAACTAACCCAAACCGTAGCCATCAACTGTAGTGCAGGCTGGAAATTCAAACAACTGAGGTTGGACAAACGGTTGTGAATAGCTAAAAGTTGTTTACATGCAATTGAGCAGAAGATTAAAAAGAGCTTCGTTAAGCAAACACATTACTTAAATACCCAAGTATGACTCATTCAGCCAATTGCTGTGATAACACTTACTGGGCCACGAACATTTTCGGAAAATAAAGGTGGCCATTCCGGGAAACAGGACAGAATAAACTGAATTAGCACCAAAGCGAAGTAGATGTAGAAAGTGACATAGCGAAAGGCGTCTACTTCCGCATCCTGGGAAGGAAAATAAGGATGCCTCAGTGACATTTGTGGAATTGCCCTGGTTTGCGAACATCAGCCCCTTTCTTCCCAGTAAGAGAGTTCAGTGTTGCCCACGAGGAAATTCTGGTTGAATCTGCCTGGGTGCTGAATTAATCGAGGGAACTCACCGCTACGAGATGCACATTGTACTTGCCTCGTCTCACAGAGTCTTTCGTTTTGAAAAGCTCCACAGCAAAGTCTTCAAGTGATCACCATGGAAGGATTCCCCCACCAGCTCTGGCCTCAACCACCGGCCACAGGTGGGCAGGGCGGGTCCTTCTTCCCAAAGGACGGGCCAGCTCAAAGGGAGGCTTGGGTTAGCCTCAAGTGAAACCCCAAGGGGTCAATTTATGGCCTCTAAAGCCACAAGGCCCCTGAGCATTCCGCCCGCCATTAACCCCAGCCTCACTCATTCAGCTGCCCCTCCAGCTTGCCAAGGATTCTGCCCACAAAAAGCTGGCACCCACCGGGCACAAGGCGTGCATCGTTTTGGATCTGAATATGACAACTGCGCACAGGAATGCAATCAGCCAGAAAAGGAGCATCACTCCTGAGGACTGGGCCCCTTTGATCCTCTCGTACTGTATCAAAAATGTGGCAAGCAGCTACGGATAGGGAAGTCAAAAGAATAGACTGTTACTGCCTATGGAGGCTCTCCCGGGATCACAGCTGCTCACTTTGCCCTGGAACAGGCCAGACCCAAGATTTGCTTCCCAGCTCCTGTCCTGGGCATCACAGCCGCCGTCTGTGGTTGCAAGGGAGAAAGTTTGATGGATAAAAATGCACAAAGCCCAACAATCTCAGTTACTCTCACTCACCATTGTTATGCCCAAAATGGTAGGGCTAATTAAAAAAACTGGAGCTCGCACAATGTGGTGATTTCTTTCCCAGAAAGAGTAGAAAAGGTCTGTCCAGCAGACAAGCCACAGGAAGAGGCCCAAGGCCTGCAAGACAAGAGAAGCGTTTTTAAGGGGACAGAATCCCTCCTCCCCAAGCAAGGACACCAAGAGGCCAACAGAAATGCAGATGAGCAAAGTCTGAAAAACTCAGAAAGGAAAAACCTGCATTCAAATCAATCCTTCCCCGATCCCCCTGTGCAACAGTCCCCCAGGAGAGGCCTCTCTCTGCAGGTTTCCAAGGGGGTGGGTGGGCCAAAGAAGCTCCTTCCAGCCCCCCTCCCCCCAGCACTAGGGCTCCCATGGGAGAGCAGGCTGCAGGGCGGGCGGGCTTTCCAGCTGCAAAGGGCTGGCCGGGCCCAGACTCACCGTTTTGGCTTTGTTGAGGTGAGACATTTGGATGTAGCCCCGGTCATGGCGGCGGAGGTAGGCGAAGTAGATGGGGAAGCCCACCCAGAGGTAAAGGCAGGGGGTCCAGGCAAGGACTGTGTTCTGGAAGCAGGGGGTGAAGTCCGGGTGTTTCGTGTACCACGTTAGGTTCCAGTCCTGCGGCAAAGCAGAGAGATCAGGCAGGGAAGGGAGGCGAGACCAGGCTGGCTCCCCAATTTCCTCCTCTCATCTGGAGGATTCTGGTCGGGCATCACTTTGCCTACCTTCTGGGGAGGGGGTTAATGCATCCTGAAGCAAGCAGCATTTCAATTACACCCTTCCAGCTGGGAATGCAAATCAGTTGGGCCTCAACCTCAAGAGGAAACTCCTGTGGAAGGCTTGAAGTCTGCCTTGTTCCAGGAGAACCCCAAACCTATCTGGAGGGCAACTCAAGGACCTCTCCGATTCCCTTCAGCTCCCACCTAGCTTCACTTCCAAAGGAATGCCCTGCCTGAACTAGCAAACTGCAGCTCATCCAATGCCTGGGCAATGCCACAGGTGCAAATCCTGCAGGGCCGCCTCTTTCAGAGCCCCCCCAACCCCCACTACTCCACAGGAGGGGAAGGAAAAGGCTTGGGGGGTGGGGAAGGAGGACGCTTCCTTGTTGCCTCCTTCAAAAGCACCACCTGCCTTTTTAATACTCCCATTTCTTTCTTCCTTTTCTTTGCAGCAATCCCAAAAATGTGGTAAGAAGATTAGCTCACGCTGGGCGGCCCCTCCAGAACCCCAGCAGAGAGATTATTAACAGCTATTTTTAATTGCGAAAGGAGGGTGGCAACAGGGAAGCTACTTGGATGGCAAAAGATCCCACCAATTTAGGAATCGGCCAAGGGAAGGGGGCAGGCCTGTCAAGGGAGCCTTATGAAAACCTCCCCTCGCCACACCCCAACCTTTTCCCCTGATTCCCCCCCGCCCCCATTGGTTCCTGTAAGAAAGGTTCAAAAATGTTTCTGGGCCAAAACGTGGCTGCTCTGCACATCGTGTCCGGCTGGGGGCGTCCCGCACGATTCGGAACCACCCAGCAACCAAGTCAAGCGGTGGGGAAGGGCCGAAATCGGACCACTCTTTGGGGAAAAGCTCTGGGCCATCCTGGGGGCCTTGCGTGACTCTTCATGCCAAGACTGAGGCTGGTAGGAGGGCTGGCCAAAATGTCCTCAACCGAAAGGAAAGGGGCTTTGAAGGCAGGCGACCGGAACCTCGGCCCCACCGGGCTCTTTGCACAGGGTGAAGGGAAGAAGCAGCCTGCAAGGTCTCCTTTCTGGGAGCTCGGAGGAATCGACCATAACAAGGAGAAAGTGCGTCACGTTGGCTGGCTTTTCGGGGATGACCTGAGGTGACTCGCTGAACTTCCCAGCTGCCAAATTTAGCAAAGCCTTTTGCACCCAGCTGCTCCTTGCCCTGCCCGGCTCCTGCTTCCAAGTTTAGGCCAAGATGAGTCAGGAGGCAGCTAAGCCACTCCCTCCGCCCACCTGGCCCGGAGCACCCAAGGGAACTCCAGCAGCTTTCATGCCCCAACCTGACCACCACAAACCCACAGCACAGCATGTTTCTCCCCCAGTGACAAAGCTGGGACCTGGCAGCACCTTTTAAGCGCCAACAACTCCACAGCTCTTCTGCGGGTCCCTCTCCTGCTGAATAAGCCAGGACAAGCAAAGAAAACAAATTCTGCTGACTGCAGGGCCAAATGGGCACTGACCTCCCATGCCAACTCAGTTCCGTTTGCAAACCGCTCTGAACTAAAGCCCCAAAATACCCGGACCCACAGACTGGCTTGAAACTGTTTTGCCTAAAATGCAGTAAACAAAAGTTGGTGGTGCTGTAGTTCAACCCTGGTTAGCCAGAGCTACGATTGTATTATATTGTATTTTACAGACAAAACAAATTTAGCTGTGAAAAACAGGCAGCGACGTCTGGCTAAAATTTTAAAGCAGCAGCAGATCTATGGGAAGCCTTTTCTCATATAGACAATGTGAGATTTTGTGCCGTTGAATAATACACACGCCTACAAGTTGAGGACAGTTGATATTACTGGATCACTGATTATTTGACAACCAAGATCCTGTTTCTCTACCGCTTACTTTTAATACTGGGAGTTCACCTGCCACTCTGAAAGCTGCCCGCCCTGCCAGGATTTCTCAGAATTTGGGACTCATTTGTGGCTGTTACTCATTTTTTACGCTGCAAAGCCAAGATTCTGCAATTGTTGGCACTCTTCAGAAGCACGAAAATATTTGCCTGGATACTTAAAAAAATGACACCGTTTTTCCAAGCGAGTCAGAAGGCAGGAAGCTCAATCATTAGAGTGAGGCGAAGAAAACCAAAACACTTGAAAACCTGTTTTGTCCAGAAACTAACACCAGACAATGATCCCAAATTGCCACAAGGACTGGGCCTGCAGTATATAACCTTCAACAGGCTATGAAAGAGAATTCTGTTCTGTCCCACAGCTGATAACTGGCTTTTCCCTGAAGAGAGGAGAGTGGGTGCACGGAGGATGGGGCCTCCTCTCCTGCAGCCTGGCTCTCCTGGCTGTGGCCCCTTCCCCTCCCAAGAAAGCCACTTTGGCCAAGAAGGATCCTTCCGCACTCAGACGGGGATCAGAGGAAAACAGAGCGACTGAGCCCTCGGGCAACATTTCCCACCCGAAAACCTCCGTGCAAAGGCTTTTAACCCAGATCCCTCAAGCCATCCGGTCACATCTTGGGCCAAGCCTGGCCCCGGGGAAACTTGTTGAAGGTGGTTGCTGGCTTGCTCCCGTTAACTCTCCTGCCATAAACAAACAGCGGGCACAATTCCCTGGCAACCATCTACTCTCCCACTTCAAGCAGAGGGACTCCTGGCAGGTCGAGGCCTGTGGCTAGATGTGCCACGTTCAACGCCCACAGCAACGGCTAACGGATGGGGTGGGGAAGCTGGGCATGGGGAGAACCAGCAGGGTGGCTGGCAAGACGCAACAGGTTTGCTGGAGAGGGGAAATATGCAGCGGTGCATCCTCTGAAGGTGAACACTGAGCAACTGGACACCCAACTATACTGATTGCATGGCTGCCTGCAAACCAAAGAGTTGCTAACAGTCCTGGCTGGCTTAAAGGCTAACGTGCTGGGAAGCCAAGGAAAGCGCCAGCCCCACGGGTGCCGGGGAAGGGAAGAGAGCAGCGGCCCTGGAGTGTGGAGCCTGAGTGTTACCTGTCGCCTGGGCTAGAGGGCACCTAAGAAACAGCAGGGAGAACCCCCTTTCAGCCCCAGGCTCCGGGTGCCAGGCTCTAGCTTCATCACAGGAAGCATCTGGGGGCCTTTCCGGACCTGAGCAGGACACCGAGGCCGGCCGAGAAAGGCGCTGCTGGGAAACACTTTCCCTCCCTGGCGAAGCGGCCCTTGTAACCCGAGTGGTGCCCGAAAGTGGTTTTTCCGGCTCCTGCCGCGGCCTCGGGTGCCCGCCTGTCACGCCAGCGCCTCTGCGGGGGCGGAAGGGCCGCGCGCAGTTCACCCGCGCAACCTCCCCAGGTGACACCGGCCTGCCAAGTTCACGCGCGCCGAAGCGAAGCTCTGGAGCCCGAGCGCTGCCCCAGGCCAGACCGGGCGCGGCGGCAGATCCTGCCCGGGCCTCGGAGGATGGCGGGGCCGCCTCCCCTGCGCCCTTTCCAGGCAGGCGGGCGGGGGCTCCCAGGCGACCGAGGCATCCCTTCGCGCCCGAAGCAAAACAAGTGTCCGCTTAGCGCCAGCCGCTGCAGCGCGACTCCCGCCCGGCGGCTCCCGGCGATGGCCACGCGGAAGCCGGCCGGCTCCCGGGATCTCGCAGCGCGGCCCGCTCTCCGCCCCGCTCGAGGCGGCGCATCCCGCCTCGCCCGCCGCGTGGCAGGAGCCCCCGCCCGGGACTCTTACCCAGAAGGGCCCGCCGCAGAGCCAGGGAGCGCCCATGGAGCCGCTGCCCGGGAGGCGGAGGAGGCGGCGGCGGGGCAGGAGTGGCTCCGGGACCCTCCGCACAGCCGGCAGCGCAGCAGATGGTCGGCGGAGGCAGGAAGGGGGCGGAGCGGCGGCGCCGGGGGGCGGGCGCTGACTGGGCGCGGCGGCCGCGGACGGCCGGGGCGGGGATGCCCGGCAGACTGAGGGGGACGCGGGAAGCCCGCTCGGCCCGCCGCCTCTTCCCGGGGCCTCCCCGGTCAGCCTCCCACCCGCGACCCCCGCCGGCCAGGGGTGTCCACGGACAGCGCGGGGAGAGTGACGCGCGCCCCCCACCCCACCGTCCCCGGAGGAGGCTGCGCGGGGCGGAGAGGGGCCGGGCGGGGGCAGCGCGAGCCCGGCGGCGGCAGAAGCCGCTTCGCCTGCGGTGGGAGCGGCCAGGAGGGACCCGCCGGATGCCCCGCCCCCCCCCGGCTGAAGCGAAGCCCCCCCGGCCACGGTCTACCATGCAGGGGGCGTCTCGCATGTGCCTGATGAGTCCAGGCGGTCCCGCCAGAGGGCGCCAGCGAACGAGCGAGCCCGGGCGCGTTGACTCAGCATCCCCCCCACCCGCGCTCGCTGCTGAGCCAGGCCGCGCTGCGATTGGCCGGGCGCGGGCCAATGGGGGCGGTCTTCGGTCGCTTGGCGTCTGTGTCTCGGCCCCCCGCGTGATTCCGGCCCCGCCCCCTCCCAAGATGGCTACGGTCGCCGAGCTGAAAGCGGGTAACGGCGGCGGCGAGGCGGGGCGGCCGGAGCTCTTCGCTGGGCCCGCCCGCGCAATGGCCGGGGGGGCCGGGAGGGGGCCGGCGGGCGGGCGGAAGGCGGCGGTGGGGCCGCCCCTGTTGAACGGCGGCGCGGCTCTTGTCTCTGCGCAGCCCTGAAGGAGGCGCTGGCTCGGAGCGGGGCGCTGGGTCAGGTTCGGGCCCGCGTCCGGGCAGAGGTCTTCGCCGCGCTGGACGACCCGGGCGAGCCGCGCCCCACCGCCTCCCGCGAGACCCTCCTGCTGAACGAGCTCATCCGCGAGTACCTGCAATTCCACCGGTACAACTCGAGCGCCTCCGTCTTCCTGGCCGGTGAGGAAGGGTTTTTTTTTTTTTTGGGGGGGGGGGGGGTGTCCGAGAGGTCATCCGTCCGGCCCCCTGCAGGAGGGGCGAAGGAACCATGGGGTCCCGGAAGCCTGTGCCGCCTTTGCTGAGAAGGGCTCCGGGAAGAGCCTGGCGGGCGGGACACCACCCCCGCGCCCCTATCAGGCTAGGGAGCCCGGACAGCCTCCGGACAAGTCATCCCGCCAGACCGGTCCCCGCATCTCCATCCGGACACCCTCAGAGCTGACCCCCCCCCCTCGTGTGTTGCAGAGTCCGGCCAGCCCGAAATCCCCTTGGACCGAGATTTCCTTGCCAAGGAGCTGCACTTCGTTGAAGACCCCAGCAGCAGATCCGTGTAAGAAGGCGACCGACTCTCCCGAGGTTTTTCTCCCTTGGTCAAACATTGGCTGCCTCCTAGTTCAACTCCCAGATCATTTGCAAGCGGGCAGTGATCATTTTTGCAACCCTTAAAAGCAACCCTTTTTCCAGCTGCAGGTTGGTATTTCTCACGTTGAATGTGAGCGCCTGGCCGGCTGTTGCATTTGGAGGCTGATAAATCCACCCCAATGTCCTCCTTGTGCAATGAGCTCTGCTGGATTTGGAGAGCTTGATTGCTGAGTGACTCTTACCTTGGTCCCTCTGAAGTGGGCAGCTGCAGAGGAACCCTTTCGCAGAGTCTCCTCTTTAAGGGTTGGGTTTTTTTCCTTTCTCTTAACAGGCCCCTTTTGTATGGAATTCTAACTCAGCTGTTACAAGGCAATGAAGAGAAGGGCCCCCCCATGTCCCCCAGAGATCCCTCAGTGGCCCCTTCAAAGTGGACTACCAGCAAGCCATCTCATTGAAGCAATTAAATGGGTACAGCACCCTCGAACCGACTAGACGTGTGTATATATATTAATAATAGTTTATTAAACAAATGGGCTGCCTGACTCTCAGTGACTTTGGGCAGCTCACAATTACTGGGAAATCAATGAACGGTGGGGTTAGCCAGGGATCTTCCTCACCAAAGACCTGGGTTAAGAGCCAAGTTGTCAAAACTCTTCTAAGCAACGCTTGTCTGAGTCACCATATTGCAGCCTGTGCTTGGATACTAAGGCCTTATCTTAACTTTCAGAAACTGTTGCAGACTCGGAACATGATGTGAGGTTTTTGAAGAAACGTGGGGTTCACAAGGCATCCTTGAATAAAGCATAACCACATTTTTTATGAGTAGCAGCTGTTTACATTTATTATTGTGGTAATCTCCTGTTTGGTCCGATAAAAACGGTTGACTCAGAAGGTCCACAATCATCCATACATTCAGTGTTTCAGATCACTTGGCAGATCTTCTTTGTAGTAGGTAAAGGTTGACTATGATTTAATGGCCCTTAACTCATCTGGTTGTTTAACAGCACAGTAAAAGGACCAAATGCACACCACACCTTCAGACAGGCTGTTCCAGTTCCCCCTTTTAGAGGAAGGCATACATCAGCTGTGTAAGGGAGGGGAAAACCCCTCAGTCACCCTTGGCGTCTTGAGAAGTGTGTCACACGTCAAGGCCAGACTGATTTCCCAGGCCTTCATCTGTTGCAACTCAACTAACAGATCTGGCACGCTCACAATGCAAGGGACGTGAACAGAGGCAGATCTCTTGAAGGGGAGCCCGAGGGACTCGCTTCAGCACTGCAGCTATCCTGGGATGGTGCGGCTGGCTTTTCCTTTCTGGCTGTGAGGTAGTGGCCACTGCCTGTCCAGAGTTGCCCACCCCCCATCAGGACAGGGCAGTTGGGCCTTGTGATCTGCTACTTTGGCTGGAGGAGAGTAGCTGTCCTTCGATAGCTTCCAGCTTATTTCTGACATAATCGGAGTCTGGTTAGCTGCTGTGATGCATGTTGGTCTCAGTATGTTTCCCTTCGAGGCGAGTGGAAGCCCCGCTGCAGTTCCTGCCCACCAAGCGTCCTGTTTCTGCAAGATGTCCTGCAGCCGCCCTTCCTTCCCCGCTCCAGATCAGTCATCCTGCCCATAAATCATCTCTTGCTTGGGATTCTTGCTTGTCAGCCAGCCGCCTAAAGGCCAGGAAAGGGTTTCCACTCCTTTTTAAGCTGTGGCCATTGAGAGGTGCAGATATGTATAAAACAGCTTCGCAGCTCTTCCAGTAGGGTTGGCTGCCCCTCTTGCACAAGACGTGTGACCCTCCAAGAAGCACCCATGAGAGCCAGCAGCTGCTGCACATTCGCCTCCCTTGTGTGCCTCCCTTGTCTTTCCATGCTGGGTCTCTCTCTCTCCCTCCCTCCCTCTCTATCTACCCCCCTCCCCTTGCCTTTGCCTGATGAAGAGACGTTGCTCTGTCCATCACTGCAGAGCTTGAATTGCCTGGTGCCTCAGAGCCTGAACTTGTCCAGCAGGGCCAGGGTGGGACCTGCTGCCTGGCAACATCTGGCATGGCTTGTGGGGCACAAGGAAAGAAATCGGGCTCACCCACAGTGGGGCTGCCGCTTCAAAAGGCATCAGTCCCTCTAGGAGAATCTCTGAGGTCTGGGGCCCCTTGGCAAAGGGTGGGCAGGGGACCCACCAGGCAAACAGTCCGATGCCCTGTGAAAGCAGACAGCCTGCTCCCCTGGCAGAGCCCAAGGTTTGGGAGGGGCAGTAGAGTTGCTGCACAGCTGGAGAGCATCAGGCTAGCCTTGGCAGGCAAGCTTCCACCCCCCCCCTCCCCGGTCGGCCTTGGACAAGACTCCTGGCCCCAGGGCAGCAAGTGGGTCCCCCTCCTCTCCTGCTTGGGAAGGTGGCCCTGGGAGCGGCCACCAGCTTGGCCTTCCCTGCCTGCCTGGGGCTCCATATTTAGGCTGCTGCTGTTCTGCACATCTGCAGAGTCCTGGTTGCATCTGGAATGTGGACGGATTGCTGGAGGATCCTGGCATTCCCTATTTGGGATGCCTGAGGAGCCTGGGCCAGCCAGTGTGGGGCTGGAGCCAGGCAGGGAGGGAGGGCCGGAGGCATTAGGGGGCTCAACCTCCTCCTGCAGGACCTCTTGCCTCCTTCCCTGCTGGGCCAAAGGGACCCAGTCCACCCCTTCCCCCCAGGGCCCGGGCCTTTTAACGGCCGCTTTTTGCCATTTAAGGACAGAGGCACTGGGGAGGTTTGCAGAAGTTCTCAGGAAGGGAGCACCAGGCAAGGTTTCTGCAGAAACAGCCGGGCACAAGCTGGGAAAAAGCAAGCCCGTCCACTCCCCAGAGACGGGCCAGCCCAAAACAGCCCAAGGTCCCCAAATGTTACATAAACAGGCCAGGGACAACACAGCTCCGTCCTCCTTGGGAACGGCCACCCCCACAGAGAGGGGCCTCCGGCTTAAGCTCTGCATCAAAGCCGGGGGCAGATAAGAGCATGCTGAGGCCAGGGAGAAATGGGGGAGCTGCCTCTTATCTGCCACACCCCCCCTTCATCCCTTTGCTGGCCCTGGAAGCGCATGAGAAAGCAGGAAGGGTTAAACAGCTGCTCGCATCTCTGGACCAGATGAAAGAAAGCTCCATTTTGGGAAATAGTGTTGCAATGGAAAGGCAGATAATTTCTGAGCCATCCCATAATGCCACAACACGAGTTATTAGGGGAGAAAAGGAGAGGGAGAAAATGCCTCTTAGCTGGGGGGTGAACTCTGGCTGCAAACCCATTGCTGGAGCCCTCTCTCTCTCTCTCCCTCTCTCTCCTCACCCCCTGGCAGAAGTCTTCATATCTGAGCCCCGGAGACTCTATTGGGGGGAGGAATCTGTGGCCCCTCCCCTGAGCCCATCACCTCTATATAGAGAGGGCAGACCGCATCGGGCTCGGTCTGCTCAGCTGCTAGCAAGCACCCATCTGGACCAGTTGCATCTTCGGCTTTCCTCCTGGACTTCTGTAAGTACCCTGGCTGGCCAAGGATCCTCCTGCACCATCCCTGGACAAGAGCTGCTCCCCTTCAGCTAACTGCACCTCTTGGGGAAGGCAGTGAAGTAGATGCTCCCTCTGGGATGCAGGCGGGCAAGCCAGTGGCAGCATGGCTAGACCTGTCCTTCTCCTGCTTCTAAGCATTGCCTGAGGTGGAGGGCTTGGGATTGCCTTGCTAGGATTGCTGTCTGAGCACCCAGGAGGCAGAGGTATGGGGAGGAGGCCAGTGCAGGAGCTGCGCATCCTAGCTTTTGAAGTGGAGGGCACCCCAAGGATCAGCTAGTCCCACCCTCTGCAGGAGTACCAGTTCCGCCATCCTGGGAAGTGGGGTTGTACACCCTCTTTTTAATAGTGCCAGAGATGGAGACCCCCGTAGGTGGACTGAAGTCTGCTGCAGTCCAGATCTTATTGCGTGTAGAAAAAATGAAATCAAAATGCGAAGCAGAGTAAATAACTCCAACTGCACAGAACCTCTAAAACCAAAACTGCATTCAGCACCAGAATAAATTGGCACTGAAGACAATCCCAAATAGGACCAATCCATTGATGAAATGATCCAAGATCATTTCTTTCAAACAAGTTTTATTGTTGGTGTATAACAGACTCACATTTAAGGCATTTTTTCCAATCGCCTTCTTGAGTTCTTGAATGTGATTATTTGCTGGCAATTAAAATACCTTTTCTGGCCCAGTCTCCCTGCCGTCGGTCGCTGTGTCCCCCACAACCTGCAGATGGGCAGGTGAGCTGGGCCAGCTGCTCAGCCTCTCAGGGCTGAGGAGTGTTGGCCACTTGTGGCAACACCCTGGTTTTAAAAAGAAGCAACGGGAGCTGGTTCAGCGGAGGCTCAATAACTTCTATTTCCCTGAAGAAGCCCAGGTCTTCAGAGGAGACGCAGCTGCTGTGAGCAACGAGGGAAGGGAGGCAGCAGGGGGCAACCCAAGCGCCTGCTGCAAACCGCTCAGAGTAAGGGTCTTCTTTCCAGCAAACCTGGAGGCCAGCTGAACTCAGCATTGACAACCATCAGCAGCCCTGGCGGCTTTTGAACCAGAGCCTGTCCTCTTTGCATGCTCCGCATTTAGTAGTGCCATAAATCATTTGCTTTGACAGCCCATCCTTTTCTTGTGAAGCAGAGAGAGCCTTCCGTGCAGGTGAAGGAGCCGCCGGGCGGGGGCTGCTCCCCAGGGCAGGCTTGGTAGGAGGGTCTCATTTCCACCCTAGAAGCCGCAGGCAGCCTTCAGCCCCGAAGTGGCCGGGTGGACAGCTCCTGCTGGCCTCTTTTCTCTGCGGGGATTGTGGTGGATCTGGCTTTCCCAGCAGAGCCATTGAATGTAAATGGCAACTTCTTTTCATTATTGTCTTTGGAAAGGATTCTGTTATGCCCTAAAAGGTATTTGTTTTGAACTTGTTATCATTAGGGGTTTTTTTCTGTCTCCCTTCCTTTTTTTTTTTTTTGGCTGGATCTGCTCATAATGAGAAGAACGTGGCCATATATGGTAGCCTGTCTGCATTTGTGCAAGCGGAGAGCTTTGCAAACAGCCGGGCTCTCTGCCTTTGGGGGCTTGGATCCCTTTGAAGCTCTCCATGGGGTTAAGGGAGCTCTTCTGGCTTCTCCCCAAAACGCCCCTTTATTCTGTAAATGAGGAAGACGAGGCTAAGGATTTTAGAAGAAACAGATGAGTGGAGGGTGAATCAAAAGGTGCTTGGAACCTTTCTTTCTGCCCCTTAAAGTTTCTGGGAACTTTTCAAAAATCTGCACTCTGGCTGAAAAGGGCAAGGATTGGGAAATGAAGCAGAAAGCCCCAAACTTCTCAGTCTTCATTGTGTGTGATGAAATTCCTGTCTTCTGAGCTTAGCAGCCCACCGGCAGTTGCAGCTGACAATATTTATATTGTCTGCTAATGTTTAGATCCTGCCTTCCTGACTCTGCAGTGCAGGACCTCCAAGGCAGCTAACAAATGCCACTTTCAAACCCAGCAATTAAAAGACAATGTAGCCCAAAAAGATGCTGTCAAAACAACCTCAATGAGGCAGATGCTTAACCAACTCAGCAAAAGAGGAAGTGATGTATGGAGACAAGGCCTGAGGTCTGCCAAGGCTGGGCCAACCCCAAGAAGGCCACGTTTGCAGTTCTGCTGGCCATCAGTGGCTGAGCAGGGCTTCCTCCGTGGACTCAGCTGACCTGTGATTATGTCATAAAATATCTTGACTAAAGGCCAGCCAGCCTTCCCAAACAAACAATAAAAGTTTCCAGTCCTAATCTGTTGGTAGCACAGGGGCAGAAAGACCCTCCATGAAATCTCTGAATATTTCCCAGGCTGTTTTCCTGGAGAAAAGTTTGAGTTGCCAATAGCAAACAGGCCAGACAGCTGGTCACAGGCCTGCTTGGGTGAGAAGCTGGCAGTGGGACTTCCAAGGCAGCAGATTTTTGATTCCTGGTGCTGGGAGTTGGCAGGAGGATGTCTGTCCTCTCCCGGCTTCAACAGGAATTAATATTCTCTTGAAAAGAAGAGATACTGATCATTACCTGATGCATAAAACAATATTAAGGAGCTGGACTTCATTGCTAAACATTATCTTGAAGTTATTTTTCATTGCAAAAGGTATGCACTTTAATAGAGCTTGATGTCAGAATTAACACAAAATTCCAAAGAGAGCAATCCTTTTCTAAGTGATGGGTCTGCTTGGAAAGCCCCCTCTCCCCTAGCCAAGCAGCCATTCTTGCAATCATCCTGTTTAGCAAAGCAGCACCCTGATCTCTCTGCCAGAAGTCCACCCCCCCCACCCCCGTTCTTTATCCCAGGCGTTGCTTAAAACGTGGCTGTGGGTGATGTCTGTCTGACTCCTATATCCCTGCCAAGGACTGGAGGGAGATATTGTGCCAGCTCAGGGTTCATGGGTAACCGAGTGGCATTCTGGTATCCAGTTCTCTCTCCCCCCAGGTGCCCTTTGAGCCAAAATGGCACAGAAGAGCCAACTCAGCGACGATGAGAAATTCCTCTTTGTGGATAAGAACATCATCAACACCACAGTGGCCCAGGCCGACTGGTCGGCTAAGAAGCTGGTCTGGGTCCCTTCGGAGAAGCACGGCTTCGAAGCCGCGAGCATCAAGGAGGAGAAGGGGGACGAAGTGCTGGCGGAGCTGGCCGAGAACGGGAAGAAAGTGACCTTCAGCAAGGATGACATCCAGAAGATGAACCCGCCCAAGTTCTCCAAGGTGGAGGACATGGCCGAGCTCACCTGCCTCAACGAAGCCTCCGTCCTGCACAACCTCCGGGAGAGATACTTCTCGGGCCTCATTTACGTAAGTCTCTCAGCCCCAGAAGGCAGGGGGTCCATCGCCAATTGCCTCCCCAGCCCTGTGAACTCCAGGGGAGCGACGGCTGTCCTCAATCAGCTCGGCCAAAGGGATGGGAAGTGCACCCAGGGCCAACTGATCACGGCAGCCGGGCTGGGGGGGGAGGTGGGGCTTTGGTTTGAGAGAGGTTTCGTTTATTTTGGTTGCTATAATGCGCAAATAAGGGTTAAAGGAAAAGGGAGATAGGTGGCTAAAGAGGGATGGAGACTAGAAAGGCAAGAAGAAAGTCCCAAGCAAAACAACACACACACACACAACCTGCCCTGCTGCTCTTTCCATCTGGCTGCTTGTCAGGGTGACCTTGGCACAACTAGTTCTACAAAATTCTGCAGGAAGGACCAGACCTCCCTTTCCTTTTTCTTAGGGGTTTCCTGGGAACACATGGCTCTCTTTTCTGTCCCTTTGGAGGGTCCAGATTCTGGGAAAGGAAAGCCCCTTCTTCTGCAGTCTGTTCCCTCCCCCCCCTTCACTAAATAAGATGGTCGACCCTGGTGGTCATCCGTTTTCCAAACTGAACTTGCACCAAGGGGGGAGATGAGATGAACATGACTGGGCCTTCCCTTGTTTAACACTTTACCTGTACATATTTCCATGCCCAGACTAACCTTCTTCACATCGGAGGTCCTCAGAAAGTGCCACTTTCCTTTGGGGTGGGTGGAGGATTTGTGGCCGAAGGCGGAGGAGAGAGGAGCCCCAGGCCGGAAGGGGTGTGTGAGATTTGCACATGGAGGGAAAGATTTATGCCCTTGTAAATCTGTGAGCCACAAACACAGATCCACAAGTGGGACATCATAAAGCTTCCCCACATTTATGGGCCTTTGGCAGGCCTTGCGAGGAAAGGTGTCTCTTCCCAGTCATCATGACAATGGGTGAGGCTTCCAGGAGTCCCCTGGCAGAGCGTCTAAAGGCAGCCAGGACCGGCAGGGGACGGGGAGGGGGGTGCAGACGCAGACTCGGGAAGCCACGATGGAGAGAAACACAGAGGACAAAGTTGCACCCCAACCAGTGCAAGTCTCCAGGGCTTCTCCTTCACCTGCGCCCCCAAATACGGAGGCTCTCTTTCCCGTCTCTCTCGGGGGGACCCCGGGTGGCCAGTCCCCCTGCAAAGCATCTCATGAGTTCCCCCAGGGGCCCAGAAATCACCCCATCATCCAGCCAGCATTTCCATCCCAGAAAG
This sequence comes from Bungarus multicinctus, assembly GCA_023653725.1. Classification (NCBI taxonomy): domain Eukaryota; kingdom Metazoa; phylum Chordata; class Lepidosauria; order Squamata; family Elapidae; genus Bungarus; species Bungarus multicinctus. Next base: position 479,170 of record CM042842.1, read on the forward strand.
CCTGGGCTCAGCCCCCGCAAAAGGTCCATTGCCAGAACAGCTGGGACCTGCCTTCTCTGGGTCGGCCAAGAGCCATTCCGGGCGCTGCTTGGTGTGAAATCTTTGGGACATTTCCTAATATGGTCAAGAAGAGGAAATCCCAGGCCTCAGATTTCGCCTCAAAGCCCGGCTGGCTCTGAAGGGCAGCCTGGGGGCATCTCTGCAATCATGGACTTGGAAACTTTAATAGCAGATTTTGGGGTGGGGGGGTGAGGAACAGGCAGCAGAAAACACCCTTAGGGATGCTGCATCGGTTGCCTTGGCCCCAAATCTTGGGGAAGAGGGGGACTGACCCCACCCTTCAAAATGGGGTGTTAATGTGGAAAGTGCTGGGCATTTACAGGCATCCTGGGCTGATCCAGAACCCGCCCCCCAATTTCCTTTCCCACATAGAATAAATCCAAGACATTCCCCTCTGTCTCCTATGAGGTCCGAGGGGAGGGGGCTGCAGAGAAGGTGCCAAGACCTGAGCAGGATGGGGAGGGGTTTCGAGCTACGGCTGTCGCGGCTGGGATGGAGCCTCCCTGTTCAGAAGCAGTCCATCCCTGGATGCCAGAGCCTGGGAAGGAGAGCTGCCCTTGAGATATCTGCTGCCTGCCCTCCCCTCCCCACAAATGCCAGGGTCCCTGCAAAAACCTCCTCCTCCCCAAGCTTCAGGCGCCAGGGATGTGGTGGTCCCAGATGAGGGTCCTGACTGCTCGGGGGTCTTCCTTTGCAGACGTACTCGGGGCTCTTCTGCGTGGTGGTCAACCCTTACAAGCAGCTGCCCATCTACTCGGAGAAGATCGTGGACATGTACAAGGGGAAGAAGCGCCACGAGATGCCACCGCACATCTACGCCATTGCCGACACCGCCTACCGGAGCATGTTGCAGGGTAAGGTGGCTGTTTCTCCCCCCTCCCCCCGGGTGCTCTGGCTGGCTGGCTGGCTCTTCCATCATGGAGCAGGGGTGCCGGAGCATTCCTCGCGCTCCTTGGGCAGCTTGTGACTCAAAAAGGAAAAGCTCTCCATCCACCCGCCCATGCCGGGGAGCGTGGCCAGAGAGAATCCCAGAGCATAGTTGAGCAAATAGGGGCATGGAGAAGGCAGGCAGGCAGAGTTCCCAGCTGGCAATCAGGAGGCTGCCATGCCATCCTTCCCCGGGGAGGTGGAATTCCTTCTGGAACCATTTGCTGCTGGCCTGAGTGGCAACCTTTGGGCTTGGGCAGTCGGGTGCCTGACAATTGACCCCTAAATCACCTCCCCCCCCCCTTTGCAAAAGGGCTTCTGGTTGGCTGGACAGGAGTTGTGCAGCTTTGTGGTTCAGAGAGGATGCAGCCACCCCACAGTGGCTTGTGGTTTCTGTTCTCTCCGTTGGTGAGCCATTCTGAGCCCGCAGCCGTAGGGTCCTGTCACTGGGCAGAAGCGATAGCTGTGCCTGTGGTTTCCCTTTCCGGCTGCTCCTTCTGACACACACAGCCCCCTGTGGCCATTGTGGCTGGAGAGCTGATCATCTCTGGTAGCCCCAGGAGGTGTCGGCAGCACCTTTGCTGGCTCGTGTGAACAGATCCATGGAGGAATTCAGGATTAAATCCATTGAGATGAGGCTGGCAGGGCCAGGGGAGATCAGCCTGGGTCTGCAGGGGAAGCTTTGGTGGGAGAAGCCAGGGGGGTCTTGTGTATCCCCAGGTATTTCTAATGTGTAAAAGAACCAAGGTGGGGTTTGTGGAGACTTTGAGTTTTGGGATGGGCTGCCCTGGAAGATCCAAATGCTCTGAATTACGTAGTCCTACTTTTGAGTCGGAGGTCCGAAGGGCCTCCATCGATGCTTCCGCCCAAAGGCTGGCCTGCTTGTTGGGTAGCACCCAGGGGGCTGTTGCTGCCAGAGACCTCATTAAAGCACCTGAAGAAGCCTCTGCTCTTGGGGACACATTTGCTCGGGCTCTAGGGCGGCTGCGGATGGGGGGCGGGAGCAAAGGAGGGTTCCTACCAGGCACCGCTGCCCTGTGGGGGCTTGTGAGGATCTGCTTACAGCACCATCAGAGCCAAAGTGTCTTTGCTTAGAACTCCCTGCCATGTTGCCAGCACAGATGCCAAAAGGACAGAAGAGCTAATGTCTCATTTAAGGTAGTTTGCAAGAGAATGTTTGCTTCACTCAAGCTGGTTCAGAAAGTGTCTTCCGGCTGATTTACTAGCAAATAATACTGTTTGGTTCCTGCCGCATTTGTGGGTTGTCCAACATCACTTATGGGCTTCCAGTTGCTGCTATAAATCAACAGTATTGATTAAATGTTTGTCTTTGGGAATAACACAGAGAGGGAGAAAGGGAGAGGAATGCGGTGTGCAGAGCTGGGGGTTTATGTCAGCCTCTGGCAGGCTGGGAGAGCCCTTGAGGAGCTTTTCCATGACTGAGCCGTAGGGAGGACCCAGCAGCCAAGGCAAAGGCAGGCAGGTCGGTTGCCGTCGCAGCTGCGTGTGGTCACCTCTCTGCCTCTCTAGCCTTTTTGCAGACACAGCTGCCCTCTGGGCACACCTGGGGCCTAGGAGCCCTGGGGCCGCCAGCCTGGCACCCGAGCCAAGGAAGCTGCTGCCAGCTCCTGCGGCTCCTTCCTGGCTTCTTGCTCTTCTTTCTCCTTTTATGGCCAAGCTGCTCTTTGCAGGAAACCCACCAGTCCAGCAGTGCCGAAGCAGGACAAGCCGCCTGCTGGGATGGGAGCAGAGGCTGGGCTGTCAGGGAGGGGAAGAAGGGTTCAGCTTCTCATTGCAGGGGGCCCAGGAGGGGGGGTGCTGAAGTAGGAGCCCCCAAACTCCAACTGTTTCCGGCCTACACGACTTCCAGCTAAACGGAACATCCATAAGTAAAACTAAGAAAAAGGCTTCCTGTAGCCACTGACCAGGGTGGAAGCAAGAAATGCCTTGGAGATTAAACACGGGGCCCTTGGTCCTTTCTGTGGCTTTCATTGGGACGGGTGCGGGGAAGGTTGGAGCAGCAAAAACGCAAATTTCTTACCGGGCTGCAAGTAAAAACTGGAGTTGCCAAACTGCCTGCCTCCCCTGCACCAGCTGTGCGGTTCTTTCCTGGTGGCCGGTCAGTTGGCAATCCCTGGCTTTCTGCTCCAATTTCACCCCCAGGGGGGCCACTGAAGCTAGGGTGCAGGTTGACCTCCCCCCCCCATGCCTTCCTGCTCTGAGGGGCTGCCCTTCCCTCAAAGCCTTTGCCAACTGCCTCAAACTCCACCTTTACTCTGGCTTTTCCCCTGTGGATTTTGGAGACCCTGAAGCTCTGCCTGAAATCCTCCTCCCTGGCCCAAAAGGCCTCTTTGTCTGGATCTTATCCATAAATAGCCCCGGCTGCGTCTCCCATCCCATTCCCTCCATCCTTTCCTCTGGACACAAGAGCAGGGAAAACGGGATTAAAAACAAGGGCAGCGGTGATGGGTCATGGGGGCACCGAGCCTGGCCTGCCTGTGCCAGATGGGAAGCGCCATGGCTCCGCCTGCCACAGGGGGCGTCCCAGTCCACCCCAACACCCGTTTCAGAGAGGAGCAGCAGCACTGGTGGCAGAAGCCGCTTGCCTGGGCAAGACCAGCTCCAGAAGTCTCTGGACCCCTCCTCGAAATCTCACGGCTCTCTTTTCTGTCCGCAGATCGAGAGGATCAATCCATCCTTTGCACGTAAGTAGAGCCAGAAGAGTTGGCAGGCTTCCTTTGTGATGGCCTTTTAAGGCCACCTAAGCACATCCTGGGCATCCTGCTGATGAGTTGGAGGGCGCCCAGCTGGCAGGGGGGCTGGAGGGGGGGTGGGGCGGGGGCAGCTAGTTGGATAAAAGCTGCTTTAGATTCAGAATCATAGCAGCCCTCCTGCTGTGGAGAACATCTGGCCCTTTCCAGGTGGCCTCCTCAGGGCAATGCCACCAGGCCAAGGCAACCTTCTCTCGCCTGGCCCATCCCCACCCTGCTCTCCCCTCCCAATCCCTTCCCCTAGAGTGGAACCCCGTAGGGATTCAGCTGGAAAGGGGCGGAGACCCCTTTTGGGCAGATCTGGTACAGCAGCTCCTGCCCAGGTGGAGGTGATGAAGGAAGCTCCCAGGAGGGACTGTAGTGACAGGGAGAGATGGGGATTGTAGTCCAGCATATCCAGGAGAGGCATGCTTGGAAAGAGGCTGGCTTGTTCCTGCCTTTGGGGAAAAGAAATGCAGCCGAAGGAGGGATGGATAGAAAGTAAGGACTTCAAAGGATTCGGGAGGGGGATTTGGGGGGAAGCTTTCCCCATCAGTGGCCTCCACTGGTGTGTTTGTTCCGGAGCTCCATTTGTATCAATACACGGTCGCCTTTGGGGCTTCTGAGCTGGGAAGCTGAGCCGGGCATCAGCTCCTGCAGCCAGAGGGGCCCTCGCAGGCACCAGAGCCCAGGAGAAGCCTCTGGCCTTGGCAGTGAAGGGAGGCTCACCCCATCCTTTGAAGGGGTCGAGAAAGACTGACTGGCACTGCCCATCCACCCAGCCTCAGGGCCGGACTGGCCAAGAGATGGACTCCCTCTGGCCAGGGAGGATTCCGGCAAAGCCCAGGATGTGCCAAGGCAGCTGGCCTGGAGGACCCGGGACGGAGGTCCTAGAGCCCCTCCCCATGCACAAGCTGACCTGCAACACTCGGTCACCTGGAGGCAGAGTAAAGCTCCTCAAAATCTCCTCCTCCTCCTCTTGGCTGGCCATCTTCGGCCACCCCAGCTGATCAGAGGGGATCATCTCGAAGAACAAGGAGTCCTGCAGGAAGCGGCTGCCTGGCCTTTTATGGCTCGCCTCCACCCAGGCCTGTCCTGTTTCACCCCCATCCATCATGGGGGAGAAAAGGCGCCTCCAAATTAGGAAGAAGAATCGAAAGGCGGCTGGCTGGCGTAGGAGGGAGGCCGCAGCTCCACCGCCATGCCTCTCCTGGCAGTCCCCCCCCCTCCCCGCTCTTAGCAGGAGGCTGGATCCCTCCACCCAGGAGCTCCTCAAGCCAGCCCCTTCCTTGATGGGAGCCACTCGGTCTCCCTCGACTGGATGATCGCAAAGCATCCTCCTAAGTCCGACGGACTCTGGATCCAGGATGGCTCTAGAATGATGGAAGGAAGAGGAGAGGAGAAGTGCCGCCTATTAGCTACTGCCCAGAGTGCCAGGCCGTCCGGCACACGTGGGCAGCCAGACCAGGGCAGAGCTGTCCAGCTTCAGTCCTTCTGCCACTCTTCTAGTCCGCATGGAGCATAAGGAGGGGCTGGGAGTCCTCCTCCCCTCCCAGCAGGGCTGTCAGGCTGCCAACCCTCCAAAAGTGCCCACCAGCCCCTCCGGGGGGGCTGGGCAAAGCTCCCCAAAGAGGCGAGGAGGGAGCGTGTGCAGGGAGCACCTGAGCTGCCAGCAGTCCTGCGGGAGTGCCAGGCCACCGAGTCTGCGGGGCCAGAGGTGGGCTTCAGCGGGAGAGCCACTGCTCCGAGGGAGATTCCCTGGGCAGCGGCTGGAAGAGCGTTGAGGGGCTGCGCTTCGGCTGCAGCCTGAGGGCCTCTGCAACTGCCCTGCTCTTCCCTCCTTCCGCAGCTTTCAGGCTGGGAGCCCCCACACTTCACAGAGGGGTGGGGGGGCTAACAGTCTTTCTCCTCCTCCTTCTCCCCCCAGGGGAGAATCGGGCGCAGGCAAGACAGAAAACACCAAGAAAGTGATCCAGTATTTGGCCGTGGTCGCCTCCTCGCATAAGGGTAAAAAGGACACCAGCATCACGGTGAGCAGCCCCTGGCCCCCCTCCCGTCAGTCTAGTGGGCGGCCATGGGTGGGTGGGGGCTTCTCTGGGGACACCAGGTGACGCCCTTTCAGACCAATTTTCAGCCACAGCCGGAAGACGATGACAACTGGGGGGGGGGAGTATTTTTTTCCTGATTCATAGGTAACCCCCACGATTGGCTCCCCCAACCTGACAGCCTCTGGATGATTTGGACTCAACTGAGGCCAAACCGGCCCAGCCATAGGCAGGCAGGAGTGATGGGAGTTGTAGTCCATGACTTCTGGAGGCTGCCAGTGGGGCAAGGCATGTCAGGTGGTGCCTGCTTAATCAAAGGCAGGCATCGAGGCGCCCATTGCCAGGCTGAGGGGCACATTTTGGGAGGGAGCACGGACTTGAGGCGAAAGACACACACACAAACATACACACACCCCTCTGGGTGGGTCAGATCTATCCCCCCCCCATGGGTTCTCTGGGCCTGATGTTCTTTGCGGGACGTCTCGCACAGCTGGAGAAGGGGGGGGGGGCTGAGGTGAATAGTGGCGGAAACCCTTTGCCAAAGGGGGCCGTCTAGGAACCGAGACTGACGCTTCTTTTATGCCATGTTGTTTGACTGCAGCAAGGGCCGAGTTTTGCTTACGTGAGTAACCGGATTCAGCGTGTGTGTCAAGGCACAGCCTGTAGATCTGCATGGTGTGGTTGCACTCCCTCCCCAAAGAGGGTCTGGGGGCCACGAGGTGCCTGCCCAGAGCGCCCCGGGGCTAACCCGCCTGGTTGCCCACCTGCATCTCGGTCGCGCATGCTGTTTCTTGGGAGCAGGCCAGTCCTTCCTCCAGCTGCTCCCAGGCAAACAGGATCGTGGCCTCCCCCCCGCCCTTCCCCAGCCAGCCAGGGTTCTTTCTGGAAGGAAGCGCATCCTCGGATTTGCACCACTGGATAAATGCTTTGTTTCTGGCCTGGCCTGACTGGGCCAACCCAGAGAGGGGGTGCATGGGTGGGGGGCTTATGGAAGCCAGTTATCCCCAGGTGACCCCCGTGTGCCAGTAGAGGGATTGATCTGATCTTCTTGGCTTGCCGTGTGCATCTTCCCCCTCCCTTGCCTGCCCTCCTGCCCTGGGGGTGGGGGTGGGCCGGGGGCCTTGCTGGGTCTCCTCCTGCATGCTGTGCATCTGGCTGAGCCTGCCGGGGAGAGGTTGGAGCCCCTGGCAACTGGGGGGACACAGCGGGTGGGGAGGAGAAGCTGGGATGGGGAGCGAAGTGGGAGGACGTGCCAGAGAACCATCCCTGCCGATTCTGCCCCCTTTCGAAGAGCAGCCAAGAAAGCCCTGTCCAATTTCAGCAACCTTTTCCTTTCTGGGGCCTGGGCTATCAGGAAGGAAGAGCCCTTCATATAAAGGGGAGCAGAGACCCTTGGAGGGTAAAGAAACGTAGAGATGGTCTCCTACAGCTGATCAGGAGGCTTTTCACAATCCTCAATTTCTTCTTCAGCCTCTGTCCTTGCATTGAGGTGGGGGTGGGGCAGCCCCTCCTCCTCCCAGCTTCAACTGTGATGAGAGGTTAAGGAAAAGAGGCCGCTCTTTAGCATGGCTTGGAGGTGTGACTTTGTTGGTGTGTACCTGCCTGTGTGTTCCTTTTTCTGCATGCAAAAGTCGCCTTATTTTTAAACATAAATCATGCATTGTCATAGCCAGTATTTAACCGAATTAATAGATGCTGTGTAATCTGCTTTGGGCTGCTTTAGAAGGAAGGTTGTGTGCAACCATTCCTTCGGCCCCCTTGCCTGATTTCTGTTGCCCTTTCCTTGCCAAATGAATGCTGCGGCGGCAATTGCAAACAAAATACTCTGATTTGCTTTGGCCTAATGAATGTGCTGGAAAAATGGTATGGGTTGCGGCCGATTGCCTCCCTGGTTGAAGACAATCCAGGATGCAGCAATTGGCCGTCTTGACCAGTTTTACCCCAAAAATAAAATAAGGACCAAGTCCCACAAAGAGTGGAACCGGAGGCCAGAAGGAGCCACAGGGAATCTCCGCGTAGGTAAAATGCATCTAAGTTGGTGGCGCTTCCCTGCGGCAAAAGCAGCTCGGGAGCCATGCGCCTCTTTGGGCATTTGGTCCAGACAGAGGTTTTCTCTGAGGGCAGCTTGAACTGCACGCCAACCCTTTTTCGATTCACGCCCTCCTCTGCCTGGCCAGGGACTGACAGCCAAATCCTTGGATCAATTTTAGGGCGAGTTGGAAAAGCAGCTTCTCCAGGCCAACCCCATCCTGGAGGCTTTTGGGAACGCCAAAACGGTGAAGAACGACAATTCCTCCCGATTCGTAAGTTGACCACTTGGGCCCTGAAGCAAATAAGTCCATGAAAACTGGCAAATGGAGACTAGGACTTCTCCTCCTTTGGAAAGGGAAGGGAAGGGTTATAAAGGGAGGCTATAAGGACTCACACCAGTCTCTCCGAAGCCCCCCCTGCTCCCCACCCACCCAGGCTGCCTCCGTTCTCCAACAGGGCAAATTTATCCGCATCAACTTTGACGTGACGGGGTACATCGTGGGAGCAAATATTGAAACTTGTATCCTTTCTCATAATCCTCCCCCCCTTTTTTTGCTTCTGGCAACTGCCTTGTTTTACCTAAACGTGGGCAAGTTAGTGAATATTTATTTGAAAAAATGGTTTTCTTGCTGAACCTTCACGGACAGATTTGCTGGAGAAATCTCGTGCTATTCGTCAGGCCCGAGAGGAAAGGACCTTCCACATCTTTTACTATTTACTTGCCGGGGCCAATGAACAAATGAAGCGTAAGTGGCCCCCTTGGCTGACCTTAGGGGAGGGGCCCGAGAGGGAGGGGCACCCCAGAGCAGCTGCGGTTTCTTGTGGGGGGAGCAGGTTCTCCCTCCCCCAAGGGGTGTGGGCACTGAAGCCAAGGGGGCATTTCTGCTCTCAAAAAGGGCCAGGATGTACGCAAGTGGAAGACGGCTAGATGTTTTTATGTTGTGTTTGTGTATGTTGGTCTAAAAAATAAAAAACAAGATTTTGTTATTAAAAAAAGAAAGAAAGAAAGAAAGAAAGAAAGAAAGAAAGAAAGAAAGAAAGAAAGAAAGAAAGAAAGAAAGAAAGAAAGAAAGGGGCCAGGAAGCTCTGCTCTCCACGTAGGCTCCCCACTGAAGGAGACTCGGGGGCGGGGGGCTTCCCCTTCAGCCCTGTGGTTAGGAGCGGGGCTGCCCAAGCAGACCTTTCGGGGCCAGGCTGGCCCGGGCGGAGGAGCACTGTGGCCAAGAGGCCCCAGGAGTTTGGGCCCAGAGCCGGGGAGCGTCCCGGACGGCTCTTGGGCTCATGGAGGTTTTGCTGTGCCTGCCTTGCAGTGGACCTTCTGCTGGAAGGGTTCAACAACTACACGTTTCTCTCCAACGGCTACGTGCCCATCCCTTCTCAGCAGGACAACGAAATGTTCGAGGAGACGCTGGAAGCCATGACTATTATGGGATTCACCGAAGAAGAGCAGATCGGTAAGAGGCGCAAAGAGGAGCTCTGGCTCCGGATGTTTAGAGTACAATTGCCTCCCCTGGGTTCCAGGGCTCCTGGGGAGGTGTCTTCTCTGAGCCCAGTAAAGCCTCCGGCAGAACAGTTGCGGGGAAGAAGAAGGCCTCTGCGACCGGCAGGGAGAACCCAGTACCTGCCCAGAGACGTCCTTTGCATTTCTCTCCTTCCTAACCATACAGCAATGCTGAAAGTCGTCTCATCGGTTCTCCAGCTTGGCAATATTGTCTTCAAGAAGGAGAGAAATACCGATCAGGCCTCCATGCCGGACAACACAGGTGGGTGCCAAGCAGTGGGGGAAGAGTTTTGCCTCCTTGGGCGAGTTGGGTGGCCAGAGCAGCCTGGTCAGCCATGGATGGTGTTCACGATGACGCCTCTTGATTCCAGCTGCCCAAAAGGTTTGCCACCTCACGGGCATCAACGTGACGGATTTCACACGGTCCATCCTCACGCCACGGATCAAGGTCGGGCGAGATGTTGTCCAGAAGGCTCAGACCAAGGAGCAGGTAAGGAGGCCAGCTTGGCTCTCTGGCCCTGAGCCTCGATGCTCTGCTGGCCTGGGTCCCCGAGAAGCTCAGCCCAGCTCCCCTTGCCTCCGTAGGCTGACTTTGCCATCGAGGCCTTGGCCAAAGCAACCTATGAGCGCCTCTTCCGTTGGATCCTGAGCCGGGTGAACAAAGCCCTCGATAAGACCAAGAGGCAAGGCGCCTCCTTCTTGGGCATCCTGGACATTGCCGGCTTTGAAATCTTCGAGGTAGGGCCTGGGGTGCTTCCAGGGCGCGTGTGGCCGAGCCTGTTCTGGCAGGGAGGCATGACCGGCTCCAACTGTCTTTCCAGATCAATTCTTTTGAGCAGCTTTGCATCAACTACACCAACGAGAAGCTCCAGCAGCTCTTCAACCACACCATGTTCATCCTGGAACAGGAAGAATACCAGCGCGAGGGCATCGAATGGAATTTCATTGACTTTGGGCTGGACCTGCAGCCTTGCATTGAGCTGATTGAAAGACCGGTGAGGGGGCCTTTGGTGCCCAGGAGCTGCCCTCCATCTCCCACCTTCACGAACGCGGGAAAGGGGTCAGGAAACATGGGCAGTGCTGGATTGGGGAGTCAGGGCTTTCTGTCTGAGCAGGGGGTTGGACTAGAAGACCTCCAAGGTCCCTTTCAGGTCTGTTATTTCCCAGCAGAAAACCTCCGTTAAAATGCTGGTGGCCTGGATAGGAGGGCATAGGAGGGGTTGGCTACATGGACTGTTTGAGCCATTCCCCAGAGTAGTCCCTGGCCCCACAAGTGCGGCCTCTCCTCCTAAAGGGAGTTCGGCTGAGTAATGCAACAGAATGGACGTTTGGCTTCTCCTCTGCCAATGAGTTGGGCAAAGGCTGCTCCGCCAGAGGTCCCTAGAGCTTGCCTCATGCCCCCCACCCTTGTTGTTCCAGAATAACCCTCCTGGTGTCTTGGCCTTGCTGGATGAGGAATGCTGGTTTCCAAAGGCTACCGACACCTCCTTTGTGGAGAAGTTGTCTACCGAGCAAGGCAACCACCCCAAGTTCCTGAAGCAGAAGCAGCTGAAGGACAAAACCGAGTTCTGCATCGTCCACTATGCTGGAAAGGTACCAAGGAGGCCGAGGTTTCCTCTTCCTGGTGGCTAGGATGCTCCCTCGGCAACCCTCTCGGCATCGCCACCCATGCCAGTTGCTCCCAGGCGGCCTTTCTGGCAGCTGCTGGTGACCCCCGTGGCTCTTTTGTTCTTCCTCAAGGTGTCCTACAATGCCAGTGCCTGGCTGACCAAGAACATGGACCCTCTGAATGACAACGTGACGGCCTTGCTGAATCAGTCTTCGGAGAAGTTTGTGGCGGATCTCTGGAAAGACGGTAGGGAATAAAATGGGTGTGTGTTGGGTGGGTTTTATTCAGCTGCCAACTGGGCAAGATCGGAGGTCCTTGAAGCTGCTGGCCCCCCTGAAAACTGGGCCTCCCTGGAATTGGGTGGGAGCAGCTCAGCGGTGGAGCCTCGCTGGGCAAGGAGCCCCCGCCTGACCCTGCGGCCTCCCTTGTATGGCAGTGGACCGCATCGTGGGCCTGGACCAGATGGCCAAGATGACCGAGAGCTCCATGCCCAGCGCCTCCAAGACCAAGAAGGGCATGTTCCGGACAGTGGGGCAGCTGTACAAGGAGCAGCTGACGAAGCTCATGACCACCTTGAGGAACACCAACCCAAACTTCGTCCGCTGCATCATCCCAAACCACGAGAAAAGGGTCCGTGCCCAGCGGGACTCCAACTCCCATCAGCCCCAGCCAGCCACGGGAGTTTGGGTCCGGTGCATCTGCAGACACAGAGACTGGGGAGGGCCGGCACAGACCTGCGCTCTGCTTCCCTCCTTAAAGGGGGGCCGGGGTCTCTTTGGGGTGGGAGGCAGCGTTTCGTTCCAGGCTCTGGAGGCGGAAGGCGATGCATTCCAGGCTGTTCCTGGGTGGCTGTTTTAGGCCACCTCGGGACTCCAGGGACCGGAAGACCCCATCGACCCCTCCCTCCCCCCCTCTCCCCGTTTCTTCCAGGCAGGGAAGCTGGATGCCCACCTGGTGCTGGAGCAGCTGAGGTGCAACGGGGTCTTGGAGGGCATCCGCATCTGCCGGCAGGGCTTCCCAAACAGGATCGTCTTCCAGGAATTCCGGCAGCGGTAAGGGGGCTCCTGCCAGAGGTGGGCTAGGGGCCCTGGAGCCCATCTGAACAGGCAGGAACGGGGGGACCAAGGGAAAGCTCTCCTCTGGGGAGAGGTGGGCAGCTTCCCCCAGAGAGCCGGGTCTTCGGAAGCCCCCTTTCGGAAGAGGCTCTGGAGGTCTGAGCCGTTCTGGCCGTAAACCAAGGCTGACCCAATGGATCCCCCCCCGAGCAGAGCAGGTCTGTGGGGTCAGGGCCGTCTGGGGGAGGGGTGTCTGAGTGGCTGTGGTTTCCGGCTTCCCGATATAGCCAGATAGTTCCATCGCTGGCTTTTGGGGGTGAGATTTTGCCCCCTGCAGAGAGGGCTCGCAATCTGGGTGTCCTCCTGGATGCACGGCTGTCCTTGGAAGATCACATTATGGTCGTCTCCAGGGGGGCGTTTCATCAGGTTCGCCTGATTCGCCAGATGCGGCCCTTTCTGTATCGGGAAGCCTTACGCACAGTCACTCATGCCCTGGTCACCTCCCGACTGGACTATTTAACGCCCTCTACATGGGGCTCCCGAATGGGAGCATCTGGAGGCTTCAACTGGTACAGAATGCAGCCGCGCAGGTGGTTATGGGGGCGTCAAGGTTCACGCATGTGACGCCCCTCCTGCGCGAGCTGCATTGGTTGCCAGTGGCCTCTCAGGTGCGCTTTAAAATTTTGGTGTTAACTTTTAAAGCGCTCCATGGCATCGGACCAGGATATTTACAAGACCGCATTCTGCCATTTTCCTCTCACCATCCGGTGCGCTCCCACAGGGAGGGTCTCCTGCGGGTCCTGTCAGCAGCTATGTGCCGGCTGGTGACCCCGAGGAATAGGGCCTTCTCTGTGGAGGCGTCTGCCCTCTGGAATGGGTTGCCCCCGGAGTTACAGACAGCCACGGACCTGGGGACCTTCAGGCGTGCCTTGAAAACCTGGCTCTTTGACCAGGCCGGCTTCGGCTGATTTTAGTTTTGGGGTGTTTTATTTTTTATTAAATTTTAGGGTTTTAGAGAAGGGTTTTAAATTGTTTACAGCCAGGGTTTTGGTTTAATTTAGTTTTATTTTCCCACATATTTATTGTTTTAACTGTATGGCTGTGCACCGCTCCGAGTCCTTCGGGAGAGGAGCGGTATATAAATAAATATTTATTATTATTATTATTATTTGGGGAGGGGGCTATTTCTAGGTGTTTCTCCACGACAGGAGCAGGAAATGGAACCAAGAGTCCAGCCAGGCCTAAAGCCGCCATGAAGAGAATGACGGTGGGTTTTTTGGGTGTCCTTTTCCCCGCAGGTATGAAATCCTGGCTCCCAACGCCATCCCAAAGGGCTTCATGGATGGGAAGCAGGCCTGCATCCTGATGGTAAGCATGTCCCCTCCAGGCTCCCCTCTCATGCCTCCTTGTAGCTCTGGGCTGCTCTCTTGGAATCCCAGTTTGGATTCATTGAGATCGGCATGAATGGGTTGCACTGAAGTTCAAAAATCCAGGGATAAAAACAGACATTCACTTCCTTCCCAATGAGGCTCTTGTGCCTGAGTATCAGCTTCTTGACCGCAAACTCCACCTGTTGGACTTCTACTGGTCAAGCAGCGCCTGCCCTGCTGGGGAGGAAGTGAGAGAATCCATGAGCTTCTCCTGAGGACCAATGGCATATTGCACCTCCCCCTCCTCCCATAGATCAAAGCCCTGGAATTGGATCCCAACCTGTTCAGGATTGGCCAGAGCAAGATCTTCTTCCGGACTGGTGTCCTGGCTCACCTGGAGGAGGAGCGAGACCTCAGGATCACAGACATCATCATCTCCTTCCAGGCCCAATGCCGGGGCCACCTGGCCAGAAAGTAAGGCTCTCTCGGAGCAGCCCTCCAGGGCCCTGGTTTGAGTGCCGAGGGGCTTTGAATGGAGGGAGGAGCTGCCTCTGGCTGCCCGTGGCCAGCCCCTCGTTGCAGCCCCCCGCAGCCCCCTGCTGAGGGCAGACGCCTGGGGGTGCAAAGGCTCCATGCTCCACTTCCTTCCGCAGGGCTTTTGCCAAGAGGCAGCAGCAACTGACTGCCATGAAGGTCATCCAGAGGAACTGTGCGGCTTACCTGAAGCTGAGGAACTGGCAGTGGTGGAGACTCTTCACCAAAGTAAGTGGCCGGTCCTTGGGGAGACCCCCACTCAGACCCCCGGAAGCCAGGCCGCCTTGGGGTGACAGGGGAGGCTGGGAGGGCTGCATCCCCTCCGCCCTCCGGCCCCACTGACTCTCCCTGTGTAGGTGAAGCCGCTGCTACAGGTCACCCGGCAAGAGGAAGAGATGCAGGCCAAGGACGAGGAGCTGAAGATGGTGAAGGAGAGGCAGTTCAAGGCCGAGGTCGAGCTGAAGGAGCTGGAGCTCAAGCACAGCCAGGTGAGCCCCCAGCACGCTTGGGGGGCAGCTGCTCCTGGGCTCTTCTGCCCTGTGGAGGGGTTTGCCCAGGGCGCCCGGCTCATCCTGGGTTGCCCAGGGAAGGAGCCACTGGCCAACCGGCCCTCTTGCCTGCTCAACCTCCACGGCACAATCCGCCGCACTTGCTGGGAACCCCTGGGAGCCGGGAGGTGGGCACCGCGGAAGGTGCAGGCGTGGCTTTCTCAGCCAATCCTTTGGTGCCCACTGGCTGAAGGCCCTCCTCTCCCTCCGGAACAGCTGAGCGAAGAGAAGAACCTGCTTCAGGAGCAGCTGCAGGCCGAGACCGAGCTCTACGCGGAGGCTGAAGAGATGCGGATCCGCCTGGCTGCCAAGAAGCAGGAGCTGGAGGAGATCCTGCACGAGATGGAGGCCCGGATTGAGGAGGAAGAGGAGCGTGGGCAGCAGCTGCAGACCGAGAAGAAGAAGTTGCAGCAGCAGATGCTGGTACCAGGCGGGCTTGGCAGCCGGAGGGCAGCCCCAGTCAGGCCCGCAAAGCCGCAGAGCTTTGCCTTCAACCCCACCGGCCGCCTCTCCCAGCTCCGTTTCAGAGGGAAAGGGCTTCCTGAGTGCAGAAGCTGGATCTCTCAAGCCCCACGAGGCTGGGAGGGGAGCCAGGGAAAAGCCACTGCCACCCATGCTGACACGGTTTCATCTAAGGGTCACCTCTGTGAGGATTAGTGGCTTGGAGGGAGTGGAGGAGCCTTAATTCTGTCTGCCGTGTACAAGGCCGAGTCGGGGGCCCCGGAGACAGCTCAGCCCCGGAGCTTTTAGGGGTGCCCAAAGAGCGAGTGCTTCCCAAGGAAGAAGCTGAAGGTGGCTTTAGGGCCGGGAGCTGTTAGTGGTCGTTGGTCCTCCCCCCCTCATGTCTCCTTCTCCCCCCCTTGTGACCCACAAAGGACTTAGAGGACCAGTTGGAGGAGGAGGAAGCTGCGAGGCAGAAGCTGCAGCTGGAGAAGGTCACCGCGGAAGGGAAGATCAAGAAGATGGAGGACGACATCTTGGTCCTGGAAGACCAGAACAACAAGCTCTCCAAGGTCGGTGCCGGCTCACCTCCCCCCCCTTGGCCTCCAAGGCCAGGGAGACGGGGAGAGCACCCCCTCCCTGCCCCCCCAGTGTGGGTGAGCCCCAGGGGTGGGCTGGGGGTGCAGCCGGTCCTGCAGGGGGACTATTTTGCCTCCGACGGGTCGGCCAACCAGCCTCGTAAAGACGCACCTGGGAGGCCGGCAAGTCTTCGGTCCTGGTTGGCCATGCCCTGTGGGCACCCATGCCCTGTGGGCACCCCTGCCCTGTGGGCACCCCAACCCCAGTCCTGGTTGGCTCTTGCCAGCTCCTCCTGCTGCAGGCTTCAGGGAAGGCCTCTCTCCTCCCCCCAGGAAAGGAAGCTCCTGGACGAAAGAGTCAGCGACCTGACGACCAACCTGGCTGAAGAGGAGGAGAAAGCCAAGAACCTGACCAAGCTGAAGAACAAGCACGAGTCCATGATTTCGGAACTGGAAGTCCGCCTGAAGAAGGAAGAGAAATGCCGGCAAGAACTGGAGAAAATGAAAAGGAAGCTGGAGGGGGACTCGAGCGACTTCCACGAGCAGATCGCCGACCTCCAGGCCCAGATTGCTGAGCTGAAGATGCAGCTGGCCAAGAAGGAGGAGGAGCTGCAGGCCGCCCTGGCCAGGTGGGGCATTCCCCCCCCCCCAGCTGGCTCCCTGGGACAGTGAAGGGCCAGGCGGCCTCCACAGGGCGGGAGTGCAGAGGGTGCACCTGGCCGCTCGTCTTCCAGGGAAGGGCTCTTGCGCTTCAGAGGAACATCCCCCTGGCCAGCCGGAGGTCTCTTCTCCACCAGGGACCTCCGTTCTGCTCCCTCTCTGGTCCTTCTGCCGGTGGGAATCCCTCGAGGCCCCAGACAAGACCAGCCTTTCGGCAGCCAAGCCAGCTGGCCTTGCAGCTGAAGCCCCTTCCGGCTTCCCTCACGCAGGCTGGAAGACGAGATGAGCCAGAAGAACAATGCGCTGAAAAAGATCCGGGAGTTGGAAGCCCACATCTCGGACCTGCAGGAGGACCTGGACTCAGAGCGGGCGGCACGCAACAAGGCCGAGAAGCAGAAGCGGGACCTGGGCGAGGAGCTGGAGGCCCTCAAGACGGAGCTGGAAGACACCTTGGACAGCACGGCCACCCAGCAGGAGCTCAGGTGGGGCGGGGCAGTCCGGGGCCTGCCTGGGGCCGGGGGGGTTCCAGGCTGACCTGCATGGAGGCGGTCAGGGAAGACCCCCCTCACGCTCCTTTGTGCCGGGGCTCAGAGCGAAAAGGGAGCAGGAGGTGACGGTCCTGAAGCGAGCACTGGAGGAGGAGGCGCGAGCCCACGAGGCCCAGGTGCAGGAGATGCGGCAGAGGCACACCCAGGCCGTGGAGGAGTTGGCCGAGCAGCTGGAGCAGTTCAAGCGGGTAACTCAGGCGGGCGGAAGGGGGGCCCACCGCCGTGCCCCCCGCCTGCCCAGCTGAGCATCTGTGGTGCTTTCAGGCCAAGGCCAACCTGGACAAGACCAAGCAGACGCTGGAGAAGGGCAACGCGGACCTGAGCAACGAGATCCGGGTGCTCAACCAGGCCAAGCAGGAGGTGGAGTACAAGAAGAAGAAGCTGGAGGGGCAAATGCAGGAGCTGCAGTCCAAGTTTGCCGAGGGGGAGAGAGTCCGGACAGAGCTCAACGAGAAAGTCCACAAACTGCAGGTACCTCCAGAGGGGGGAGCGGACCCTTCCCCACCTTGACAGAAGCAGCCGGCCGGGGAAGGCCCCCAGCCCCCGACCGGCTGCTGGCCTTCCTTGTCCATGGCTGGCAGAAGGCAGAGCTGGGTTCCATGGTGCTGTGCCTTCCGTGGGGCTTTCTCAGAAGGGAGTCCTGTTCAGCGCAGGTCCCACGAACATCTTGGCTCCTCTGTCCTGTCAGGGCTGCTTCCATAGCGCAGGTGGGGCTGCTGGGTGCCCACGAGGGGCTCAGTGGTAGAGCTCAGAGCGGGCTCAGCTGCTGAGAAAGAGGGCCTTTGCTCCACCTCCAGCCCTCCCATTAGATCCGCCTGCTGCCCTCCTGTTGCTCTGGGGAGCTGTTTCACTTCGTTCTTAGCTGCTGCTTTCCTAGAAAGGCTGGCAATGAAGCACAAGGCAGGTCAACGCTTCCTTTTTCTAGGCAGAGACTGAAAGCATGGCGGTTCTCCTGAACGAAGCCGAGGGCAAGAGCATCAAGCTGACCAAAGACGTGGTGACTCTGAGCTCCCAGTTGCAAGACACCCAGGTAGGTGCTTTAGGGGCTCCGGTCCGGGGGAGGATGAGGCGGGTCTTTGGGAAGGGGCTCACCGAGGGCTGTCCTGCTATCCAGGAGCTGCTGCAGGAGGAAACTCGGCAGAAGCTCAACCTGTCCACCAAGCTCCGGCAAATGGAGGACGAGAAGAACGGCCTGCAGGAACAGCTGGAGGAAGAGGTGGAAGCCAAGCAGAATCTGGAGAGGCAGATTTCAACGCTAAATGTGCAGGTATGAGCAGTTGTGATCGTGGGTGTTTACGCCTTGTCTCTTTATCTGTAAGGTTGGTTGGGTTTCATCACTAGTTAAACCCACCGCAATTGGCCACTGAGCAAGGTTACAAACTCAACCTTAGTGAGTCAAATCTTCCTTGGGTCCTGTTACTGGCTGTCAACTTGGGGATTCAAATGCCCGTTAGTGTCCCAAAATATGAGGCCATCCCAGGGCATTTTATTGCGATTGGCCCAAGAGAAGATGCAAAACGATGGGGGACTCAACCTGCCCAGGAATGACAGACCCTCCCCCACCAGCCTTTAAAGACGGCGGGGGGAGCGGGGGGGCTGCCCTGTTGAACAGACTCAAGGAGTCCTCCTGGCTCTGGCTCTGAATCCCACCTGCAGCTCTCAGACTCCAAGAGGAAGATGCAAGAGTATCTGGGCACCATTGAAACTATGGAGGAAGGCAAGAAGAGGCTCCAGAAGGAAGTAGAGGGCCTCACCCAGCAGTTTGAGGAAAAAGCTGCTTCATACGACAAACTGGAGAAAACCAAGAACCGGCTTCAGCAGGAGCTGGATGACCTTGTGGTTGACCTGGATAACCAACGTCAGATGGTTTCGAACCTGGAGAAGAAGCAGAAGAAATTTGACCAGGTGAGAGTGGAACTCTTTGATCTGACATCCCCTGTCAAGCTACATTCTAGTGCAACTGGATGTTCCATTGATGCAAGCCTACGTTTCTCTACATTAATGCCTCTGTTGATTAATTAAAGGTTTTACTAAATCAATTCAGTATATCCATGGAAGCAGTTCTAGTGTTGTTAATATTCTACCCAGTCACCTGACTTTGGTAGGCAGGTAAGGAAGAGAGGATGGAGCTTGGCACTAAGGCTTCATTCACGCGACCCTAACGCCTTCTCTGCCTTCGCAGATGCTTGCTGAGGAGAAGAACGTCTCTTCCAAATACGCTGAGGAGCGAGACCGAGCAGAGGCCGAAGCCAGAGAGAAGGAGACCAAAGCACTGTCGCTGGCCCGGGCGCTGGAAGAGGCCCTGGAAGCCAAGGAGGAGCTGGAGAGGACCAACAAATTGCTGAGAGCAGAAATGGAAGACCTTGTGAGCTCCAAGGATGACGTTGGCAAGAACGTAAGTCCCTCCTCCTCCTCCTCCTCTCCCCCTCCCCCTCCCCTCCCCTCCCCTCCCCCTCCTCTCACGCCCTTTTCTCTGGGAAGGTCCATGACCTGGAGAAATCCAAGAGGGCCCTGGAGCAGCAGATGGAAGAAATGAAGACTCAGCTGGAGGAGCTGGAGGATGAGCTGCAGGCCACCGAGGATGCCAAGCTGAGGCTGGAGGTCAACATGCAAGCGCTGAAGGGGCAGTTCGAGCGAGACTTGCAAGCCCGGGATGAGCAGAACGAAGAGAAGCGCCGGCAGCTGCAGAAGCAGGTAGAGGAGGAGCCCCCTTCCCCGTTGTGGGCATCCCTTCCATACCAGGCAGAAGTGACCCCTCCCTGGGTGGGCGTCCTCACCCCTCCTGCTCTCTTCTCCCTCTTCACCAGCTCCATGAGATGGAGGCAGAGCTGGAAGACGAGCGCAAGCAGCGGGGGCTGGCAGCGGCCGCCAAGAAGAAGCTGGAGGTGGACCTCAAAGACCTGGAAGGGCAGCTGGACTCCGCCGTCAAGGGCCGCGAGGAAGCCATCAAGCAGCTGCGGAAACTGCAGGTTGGGAAGGCCAGCCGCCCTTCTCCAGGGGCAGCTCCAGATGCATTTAGGGTCCCAGAAGAGGGGGCCATCTGGGGGTGACTCGGGCGATGCAGGGAGGGGGCAGGAGGAAGGCCTGAGCTAAGGAGTGACCCCCTGCCCCCAGGCCCAGATGAAGGACTTCCAGCGGGAGCTGGACGATGCCCGGGCCGCCCGGGAAGAGGTCTTTGCCACTGCCCGGGAGAACGAGAAGAAAGCAAAGAACCTGGAGGCGGAGTTGATGCAGCTGCAAGAGGTGAGCTGGTGGGAGGCTGGAGGCCCGGGGGAGTTCGGCTCTGCCAGGAGCTCCATGGACACCCACCGCCCAGGACACGCGTGTGTGTGCGCGTGTGGGAGAAAGAGAACGTGAATGGAGAAGCAGCGAAGGGCTGAAGTGGGAAGACCTGGCTCTGGTCAGCCATGGGAGCCACTCCGGCCGCCCTCTGCACAGGGTGGTTCTGGGGAGGAGGGGGAGCTGCCCCAGGACTGGAGCCGGGCCAAGCTGCCATTCGAGGCATCTCCTCCGCCCTAGTGGGGGACCCTACCAGATCGAGCCCTCTCGGGCCGGGTTAAGTGACCGTTCCCTGGTTCTGAAAGTGGGGCTGGGCGTCCCACCGGCCTGGAGAGAGAGGTGTTCAGGGAGCCACTTCCTTGGCAGGACTTGGCTGCTGCAGAGCGGGCCCGGAAGCAGGCAGAGCAGGAGAAGGAGGACCTGGCCGAAGAGCTGGCCAGCTCTGTCTCGGGGAGGTAAGAGGCCGAAAGGGCTGAGAGCCACTTGCATGAGCAGGACCTGGGAGCTGGAGGGGGCAGTGGGGGCCTCAGCTGCTGGTGGCCCCTTGCAACGTCCCCAACCACCCCCCAGGACCAGCCTGCAGGATGAGAAGCGCCGCTTGGAGGCCCGCATCTCCCAGGTGGAGGAGGAGCTGGAGGAGGAGCAGGGCAACATGGAGGCCATGAGCGACCGCTTCCGCAAGGCGGTGCAGCAGGTAAGCCCCCTCCCTGGGGGGCCGGGCAAAGGCGGGACTTGCTCCAGATGGCAAATCCCCCCTCCCCCCCCCAGTCGGAGCAGCTGAGCAACGAGCTGGCCACGGAGCGGGCCACTGGCGCAGAAGAATGAGAGCGCCCGCCAGCAGCTGGAGCGGCAGAACAAGGAGCTGAGGTCCAAGCTGCAGGAGATGGAGGGCGCCGTCAAGTCCAAGTTCAAGGCCACCATCTCGGCCCTGGAGGCCAAACTCAGCCAGCTGGAAGAGCAACTGGAGCAGGAGTCCAGGTACCCAAAGGGGTTGCCCCGGGCAGAGCTGCGTTGTGGGGTCTTTGCCGTCTGGGGGTCCAGGTGTGCATCCAGCTGTTTGGCTCCAAACCTCCAGGCCTTGGGAATCTTCCTAGGAGAATTTTGAGGTGCCATCGAGTCATTCAGGCAGAACTAAAAAAATGCCCCCCCCCCCTTTTTTTTTTTAAGCTTCTAACTTTTCTCAGCATCTTTTAAACATTGTATTCTGTTCTGGGTCTACAAAACCCCTTTTTGTGGAAATTACAAGCAGCCTATTTTGAAACAATTTGACCAAAACTGGGAAATGTTTTTTAAAACGCCCGAGTTTTCCTTCCTTCGCATTGGATGCCATTCACAAGGCAGAGGCTCTTTCCATGGAAGGAACGTGGCCTGCCTTCAGACTGGGCTTCATGTGGACTAGCCCCTTTGAGTGCCTTCCTTCCTTCCTGCAGGGAAAAGCAGGCGGCAGCCAAGGCCCTGCGCCAGAAGGACAAGAAGCTGAAGGAAACTTTGCTGCAGGCGGAGGATGAGAGGAAGCAGGCCGAGCAGTACAAGGACCAGGTGGGTGCCCGGCTGTGCCAGGCAGGAGGCATCTTTGGCCAGGTGGGCAGGCCAGGGAATGGGGTGTGCTGTGGCAGAGCCGAGTGGGAGCCTCCACTCCCATCATCCTCTGCCGGAAACACCGCGGCCGCTTTAGGTCCCCTCAGGCTGGCTCTGAAGCCCCTGCTCCCCCCCCCCCCCCAGGCAGACAAAGCCAGTGCCCGGGTGAAGCAGCTGAAGCGGCAGCTGGAGGAGGCGGAGGAGGAGTCCCAGCGCATCAACGCCAGCCGCCGGAAGCTGCAGCGGGAGCTGGACGAGGCCTCTGAGAGCAACGAGGCCCTGGGGCGAGAGATGGTGGCCCTGAAGAGCAAGCTCAGGTGAGGGCCCTGCGCCTCCCACGGGCATTGGCCCCTCCTGCCCAGCAGCCTTGACCCGTCTCCACCCAAGTCTTCTCTCTCGGCACTGGGCACAGGCAGCTCAGTTGGTTGGGCAGCACTGAGCAGGAGCCTGGAGTAGGAGGGCAGCGCCTCCTCCTCTGGGGCCCCGGTCCCCCCAACCAGCCCCTCCTCTGCCTGCCTGCCTGCCTGCCTGCCAAGGTGCCACCGGCTGGGGCTGATGTCGAGGGATGCTTCTCTCTTTCAGAGGGAACCCAGAAGCTCCACAGTGACTCAGCAGGTACCCGCCTTCCCCTTGGCAGCCTGCTTGCGATTGCAAAGCCCCAACCGGCCGTTAGGCCCCCAGAAATCCAAGCCAGCCTCAGCAAACTCTGAAGGCCTGGATTTCTTGTGGGCCGCGGCTTCTTCCGAGAAACAAATATTACAGTTTGCTCTGCAGGTGCCTCTTCTCCAGAAGGCTCCTGCACCCTTGTTGCCTGGTCCAGGGCCCCCCGGTCCCTGGCCTGGCACCGATCCGTAGCCTGCCAGAAACCGCACCAGTGAAGCCCCACCCGCAGGATGCAGGCCACACACAAAGCCCTGCCCCCTTCAGTCCTGGGAGTTGAAGCCCCCGAGTCTTGAAGTGGCTGAATGTGGGGAGTCCTGCTGTAAGCAGCGGCAGACTTCCCTCCAATGCATGTGGGAGCTTTGGGGGGAACCTGGCTGCTTTCATGAGCAATGGAGCTGTGGCTGAGCCCAGTGAACTTCCCTCAGGTGCTTTTGAAGCATGCGCAGCCCTGGTACTGGAGGGGTGGGGGTGGCAGCTGGCCCATCCGTTGCTATTTGGTTGCAATGCCAAAGCATACCGCTGGGGCTGGCTCCCTTGGAGCCTGGCTCTAGTGGGCAGCTGGGCCCCAAGCACACCTTGTGGAGCCCCGTTCTTCTCTCTTGGTGCCTGGCAAAGGGCTGGACTGCTTCTGCCAGCTGTTGTCTCCCCCATCTTGAGATGGGAATTCATGCATCAGCCTCTGGATCGGTTGAGCCACTTCCTTCTGTAATATTTGTAGATTCTCCTTTGCAGGAAATCCTCACCACCAGCACTTGGCTTTGTGGCTGCCATGAGAAAATGTGTGTCTGTGCTAAGCCAAACTCCTGCTGCTGCAGTTCACCACCTTTTCTGCTGGCCTCTTGTTCCTGCACAGGAGCTGAGCAGTTAGAGCCGCCCCTTTGCCACTGTGCTGTTCTCCACGTGCCACGGAAAAGGCTGCCCTGACTCAGTTCTTGATCAAAGGGGGGTCTCTGATGCAAGGAGAACGTTTGGCCCTTCCTCTCAGTTTAGGAAAAAGGCTAACTGCATTTGGGGGGAGGGGGAAATGAAGGGAGAGGGCTAGAAAGCCTTCCAGCAGGAAGTTTCAGCCGGAGGAATGCCCTATTAGCTCAAGGAACATTCTGCCACAAGACATGGAGAGTAGGGAAAAAGGTTAAAGGAATTGGGGAGCCAGCAGCCCCTAGACAGTGGCATCTCCAAGGCCTCTCCTTTCGGAAGATGGCACCTTCTGTTCTGAAGCCTCCACTGACTCTCGAGAAGTGCAACCCAAGTGCCTCTTTTCTCACCAATCCTTTCTCCCAACTGCAGGCGCGGGAACGAGCCGGTGTCCTTCGGCCCCCCACGCCGATCGGGGGGTGCTGGTGGTGGCAGGCGGTCAGTCGAAAATGCTGCCGAAGGCTCCGAGGAGGAAGGAGACCCCCGGGACGGAAACTTCAACGGAACAAAACCCAGCGACTAACCAGCTGCCCCCCCCCACGCTTGCCCCTTTGGCTGCCCCCCCCAAAGGAAAAGGGGGCCCATTAGCAGCACTCTAGGCCACTTTGCCTGCCCCAAAGCCACGTTCTCCCCCCCCCCACACCATAGACACTCTTAGCCACGGTGGCCTGTCTTAGTTGCGCAGCTGCCTTTCTGCGAGGGAGACGCCCGTGCCTGGGTGACCAGACCAGGGCTGCCCCCCAGAATTGCTCCGTATCCCTAGGAGAGAAAGCCCACTTGCCTTGCTCCCCCATCCCCCAATTCTTGTGCTTCCCTGTTGCTTCGACTTTCAGAAGGCACCCCAACATTTGCCAAACCCCAAGTGCCTTTTTGAGTCACTGCTTTGGGGGTGGGAGGGACCAGGTGAGAAAACGACTCTTACTACTTGGGATGACCTTTGTGCTTAACACACACAGACACAATAAATAAAGGTTGTTAAACATCAGAAGATCCAAGTGCAAAGTGTGCAGGGAAGCACCCCACAGACAACTCACAACAGGGTCTCTTCAGGCAGAGGACTAGAAACTTACTGCCTTTTGGAAAGTATGTTAGCAGAAGCCTGCTGCTTGTTTTTGGACCAAGTTTGCAGGGAGGTTCCTTGCTGCCAATTCGGTTTGGTTCCAGCCAAGAAAAACCAACCTGGAGACAGCAGTTCTGCATGGCAAACCAGTTTAATAACAGCCCTCCTAGACCCCTTTTCAGTGCACAAGAGGCCCCCTCCAGAGAGAAACTTCCCGGTTGGAAGAGGAGGCTCCCCCCCGAGAAACTTTTTACAAGCCCCTTTAGACAGGGATGAAGGCACCAGGGAGACCCTTTTAATGGCAGACTTCGAATGGGTTGGACTACATCGCCCCAAGGCCTTGTTGGCCAAAGACGAGGGGAGTTTTTGTCTCAAACCTCTGGAGCGTACCAGCGTGTGCTTTTTAGAATCATTTGGCAGGTGCACATGCCAGGCCCCCTCATCTCTCTGCACTCCCAGCCGCAGGCAAAGTTGGTGTCGCTGAGCTTCCTGAGACCCCACCCCTTTTGCCAGCAAGCCACCCAGGGAGAGTCCATCGGGAGGGTCTCCTTCTCGGCCAGGGCAGCCGCAGCTTCAGAGGCCCCCAAAATGCACTTGCTGTGTCCGGAAATGCTTGGTCAGGAATCCTGGAGGCTTTTCCAGAAGGCACCCGCTGCCCCCTTTCAAGGACCAGGACCCTTGGGGCCCAACGGCAGGCAGGCAGGCAGGGCAGGGGTCCGAGGCCAAGGGGCTCTACTCTCCCCGGAAAGGAAAGCAGCGCCTCCGGCCCTCTTGCGAGGTTCTTGATATGGCCTGTCATCCTCCTGGGACCCAAGACGGCTCCCTCTTCCTGCAGACACAGCCAGCTTCCCGCTCATTGCTCTCCTCCGGTGCAGGTGAACAGCCGCTTCCCGCTGCTGGCCCCAGAGTCCCTCAGAAGAGCACCTGGGCTGCCCCCTGGGCTGGAAGGCCCGCTGGCCCAGCAAGGTTGGGTGGCCATGGGCCTAGATCCACACTCCTGGCCAGCCTGTGGGATCAGAAGAGGTCACTGGCCTTGGAGCCTGTGAGGGGCCGAGAGCGCTGACAGTGGGGGAGTCGAGCGAGGGAAGGCGACTCGCCCCAGACGAGGGGGAGGTTAGAGGGTGTCACATATGCCCCTGGGTGGGTCAGAAGAGCCAGTTCCCCTCTTGGGATTCCCAGGATTCGAGCTCTCCTTCCCCAGTTTCGTATCAAGCTTGGTGGACAGGCCCACTCCTAGTTTCTGACCCACCTGGAGGGTGCCAGGTGGCAGAAGGCCGTGTCTGTGGGCAGCTTCCCCACCCTGTTCTCCTGGGAGCCGTGCCATGGGGCTGCTCTCTTGCCTGCGGCTTCCCCCAAGGCCTGCAGATGCCAGGCAGACTGGCCTCGGGGCCCGATCCAGCAGGGCACTTCTCCGCTGGGACTAAGCAGCCGAGAGTGGCGCATTTGAGCCAAGGGCCTAAGCCTTTAAATAAAAAGGTGGGGGTGTTTTACTCCACCTGGGTCAAACTCTGGGCAAGGCGGGGGCTCTGTTTTCACAAACAGGCTGAGGAAATCCGTGCTTGAAGGCTCAGCTGACACCCATTTGATTCCAGCACTTCCGGGGGACACGGAATTTAGAGAGAGCCTCTGTGGAGCCCGCTCTGGGCCAAGGGCCTCCGGCCACTTCTCGTGGCTCACCGCCTTTAGAGCAACACGGACATGTGATTTTGGCAGTCCCCCCCATCCCCCCCGCAGGGAGGAGGGTGTCCTGTAGACTCACCCCTGGGGCGGGTGGGGGCCGGTCAGCCGCCTCTCCAACACATCCCTGCCCAAGTAGGGCGGAGGGGCCGCTGGGCTCTGGTCGTAGACGAAGTTTCGGCAGGAGGCCAGCTTGGACTCCAGGGCCTGGGAGCAAAGACCACGCTGGGTCAGCCCGGATCCCATTGCTTGACTAGGGACGGAGGATAAACAGCCAGCTTTTCCGCTCGCTCCACCCAAGACCCAAAGCCTCACCCCAACTTTCTGCAGGAGGTCCCCCACGATGTTCAGTGCTGATATCCGTGCGGCCGGCGTAAGTGGGGCTCCCCGAGATCCATTCTCAAAACCTTGGTTGAAAAAGAGGCTTTCTTTGCAAAGGGAACGAACACTCAGTGGATTTTAGATCTTTCTAAGGATCCCCTTCCTGAAGACTTTCTACCCTGACTCAGTTCCAGGCCATCAGTGGCCCCAGCCACCTTCCCCACTGGGAGAAGGACGCTGGGCATACTGGGCCTGACATACAGCCGTGCCTTCCCCTTCCACACCAGGGGGCGCTGTTGCTTCACAGACTGTACTGGGCAAGTGAAAAGGGGGGGGTTTGGGGGGGTTCACCTCTTCTGAAGGCTCCTGGGGGACTAAATCCATAGCTCAGCCCTTGGGGGAGCGCAGGGGTTGATGGCCTGGAAGAGGCGGCCTGCATGGCTGTGTCCGTCCGTCCGGCTTCCGGGGAGCCCTCCACGGAGGCCTTCGGCTTCTCCTGCTTCTGCTGCACGGCCAGCTCTTGGCGCAAATCTAGAGGGCCAAAGCAGCTCAAGGGGGAGGCGCCCCTGCCCGGCCTGCCCCCTCTGGGCCTCGGCACCCCAGTGCTCTGAAGGTGGCCGCGGAAGCGTGTGCAGCAGCAGGGGGGAGAGACTCCCTCCCGCCCCCTGCCGTTACAGGCCCTGAAGTGGGACGCTGCCGGCCCTGCTCCTCTTCCCCTCCGACGTTCCTCCCTGAAGGCCGGCCCAACTGCAGGGCCTTCCGGGGCTTCCAGCACAGAGGGCGGCTGGGAAGCACCAGAGTGCAGACCGAATAGCTGCCCACCTCTAGCTTCGTCCTTCAGCCGCTGCACTGACTCCAGGAGGCTCTCCTTCTCGTCCAGCTCGCTCTCCAGGAAGGCGTTGCGCTCGATGGCCTCGTTCAGCCGCTGCTCAAAGTCCTCCAGGGACATAATGGTGGCTCTGCAAGGAGCCCAGGCGGAGCTTTAGCACCCCCCCCCCAGGAAGCTGGGCCCCGGAGGGTGAATGGGGAGGTCCCGGGGCCCCTCTGAGCTCCCAGAAGCAGCCAACCCTCGCCCCCTCCGCCCAGGGCACCTCTTGGCCCGCTCCAGGTCGTCGTTGCATTGCTCCAGTTCCCGGATGTACTTCTGCAGCTGGTCTCGGGTGGCCGTCACCTGGCCCAGCTCTTCCTCCAGGGCCGAGATCTGCCGCTGCCCGTCGGCGTGTTGGCTGGCAATCTTCTCCTAGCCGCAAAGAATCACGCAGAGCAAGAGCCACTCACAGTCTGCGCCAGAGGGCCTTGCCCCCCCCATGTCCTGCCTTGTCTTGCTGTCCCCCCCCTGAACAGCAATGTTGCCCGAGAGGCCGCCCCCTGGCCTCGGCTCTCTACTGCCCGCCCAGCCCCCTGCCAGCTGCTGCAGCTTCAATGGGCCTCTGTTCCAGCCCTGCTCCGGTGGGGTGGGGAGGGGGGAGGCATGGATGAATGATCCAATTGTCCAAAAGGCTTTCCATCCAAGAGCTGCTTCAAAACAGGACCCCCTGCACTTTGGGCCTGGGGAGGCAGAGGGGCAGTGTCCCTTTTCTCTCCCCTTAGTCTTTGCTGAGCCTTGCATTATCTGCCCCCTGCCCTGCCCTGCCCCCCCCCCCCCCCCCCCCCCCCCCCCCGTTCTTCACACAGCCCCCTGACGCGGCCAATTTCCCCTGGACAAACCCTGCCAACACCCAGAGAGCCCATAAGGGCATGAAGAGACAGCAAAAGTCAGCCTTCCAGCTGAAGCCGAGATGCCCACCTTTGTATATCAGGTGCCCTGCAAGGCCAGCATTGGCCAGGCCACACCTGCACCACACAGCTGGACCCCACCCCGTGTAAATGCACGGGCGACCTACCTGCAAACATCCCAGACTGACCTCTCCCCCTCCTCACCTTGACCGTCTCCACCTCCACCTGCAGCCGGGCGTTCTCCGAGAGCAGGTCCCGGTTTCGCGTCTCCAGCTGCTGCAGCTGCATCTCCAGCTCGGCTTCGTACTCGCGGCTGCCCTCTTGGAACTCGCGCAGCTCTTCCTGGGCGCTCTGCACACTGAGGGCAAAGGGGGCAGGGGCCGGTCACGCCAACCGTGAGGCTGAGCCCGGCCAAGGAACCGGCAGTGGCTATGCCCCACTCCACCTGCTGGCAGCCCGTGCCTGCCCAATGCCCGGCAGCGCCACCGCTCAGTGCCCGGGGAACCTGGAGGGGCCCTTTACCACTGCTTGTATTTGCCAGAGAGCTCCTTCCAGTAGTTGATCTCGTCTTCTGCAGAACCGAAGGGGCTTCTTTCGGGGTCAGTCATGGTAGCAGACGCCTGGCATGATCTTCCTGCAAATGGGGGGTGAGGGGAGAGAGCATTGGTCACAGGTTGGTGCAGAGCCTTCCACACATCTGACGGGACCAACTTTCCGGTTTAAATAAGCCACCCAGGGCAAGATTCCTCCCAGCCTCGGGGCCTCACGGTCTCATTCATTTAAGATGCACCTCTAGAGAAAAGCAAAGGCTCTTCCTAGAAAGCGGGGGCGGGAGGGGGGGATAGAGGGGGAGACAATGACTTTGGGAAGGCAGGCAGGCGCTTGGGCTTGTGGTTGACCTGAGAGCTCACAATGGAGCTACGTTGAATAGGCCTCTCTCTGCTCCTCCGTCGTAGCTGCTGAGCAGAGGAAGAGGCTCAACTGCCAGGGCAGCCACAACAGCAGCAACCAGGACGCCATAAACGGGATGCCCCAGAGCCGGACTGGGCATTCAAGCTGGGAAGGGGCGAGGCTGCCAGGCTCGCCTCCTTGGCACACGGCTGGACTGGGGGGCCGGGCACCCTGGGGCTGGGGCTTCTCTGGGTCTCTCCCCGTCTTCAGCCATCATAGGTTGCTTCTTCCTCAGGCCACACTCAACGGGGGGAGCAGGAGGGCTCCTCTTCTGCTGCCAGGCGCTTTTCCTTCTATCACATTTTTGTGGCATGGATTTTAAAAGGGACTTTACAGTTTCTCTGGGCTTATTTTTACACTGCAAATGGATTAATTTAAAGATAAAAAATCTACCTCTGTAGATTTTACTCCAAACATGATTCAGAGGTAAAAGAAAATGTTTTACTTCTACCCATAAATGTTTGACTGCACCTCCTCTGCCAGAAGGCCAGAGAAAGAGGAAGAGCCCCTCAGGAGCCGTAGGGCCCAGGGAGCCAGGAAGGGGCCTGGTGAGGCCAAGGCAACCTCCCGGCCAGCCTGGCACTGCTCTAAACCAGCCCCCGCCGTCATTCCCTCCCCAAAGGGCCACAGGGGGAAGGGGCCAACGCCACCCCCGGAAGAGCCAATTGCCTCCCATGGACGGTGAGCATTCAATTGCCAGGCTCTCCTGAACGGTCCGGAGGGCTGGCTAGAGCCAGAGGCGGCTCCGCGGGAGGGAGGTGGCGTCCCAAACGCTTCTTACTCTGGGCTTGACCCGGCCGTGGGGCATCGGGCACACCCTGGTCAGCTTCCGTGGGTCACTTTCCCAACCGCGCTGGAATAGCGGGGGTGGCCGTGGACGATGTCTGGGGGTCCACCTGCAAGGGCTTGGGGGGGGGGGGCGGAGCGGGGGAACGAGCCCTGCAGAAGAGCCCCACCGGTCAAACTGGGTTCGCAGGGCCCTCTTCGCTCCGAGGGCCGCGGGACCGACCTCTAGACCCGGCGTTTGCCTTTCGGGCGGGGGGGGTGGGCAAAGGCGAGCTCTCCTGCGGCGAAGGGGGGCCAGGAAAGGCGACCCTCTGCCTCTCAAGCCCCCCCTCCGGTGAAGGCCGGCTGGGAGACCCTCCTCATGCCCGGCGAGGGGCGGCTGGCTCGCTCGCGGATCTCGTCGCCTCCCCAGCCCCGTTTCCGCCTCTTCGCCCGCCGCCACTCACCCTGCCTGCAGCCAGGAGAAGCCGCCGCCGCCGCCCCGCTCAACTGGCAACTCTCGGCCCGACCGAAACAACCCAAGTAGCCTCTGCGCGGCCTCCCATTGGCTGCGGGTCACGCGACCCTGCCGCGCTCCTCCAATCGGCGCGGGCCGATCGAGCGTTGAAACTTTTGTATCTTTCCTGGCTCTTGCTGCCCTTTTTCTCAATGGGGGAGGCGCGCGCGGGCGGAGCTGTTGGAAGCGGCCAGCAACGGCGGAGCCTCCCTCCCCGGCCGGAAAGCAGCCCAACCCCCGCCCGGACCCTCCCGCCAGCCCTTGACCCCCATGCTCGGCTCCCGCGCCCAACTGTTGGCCCTGCACGGCCAGAATGATGGGATTTGTAGTAGCCCAATGCAGCCGGAGGATGCCCGGACAAAGTCTTCGTCGCCTTGCTCGGCTGATTAACTCAGCCCCCTCTATACGGAAACCCACTCCAAAGCGGATCCTGGGGAGATGACGTAGGTGCCAAAAGATGAGCAAAGAAAGCCGGGGTGTTTGCCAATAATTATCATGTCTTTCCTTACAAAGAAGGGAAAGGAGAATCCCCCGTTGTTGTTTGGAGTTTGGCAGAGACTTCGCCCCAGCCTTTTTTATTCCTCTACTGGCCCGCTGACCAGGCTGGCCTAGGGAGGGTAGCTTTCGCTCCCTGCCTCCCCTTTACCTGGCCTGCAGGCAGCTTAGCCCAGCTGGGGGAGGGGGAGGGGAAGGCAGCCCTCAGCTTATTTTCCAAAGTTCCAGTTCGGCTGAACAAACCCGGGTCCAGCTCCCTCCTCCGTCTGGAGGAGCTGCCAGGAAAGCCAAGCTGGAATGCAGGAATTCTTCTGTGAAAGGAAAGAGGCACTTTGGCCCTGGGTGGAGGTAGCCCCAACTCCCTCCTTCTTTCTCCTTATTCTAGCTGCCCACTAAAGGGTGACTAAGAATGACCAGCACTTTTATATGGAGCCCACATCAATTGCCGGCATGTGGCAGGAGAATAGAATAGGAATAGAATTATTTATTAGCCAAGTGTGATTGGACACACAAGGAATTTGTCTTGGTGTAAATACTCTATACATAAAGAAAAGATACATTCATCAAGAGTCAAGAATCATAACGTACAACACTTAATGATAGTCATCGGGTACAATCAGCAATCAAATCATACTAGGAAACTGTCAATATAAATCGTAAGGAGACAGGTGACAAAAGTTACAGTCCTACAATCACAAGTGGGAGGGGAGGGGTGATAAGGAGTGATGAGAAGATTAGCAGTAATAGTAGTGCAGACTTTGTAATAGTTGAACAGTGTTGAGGGAATTATTTGTTTAGCAGAGGGATGGCATTGGGGGAAAAAACTCCTTGTGTCTAGTTGTTCTGGTGTGCAGGACTCTATAGCCTCGTTTTGAGGGAAGGAGCTGAAACAGTTTGTGTCCGGGATATGAGTAGGCTGGACTAAGCGATGGTCAAGTGGTCCCTGTCAAATGGGCTCTTCTCAGGTCACTACTGAGCCCGAAATGTTGAGTATCCACTGGCCTCCATCCTGCACCCCAATGTGACTCTGTCGGTCCAAAAGACCAGAGGCGGCTCAACAGCTTCACTTCCTGATGTTGCCGGGCAGGCCTCTTGAGCAGAGGAAAGCTGAAGGAAGGGAGAGAGGCCAATTCCCTCACCCTGAATCCCTGCTCCCAATTAAGATGCTGAGCTAATTCATGGGCCTCTTCTTCCTTGTAAACCAGGAACAACCTGACAATTAATTGGCTCTTCCTGTTTGCCAGAATGCCGCCTCTCACTCCCTGCCCCTGAAGGAAGCACAAGCCGGGGAGAGGGGGGAGATCCAGGCCTCTCTGAAATTGCTGTCCTCATTCAGGAGAATTCCACTGTGTGAAGGGGGAGACCTGAGGATCATTGTTCTCCACCTGGCATGGGAGGGGGGAGAGCTGTGGGCAAAGACCCCTTTGGGCAAGGGGTCTCTGAGCCAAAGCACAGAAGGAGGGCATTGAGGGCATTCACACAGGCACAACTGAGGTTGGCTTCCCAGCTTGCGTGGAGACAGGCAGAAAAGCTGGTTGTCTAATTTTAGCTTGGTGTGGGCGTTGCAGTCAAGATTAAATCCATGTTTCATCTCATTACGGTCTAATGGGTTCACATTTCTTCCTGAAATTTTATAGTCTTAAAACATTTAAAAGCTGATTTATTCACACCACAACCACCCACTTTCTTTCCCTTCTTTGCCCTGGAAAGGTTTTTTGTTCCAAATAGGGTTACCTTGGGTGGATTCTCTCTCTCTCCCTCCCTCCCTCCCTCCCTCCCTCCCTCCCTCCCTCCCTCCCTCCCTCCTTCCTTCCTTCCTTCCTTCCTTCCTTCCTTCCTTCCTTCCTTCCTTCCTTCCCTTCCTTCCTTCCTTCCTTCCTTCCTTCCTTTCCTTCCTTTCTTCCTTCTTTCTTTTCTTTCTTTTTCTTTCCACCCTTGAACACAACCACTTGACAGGCAGAAGGAGCCAGGCCACTAATGGGGACTCCAAGCTGCCTGGAGGACAAGGAGAGGCAGATGAGAGCTGAGCTGACCTACCACCCAGCCTGTCTGTCCTCTGGCCCTTCTCACCAAGGGCAGACATTTCTCAGCCAGCCTTTGGTTTCTGAGGGAGAATGACTGGCAAAAGCTTCGCCCGGGAGGGGGCAGCACCGTACAGAGGTGCCTCTTTGGATGCCTGAATTTCTTTGGAAGCTGAGTAATCTTGGTACCACGGCTGCTTTGGTAATTTCTGCCTCCTGTGTATATACAACTGCTCTTCTGCAGAAGCAGGACCACAAATAAGCAAATGAATGTCACTGCGTTCCCATTTCCTTCTCTGCAACAAACCCTCCTCAATGTATGTGAGCTCAAAAGGTCCACACCTCCTCAGCGCACCGATGCGCTACAAATCCATTGGTGATGTCCATTTTGCTCTCTGGATTCATGGCGATCGAACCCCGAGCCTAGGCAGGGTTGCCCCCCCAAGGGGGGTCTGCTTTCTGCTACCAGGTAGCAGGGGTGAGTGCGTGAGTCATGAGTTGCATGGAGATTGGTGGCCAAAAGATGTCCATCTCTGCAGGGTTCTGCTGGACTCTCTTTTTCTCCTCCCCCTTCTGGGTCTCCGGGGAGGTGGAGAAACCCCCTTTGCAGTGCTGAATGGCTGGAGGGATCCATGGCACTCAGTCGTGCTCACCTAGAGCAGGGGGATCTTCCAACCTGACAGCTGTAAGCCTTGTGGACTCCCAGGATTCCTCCTCCTCCAGTCACGTTAGCTCAGGTGTTCTGGGAGTTGAAGTCCACAAGCCTTAAACTTACCCTTGACTTAGAGCCCTTATTTATTTATTTATTAAATTTTTATACTGCCCCCTCTCCCGAAAAAGGGACTCGGGGCGGTGTACAGCCTACTAAAAACGAACAATATGTACAATTAAAAACAAATTAAACAAATTAATCCAGCCGAAATCCCATTAAATACAAAATATTACTAATAAATTTAAAATTTAAGGATTATATTAAAATTTTTAAAATTTAAAACCTAGTTAATTTAAAACCCCCAAAAAACCGTTTACTGGGCCAGGCCGGCCTGTTGGAAGAACAGGGTCTTTACTGCGCGCCGGAAGGTCTGGATGTCGGTAATGGCCCGTATCTCCGGGGGCAGATCATTCCACAGGGAGGGGGCCCCCACAGAGGCATGCACAGAAAAATGGCGAACCTGTGCCACGCATGCTGGTGGCACAGAAGTGGCACACAGAGCCATTTCTGCCGGCACGCGAGCCGTCACCCAGAAGAGACCCACTGTGCATGCGCACGCGCCTCCTGATAGCCAGCTGATTGTCAGGTATCTGTGTGCGCGTGGGAGGGGGCTCGCGGGCGCATGCACAGGGGGCAGGATGGTTGCACGTGCGTTGCATTAGGGCTGCACTTTTGGCACACGATGACAGAAAGCTTAGCCCTCACTGTCCTGGAGGTCCCCATGGTCAGAAGCAGT
Source organism: Bungarus multicinctus (assembly GCA_023653725.1). NCBI lineage: Eukaryota > Metazoa > Chordata > Lepidosauria > Squamata > Elapidae > Bungarus > Bungarus multicinctus. The sequence goes on from CM042842.1 coordinate 513,233, forward strand.
CTGTCCCCTCCACGGCAACCATGACCTCCACGGCTGCTTCTTGGCTTTGTGGGTGGACAGAGCCCGCTCCCAACTCAACAGGCCTGTCAAAGGTTTCCTCAGGTTTGAGAGTTTCCTTGCAAGGAGCCCCCAGCCCATCCCCCCTCCCTCCTCTTCTATCTCTCCCACCTGGCTGGACTGCAATGTCCACCCCCTTCAGCCCAGCTCAGCCGTGACCAGGAGCCCCTTCCGCAGAGAGAGACCCTCACCTCTTCCAAGGAAAGCCTGGCGGGTCCTCGAGGCAGACCGTCCAGGGAGGAAGTGGGACTTCCATGGGATTCTGGGACTTGCAGGGGCCGGTCTGCGGTCCAGCTCGTCTTCGTCACTTTCATCTCTGCGTGGTTCGGTTTCCCTGAAATCAACCATTTCAGAAAAGAAGACAGAAACCGCAGTTTCAGTCTTTCTGGAGGATCAGAAAGCGGCTTCAGGAAACAGAAGTGACTTTGATGCTGGTAAGCGCAGCACCCTGAAAGTCTAGATTTCTTCTGAAGCGCCTCCCACAAGAAAAGTGAGTGCACCTTTTTAAAAGAAATTAAAAAAAACAAAACATCTCCATGGCAGCTTGTGTTGCAAGCTCTGCTCACACCATCTGGGTCCCTGCCTTGTGGCAAGTCAGACAGAGCTAGTCCACTAGTCAGACATTCAACAGGTGCTGATTTTCCCAGCCTGGAAACATGTTGTGATCCTGCCTGTTCAATCCGAGCCAGGGACCGTTCAAGGAAGGATAAATTTCTGAAGCTCCTTTTAAAAATCATTGCTGTTTGGAAGTTGGAGGCTCAGATCTGTGTGTGATTAGAAACACCCAGTTCGGGCAGAAATTTGTCCTTACAGAGTGCTTTGCTTGTGCAAACAAACACAGGAAGACTTGAACCAGCCACAAAAACTATGTTAAAGCTGGCTTGAGCATCCTTGCCAGTAATAATCCAGCACTTGGAGATCCTGTAAGACTCTCATGTGAAAAGAGGAGTCAAAAGTTGCAGGCCTCAGCCCAGTTTGCCCAAGATTCCCGGCTTAAGAATGGCAAGAAATCCAGTGGCTCTCTGGAAGTCCTGCAGATTTCAGGAAGCAGCAGCTGCAGCTTCTTTCCAGGAAAACAAAAGTAACATCAGGGTTATCTCAACCTGATCAGCTTCTAATGGGACTTCCAGAAAAAGGTCTTATTAGAATCTGGGACAGTGAGAAGAGCAAGCCAGGCTTTTTCCTGGAAAGCATCTGGAGGGAGGGAGGAGGGAGGAAGCGGCAGGGGGAGAGAGAGGGGGAGGGGGAGCAGTAGTGGTGGGATTCAATTTTTTTTTACTACTGGTTCTGTGGGCGTGGCTTGGTGGGCGTGGCAGGGGAAGGAGACTGCACAATCTCCAGTCAGAGGTGGGATTGGCTGGTTCTCCGAACTACTCAAAATTTCCGCTACTGGTTCTCCAGAACTAGTCAGAACCGGCTGAATGCCACCTCTTGGGGGTGGGGGGGACCAAAGGAAAAGGTGGCATCCACTGAGAAGCAGATCAGGGACTTCTGTTCTGTTCCCAGTTCTGGAAGCACCTGAGCAGTGGGGGGGCAGGAAGGACTCCCTGGGCCTGATCCCCCCCTTACTAAAATCAGCAGTGGATTATTGGATCTCCTGCTTTATTTCACTGCTCTGCTGGGCCCCTCTCAGAGAAAGTGAAGTGAGGAAGGAAGGCTATTCCCTGTAAATACCACTTGGAGTCCCCCACCCCCCTAAGGTTTCTTGCCATTGCCAAAACCATCCTCTGCTCAAAATGAAGTGGTGGGATAGCCAGGAAGCCCCCTGGTCCAGACCCGTGGGAGATGATGGGAGGGGGCTGCTTATCAGCTGCCGGCCCCATCTGACAAGTCCTCTGCAGGATAACCTTCAATAGGGGGGCCTTGGGGGGCCTTATTCTCCAAGAAATCTGTATTGATTTATTCATCAAATGTGTGGTCTCCCAGGAGCAACTCTGGGCGGTGTGCAAATGCTCTGGAACAGCTGGGCATTCCAAAGAATTCGGTGTTAAGCAGGAAGTGGCCTTTCCAGGCTGGAGGGTTGGTTGCCAGCAGTCCTTGGTGCAACGTCTCACTTCTGCGTTCCGTGAAAAGTACACACTTCTGAGTTCTTGGGAACCGTCGCTCCTTCACCTGGTCCAGCCAATGCGGCCCCGGATCGCCTCCCCACCCCTCCCGACCTCCGAGCCCGGGACATCTTGTTCCACTCCGGCTGCCAAGTCAGCGGTGACTCTTGTCGCCTCCCGGGAGAGGCGGTAGGAAAGGAAAGGGAAAGTCGCCGATTGCCGGCCACGAGTTTTCTGAGAAGTGAGCCGGGAGAAGAGAATCCAGCTCCGCTTATAATAAACATAGCGCCTGTCTGGAAAGGCTCCGCCGCTGCAAAGGAGGGGGGAGGCGGTAGACGTTTCAGGCCACTTTGGGCCCACCGACCCCCCCACCGCCCGGCCGCCTCATTTGTCGCGGGAGACACGTTGCCCCCTTCCAGTTTAGTTTCCTCCACCGACCGCCAGCATCTGGAGGCTCCCTCTAGGCCTGGGGCTGCCCCCTCCCCTCCTCCTGTTCCCAGAGTGGGGCTGAGGGAAGGCCAAGATGGACGCTCGCACAATACAAGTGTGTCCCGCGCTGCGTTGCCATCTGTTGCCAGTTGCAATGGGCCAGAAATGGGCGACCGCTTCCCAGGCCAAGATGGCCCCGGGGTGGGGTGGGGGTGTCGCTGTTCTGGTCCAGGGTCACAGCGGCCCCTCCGGAGCCTCCTCCGGGCACGAGGACTGAGCGGTCCAGGAGGGGCTCGCTGGGGGTGCCTGTTGCGCCTTAAGTGCAGGGACGGCTGTGCAGGGCAGAGCTGAGGGGCGGCCAAGGGGTCCCGCGAGGAGCCCCCTCCCCGGTCCCTTCGCCGCCTCTCAACGCGCTCCGGCCGAGCAGCTCAGAGTCTCGCTTTCCCTTTCCTTTTCCTGGAGCCGCAGCGCCTCCAGAGGTGCTCGGCGGCCCCCCACCCCCCCCGCAGAAGGGAAAGCGAAAGTGCTGGGCGGTGGGGGCGGGGCCTGCCAGGCCTTCAAAAGCCCCCGGCGAGGGCCGGCCGAGGAGACGGGTGTTGGGCGCCGCGCCGAGAGCAGCTCCAGCAGTAGCCCCAGAGCAGCACCAGCGGCCGGTCCCGGCGCGGACGATGCGGCTGCGGCGGCTGCGGCGCCCCGAACAAGCAAGGCGCACAGGCAGCGGGGCCCAGCCTTGGCGAGCCGCGGCGGCGGGGAGTCCCTTTCGCCGGAGAGCTGCGGCGGCGGCGGCGGCGAAGAGAAGGAGGCGGCGGCGGCGGCCGAGGCCCGGCCTTGAGCGGCCCCGCCGCGTCCCCCATCCGGCCTCGCAGCTCCGGGCGGGGAAGGCAGCCTGCCGACACCCAGGCGCCTCCGGTAAGAGCTTCTGAAGGGTCGCCGAGCCTTTCCGGGACGCAGCGCGGCCGGGTTAGGACTCCCGCCGCGGCCCGCAGGAATCCGCGGCCCGCAGGAATCTGGCCAGGGGAGCCGGCGGCCGCGGCGGTAGCGGGCAGCGAGCAGCGCAGCCCCTTCGCTCCGGGGATGGGCGGACTCCACCGGCGGAGTCGGGCAACTGGGAGGGGCGGCTTTGCTTCGGCCCCCTAGTCTCTTCCCGGCAGGGGCCGCGTTCCTTGCTGGAAAGGCGAGAAAAGGGCGCTTCGTCTCCCTCGGCCTCCCCCGCGCTGGAAGGGCTCTCCCCCCCCCTGTGCCGGGCAGCTGTAAAGGGTGTCGAGTTTCACCGTCCAGCGTCCCGCGACGAGCTGGCCTGCCGGGGCAGCTTGGCGCGGCTTCCCTCCGGCCGAGCCGCTGGTGGGTCTGCCTTGCCCTTTGCGGCCTTCCTTGCCCGGAGCATCCACCTGGGGCGGGCAGTTCAAGGGTGGCCCCATAAAAGCCCCCCCAGTCGCCTTGGTTGGTTCAAGGAGGAGAACGCCGGTTGGTCTTTATCCTGAAGTTGCTCCCCTCAAAGGCGACTCTTGCATGCCCACCAATGGGGCCGCGGTGCGCTGCTGTGACCGCCTAACTAGAGGGGCTTTTAGGGCTCCCCTGGTCTTGAGAGAGGCCCAGGGTCCCGGGCAGAAGCCCAGCCTCCCTCAGCCCAGAAGGGGTCAGCTCCCCCCTTCTCTGTCCCGCTCAGGAGAGTGGCTGCAGGAGGCAGCTCCGGGATTCATTGATGAAATGTCCACGCTGCCCACCCCACTCCCCAGTGACCCGGCCCCCCTTAAGAGCGCTGAATTCTTGGCGGCTGCCCTGGGAGGACTTCCTCTTGCCCCCCAGCTGGGAGCCTGTTTGGCAATGCCAGCTTGAGGAAGAGCAGCTGAGTAACGTTTTAAAGGTTCCCCTCTTTATGGAGGCTGATCTGAGAGCTTGCAGGGCAGGGGCTGCTTGAGAGGGAATGCTCAGATTACTCAGGAATTTGGCAAGGGGACAAGGCACAAAGATGGCTTCGTTCTGAGGAGAGGAGAGCATTGGGGTGCACCGTGGGGGATTCAGGCCTGAATCAAGTCTTGTACTCTTTTCGGGTGGGTTTCCAGAGAGAAGAGATTGCCCAAAACCCTCCCTCTGCTGGGAGAGGGGAGGGGGGCTGTTGCGGTGCCAGGAAGGCCTCTTTGTTCCATGCCTCACTTGGAGAGTTTAGATTCTGGCGGAGGAGACTCCCCTCCCTCTGGTAACTACTCAAACTAAAACCAGAAAGGGGGGGGAGGAGTGTGGCGAGGGAGGGGAGGCTGAGCGTCTCTTGCTGTGAAGGCTGCTCTTCCGCTCTGCCTCTGTTCCTGGAGAGAAGCCTGGCGGCAAAGGAGGGTTGGCGGTTGGAGCATCTGATGGAAAAGGCCTGAAGCTGAGCTGGCGGTTCCTGTCAATGGGCCTCTGTGGCTCAGAGGGGGAAACCACAGCTGGGCAGAGAGGCGGCTCTGTCTGGGGCGCCGCGTTTCCCGACAAGAGCAGCCGTGAGTTGGGTTTGCCTGGCCGAGGTTCGGCTCTGGTTCTCTTTGTGGTCCCAGTGGGGCTGCTTCCACCTGCCGTGGGTGGATCCTCACTGACCTTTTCTCTCTCTCTCTCTCTGATTCGCAGGCGAGCCCCAGCACAACAACCCCCCCCTGCCTCCCCCCGCGATGGGCAGCAGCTCCAGTGGGCCTCGCTTGTAGGATGGTAGCACACAGCAGCGTAACGCCTGAGAATGGGATTGCAGCGGAGCTGAGAGGCCGACTTCAGCCCTCCATCCGGGCTGCCCTGCAGGTCCGGCCGCCCCACGGCACAGTGCAAGCGCCGCAGGACACCCACTTCCACACCTTCCGCTCACAGGAGGACTTTGGCATCATCGCCCGCACCAGCGCCTTGCTGGAGGAGTGCGGCTTCTACTGGGGCCCACTGTCGGTCAGCGCTGCTCACGACAAACTGAAGGGCGAGCTGGTGGGGACCTTCCTTCTCCGCGACAGCCGGCAAAAGAATTGCTTCTTCACCATTAGCGTTAAGACGGCCACGGGGCCCACCAGCGTCCGGGTCCTCTTCCAGGCCGGCCATTTCAGCCTGGAGGGCAGCAAAGAGGTCTTTGACTGCCTCTTCAAACTGCTGGAACATTACGTCCACTCGCCCCGGAAGGTCCTGGTCGCCCCACTACACAAGGAGCGCCTGCGGTCGCTGCAGGACCTCTGCCGCAAAGAGATTGTGGCGACTTTCGGGAGGGAGAATTTGCCCCGCATCCCACTCAACCCGGTCCTGAAGGCTTACCTGGAGTCCTTCCCCTTTAAATTGTGAGGGGGGAGCATTACGCAGTGGATGCGCTGGAGAGCCGGAGGAGGGCGCTGGATTGTGGGTGTGCAATCCGGGGAGCCAATTAGGCCCCGGGGCTTGTGAGAGAGTCCCTGCAGTGGCAAATTGCAGGTGGCGCTGGGCCTTGCGTCGCTGTGGGAAGACGTGGAGCAGGATCCCCGTGGCTGGATTGTTACGCAAGCCGTCATGAGTGCCTCTCAATTCTGTAGCAGTTCCACTGAATTCGAACACTTGACTACCAATGTTTACACCCCTGATGAACTGTTTGCACAAACTGAGGCCCTCGGGAGCCTTGCCAGTCATTTTCTGCTATGCAGAAACATTTTTCTTACTTTATATCTATTTTTTCTAAAAGTTAATAATAAACCTTATTATAAAGGTTCTTTTTCTAAGAAAAGAAAACGTCGCTTTCTCTGGTCTTTGTGTACTGGGACTGGGAGATGGGTGAGGAAAAGGCAGAGAGGGCGGGTGGATCCCCCCTCAGCTCCCACCTAGATCCCTCTCTGACCCAAAGGGATCTCTGCCCATCCCTCCGAGTGCAGAAAGCACCCTGCCGGGCAGGGGAAGGCAGCCCTCCCTGAAGGTTCACTCGGGCCCTCCCAGCTGGTGGCCCCTCCTGCAGGAAAGCCCCCCTGCTCAGGGTGGGCAGTGGTGCTTGCGTTGCTCAAGGGCTTCTGGGCACTTTCCAGACATTTCTCCTGAGCCCCCCACCCCACCCCGTGAGGTGCAACTCCAGGCCAGAAGAGGGAATTCTGACGGGTCGGTGCCAGCCCATCTCCCGGCCTGGGGAAGCCTGTCTCTGCACATGGGCAGTGTAGTTGTGGGTGGGGAAAAAGCCACGTTATCCCCTGGGCTGCAAGGGCTGGGAAGTCACATTGAGGGCCTGGCAGAGATCCTGACTTGCTTTGGGGGACATGGAGGGGCTGTAAAGGCCTGGAGGGAGCCAGGCTGCAGCTTTTCTGCAGAAGAGACCCACATAGTTTTCTCCCTCAGCTGCCCCGGCCTGCCCTGTCCAGTGGTGCCAGCAAAGCATGGGGCAATGCAGAGCAAAGCTCAGGTTTCTCTCTGCTCCTTTCCCTGAAGTGTCGAAAATTAGCCCCGGGGTGTGTGGGTGTGGCTCTGGGTCTCATCCAAAGCAGAAACACAAAGGCTACAAAACTGCTTTTATGCCCCCTTAACCTAGAGGTGGTGGATTCAGCCGGTTCTGACCAGTTCTGGAGAACCGGTAGTGGAAATTTTGAGTAGTTCGGAGAACCGGTCAATCCCGCTTCTGACTGGAGAGTTTACAGTCTCCTTCCCTGCCACACCCACCAAGCCACGCCCACAGAACCAGTAGTAGAACAATTTGAATCCCACCACTGCCTTAACCCCATTGTGGGGTCATCGGCCTTTCCTCCCAAGTAGGGGGGCTAACGTGTGTGCCTGTTTCCAAGTTCCCATACTTGGATCTTGGGGTCCTCTGGGAAGCCCAAAGCAGGCTGCTCTGCGTCATATGACCTGGAGGGCGGGGCTTAGGCTGGAAGAATCAGCAGCCTTTTGTCCCTAGACTGATGCCCCCCTTCAGCATCCTTGGGGGGAGGATTTTTTTCCTCTCCCCCCACCCCTCAGGATCCAGCTTCTGCACACTCAACTCTGCTTACTGATGGGCAGTCCTGAGTTTATTTTTTTCAAATTTTCTTTCAGTTGGAGAGAATAAAAAGCAAGAGCCCCAAATGAGCCTTAAGTAAAATAAACTCTCTGTCCTGCACGAGGGCCCACAGATTCCCCTGCCGCATTGCAACCCTGAGGGCAATGGGCTCATGGGAGACAAGGAGCAAGGCAGGCGGATGTGGGAGAGCAGGGCCCAGAACTGAACTGGGGATAGGATCAGGAGCCAAGGCAGAAGTTTCCCTTCCCCAGAGAAGCTCCTTCTGCTCACCTTCTCCAACTCCTAATTGGTTTCAGTGCTCTGCTAAATCTTGGCCGGTGCTCAGCGCATTCAGCTCCACTTCCTTCCTTGCTATTATTTCCAAGAAACTTGGGGGGGGCGGGGGGGGGAAGGGAATAATTGTGCACAACAAAATACATGAATATATTTAACTAGCAAGACTGCTTGACAAGCAGAGCAAACATCTAAGAACTTTTTCCCCAGAAAAAATCCACTTGGCTCCATGGAAAGGCGAGTAAAGTCTAATAATAGAGCAGCCATAAGGAGATAACTGTTATATGGAACTGTGAAACAATGGGAGTGTCTGTAATTTCCCCTTATTCTGAGCAATGCATGCCATTTCCAAGGAACCCCATGCATTTCCTTAACTTGCACCAGATTTCTTTTTTTCTTTCTTTCTTTCTGTTTCTCATTCTGTTCTCTTTAATTTCTCAAGAACAACAGGTCAGTTTCCCCAGAATCAACAGGGGTTTTTCAGTGTACAACGGAGGCCGTCTTTGGTTCCTTCTCTGTCAAGCAACAAAGGGAATTCAACCCCAAACAATGTTTTTAAAAAAGAGAAGGGGGGGGGGGGAGAATAAAGAGATGGAAACCCCAGCTGTACTTTGGGGCATCACGCAGCGCTGGGCACCAGTTTATTTGAGAGGGCCAAGCTTTCTCCGTCTCTTTCAGAAGGCTTCGGTTTCCGGGGGGTCCCTGAGGTGGCTTTCTCCAAATCTGCTTCAGGTGGCAGATTGTTGGAAGCGAGTTCTCTGTCCACCCTTGCTGGGCTGGATCCCGCCCCCCCCCCCCTCCCCGCTTAGATTCCTCTCAGTTGAGGAAGTTTGAATCCTGGCTCAGCCAGGACGTCATCAGAAGGTCCTGGCCAAGCCCGTCTGCAGCCACGCAGGGTTGACATGAGGTGATAGAAGAAGGAAGGACGAAGGAAGGAAGGAACGTGCTGTTCCCTTGCCTGGCCTTGCAGAAAACGAAAGCAAAGAAGCAGGCAAGCCAGCTGTCATCTGGGACTGGCCTGCACTGAGCTTAGCAAAGGCTGCCCGAGCAACATCTTGCGGGTGGTGAGCCCACGGAGAGATGCCCACACACCTTTCCCCCCTTTGTGTCCCGCCCCACGGGAGACTGCGACCCTCCTTTGGGTTGGGAGCAGGCCCTATCTGCCCCCAAGGCGGTGGCAGCAGCAGGAGGGAACTGGCCCCTTCCAGCCAGCCAAGCTTGAGCTTCTCCCCCCACCAGAAGAGCCAGAAGTGGGAGACCCAAAATGGGGCTCTTTTTCTGAATCTGCCACTCAACAAGTGGAGGTTGTCTTGGGGGGGGGGGGGGGGGGGGGGGGGGGGGGGGGGGGCAGGCCGGAAAGGGACCCGGAGGTTTCTGGAAGACAGCGGCAGGGATGCTGTCAGAGCCTGGGTGTCATGTAACTGGGTTTCCCTGACTGCTCTCACCTTGGAACCAGGCAGCCGATGGTTCCTCCTGGCTCTTCCCAGGAATTTAGCCCCAGAGGCTCGGTGGGGGGGTGGCTGGTCCTGGGCAGGGCCAGGCTGGGCCGCTTCCTTATTTGAGCAACGCCTGGAAAGGAAAGGGAACCAGCTTTGATGGAGCCCAGGTGGGGCTTTGCAAAGGGACTTGTTTGGTCTGCCACCATTTATCCAGATCGGTCTCAGAGCGGAGTTTAAATTGCTTAATCAACTCGAAGCCTGTAACCGATCCTGATTTAACCAGGAGTTTGATTCTTCCCAACCCAAAGGAATGCTGGGAAGAAAGAGGCCAGGAGGGTTTCTGCTTTCTAGTGCCTGCCAAAACACAAACTACAAGAGGGTGCAATTTTCCAGTCCTCAGGACCAAAAGTTTTCCCAAGGGCCAAATGATGTTTTCCTGCCACTGCAGCCGCCCTCCTGAAGGAAGCAGGCAGCAGGGTCTGAGTCGCATTCTCCAGAGAGTCTTCGGTTGCCTCGGATGTTTATAAATGGCTTCGGTCTTTCAAGAGGGGGGGTTAGAAAAGCAGCAAGTGGGAACAGTGCAAAACATCATGCTGAAGTAAAATGCCATCAGCGCCCTTTTTGCCTCCTTGGGCACCCCATCCTCTTCCCTGCCTGCCTGCCAACCCCAGGGCCAGGCCTGGGAGGCAGAGCTTCCTGGGGCCCTGGGAGGCCCTGGGAGATTGCACTGCCGCCCACTGTTGGCACATCTCTGACACACCTCTGATTGTGCCCCTCAGCAAAACTGAGACTTCTCTGTCAACGCCTGCCATCCTGCTAAGGCAAGGCCTGTGTTGCAGTGCCTGGGAGAGGCCTGGTTCACAGCTGGAGCAGCTGCTTCTTCTCAGCTTACTTGGTAGACAATAACAAGAGAGGCTCAAGCGTATTCTGATCTTGGTGATTAAAAGGAGCCACTTCCTTCCTGGCAACCATCCAGAATAGCTGTGCTCCCTTCCTCCAAGTACAGCATATTAGCACAATTGCAAGGGAGTGGGCTCACCTCAAGATGGCTCACCTTTGTTGGCAGCCATGGCAGTTACACTTAGAGAGGTTTTAGCAGCAGGTGAAGAGAAGCAGGAGCTCAGAGGAAGAGCCTGGGGCTCCATGGCTGCTGAGCAACCCCAGGGATGTGCATGTTGCAGTTGTGTGTGTCTCTGTGTGTGTGTCCGTGTATCCCACCATGGCTGCACTGCACCATCCTGGAAATGCCACACAGATACTGGGAAAATATGGGGCCTTCCGGGGTTATCTTTTCCCCGCCTAACCCAGAGAGGCATGTTTAGCACTATCTGGGTTCCATGTACAATTAGATTAAAGGATCCATGTCCTCACCCAAGGAACACTCAAAGAGGCTGCCAAGGGCTACCAGGAAGGGCTTCACAACCAGCCAAACTGCAGCATCCTTTGAAACAGTGGTGGAAGTTGCGTTGCAGGGCCAGCAAGCCGGAGTGCCCCCTTTGGCTCTGCGGAAGCTATTCTTTTGTGGGTGGGGGGCATTCAACAGGTACAGCTGTCTGTCTTGCAGGCTCAGCGGCAGGGAAGGAAGTATGGGGGAGGGGTGAATTTACAACCGGAAGCTGCCCCACCTCTGCCTTAAGGGAGGGCTCAGCTGCTGCTTCCCATCTCTTGCTTGAAGCCTGCCCCAGAGATTGAGTTTCCTCTGCTTGTTGAAACCTCCAGTGTTAGTAATCTTGTTATGACTGAGGCCATTTACAAGAAGACAGGCTCCGGTTCCGGTGAGCCAGGCAGTCGCTGTGCTTCTGTTCTTCAACAGCAGATTAAGAAAAGGGGAAGAGAGGACATCCTGTCAGCCGGAGCAGCCTGGCCGTATCTCCCCATCGGAATGGCTGATTAGCAACGGCACAAACAGCCCCTGCCAGAGATCGGAAAGTGGGGAGGGCAGCAGACCCTCCCCGGCTCATCTTCAGGCAGCGAGGGGGGATCCCTGCAATCCCTCCTACCATGAGGGAGGTGATCCCTGTTCAACCGAGGGCGCTCAGAATGGGGGTGGCGGAGCAGCTGCTGCCCGCCTTCCTGCTCTGCAGAATCGTAGCTTAGCCAAGGCAGAGCATGCAGATGCTGGGGGTGGGGGGAGGGGGGGGAAGCCCCCTCCCTCTAGGGGAGAGAGTCATGGTCTCACCTGCTTGCTACAAAGGAGGCCTCCACCTGCCTGGCTGGGAAGGAGCCTGCAGCTGGAGAAGCACTGGGTGTAGGGAATTCTGGCAGTGCAGAGCTTGCCCAGAGAGGCCTGGATTCAGGAGCTGGGGGGCGAGGGGGAGGTTCTGGGGAGCCACAGCTGGAATCGTCCAGGGTCCATCCAGGAGATTGGAAGGTGGGAGCTTGGCCAGATTCCATCCATTGGGGCAAGGAAACAAAGAGTTGGAGCTGGACAGCATTCTCTCTCCCTCTCTCTCTGTCATCTTGATGCCTGCCATCATTTCAGAAAGGGAACAAGGGTTGAGTTGCCTTCTGCAAAAAGTTCAAGGGTGAGAGGGAAGTTCAGATGCCTTGTTGAAACTCACCCTCTGCGCACTTGGGCAGGGAAAATCGAATGGCTAGACGTGAAGTGAGTGGCCGCTGGCTCAACCTTAAGAACTGGGAGGGGGACCCAGGCGTCCTAGTGGACGATCGCTTAAACGTGAGCCAGCTGGGTGCGGCAGCAGCCAAAAAAGCCAACACAATCCTGGGCTGCACGAACAGAGGGACAGGATCAGGATCACGTGAAGTGTTAGCCCCGCTTTACACCGCACTGGTGAGGCCACCCGGGATGTACTGACCCCACGATACAAACAGGACGCTGAGACCCTGGCTCTCTCAAGAGCCTCTCCCTTCTTGGAGGAACCTTTGGCAGCACCCAGCCTTGTTCCTGGGCACAGCCCCCTGGCCCAAGGTGCTCAGGGGACATTCTGGGGATGACCAGGGCATGGTCCAGTCAAGGCTAGTCGCCTCTTCCTCCTCTTCCACGTGGCTCCCCTCCTGTTGGCTGCAGCTTCTGCTTCTTCAGCCAGGAACCGACTGCTGGGATCTTCTGAGAATCTTCCTCTTCTGTCTTTCTTTCTTTTTAAGGGCAACTCTTGCTGATTACTCACAATCCAGGGAGAGCTTGTGGGTTTTCTTCATAAATTCTCTGCCCTCTTAATTCTCTGGACATCAGGGGGGAAGGCAGCATGACTAACACACACGAGGGCATCAACAAGATTTAATCAATACCAGCTGAAGCTCTTGGTGAAGCAACACACATTTGGTCTTTGCCAAATTGCACGAACACGTAGCCCGCTCTCTAAGGGGTCTTCTCCTTGAAGATTGTTTCTAAATGGGGTTGCTTGAAGTATTAAAATAAATGGGACACACTTTATCCCCCACCCCACTCTTATTGGCACTAAAGGCTGACTAAGTTATTGGGGTGGGGAACGATCCAGAATTAGGAACTAAAGTAATGCGAATTAATCCGCAGCCATCTCCGGCCTCTTGTCCTCCCTTGACCCAGGCCAGTTGCGCCTGGCCTTTGGGATGTTCCTCAAGAGGGATCCACCGGGGTCCTGTTTCTTCCAAGCCCTCGGAGCCCTTCAGATTTCTTGCCACGAAAGTCAGATAATTGCAATGATTCTCTCCGTAGTGAGTTCCAGTAAACGATCTGCTTTCACTTTCTCTGCTTTCTGTTTACTCTAAAAGGGAGGCTCTGCACCGACATTCGTGGCTTTGCTAACCGTCCACCAGCGAGCAATCTGCCCATCACCTCTGCTACACGGAGGACCCGGGTGGCCGTTTGTGAATTGACTGCAGAAACAGGTGGGGGGAAAACATGGAAAAGGAGCGAGGAGGGAGGAGGGGAGCTCTTTGGAGGGGAGAACCGGGGAGCGATCAAGCAAGTTCCCGGGATCCGGGGCTTCCACAAGGCACAGGAAAAGGTGCAGCTTTACCCTGCTGAAGGGGAAGCCCACGGAGACCCGGCTCCCCACTTAGCATCTCCGCATCCTCATCGCCAGTAAGCAGTGGATGATGGGTGAAGATGGTTTGTTGATGAAAGCTGCAGCCCAAGGTGGGAAGAGGACCGGCCATGTGAGCTGACGCTGATGGGTGTTATAGTCCAAGCATTTTAGAAGGCACCTGGGGCTGGAAGGCTGTTTGTGCTGAGGCTTCCTTCAGGATTCAGCCTTCTCTTCCCCCACCCCTCCAAATGTGCTCAGGGGATTGACCACCCCAGGAGGGCTGAAGGCAACTGAAGCCGGTTGGCTGAATTCACACAAGGTGTGTTTGTGTTTCTGGATCAACACTTCATCTCCAGGGCTGAGTAGAGCCTCCTTGGGCAAGAGCAGCTTGCCTCCGATGGAAGCAAGCGAAGCCCCTGCAAGGCGTGTCCCTTGGCTTCTCACAGTGACCTCCATCCTGGGAAGGCCGGAATGGTGAACTGGCCCGGCTGGGCAGCTGAAAATCTGGCTGCAGAAGGAAGGCATCCCAGCCACCCAAGAATTCCCTTCCCCCAACTTCCCCACTCACCAACTCCTAGGAGTGCCTTGAAACATTCCTAAATTAAGTTTAAAAAACCTGGTAAACTAGACTGGCAAGAGAGGCTGGAAATTCTCCCTCCGTTTCAATTCTTCCTTCTGCTTCTCGATTCAGATCGTTCGTAAATTCGGAGGGGCCCTAAGAGGCCCGAGGAGCCGGGCCGCCGGTCTGTTCTCTACCTCTCCTGCCTCTTTTGACCCACAACCAGAACATGGCTCACCTGGTGCCTCTGCTTTAATGGCACACTCATCTCGCTAACTGCACCACTGCTGAGTGAATGAACTTGGTTTCTTGGTCTGCACAGCTCACTGATCCATAAAGGAATCACAACACGCTAACAGGTTGAAAAGCACCACACGTGTTGCATGCAGACAACCGCTCTGCTTGGTGGCCTTGTGTGATGTTTTGCCTAGCAAATTGCAGCTCACTGAGCTGGTCCCAGGGTGGGGGAATCTGCTTGGTCTACAAGAGCCAGAGGGGCTTTCCTCAATTCCCCCCACTACGCTGGCCTGAGAAGGGCCACGGAGGCCTGGACGTGGCACTGGTGCTAGGAGGCCCTGGGACTGCAGAGACCGGCCAGCCTCCGTGACCGGCTCCTTTCCGAAGAAGTGGGGGAGCAGAAGGGAAATACCCAAATTGCCTCGTCTTCATCCCAGGCCATCCTAGTTCTGCAGCCTCCTGGCCTGGAGCATCTTCGCATTTCCTCTGGGTGACTCACAACTGGCTGGTTTTCTCCAGGGAGATTTGGAGGCGCTCAGAGAGAAGTTGACAAAGCAGCCCAGGGAAGGGGAATCGGCCATTCCTGGTTTTTGTCCGGTTCACAATACATTTCATGTATTCATAGCCATGTTCATACTTATACCGGTTATCTAATGATCACTTGACAAAATAAAATAAATATATAAATAAAAATAAAAGGTTTAAGCCACTTCCTGTGGAGAGGGGCCAGGATTAGTGCTGTCCATCCAGGCCCACCACAGAGCGCTCGGATTGGCCTTCCTGCTGCGTCAGCACCTGGGCCAGAGGTCTGCCCCCCCAAAGCCCAAGGACAGCCCCCCAGAACCAATGATGACAGAAGACCCACACCTGGAAGGACAATCAGCACAGGTGGGGCTGGAAGAAAGGGAGCTGCAAAACTAGCTCCCTTCCCTTCTTTGCAGCTCAAGGTCATCGATGCCCCTAAGCCTGATCCAACGGCTGCCCCTGAAGGGAAACCGGGGCTGAGAAGACCCCCAATACTGGGGCTTATTTTGATCTGAGCGCTTCTCCCTCCAAGGGAAGATTTGCAGTCTGGTTCTCCTGGAGGCAACGGACGACTCCTCCCCTGGAGACCTCCCAAAAGTCCTCCTCTTCGGCTCTGCTCTCGGACCTCCTGTCTCCTCTCCCTGCTGCCACTTCTGGGTGCTGCTTTGAGTAAACATCCAGGGGTTCAAAAATGGGAACAGCTGAGCTGACTGGCCTCTTTCTGTGAAAGCAAACACAGAGCAGCGATTTCCCAGGAATTAGCAACAGGGAGGAGCTGCCCTTGGCCAAAGGGTGGAGGTTGGGAGGGGGCATTAAACCAGCTGGAAGGCCCATGCAAGAAAACAGCTAGAATTACATCACCCCTCTTGAACTCAACCACAAACTCAGCACGGAGGGCAGAGCAAGGCTGGCCCTGTCCTCAGCTCTTGAGCGCACTGGGAGGGTCCCCTGCCATGAATGCTCTCGCAGCATCCCAGAAGGGCAGCGCCACTGGTGAAAGATGCTGCTGCCCCCTTAAGGCCTCCCGGGGACTCTTAAAGCAGCCGCCTCATTTTCCCCCTAGTCTGAACGGGCTGCTTTAATGAGCAACAGAGAGAGGTCTGCACTGCTCTGAATCACTTTTCAAATCACGTTCAAGGATCCAGAGCTGACGAAGCTGCCTCTAAAACGGGGGGATGTTTAAAGACTAAAGCCCTGTCAGAAGACCTCGACATGAAATAGCCCTTCTCAGAATTCACGTCCCTTGAGCAACGGAGCTCTGCCCTCCCGGGAGCTTTGTAAAAGGCCTCTTTCAGCAGAACGTGCCTCCTGCAAAGGCCGTGGCTGCTGTGGTTTTCAGCTACCAAAATTGTTCCTAAAGAGAGGGAGGGAAAAATGGAAACGATGAAAAGGACTTGTTGGAAACGGAGGTGGGGCTGGCAAGAGGAAGTTGATTCTGGCGAATTCAGAGACTGCTCCTTCCCCACCAGTGAAAACAGGCAAATGAAGCACAGGAGGGCTGAGCTGGCACCAAAGCCGACCTGCCCAGGGCCGGCTGCATGCCAGTGGATGTGATGCCAGGGCGGGAGGGTCTGCCACGCTGGTTACCAATCTGCCCCACCAGGGTCTCTGGGCTTTCCTGCCCCTGGGACCAGCCGTCCATGGCTGCCTATCGGTTTGGCTGCATGCTTCATTGCAGAAGGAGCATTCTTGTGCCTCCAGTGAAGTGTTTCCCCCATGCAGGTTCTGCCTTGCGATACACAACCCATCTGGAATGGAGGGCGCGGCCTTGACCAGCACAGCCTTTGGCCTGGGTGACAAAACGTTGTTTTTTTAAGAGCCACATTAGTCTTCAGCATGAATTCCTTACAGCCCCTTTTCCTGGGGGAGTGGAGGATCTAAGGGATTTCTCCTGAATCATTTACAAAACTTGGGGGGGGAGGGCTCAATGGGTCTGAACTTGACCTTGCACAGGGTTGTGTGCACACACTCCTTGAAGGGAGCCCCCTCCCCCTCGCCAGAAGGGATCCTGGAGGGGCAGCCAGGGACCATTGCAGGGACCCCAGTTGGCTCTGTTGAAATCCCAGCGAGACTTTCTCCTGGTTCCTGCTCCGCCCGGAGTGACCCAGCCGAGGGCCGTCCAAGGGCCAAGCCTTCTTCCCTGGCCCACTTCCAGACGCAGAGCAAAGAGGACCAAACGAGACAGCTGCAGGTGCAGAAGTGGGAGAGGCTGGCCTTCAGCCAACCGCAGCCCAGGTGGCCTTGGGCTGAGATGGGAGGAGCCCTGGGCAGCAGCAGCCATCAGGAGGGCAAAGGGCTCACTTATGGGCAGGACCCCCTGTGCCCTCAGCCTCTGTGGCCCTGACTTGGAAGAGGAGCTGTGGGTGGCGGTTGTTGCTTTAAGGCAAAAAAGGGAAGAAGAAGAAGAAGCCCAAACCTTCCTGATTGCAACTCGGTGCGCATCACTCTTCTGGAATCTGTTTATCTGGACTTCATGGCTTTGTGGGGTTTTAAACCACTGACGCTGAAATTCGGCCTCTTGATTTAGAATCCACAAAGCTTATTTCCAGGGAAATGGGGCTGGAATTGCAAGATTATTTACTTCTTATTGTCTTGATTTCTCCAATGTTCAGGCAGGGTTTTTCCTCAGAAGGCCTCAGGCCCCTGGAGCAGCGATCTCTTGCCGTCCCAGGTGCCTCCCACGGAGGGGGCTCATCTGCTCTCTCCAGCTGAGAACAACCTTCACCCAGCCAAGGACAGGCTTCCAGGCAGGCCATGCAGCATGGATGGGATCAACCCCCCAATGGCAGATGCCAGGTGCTGCTCTCTCCTCAGAGGGCAGCAGGGCCTGCTAAGGCCAAGCAAGAAACATTGGCCACAGGGATGGGGAGCCCAAGCAGCCAAGACCCATTACCTTAAAGCACATCTGGCTCCGAGGGACTCCCCCCAAGGTTGCTTTTGGGTCTCGACTGCTCCCTGCCATGGCCCTGCTTCCCTGGGTGGAGTGGCCTCCTGCAGCTGAGGACAGCTTGGCCCCTTCCTAGGCAAGAAGTTGCCACCAGTCCTGCTCGTTCTCTCTCCCTTGCTTCAGCCCAGCAAGCAGCTGATTCCTTCCGCTCCTGCTTTGCTGGGCAGAATCTCTCTGCTGGCTGCTTTCCCGGCAGAAGCTGGGACTGGCCTAAGCTGATGTCCCAACCCAGGTCCAAAGCACCAAACAGCAGCCCCAAAGGGACCCAGGCAGCCCCAGAGGAGAGGTTGGGAGCAGGAGGCTCAGCTGGATGCAGGCCAGACACTCCCAGCACCCCTTCCTCTCCTGCTAGGCAGCCTGCGGAGGATGACGCAAGAGTCCAACGACAACGGCCCCCGTCTTGCCAGGAGAAGTGGAGCTCATTTCCCTTGGCTGCCTCACAGGGCTCTGCCTTCCTCTGTTTTCCAGGAACTCGGACCATGACCCAGAGGGCAGCGAGCCAGGCAAGCAGGGGTGGGATGCTACCGGTTCTGTCCAGTTCTAAAGAACCAGTAGCTCTGAAGAGCAGCAGGCACCGAACCGATTCTGTGTTTGCTGCTATTTGGCCCACCTACCTGCCTGGACTCTTACCTGTCCTTCATTTCCTGCTTTTTCAACCTCAGCTGCTTTGTGCGGCACGGCTGAGCTTGAAAAAGCAGGGGGAAAGTGCCTTTTCAAATGCTGTGCACCCGCATGCAGTGCTTTTCAGCTGTCTGGGCGGCACAGCTGATGGTTTTTTTACACGCACGCACAGCGCATGTCAGGCACATGTGTGCAAAAGTGTGCATGTGTGTGCAAAACGTAGTCACTGAACCATAGTAACACTGGTTGAATACCACCCCTGCAGACAAGGCTCTGTGGCCCCAGGGAGCAGCCATGGCCAAAGTGTCTTCAGTGGCCCTTCACTCCGGCTGCCAGAGTTTCAAGGAAGGGAGGCTCTTTGGGGAAGGAAAAGAGAAGCTATGGAGGGGGGGGGCTTCCTCCACTGCCAAAGAAGACTCACCTGGGAGCCTGCCAGGCTGCAGAGGCAGGGAAGAGAGCCTGAGGCCGAGGCCAGTAGGAGAGGCTGGCTCAAGATCCCGGCTCATCCCGGCTGCTGCTGCTGCTTCGGCTCCAGACGGTCTGAGCATCTTTGCAGCTGGGCCAGCTCAGGAGGACCTGTGAGCCGAGCCAGCATGTGGCTTTGGGCAGCCAACAGGCGCTCCTTTCCCATCCAATCCTGCCCTCGACCCCCTCACCACCACCCCGGCTGCACAGAGCCTTTCCCAGAGGCCCCAGGAGGTCCCACCTGTGGCACTCGAGGGCCAGCTGCTTGGTGGGCTCCTCTGCCCTGGATCCAGAATGCAGACGGAGCTCAGTTGTCTGTCTGTGAAATGGGAACGTTGTCAAGTCAGAGCATGGAGCAATCGCAGGGAAATGTTGGCTCTCTGGTCCTGGGACCGTCGCCTGTGAGGAGGCCACAGGGGCCACGAGGCCAAGGGCTGGCCTAGGTGACCTCGGGGAATGGGCAGAGGGACTTGGAGAGAGCAGCCCCATCTGGCGCCACGTGGCCTTTCAGCTGGTAACCAGCCGTGTGAACTGCAGGCTGGCTGGGGAATTCTGGAAGCTGAGGCCGCACACCTGAACGGCTGAGGTCGTGAGGCCCTGTCTTAATTGTGGGCTGAGGCAGGAGCGGCTGTGAGGGACACTTAGCCACGCCACCTGCATTATGCACCTTTTCCATCCATGTTGAGACATTTATTTTTCTTCACGCTGTTCTTTGGAGAGCCGCGTCCTGAGAAAGGGGCCAGCAGAGCCAGAACAGGCGGGCGTGGAAGAGAGACGGAGCCAGCCACCCGACTCTGAACAAACTGACCTCAGGCGGCCTCTCTGCCTCATGGCGCCTGGAAGAATGGCTGTGGCTGCTCACCAGGGTGTCTTTCCGTCAGGGAGGAGGCTGGTCGCTGCCCGTTGCTGGCAAAGGCTGCAGCAGCTTCAGCCCTGTCCCCAGCATGGCCTCTGCCCCCTTCACCCGGGAGCGAAGGGTCCCCACAGAGGGTCCCCAGGGAGAGCCTTCCTGGGCCTGAGTTTGAATCCCTGCCCCCCCCCTGCCAACCCTCCGGGTGCCAAAGCAGCCGGCTGCAGTGACCGGGGGAGGCTCTCTTCTCTCTCCTTCTAATTTGACAGCAATCAGAGCCCAGAGGAAAGAGCTCAAATAAAGTTGGTGGAAACGGCTTTTCTAGGGAAACTGAAGCTGGATCCTTTCCAGCACTAAATGCTTCCAAGGAACAAGCACTTTTTTGATGTGTAAACAAAGGAGCACTCAGAATCTGAGCAAGAGTCCTGGCAGGGAGCCCCTTGGAGGGTTTGGAGCAGCCCCTCACCCTTTCTGGCCCCCAACCCCACCCCCCCGATACTTTTGAGAGTGTGATGAAAGGCTTATTTTTATAGCTTTTAGCGTATTTGTCTACCTGTCGAGTCTTTCCTGAGGGCCCGAGACAGACAGGTGCCTGAGCGCAGTAAAGGTCTGGTTGCAGGATGTGAGTTGTTCCAAGCTTTATTTTTATTATTATTGGCAGCATTGGGAGACCAAGCCCACTGCTGGGTCCATGTCAGTTTTTGGATCCGTATTTACTTCTTTGTACTTTGCCTTCCTGTCCCAGCAAAGGTGCAGAAGACCAGAACTTCAGGGCTTCCTGGAGTGTGTGCAGATGCACCAGGCCCCACGCCTGCTTGGCGACCCCCCTAAAGCAACCTGCCCCCCCAGCCCTCCCCCACTCCTCAGGCTCTGTGAGGGTTCAGGCGTTGCTTGGCTGCAACATGTAGAGCCCACCTGGACCCTGTGCAGAAGCCAATGGCCATCACCGGCCCCTCCCCTCCTCCTGGCAGCCCCTCCTCCATTGCCCAAGAAAAGCTGATCAGCCGAAACAGGGCCAGCCCGGCTTGGCACAGGGCCACCGGGGTGTGCTTGGCCTTGGGCCAGAACATGCTTCTTACCAAGAAAGAGTGCGGCTTCCAGAGAAGCTGGGGAACAATTAAGCAGAAAAGAAAATCACACGAAAGAGCTCTGTTCACACAAGCATTGCCCAAAAAGCGTTTCGCAGGCAGGGCAGCGCCTCGCTGGCAACTTGGGTTCAGGGGCTCCTTTCGACAATTGGATCCACAGTGGCCCAAACCCCGACCCCCCGCCTGTGCCTGGCATCCCCTGCCCCTTCTGCAGGAAGGCCTGGATGAGAGTCCCGATGACCCAGGCAGGAGCAGGGAAAGCACGCCAGGAAGGAAGGCCTGGGCACCACGGTTAGAATTGCCGTCGGGGGCCCCTCCTTGCTGGCATTCCACGTTCCTTGAGTCAGGGGCAAGAAAAGGCAGGTCCCGGCCTGCTGGGTTTTTCTCCGCTTCCAACCAGGGCCAGCTCATCAGGTTTGCTTCAGTTTTGCAGAAAGGAGCTTGCACCAAAATGTGTGTATACCCGAAGGGCAGTTTTTCATCAGGCATTTTTGTTTTCAGTGTTGTCAAGTATACATACTTCATGCAAACAATTGCACAAAAGCAAAGCGTCTTTTCAGGAACAGAGCAAAATTTGGAGAAGCAGGGGTATTCTTTTCCTTCTAACTGAGCTTTGCTGTTGGTTCAGAAAAGTGGAATTAGCTATGTCTAAATTTGATTCAGATTAAGTTCTGGGGAAGTGAGGTATACTTTAATTCAAGTTTCTGTACAAATGAAACTGTGGTGTCCTAACAAAAGGTGTCAAAAATAGTTAAACTCTAATTGCAGGTCAAGGTCAAGGCTAAGCTTTCCTGTCCTGCTCTCTCTACCCAGGGACCTTCGGAATTATCAGGGTTTTGCAAAGACCTGAAAAAGGAGGCCCTGTCCCAGCGTAGGCAGCCTTGGAAAGGGGAAAGTGAAAGAAGCTGTTGTGGAGGAAACAGAAACTTCTGCCATCTGATCTGGACCAGAACTGACCGGCTGAGACAGGCCTCTCCTCAGCTCTGAGCCCTGGATCCTGCCAGAAGCCCAGAGAGGCTGGGAGAGCAAGCTTTGGCCTTGCGGTGGGCTTCAAAAACCTGCATGCAGATGGCAGGAGGGGGCCAGGAGCTCCAGGAGGCCTGACTTACAACCCTTCGTGGCAAAGGTTGTGCCCACCTGGGCCTACTCTGAGCCAGCAGGTGCATCTTGGGGAGGTCTCAGCACAGACCACAGATGAACAAATGGGACTTTCTGCCAGAGAGTTGGGGGGGGGGCCCTCCCGCTTTCCTGGCCCTTCAGACTTCTTCATGGGATGAGCAGGGCTGCAGGGCGGCCCAGGAAAGACGGCCAGATTTCTAGCCAGGCGACAGGCAGCAGGAGACGAGGGCACGGCAGGCTGGGAAGGCAGCCCTGATGCCAGTCAGATCCTTTATGATCCCTGGTATGACTTTGCTTCGGAGGACTTTGATCTTTGTTTCAAGTAAGTTCAGGTCGTGCTGCCCTCAACCAGCCCAATTTTCTCCTCAAACAGTCAACTCCGCCCGGCTGTTGTGCCAGCCAAAGCTCAGGAAAGAAACGCCAAACAATGCTCTGAAAAGAGACCCCCCCCCGAGCTTCCTCCTGTGCAAATGTGACACCCCCCCGGCACCTCCCTTTTGGAAGGGCCCTTTCCCAGGCCTGCTGAGGAGGGGCATCATTGGAGGCCCCTGCCCTGCCCAGAACTTCTCACCAAGGAGCCACATTGGATGCCGCCTCGGAGGAGCTACCAGGGTTTCTGCATTCTTGGGGGCTAGAAGGTTCAGCATCCCGGCTACTCCTGGTCCCCTCAGGACTTTGGGGGACAGCAAGGAACAGCCCCCCCATCTCCTTTAGCCAGCTTGGCTCTTGGCTCAAATCGAGCAGGTGCCTCTTCCTGGGGAGCCACACAGGGAAGCTGCTTTCTGGACGAGGGCAACCGTGGGAGCCGGCAGTCTGTGGCTCCTTTTGGGAGGCTGAGGGGGGATCACTCAAACTTCCCCCAGGCCTGCTCCTTCTGCGAAAGGCCCCGTCCAGCTGGGGGACCATTTTTTCCGGCTCTTCTGCAACCTCCCTGCCCCCCCGTCCTGAGAGAGCTGGGATTTCTCTGTGGCCTTATTTGGACTCATGTGCACCTTCAACTTCCCTCTTGTGGGAGGGCCATAAAATCTGTGTGTAGATGCTGTCAGAGTAAGTGAAGAATCCGGTGTTTGGGAACGGGACGTTCCGAGCTTGGGCAGCCCTGGCTGCTGGACAGGGGCACAAGGCCCGTCTCTTGGAAGGACCCGGCAGGGAAGCCAGCATCCTTCCCCTTGGGCTCCTCTGCAAAAGGCAATGCACAAAGAAAAGAAAGCGGAGCTCCTGCACTTGGGGCTGGGGACGATGGGCTCTGGGATGCTACCCACCTGGAGAGCCCCAGGCTGCAGGGAAGCGGAGCTGCTCTCGTTGACCTGGGCCGCCAGCCCAGAGCTGGACCCGGGGGGCTCTTGGCTCACCCGGTGTGCAGGGCAGAGCCAGCCTCCTTCTCAGGACAAGGCAGGCCAGCTGAAGGAAGCCGAGGAAGCGGCCCCTGCAGGGGCCTGGCAGGGAAGGGAGCCAGGAAGAGCCACGCCAGCAGAGGGCCAATTCTCAGGGGCATGGAAGGGGATCTCTGCCACAGCAAGGGCCAAATGCACCTCCGTTTTCTCCTCCGTGTCTCCAGGAGCCTCACAACAGGATCTCCGCTGAACGGCACCGATCTCTGGGTCTCTCTGCCTCCTGGCATTCATCCTGGGCAGTTAGCGAAGGAAAGATCCAGGGACCGGGGGGGCTTTGGGCTCCCCTGGTCTTTCTTTGGAGGAGGGGTTGGCCCTTGTGCAAAACAAACCCTCCCACTCACAAGGAGCCTGACCTCCGAGCTTGTTCTGCTGTGGGCGGCCTTTGGCCTGGCTTCCCATCCGGCTGGCCACAGGGGGAGCTCAGTTACTGGGGGGGAGGGGGCATACCTGGCTTCTGAAGCTCTCCCCCCCCCCCCATACCTGCAGATGTGACTCGTGCCTCTTCTAGGCCAAAGGTGGGGTCCTTTGTGACGTTCCTGGATTCTGACTCAGCTGGGAACAGGACGGGGCCAGATTCCAGCCATGGCTCTGAGACTGGTGAGGGTTTCACAGAAACGCAACTTGCCATGTCATGCCCTGGCAACTCTCCCGCCGCCCCCTTGGAGGGGTGGACTACAATCCCCAACGTTCTCATCTGGGGTGGCGGGCAGGCCCAGCCCTGACCCCTTTAGCCCACCCAAAAGGCTGGGAGCCAGAGACCTTGGGCTCAGCTAACGCCCAGCCCCTTCAGCCCCCTACCTCCTCTGCTGCTGGGCACGTCCCTCACAGAACCCGGGGGGGGGGGGGGGGGTGAACACTTCCTGAAAACACAGCAAACCCCCCCCCCCCCCCACACACAAACGATCTTTGCTTTCTGTTTGTGAAGTTGTTGCTGCTGCAGCTGCTAATTTCCCAGGAAATTTTTTTGGCTGCTGTCTCAACACGATCAGCTGCTTTCCTGGGAAATCATCGGTCACAGACAAGTCAACCTGGGCAGACGGGAAAGTCAGGGGGAGATAAGGGGGACAAAGAGATCATCGCTTGTATCCGCATCAGGCAGGAAACTGGGATTCACCAAAGGCTGAATCACAGCCAGGATGGAGGAGGGGGTCCCCAGCTGACTGGGTTGGGGGTCTCATTACAGGGAGGGCCAGTGGCTCTCCGGGGACCCATCGCCTGCCCAACCCCTCGGCCAGCTGCAGGCTTCCAGGCAAACCCAGCCGTGCCTGCCCCAAAGCCCCCATCAGGGGGAAAGAGAGTGCCCCCCTCCTCCTGGGGCTTCCCCCCTCGAGAAGAGTAAGGTCCGTGAGCGTTTCTAGCGAGGAAAATCCAGCACCTACATGATGAGGCCACCCAAAGACTGCCGCTCCTAAGAAGCTCCAGGCGACTGGGGGGGGGGGGAGATGCCTGGGGAGGGGCTCAGTGGGCAGAGCGAGGGGCGAGCCCTTGCCCAACCTTTCCACCTCCCCCATGTGACAATAAGGGGCAGAAGCCAAGGGGCCCCTCGCGAAATGCCAATTTTCTGTTCCGGGAGCCATCAGTCCCGTTCCTCCCCCCCCCCCTGGATTCATTGGGGGGCTTCATTTGAATTAGCTGTGGCTGAGATTCTACTCCCCAGCCCCCAAACAAAAGTGAAATGAAGGACAGGATCTGTAAGCTAAAATATTTTACATTCCTCTGAAATCCTTTACACAAAACTCTTGACATTCCTCCGTGTCTTCGCGCAGAGCAGCCCTTCAGTTGTATGCAAAAAAATCCAAATTCCATATTTGTGAATACCCACCCGTAGCAGACGTGTGTGGACGACTTCAAGTTAAAATTGTTTCACAGGGAATACACACAAGCGGGATATTCAATTCGAGGGGGCTATGAATACAAGGGGGCAGCTAATCAACGGGAACCAAGAGAAATGGAATTGCCAAAGGCTGGCCGGCCAGCAGAGCTCTACTCAGTGTGGGTGCGTGCGTGCGTGTGTGCACAGGGGCATTCGTGGGGGAAATCCCTCCTCGAGGCCGAGAGCAGGGCAGAGGGGAAGGTCCATCGGGGGGGCTTTGTGGCAGGGGAGCTTCAGCTGGCAGCAGCTGGGACAGAACCAACCGCTGAGGAAGACCCCACAGCTCCTTCCCAAACGTCCCCAACCTCTGGGGGGCCCACGGTAGCAGCGTCCCACAGTTGCCTCCTATGGACTCTTCCCTGAAAGAAACACGGATTCCTCTTTATTGGTTCAGAGAATTGGGCGACTGGCTGCACGGGTATGTGTGTGTCAGCAGCAGGCCTCCAGCAATGGGTGCCCTCCGCCTCCGGCCACCGCCCGAGCAATGGCTAGGACTGCTGCTGGGGATCCGCGAAGGCCTCCGACTCCGCTGCCAGGGGCTGGGCAGTGCCCACGGCAAGGATCCTGTCGGCAGCCACAGGGGGCACCAGAGTCAGCGACTCGATGCTCAGGCTGTCCGTGTTGTCCTTGGAGATCAGGGAGATGGTCGGCTGCGGGGCAGGGATCAGGCTGGGCGACAAGGTGACCGCCTCCGCTTCGCTCCTCGAGTGGCTCTTGCCAGGTCTCAACAAGCGATCAGCTGCAGACAGGTAACCGGAGGAGGAGGAGGGCAGGGACTGCTCCAGTGCGGCCGAGTCATCTGTAGAAGAGGAAGAAAGGGCGCCGCCCGTCATGCTCGGAGGAAGGGCTGCCAGGCGCCCTAGATTCGCTTCCCGTGCCCAACACCCAGGAGGGTCGTCCTGGCACACAGGCGATCTCAGCCAGTCCTACCCAAACCTGGATTCACCGCTATCTGCCCTTCTCTCCCCCACTTACAGGTTTCTCCCTTCATTGAAAGCTTCCTTCCTGTCACCTTGCAGTCCTCCTCTTCCTTCCTTGAGGATTCCTAAGGACTTTTGAGCTTTGCCTAAGTCACAAAATGACCCTTAATGGCCCTGACCCTCCCCTCCTGCAGCTGTGGGGCCTCTCTCCCCACAGGCACTGAGCAGCCTGACTTCAACGCTGAGGCCTTGATGCAGGATGGCCTGGACCTCTGTGCCCAAGGGTGCCGGGGTCTCTCTTACTCCGCCCCAAACGGTCATTTGAGGGGAGAAAAGGAAACAGGTGCCACCAGAAGGAGAGGAGCAGAGCTCTGGGTCAGGGTCTCCCTCTGCCCGGGGCCTCAGGAACACCCACCCCTTCCCCAAAGAACCCCACCCCTTCAGCAGGACCCTTGCTTGGCGGGGGGGCACCCACAGACCCCTCCCACTGAGAAGGCAGGGGGGATTCAAAGCTTCAAAGGGGAAAAGCAGAGGGGAGGGGGGTAGAACCAGTCCAATGAAGGGGGGAAGGGAAGGGAAGGCCAGAGCGCAGAGGGGAGGCCTCCCCGTTTCTTAAGAGGCTCCCAACCCAGGAAGAGGGGACCCTCCCTCATAGATTTTCTGGAGGAGGAGGAGGAGGAAGAGGCTCCTCTTGGAGCACGGAGAGCGGGAAGAGGCCTCTGGGTGAGGAGGGGGTCGCACAAGGCACCTGCACAGCTTTGCCTAGTGAGGGAAGTGAGCCCAGTTCCCTGCCCAAAGTGGTCCCGCTGGGGATGATGGGGAAGGCCGTCTGGAATCCTGGCTGAGGTGAGGGGGAGGCCAGGAGGCTGACTGCCGGGAGCCAGAAGCAGCCCCCACCCACCAGGCCAGCCTTTGCCCATGCCCAGCTCTCTCTGTGGGCCTGTGTGTGGCGGGGAAGGCTGCTCTCAGTCCGAGCCCAGATCGCTCGGCCTGCCAGGGGCTTCCTCTGCCAGGGTGCCCAAGGCCAGCCGCTGTCCGGACAGTTTGCCTTGGCTGGTCCTGGGGTCCCTCCTGCCAGGGAGTGGGGCCATGTCTGCCAGCCCGGCTCCTTCCTGATCAGCGAAGGCAACCTCGGCTTTAGTCAGGCTGATCGGCTGATCAATAATTGGCTCCCATAAATCAAGACCAGCCCTTCTTCCAACTGTCCCAACCTATCACCTCCACGGCCACAGCTGCCCAGCCACAGGAACAGGGCAGAGTGGGGTTGGGTAGCTCAGGGTGGCTTGGACCGGCACTCAGGGAGGGGCTCTTGGCGGGACGAAGCTGGAGCAAGGCCCAAGGCCCTCCGGGGGTCTCTCCCCCTGGGCACCAGGCTGAGAAACTGGCTGCATGGTTTGGCTGGGCGCCCCATTGCCAGCCAGGCCAGCTGCCTCTCAGCACCTGAACACAGTTTGGGGCCCAGGAGCAGGGCAAGAGAGTTGAGGCCTAGTGTGGCAGGAGGGAAGTTCTGGCTTTTTCTGCCACTCATCTGCAGGGAAACGGCCTCCACCTCCCTCCATGTCTCTGGAGGAGCTGCTCTTTCAGCAGGTCAGGGAAGCCCCCCTCCCCCCAGGGAATGGTCCCTGGCCGGAGACCGGGGAGCATTTCGTCAGCTGAGGAGGGAGGGGGCCACGCAGGAGAACGGAGAGGCCTTGGCAGGGGACCCTCCCCATGGACCCCCCCCAC
Source organism: Bungarus multicinctus (assembly GCA_023653725.1). Classification (NCBI taxonomy): domain Eukaryota; kingdom Metazoa; phylum Chordata; class Lepidosauria; order Squamata; family Elapidae; genus Bungarus; species Bungarus multicinctus. The sequence goes on from CM042842.1 coordinate 540,715, forward strand.
AAGGGGGCTTCAAAATTAAAAGATGGGGAGAAAGCTGTCCTGGGCTGAAAGCCGAATGCAAATAAAGCTAAGTAGCCAACGCGTTGGTTGCAAAAGGAAAACACGGCCAACAAAAGGAAGCCTCTCATGCTAACGAAACCGGCTGGCTCCACTCCAGCCGCGCTCCAGGTTTTCGGGTTCCGCTCAGTTTACCTCCCAGCAGCTCCTGAGGTGACGGCAGGAAGAGGCGCCTCTTTCCAGGGGCTCCTGGCTCTGGGCGCCATGCCGGTTGCTCCCGTGGCTGGCAGATCCTATCAGACGCCCCCAGAGACCTCCTCTGCCCCAAGGGGAAGGCTGCCTTTCCTTCATGGAGGGGGTGGGGGAGAGGAACAGGCCCTGAGAAGGGGGGGAAAGGATTTCGGGGCGGGGGGGAGGAAGGGGCCGCCCGATTAGCACAGGATCCGGGTGCGAGAGACGCGTGCACGAAAACACATCCACGAAGACACCTGCCTGAAAGGGCTCGGCCAGGGCGGGGCCACTGCTGCTGGACGGCCTAAACCCAGTGTCCACCGTGACTGTCAGCCTCTGAAAGACTAAGGACCCTCCGGCGTCCTTTCCTGCCCGGCCTTACTAGAGGGAAGCACAGGGAGATATCATAGGAAGCCTTCCACAACTGGAGCGGGGAGGATAGGAGGAAGGAAACAGGAAGCAGGACACGTTAGAGTGACAACAACACAACCGCCACCAAGGCAGAGACGCCGGCCGCCCCGCAGGGACCATATGCTCGGCCTGCCTTGAGGACGGGGCCCCAGGCAAGGCCGGCCTCCCCACTTACAAAGGAAGCGAGCGAGCCTTTTCAGAGGTTTCACGACCACAACAAATTATGTGGTGGAGAAATGGATCCTTTCGCATAGCAGGCCTGAAAACCTGCGCCTGGAATACAAAGCTAAGAGCACGGCTTCGTTGATTTAAACCCACAAGGCGACATGGGAAGCAGGGTAGAAAAAGGCTGGGACAAACGCGGAATTTAGCTCGCTAAATGGCCTGGAAAGTTATTGGGGGTGGGGGGGGATGCTGCCTCCGCCTCCTGTTTTGGGCTCTTCCCAATGCTGCCCACCGGGATCCGCTCTGCCTGCTTTCGCTATGCAAAGCTCGCGGGAACTCTCGACAACTCCGGTGTGGTTGCACAACCCAGCTGGAGAGCCCCAGGTGGCCTGGGGGTGAAGACCGGAGACTCTCCAGAGCTGAAGTCCTGAAAGTAAGGAGACCGTCCACCACGGGCCCCTCCAAAGGTGGCTGGCCGTGGATGCTGGGCCTTGGGGGGCTTCCCCATGAGGCTCAGAGGGGCAGCCTGGCCCTCTTGCTCCCACCCCCACTTCACCTGCTAAGCAGGCGTCTTCAGGCCACAATGGGACTGTTCTGAGGCCTTGACTGGCAGAGCTGACGTAGCAGGTGGACTTTGCTTCCCTGCAGCCTGGCACCAAGCCGCCCGGGCCCGGTGCCACCTGTCCTTGGGAGGGAAAGGCCAGGCGGAGACTCAACCACAATGGAGCAACCTCGGCAATCCTTGTCCTCTCCGTTCCACCTTTCTGTAAAAATGGAAGCAGCACCAGGGACTTTGCAGCAATCCTCTCCAACGGCCACCTTGGTGAAAGCGAAGAGCTTTGGGGAGCGGACTTTGATCCCAAGGAAAGCACTAAAATCCCCTTCAGAGCTTTGCAGCAACCGTCTCTTCATAAACCGGAGGGACTTTCCTGGGCGCCCAAAGGAGAGCTTCCTCTTATCAGTTTCTAGGGCTATGAAGAACTTTCTCTGCAGGGAACCCAGGGTGCAGCCACAGCAAAATCCTTTGATTGACAACCAACAAGGGAAAGTAGAAGAAACGCCAAGCTGGACGTCTGCCAGCCTCTTGGGAATTGCCTCGTTATCGGCTCACTCCTTCCTCCGATTAGACCACACATTTCTCATTTCTCGCCTCCTTACCTGAAGACACCTGAGAGAAGGTTTCCGTCATTAAGGGGCCCAGCCTATTGCAAACCGCTTAGCGAGGGCTGTAAAAGCACTGTGGAGGGGCCTACCAGTCGAAGGGTTACTGCCATGAAGGCATTTCTCATCATTTTATGAAGGTCTAGCATGCTCCTCTGAAGGGCAAACCCCAACCCTGTGCTGGGTTGTGTCCTGCACTCCCATATTGCCGCCCTGTGGGGTCCACAGCTGAGAGGCCAGCGATTTAGCCAAAGCAGGGCAGGGAGCAGAGCCTCCCCATGGAAAGGAGTCTGGTGGCCAGCAATGCTTCTGCCTCTCAATGCCACCCCTTAGCTGGGCAAGCTGCTGCCAGACTGCCTCCCTCTGACTGGGGCCACCACAGGCCTCGCTCGATTTTTCCTCCCCTGGAAGGGCTACAGAGCAGCCTTTCTCAGCTGTGGCAATTGGAAGACGTGTGGACTTCAACTCCCAGAATTCCCTAGGAAAACATATGCTGGCTGGAGAGTTCTGGGCATTGAAGCCCACACGCCTTCAGTTGCCACGGTTGAGAAAGGCTGCTATAGGGAAACGACTTGCCCGTGACAGGCATCCTTTGGTTAGAGAAGTCCTTTTTTTCTTCCCCAGAATTCTTGTTTGAGGAGCAGGTTTAAGGTCCCTAAGACAGAGAGGAAGTAAACATGGAGGGGCTCCTTGGAATACTTTTAGGGGGGGTTTAAAGCAAATATCACTTCTAGGCACGACACAGGAAGGCTTCGAGAATGAGGCTGGGGCAGATGGGTTTGGGTAGGGATCTAAACCTGAGTTTTGCAAGAGGGATTTTGACATGAAGCTCGGCCTGCAAGGTCTCCCCCTCTCCCCAGCCTGAAAGCAATACCCAGGTAGGCCCACTGCTTTGTCCCAGGACACAATTTTGAAATGTTATTTTCACTCTTCCTACTGCCGCTACGGCCTGGAATATATCTACACAAAAATTAAGAACCAGGCATCAAAAACATGTATCCAAGAGCAGAAAAATAGCAAATTTACACGAATCATTTTGAAGGCTTTTTAAAAACACGCATGGTAATACTGCAGCCATATGAATCCCTGGGATAAACCTGACCTCCACCTTCCTGCCAAAGAAAGTGGGAGATGAACAGGGGCGTCCACACATCAGCCTGGGTGGCTTCATTGCAGAGAAGCCAAGCCGGCTCCTCGGGGCCCAGACTGGCGGAGAGCATGGAGCGACGTGCCTTTAAGTGTCTCAGGATGATCCCTCCTGTTAACCCAGCACTGGGGAGGGTGGGGCCAGCCCTGTGAACGAGGTGGGATCCAAAGCTGTGTGGCTTTCAGGCAGTACTAGTTCATTTGTCGGAACTGCAGAGAAGCTGTTTCCAAGGAAAAATAACTTGGCAGGTGGCTTTAAACGTGTTCTGCTTTCCAGAAAAATGACTGATGGTATCTGTACAATTCAGCAGCTTCATTAGAACCTCAAGTGGAGTTTATGACCCGCCTGCCCGGCCCCCCAGAGTCGCCTGTGCTAGAGGGCCAGGTGCAGATACCTGATGGGCTCTGTGCCACGGAGGGTGTGGATGCGGAGCTGGCCACGGCCGAGTCGCAGCACCCGGTGCTCCTGCTGGACGACGGGGAGAGCGATGAGGAAGAGGAGGAAGGGTTGGGCTGGTTGAGGCACTGGGCCACGGCAAAACCTGCAAGCGGAGAGGGGAGCAGAATTCACAAAGAAGCCGGCGGCGAAAACACGATTGAAGGAGACGCCCCAAGGCTGCGGGGGGGGGGGGGGGGGGGGGGGGGAAAGAGAGAGAGAGAGAGAGAAGGGCTGTGTTGGGGGGAGGAAACCGGGTCTGGCGGCAACAGGGCAGGCGATGCGGCTTCAGGACAAGTCCGATTCCCCTCCTTCTGCTTCTGGAGAGAGGCGAGGGCCGCCAGCGAGGACTCCGACATTCAGGCTCTTCTCCCCGGGGGGGGGCAACAAGAGCCCCCCCCCCCCCCCCCGGAGGCTGAGCACAGCTTGCCCCCCCCCCAGGACACGATTGCTCCAAGCTCCTCGGAGGTCACGGAATGGGTTTTCTGTAGAAAACCCTCCCGGCTACTGCTATTGCCCGGCCCTTTGGCTCTGCTTCGGGAGGGGCTTCTCAGAGCTGCTGCGGGGGAAGCCTCCTTCCCCCACGGAGCCTCTCCACGTTTCCCTGCAAACCCCACAGGAAGAGGACCAGCTCACACCCCTCTCCCCCCCCCAAGCAGGGGGCAGTTCTGCCCTTCACCTGGGCGAAGAAGGCGGGTCTCTCCTCCCGGGTTAGCTGCCCACCTGCAAGACAGGCCACTCCAGAAGGCCAGGATTGAGTCAGGTGGCCGAGGCCTTGCTGGGCCCCACATCTGTCAGCTTGACAATCCCATGGGCCCCCATGGACCAATCGCTCGGTGCCCCAGGAAATGCCAGGCAAAAGCCTGCTGGTTTCCCCAGCTGGGCAACATTTGAAAGCACAAACAAGGTACTCAATAACCAAACCAGAGGTGCTGAGCCCGAAGGAGCAGCGACGGAACAAACGAGGACATAAATCATCCTCATGCTGAGGAGCCTCCCGCCCCGCCCCCCCTGGGGCAATGCCTGGGAAGGAGGCGGCATCACCTCCTGCTGGGCAAGGCTAACGTGCTGCGCAGAAGGCAAGTGAGGTCAAGGGCTGGGGAACGTGACTGGGCCATAAAGCTGCACCTGGGATGCCAACTTCCCAATTCCACCCCAGCATCGCTAATCCAAGTGGAAGATCAAACACACTCCAGCATCCTCACAGCCCATCGTCCCTGGCAATGACAAACTGCCTCCAACCACCATTCTGGGGAAGTGCCACCCAATCAAAGCAAACAAAAATCCCCACCAGATGTTGGACTCGGGTTCCCGAGAAGATTAACTGGCATTTAAAAATAGTTCCTACCTCTTGTGACTGTAAACCCAGCTCTAAAAATAGGAGCACAAGGCTGTAGAAAGCTAGCCAGCTGCAGAAATGCCGAGAAGGGCCCGCTGGGCAGAACCGGCTGGGAGCTCGGCTAGCCAACGTTCCTTCCCCTACAGACCCCTCGCCTTCCTCCCTGGTGGGAGATTCCCTCTTGAAAGGGCCTAGGTGGAGAAACATGGCTCCAAGCTCTACGCTGCACACCCAACTTTCCCTGGGGTCTCTCTCTTCTCACACATCGAATCCACCCCAAACAGTGCCGCATATTCATGGACATCAACAGCCAGCGGGGATGGGTCTCTCTCAGGCTGTTATCCAAAGGAACGGCTGCTAACTGGGGGGGGGGGGGGGAAGAGCCTCCAGGGACTAGCGATACCTCTATTGATTGGCAGGTTTTTCTGGAAAGGGGTGGGGGAGGGAAGAGAGCACGAGATGCCTTGATTGCCCAAGGCTGTCCCGCTAGAAGGAACCTTTACAGAACTTCTTTGTAAGGGGAAGGCTGGGACCGAGTGGGGGAGCTCCACTCTTAGCACAGTGTTTAATCTACATGGGTGACTCACTGCCAACTTCCTCCATTCACCCTGTTTATAGTGCCTCACTCTGCTAGTCTGGAAGAGCTGATGGCCCTGCCTGCCTTCCCAGCAACGTGTGTCAGCAGCCTTCCCTCTCCTATTTTCAAGACCCTCCCGGGAACAGGACGTCCGGGAGCCCTCCATCCGAGCAGCCTCCGAACTGTGACTCTGTCCTGCTTGGCCTCCACTAGACAGGACCACACTCAAAGCACATGACACCGATTTTACATCACCACAGCTGCATTGACATCCGCCCTATAACTATAATTCTGCCAGTAGTCTCCCACCGACCGGTGCGCTCCCACAGAGAGGGTCTCCTCCGGGTCCCGACGCCTTCTATGTGTCGTCTGGTGACCCCGAGGAATAGGGCCTTCTCTGTGGGGGCACCCGCCCTTTGGAATGGGATGCCCCCTGGATTACGAACGACTAGTGACCTGAGGGCCTTCAGACGTGACCTGAAGACCTGGCTCTTCGAGCAGGCCGGCCTGAGCTGACTCAAATGGGATTTTAAATGGGGTTTTTGGATTGGTTGGGATGGGTGTACAAAGTTTTAATTTATTTTAATTGGGGTTTTTAGATTTTTATAGGGACAGCCTAGGGTTTAATTCTTTTTTAACTATTTATATTTGTATACATGTATTTTAGTTGGCTGTTCACCGCCCTGAGTCCTTCGGGAGAAGGGCGGTATATAAAACCTAGAATAAATAAATAAAGAATAAAATAACTTGAGGCGATGTCCTGGAAGGGCTCCACCTCATCCATGCCACCCAAATGATGGCAGCTTTGTTTACCGTTCTCCGTGGTGACGCACACCCCATAGGGTGCAATCTCCAACCACTGCATGCCAGCCTCTAGCTGGCGCCTCTGTGGGAACGCTGGGGGTCTCGCTTAGGAGGCTCAGCCCAAGGTGCAGAGTTTATGTATCAAATATGTATGCTGCCTGGCTCCCAACAATTTGCCCTCTGCCCAAATGCTGGCTGGAACCAGGCTGAGCTCCTTGAAATCCTTGCGTAACTGGAGCTCACTCCATGTTAAATGCACCACAAAGGATGGTATCTGGCAGCAACTAGGAGAGGAGAAGGGAGCAGGCTGCTTGGCAAGACCCAGCCTCCTCTCAGAACCAGATCTCCGGCTGAATCCCCAGTGATCTGAATGCACGACAGAGTTCTGAGAATATGATCATGATTAGCTTGCCACCTTCAACTGAAGAGATAAGAAATCTATGAAAAAGATTCTTTTCTAACAAAATCAGCAACAGGAAACAGCACCCATGTCTGCCAGAAAATACAATGCTTTTGAAAACCAGAGCTTCACAGAAGTCGATAAACCTGTTGTGTAGGTAGACCTTGGGGATGCTGCACTGTCTGAAGGCCAGCTGTTCATGGCACGGGCAGAATGAAGGCATTTGTCAAAGAAAGTCTTCTGCCCCCTCTCCCCCCCTTTCAGGAAAATCACTGTATCAGAAGGCCAATTTCTAGGAACAGACATGTCATTCAAGTGCTGGAAGTCAATAAAATCTCAGAGTTCAGAAAGGGTGTTTTCAAAAAATGTTAAGCAGTGTTAAGCGGAAATGATTGGTATTTATTATTACAAGTAGATCGTGAGAAGACAAACATAGTTACATCTGGATCACCAGGTCATGAAAAGTCAGGTGACAAAATTATTTTCTTATTTAGGACAAAACTTTTCAGACTTCTCATCTCTGCTAGATAATTTAAAGCCAAAGAACTTCAGAGGGGCTGAAGGTCCAGGGGCTATTTTCAGGAAGTGCGGAAAAAACCCAACCCTGTGATATTTGACTTCAGAAATAAAGAGTTTTTTTTTATTTTTTAAAAATGAGGAGAGCGGTCAAAAGGAAATTGACAGGGCAAGTTAAAGGGACTAACCCTCTCCAAAACACATTGTCTAAAAATGGGCCATGACCCAACTTTATCGTCCTCTGAATCAAGCGATCGCTTGCTCTCCTCCAGAGATTATTTGGCTTCAGGAATCTGGTGTCGGAACTTGAAACAGAACAGCCCCCCAGTTCAACACAGGAGAAAATCAGTGATCAGTGTCTGCCTGGAGAGTTTTAAGAGACGCAACCCCCCAAACCCCATCTTCTGCTCTACATGAATTGTGGTGATTTAATTTCCAAGCAACAAAGGTGACATGATAGTCCGCCCTAAGCTCTACTGAGCAACAACAGTTAAAAGGAAAAAGAAGACACCCAAACACCCTGCCCTCCAGGGAAAACCACAGAAACACCCGGCTCAACTCGCCTGTGCATCACAACAACCTTCCCAACATGGTTACAAAACCCCACAGCCCTAAACTTCCCCTCCTCTTCCCCACAGCCCGGGGATGGCCTGTGTCCTGGGCTTCCAAGGACAACGGAGCCAGGCTTTGCCTCTGAGGCAGGATGGCCCAATGCTGGGCTACCGGTTCATGACTCTTTCAAGGGTTTACGGGAAAGGAGCCTGCAGCGACCGTCGCCCAGCTCCTATAATCCAGAATAACCAGCAGTGCCATAAAGCAGAATGTTGTGAAATTCCCTGCTTTGCAAGGCAAATTAAGGAACAGGACCTGGGCTTATCTCACCCTGAGCTATCCAGCACTATCAAATGTTATCCCTTTTTCTTCTTCTTTAGAAACACTCATTTGGCTATCAGGAGGCCAATTAGCACAAAGCCACTTCTCACAATCCTATCAGATGGATGATGTCATTTACAACTTCTATGGAAGGACACATCATCCTGCTGCCGGCCGGTACAAAGAGGCCCTTCCTGTTTGTAAAGGGGAAAGAAAAGCTAATCACAGCCACTTGTTGACCTAAAAAAGGCGTCTTTTCTTCTTCTCCTGAAATCCTCTGTTGCATTACTGTAAACTTGGCTACCGTAATGTGGTGTCAGCCTTCCAGCTAAAAGGATTTCAAAAGCAGAACTGGGAGAAACTCCCCCCCCCCAACCCTTATGAAAGGGTCAAAGGACATGGATGTGGGTTAAGGCCCAAGGGATCGACACCAAGGCCCCAAAGGCCTCGGAGCTTCACCTCCGGCCGCTGCCACCTGCTAATCCTGCTCTAGGCCAGCTGGGCGGAGGGAACCCGTCCACAGCCTCCTCAGCCCTCCTGCACCTGCGCTGGGACGGCCGGGCCACTCAAATCCAGTGTTGGGTCCCCTCCCTCCCCGTCACTGAAGGCCAGACGGGTACAGATTCTCAGCTGTCTTTAGTGTTCCAAGCTTCCATGCAGCGTCTTCCCCCCAGTCCAGGGAAGCCTGGCTGTTTTTCTTCCTATTCTGCAGCTCCGTCCACAACAACAGCCGGCTTCTCTCGCCTATCGCTTCCTCAAGCAAAGGAACTGGAAGTGGTGGCGGCAGTGGCAGCGATGAGGAGCGGGGTCCCTTCTGAGGAGTCTCTTCCTCTGCGCCCCTGCTTGCAAAAGAGAGTGGCTCTCATGTAACGGATCTGCCCAGGACGGATCTTTAAGCACACCTGCTCCGGCTGGGCCAAAACCATGCCGGGCGGTGCCAGGAGGCCTCACTGCAGCCTCGAGTGAGCCGGGGCTGCTGAAGGGCGACGAAAGGCTTCTGACCCAGGACTGCCAGGCTCGCCCAGAAGGCTCCCTGGACCAAGAAAACGGGGGTGGCTGCATCCTCCCCCACAACTGTGGCCTGCAGGGAGCGGCTCCAGTGGGCTTTTCCAGTGCAGAAGCCATGGGAGGCGATGGTAACAACCTTCTCTGCGCTGGGCAAGCAGGGAGCACAAGGATGGGGCTCCCCACATCCCTGCTTCTAGCCAGGCAGTGGGGCTGGGATGAAAACTGGAGGTCTGAACTGAGCTACAGAGTTGACAGCTGCCAAGAGGTGGGCAAACTCTTCCCTTGGGCCTCTCAGCCAGAACATGCCAATCGGATGCCAGAAGCAGGTTTCTGTGGACACTGTTGATTCTGCCCGATGCAGCCTGGGTGGGTGGATCCCAACGAAAGGGAAGCCGAAGGAAGGAGACCCCCTCCCCCCCCCCGGCTTCACAAAATGACACGCCTCGCTCATACTGCCGAAGACCTTTGCTCAGAGCCCAGGAAGCTGAAACTGGCCCACTCAGGTGGATGGCCCTTGCCCCCAGTCCCAGCCCCACTCGGGAGCCCATTGAATTGGGAGATGAGGCCCCAACCAACTCCTTCAGCCCGGCCCTCCATAGAGCTGCTACCTGTGCAGATGGCCCCTTCCAAGCCCCCCCCCCCCCCCAAAGGCTCAGGTCTAGAGAAGGCCCCAGTCTGGATGAAAGCACCAAAGGGACCGACTGGAGCCCCCAAATGTGTGGTTTTTTCCCCCAGCACAGCCCTTGAAGATCCCCTGAAACAGGCCATGGTTCAGCTGTCTTCAACTTTCGGTCAGTCCAGCTTCCTGGCGCCCAAGCATGCCAGATGCATCGCTGGTGCGAGCATCTCCCTCCAACCGTGGCCACCGCACGGTGTGACACAACGGATGCAATTCCCGTCCCTTGTGCAACGACCGGCACTCTTGCCCACAAACAAGCAGCAGCTGTGTTTGTCTCAGCCTCCAACTCTAGACGTGGTTGAGGCGGACAATTCTGAAGCTGCATCTGGAGGCCGCCTGCTCGAAAGGCCGCCCAGCCATTCCCCAAGCACTGACCGGGCTGCCACCTGAGTTCCATGCGGGCTCCGCCTGCCTCCTTTCCAGCATTTCCCTCCTGGCTCACTTTCTGGGTTGGGTTTCCCAGATGGAGTGCACTGCTAAAGGGTTTTTTAGGTTAGTCTAGGCAATATCAAAGGAAATGTATTTAATATACTCTGGAATTATCAAGGTTTTGCTTTGGCCCATCACTTTGGGTCGTTTCATCACTTTCTAACATTTTAGGATCTCTTTTCACAACCACACAGTGTAAGGAAGAGAATCACACCTACCTTGAATGAATGCTTATAAAAAAATTGGTTTTAAAATATTCAGTTATTCACAGGAGCAGTAAGTATTTTTAGGCAGTAAGCATAGGTGACAAGAGGAAATTTGATTTAAATCAATTATTTAAACAGCATAGTTTCCTATCTTTATTAAGTTGAAGATTTTAAATAACTTTTGAATTTAATCTGTTTTAATCTACAGAAGCAGAGAATTTCAGGAGACAACTTCTATGGGATTCACAGAACAGAGACGTAACAAACACAACACAGTCAACTGTAAATAGAAGCACCAGGTTTAAATGCTTCTGCATATATAGATATATAAAAGAGAACCAGAAATGATGGACACAAAAGATATTAAACAATTTAAACGCAATAGCTGCTACCCATGCTTTTAAGTCTCTCCCATCTAGGCTCCATCACAAGCAGACTCGGATAAAGACTTCTTTCGAGAAACAACAAGGCAACATTGGCACATATCTGGAGCATTTAAAATTTTTTGCTGGAGATGCCAGATTGCTATAATCCTTAAGAGTCTCCCCCCCCAACCCCCCAAGTCCCCACCAGGACAGTTCCTCAAAGAGTTTCTTTTGGTTTGAATGTAAACAGCACTATTAAGTTTTAATTACTTTTTTTAAAAAAGGTTACTTTTTATTTTTGCATTTTAACTCATTTCATTTATTGTGTTTTTAGATTCTGATTTTTCTTCCCATGTTACCCTGGCAGCATATTCTTGCTACAGGGTGGCAAAGTGAAGATTTTTAAATGAAGATGCATCTAAAAATAATACAAATATTATCGCAGAAAGAGAATGCCAAAAAACACCAGGTCACACCTTCCACTGCCACAATGTGGTAACCTCACTGCGGCGTCTTACCTAAGATGCACCCGGGGGAGGAGGAGGGAGCTTACCTGGGACTTTGTCAACCGAGGCAAACACCGAACGCTGCACAGTTGGGTCACAGCTGCTCCGCCGGGCTTGCTCATAAAACCGGAATGGCAGGTGTGATGTGGCGGCTGAACTGTGTCCAAAGCCCATCACTTCATTGGCTGGCTGGATGGGCAGGTCCAGAAGCGCTGGGTTCAAGGAGACGCATGTTACGTTTTGGCTAAGAAGCTAAGAAAGCCGAGACTGCACAAGCATGCAGGGACACCAGGTCCCTTGCATGGAAGGCCTTAAGTTCTCTCCCCTTTGCAGGCAAGTGCTCCTCCCTGGCTGGTTTACTATCACCTGGGAGCTGTGTTTCCACAACGGCTCTCTCAAGATTAGCCCCGGAAAAGGAAAGCGAGAACAAAGAAGGGCTTCTGACTGATGTGCCCAGTTTGCAAGAGGGGAAGAAGCCCAGTGGGACCCCGAGAGCAACGAGGGGACCAGGCCGGTACCTGCTATTCTTTGCATTTTCATCCGCCGAGCCTGGATCCTTCCCTTGGCCAGGCGCTGCTTCGCAATGATGCAGCGGATGTGATCTGAAAAAACGAAGGTGGCCTGAAGGATGGGGAAGGGCTTGGAATGCGGGCTGGAAGCCGGCTTGTGTATGACGATATTCAGGGCCCGGCTGTCGTCTTCCACTCCTGTCACCTGCATGTCCTGGAAGAGGCAAGGAAGGAAATGCAGGGGCTCAGCAGAGACCAGAGCGGAGAGCCAAGATCCGGCCCAGGCACCGGAGCTACCTTTGCAAAAGACAAGGCAGAGGCAGCCTTTCTCACTGCAGCCAAAGCAGCCCCCTCTGCTCTCTTCTATGAAGGCTAAGAAAGGAGGCATCAGCCCTGGAGCAGCACGAGGCATCACCCAGACTGCATAGCCTAGCTTCAGAAGTCACTTCTTCTGCTTGCATGGGTTTGCAAACCGAAGGGGCTGGATTTGCGTAAGACAGTAAGCAACCGCGATGAATACAAATTGAGCACCAGGGAGTCTGCCCAGGCAGCTGCTAGATCTTTTGTTGAGCTGACTCCCCATGTTGTGTGGAGCCAGTCAATTACGGCACGATGAACCCCAAATACGGTGCTGGCTATTCCTGTTGCTTTAAAGTCAATAAACTGGAAGCTGATACTAGCAAGTCTCCTCTTGCAGGGAACTGTGTGCACAGGCAGCCACCCAGGTGCATTGGACCAGAAAAAGGTAAGCCCCTGGCTTAGAGAGGGTGAAATAGAAATCCCTGCCCTGAAAACACCCCAGTTGCCACTCTCATCTGAAAAACCCAGGAGGTGTCTCAGCACCTTCAGCCTTGGGAAGCCCCGAAGAGTTTGGGATCTTTCTGGGCAGGAGACTAACCCTCTCCACTCGGGGGAGGGGGGGTGAGTTGCTCACCACCAGTGGCCAAGGAAGGCTTTGTTGCTAACATGGCTGCAGGCTCCGCTTGCTTGGACATGCCGACACCTGTGCTGTCCTTTAGGCCAGGGGTCTCCAACCTTGGCAACTTTAAGACTTGTGGACTTCAACTCCAGGAATTCTGGGAGTTGAAGTCCACATGTCTTAAAGTTGCCAAGGTTGGAGACCCCTGCTTTAGGCTGCTCAAAACCTGAAGCATCCTCAAATTTTAGGCTCACCTGCAGAAGGCCAGCAAATTTAACGACTCCCCAGCCTAAGCGCCCAACATCTGGCTCCACCAAACTCATCTGGTAAATATCCACCGCCAGAAACCTCTGGACCTGACCGCTATCCTTGGTGATCACGGTGCAGGCAATCAAATCACTGTTATCTGAAGGAAGAAGAGCAGGAAGGAGCCATTACCGAGGTGATCCAGTGGGTTTCCCTGAAAGAGAACTCTTGCATTCTTTCCAACCATTTTTACTGGGAGATTCACCCCTTTACCTGGTGCTTTTTATCCCAGAAAGGACCCACATCTGACAACCCGAGGAAAGACTGCAATGAAGAGCTCTTTGTGCTACCCATCGACGTCTAATTTGCTCCGCTCTGATTATCCTTTGTCCCCTCTAAAATGGGGGTGTCTTTCCCCTCTATAGAAGAGAACTAAACGCAGGTTGGGTGTGTAAGCATGTCAGCGTGCCTATTCGAAAGTTCATGGTTATCACCCAGAGCAAAGTGCCAGGACAAACGTTTGGCAGGTGTGGAAGGAAAGTTTGGGGTTGCAATTGGCGGCTGAGATGGGGTAGAATCACCATCACAGCTCCCGCCTGGTGCCTGCTTGGAACAGCCTGGCTGGCCCACTGAGTGCCGGGGGTCAGTCTCTCACTCCACACAGACAGAACGTACGGAACAACAGCCGGACTCATCGAGGCTGAAGACAACTAATCTCCACAGAACAGAATTTGGCTTCCAGGAAAAATAACCGAACTAGTATTTAATCATTGCAATAACTGCGATCAGAATGTTGAGAACTGAATTGCAAAATGCGCTTTAATGCACCCGAGCACAATTGTGATTGTTCTATGAAACAGAGTCAGGGTTACAGGAATAGATATTAAAACCACATCAATGAGCATTACTGAAAATTAAAAAAAGAGAGACAGAGGGAAGGCAAAGCAGGTACTAATAAAAAAATCAATATGCAAGAAACAATAATATTCCGTTTTGAAAACCAACAGGAATGTTGTAATTTGATTTATTTCAAGCACATCCATATAAAAGAATTGACAGATAAGTTGTAATTATATCCCGTTAGTCTGCAATCGTATTTAATTTCTGCTCTGGGAAGCCTTTTCCCGAGAGTCCAGAGCAATTCACGAGCACAACTCCCAGGAAGGCAAGAAGGGATCCCAGAGTAGCCTCCTCATTTCCTAGCACAGGGGCAGAGAGCACCATCTGGCTTGAAGGTCTCCGGGGCTTTCCCTTCCCAGGGGCTCCCATTCCCCTTATTTCCATCATGTTTCCCACCCCTTTGCAGTGGGACTGCTGAGCAGGGTGACCGGAAGAGAAGAGATTCACCTGGCTACCATGTCAATTGGGTCTGGCTTTCCCCTCTCCTCTCTCAGCCACTGCTTGTCCAGGAGCTGTTTTCCCTGAATCTCTGCCACTGACCCAGAGTCCAGATGGCAACAGAAAAGGCCTTTTCTCTGGACTTTGGGTGAAGAAGTACTCGGTGGCAGCAGGAGGAGGACTGAATGGCTGCTTGAAATTATCTGGGCTTTCTCGCCACAAAGGGCCACAAAGCCAGGTCAAACAATGCAGAGTTCAACTTCCTAAAATACCCTTTACAGTTAAATAAATTCTTTTATAATTACTACCATAAATATGACTGACATTTTTCTATTCATAGAAGCTGTATGTACCCAAAGGGAAACAAGGGCAGTGCATTTCCTAGCATACCCAATTTATCATCATAATAAAGTTATTACCAGAACATCAAGGGGCTATTTTGGGATTTCCAGTTAGTGTTACTGTGACAAGTGATTTCACCTCTCCCAGACAAAAGGGAAGGGGGAGATTAGGAGACACACAAAGCCACAAAGTGGCACTTGCAGGGACGAAATGGCCTTCTTTCAGCTCAGCTGGTCCTCCAGATACTGCATACATATGATCTGTAACAATGGTTACCATGCAGAATGACAAAGATGGCCCCAAATCTTTTTCCTCCCATCCTACTAATACCACACTGTGCACTGAAGAAGGCCATCCATCAAGCATTGTGTGTGTGCCCACGCACAAGCATTCTGGAAGCAGAGAACTTGAGAGGAGGAGGAACCAAAACAATGATAGAGAACTACTGCCTTTCATTTTCATTTTCTCCAGGGAGCTGAGCTCCCAGGTGGCTTCTCTCCCGGTTGGCTACTCACTCAGATCAAGGACGTCATCCGTCTTAATTAAGTCTTCCTCCCTCGTCAGAGGCAACTGAGTCTCTGGCTCATCCTGAAGGTGCAGGGACAGAGAACGCAGCATGAAGAACACTCGGATGGCCTAAGGCACAGAAAGGCAACCGTGAAGACGTTCAAACAGGATACGGCATGAAAAGAAAATAGAAGTCTTTTAAAGCAGCTGCACTGAAGATTCTGTGTAAAAAAGAGAAAAGGCCAGCTTTTCATTGCCAGCCAATTCATTTCCCCTTTGATGTTTTAAAGGGTTTTGAGTAGCCTGCCATAAGGTACACAGGAGCAGTTCAGGATATGGTAGCATGGGGGCAAATTAGGAACAGCTAGAAATCCAGCCCATAGTTCTTTGGTCCAAGAACTGCAGACTTCTTTAATCAACTCCCAGGGCTGGATGGAAAGAGCCAGCTCCACTGCTCCACACCAGCTTTCCCCAGCCTTCAGGGGAAGGTGGCTCTGAATGTCATCATCTTTGGCCAGTAGGTCAAAAGAACTGCATTCACAGGCTAGGTTGGCTGGGAACCAGGTCAGTTGTCAGATGATTGATGTGGAGGGGTACTCTGCATTTGCTGTGCCCATTTTCTGAGAATACAAAAATATAGAAACCCAGAAAAAACATCAACCCTGCAAAAGGCTGCCACTGCTTTCCACTTTGTAGTATGACCTAATAGATGACAAAGAACAGGGGGGAAAATGATTTACTATAGGCCCGTTTGGCAAATCATTAACTCCCAAAGCCATTGTGAATTTGCTGCTAGATAAAAAAAAACTAGTCCTTATCAGTAAAAGTAATAATTGAAATGGGTTTTGAAACACCAGCTTCTGAAAAAAGAAAAAAACAGTATGTAAAGTCTTGAATTTTCTTTTTCTGAGCCCAGTTTAGGCTACTGGGAGGATAAGGAGGATTCCATAAGGACGTTGGGAGGTGCAAGGCTGGGTAGGCTACCTAATGTTGCACTGGAACGTTCCAAATGAAGCTTCTCCTAGAAGCTGCTAGGGTTGTAGTGGTGTCTCTCTGTATGCACGTGTACAACTGGAAACATCTGTACAGATGTGAGAGAGACACCAAGAAGCCTATCCTAGGCAGTTGCACCTCGATTTTTTCAAACATGGCCCTTGATGGGATCTTAAAATGGTGGGTAAGTGGAAGAACGAAGCCACTGAGGTCTTCCCTAGTCAACATCACGAATGGGTCGCAAATCAAACAGGTAGCCAGCACTACAGTACAGTTGGCCTGGCAACTTCTTTTTCAACCAGTTCTCATCTCTGAGGCCTTTTCGAAGGCAGCCAAAAAATGCAGGAAACAGCAACTATCAAAGCCAGAATGATTAGCCTTCACTAGACAAGGCAGGACCCTTCATGGTTTAATAACCTGGTTGACAGAATACATTAAAGATCCCATTTGATCGCAGGAGGATTTCTTTGTCAGGTGAAGGATGTAAAATTTCCACAGCAATTGTATCTTATTTATTCAAGGATTTGGTGGGTTTTGTGAATTCAGCCTGAAAATGTCACTTGGGTCATTTTTAGGTATGCTGGCAAAAATCAAGTAGTTACTCAAGGCTCAACCAAGAATTTGCAAAGGGATGTGGTTTGTGGCTTCCTACAGAAAGAGACAATTTTTTAATGTACCTTATTTACATGCATTAGAATGCAACCTTTGTTTGTAAGGACAAAATCTGCGTACAAAGACTATCACCACCTTGTAATTCTGGAGAGAAGATCTAAAATCTCTATTTCCAGGCAGCAGAAAGTCTTGCTCCAACTATTGTCAAAAATAGGAACATTAACCCTTTTTAACTGTTCAAGACTAAATGATCCAAGATGCATTACAAGTAAATTGATAGTGAGGCTTTTCTTCATGACCCCTTCAGAAACCCCTTTAAAAAGAATCTGTTTTATTCTAGGAAAAAGGCTCCTTTGCTTTCCCAGAAGCCTGTATAGTGAAAAACAAGATGAGAGATAAGGTGGCGATAAGAGCGGTATAAAGAGAACTATTCAGAGCCCAACTTGGTAGCTGGGATTTCCAAGAAAGCTCTTCAGGCTCTTCGTTCTTCTCTAGCTCCCTCCCCTCCTGCCTCCCCAGGCACAGCCCACTCAAAGTAGCTGAGAGCAGAGCCCTCAATGTTCGATCAACCCAGCAACCAGATTGGGCATTTGCACGCAGGACGGCAGGAGGAAAGAAAGGGACCGCCTGTCAGAATTCTGCCAGTACAGCCATGCAGTTTCTCATCGACAGCTTTACAGGAAGGAGAGAAGAGCCTGTGGACCCCAGAACTCTTCTAAACCGGCAGGGGGGCGGGGGATTTGTCTTCTTTACAGCAAGCCGATTACTGAGTCTGTGATGCAAGTCTTTCTCAGAAGCTCCTTTCCGTGCAACAGGGCTTGACACGCTTCAACACTTTTGTCATGCTCCACATGCAGACACAGGTGGCTGCGCACTTCCCTAGCCTGCATCACACGTGTGGGGCGAATACAATCCCTCTCCTCTACTCTGACTGCTTCTACCTCTCTGGCCCCCTGGCATCACCTCACTACTTTCTCTTTTCCAATCATCCTTTGCAAAAGTTCATGGAGATCAGAGTCTGAGCAGATTTCCTTTGAGGGAGAGAAGGAAGGAAGGAAGGAAGGAAGGAAGGAAGGAAGGAAGGAAGGAAGGAAGGAAGGAAGGAAGGAAGGAAGGAGGAGGGAGGGAGGGAGGGAGGGAGGGAGGGAGGGAAGGAAGGAAGGAAGGAAGGAAGGAAGGAAGGAAGGAAGGAAGGAAGGAAGGAAGGAAGGAAGGAAGGAAGGAAGGAAGGGAGTTGCCGGCACAGTCACTGCAAGTCCCCACAGTGGCAGAATCACGTCAATCTGATGGCATGAGCAGGGGGCCCAAGTGGCCAACTAGAAGAGATCCAGGCAAAGCTCCACCAAACTGTGCAGTGGTTCCAGGAGAAGGCAGGGGACCACTGTGTCCCTTGAGTACTTAGGTCTGAAGGGCAAAACCTCAAGGAAGGCGCACTCACCCTCCTGGTTCTCTCCACGTCGCCACAGGGGAGCCTCTTAACAAAGTCGATCCCCGTAAGAGGGGTTCCCGTGGGCGGCAGCAGAATGGAAGCATCCATCATCAAGTACTCCACATTCATGGGCTTCAGCTGGAAGAGGAAATGCTACACTCAACTTCACGTCCCAAGCCCGTCCATCTTACCTCCTCCTCCTCTTCCAAGGAGGAGATCATAACAAGACTAAGACGACCCTTTCCACAGAAGGGTCAGGTCTCTCAGGCTGTGGCCAACATCCACCCTTAAAGAGAGACCCAGCCCTCAGGGTTTGGTGCCTCCCACCCGCACCCCCCAAGAGAGCTATTGGGGTTGAACAGGGAGGGTCACCCTTTCTGCAGCTCAGATTCATCCCTTCTCCAGCTTTGCCAACACACCCAGCTTTCTCCCTGTTCAACTGTTCCATTTATGCAGCGTATTAATCTTTAATTGATATTTTGCCTATTTTATGGGTCTTCTTCAATACTTCTTTCTCTTTTCTTAAAAGGTAACTGATAAATAACAATAGTGCTTTTAAACAAAACTTTTTAAAATGTTTGTAACAATGATCCACTTGCCAGTTTTTTTATCTCTCTGGCAATTTGTTCATTACTTACGGTCATAGTTCTATATTCATCTTCAAACATATCCAGAAAAATTTCTTCTCCCTTTAAAGAAAGTAAAGGACTTCTTTTTTTCTCTTCATAGGCATTTTTAGCGTGGTAATGTTTCTTCTTTAATGATGGACTTAAATCAACCTTCCTTTCCATTATCCTACTTTCTTGAAAATCTACTTCTGCCCCACACAGGAATGAGTACAACTCCAACACCATTTTACTTCTTTTTAAAGCAATATTTATCGGGAGGAAAGGTTATACTTCCCTAATTTGCCCTGCCTGTAACAGAGAGCACTTGCTTAATTATGCCACTGCTTTTGAAGGGTTTCTCTCCTGTTCCTGGTCTTTTGTTTCCTGCAAGTGAAGGACCAATTCAGCAGCTTTATACGATACCAACACGTTTCTGACACAGATTCTCTACCAACAATATCTAAAGCACTCGATTAAATCAGTTGTAGACATGCTGGGACATCTGACAGCCAGCCAGCGTTCCTGGACAACTATTTAAACCTTTAAAATGACAATTCACCAGTCTCTGTCAGACATGCCCCAATGATGGGGTTCTTTCAACAATGGCCAGAGAATGATTCCATGTAGCTAATCTGCCAGCTTGGAAACTGTGTTTTTCTCCATGCAAACTTTATGAGGAATCATTCAATGCAGGAACATTCAAAACCTGAAGTGGCTCAGAGGCCACAACTGATCAGAACCCGGCACGTTTTTATTTGAAAGTTCAGTCGAGCAGGAGAGAAACGATCAAATGCCTGGCATCCAGCTGCAAGAGTTTCTCTGGAAACTGAACAGTCACGCCCAGCTCTCTTGGATGTTTCCAGAATTTGGTTAGGGAGAGTTAAAGGCCGGGAGGTTACCTTGTAAAAACGCCGCACCAGGTGGACGCTTTCTTCTCTTGCCCCCTTAAACAGAAAGGAAAAAACCTCAGAGTTCAGGACACAACATGTTGAGGACCACAGAAGTAACATGCCACCTCCCTGCATGATCTCCCCTCCCCAACAGGAACTATTTGCTCTCTGAAAATGATTAAGGAAGGAAAACCTGGCCCTCCTTAATAAAGACCACAGAGGCTGGGAGAAACAGGGCTGGCTTGGGTGGAAGTGAGAGAAGAGCGAACTGCTGCTGGCAAGGGTTGCAAGTCAAAAGGCGCACAGGTTGCAGAGCCAAGCTGGGGTGGCTGGACTCAGCTGCCGAGGGAGAGAAGCAGCTTCACACAGAGAAGCCTTGAGCCTCAGAGTCCCGCTATCGGTTGCACTTGCTGGAAAAAGCAGGGACAGGCAGGCTCCAGCTGCACAAGGGGGAAATGGTCACCCACACTTCGACCAGTTACTTCGGAAGAGAGATCCACCTAACAGGACAAATCACCCCTGGGAGACAGTGTTTTCCTCTTCTTCTTCTTTTAAATAAAAGACTCACTTCCAAACAAGCAAGGTGCACATCTTTGATGATGCTGCCGTGTTTGTTGAACACCAGCTGCTTCAACAGGAGGCAGCCGAGCTCCAAGGTGGCCAGGCGGATTTTGCCATCTGTGAGGGCAGGTGGGGGGGAGAGAATAGGGCAGAAGAGTCAGTTATTGAATTGTTGATACCCCCCCCCCCCGTTTCAGTTCACATCTGTCCCACACCAATAGCAAAGTGCTTTCTGCCCCTGAAGATAGGAACATTACACAAAAGTGGGTGGAAATTCCACCAGGCATTAAGAAGCCAGAATTTTATTCATAGGCAGAAAAGGGACAGAATGATTCACTCCTCTGCCAAACTGATTTGTGTGGGCTATTTCTGATTTTTTTTTACTAGCCCAAGAGGGTGATATCAGCCTTTCTCTTTGCTGATTGTGGAGGGAAGCTCTGGACAGTCGGGTCCATCTTTTATGAGCTCCCATCAAAAACCAGGTCTGTTCTCTGTCCTGGGAGAGACTCTGCTTGGAACTGCTGCATGCCAAAGAAGGTTAACTCTTCCCAGGATCTTTAAACAGCTGCTTGCTGGTTTCTGCTTTTACTGTCAAAAACGGCTCTTGGAAGGAAAGCTGCGTGTTTCCTTCTTTTTCAGAAACTAGTTTTAGACCACACACAGCTGCACAATTCCCGGACGGACTGCTGGAAAGCGAAGATGGTTCATGATAAACCCTCTACCTGGCTGAGCAGCGTAGCTCATGATCCTAATGAGCCTTTCCGCAAGGCCGGGGTTGTAGGAGTTCTTCTCCTCGGCGTCCTGGGCTGAGAGCTGAATCCTCTCCAGGGCGATCGGCTTAATTCCTTGGAAGAAACAGGAATTGAATGTTGCAATTACAATTCAAACTTTGTTTGGCAAAGGAATTCCGAGGAATCACAAGCCAGTAAACAAAGGGCAGCTCAGCTTGCAGAACAATTCCTCAAAGCCGCCCACACAAAAATTTGGAAAGCTTATGAGGTGAGGATTTATTTATTTAATTAGATTTGGGTGTCACCCAACTTTAAGCCGACTCTGGGCTGCTAATAAAGATGGTGAAAGAGTAGCCCCATTCACACAACGTGAACCAACCCGCCTCCTTCTCTCCTATCAACTGAATTCATATTTAGCTTCCCTCCAACTCATGGCCTTGACAAGCATCTGAAAGTTTTGGGACCACGTGGTCCTTCTTCTCAAACAGCAGTTCCTGTGCCTGATAATGTAAATGGCGCCACTTAGTGCTTTTGATCCTTGGGGGAAAGGGCTGATAAAACCTGAACCAACGTCTTGAGAGCCACTTCAAACCTCCCTCTGAATGTGCTCCTTCCTTCCTTCCTTCCTTTCCTTCCTTTCCTTCCTTCCTTCCTACCTACCTACAAAGGAGGTTCTCACAAGACTCTCTGATGCACAAGGACAAAGGCGATGCAGAGCCAAGAGGATGGCTAGCCCAGGTCACCAAAGGAGGCCTCCAATGCCTGAGGCTACAATCCAACCCAAAAGCTGCCCCTTCTGGTTTTTAGCATTGGCACCGGCATCTCAGCAGCACAGCTGGGTCATCATCAGCGCCTCTTTTGCCTCCTCTTCCCACAGGAAGCCCCATGGGACAATCGAAAGGCAGAGGAGAAGGGAAGCAGAAAGCTACAAATTGGAAACGGTATCTGTCAGGACGTGAAATGAAACTAAGATCCCCTGCAGTTGGAGGTTGAGAGCGACAGTCAGAACCAAGAAAAGCTGCAGATGTTTGTATGCATGAGCTGAGGAACTGAGAAGATCAATTCACTGGTGCTGGTTGGAGCAGATGAGTTATTTAAAGCCACATTAACACAGCAAGCTGTTCTTGTAAAGCAGCAAGGCTATTGCTCAGAAAAGGCTACTTTGAAAGAAGCCAGCCTCACTCAATGACACTTGTGTCAGTAATGACCTTTTGCCAAGCGTCAAGGACAGCACTCAGACATTCACGCTTGCGGCTCTACACAAAGGGGACACCCTTTTGCGCACCGAATAGTTTGCAAATCTCCATTTCCTATCAACCAGCCCTGAACTCCGTGGCCCTGAATTTCAGGAGAACCGTTTGTGACTGGCATTTGACCAGTTCAGGAACTCCAACCTCAGGAGTTTAGGGTTCTCATACAGCGGTGTCAGGAAATTCCGATTCCGTGGAAAAGTTGCATCTCAGGGAGATCAATGGGTGGTCATGGGAGGTTGAGCTTTCTGTCCCCGAGATGGATGGCAGACTTTCAATGATTCACCCGAGAAGAAGTGTGGCTCAAACACCCATCGCTTCCCCTCCAAAAATCTCACTTCTTTTGCTGATGCAAATTAGGACCCATGTGGACAAAACCAGGGAGGAAAGAGGAACTTGGCTGAAGTTTAATTCCATGAGCCAAAGGGGACAGAGCAGCAGCCCTTGCTTCCCCTCACAAAGACTTACCTTTGTTGTGAGACATGGCGTACAGAAGACACAACACAAAAAGAGCGTAGTAGTCAAAATCGGCACACTCCAGGGCATTATACACCATCTCCAGAAACGGCCTGGGGAGAAACAAGTTGATTTAAAAAAATAAAAATAAAAAATTCTGCGGATTCTGCCTTTTATTTGTATGCCCGATAGTGCCATATCTCCCTATGGGGGCCTGAGTTATAATGAACAAAAGGGTCCCTGGAGAAATCCACCAGGGGAGGGGCCCTTGGCCTTGCTGGGTTACTGTGGATCCCAGTTGAGGATCCCATCGCAGAAGAGAGGGAGGGGGAGAGCCTGGCCAGACGTCTTGTCTACCTGTTCCAGCTGCACATTTCGGAGGCAGCTGCGCTCTTCTCCTCATCGGTTATGTTTTGCTCTGTGGCAGAAATGAGTTTGCAACGCTCCATGATCACCATCTCGATTTCTGAAGAGAGAGAGAGAGACAGAGAGACATTTTAGAGACGGGTTTATTTGACCAGACAGAGGCAGGTAGACGTTGCCCATGGGTGGCTGGATTCTGGCCAAATGGAAAAGGTCATGGGGATCTGGTCAAAGGAACCCTGCAGAGAGACTACTGGTGCCCCGATTGTGAAGAAATCTGCTGACTTGTAGGCCCAGGAATTTGACTTAAGTGATCAAGACAAGCAGACCAGGAAGGGCTGAAGCCAGCCTCTCCTCCGGGGACTCTGCAGCGGGAAGGGAGCCCAACTTTGGCCCAGGAAATTCCCCACAAGGCAGCTGTGGGTCCTGGGAAAAGGGCGGTCGGTGGTCAAGGCTGGCAAAGACAGCCTGGAGACTCAGGAGTAGGAAAAGAAGAGGGGAGCTGCATTCAGCTGTCCAGCCACCCTGACATCAACTCCACAGGCACAAGAGTGCAAGAATGGGCAGGGGGGGCCCCTCTCACCTTCACTCTCCCCACTGGGCTTGAGGCCCTTGGAGGGGCTCTCGGTGCCTTCTGGGGTGTCTTCTGGGCCCCTCTCCTCCTCCTCCTCCTCCCCAACGTTTTTATAGTTAGGCCTCTTCTGCAGCCTCTTTCTCCCCTTCTGTTTATTAATTTCTAGCGAGCGCTCCAAGGTCTCGGAAGGTTTAATGAAGCACCTGATGCCCGCCTTGACCTAAAACAGCCACATAAACAGAAGGAAGTCAGACGCTCCATGACCTTCCTAACCAAATGAACAGGCCAAGATTCAAATGGAGAAAAGCCAGGAGTTCATCCTGAAAAAAAGAAATGCCAAGCAGCCTTTCTGTTCCCAAAACACGGCCTCTCGGTGGCCGATTCCTCGCCCGTAGCATGTGGCAAGAACGGGACAGGACAAGGGAGGCCAGCAACTCTGTGCTCTTACACCACAGCCTTTAAGGGGCTACCCCATCTCTCATGGAGGCAGGGGGACGTGTCACGGTCTTCTCTTTGGAAGCTTTTACGGTTACACTGGAGGGCAGTAAAACCCACACGAGCCTTGAAGAAAAGCCTTGCAAGGACCACTACAGACTGCTGTCTCGCTGACTCCTAGAAACCTGCACCATTTTATTCCATGCCAAGAATCTTGTTCAACAGGAGCCAAGGGGATTATTCAAGCCCCACCTCACTATAGTATTTCTTCTGTTTCATGGAAATCCAATCAATCCCCAACCGAGCCACAATTCTAAGTACGAATGGCACTTTTTTGCTTGTAAATGTGAGTGGTCAATGAGCGCTCAGGCTGGCTTAGTTCTTGCCCCAGAGATCTCTGACAGACACCAAAAGCAGATTTAAGGGTACAACCCAGGAAGCTTCCAATCTTTCATCCAATTGAAAGCCCAAATTACAGTCCAAAGAAGAAAGAAGGCCGATTGATATCAATTGGAAAAGCTCTCAGCCTAGGAAAAGGTTTCCGTCTGATGGTTTTTAAAGATCCAACTCTTGTTCAGTTCTGGTGTGCAGTTATTCACGGGACACAACTACCTGTTTCCTAACTCTATTGAGCTTAGCAGAGTCTTCCAACTGAGATTAAGAATCAAATCACGCAGAGACCAATGTTTGTCACCGCTTGTCTCCTTGGGCCAGGCTGCTTACCCACCTACTGTATACATTTCAATGTAGGCTGCAGCATCTGCTTGAGAAGCCCAACCTTTCCAGGCCCCCCTCGGGGTTACAGGAAGGAGCGAAAGTAGGTTAAGACCAGGCGCAGAGCGGCAGGAGCCAGCCACATCCGACTGGGGCAGGAAGCAGAGCAAAAGCAGTTCAAAGGAGGCCAAGCGAAGGCCGAGTGTGACTTTGGGTTGCCTTGGGTGGGTGTCAGGCGAAGACGCATGACTCAACGGCCCCAGACAGCGAGGAGGAGGAGACCCCCACCCTCCTCTGGCACTTCCCACTGCTGGAAACACAAGCAGCTTCTCGGATCCAAGATCTGCCTCATAACAAGAGAAGCGCCTTTCTCCAGACCACTCAGATTTCGACAAAAGAGTGCGTCAGGTGTGGGGGCTGATCACCCAGCTCACCAAGAGACATAAAGGTAGGGTGGGGGGAAAACTGCAGATTGCTTTCCCAATTTTCCCAGCTGCTCAGGGAAATCAAGGTTTTCCCGACCACTTCCTACCCCCACTTCATCTAAACATGGCACAGCTTGAGCCTAAAGCCTGCCTACCAACAGCAGCGTATCCTGCGGTGCCATCTGTAAGGGCAACCAAAATCAAAGCCACGGTGGCCATCAGAGCTGCTTCGAGGAAGTGGGCAGGGATTCTCCCAAGAGGCAACACAGTCATTTAAATTTCCCACGTTCCTTCTGCTCTGCTCTGCTCACCACTTGCCTTGTTGCCATCAAGGCTGCTGTTTCCTTCGGTCTCTGGTTTGTTCCCTCCCCACCCACTGGGCAAATGAGGGGCTTCTTTAAACTCACCAGCACTGTAGTAACTCCCCCTCCCACTGCTTATAGAGTAGTCATCAAGGCAACCTCCACTTACCAACCCTTCTCCCCGCCTTCCCTCAAGAAGTCTCTCTTATTGGGGGAACACAAGGCCAACTACGTTTTGGGAGTTACAGGAGATCTGGCCCACCTGGGCTTGTTTCAGGGCGATATCAGGTTTGCTCAAACTGAGCTGGATCATATTTCTGCCACTTACAGATTTCCAATAACTGTCCTATCTAGATCCGTTTCCAAAGCTTTAGGAAATCACCCCCATCTTACTTAATAAACGCTATGAGCATGTAAATGGCGGTTGCTGGGTATAGTAAAGGATAAAGCAAAAATGCCCAGATTAGTTCTTCAACATGTCTGCCTTTTGAGGGATTAAATTTACCTAGAAAAACCACTAAAATAACATCCACTCGTTACAATCCACTGCGCGTAATTCACCCTCTCACATACTTAAAAAAAAACACACAAGACCAAGTAATTCTGCAAAAGACGTTCGGTGGAAGTCAAACTGCTAGAGCAGAAAAAAGGCGACAAGCTTCTAACCGCAGATTTCCCAGTAACAGAACCCACTGAACAGAAAAGCAGGCAGAAGCCCAGAATGAGTCTGTGTGCTGCAAAGACAAGATCATTTCCATGTGCCACGGCACTTCTTATCTTTCAGCTTGCATGCGAGATCGGGCCTGATTTAAAAAAAACAAACACCAAGATAAGGGACGCCCAAGATCCCCTTGGATGCCAGGCAGGTCCCACCACAGCCCCAACCTTGTCAAACAAACCAAGGAGGCGTGCGAGAGCCAACAGACATTCGTTCTACTTACAGAGCTTTTCTGGATGTCTTGCTCCACTTTGGGGGAAAACACCGCGAGGTCTCCATTCAGAATGACTTCGGCCAATGAATTCACCAAGGGGGCATAATGGATGATTAGGAAAACCTGGGGGGAGAGGCAGAAGGAGACTCAGAGGGGATGCAGATTAACTTCCCATGTATCCTGCTACTTTCCTCTCTGCTTTGGTACAAGAGAAATTACTTTAGGCTGCTTTCACCAGATGACAGTTCTTTCAGTGCGTGGAAGCGAGCAGGACTAAGGGGAAATATCTCACATTCAGATGCTTCCTGACATCATGCTGAAGGGTACCCAGTTTTCCATAACAGAGAATGTGGTTTGTAAAGCCAGCTGTAACTAATCAGGAGTTCTCAAACCGCACCCCACCCATCATTAAATACCACATCCTGCCTATTTGCCTTGACTCTTTAGCAAGTCCACTTCTAACCCCGGTCCTTTAGTTCCACCCCCCTCGTCCTTACCCCACCCCAAATCACTATTGAAAAAGACCAACACCGCCCAACCCCTGGCACGGCCAGTTTCAACACAGTTGCTACATCATTGTTAAAAAATAGACGTGGCCCTCTATCAAATTCTTAAGAGAGTCTAGAACAGAGTTGCTCAAACCTCATCAACTTTTAAGATGGGTGGACTTCAACTTCCAGAATCCCATGCTGGCTGGGGGGAATTCTGGGAACTGAAGTCCACCCATTTAAAAAGTTGCTGAGTTTGAGAAATGCTGCTGGAGAATCAGTAAACTGGATCATTTGCACTTACTTGTGACAAGAGATACAGAGAGACCTGGAGACTTATTCTTGGCCGTTCTCCAGTCTAAGGAGGAAACAATTAAGAAACGGCTTTTAACAGTGGAACAGTTAATGCACGTATTAACCGACTGTATTCATTTTTATTTTTGAATTGCACACAAAAAACGCTCTCCAAAACAGGCACAACAGATTGAGGAAAATGTCTGCCATAATCTCCCCACTGCTTCCCACTTTCTAAAACAGAAGCATCACTCAGTTGCACAACAGTTTGGGGAAAACATGGGAACTTGGACCAAGTCATCCTCTTCTCTAAGAGTGAGGGTGTCTGAGCCCACATTGCCTTCTCCCCAGAGACCATCCTCTCTTGGGGGGGGGGGGGGGGGGGGCGGCTATTTTTCCTTGGAGAAGCAGCAAGGGAGACAGGCGCAGACTGCTCATGAACGCAGGAGGCCTCCTTTTGTGCTTGTGCCCTCCCCGTTGCCCCTCAGGACAGGGCCTGCAAGGAGGGAAAACCTCCAACAATCAAGCTGGGAGGAAAAGACAAAAAGCTTTAATCAGAACCCATGAAGTAACTTCTGTGGCTGCCCAAAAGGCGATTAGCCAAGGCAAGCCACAGAATGATTCATGCACATTATGACATCAAGAGGGGTTTAGAAATTTTGGTTCTGAAAGGAGGTAGCTGCCCTTTGTCCCTCTTCCAACTGAACTGACGGTCCAATGATGACGCCGGCTGTGCTGTCATGACCTCCCGCTCTCCCTGAAAGGGAAACAGTGGTGAGAGAGAGAGAGAGCGCCTCTGTGAACCGAAGCGGTTCTCTCTCTCCTGGGGTGAACTGTGCACGGTCAACGACAGAAGCGATCGTTTTTTCAATAGGGAAGTGCAAGTTTGCTTCGATGGCTCAACAGAGAGACTCCCTGCAGTTGCACTGTTTCAGAAGGATGTCACAAGGCAGCTGGGTTCCCGTAAAGCCACCTCGAGCAAGGGAGGGGCCCCCTCACCTTCTCCTGATTGACCAAGGAGTACACGTAGAGAGGCAGGAAGAGGCTGTTCAGCAAGTGGTCCGTCAATACGTCATTTAAGAATTCACAGTTAATAATTAGGATGTCATTCAGGTAATGGAGGTGATCCAGGTGCTCGGCTACAAGGTCGCTCAGTTTGCCCCGATTTCTATGCCTGCAAGTAAAGGGAGCAGACTAAATATGCAGCCCACCCCCCGCCCCCACCCCCCCAGGCCCCAGAGAGGGGCACTGGCTGAACAGGAGAGCCTTACTCCTCGTCTGTTTGGACGCAGTTGTCCAGCTCTATCACGTGGCTGCCGATGAACCAGACAAGGTTGGAGAAGTAAGGGACGGCCGTCTTGTCTCGAATATAGTGCAGCATCGGCTGGTTGTCCACTGAAGGCAAACAAGGAAGGTGATCGTTGCTGATGCATTTCTCCCCAAGCGCTTTAAGAGAGGATCCCTTCCTCTAGCTCGCTTTCGGCAGCATGGGCCAAAATCAATTCTATTTCTATGGCAGTTTTGGAGAGAGGTCAACATCCTCTTCAAGAGATTAATCTAATGAGAAAAAGGCTGAAAGCGGCTGGACTCTCCCGTCACTGAGAATGGCCCCGCTTGCAGTCTAGGGAACTGGGCAACAGCACCAGGCGGGAAAATCCACCAGCAGACTTACATGACACTGTTTTAAGGGAGACGGGATGCACCAGTGAAGAGAGGACGAGGAGAGACAAGAAAGACAGCGTGGTTAACAGGGTTAGGAGCTCCAAGGAGGTCAGTGGCTAAAGCAGCAAGCATCTAGGCTAGAAGAGAGCAGTTAGAAACAAGCAGGCAGCCCAC
Source organism: Bungarus multicinctus (assembly GCA_023653725.1). NCBI lineage: Eukaryota > Metazoa > Chordata > Lepidosauria > Squamata > Elapidae > Bungarus > Bungarus multicinctus. The sequence goes on from CM042842.1 coordinate 569,718, forward strand.
GGAAACCCCTGTCCCCAGGCCAGCCACCAGGGGCTGCCTCCCCTCAACTGCACATCCCAGGGCACGGACTATTCATTATTATTTTAATTTTATTGATTTATATCCAGCCTTTAGTTTTTTCTATAAATAATTAAGACTCTGATTATTCAGACTGTCTAGCAGCCCTTAGCTGAGGACAGAAGAAATTCCATCTATGTTTGAGTACCATTTCTAGAGCGTGTGAACAAAAGCACCCTTTGGAAGTGGCTCAAGTAAATTTATGGGGTTTTTTTTACATGAGGGATGGGCAAATCCGATGGTCCTCCCTCTCCTCTGTTGCTGGATTCCACAGATTCTGGGTGCTAGCTTTAAATGGGAATGGAAGCCAGCCCAGAATCTACCTCTACCTTACAAACTACCTCTAATGCCTGATTCCTAGGGCAAAATGGAGAGACGCATGGCCTCTATATCCTTACAATGGAAAACATCTGGCTGAGTTCTAACTTTCAACTGTCATTTTCTTCACTCATGAACAAGAGTGTGCATGCATGAGAGAGAGAGGACAGAAGGGGGGTCAAAAGTTCTAATAAGTATTTCAGGAAGCTGTTCTGGGTCCTGATCAAGCAACCCGGAGATTCTCACTTTGCAAAACCTCGTGCCAAGAGCGCCCTCCAGCGGCCATTCCCTGAGTATTCTCTTCTGGCCTTCCCCAGCTTCTTCTACCGCTTCCTCCTGGCTGAGATGACAGCCCTGGCTTAAAACACTGGTTCCAAGAAGAGTGTCATGTGATCCACTAGGTCAAATCGGGATCTGACCCATCTAATTTTTACCCGATAAATCTGGGACTGCCGGAAGCCCCGGCTCCTTCCTGTCAAGGCGCGTGTGGTGCTGAAGCTACCCAAGAAGACGCTTACCTTTGTAGACGTTTAATGTGATGGTTCTCACGGCGATTCTGACCATGCTCTCTGGGTGATTGAAGAATTTGATGGCCTCAGTGTACAAGGCAAAATCGTTGGTATGCTGAGGAGGAAGATGGCAAAGAATATGGTTGCACCCTGGGTGCCCTTTTATCCTGCCCTGTCAGACTCTGGACTGTTAAAGTGCAATCTGGGGCCTCGGCCAGTACAGACGCTTCCCTCGGCACCTGCTCTACTACCCAAGCGTTGGGGCAGAAATTGAAAGCCTTGTCCCTCAGCCCTCAACTACAACTCCAGCAGGAACATCTAGGATCTTTTGAAAATATTTATAGATTTTGAAACAAACAATTAGGATGCACGGTCACTTCTGAGGTATACATTCGGCAACAATATACATCGTTATAGAAGAAAAGGTTCCAGAAAAGGTTCACCCAACTCCTAGCAAAAATAATTCACTGAAAACGGCGTTTTGTTTCCAACTTGTAACTCACCTCGTTGTAAAAAAAGTGAACAGTGTGATTGTTGAGTTTCAGAGAAAGTGTTTTTAAGAATGAAATATAGTATGCCATGATTTCTTCATCTGAGAAGTCAAATTTGTGCACAATAATAGAGTTCACGTAGTTGTTGGACAGTAAATAGTCTGAGGGGAAAAAATACAGAGGCATAAAATACAGGTAGTCCTCTACTTATGACCACAATTGAGCCCAAAATTTCTGCTGCTAAGTGAGACATTTGTTAAGTGAATTTTGCCCCATTTAACAACTATTTTTCACAACCACCGTTGTGAAGTGAATTGCTGCTGTTGTTAAGTTAGTAACACAGCTATGAAGTGAATCCAGCTTCCCCCCCTCCCATTGCCTTTGCGTGTCAGGAGGTCACAAAAGGGGATCACGTGACACACACCCCGGACACAACAACAGTCGTAAGTATGAACTATTTGCCAAGCATCTGGATTTGGGTGCTGCATCGGTCGTAAGCATGAAACAACGGTTGCTTTTGTCAGTGCCATTGTAACTTTGAACGGACACTAACCGAACTGTTGTAAGTCCAGGACCACCTATACAGATTACTATACAAATTAAGCCAGCAAACTCAAGGATACGCACCATACATTCTAGCAGACAGTTTTTTAAAAAAACTATCCTTGTCCTCCCTGAACTGTCCTCTCAGAAACAACCAGAAACCCATCAAGACTTCTACCTCCCACCTTATTTCTGTTCTCTGCCTTGTCTGCACATGTTGACAAGCATCAAAGGAGAACTTTCTTTTATAGTTTACAGTTTATTTTTTCAGGAAAAACGAATGTCAAAACATTTTTAGAAGCATGTTTTTAAAAGTTTTATGATTTATCTCATAGGTTTTTTTCAAAATTTGTCTCTCTGTGAAAAAAGAAACCACTTGGCATCACAGACAACTAAATGAAATTAAGTGGTTGAACAGTACTGTATGTTGAAGAATATTAACCAGCTCAACTCCCAATGTATTTAATACATTTAATACCTAATGCATTTAAAATGTCTCAAATTCTACAATCTTCAGGACAGAAAACAAGAACCTCAGTTACACGTGTAGCTTATGTAGCAAATTGTTTTCAACAAAAATCTTGCTTTGCATAAAGAGAAAAGAAATGTGCATATTTACAAAGGGATGTTTCGTGACTGATGTTCTCAAAGAGGATATTCAAAGTCTGCAGAAGCTGCACACAGACATAACGGCCCGACTTCTGGCGCAGAATGTTCAGGAAGAACACAAACATGTTTTTCTCCAAGAAAAAGCTGGAATGCAAGCATTTTGACCAATTTACTATATCTTATTGGAGAAATTTCATTAAAATGTTTATTGCTGGAATGCAATATTGGTGAAGATAGTGATAACTATATTTTAACCAGCATGATTAGAACTACACTGATATATTTACTAGCTTCTCAGGCCACTGCAGTCAAATAATTCTCAGCAATTACAGAAAATAAAACATTCATGGAACAATAATGTAATAGATGCACATAATGAAAAAAAGTCTGTATTTGTTAAAGCAAAATCATACAAGCTCTTACTCAAACACTGAACTGTCATTTTGATCTCCCCATATCAGGATCTCGGTTATCGATCGAATGGTTTCCACCAATAGGTTGCGGTTGTGGTCAGTCACAGTGGTATTTTTGGTCAAAACATGATACATATACCTGAAAGACAAGAAGAGAAAGTAAACATGGGGCCCTCCAAGTGATCTTGGCAGGATTGTGCGTGTTGAAGGTTAAGTGTGAGAGAATCTGTGACTCTTTGGAACCACTGCAGAAAAACCCAAATATTCTCATCACTTCTTGTCTCTTCTTTAGATTTGTTAAATGTTCTTCATTTAGCACAAGCCATCCTGAAATCAAATTACCTGGCACCAAAAGCATCCCCTCTACTTCCTTCTTTTTTTCAGGCATTTTCCTTACAGAAACAGCAATCAAGGGTTCCATCAGAATGGTCTTCCAGCTAAAGGGAGGCCAGAAGAAACCCCTAGAAAGCCAACAAGTATCAAGGGTGCCATGCTGATGCAAATAAAATGTAGGCATTATTAGCTTGAACTATATATTGGTTTTACACAAACAGTTTGTGTATAGTTTACAGAATTATGAAAACTATGAAAATAAACAAACCATGGCCTGTGTTTCAGTATCATTTAAACCTGGAATACTGTGCATTGTGCACCTCAAGTAATTCCTACAGGCCTGGGATGCTGATGAAAAATAATCTCCAAGATGGTCAAAGGAGGGGATAAAATATCCTAGTGGAATTTCTGATCTTTTATGGGGGTAGAGAATAAGAGAGAAACCTGACAGATTACGCTGGTTGAGAAAGGGGTACCAGAAAAACACTTTCATTTTTTGATTAGAATAACCTGATAACACCAAAAGGAACTAATTCTTACTTACAAAACCAAACTGTCAGACTGGCTGCCAGAAAATCATTTTGGCAGCCTTTGTAGTAAAAAAAAAAGAATAATTTAAATAAAATAAATGAATAAAAATATAGTGCTGATCACCAATCGTGACACCTTTAGGAGAAAAGTACATAAATGCCCAGCAGTTAAAACTGCTGGTCATGCTGACTCCGTTTCCTTGCCTCTCCCTCCCAAATGCAAGGAGGAGCTGCCAACCCATGCTGCTGTGCTGAGGCCTCCTTCCCTTCAGCTCTTAAGGCAGCCCCCTTTGCAGAGCCGGCCTCCAGCCCCCAACAATCCGGCTCCCCAGAAGGACGGAAGGCTGAGGCAGCCTGAAGACAATCTATCTCCCAGCCCTCCTGCGCTCGGGAAGAGGCAGGGATGAGCCACGGCGGAACGGAAGGCTCCTTGACCTGACCCACTCGAGACCTTCTGTTCCCCGGACACCGGACTACCAGTCCAACTGGTCTCCCCCCCACGTCCAGGCATACGAAGGGGGGGGGATACATTTATGTGCATCTCCTCCACCCCCGGGGTGACTGTGCGGGGCGAAGGCTCCTCCAAGGGCCGGTAGGCTGAGAAAGCCCCGGGATTCCCTTTGCGTCCCCAGCATCTCTCTCGGCCTTCCTAGGCTTGGGCTGCTGCTGTTGTTCGGCGCTTCCGCTCCCCGCCTCCCAGCCCCGGGAAAGAGGCCGCCGCAGCCCCAGTAGGTGTGGGAGGCGCTTCTTTCAGCCGGTCCTACTTCAACTCCTCCCATCCGGCCGCTTCAACGCCCTTTAAGGCGGCCTTTTCCCTCCCAGAATCCCCCCAGCCTGCACGGCTGCCCAGGCAGCCCTGGGAGTTGTAGTCCTCCCGTCCTGCAGCCAGCGGCCCAGGTTGCCGGCCCTGCTTCACAAGCGGCCTCCCCGGCAGCCCCGCCCGCCGCCCGTGAAGGAGCCCCCAGAGCCCCCCAGCACTGCTCGGGCCGCCTTCGAGAGCGGGGGGGCGGGGCTGGCTGCGGACGATGGGCGCAGGGGTCCCGGGAGGGGACTCACTTGAGGTGCTCGAGCGAGTGGATGTTGCGCGAGGCCTTCCCGCCGCCCCCGCCGCCGCCCCAGCTGCGCGACCGCCCGAACATCGTGCGCGGGCCCCGCAGGCGCGCCTCCGCTCCTACGGCCGCCGCCTCCGCCTCCGCCGCTGCTGCTGCCGCTGCTGCCCCTCCTCGGTCGCCTCGTCCTCGGCGGCCGCCGCCGCCATCCTCCCCTCAGCCTCTCAGAGTAGCCAGACGCCGACGCCGCCGTCCTCTCGCCCACCGCGCAGGCGTGGGGCACGCCGGGAAGTGCAGTCTTACGCGCCCGCGCCTGCTCCGACGCCCGACGCCGGGCGGACCGGCCGCAAACTCCCCTTCCCGGCGGCCCCTGCGCGCGGGCATCCCGGAAGACGGGCGAGCGTTTGTGACCCAAGAGGGGCGGGGCGCGCATGCTAATGAGGCGTCGGCGTCACGCTTAATCCTCTCGCCGCCGCGCTGCAGCCCCCGCGGAGGCGCGCTCTGCGGCCCGGGAGCCGCGCAGGCGGAGGCGGGCAGGCGGGCGGGCGGGCTGAGCTCTGGGCGCGGACGGCCCAGCCGAGCCCCTCCTGCCCGCTGCAGCCCGGTAGGTCGCGCGAAGCAGCCTTGCGGCCATGGCCGGCAGGGCGTCCGGCGGGGCTTAGGAGAGCCGCGCCAAGAGCCCCAGCGCCATCCCCGCCGCAGCCCGTCTGCAAGGCGCGCCCGCCGCCGCTCGGCTGAGCCCGCGGGGACCAGAGTTCCTGGCGCCGGACGGTCCTGCCCGCTGCCCCGCCATCGGCGCCCCGAGAGCCGCGGGCGAGCGGGCCGCTGGGGCTCCCGGCCGGAGTGGCCGCACTGCCGGGGCTGGTGGGCTGGCAGCGTCCCCCGTGCCCCGATCGGGCGTCCCGGCTGGTGCCAGGCGCCGCCGCCCCCTCGATGTTCTCCGCCGGCCTCTTCTTGGTCAACCTGCTGATCCTCTACTACGCCTTCCTGCTGGAGTACATCGCCCTCAACGTGGGCATCGTCTTCCTGCCCGACGACATGGACCAGGCGCTGGTGGACCTCGGGCTCCTCTCCGACCCGGCGCTCGGCCTCTACCGGCTGGACAGCGAGGGCGAGCCGCTCGACGCCTACTGGGACTAGGGCCGGCCGTCGGAGGGGCTGCGGGCGCCCGGGGAGGAAGCCGGCCCGGCAGCCCTGGTCCTGCGGAGGAAGGAGCCCGGAGGGGTCGCGGGACAGCCTTGGCCTGCCCTCCAGCGGGTTGTGACTCCAGCTCCCCTCCCCCGGACCCAGCCCAGGAGACCGGGAGGCTGCTCCAGGCAGGGAAGGCCGGAGGAGCACCGGGCCTCTCCTGCTCTGTTAAGCTAAGAAGGTCCTGATGGGGAAACCCTCCCCCAGAAGAAAATGCTCCTAGATCTGCTCCTGGACATCTAAGGGGGCTGCTGGCCCTTCTGCCCGCTAGGGCATCTCCTCCAGGGGCATCTCTGCAGCCTCCCGGATTCTAGGCTTCTTCAAGGAACACAGGGGCCCCCTTTCACCTTTTGCTTAATTCACATTTCTACTACAGGCTTGCTACACCAGGGAAGAGAAAGGAAAGATTCCAGAAAGGACATGTGGATTCTGGCCGGCAGGCCTGAGGCCTTTCAGATCCTCCAGAGAAGCTGGACTGAAGATGGGGCCGGCCCAAACCCTTGATGGGTTTGCCATAATCCTGCAATTCTGCAGGAATTCATTGAACACAACAGCAGGGTTTACCCAGGGAGTGGGGGGGGGGAAGACCCCAGGAGATTCTGGTTTCTTACACCGAACAAAGGCATTTACTTCTCATTTGCAAACTTCAAGGAACAAGACTTGGTTCTCTTGTTTTTGAAAAGGTAAAGGTATGTGGGGAGCTAACCTGGATGCTTAGACAAGGCAAGCAGTGGCTGTGATGTGGTCACCAGATTTTAAGGGGGCTGGGGGAACAAATCGTGAGAGCCTGAGGTTGCTTGCAACAGCGCATGTTCCTGAACACACAACTGCTAGCAGTTGAAACTTGGCCTTGCATCACTATGCAGAAGATCCCCAAATTAGGTTTTCCCCGTAGGGCAGTAGAAATAGCCCTCTGTTATACATATCTGTGAGAGCTTTTAAAAAAGACCTTCACTATTCTTGAAGGAAATATTTTCCAGCACATGGAAAGGTTATATGACATTAATGAAGCTTGCTCCCTGACATGCTAGGTTTCCAGCTGCAGGGAGAGACAGGTGTGGAAATATGGCGAAGCCATCAATTTGCACAGGAGTCCTTAAGTGTTATTAGCCGTGAAGGCTCCGGTTTTTGCTCCTTTCAAGCATGGAAATGTTGGAAGTCTCCAACTGGCAATCTTAATTTGCTGTGAGTGATCAGGTTGCCCTTCTTAAAAGAAAAAAAATATTTTTGGGATCCCCCAAACCTTTGCAATACCCACAAAAGGTCTGCTTTTTAAAGAGTAATAGTTTAAGAAGGGAGGAAAAAAAGAGCTGCAGGGATGTTTCTGTCTCACTGTTACAGAGAAGAATGGATTTTGTAAGTATTTTTATAACTTGGGGGAAGGGAAGAAGAGCCTTGTCATATTTACGGCAAATTTATTTTGGAAAACGTTCAAATGCATCGTTATGTAAAGCAGAAAATGTAAAAAAAGCAATATCTTGATAATGGGCCTCTTGCAAATGCAGATGTATGCAGGTGACTACAATTGCTTTGCGTATTATTGCTGAGACCAGGGTGGCCACTGTGGGGACTTCACGGCAAAGGCTGCGGCTGGACGGCCGCCTTGGGGCCCTTGCATGCTTAAAAAGGGGAGGGGGCCTGGCGAGGGTCCAGTGACCCTCCCAGAAGAGTTCAGGCAGATCCTCCTCTTCGCTGTCTCACAAAGTTCCTTCTAGGACCCCTTGCCCATAACCTTTCCCCCTCTGCTTTGTCTAACCTCCTCTGTGGAATCCTTAGCGAAGCTGCCATCCTTCCTCGGTTTCTGCCAGTCCGTTCCTAAAGGGAAGGATGCACTGCAGGAAATCCATTCAAAGCCGCTACCTTAGCCCTTCCAAGACACTACCAACGTTCCCACTTTCAAAAAAAGAAAACAGCCACAAGTGAGCCGCTTCTAGAAAAAGATTTATTGACTGTTTCTCAGGGGTGTGAAAACTGTACACTAGAGTTCACTCTCATCAGAGGCTGGGTGCTCCGATTGCTAGTGGAAAGCTAGGCCCAGATGCACACCAGCACATACTCACCCTCCACAGCTGCGAACACACGTAAAATGACCCCTGGGGTCCAGTTCTGCCTTGTCTACTTGTGTGTTCCTTACATTATTTCTCCAAACCTCTTAGCAAGCTGCGAGGGGCTGATCGTAAATTCATGCAGAAACACTCCAGAAATGTTATCGGCTCTCAGAGGGAGCGGAGTTTATTCAGAAAGCACCAGCATTGCCTTGTTTTTTCCCTTTCTTAAGAAGTCAGTTGCTTATTCTCCATCGATATCTCTGCTAAGTCAAAGAACTTTTGACGCCCCCACCTCTCTGCAGAGACACACAGACGTTTCCCTCGCCTTCGCCCACTTCACAGAATGTGGGACCTGGCCTCAGCTGCCCTGGAGGGGGTTCCTTCAGAAAGAGGGTCCAGTCCTCGTGTGGATGGAGAAAAAGAAGCAGCCTCTACGGATCACACAGCTTTAATTTAGCAGCAAAATTTCCTCCTGCGTGAGAGAAAATGGGGATGGGGGGGCGGGGGAGGCCTCTCTTAAGGCCGTGCAACTGCCATGGGGGGTGTTTCCTACCCTGGATTCGAAGAGGGCCATGGGGCAAGGGAGTGAAGCTCCAGCCTGGTTGATGGGGGGGCACCCATAATGCAAATGTAATTAGCTATATTGATGGCATTGATTGACAGAGATTTTTGTCATAGGGCACACCTGGAAGGGTTTGGATAGCTGAGGGTCCAAAGGGCTTTTTATGATTTATGGGCCGGGAGACCCAATGGAGCCTCACTCCCTCCCCTCCCCCCCCCCATTGTGAGAGTGGGAAGACTGTAATTCGGCCTCTCCTCCACTATGAGGAGCATTTCATAGGCTTGAGTGCAGAAGGCGGAACCTGCTACTTGCTGGTTGCTGGAAGACACTCACCACCGCAGAATCCGAAGTGACCGGCCAGGGGCTGCCCCTAAAACCTTCTGATCCGAGAATCCAGCTGTTGCAGGTGATCCAGAACCCCGTGAGGGATTGTGGGGTTCCATAGCCTGAAAGTTTTGAGAAAGCAAGAAATGAAAGGCAACTGGAATAAATGGGCCTCCCTCCCAAAAATACTACCAGCGGCTGCCACTTGGGGATGGGGCAACTTCCCCGGGGGGGGGAGGGAGGGGCTCCCACTCTGCAGCTGGCCAGGAATTTGGAGTCCTAGCGGATACCCCAGACTGTCCTGCCCAGAACCTCTTCTAAAGCAGCCCCTGCTGAATCCAGTGCAGTCCAAAGTGGCCCTTGGGCGTCCCAGGATCAGGGCTTCGATCCCGAAGAAGCCCAAACTTACGCCAAGCTCTGGATGCGGGGGCATCTTCTCAGGCGCTCTGTCAGACACCGGGCTCCGGTGGCAGAAATCTGGTTGCAGTGCAGGCTGGTGGGGGGAGGGGGGGGGCAAAGGAGGCACAAGCAGAATTACAGGCACCCCCTCAGCCAGAAAGCCCTGGAGGCAGAGGGCCACAGGCTGAGCACAGCTGGAGTCTTTCGCCACCCTTCTGGCTCTACCAGGCCTCCGCCTGGTTATTTGGGGGGAGGGGGTCCCCAAGAGCCCGGTGGGGCCCGTGGCTGAGCCCCTCGAGTGTTGGGCGGGAGAGCCCCTCCTCTTTCCCACACCATGCAACGTCCAAGCAGCCGGGCCAGCCGCAGTAGCTACAGTATAAGGGGAGCCTGCATGAAGATTGGGGGGAGCTTTGGCTCCCGGGAATAAAACCCCTCCTACCCCCCCCCGCTAGCCACAGCCCCTGGCACACTTACTCCAGCACCCGCAAGGCGCACATCTGGGGCAGCACCTTGGCCACACGCTCTGCCCCCGCATCCCCGATGTTGTTCTCGTACAAGCTGCAGAAGCCAAACCAAGGGAGAGGCTGAACAGCTGAGCTGGGCCCCTTTTGCCAAGGGCCACGTCCCCCCTGGAACTCTGCTGGGGGCCATGTAGGAGGCGGGGCTGAGGCAAGGAAGGAGCCCCCCGTCTGGGGGGGGCAGGCCTCACCTGAGGCTCTTCAGCAAATACAGCGAGGGGAGGGCTTCGGCCAACAGCTCTGCGCCCAGGTCAGAGATCTTGTTCCGGGACAAGCTAGGCACAAAAGATGGTTAAGTTCAGGATGCTTCAGAGGGGGTGGGGGCGTCCTTCCCCTCCCTCTCTGGAACGGCCCGTTACGTTACGGGAGGCCGGTGGGAGAGGGCCCACCACGCAGAGGCAGCCCCTTCCTAAACAAAGGTTACTCTTCTATGGTTTTCTCTTTTGTTTTTTCCTTCTGTTTATGTGTCCCAAGAATTTTGGCTGTTAGACGCTTCGTGACCTTTCCATGTTCCAGCGTGTTTCATTCGTGCACACATACACACACACGTACACAGAGTGATTCTCTGGGAGATGCAATGGGGGGGGGGGTCCCCTCCCTGAGACATTTCTGGCTTTCTGCAACCAGGAGCCGCAGAACAATAAACTTACTTCAGCGTTTCCAGAGACGCCAAGCGAGGAAGGACGCGAGTGAGAGACTTCACTCCTTCATCTCCGATTTCGTTTTCATCAGGGGAATCCAAGCTGGGGACAGTCAAGCCAGGACGGCTGCACATTCTGCTTGATCGGGGTGGGGTGGGGGCTGTTTCGGGGGCACCCAGAGGGCAAAGGGGATGGGCTCTGCCATGGGACTTTGCTTTTCTTGCCAAGCACGGGAGGGGCTTCCCCCTGGATGTGGCTAGATGTCAGGGTGTGGGGAGGGGGCCGGCAGGGTTGGGGATGTCCAGCTTCTTTCTGGGGGGTCTTGCTTGCCTGGCCAAGGTATCCTGGAGACCCAGCAGGGCAACCTTCCTGGGGGAGGAGGACCTCCAGGGCTGCCGTCTCCTGAGGATCTCAGACCTTGGTGCCTAAGCTGGCATCTGACAGAAAGACCCCCCCCCGTCCTTGCCCCCTCCTCCCGCCATTCAAAGACACTCCCAGGTGGACTTGGGAAGTTGACTCGGGGAGGGGCTCTTTGGTTCACTTACTCCAAGTGCTGAAGAGCCGAGAAGGCCACCAACGAATCCGCCAACTTTCGGAAGCCCTCCGAGCCACAGCTGGGGCCGAGGCTGCAAGGCAAATTGGCCGGGGGGGGGGGGGGGAACCAGACAGTGGGTGCTGGACTCCTGACCCACGGCCCCTCTCACCCCCTTGCCAAGCAACTCCTTCCCTTCCTCTTTCTTTGGCCCAGAAGCCACCAATGCCCCCGAGGCACCTGCCTGGCAGCCCAGGAGGAAATTAGGTGTTCCGAGGTAGACTGCCCCAGCACAAGGAGGTTCTGCTTTTAACAAACAGTTGCCTGCTGTTGCTGCATTCCGCTCTTAACATGCACCTAGGTGAACTTACCTGAATTCTAGTTGCAGGAACCCAGCGATGGCTGGAATAAGACGAACGCCGGAACCCGCAGAGTCTTCCCTGCTGAACCAAACATGGGGTTGGAGGCAAAGGCGGTCAGGGTGTGGTTCTTTCGGAGGCCCGGAAGGACACAGAGGGTGGGACCAGTGGCAGCCTCTGGCCAAAGCTCACCAACTTAGCCAAGCTGCGGGGGCCCAGAGGTGGAGCTCTCACCTCACCATCAGGAGGCTATGAGTTCAATCCTCAGTAGAGGCTAATATTTGGAATAGATTCTCCTACTCGGGCAGGGGGTAGGACTAGATAACCTCCAGGGTCCCTTCCAATTCTGTTGTTCTATGTCTATAACATCCTCCATCTTCGCACCCCACCTTCAGCTACGCCTCTGCTCAAAGCCACTTTCTCCTGGTGCTCAGAGTAGGCTTGGGGCTGAGGAGCAGGGCGCCTCCCCTCCCCAGATCCCCAAGGCAGGCCTCGAGGGGGCCTGGCATTCCCCCCAACTCGGAGACCCTCCGTCCAGCTGGCCTGGGGGCTGCCTGCGTGGGGCCCTCTCCCCAGCTCAGCTGGGGGTGGGGGCCTTACCCTTTCGCCATGTCTCTCTGCAGCTGCACCAGGGCGAGAAGGGAGTCCACGTCCTCCATCGTCTTTGCCCTGAAGGGCTCCACCAGGAACTTCTCCAGGGCTGCCTGCAGGGCTTCCCTCTCCTGGGTGCCCCACAGGTGCTTCCAGAGCCCCACAGCTTCCCCGAGGGACACCCTGCAAAAAGAGTCTGTGAGGCTGCCTCCCTCACGCTGGGGTGCCTCCTCCTCCTCCTCCTCTGCTGCTGCAGGCGGCTTTCCCGGCTCCTCCCGGGTTCAGGGTGGTTCTGCTTCCGGTTCTGCCTTTCCTTTGGGAAGATCTTGGCTTTGGATCTGGCCTTGATGAGCACAACTGCAACGCTAGCTGGACCAGGCTCTGATCTTGGCTTGAGGCTCCTTCCTAGGCCCCTCCCTCACCTTCCCCACCCTGGATCGGTTCCCTTCAAGTGAAGATTCCTTGAGTGACTCCAAAGATCATTTTTATGGGCCCACTAAGATCATGGGGGTCATCCAAGGCACCGTCAATGTAAGAACAAATCCCTCAGCAGTAACCTCTGGCTTTTAGAAGTCTTCCAGATGTTCTTCCAGCCATCTCCCCTGCAGCCTCCCTCCTCCCCCGAGACTGAGATCCCCTGCTCTGTGGGCCTTTCCTCCCAACGCCTGGTCCTCATGACCTGGAGGCCCAACCCCTGCCCAGGTGCGGCACTCCAAGACCCTCCGCCCACCTGAACTTGGTGACGTTCTTCAGGCCAACCAGCTTCCTGAGTCCATCCAAGTGGATGCCGCTCTCCCTCAGGTCTAAGGAGAACTTCTTGGAGGTCGTTCCCAACACAGCGTGCAGGACGCTGACATCTGGCGGGGCAAGTGAAAAGCCCATGAAGGAGAGGTCCGGCCTGAGCTCCAGGGTCAAATGCTTCAAGAGGGGCTGATCTTCGGTTTCATGGACACAGTGGAGCAGCTCCAACAACTTGTCTGGCCTGAAATCCCTAAGGGGAAGTTTCCGGATGAATCTCGAGAGACTCCTCTGCTTCCTTGCGATCACCTTCTCTGTTTCTAACTCACCTTCCTTACCAAAAAGGAGAGAACTGCTGAGGTTGTCCTTTAAAAACAGCAACCCAGACAAGAAACGGGGCACCAGGCCCCACGAAGAGAGAAATTTCCTGAACTTGGCACCCAAACCAAGGAATTTGGTGAGTTTTTTGCCCTTGATCTCTTTGGCAAGAGTCAAATGCAGGGCCACCAAGAAATTTTGGACAGCGAAGTTGGAGAAGACACATACATCCCGCTGCTCCACCATGAGTCCAGTTTTCAGAGCGAGCTCCTTCACGTCTATGGAAGGGAACTGCTCACTCAAGAGGGCCCTTTGGCAACGCTGCCCAAGAGACCAAGAGACCTCAGCCAGGGCAGGGATGGCCTGGCACCTCAAGGCCTTGCTGCTTGCTGTCGAACTTGCCACCTTCTGGAGAAGGTATGTGGCGAAGAGGCCGGTGAGAGTGGAGGGCAGCTCTCGGGCTCTCGTTTCAAACACAGCCTGGCCAATGAACCGGCAGAGGCCGGGATTGCAGCAAAGGCTGAACAGGTAAGGAGAGCTCCTGATCAGGTTCGCCTCCTGCTCCCAGGGGGAAGAGCCCTCAAAAGAGTCGGCAAGGCAGAGTGAGGCCTGCTCCGGGGAGAAGCCCACCACCTCCAAGACTGAGTCCACCCGAGGGAAACACGGGGGGAGCCTCTCTTTGGGCCGTCCAGTCAATAAGAAAGTGCAGCCGTTGAGCCTCTTCCTTTGGAAGAGGGGGCCCAAGATGGCGCCAAGGCCGTGGGCTTCCCTGCCGGCCGGGCTCCCTGAAGCGGACGAGAAGCCCTCGGGATCCTCTTTCAGGTCTTCCATGCCGTCAAAAAGCAAGAGGAGCCGCTCTGGCTTCTGCAAGAGGCTGTCGTAGATGTCGTCGATGCCCTGGCAGGAGCCGCCCAGGGAATCCGAGAGCAGGGCCCGGAGGTCGTGGTAGGAGGCCTGCAGCAGGCTCAGCCTCCGGCAGTCAAATTGAAAAACAAAGTCAAACTGGGGCATCCGGCCATCGGCCCAGTCCAGGCAGATCTTCTGCACCAAGAGGCTTTTCCCCGTGCCAGGCTTCCCCAAGACCATGATGACTCTGCTGCCAAGGCCGGGTTTCCTGGTGCCCTGGAACAAGCGGCTCCTCTCCACGGAGGCCTCCCCCTTCTCTCCCAGGTGGCAGCGCCTCAGATCCGCACTCCTCCCGCCCCTGCTGTCCAGGTGGTACTGCACCAAGTCCCTCTCGAGGTACAGGTGTCCTGGGGGCTGCCCAGGCCCTGGACGGCACTCTCTGCGGAAATGCTCCTTCAGCCGTTGGCCGAAAGCCCGGACCGATCCTAGGAAAGGAGGACAGGCAGGGAAAAGGTCAGGGAAAGAAGCCCGAGCCTTTCAGGAGGCCTGCTTGGATGACTTCGGCTTTGGTGCTGCGGTGGTCCTGAGCTCCAGCTCGCTTAGAGTCTGCTGGTGGGAGGCCGAACGAGGAAAATCACCTGGGTAGGTTGGGGCATCCGCAGGCAAGCAGGGTTGCTGGGCATTTTCGAAGGTGAAGATCATCTGGATGTTGCTCCGATGGCGTGGGATGCACCAGAGCTGCCCATTTGCAGAGGACCCTGGAAGAGAGAGAGGAGGAGGTTTGCCCTCGGCCCCCCTCCCTCCCTCCCTCCCTCCTTCCCTCCCAGGTCAAACAGAAATCCCGGCAGGGCCAGTCCAAGGCTGGGATCTCTGGAGGGGCTTTCGTGTACCGAGCGCTTCTGGAGATCTGCCCGCAGGGCCCACGGAGGCCACCAAAATTTGCACGTGGAAGTCGCCTGGAGAGTTGGTGCCATCCTGGCCAGGACTCAGGGGGCTGGTGAGGGGGTCCCCGCTCACAATGCACAGAGCCGGTGGGTGAGCTGTCAAAGAAAAGGAAGGTCACGCAGCCTGCCCGGAAGCCAGGCAAGGTGGGCTCCCCTCCCTCAGCAGCCCAGGGAGAGCAGGGCGGGTGCTTGCCCCCAACTGGTGGGAAGGTGGGAGTCCCTGGAGGCCTCCCTTCTCCCTTCGGCCAGCGCCAAACATTGGAAGTTTCCTGCTTCGTTTCCTTGCTGCCTTCAGACTTCCGAGCCAGTGGCTGAGGATGATGGGAGTTGAAGGCCCAGGCTTGGGGAAGGGCTGTTTTGCAGCACCGGGGTGGCTTGTCATCTTGTAGGGAGGGCAGAAGGCGGGAGCAGCAAGGGCATCTCGGAAGGCCCAAACCGGGAGGGAAAAGGAAGGGGGTGAGGGGGGGGCCATGCCAGCAGCAGAGGGGAAGGGGCTTGGGGCAGGGGGCCCGATCTCCGCACCTCCCAGTTACTAAAGAGAAGCCGCCCCCGAGGGAGCAGCCCACTCACCCAGCTTCTGGCGCTTGGCTTCGGGGGCCTCCAGGGATGGGCCTGCAGGGGGAGAAGCACCAGATGGAGCCGGGCCACGTCTCTGCCGATGCCCTTCTTTGGCCTGGGGGGCTTAGCAAGGGTCTTGGCGCCCCCCCTTAAATTCATAGTGTCTTTCCTCTGAACCTGGACCCACCTCCGCCTCCATCGAGCACCTGGAACCTCTGGAAAGCTGGGCCGGGTCAGCCCTCCTTCACCCGGCACTCTCACTTACCCCAGGTTTTGGCCTCTGCGCAGCCCCCAGGCCCTTCCGCAGCACCCACCTCCCAAAAGAGGCTTTCTGGTGATGAAGAGAAGAGCCAGAGATGACTATTAGCACCGGGGGGGGGGGGGGGGGGAACAGATGGGGAAATAATGGGGGGGAGACAACCAGGATTAGGCAAAGCCCAAGGAGCCGGTTCTCATGAAGGAGGGGAGGGAAGGAGGAGCCAGATGGGCCCGGAGCCCTTTGCCAGGGAGGCTCTCCTGCTCAGGCAGCTCCGAGAGGCAAGGGCCCCTTTTCTGGCCTCCAATAGGCCCCATCTTGACCAGGGGAAGGCCAGGCCCCTCTGGGGGGGCCCTGAGCGTGCCCCCTGGAAACAAAGCGTGGCTCACCAAAATGCTCGTCCACTGGGGCATCTTGCTGGTCCTTCAGCAAATATTCAGCCAGGGCAGCTAAAGGTGAGGGGGGCGGGGGGGAAGGAAACAGGACTTGAAATGTCAGGCACTACAAATCCAAAGTGCAACCCCCCCATCAATGTGGCGACATTGTGCCCCCCCTTAAATTCAGCTCCTGGAGGGGAGGGGCCCTTTGGTGCTGTGGGAGGGTTGGGGTGGCGCCCTAGGCTGCCCTCAGGGCAGGGGGGCTGCTTGGCTGGGTGGGGCTGCTGCCCTGACTGGAGATGGGCACCGATCCCCATCAGCCGCTCCTCCTAGGGGGGTGGCCTTTGTGCCCCCGGGGTTGCCCCCCCCGCCTTCTCGGGTCCCAGGCTGTGAGCCACGGGAGGGCACTGCGTCTGCCCGGATGCGCCCTCAGGCCGCTGACCCGCAAGGGGGACCCACCGATTTTGTCGTAGGCCTCCCCCATGTCGGAGCAGAGGCAGACGATTTCTCCGCTTTCGTCCCTCTCCACCGTGTAGAAGACCTCGGCATTGTCTGGGTCCTCGCTGACCGCCTCAGGCGCTTGAGCTTGGGGGGGAGAGAAGACACCACTCATGACCCTCTCTGGAGGCTGCCCCACAGAGGCTGGCGCTCCCTGCCCTCTGCCTCCTGAGAGACAGGCTGCCCTCCCAGGGGATGCGCCTCCCTTAAGCCAGGCTCCAGCACCTGCAGGCGCCATCTCGGACATCGATGCTGGGGGGCTCTCGCTCTGCGGGCAGGGGGTCTCCGGTGGGATCCCTCCAGGGCTCAGATCACCTGATGCGGAAACAGCAGGGAGGAAAAAGTGGACCAAGCTCTGAAGAAGGTGAAATACTTCAGTCCCCTGCCTGGGCTGCTTTAGGTGGGGGAGGGCTGCTTTGAGGACATCCCACCGCCTGCTTTGGGGAGACATGATTAAATAGGGGGAAAGAGAGAGAGAGAGGTAGATAGAGAGGTAGGTAGATAGATAGAATTCTTTATTGGACACACAAGGAATTTTCCAGGTTCCCCCCCTAACCTTTATGCCTGGATTTGCTTTCCAAAGATCTGGAGACAAATGACATTTGGAGGGATTTTTGCCCAAAAAGGGAGCCAGGATGTAGGTACGCGGTGGATCCAAGCTTTGCTTTATCGGGTTTACTGAATAAACCACAAAGAGATCGGCACTAAGCTATAAAACAGAGTTTGCAATCTGGCTGGGATCAAAGCAGCAGTTTATGGAGCCTCTGAGGGACCCCCAGGTGGAAAACATGTGTGTCCAACCTACACAATGCAGCCCCTGCAACTTTTCTACACTCCTGTTTCTGACCCTGGATGGTTCAAAGGAGAGAGCTCACAGCTGCGTTGTTCACAAAAGGAGAACAGAAAATGGGCTCACATCTTCTGTCTTCTATAAATAAGCATGGAGGGGGACTCCAGCTTAGCTCAAGCAGATATCAAGGAGGGCAAGAAAACAACCCATCTCCTTGGAAGACACCCCCCCCCCCAAAAAAAAAGAAGGAAAGCTGTGCCACTTGCAGCAATTCAAATGTTTCCCCTGATTCGTGGTTGCAGTTGTGAACTTGCGGTCTCCAACACGAGGATGGGGTGAGGGACGGAGGGCAGACCCCTCCCCCTCTGGAAAGGCACAACGGAGTAAAGGCCGGTGGGAGCCCTGGCACTTCTTCCAAACCCCCGGGCTGAGTCTAGCCAAGCTTGCCAGGGTCAAAAACGTTTTGGTCAGCTGCACCAAGCGAGCCTCAGTCCAGCCCAACTGTCTGAACTGAGAAGTGAATCACGTCCCCCCAGTTGCCTTCCTTTGGAAAAAAAAGTTTGCTGCAAGACCCCACCCTGCAATACTCAGCCTTTAGCTGAGGAGGGGGCTGCCCCCTTCTGCTCTCCTCCCTGAGAATTTGAGGGCAGGGCCAGCTTGCCGGTCCACCACTCCAGGGTCCCTGACTTTCTTTCTGCAACACCACCAGCTAAACTTGCCAGCATCGATCAACAAGGGGGAGGTGGGTTTGTCCCCTCAGCCCCTTTCTCACGCTCTGATTGGCAAAGGAGGCACAGCAAAGGATTGGGAAGCTGGAAGCAGAGAAATAAGATTCTCAGGTGTGTGAGAGAAAAACAACCGACCTGGCAGAAAACTTTCAAACTCTCCTTTCTGCAAAAAGGCTGGCATGGTGAGCTCCGGATTATAAGCCATCCTGGATGCCATCCTGGGCAAAGTGGTCAGGCTGCCAGTCCCTTTGTCTTGCCTCAGGTGACTGACTACCCGTAAACAGAAAATCTCAAAACGAGAGTGAAGCGGAATTCCCCTCTGTTTCAAAATTCTGTTTCAAAAATAATCTACCAAGAACTTCCAAGGTTGGTAACTCCCTTCGCTGAGAACAGAGGCCTGCCGGACGAATAGCTTGGCTTTCTCCTCCGTCCAACTACACTCCCTGCGGGGCCCGGGTACCTACCGTTCAGGTGGTCACACACATGACTTCAGGCTCGTATGGAGGAGAGCTTACTCCCAACGTGCTGCTCACTTGCTTTCTGTGTACAACTGACACAAGAAGTGAAAGTGGGCTCAGGTTTCATTTTCTCCTCTCTCTGATTCTGATCAGGTCCACCCACTTACCTCTTTGCACTCTCCACGAGGCTCTCCTTCCCTCTGGGTGGGGCCCGGGGCCCGCCCCCCCCATGGCCCTTTCACACAGGACAATTTTGCCTCCCTGAGGGCGGCCAGTGTACAGCTGCAGTGTGAACGCTGGCACCAACACGATTGCACGGGCATCAGTGCGCAGGAGAGGCCGGGGATGGCCAGGGCTGAGCTGGGAGTCAAAAGTGGCCCAGATCATCTCACAGGTCACTGCTGTGGGACCCCCAAAGTCACACCCCAGGGGACAAGCAGAAGACCAAGGAAACGGGACTGCTGAGGTTGAGGATGAAATTCGCTGCTGCTCTGGACTGCCATTCCCATCAGCCTGTCATCTAGCACATTTGGCTGTAGGCTCCTTTCTCAAATTCATGATTTTTAAAAAAATGGTTCCAAGATTTTAAAATGAAGTTCTAAACTGTCCCCCTGCCCTATTTATGATGTTAAATTGAATCTCAACAATATTTAAAATATAAGATCAAAAAAGGCAGTTGGCAAAGCCTCTGGAGAAAACCCCCCTCACCCATTTAATTCTCAAATAGGATAAATCCTACGTATCAGATGGATAGATAGGATTTATCCTACTTGAGGATTAAATTAGCGTTCATTGATTTTTGAATTGAATTAAAATTCATGTTAGGCTTAAGAACCTAGCTATCTACCTCTCTGTTTGTAAGACAAAGCCAGTGAAATTATCCAACTGACCAGGAAGGAGGTGTTCCCACAGAGTGAGGTTGGATGCACCTTAATTCCCTTCCCTCACAAATACTGAGAAATCTTTAGTGCACTAGAGAATCATATATTAACCAAGCTTACCAGTTAAGTTCCTAGTCCTCAGTGAGACAGATCCATTCTTAATGTTTTCTCTAGACTTGCCAGAAAGCTGTAAGTAAGAGAGGCAGCTGGAACTGGACGGCCCAGCCTGTTTTCCAAGCAGGGTCAGAGCAACCTTTCTTGCTAAGTCATCAGTGTCTTTTTCATAGAGTAAGGTCTGGTAATATTCCTGTGATATAATTCCTTCACTCAGCAGGGAGTCCAGGAAGGTTTGAACCTGCAGGGCCGAAGCTGTTAATAAAATCCCCCTCACTTCGGGCAAGATTTGCTTGAAAATATCCATTTTGGCGGCAGAAGCGCTTGGATTTCTCTGAATTATTTATGCCGCACTTCCCTGTTTTTCTACGGATATTTATATGGCGAACTCATCTTACCAGGGTTCCAAAAAGATGAAGTGAGAAAAACTGATGTGTTTGATTTGGGGATTCGTCACTGATATTTCCTCATTTCGTGAAATGCATGAGAGCATCTTCCAAGGATGCCGTTGTCTCCACTAGTTTATTTATTTATTTATTTTATTTATTTATCATTTCTAAAAATTGATTACTTGGGTGCTTGCTTGGTTGCAGCTAATAGCAAAACTCTACATTGCAGATGGGATGCCTTTTTGGGGGGGGGGGGGAAATTCCCCCAAGAGTGGGAAATTCACCCAAACCCTTGCTAGAGTCAAATAGAGACTTCGTTCAGAGGGAGGGTGTGTGTGTGAGAGAGCGTGAGCGAGGGCCTTGCTTGTGAAATTACACGTTGAATGTTATGTGCTTATTATTCGCAGAACCGTTTGGCAGCTTTGGGAGCCTCCTTGGGTGCGCACTCCAAAAGCAGAGCGGTGGGTGTTCCACCCCCTCCCTTTACATCCACCCCAAGAGATGCCAGAACTGCAGCAGCGGGATCCTTGGCGAGGGCGCCTGGTCGAGACCCCCGCGTTGCTCCCGCGCAGACTGTTGAAGCAGAGCGAGGCTGATGGGAGCTCTGCGGCGCTTCTCCTGGGGCGAGGCTGGGGGTGGGGGGGGGGGGACTCTCCATTCCGCCCCAAGGAGAGGAGGGCACCGCCGAGGCTGCCTGGGCTTTTAGTCCCGGGATAAAGCTTCTCGCGGTTGGGGCAGCCCGGGACAGATGGGGACCCCTTGCTAGCCTTGGCTCAGCTCGGAAGTTGCTCAGGCTTGGGATGTACCCCAGTGTTTCCAGGGCTCCCCTCCCCCGCCCAGGGCAGGAAGGGGAAAACCGGGCTCCGGCCCCTCGAAGTTCACCCGCGACCACCGGCGGAATGCTCCTCGGGGCATTTCGGTCTCAAAGGGCCGCGGGCAGTCGGCCAGCAAAACACCTCGTGCAAGGCGAACCTGCGGGCGTGTCTCCTAATAACGCAGGGAAATTCCAGTTGCTCAGCTACGCAAAGGCACGCCAGACGCAGACATAGAGCCTCCTTAAAGCTTGGGGGGAGGGGAGGGGGGCTGCGAGACCCTTCCCCCTTATGCCTAGGTCTTTTGCTGCAGATTTTCAGGCCAAGTTTTGCATTTGGGGCTGGATTTCAGCTGGGCAATGTTGCATTAGCTCCTTGGTTGCCATGAAGCCAGGAGGAAAGGCAGGCTAAGTGGGGAACCTCACAGGTCAAGGAGGGGCATCAGCAGGGTCCCCAAATTGGGGACCTGAAACAGCAGCCCAGACCGGGGACTTCGGGCTGTCGGCTTGCAGCTGCCCGGTGCCCAAAGCCAGGCAGTCTCTGGGCCAACCTGCCCCTCGCTGCCTGGGCAGCAGCATCCCTGCTCCAGTCGCCATAGCAACAGCCAGGAGGAGGCAGGATGTTGGGTGGATCCTGCTCACATCCGCAGAGGCCAGAGGAGGAAAAGGAGGAGACGGAGCCAAGAAGATGAAGCAGGTGGGGGAGAAGGGGCTGAAGGGGAGGGGAGGAAAACCAGAGTATTATGGGATGGTTTTGGACCAGCAGGATGCAGGAGGCTGTGTGTAAAGCAGGCAGAGAGAATTCCCTGCCCAAGGCGGTCTGGGAGAGTCTTTGGCCCTGGGTGCAGGAAAGGAGCACAAGGCAAAACAGGCAGGAGGGCCATCCAGCCCGGGAGAAGAGTATTTTGAACGGAACCCGCCTTCCCAAGGGAGGCCTTGAGTATCAGGGCGTGTGCACAGATGGGGTTTCTGGAAAACAAGAGGCCGGGCATCCCTCGGCCTTGGAGGGCACGAGGAGTGACTCAACCCTTCAGTCAAAACAGAGGCTCTGGGTACTTTCCCAGACCCGGAAGAGGCACCTCCACGCAGGTAGGCAGCCAGCTGGCAAGAGCGAGGCCTGGTGTGGCTGAGAAGAGGAAGCGACTCCAGGTGGGAAAAGCTACCTGGAAACATTTAGAGGCAGGAGGGGAGCAGCCTTGCCAGTCAAACGCAGGGCCCGCCTCAGACTGAGGGCGCAGGAGAAAGTGGGGCGGGGGGGGGGGGGGGGGCAAAGCTCTGCTGGAAGATGGGGACGGAAAGAGGCCTGGTTCTGCCAGGGCCTCCAGCGGTGGCTTCCGAGGGCTTCATCACGCCTTCCCTGTGGTGAGCCTCTCAGCTTGGGTGTGTATGAGATGCTCATGCAGGGCCCACCTTTTTCAGACCTTGGCAGATGACACGGAAGACGTGTCCCTCGACTTCGGGAATGAAGAGGAGCTGGCCTTAAGGAAGGCAAAAGTCAGGTAAGGAGGGGGGGCTCTTCCAACTGCCCCCCCGCCTTCTCTCGGTTTTATAAATGGACCTCTTGTTTGCGTAGGATGGATGCGCAGACAAACTTCTTTCTGAGTTTCTGCTGCACTGTTGAGGATTTTTTTTCCTGCTCAACTGAATTTGGGGCTTATTTGGTAGAAAGCTTGTTGGAATTCTGTGTTCTGTAACTGCTGTTCTTATGCAAGCTGATCGAAGCCTTTGGTATTTCTGGCATTTACTAAGTACACTTGCCAAATTAATTGGCTGTGCAGAATCATTGAGAATTGGGCTGCACACAAGTTTAATATTGTTCCTGTAATTGTTTAAGTGTAGCCTAAACGTTTTGGATTTGTTTTTAAAATTACTTGATTAAATACAGTGACCTTTGCTGTTTGGGTCCAGAATTATCCATGAGAGGTTTCTTTACCAAAATTCACAGATGCAAAATCAAATGTTTCTCCTTGCTGTTCCCTTGTGCCTACCGTTGCCAAGTAGGTAAATATGAGATAACTTTATGGTGTCCCAGGTGTCCTTGGAATCGGCCTGACTGTGAACAGTTCACTTCTCACCGACTAATGTAAATGCACCCTGCAGGGCTAGGCTTTGCTCTTGCAGCGGATGGGGCTTCACCAGGAAGCCAGCGTGCCAATACCCAGCCAGAGCCGCCTGGCCTTTGCCCTCCTCCGCCCAGAAGCCCTAGGGCAGCAAAGAAATCCTGCGTTACCCAAATGTTTAAAGGAGGGGTGTTCAACCTTGGCAACTCCCAGAATTCTGGACGATTCCTTCCTAGGTACCCTCTGGCCACCTTTTTCCACCTCTTCTTCCGCGTGAGTGCCATCGTGACCTACCTCTTCTGCGACTGGTTCAGCAAAAGCTTCATCACCTGCTTTCTCGTCATCCTCCTCCTCCTCTCCTTCGACTTCTGGTCTGTGAAGGTAGGCCTTCTGCTGGCCTCCCCTCACAAGGCCACGCTGGGTCACTTTGCTCCGCCGGCCCTTCACGGTGCCAAGGAAGGAGGGGAGCCACCCGGCTCCCTCCTGTTTCATCTTCTCTTCCTCAGCTTCATACAGTTGTTAGTGTTCTTGGTGGTGGGCAGCACCGAGGAAGCAAACCTTGAATTTGCTTTATGAGTTTGTTACTTAACAGGTGCCAGTGATGGAAAAGGGGCTTTCTTCTCCTAGATAAAAAGGGAGGAGGGGTAAGGTGGTGCCTCGGGCATCACCGCCAGTCTAAGCTGGGATCAAGCAACTGGAAAAGGCCATGGTTGCAGCAAAGGCAATGAAGGAGGCACCGTCTTCCAGAGCTTTCCAGCCCAGGGCCTGCCAGGCCATCAGCTCCCTTCCCACCAGCCGGCAAAGTTACCGGGTTGCAGTTCTCGACCAAGTGTGCCTGACGGGCGAGTCATGATCGGTTTCTCCAAACTATGGAACAGGGAAATGGAGAGATGTTGGTTCTGGTGGATCCAACCTGGTTTAGCCGAGGTGAAGGGCCTCCTACATTTCTGTAGTTCAAGAAACTCCCCAAACCGCCATCTTTCTTCCTGGCAATCTCTCCCTAAAGGGCACCCTCTTCTTTCATCTGCCCCACCAGAATGTCACCGGAAGGCTGCTGGTCGGTTTGCGATGGTGGAACCAGATCGACGAGGATGGGAGGAGCCACTGGGTGTTTGAAGCAAGGAAGGTAGCTGCTTCTTTTTCAGCACGTGAACTTTTGGGTCAGTTTACGAAGGGGAGCCATTTGCTCTTGAACTGCAAGAGAAAGGTCTCGAGGAGAATCTGAGCATCTCCCTTTCCAGCCTGGGGGAAGCCAGAGGTCAGAAGGCAAACCTCATAACCCCCAGCTAACATCACCATGGTTGGGAACGAGGGGATTTTTCATGTCGGCCTGGAAAAGGGTGGGGGAACTGGTGGCTTTGCGCATTTTGGAGCCCAACATTTCAAAGGGCTTCACAAATTTTGGACCATATAAACCCAATCAAAGCATCACATTTTAAGGAAGTTTGCTTGCTAGCATGCAGAAGTGAATCTGCTTTCTTAATATAAGACGGTATCTGTTCCCATTTCTGTTGAATGTTGTCGTCTTGCAGAGATTTGGGCCGAGAGCAACACTCACAACCGCATGTCTTAAAATAATTTGCTTTTCTCTCCTTTTGAGGGCCCCTCTGCTGTGGCTCCCCCCACCGAGGTAGAAGCCCGGATCTTCTGGCTCGGGCTGATCGTCTGCCCCGTCATCTGGATCCTGTTCTTCTTCAGCACCTTGTTCTCTCTGAAGCTGAAGTGGCTGGTAAGGACTGGGCGGCACTCAGCAAGGTCCCGCGAGGGCAGCTTTTGCCCAGATGTCTGCAACCGTTGCTAGGCGCTTCGTGCACAGGCAGGGATGGAGTAAAGCCTGCGTCGGGGCCCACCCAGGGCCCCTGTGTGCTGGAGGCCTCCTTGGTGGGGCACTAAAGCATTTTCTGAGTAAGGAGACGGGAAGAAGTCAGTTCTCCGTCGCCTCTTCTGGGTGACCTTTGAAAGACTGGCTGTCATCCCTGACTCTCGTAAACCTCACTCAGCCAATTCAGTTCCTAAAGCTCTGCTTTCAGCTAGAACTTTGCAGCCTTCGAGGGTAGAAATTTAAAAAGACCCTCAAGTTCTTAGGAACCTGGATTCGTTACAAAATACCCTTGTGATTATGTGAAGGTGCTTTGCACAATCATAAAAAAATCTGTTAAGAGCCTGCCTTTCTGAAAGCCATCCTCATCTACTAGCCCCCCCGTTTATGCTGGGCGAGGGCTGCTCTCCCAGCTCTCCCCAGTTTCATTAGAAACCTGCCTGTGGGTCTGCTTCCCCTACACTTTGTGTTCCAGGCACTGGTGATAACGGGCATCTGCCTCCAGACGGCTAATCTTTACGGCTACATCCACTGTAAACTCGGGGGAGCCTCCCAAGCCCTCCGCAAAGTCACCCCACACTTCCCGGCCCAGGAGATCTTCCAGAAGGTGAGCAGGGAAGCCTCCTGCCCGGCTTTGGGGGTGAAGCGTCAGTGGGGGAGACTGGAAATGGAGGTGGCTTTTTCAACAGAGGGAATCGCTCAACAAATCCTGGCCATGGCAGGCTGGGTGGGGCTGCAACCGAGGCAGGCCTGACGTCGCTCGGGGAATTCTACCCTATCTGCATACTTGCCTTTCCCCCCCTTTGGCCACCAGCCTTGTTTCATTGCTCCTGCAGGAACGATCAGAGGACTTTCAGGAAAACGTCCTGAAGCATCTGGGGACCCAAAGCCATTAAAACGAGGCTGCCTGGAAAGTCCCCGGGGGACGGTTTCTGCGCTAAACACCACGACAGGCTGCCTTTCGCCTCAGAAGGGCCAACACAGCACATTCAGCAGCAGCAGCAGCTTCCTCTTGGCCTCACATCCCACGTGGCGCTCTCTGGCACAGCAGCCCTTCTCTAGGATGCTGTTCCGGCCTTTTCCTCTGCCGCAGCAGGTGCCAGGCTGATCCCAAGCTCTGAGCACCTCCCTCCCTAGGAGGAACGCCGGCTTCTCCGCTTGCGAGGCAGGCCTAGAAGCCTCTTCCTCTCCTGCTTCTTCGGTGGTGTTCCCTCGCAGTTTGGCAGGAGGCCTCCAGCAGGCTTGGCATAAAAACTCAGCCCAGCCCAGATGCTGTTAGGCATCATTTCAGCATTTGTGGGCGGCTTTCTAGGGCTCTCCAGCAGACACTGGGTGTGCACGTCCCACATTCCTTTCGTCCCCCGTTCACCTGTGGAGGATGCTGGGGGCGCGAACCAGTCATCCTTCCTGCCAACCTCTCCCTGGGGAGCAGCAAGGGGCACGAGGAGGGCCTCTGCCCACAGTCTTTGCCTTCTCCCTGCTTTCTGCAAGAACATTTGATCCGTGAAGCAGATGAGGAAATGAAACAGCGATCCCTCTGCTTAGAACTAGACAGACACAAACAGACGAGTTATTTTTATTTGCAGCCTTAAAAGAGCTAATATGGCACCACACGGTGTCTCTCGTGGACAGGACACTGTTAGTATCACCCTTTTAAAACACCTGAAGAATGAGACTAAACAAAATCAAGGGAACTGACCTTAGTCCTCAAAGAGGAAAAGGAAGACTTACGTTTTTCTCAATAAAAGCAACCTCTGAACTTGTCTCTAGTGGCTGATTTCACTAGTGAAGTTAATTATTAAGCGAAGTTATCAAATCATGATAAATGGATCTGCTCCCAGGAATAAAATACAGCCTGTTTTGGAAAACCTAGAAAGGCCCTCCTCAGGAAAACATCTCTGATTGGCAAGGATTATTCAAAGGTATTTATTTGCACATACATGATTATGCACAAAGGATCCATGTTTATCTGCTACTCAGATCATGTTTTCTTCCTGTGGGGAGTTCTGGTTGCAATAGTCCTGGATTCCTGAAAAAAGACCCAAAGCAAGAATTAGACTCAAACTCTGCGATGCCTCCCTCTGTGGCCGGCTTCCAGCCACAGGCACAAAGGCCACCAGGTGGCTCTTGGGAGGGGGTGGGGAGTGGGGGGCCACTATTGCCCAAAGGAGTGGCCTGTGGCTGAAAACGATTCCAAGAGCCAGATTTGCTGTCTAAAACAATTCTTTTTAAAAGAAGGACACCCAGAAGTGCTTGGATGAATCCCCTGAAGGGCTGAACTCACTTTGAATAATGTTCCTGCAAGACAGGGTGGCTGGAGAATGCGGTGCTTCAGCTAAGAAAGAGTGGCCTCTGTCACAACTTTTTCCTGCTCGAGGAAAGGGGAAAAGGGAAGGTGCAAATGTAGTGAAATGACCCCAAAAGAGAAATGCTCTTCCAGTTCCCCACCACTTTGAGAAAAAAGAGATTCTCACTGCCAATCTCTTTCGCGCCAAAAATGCGTCAATAGGCCACTACCTTACCTATTTGAGGGTCGAGAGGCATTTTTCCCAGGAGAGGCACGTTTAAGGTGCGGCACATCATCTCTGCACCCCCCGTGGTGAGAGGAAATATTTGGGACTCTTTCTGTAAAAGGGGAAAACCGTCACACAGGCTCCGAGATGTACCGGAAAGGAGGGGCCTGAGCGTTTGTGCCACCCAGAGGTCTCTTCCGCTGCTGCCCAGCTGCTCAGGGCTGCAGAAGCTCCCTGGAATTCACAGGAGAGCCATTTTGGTAGCTGGAGGCATAAAGGGAGAAGAAACTCTGAAGCACTGGGTGGGGGTAACAGAATCTCACCGCGGAAGGGCTGGACTCGGCAAGAAGAATTATCCTACTTAAAAGCTATTAAAAGAGATGTAACAATACCTTACATTTTGGGCATACGAAGCCGCTCATATTTTCCACCACTCCAATGACAGGTAGCTTCACCTTATGGCAGAAGCTGATCTCTTTCCGAACATCCTGCAGTGCCACTTCCTATGGGAAAGAAGAGCTGACCACTAATCCAGCTTTCCCGCGTTAACAGTCGCTCTTGAAAAGAAAAAGTGGCCCACTGACCACACTGCCCTTCAGGTTTGGCCCAGGGGTCCCGTAAAAGCATTGCTGGGGGAACTCACACCTTGGTATCTCCCTGCCTCTTCTGCTCTTCCTACTTTTCCCTTCTCACGTGGCCTCCCCTTCCCAGCCCCCAACGGCTGTTCCCAACGTTGTTTCTGCATCTCCTTCAAAACTGGCCCATTCGTCTCCTGCTTCCCACTTACCTGTTAGGACAAAATGGGGACAGCTGTGGGGTTTTAATCAGAAGGCCGAGCCGATTCAAGGCTTATTTCCTGCAATGTGCATCTGGCAGTGCTCGCCTACGTGCTCACAGCCCAACTGAAATGCCGTCTTAGTCCCATTACAGAGGCTCCATATCTCACCTGTGGGGTGGTGATGATCACTGCCCCATCGACTCTGGCACTGCTGAGAAACTGGACTATGGATATATGTTCATCTGAAGTTCCTGGAGGGGTATCTACAATCAGGTAGTCAATTTCACCCCAGTCCACATCCCGAAGAAATTGTTTAATCATCCCTAAAAATAATAATAAAAAATAAAGGAAGAAGCTGGGTCTTTTGGAGGGAAGCCTGCATCAAGGGTGTCTCTGTGCTGCAGTGTATTTTTCTTAATATATTTTCACATGGCCACCAGACAAAAATAATTATCAACTAGTTATCAAGCTCTAGAATTAGAGCTAGTTTAATTTTAACTAAACCTGTGGACCAAATGTACAGATGATACTAAGCTGGCAGGAATAGCTAACACCCAAGAAGACAGGCTCAAGATCCAGTTGGATCTTGACAGATTAGAACCCTGGGCCATATCTAATAAAATGAAATTCAATGCAGAGAAAAGTAAAGTCCTCCACTTAGGCAAGAAAAACCCAAAGGACACATATAGACTGGGTGAAACCAGGCTCAATAGCAGGAACTGGGAGAGGGATCTTGGAGTCTTAGTGGACAACCAGCTAAATAGGAGCCAGCAGTGAAAACAATCAACCAATGGAACAGAAGTTGCCCTCGGAAGTTGTGGGAGCGCCATCACTTGAGACTTTCAAGAAGAGATTGGACTGCCATTTGTCAGAAATGGCGTGGGGTCTCCCGTTTGGGCAGCGGGTGGACTAGATGACCTACAAGGTCCCTTCCAACTCTGATTATCTGTTATTTGCTATCTGATGTTCCAGAAGTGGGGAAACCACTGCCATTCACAAATAAATCAGCAGCCAGATTTCTCTGCAGGGGCCGAGAGACACAAACCATTTTTTTTCGGTCCTCTCCAAATAACAGCATCATCAGGGCTGCTCAGCAGAAACCCCACTGACATCACACCCAGGTTTTCTTCAACGTACTAGAAGACAGGAGCACACACACAACTGATAAAACAAAAACTACAAATGCATTATTATTTCTGTGTATGAAGCAGCTGCAACCTTATCACTCCTAGAGTTCACCCAGAGATCAAGTATCTGTGTATCTAGGGCAAACTTTTTCAGAAAGTAAATAAATCTTAATTTACTTACTTCAGTCAGTAAACTAATATAAGGAACTTCAGCACCAAAATAGGGGAATATGGGAGAGGCCATCTAATGCTTGCTTTTTCTTGACGAAAACGTAGTTTCTAATTTTTGACTGAAAGTGGCAACCAGCTGGAAAGATCAGAGTTCTCATGCAGTTTGTTAAGAAACAGCCAGAGCAACTCACCACTGGAGACCAGCCAGACCCACTTTGATGAACCTGAAAAGAAGGTTTCAAAATGTTGCTATACACCCAGCATCACAATAATTTGCTATTGCTCTAAATTTGTAATTTAAAGTGACAGGTAATTTATGATGATAATATCCACATAGTTAGGAAAAAAACAATACATAAATTTCCCAAAACTAGATATTGGTAAGAGATTGACAATCAACAAGCATCACCCCAAATCAGGGAGAGGAGCTAAGCACCCTATTTTAGAAACATGCAAGTTTGCTACAACAGAATGTTCTGTTCTGGGAAAGATCTTTTAAGTACATCTTATTATTGGTTTCCAAAAGGCCAGTTCTCACTTTGCAGAACCACTAAACCCAAAATAAAAAGTGTCCAGGTTAATCTAGAAAGCTGCATTTTAAAAAGGACTGCATGGCACAAACACTGACATCCTGAGTCAGGAGCAACACAAGGAACCATTTCTGACACATAAAGCCATACCTGTTCTCCCTCAAGGCCCATGATTTTTGGGATGGATGGTCCACAAATGTCAATGTCCAGCACGGCAACCTGGAGTGGGAAGAGACAATCAGGATTTGCAATTTTACTTTTAAAGATACCACAAAAATATCTATGGGATTGTTGCAACCCTTTGTGATGACCCAGGGTGTGGCACGAAGGCAAAACAGCCAGAGAACAGATATGAGTCCCTTTATTTGCTCTAACTTTGCCCCCAACGTCCTGTTTACTCTTTGGCCTGGAGAAAAACTCTCCCATGAACCTGCACAGCCTCTGGCCGCAGATACTTCAGTCCAAACTCTGTAAGCAGAATGACTCTAATCAATCACTCCAGCAGGGCAAGACAATGAGTCCAATAATTCCAGCAAGGCAAGATAAGCACACAGAACCACGGCAATAATTCAAACAGTCAGGAATGCAGGCTAAACTCTCAGCACTAGATGAATTCAGTGTTTGTTCTGACAACCGCCCCTCCCAACAGCCTCTCCTTTAAACTCCATCCCCAGGTGTGCCTTGTGAAGGGAATCGGGGTCCTTTCCTTCCTTGTAAGCCTCACAACCCACGTTGCTCTCTTCTACGTTCTTCGCTGCACGCCCTAGGATGAGGAGCGTGTGGGTCTTGGTCTTCATATGAACCCCTTGTTCTACCTCTCCCAGCTCTGCCCAGCCTGACTTTGCCCTTCCCCAGTTTCCTCCACAGTCAATGGAGCCACTCTCTTGGTCTCTGTCAGCTGCTCGTCCTCCCCCTCAGATTCAGACTGGGGGGGGAGGGGATGACATCCTTTCACTGATCAGAAGGCTGGCTCCAGGAAAGGATAGCAAATCTCTATTTGCTATCAAGCAACATTATGTATGTGTGGCCTTTCTCACGAAGCCATCACAAGAAATTGCTTGTTTGTCTCCATTGTCAGGCCACTGTTACGACAACCTCTGTGATGCTGAAGAGTGTTATACAGAAGACCCTCACCTGCGTAGTTTCATCCTCTGCTAATCCATGCGCCAAGAGAGCAGTGAATGTGCTCTTACCCACACCTCCTTTCCCAGACAACACCAGCAGCTTGTGCTTCACAGTTTTCATCTTTTCCTTGATTTCCTCAATAGCTTCATGGAGGGGAAAACAACAGAAAAAGCTTTAATCAATAAAACATTTTGTATCTGAGGATGGAGTCAGATATGATATGGAACATGGTTTTCCTCTCATGACTGAGTGGCCCTGCAACAGGGTTAGCCCCTAGCCTGCCATTAAGCCCCCTCCACCCCTAATGGTCCCACCTCCCCCTCAGCTCAAAGGCAAATGAAAAAAGCATTGAGAACTCTGCAAGCTGCCATCTGTTGTGGTTAGCCGGCACAGGTGTGGACGGCTGAGGAGAGTGAGGACTCAGATGAGGGGCCAGGACCATCAGGGAGTGGACTGCTGCCTTCAGAGATTGTGGAGGCTGGCAGCAGTGATGAGGAGGTTCCCGAGGAGCCTGTGCTAAGTGCATGTGTGCGCAGGATTGATCATAGGAGAGAGCAGTTACAGCAGCACAGGTGACTCGGGAGTAAGGCCAGCAAAATAATGGCCCCTCCCTCAAGAGGATAAAAGCCAGGTTTGAAGAAGCATTCTTTGCAGAAGGCAAAGACGCTCTGAGTCTCAGCCTCGTGGACATCATAGTTAGTATTTTAAAACTCTTGGAAACTAGTTCTTATCTCTGGGTTTCTGGCAGCCTTGACAAACAACTTGGCAAGGCTCTTTCTTGTCACAGCTAATTAGTTGGAAGCAGCCTGTTATCTGTGAAGGAACAGGATTAAACCTTAAAAGGTGGGGGCTGCTGCCTTTGTCTTGTGTTTGCTCTTTTGGAACCAGGTTGGGACAGAACACCATCAGAGACTCCCTTCCAAGCTCAGTTGCGTAATGCACCCATAACATACCTGGGTCAGGGCCAGCAAGTTGTCCCAAGGAACACAAGCCCTGGTTGGGGCATCCTTGGCAAGCATCAGCCTTGCCTGCTTCATTGCTGTCAGTGCCTGGACAGTCTGGAGGGGATATGAAAAAAGGAGAATATTCACACTGGAGGAAGATGAGGAACCACAGGCGAGCGTGATGGCAACAGATCTGGCTGAACATTTAACATCATTTTAGCAGGCCAGGGAAAAAATGTGCAGGAGAAAAAGGCTGGATGCTAAAGAGAAGGTGAGCAGGGTGGACAGTCAGGTCCACATTAAAGCAGCACCAAGAATGGCTGTGTGGCCTGGTTGGAAATCCACAGAAGGCCCTTTCCTGCCAGGCCCTTCAGGGACCTTAAAATTGCTCTCATCAATCCCCACCACGACCATCTCCCCCCACCCCACCCGCCCCAAGGTTCAAATGGCCTCCTCCACCATGCTAATATTTCAAAGGGACTTTTGTTCACGCACAGACACAATTCAAGGCTGCAAATACGGCTCTCTGGTTGTTTATATATTTATTATTTATTACGTTTTTATGTCACCCATTTCCCTATAAAGTGGAGACTCTGGCCGGCTTACGAGTTATAAAAAAGAAACAAAGAAGAATTAAAATAGTAAAACATAATTGCACTGATTAAAATATAATTAAAATTTTTACTAAGACGGAAACTCAG
This sequence comes from Bungarus multicinctus, assembly GCA_023653725.1. NCBI lineage: Eukaryota > Metazoa > Chordata > Lepidosauria > Squamata > Elapidae > Bungarus > Bungarus multicinctus. The sequence continues at coordinate 602,206 of CM042842.1, forward strand.
AGTGCTAAGACTGTGATTATCATTATTGCTGCTGGGGGGGCTCGAGGTGGGGCCGGCCTGCCCTCCCTCTGCGGCCCCGCTCCCAGGCCTTTCCAGGGGCTCCGAGGGCGGCGACTCGGCGGAGAGGCGCGCCCCCCTCGCTCACCGTGAGGCCGTCCGTCGAGGGAAGGCCCGCTCCCCTCCGCCATAGCGGCGCCACTGCCGGAAGAGGAGCGTATTTCCGGCCGGAGGAGGGATGCCAAAACGGCTCCCGCGGTGCGCCCGAAAGAAATCCTCCCCCGGAAAAAGGGAACGGGCGATGCGTTCCGGTTGGAGCGCGGAGGCAGGCTGGAGGGGCCGAGCGAGGGAAGGGAAGGCCGGCCCCTTTTTTCCGGCCCTGGTCCGGCCCCACAGCTTGGGACAGGGCGCCCCTCAGCGCCCCCAGCTCTTTGGCTTGGGGTCATTCAGGGGGGCTGGGAAGCTGGCGGCTGAGGCCTGACCCACCAGAAGAGTGGACCATCTCCCAGAATTCCCCAGCCGGCATGCCACCTGGGGAATTCTGGGGATTGAAGTCCACCTGTTCTCAGGTTGCCCAGGTTGGGAAAGCCTGGCTCAGGGCAAGCAGGGAGGCATTTTAAGCAGACAGTGGAGGAGGGGGGGCCTCCAGGGTCCTTTTGTGACACCAGAGCCAAGTCACAGTGCCAGGCTGGACTCAAGGGACAGAGACACCCCCCCCCCCAGGGCAGCTGAATTGCTTTTGGGCCTTGGGCTGCCAGGGAGGTTGGTGACTGCTTGTGGTGTTTGATGGAATTCTTGGGCACCACCCAGACGGCCAGCTACTGTGGACCAAAGAAGAGCTGCCTGCTGCCAGAGGTGGCCCCCACCAGCCTCAGCCATGACAGCTACCAGGCTTACTACCTGCCAGGCTATCGCTACCTGAACTCATGGAGGCCCAGCCTCTTCTACAAGGTCTCTGCTTTCCGACCCAGCGATGAGGGGGCCGGGCGCCTCAGTGCCCCATTGCGCCCCCCGACCATCCTGCCCTCGGTGAGGTCCTCCCTCTATGCCCGCTACAGTCCCCAAGACTGGTACAAAGCCAATGCCGTGCAGATCAAAGGGTCGGAGGCGTACCGGCACTGGGCCGGGCGGCTGAATGCAGACAGTGCGCGGCTCATGCAAGACAAGGACCAGCTGACTCGGCAGCAGCAGGAGGATTCTGGGAAAAACCTGGGACAGAGGCTGGCCGACATCGATTTCTGGCGGTCCGAGTTGACCTATGAGCTCGAGCGGCTGCTGCTTGATACTCGTGCGCTGGACACTGCCAAGCGGCGCCTGGAGTGTGCGGCTGATGAAGCCCAGGGGCCTCTCCAGGCAAGTGTGGTTCCCCCAATGCTGTCAGGCTGCTATTCATGTGGGGTGCTGGAGAAATGGTACTGGCCTCTCTTGCGGCCACTGTGGGGTGATGCCTTGCCCTGGTGGGTTAGTTCTACAACATTCTCCTTTGCTGTAACACTGCAGCATCCTTCGAATGGTAGGCAAGCCCTTGGAAGGATCGCAACAAACTTTTTATTATTAACCTGTCCCTGAATTAGGCCATCAACAGGCTCACAAAATGATAGGCAAGATAAAATGACCTGTGCTTTCTGCCAAAGGCGGTTTGCAATGGAGGTACAGAGAAACACTCTTCCACCATAGAAAATATCTCTTTGGCATTTGCTTCTGTGAAGTGTCTCAGAAGAGATTAAAAATGCTTAGGCAGATTGCTTCAGAAATGGCAATTCTACTTTTTGTGTTAAAGGCCAGAACAGCAATTGGTTTTCAGCTCAGAAAGGAGGAGGAATCTGTACCAAAGCTCCGGAAGCAGTAAACTTCTCTGCTGGTGGCAGCACCAGCCCAACCTTGACTTGAAATCTAAACCAGTTTGTGCCCGGTTGAAAAACAAATCACTAGGAGTCAAAGCTTGACTTGAAAAAAGCTCTGGCTTTCCTATCAGACCTCTGCACCCATCTTGGCCAATAAAGAATTCTACCTGTCTATTTATCTAGTCAGAACCCAGGCTGTATCATTTTATATCAGTTTGTATTTTTCAACCCTAAGCAGGTAGAAGTGCTCCTACAGAGCCTCTTAGAAGCTTTGTTCGTGTGCCCAACAGTTATTCCTATAATGTTAATGGTACTGTTGGTGCCTTCTCATAAAATATCAGTTGTAGAAGAAAAGGGTGAGAATTCCACTTTCTTGAGTGTAGAAAAGCAGGATTTTAAAAAAGTGTTATGCACCCGTTAGAAACATTGTGTGCTTCCCTGAGTCAGCTTTGCTGTGAAATTAAAGCTAGCCATTAGGTGGCATATTAGCTTTTCTCTTCAAATCTGTTCAGGACATTTTATTTATTTTATTTATTTGTCAATTGCTTACAAGATAATAGGTATAAGTAAAACATAGTTATGAATACCTGGATACATATAAGAAAAATAAAATATAAAAGAAACAATAGGACAGGGACGGTAGACACATTGGTGCGCTTATGCATAATATTGTTGACCCCAAAGCAGCCATAGCCAAAGTTGGCTTGAGGCAGGAGCTTTTCGTCCTCTCCATCTTCCCCCTCCCCCGCTCCCTTGGATATCTTTTTAATTCTATTTCCCCCCCCTCCCCCCCCCAGGTTTGCTGTTGAGATCCTGTAGCCATTCTGGTCCCCTTTGTATCCAGCAGAATTTTATTTTAGCTTCTTCTAGCTAGTAGGCTAGAAAAAGATCATGGGCTGCTTAGTCTGCTTTTGGGGGTGGCAGACTGATCGGCCTCTTGATTTGGAAAAATAAAACAAAGTTCCCAACATCAAAAGCTTATAATTGGGAGCATTAGCCTACTCACCAATTTGTCTGGATTGTTCGTAGGTGGCCTTGGAATGCTTGTACAATCGGGAGAAACGGATGGGAATTGATTTGGTCCATGATCACGTGGAAAGGAATCTTATACAGGTATTGTAAAATAGTTTATAAGCAATTGCCAAAAAGTAGCATTTAAATGGTAGGTTTTTGTTTTCCTGCTCTTCCTGCCTTCCGGGTTTGCTCATGGAAAGATAAGCTGACCGGAAACTATTCAGAACAGGAGCAAATATGCTATCAGCTTGTTTGGAGATATCTGGTTGCATACCTGAAAGAGGATTTTCTTTTTTCTTTTTCTTCATTTTCTGTGAGCAGGAACTTTTGGTATAAAGCAAGTTTCAATAATGTAAGATTAGTCCAGTGGAAAGACTTTGGGAAAAACCTTGGGAGACGGGGTGAAGAGAGGCTGCCTAGGGAATGGTCTGAGAAGGGCGAGAGGCGCAGGAGGGACCCTGCCCAGCTTCTCAGGATGCCAGGGAGATGGCGGGAGAATAACAGACTAATTCTGTTAGTGTAGCCTTACAAATAAAGTGGAATGAGCTCAGGTTGTTGCGTTTTCTGTCTGATCCGTCTGATAAGACTGACGTCTTATTTAAAATTCACCAATTTCAAGAGGGTGAGGTTAGTCTGCAGCTGATTTCCCACACTGTGTTGAACTTCCGCTCCTATAATTCCCAGCCACCGAGACTTACTGGAAGATAATAACTCACAACAATTCTATGTATGCTTCCATTGAGCTCTGCCTCCGCTATGTGTATTAATAATACCTGTAATGCATGATGAAACTTTTCTCTCGGTTCAGGTTTAAACAAATAACTCCGGAGACTCCCGGTGTGTTCTGATGCAGATACCTCAATCTGGAGTCTCCCTTGAATCATCTGATAAGCTCCTCATTAATTTAACCTTCCTGCTGATTAAAATGAATGAGAATCACTATTCCCAGCATGCAATTGCATATAAATGTAACACAAGGATCTTTTTGCATTTTAAATAAACAAGATGTTCTTCCGATGTCTGCGTAGGTCCTGTAGGAAGGCTGGGACAAGCCTCTCAGGAGCTGTTGCTAAAATTACACGGATGTCTCGGTATTGTCACCAGGCATCAAAATATCACCAAGGCCTTTAATTCTCTGTTATCCCTTTTGTTTCCCTTTCCTGGGCCTTTGCAAGGACGGAGGATTGCTCCACAAACTGCCTTTCCCCTCGACTTCTGCAGAATCCCTAACTGCTGTTTTTTCTACTCCAGGAGGTTGATTTGATCAGGGCGTGCCAAGAGAAAATGAGAAAACTCGCAGAAAGAATCGACCAGCAGATTAAGTAAGCTTTGAAGCAAGTCAGCTGCTAGTAAAAGCGGGATGATGAGTTGGTCTGATTGATCTGTGCTGGGGATGATGCAACAGCTGCAGCAGCAGTTCAAGATCAGCATTATGGTTTGAGGAATCCTCTTTGGGATGTGTGGGGCCTTCAGCAAAGAGCAATCAGTTCATTGGGCAGCTCTCAGTAGCAAGAAGTGTCCAACTGGAGAGCACCCAGAGGGCAAACCAGAAGTAGCCTTCAAATTCAGGAAGTGGAAAAAGGAAAGAAAAGGCAACGGCTAAACTAGCATGATTTATTCCTTGATCACCATCACCCACCCACATGTTTTACTTTGACTGTCACACTAGGCAGAAATTCAACAGGTAGTGGTAGCAGGACTCCTTCCACTTCGTTCTTTTGTCTTACTGAAAGGAAAGTGTGATAATCAGGAACTCCGTAAACATAGGAAGGCTTTCTTGTCACCCTTGTAAAAGTGACAAAAGTGTAGGGTTAAAATTCATGGCTTTTTTTTTACAACCTGGGAATGGAGAGACATTTCCTGTGCCTTTTCAGTAGATGTTCCTTGACTCCTCTAATTAATAATATTGGGAGAGAGAAGATGGTAACCGCTTAAATCTTTGTTCCAGCCTTAACAGAGATGCTCAACATGCACTTGAGAGGGATCTCGGAGATAAAAGTTCCGCTCATTTTATTGACGAAAAATGCTATAATTTGAGGAATACTTCGGACAGTATCAACTACTACCATGGAATTGAGAAAATTGATGGAACGTAAGTACCGGACTATCTCCTCGTAGTCATTTAAGTAGCAGCCAAATGAATGCGGGAATAAGAAAGAGCCGATCTCATAAAGTTTGTCAGAACCGTTTCATTGATAATTGGACACTGGATTAGGGACATCAGTGAGCACTTTGCCTTACAGAAAAAAATTAAGGGAAAAAAACCCTTAAGACATTTTTCCTAGACTGAAATGCATGTTAAAGTGTTCCATGTCAACCTTAGATGGCCTCAACAATTTTAACTGGTTCTTAGTTCCACATTAGAGAGGTCTGGTTCTCCATTGTGTACACAGAGCTGCACCTCTTCACTCGTGGGCTCTGTTTTCTTCTCTGTTTTTCACCATCCCATAGTCAGCAGGGAGAGAAATGACCATTCTGCACTCAATGGAACGCTTTATACCCCGCAGTCTTCTCTCCTATTATTAGCACCAGGCTATAATTTTGACCCCGGCCCCTCTCACTTGAAATAATAGTTTCCTTTCATTATCCAAAGCGACTCGGCTTCTTGCCTTGCAGAGTCTCCGTCCCTGAAACCTGGGCGAAGTTTAGCGATGACAACATCCGGTATTCCCAGAACGCCCGAGCCAACACGGCCATCCTCTGTGAGGAAGCCAACCACACGCTGGAAATCACCTCGGATGACATGTGGAAGCAGTGGACAGACAGCAACCTGTCCTTTACCTCTCGCATCTCAGAAATTGCAGATGCCAAGAACCAGCTGCAAGCACAGCTGGCGAAGGTAGGACGGACCGGTGGGCAGCATCCTGTTCTCTCTGGGCTGACGGAATCTCTCATTCCTATATGTAGGTTCAGAAAAACTGTCGGCGCCTCCAGAGCAGAATCTCGAACCTCAGCAGCTTTACCACGTGTGCATTGCTGGCTGAGGAATTCTGGGAGTTGAAGTCCACAAATGGTAAAGTTGGTGACCCTGCTGACAGAGTCGGAAGGCACCTAGGAGGCCATTTAGTCCAACCCCCTGCTCAAGCAAGACAGCCTATAGCAAGACCCTCTCTCAACATTCTGCTGCTGGAATCCCAAGCTGAGACCCCGTGTCCCTTAGTGCAGGCGGTCCTTGTCTTCTGGGGCCGGAATTTCGGTTGCTGAGCAGTTCAGGGCCTCCACTCCAGGGATTGGCACGCTGTACAGAACGATTGCTGAGATGCAGATGTGGAGGCTGTCCGAGCTGGCAAGTCGGGAACTCCCCGCTTGCTCCAGCGTGCTGACCTTGTGTGCTTTTTCACTCGAGAAGACGCTGGAGAGCCGCCGGTCTGCTCTGCCCACACTGCCCCGTGAGGTCACCGAACCGGAGACAATCCAGCAGCGCACGAGAGGGAGGTTTTGCGGGGAAACAAATGGCGAACCTCACCAAAGCCTTGGACAACGTGGGCAGGCAGGCTTGGCATGAATCGGTGTCTTGTTCCAATCTCTTGCACGGCAGGAGAACAGTCACAAGCATGCAGATGAATTATGGCCTTCAGCAAAACCTTTGTCAGTCCCCCCCCACCCACCCATAACTTCTGTAATAAATCTAGAGTTGTTTCAATTCAGATTAAACCGGTATAGTTAGGCAGAGCAGGGACGCCCGTTTTCCACCTAGCCTCTTTCACTCTTGTGCCACATTAAAGGGAGGCTAAGCGACCGACTTGTCTTCCCTAGGCTGACTCCCTGGTGCTGTGTGTGTCCATTGGGCAACCATCTCATAGAGGCAGGAGAATTGAAAGCGGCCCTTAATCCCAGGAAGAAGGATGGTGGGGCTCTCTTCCTTTGCTCCTGGGGAGCCAGAAGGGAACTGAACTGAAGAGCCATAGACATCAATCTACAGCCACTTCTGATCTTCTTTGTATCCCTCTCCGCCCCCCCCTGCCCCCCCCCTTTGCACTGATTTCCGATCCTTCCAATGCAGCTCTTCAGTGATGCAGGCTTGACTGCTAATAAGGCGACACCCTTTGAAACGATGTGAATTATCTTGTGTTGTGGATTTTATATGTAGTCATTAGGTGTAGTTAAGGTCACATAGTGCTGGTAGGCAGGAAGGTTGACCGGGTTGCAAATACATATCCGCTCCCTTCCTGCTTTTCCTTAATTCTTCCTTAATTTAAAATAGAAAGCTAGAGAATTATGACTTCAAATCCTACCTATCACAACACTTTCTGTTCAAAAGAGGTTGAATGTTTGGTTTGAGTTCTGAGTTCGCATTTCAGATGCTGACGGGGAAGAGTCGACTGCTTGTCAATCATTCTGTTTCTTAGCATGAAATTCAGCAGGAGAGAAAAAACAAAGCAGAACAAGGAGAAGTAAAGGAATAAACCAGCCAGGCTGGATCTGGCTTTGTGCTTGGTCCTTTTCCTAGGCTGAAGCAGCTTCCACCCCAATTCCCCCCCACTTTGCCTCTCAGCTAGAGGAGATTGAATCTCTCCTTCCGAGGGGTTGAGTTTTCTTTAAGTATCCCTTAGGAGGAAGTGTTGGGATTCTTGCCCCCCCCCTTGCTGAGTGTGCTTATTGTTTTGAGATCTGACTGTGGGAAAGTTAGAAGCTCATCCTTTGTAATGACTCACGAAACACCCAAAAGAAGAGAACCTGATATTCATGTCACCACTTGGTTCAAGCCCTCCCCAGGGAGGTCCTGTGTTGGAAGAGCTCTTGGGTGCAGGAGGACTGCTTAAGGGGCAACCTTTGATGCCTTCTGCAGGAGGACCAATTTGTGCCAATTTGGGGCTACTATTAATTTATAGGGAGCCGGCATATTTCCTTATGCTTGACAGAAAGTTCTCCACCTTCGTTAAGATTGTGGCAGAGAAGGCCCTGGGGGGGGGGGGGGGTCCAATCAGGCTGGGCATCAAGCAGAGCCCAGAAACACGGGGGACCTTGACCAACTTAAGAGGGGCACTTCCTGTATTCCAGCAGCTACAAATCCGTGAAAGAATCTTTAATCTTGGCCACAAAGTTGTTTACATACTAAGTTTATTTTGCTTGATGTATAGGCAGATATTTCGACCGCATTACTCACTTTAACTGAGAGATCAAAATGTACTCAGCCCTGATATTATTCTCAGCCAGAGCAAATGTAGGGCTAAATTTTCCAGACCAATTAGCACAATATTTTTGGCCTGCTTGCTATACTGGGAGGTTTGACTAACTTGCCTGGGGCTGTAGAACTTAAAAAGGGACCAGAACAAAAATGAAATGGGTTTTAATTAAAGTCAGTGTTGATCAATTCATTACAATGAATATTCTGTGTGCGTTTAATTATTTTCTCCTGGCAAGTTAAACATTGCAATTCAGAATCACATGTTCAGGGTCCCCAGGAGTTCTCTTGCTGGATTCTAAGTTACGTATTCCCTGATTAATCAATGAAACTTTTAAAAAGAGGAAAAGTTGCCTTGGAGTGAAGCTTGATCCTTAGCCACTCCATGGGGGTGCGCGTTTTTTCTATATGTAGTTTCCAGGTGATTTTTGTGGGAGGAAAGTGGAAGTACAATTTTTTTGTGCTGGATCTGCAGCTGTCCTGAAAGCCAGAGCCATCCTCCTCAGAATGGGCCGGATCCTGGGCCCAGGACTCTCCAGCTGGGCCTTGTGTGCTGGCAGCCGTTTTCCTTTCCAAAAGTGTCACGGATCTTTACTTCCCCTTTCAGACGCTTCAAGAAATCTTCCAGACCGAAAACACCATCATGTTACTGGAAAGGGCGATCATGGCCAAGGAGTGTCCCCTGAAGGTGGCCCAGACCCGGCTGGAAGCGAGGACCCGGCGGCCAAACATGGAGCTGTGCCGGGACGTCCCCCAGTTCAAGTGAGTGCCCTTGGGCTTCCCACGGCAGCCTTTGGCGGTGGCCGCATCAGCCCTGAGAGACGCTGCTGCTTTAAAGGAGGCCAGCGGGGGCTTGTGCAGCGAAGCACCGTTTTGGGAATCCAGGCTGAGTCTCCGCAGAGTCTGCTGGGAGGTTCCCTCACCTGCTCCGAGGTTGCCAAGGCCCTTCCGGAGCCCCGAGTCCCCTGTCCGGCTCAGGCGGTTTTCTCCTCTTCTGGAGTTGGCGCTGGGTCCTGCTGGCCGGTGCTTCTGGTCTCCTCTTGCCTCCGTGTTTTGGTTCAGGGTGTCCTGGGCTGAACGTGAGCCCGGCTTCCCTACGCGTGGGGGGATTAAATGCCAGATTTAGGCAGAGGCAGCCAACAGACAGCTCCGCTGCTTGTAAGAGAGCCGGAGGAGGGAATCTGCCTGCCTTGCAAGCCAGCTCTGCTTCGAGGTTCTCCTTGTCTTGGCTCATTTGTTAACGTCTTCTTAAGCTCCTCAAACAGATCCCATTATGGAAGCAGCAGAAGGCAAGCAGGCCTCCCTCTGCATGTGCTTCCAAGCCAGGGTCTTCCCAGGCGGCCGTCCCAGCCGGGTCCCAGCAGCCGGTGTGACCTTTTCCTTCCCTTTCAGGCTGGTGAACGAAGTGTTCACAATTGACGACACGCTCCAGACCCTGAAGCTGCGCTTGCGAGAAGCCCAGGATACCCTGCAGCTGTTAATCCTCAATAAGTCGAAATTGGAGCACGACCTGATGGTGAAGGCCAACAGCCTCTTCATCGACAAGGAGAAGTGCATGGGGATGCGGAAGACCTTCCCCAGCACGCCTCGCCTGGTCGGCTACACCTGAGGCTGCAGCGGCCACTTTCACGCTCCTGTCAATCTGACATAAAAGATTGAAAACCATGGGAGACATTTCTGCTCGTTTATTTTTCTGTAGCAAATGGAAGAAGGAGAAAGAAAAATAAAAAATCCCGTGAAAATAAACGTTAACGTAACAAAAACAAAACTGGAACAAGATCACAGCTTTTCTTGCTTGCAGAAAGTGCGAGTCGGATCCCTTCCTACCGAAGGAAGGCAGTCGGCTGGGCTCTAGAGCGGACAGGAGCCAAATCCAGAAGAGGGTCTGATCCTGGCCCTCACCCCCAGACTTGCTCTTCCTCCCGTTTAGCCCAAGGAGGCCACAAGGCTGAGTCCCCCGATTGGACCTGGAGATCTGGCAGCCCGGTGGCCAGAGGATGCGACACTGTGCAGATGGGTCCTTAGACTGACTCCACCTGCAAAAATAGCCCTTCCTGCTGATCCGCTTGGGCCAGGGGGACCTAGCCTGCCGAAGGGCAAAGGGTTGCATGTGTGAAAGCGCCACGTAAGTAGCTAACATTCATCCTAATTATTCCACCTGTGTGAACTCGATCTATATGTCTGCCATAGGAAGTACAGAAAATGGTCTATGATTAAAGGATCTCACCATGTTTGCAAAAGGGAGAAAGGAATGCACATTGTAGAAAATAGTTCATCCTCCCCATGCTGGTATTCTGTCATTTATAAAATACAGTTTACGGTGTAGGGAGCAGAGGGTACAAAACCATTAAGCCATGATAATCATGCTGGCATGTGCTCACAGGGAATGCACGATCAGATCGTTGTTTCCTCCCAGTTCCACACAGTCCCACTGCCCAGGCTTCTGCTCCAAGTCCCTCTATAAGCTTCCCTCCCTTTCTAAAGCATTTAAGTTTCTGGGCACGGATGTGCAGTCAGCATCCTTTCGCGTTCAGTCTATTTCTCAGAAATTTAGAAGGCAACTCATCCCAAGGACAAAGGGGCCCTGTCAGCTTCCTGCCTTTCCTCCTTCACAGGAGGATTGCAGGAGATCCATTGTTTCAGACAATGGACATTTAGCTCAGCCTCAGAAGGATGTCTAGTTGGGAAAGAGATGAGCCTTGAAATGCTGCTTTGACTCTCTTCTGAGATAATCAGCTTTCCCCCTGAAGCCTCACACTAGCCTGTCGAGAGAGCAGGAATGGTTTGTTCCTGTAGTCCAAAGGCATCCGGGTTTTTAAAGTGAAGATATAATTGCTGTTGCATCTCATTCTGCCCCCAACACTCACGGGAAGAATGAGTTGCTATATGCTGAACCACCTAACTGGCATTGCTACAGTTTTTTTATCACTGAAATCACATCTCATTCTCGTAATTATAAGCCGTGTTGATTGAGTGTAGCAAAGGCATGTATGTGAATGGATTTAATTACCTTTATAACCAGGGGATATATACATTTAATTACAGGTAACTTGTAGGGCCTGGATATTAAACAGCTCCTCAGCACTTCTGTTTGCTGCAACGAACACTTTGACTCGTCTGGATTTACCTAAATGGCACCGTCGTGATTTAATTTTCTTATTTTCCTTCAAAATGCTGCTGCTTCCATCATCCAGCCACGTTTTGCTGTCTGCCCCCTCTTTGCGTTGTCTTGGTTGAGCAGAAAACAAGGTGGCATTTTGTTCAACCCGTGGCCCCTTCCTTCGTTTCTGGGTTTCCTTCCCAGGTTTCTCTGCTGGCATTCAAGAGGTGGTAGAAGTTTATGGGTTGGGTGGTATCCCTGGGGGACAGAGGCAAGGCTAGAAGGTTGGAGAAAGGACCTTGACTTCCAGTGAACAACTCCAGATCCTTCCAGATCCAGATGTGCAAAAGCCTGCCTTGTTTTTTGAGAACGTTTTTAGCCCAGAAGCCTTTCACTGTAAACGGGCCCTTCCTCCTGCGCTCTGCCCTCTAGACCCGGGCACTCTTTAATACCGTGTGGGCTGTTTTAGGGCTGGAGCAGGGAAGAGGGGAAGGAGGAACAAGCGCGGTGGGTGGGGTTGAGCATTGCCAGGGTTGAGCTTCTGCGAAATGTCATCTGGCGTCCAACTGCCTGGCCCTTTGGACAATGCAGATCTCTGGCCCTTGCTGGTGCCAGCGGCCAAGTATTCCGAGAAGTCCTGCTGGTGGGTGCCTTCAGAGAAGAATGGGTGCCTGTTCTGAAGGAAAGAGTCCGGTTCTTCCCTTGGAATTAAACAAGAGCTCTTGAAAAGCCTGAAGGCAGCGCAGTTAGGAAAGCCTCAATTGTTGGCTGCAGTCTGGAAGGAGAACACTTTGCCCAGCTTGATGCTGGCTTGATGCTCTTAGCTGTCCTAAGCTCCTCTTCCCCATCTTCGCACTCTCCTCTCCTCCCTTGAGATGAGCGTCTAGGCGTTAACTGTCTGATTCTGAGGCCCCTCTTCCAAGTCAGAGACTCAGCTTAGAGAGGGATGTGAAGCCCCATGAAGCCATAGATAAGACGTTGACCCCGCCCTTTGTGGGCCCAGGATCCCTGCAGATGCCCTTGGGTGACAAGGACAGGGGTCTTTCCCAGGAAGCAGCAGCCCCACCCCCGCTCTCCAGGCGGTCCATAGAACAGGAGCGGAAGGGAGACCATACAGAATCCCTGGGCAGAAGAAGACGGGGAAATTGAAAAGAAAATGGTTTTGGGAAGGAGGCAACAGGACAATCTCTCTCTACTGTGGCTGGGAAAATTGTCTCCATTGTGAGTTGATGTCAACTTCTAGGACGGCATTATGTCTGATGCCACCCGGGTGTTTGGAGACTGAATTGTCCCACTGTCGTCCGTCCCCACCCCATTCCTCCCCCCGCCTCCCCCACTAGGGAGTCTCTCTTCAGCCCTTATTGTATTCTCCAAATGGTTGGGCAGTGTGCTCTAGTGCTGCTGCATTGCTTTCTGCTGGCCCCTGGTGAATGGTTCAGGCGTCCGGCCTTTGAATCTCTGCTTCTTGGGGCTTCATTAAGCGCTTTAATTGTGGTCTCAGCTGCTTCGCTGCTTTCATCCGTGCAGTGAAACAGGGAGACGAAACACTTAACTAAATAAGCGTCTAGCTTTTCTTTACTACCGTATTGGCGTAAAAGATTCTCCCCCCCCCCCCTTTTAATTGAAGCAGCTGGCAACCTTAGGGAACAAACACACAAAGGCAAGCTAATTATACCTGCCCCAAAAAGCTGCAAGCGGTGTAGCTTTCCTTTTTAAAAGTAGAGACCAAAATATTCCAGCGTGTGCAAACGAGGGCGAAAGCGACAGCTGACCCGAAAATATGAATAATAAGAACTTGGGAAGAGCTCTTGGGAAGGCCAGGGTGACCTTGGTTTATTTTCAAGGCCTCCCTCTTCAGTAAGGCAAGAGCGGTGAGTTCACTTTTAATAAATGGGACCCTGCCTCCACGAAGGGGGGGAGCAAGAGCTGACGTGGAAGGCAGAAATGGGCCCTTTTGGTTCACCCCAGAGATCTTGGCACCCCTGGTCCTCTGCCTGGACCCAGAGGGGAGCAGCCATCCGGGTCACTGGCCAAGATGCCCCAAAGCCGGTTCTGTTGCAGGAAACTCCTTGATGACAAGGGAAAGTTTCACCAACTCCTTCGTGGTTTGCCTGGAAGGGAGGGTGGAGCCAGCTCTGGAAGGTGAGGCGAATTCTTTTCTCCGCCTCCCTAATTTTGTTCAAAGGAAAATGAAAGGAAAGGAAGGGGAGAGCTCTGGAGCAGAATAAGCCCATTCAGAGGCAGGACTCTGCCTTGATGGCTAATTAGGAGCCGTCTCTCTTCCCAGTTGCTTTGTGCTCCCTGAAAGTTAAAAGAAAATCCTGCAGAAGAATGTCAAAAAGAAACCAGGTCTCCTGTGTTTTAGTAAAGCTGGACCTTTGGGGAGGATCTTTACGCAGCCACCCGCCTCCCACAAATATTCAAACAGGGTGAGAGAGTAACTCTTCCTCTACTGGCTCCTGATGCAAGTTTGCGTGATTAATTTTACCATTAATGCAAACCGGGAGCCCTTCCGGTTGGAGACTATTTCCCAAGGCCAAATTGTCAGCCTGCAGGAGGGAAAAAAATCAGATGGTGGGATCAAAGGAGGAGGAGGAGGAGGCACCCTCACACCTCCTTCACACCTGGAGGGGCTGTGAGTGCCCTCCAAGAAACCGGTTCCTGCCCTCGCCAAGCAGGTTTGGGCCTCTGGAAGAGAATGCGATGAGTCAGCCAAGTAACTGCCGAGTGTCAGGTTGATGTGTGGGCTTCCAAGTCAGCCGGGGAGCTCTGGAGCTTTGCTTAACCCAGTGCAAGCAGCATCCTACAGGAAGAGCCACGAGGCTTCTGCAATCCGTGGAAAAGCTGCAACCAGCATAAGACCTCAGAGGATCTGCTGGCCAAAGGCTTCAGCGTCTCCCTGGAGAAAGGCAATCGCCTTTGTGAATGGGCAGCTGCTTCTGGCTAGCTTCAAAGTAGAGCCCTTCCTTGGCCTGCAGGAATGCCCCCAAGACCTCCAAGGGGGCTTGCATGAAACTGCTCCAGATCCTGACGCTCGCTCCTAACTCAGGCCGGCAGGTTCTGCTTTTTCACTGCTCACAGGTGAAAACGGGGAGAGGCTTCCACACCCAGGAAGGGGGACTGTCCTGCCAAGTCTGGACAAACGCTTTGCTTCCCATGCTCGCTACTGGCCTAAAACCCGGAAGTGGATTCGTCCTTTGGATTAGCGTGAGAGGTGGGGTGGGCGGGTACACCAGCACCTTCGTAGGCGCCTCCCTTTGTCCTCTGTTTGCTTTTGAAACTGGCCCAGCCTCTGGCTTCCCCTGCGTATCCGTATCCGTTTGCCTCTGTGCAAATAAAGATGCTGGAGGGTAGCAGGCAGGAGAAAGGCAAGGCAGGGCAGTGGAAGACAACAGGAGGAGGGCTCCAGAGGGTGAGGGGATCACCCTGGAACAGTCCCACCTGCCTCCTGATCAACGAGTCTTTTGGGGCCATGGGAGGCCCGCCTAGGAACACAACTCTGTGAGAAGAATAACACAACAGAAGACTTGGAAGGGATCCTGGAGGTCTTCTAGTCCAACCCCCTGCTCAAGGAGGAGACCCTATACCGTTTTATACAGCCTCTTCTTAAAAACCTCCAGGGTTGAAGCATCCACAACTTCCGGAGGGAAATGGTTCCACTGATTAATTGTTCTCATGGTCCGGAAATTTCTCCTTTGTTCCGGGTTTCTTCTCTCCTGCGTTACTTTCCACCGGTTGTTTCTCTGCTTGCCTTCTGGTGCTTTGGAGAATTGACTCCCTCAAATATTGGAAACTGCTATCGTGTCACCCCGATGCTTCTTTTTATTAGACCTACCCTATTCCTGTACAAGACTCACACTGTGCTCTCAAAAGTCCCCAATGAGTTTTCCACCCTTGTTGAAAAATAATTCTGCAACTGGTCATCATCCAGATCAATTGGATTGCACCACATCTGCTGCCCAGCCAATCAAAAATGCCAGGACATTTTTAGGGGTGGGAGTTTAAGGAGATGACCTGAAGCAACACCTGAAGGCGGGAGAAGCCGACTTAGGTCAAGTTTCCCAGGGAATGGAGGGTTGTGTGGCCCTTCCCATCACGAGCTCCTCCTGCCAGGTGGAACATAAACCCTTTGCACCCCCTTGCTCTCTCCCACCCCGGGCTGCATCAGCCCCACCCAAATCTTTCGTTCTTTCTTTTCTCAGATTAATCCTGTCCCGGCCCAGACATGCCTCTGTTGATTTTCAGTAGTATTTCTGCATTGTTCCTAGGTATGCCCCGGAATAAACAAAGAACCCAGAACAGGCAAAAAAGGAAAAGAAAGAAATTGAGAAAAGTTAAGCAACAGCAGGTTGCCTTCAAATCCTGCACCCCATGAGAGATAACAAAAGAGAGCAGAGGCTGTACGTGCTTATGTAGAGATCCAGTGTTAGAAATAGTAACCAAATTTAAATACACTTCATTCCACATAGTTGTTGTCTGTGACAATCTTCAGCCAATGCCAATTTTAAAATTCTGGTTTATTCTGTCCTCCCTTTAGAGAAGGCTTCCCTCTGGGCCAGCCCCCCATGGGCTAAGTCAGGCAGGGGCAACCCAGCTCTAAACTGCGTCCATGGGTTAGTTACTTGCAGAAAATTCCCAGCATTGCTAGGAAAATGCAGGATAAGATTTCAAAACATCAGATAGTTGCACATTTCTTTGCTACAGGGAGAAATGAAAAGCTGGTGCTCTGTATTATTTTTAGATTTGTATCTTGCTGCAAGCAGAACAAACAGTAATTTTGCGGTAAACTGTTTTATCCTTTGATCTCTCTTATCTACTATTTTGCTCTGCAATGTTGATGTCTAGGCAAGTTAGGGAAGAATCTCCATCTTCTTTGGGATGCTTCAGCAGGACGTTGGGGGGAAATGGTGGGAGGGTTGTTTTGGTACGTTGACCTGGAAGGGTGAAGTACAGCTGGCAGGGATGTCTGCAGGTGGCCTGGCCTTCCCGCTCCTGGGAAAGAGCCCCACGCCCGAGAGGCTGTCCCCAAACAAGCCATTCTGATCTGCTCTCCTCCACACTGATAGGCCACCTGCCTTTCCGAGGCGATCAGACGTGTCCCAACAACACTCCCTCCCTTCCCTCCCAATCTGGCGCTGGCAAAGGAGAGAAGGAAGTGGCTCTTCGCCAGTTATGCCCAACCGCTGAAGGACCGTGGTGGCTCTGCAGACCAGATCAGCCTCCCAGATCTGAGCAGGAGGAAGCTGGACACCTTCAAGGCAGCACTGCTCTCGTCCTTCCTTTGCTGCCACTGATGGTTGTCTGGATTTTCCCCAGCAGAAATGGTTGGTGGGTGGGTGGGTGGGTGGTTTGGGAGCGTGCAGGAAGAGAACCAAAATCTCTA
Organism: Bungarus multicinctus; assembly: GCA_023653725.1. NCBI lineage: Eukaryota > Metazoa > Chordata > Lepidosauria > Squamata > Elapidae > Bungarus > Bungarus multicinctus. The sequence goes on from CM042842.1 coordinate 618,669, forward strand.
CCTGGCTTCCCCCAAGCCAGCATCCTCCAGGTGTGCTGAGCTGCATTCCCTCCTGCGCCCAGCAAAGACAGCAGCACCAGGCTAGAGGGGAAGATTCCTGGTTGTGGCTGGTTTCCCCTCCAGGCCAGCCAGGTCTTTGGGGAAGCCTCTCAGGCCAGGTGAGAAGCTGGAGCGCTCAACAATGCAGGAAACCAGGGGAATCGAGACAGGGTTTGGCCAGACAGACAGACAGACATCCCCATAAGCCTTGATTTATTGTGTACGGGTTCACACCTTGAACCCCACCTGCCACCAGGGCCTGGACAGGCAAGCACACCTGGCTGGGAAAGCTGAAGACAGGAGTGCGAAGACGGTGCTTGGCTCAGCATCCTCTTCCTTCTACTGAGATCAAGTGGAGACTCTCTTGAAGGATGCGGCATTTTGCCAACTGCTGTACCAGATTTACTTTCAATCTTATTTGGTTTCTACCTGTTTTATTTTTTTGAAGAGGGAGGGAGAAAACCCTGCAGGTTCTCCCTGGCCTGGAGGGGAAGTTGCCCAAAGATCTGCTCATGATCTTTATTTTATGGGGGTGGGGGTGGGGCTGCAGGGAAGAAAAGGGCCCCCGACCTGCCAGCTGCAACGTCGGAAAAGGCAGCGTTGCCACCAGAAGCAGGCACAGTTCTTACAGGAGCATCCGAGGTGCCTGGCTGGGGCTCTGCTTTGGCTTCTCTGTTCCGATCATCATATTTCCAGAGGCGGCTGAGCTGCTTGTTGGAGCTTTGGCTGGACCTTTGCAGGTCTGGTCGCTTTTGTGGCCAAGAACATAAGAAGAGAGACCTTAGGGATGAAGGGCGACAGGTGTCCTTTGGCCAAGGGCTTTAATACTTTCAGGGACAGGGTCGCCCAGGTGCCCCCTTCATGCCCCTCTTCTCTTACCAGTCTTCCTGTCCCCGAGCCACCCCCTTCTGCCCTCAAGGCCCTTTGCCCAGCAGCCTTCTTGCCCACGAGTCTGCGGGTCTCGTCCTCTTCTGATCCGAGAGCAACGCAGGCGCCTGGTGGTCCTGGCCAGTGTGGGCCCATTCATCAAGAGGTAGTGACCTGGAGGTGAAATGGCCGATATTGGGGCCACGTTCTTAGGGGGGATTCTTTCCCTCGTTTGTGCACGGAAGAAGAGTCTTCCTAGCCGAATGGTTCCAGTGGGCCATTCAGTTCTCTTGGCAGCAGCATTGGGGGGAGAGATCCGGGAACTGGCCCGCCGTCCCCTTGGCTTCAGGGTCTCTCACCTGCTCTCAAGAAGCAGGGAGCCCTTCTTCTCACCTGCTCTCTTCGGCTGTCTATCGACCCAGGGCTGTCTTAGACCAGGCTGGGTTCCCTGCTCCTACAAACACACACACGCATGCACGCATGCACGCACGAACACAGCACGCCAAGCCGTGTGATTTTTTTAAAAATCTGGATCTGCTTGCGGAGCCGGCTGGGACCTTCCTCCAGGCTCTGCTGGGAGCCTGTCAGGTAGGAGCCCTTCGGCCTCTCGGATGGAGCCTTCTGAAAAGGCCCTGATGGCTTCTGGCTGCTCTGTGGGTGTGTTTTCCCTGCCAGGGAGGTGGAGAAAGGCCGGTGGTGGAAATTCCTACCTCAGTTGCCAAAATAACATCCTTTGGTGCCCTGCAGCGAGCCTGGTGGGAGGGGCCCTTGTTTGCTAGGCCAAAATGTCTGGCTGGGGCCTCCGGTGGTGTGGGGGTCCCCTTGTCCCTGCAGTAAAGGGAGGAGACCCCTCTGTAAGGGGTGCCCAGTGAGTCTGGCCAGTCGAAGAGGCTCAAGACCCCCCCCATTTCTTACTGGTTCCATTGGCACCTCTATCCATCTGTGTCGAAATGCCCCTGCAGGTGGTTGGTCTCTGTTGCCCGCAGTCAGCCAAAGGAAATGGCTGGGGTGGGGAAGCCCCCATCCCTCTGGAGTGCTTGTCCTGGGAGCCCTGGAAGTCTCTCTGAGGTTTTGGCTTTTGCTTTAAGAACCTCATGAATCCAATGGATTCCAATCCTGGACCAAGATCCTGGGCTGGGTCAGGAAATGCCCATCCTCCTCTGGCTAAGCTCCTTTCCAAGAAGAGGCCAAGAGGCAGCCGAGGTCTCCTCTGTTGACTGACCGGCCCAGACCCGGGGTTGGACTGCCCCGAAGGGGGTGTCTGTGAAGTACCGGCGTCTCTACCAGCCAAAGGTCGGAAAGGGGCCAGCCGGGCAAAGCCGCGCTCGGCTCCTTCGAAGGGCCCTGAAACAGCCACAGGGCTCCCCAGAAGGCCCGGGGGGGGGGGCTGCCCAGCGCCGCCTGAGCATCGGCCTGACTGTCCCCCCGCCCTTTGCCTTCGCGGGAGGGGCGGCCGGGGGTGCGGCGCCCCCCGAGCAAAGGCGGCCCTTCCGGCCGGCGCCCAGAGACCCCCCGGGAAGCGTGCAGCGTCTTCCTCCGCCGCCCCTGCGCGCCGGCCCGGCCTGCTGGCGGCTCCCCCAGCCCGCTGCCTTTTCCCCTCCTCCTTCCCCACCCAGCCGGGCTCCTGACACGGCCGGCCCAGGAGGCGGCAGACCGAGCAGCGACTCCGCGCGCGCAGCAGCCCCGCCGCTCCCTGCCCGGGCCAGCAGCACCCAGCGGCCGTGAGTGGGGCGCCGGCGGGCGGGCGGAGGGGCTGGAAGGACGGCTCCCGCGGAGAAGCCGGGCTGCAGAGGGGCGACCGGAGCTCCGGCCGGCGCGGGAACCGCTCCCTCCCGCCGCGCTTTTCGCATTTTTTTTTTTGCGACCAGGAGGGAAGTCGCTCCGGCCGCGCGCCGGACTCCGAAGCCGCCGCTGCGGGCTTGGAGCGGCCGAAGCGCCGGCAAGTGGGGTCGGGAGGCGAGCGATGCCGTCGCGCCGGGCGGCTGGGCTGGGACGCCGCGATCCCGGGCGCCGGAATGCGGTTGGACCCGGGAGCGCCACGCGGGAGAGGGCGAGGGGGGCGCTGGCTGGGGGCGCTCTTGGCCGCCCCGCCCTCGATGGAGCCCCCTCTGCGGGGGCGGGCGCCAGCCGGGAAGGACGGCCCGCGGATCTCCGGTCGCCGATACCCCGGAGCGGCCTCGCTGGGCGACCTCTCTGCGTTGCGCAGCCGAAGGTGGCCGGAGCGGGACGGTCCCTCCCGGGGCTCTTTGGCCTCCTGGGGAGAGTCCCTTCCAGCCGCCCACGAAACGTCGTCCGGGGGTCTCTCGTGCCTCCCACGCATGACGCATCCCAGGCCTGGCCCCGGGACGCCTCCCTTGCTTCCAAGGAATTTGGGGAGGGAGTGATTGCCGAAGCTCATCGGCCCCGGGGGTGAGGGGGGGGGGCGTCGGTGAAAACCCTCTAGCTAGCCAGACCGCGCCTCGGCACTGAGGACCCTGCAGGGGGTTCAATGGGTTTTCCTGTCTGTAAAATGCATCTGGAGGCTATCCAGGCTTGGACTGCAGACGTTGGAATGGTTGTGGCCCAAGGAAGGGCCGGAGGGTTTGGCGGAGGAGGCATCCTTGCATTCCCATCCAGAAAACGGGAGTTGTAGCAGGTACCTGTAACAGGTGCCCAGGTAAGGGGGACCCAGAGAGGTGTATTTTGCCTTTTCCCTTCTAATCCTGGCGGCTTTTTGGGCATCAGTCTAGTTGATCAGAGATTCAGAGAAAGGTCACACCGAATCGGTTTGGGAAACCTTTTCCATGGCGGGGAAGGTTCGGCTTAGCAGCTGAATCCTATTGCTTTGCATACCGTGATGAACAATGCAGTGTGTTTTGGGAATCCTGCTCCGTGTTTGCTCTATTCAGCAAACTTAATTATGCAAAGTGTGCATAATATCGGAGAAGGAAAAGTGTCACTAAGAACAATGAGATGAATAGCCAGGATTTCCATACATGTGTGCATGTGTGAATGGTGAAGCCACTGTCGCCTGCACCTCTTTGGGAGCAAAGCTTTGTTGTCAGAAGAGGTCCAGGGATTCAGCCTTGTCCCACCTCCGATGTAACCAGCTGCATCCAGGAGCCTCTTCCTTTGCCTGAGCCCCACCTTGCTCTGCATCTGGCTTCCCATCCTTACCTGGGGTTGGGGGTGGGTGGGGGAGGGGAGGGAGCCGGCCTCCAGGTCCTCCCACATGATTGGGCTTTTCTGAAGACCCTCCCCACCTCATCTTTAAAGGGAACCCCAGAGGGGAATGACACAAGGACTCCGAAGCTGAGAAGTAGTGGGCGGATGCCCGGGTCAATCCTGACCTCGGTCAGGGGGTGAATCCAAGGGGCAAGGTGGGCGTGGCTGAGGGCCACCGGAGATGGCTTGGTTGCCCTCACGCTAGGAACCCCTTGGACTGAGGCAGGCAGCTAGATGGCCGCCAGTCAAATGGTGAGATTCAAAATTTTTTTACTACCAGTTCTGTGGGTGTGGCTTGGTGGGCGTGGTTTGGAGGATGTGGCAGGGGAAGGATACTGTAAAATCTCCATTCCCTCCCCACTCCTGGGGGAAGGTTACCACCGGTTCTCCGAATTACTTTGAATTTCTGCCACCGGTTCTCCCAACCCGGTCAGAAGCTGCTGATCATAAAAGGGGGCGCTGGGACAGTGAGGGGGAAGGAAGAGAGACACCATTGCTTTTCCTGAACTTTTGCGGGCCTCTCAGTCCCTCCTTCCCCAGGGACCAGCCAGGTATGCAGTTGGGAAGCTGGGCATTTAGGGCCCCCAGAAAGGTGGCTCCTGCTCTGGATTAACGAAAAGGGACCCAGAATCCCAGTGAAGGGTCAGTGGCCGGAGCCCCTGGCCCCCGCCCTGCTTCCACAAAGCAGTGGGAATCCCTGCTGCTTGAGTACGTTGACAAGAGAGCTCTCAAAATTACTTGGTCGTATTTTTTGCCTCTGTTTGCATTCCTGCCTGTTTTCTGTGCATTGCATTGATTGGTAGATCATCGCTTGTAAGCTTTCCAAGAGCATCTGGCCGGCTTCTTTTCTTTCAGAACGATTTTGCTTCTTTAGATAAAACCGCCCAGAGTCAGTGGATCAGGCCAGGGCATAGATCTCAGGCGATCGATCCATCCAGTCAGGCTGAACTAAGCTGACATGGATGTGGGCGTGGCACGTTGGGCAAGCAGGCCCTTGTAGTCTGTCAATGGTGGCTTAAGGAGATACAGATTTGTTTAAAGCGTTGTAGGGTTTTATTACACTGAGTCACGTCCCTCTTTCCAGGGCACAGCGCAGATAAAACAACAAGCAGCAGGTTAATGTCAGATGAAGCAGGTGGGCAACCAGAAGACGTAACAGAACCAGAGAACCCTGTTTCATCCCAGGTTGGCTTGCTGCCCTCGTTGCTGGCAGGGCTTCTTGTGACTTCAGGGATCCTGACTTCATGTTCTCCTCTGGCCACTCCCTGGTTGGGCAAACAGACGTTTGTCAGGCACGGCTCCCGACGGAGGGGAAGGCATTCTGGGACTGGCCATGGGCTGGATTGCACTCCAGGCAGCCCACCCACCAATATGGTTTAGGAAGGCTTGGCTAGAAGAGCCCTCCCTTCACCAGATGCCCTTTGGGTGTGGCCACACAGACCGGGCATTGTGAGGAGTTCTGGCTCTCTCCCCCCCCCCTGCCACTTCCTCCCTTCTGCTCTGGAAGTTCTCCGTTGCAGGTACTGCCCTTTTACCCCAGAGTTGGCGTTTGGCCAAGGGCAGCACATTGCCTCCTCGAGGCTGGACCTTCCGAGTCTCAACCTCTTCCTGTTCTTAGCCGAGTGGCGTTTTCAATCCTCCTCTGCCCTTCTTCAGAGAGGGAGGCCAATCTGTGCCTTCCCTGCAGGGCTCCTCATCGGCACCACGAGGGACCAAACGGACACCGAGAAGGGGCCAACTTCCTTTCCCATAGAAAAAGGAAACCACCTCTTTCCTTGGGCAGGGACCCAGATCACCCCAAGTCCTCAGCACATAACCCATGTTCCTGGGAGACCAACCCAGGACCCGCATGAAAGGCAGCTGTGGCCGTCTGAGCCTCAGCTCCTCTTAAAGCAGCCCCTCCCAAATCCTCAGGCGTGGCCCCAGAGCTGCTACACCACGTTGTAGATCTTTTCATATGACAGCAGGGAGGGAGGGAGGGAGCAGGTGAGTAATTCTGCTAAATGCACCCAAGGAGCCTTCGTGTCCATCAAAGGCACATCCTGATTGTTTGTCCTGCCCGGGTTGTAATTTTGGAAGTGGAGCCGAGCCGCTGAAAGGCCCCCGAGCAAAGCTGCAGGCCTTGTCCTGGATGGAGGCTGGGCGGTTCTTCAGGGCCACAGACGAGGGCAGGCTCCACCCTGGAAGACCATTCAACAGCTCCAAGGTTTCAAGATTAAGCAAGGTCAGCAAATAAGGGAGCAGAGCACAGAAGGAGCCTGCAGATACGACCGGCAGAGGCAGATCTTTAAAATCTCCTTGAAGGCCAGCAGAGAGGAGTCCATGGGCATGTTAACCAAGACCAAAGCTTTGTCTTCTTCTATTAACTGCCCCTCCCTCTACGGCTCAGGAAGATGCCCTCGTAGGCCCCCAGGCGCTCCCAATGCCTCCTTTGCCTCACCCCCAGCCCTTCCCTTGCTGGAGGAAGGTGCAGGTAGAGCTGCCAGTTGTATAGATTCAGGTATTCTCCACCCATTAAATCCCCCCCCACAAAACCCCTCAAGATATTGGCTCCCTTGCGACCATCCCACGGAGTCCACGATGGTTAAGTGGGTATTTATAAAAAGAGTCACGGTGGCGCAGTGGTGAGAAGGCAGCATTGCAGGCTGACTCTGCATTCCCACTGCCTGCAGTTCGATCCTGAGTGTCTCAAGGTTGACTCACCCTTCTGTCGTTCTGAGGTTGGTAAAATGAGGACTCATCATTGTGGGCAAAAGAGGCTGGCTCTGTAAGCCGCTTAGAGGGGGCTGTAAAGCACCATGAAGCGGTATATAAATCTATTGCTAAGTGCTGTTTGCAGAGGGAAGAGAGGGCTTCCTTTGTGCATTGCAAATGCTCAGATGCAGAGAGAGAGGGAAGGAGGGAGGGAGGGAGAGAGAGATTAGGATGGGATCAGCCACCATGGGAAAAAACAGGATGTCTGGTTTTCTGGTGTTTCTGGGGTTGTGACCCCATGGTCTTACTGCATCTGTGAGGAAAGTGAGGAAAATGTTCAGCTTCATTGAATTTAGAGTCGCCCACTAGTCCCTAGGATGCTTTCATGGCTTCCTGGGTTGAGGAGACGGTGAGGAAAAGGGCTTTTCCGCTGCAGCCACCACCCTTCCAGGTCCAGGTTTAGCTTTTTGAACTGGCAGAGCAAGCTCTTCCACTCTGAGGTAAGAGCTTTTGTTTCTTTGAAGGAGAAGATCAGGCTCAACTGCATCGCCAGAGTTCTTCTAAATCCGTGTTTCTCAGGCTTGGCAACTTCCCGGTGCGTCTTTCGGAAGGCAGCCTTGCTCCGTGCAAACCGTGGCGTTGTTCTGTGGAAGTAAGGGAAGCGGAAACAGGCACCGGCTTGGCTAAAGTAGCAGAAGTTTCCGAGAGGACTTGCCTGGCATAATTCTGCTCTCTTTTCTCTTTGTGTCCAAACAGCGTCGCTTCATTCTCATCCTCACCTCAGAACAGCCCCCGCCCCCGCTCCACCATGCTGATCCTCCTGGCCTTCATCATCCTCTTCCACATCACTTCAGCTGCGCTTCTGTTCATCGCCACCATCGATAACGTGAGTTGCCAGGGAAGCTTCCCGCCTGGGGTCTGGTTCCAGAAAGGGGATTTCCTCTGAACAAGGAGAACAACTCTTCTAATCTGGAAGGACACGGACGATGCCTTTAGTCCAAGGCAGCGTAGCTTAGCCTCGGCCCCTTGAAAGCGTGCGGACTTCCACTCCCAGAAGCCCTCCAACTGGGAGCTGAAGTCCACACATCTTTGAGCAGCCAAGGTTGAGAGAGGTGGCTCCAGGGGCTGCTGAGAAGCTCCCCCGACCGAAACAAGGAAAAACACCTGCACACCCATGCGCCACGACTCCCACCTGGGGGTGACACCAATTCAGCTGAGCAAAGCAGCCGGAAGTCTTTCTTCATACGTGTTGCAAACGGGCGACTGGCACCACTTTATGTCAGTATGTGGGTCGAATCGAACAGAGGAGGGACCGAAGGCCGCCCTGATCTTTGAAGTGTCAGTTATCCCAAGAGTCAGTTCACTCTCTGTCTGTCTCCATCTCCGGTCGTCAATCCACGGGCTGTTATGGTTGTGTTTTTGCCTGTAAACACAACGTGCCTGAGCTGAGTTCAGCCTGAATGGAGCTCAAATGCTGACCTCATCAGCTGAAACAAAACACCACCTTGGTTTGTGTACGTGTGTACACACACACACATACACACACAGTTGCTTCCTGACTCTTTCCTTAGACATATTTACAAAGTTCTCTCTCCGCGTATCCACGGACGAGGTCAGTAGACAATAACTGCCAGCCACAAAGGCTCCTTGAAAATCCATTGCCTGCGTGTCCCATCAGTTGGGTTTTTATTTTTTATAAAAAAGGCCAGTTCCTGGTCTCCTGAGTAGAGGTGCCTGCACTGTCCGTGTCCTTTTCACCTTCCTTTTCAGGCCTGGTGGGTGGGCGATGGCTTCTTCACGGACATCTGGCACCAGTGCTTCAACGAGACGAACTGTACGGCCCTGGATAATTCCCTTCCAGGTGAGTCTCCAGGAGGACTTCCCCACCTGCTGGGTGTGGGAAGAGACGGACACTCCAATGGCACCTGAGGAGGGTCTCCTCCCCCTCTCCCTCCCCAGCCCCAAAGTCTTCTCACTGGCCCGTGGTTGCAAAATGCCAGGGTATCACGGCATTCAGCATTTTCCCAACCGCTCAGAAATACGTCGGGTTCCTGGGGCCGTGGAAGCTCAGCGGTTAAAGATGCCAAGCCTGTCAGTTGACAGTCCGGCTTCAGGTCCTGAGTGTTGCTAACAGGGTGAGCTCCAGTTGTCTGGTCGCAGCATGCGAATGCAAATAGATAAATAGGTACCACTTTGATGGGAAGGTAGCAGCGTTCTGTGTGCCTTGCTGGCCACATGACCACAGAAGCAACTTCGGATAGTACAGGCTCCCTCGGCCAACAATGGGGATGAGCTCTGTCCCTTCGGGTCAGACACGACCGGACAGGAAAACCTCTATATTATGTTACTGGCTTCCATCCTTGATGCTGCCTCAGAGAAGTAAGCTGTTTGGGGGTGGGGGATCCAGGCTGTAGCCCTGTCTGCTCCCCCAGGGCTGTCTGGGGCGCCGGCCCCAACCGGAAGCCCCTTCCTCTGGGATTTCCCCCTCCTTGAGGAGTGGGGGCCACCGCCGGGGCGTTTTGCCAAGGCACTTGGGCAGAGAAGAGGAGGAAGGGAGCGGCCCACAGCTGCCCGATTCAGAAAGTTCCTTGCAGTGGAAGCCGGCCGATTTTCCTGTGGAGGAAATCGAGGATGGGGAGTTGGCGAGGGAGCCGGGTTTCTTTTGTTGTCCTTCGGCATGGAATTGGCACGAGGACGTCTCGGGCAGGATGCGGGTGGGCCTGCAGGCGGAAAGGCCGGTGGAAAATGAGCTTGGGCAGGGGAGGCCCCCGAGGTGCTGCTGCTGCTCCTGCTGCTGCTGCTCTCCGGAACGAGGAGGGGGCTCGCCAAGGCCTTTGAAGCTTCTCCAGCACTGGGCCTTAAGCCACCAATCCTGGCTTACAAGCCACGGCATCTTGGGCTGCGCAATCCGGCAGGGCTATCAACTTTAAGACCTGGGAACTTCAGGTCCCAGGATTCCCCAGATCTGAAAAGTTGCGAAGGTTGGAGGCGCCTGCTCTAGGCCTTCAGGATGGCTGGGGAATTCTGGGAGTTGAAGTCCCCAGGGCTTAAAGCTGCCAAGGTGCTCGCCCCATGGGTGACCTGCCTCAACGCGCCTTTTAATTGTCCCCCCTCCAGAATACGCGTCTATCCAGACCGTCCAAGCCACGATGGTCCTGTCCACGATTCTTTGCTGTGTGGCCTTTTGCGTCTTCGTGCTGCAGCTCTTCCGCCTGAAGCAAGGAGAGCGGTTTGTGCTGACCTCCATCATCCAGCTCTTGTCCTGTGAGTATCCCGGCTCCGAAGCCGCCTTTCCCAGAACCAGGCCGACATTTTTAAGGGGATTGCTAAGCCCGGTTGGGGGGGAGCCTCCCTTCCCCCTCCATCGTGGTTTGCTGGGGGAGGCAGTGCCAGAGTCGGGACTGTCTGCAAAGCCTCCTCACTTGGGCCAAAGTCGCCTTCAAGTCTGGAATGGGGTGGTCCTCGACTTACGGCCGTTTGTTCAGTGACTGTTCAACCACACAAAGCGACTTATGACCAGTCCTCACAATTGCGACCATCTCCAGGGTCACGTGAGCCAAACTGGGGCGCCTGGCAACTGGCGCTGCCCCATCCCCAGGCGGCTTCTAACTAGCAGAGTCCACGGGGGAAGCCGATTTGCTTAGTGACCACTGAACAATTGTGGCCAAAAAGGTCTTAAAATCGGGCACCGCTCACTAAGCAAGCGCCTCGCTTAGCAGCAGAAACTCCAGTCGCACTCCTGGTCGTAATTCGAGGGCGGCTCCTGCTGTCGGCCTGGAGTTTGGGCCTTGACACTAAGCCTCTGCCTCTTGCCCCCAGGCCTCTGCGTGATGATCGGGGCCTCCGTCTACACCGACCGGCGTGTGGAGCTGCACCGGGCCCCTCTCTACAGCCACTTTGAGGTGGAGGGCGGCCGCTTCGGCTACTCCTACGTGCTGGCCTGGGTGGCCTTCGCCTTCACGCTGCTCAGCGGCCTCATGTACCTCATCCTGAGGAAGCGCAAATAAAGCCCCCCCGCCCCAGCTCTCCTTGAAGCGCTGGCATCCCAGGCCCCCCTTCGTGTAAATAGAAGCGTTTGCCATACAGTCGTGCTTGCCCCCCCACCCCCGTCCTTGGCGTGGCATCACAAGGCCGCCGGGAGGGCCGAAGAGGAGGGGGGGCACAGAGGGGGGATCTGGTTGCGACTGGCAGTGTGCAACCGATGCCAGCCACCTTAGCCCAGGCTCCCTTTTGTGCTACAGGAAGGGGGGCTTCTTACAGCCCACATTGTTCCCCCATCCCCCCAATTCGGTAAAGCCCCGAGAGCTGGCACCGTGCAAGCTGGCGCAACAGAGGGCCTCGATACGCTTCATGCAACTGCGGCTCCCAGTGGGGCGGCACCCGGGGCCCCTCACCCAAGACGAAGCGCCTCTCCTGGGCGATGCTGGTGCGCGTCCTGAGCTACCTCACTGGGTGCCGCCAGGTCTCGATCCGCAGTCGGAGAGTCCTCCACCTTTGGCGCAGCTCTGCCTGCCTCCTCCGCCCCACCCTGGCATGAGTCCCCTCCCGCTTTGTCCTCCCCCCTTCTCCTTCTGAGGATCTTCAGGCATTCCTGGCGCAGGACGTGGGCCTTTGCCTCCAAAGCTGGGTCGGTGCTGGGGAGGAGAGCAATGTCCAGGCCCAGCAGAGGCCAGGGAGACCCTGGGGCATCTTTGGCCAGAGGCAGCCCAGCCCAGCCCTCCTCCTCCTCTGTGGCTGCCGGCCGACCGATTCATCGCTAGCAAAGGAGGCTCCAGGGCTAACTGGCTGCTCTTATGGATGTGAACAAGAGGCTCCACCTGCAGGACTGACAAGTCTTACCTGCTTTCTGAACAGCCCCTGCGTCAAACCTGCAGGCGGCCCTCCAGGTTAGGGTCTCATTAAGCCGAGATTTGGCATGAATGGCTTTATAGCCTCCTCCTCCTCCGCTGTGTGGGAAGACCTCGCCCCCTTTGCCTTTCGTGCTTTTAGTGTTGCCTTTCAATCCTGCCTCTTCCTCCCTCCGGGATAACCCCTTGCCCACCCTCCACCGGCCTTTTCCCTGACCCCCCGCTGGCTCCTTTCTAGCTCTGCACAGGCTTCAAAAGTTAAGTTTTTGCCACCGGTGAACCTTCATTCAGAACAATTTACTCCTCTGGTGATGTTATCGTTTGGACTTATATTTATGTTTAAAAAAAATAGCACATGTACACAAAGATATGTAACACTATTTACCTTTATACTGCTGACCCCTTCAAAAGCAGCAAACAGGAAGCCTTCCTATAACCAGGCAACCCTGCCTTCTAAGTACAAAACAGCCCCTTTTAACCAAATGCCCCTCTACCTGAAGTGGAACGAAGCTCTTTAGGCTACCCAACTTCTTCGAGGTTTTGAGCAATTGGGGTTTCTCAGAGGAAAAATTTGTAGCTCAATTCTACCAACGGTGCCTTCGTCATTTTGTATTTTATATACCTATTGAACTGAATTGTATATAGAAATAAAAGCTTACAGCCAGTATCAGGCCCCCATTTCGTTCTGTTGTAGCTGCGAGGCAGACCGTGTTGTCTTCCAGATGGTTTGAGTGCAAGCAGGAGGCAGCCTTTGCTTCCCTAGGACGCTTCTAAGGCATCCAGTCCTCCCCACAGCTGGGAAGAGGGCCTTGGAAAGTGGCCTCCTAGGTGGAAGAGGGTGTGTTGTGTGCCCGAGGTCATCCAGGCTTCCCGGAAGGAGCTCAAAAGGCAGCCCAGTGGCCCCAGCAGAAGACCCTCCATTGGAGAGGTGGAGATTGGCATTGACCCCAGTTCTCCAGGAGAAGCACAGAGTTGTTCCTGGGTGAACAGCATGTCTGCGCCTTTGGAACAGGCAGGAAAGGGTGCTTGGAATAAGGCTGCCCAGTTACGGCTCAATGCCCTCCAGGCAACAGATGCCACCGGGACCACCTCATTCCCAGGAAGCCTCCCTGGCCACGAAAAGCATCTTGAACTCCCAGATTTCCAAAGCCAGCCAGCCAGCCAGATGGGGGATTCTGGGAGTTGAAGTCTACAGCCAACGTTGGGAAACGGTGCGCCAGGCCACAGCCAGCGAGACGCCACTAGCCACTTCTTCAGTAAGGTTGAAAAAGGGGGGAGGGGGGAAGTGCTTTTGGAGAGAAGAGAGGACTTCTGGATCAGAACCCCCCACCCAAATGGCCTTTTACAAAATCAGGAAAATGCAGTTAGCGTGCAGGAAAATCCAACAAAAGGCACTTTATTTAGAAAAAATAATTTCTTGTTTTTAGCCCACTTGGCTTTGGGGCAGAAGAACATCCATCTCTTCCCTCTCTCCTCTCCCCTCTTGCTGGTGAAGGGATGGAAACAATACTGAAAGCAAAGTTCCCCCACTTGGAGGTCTTGAGTCCGATTCTCCCCGTAGGTGAAGCGGGAGAACCTTCCGTTTCTTCTCTCCGGAGGCATCAGTGTTGGGGGGCCGTCCCCGGGGGCCTTTTCTCGGACTGTCCCCCACACGGGAGGCCAAGCGAGCCCTGGCTGGGGCGTTTTCAGCACGCTGAGCCAGGGAATTATGCCCCTATGGAGTCTCTGGGAAGAAGGCTGTCAGGCCGGGGAAGGGGTCCTGCTGTTCCTCGGAAGCCCCCGCTAGAGCGCCGAGACGGCCTGGACCTCGCAGAAGGGCCCGTGGCGCCCATGGATGTCCCTGGACCGCATGGTGACGTAGCACTTGACGGAGCGTGGGAACTGGGTGAGCGAACAGGCCATGGGCAGCGGGAGGGCCTTGATGACGCTGGTCCGCTTCCAGGCAGAGGTGGTGCCTCTGCCCACGTCCTCCAGGCAGATGAAGAGGGAGAAGCTCTCGATGGGGGCACACCGGGGGTCCACGTGGCTGATGGTCCACTGCAGGGCGATGCCCTTGGGCTGGTTCACCGGAGCCACCACCAGCTCCAGCTTCTGGGGGGGCGGAGTGTCCTGGAGGCCCTTCCAGGGCGCTGGGTCCGGCTCAACGCTGGGCAAGGGAGGCAGGTGCGGGAACCTCGGGGGCGCCTGGAGGAGGCAGGAGCTGCGGTTCGTGAGCAGGCAAGTGGAGGGGCTCCGAGCCGTGCAACGCCTCTCTCTCTCTCTCTCACACACACACACAGAACAGGAGGTTTGGGCAGGGGTGGGCTGTCCCTGGAGAAGGCAAGCTTTGATGGCAGCCTGGAGGGAGGGCAGAGGGGCAAGGACTTCCCTGCTCCCCCAGACCCCTCGGCAGGGGTTCCCCTTTCGGTTCAGCTGCAAAGGTTTGGCCAAGCCCAGAGGCCTGGGGCTTGTTTCACGTCCTGCAGGTGCCAGGAAGGGAGCCCCAACTGGCATCTTGTCCCTTCTGCTTCCCACCTTCCAGAAGAGCTCGCAGCCCCTGCTTTGCCCAGAGGGGGAGCCAACCAGGGCTCCTTTGGCTGCATGCTTTGCTCGGTGGAGACTCCTGGAGGACTCCAAGCCTCCTCCGCTCTTTTAGGGCAGTTAGAACAGTTGCAGCAGGAAGCCCAGAAGGTTTGGCCCCCCCTCAGCCGCTGCTGCTCCTTCAGGAGCCGTCCTGGGCCTTTCCCGCTGCAAGGCTGCCCCCCTGTGGCCAAGCGAATAAAGCTCATCCCTTCCAATGCAGGACTTCACTCAAGCGAAGTCAAATTCAGGGAGGGAAAAAGCCACTTTTTCTTTCGTGTGCAGCCCATCCGCCTGCAGGGGACCCGGGTGGTTCTGCAAATGGGAGTTTCGTTCACATACCTGATCCGGGGACTCTCTTGCAGGCTGCGGAAGGCTCTCCGGTGGCCGGCTTTCGTGGCCCAGGTGTCTGCTTCCTCCAACCTTCTTCTTCTCTTCTTTGGCCAGATAAAAAGTGGTTAGCATTTTAAACATTGTGCTAAGTGCCATTTCATTCGTGGGTGGCAGCTGCCCCCCACGCCCCCATCAGCCGGCGGCTTCCTATAATTGCAACAGCTACCAAAAGGGCCCTAAGCTCTGATCTGCAGGGCAAACGAAGAAATCGCCCCCGTCTGTGCTTTGGGCTGCGGAAGAAACGCTGCGGGGCCAACCACCCTCCTGGAGGCAGCCAGTCGGGTGCAGAGATTCCAGCGGAAGAATCGTTCTATTCCTTCAGAGACAACGGGAGCAGGTTGCAGCATTTCATTTGCACGTTACTGTCTCGTTTACTCCGTTGCTTCGTGGAAAAGCAGGACGGAGACCAGGAAGGCCACACGGTTAACACAATGACAAGCACCACCGCTACCTTGTCCTGAAGGGATGAAGCAGCAGCCTGCTCACCTGGGTCAGGATTGCTTTCTTCGTCTGTTAAGTCAATCACCAAGGCATCCTGTGATTGAGAGGAAAGGGGAATGAAGAGGACCAAGCGGGCCGTGGTGGTTTTGGGCTGCAAACAGCCTCTTGCAGCTTGTAGCCACCGACGGGTTTCAGGAATAGGTTTGGCGTTTTAGAGATAGAAACGCCTCCAAAGCGCAGCAAAGGCGCCTGGAGTTCTGGCTCTTTGGAAACCGCAGAGCAGGAAAGAGATCCGGGGAGGCCAAAGAGGAGAAAAATGCAGCAGAGCTTCAAAGCTGACCTTGGACTTGTTCACCCGGTCGCCAGGGTCTGGGGGTCCAGCAGCTGCATTCAGGGGGTGAGCTGCAGGAATTGGACACAAGCAAGGGCAGTTTTAAAACCCCAATTTGGCTGGTTGGCTCAAGAAGGCAGAAGCTGGCACACGCCTGCCCTGGGCACGAGTGGAGTCGGGTGTGTGTGTGTCTTCTAGGCACCCCCTGGCCCAGGCTGAGCAGCCTCCTGTCTTCCTGAGCAAGGCGGAGAAGCTCCCTTGGCCCAGACCTGCAAGAGACCCCCCCCCAATTGCCAAGTTCTGCCCTTCAAGGGTGCCATCATCCCAGTTTGTGCAACCACCAGTTATTTCCCTTTTCATGGGGCAAAGAAGGAACACACACACCGGGTGGCCCCTCAAGAAAGACCCCACAGAGCCTCGCCACTTAATCTGCTCCCTCGAGTCCATTGAGATACGCATCTCAGATTCTGTATCTGCTTCTTTCTCGACATTTGCTGGGCAGCTGAAAAGTGGGAGCCCCTCTGCGTACCTGGAGCCCCAGATGCCAGCACCCCCGAGCTTGGCTTCGGCGCCTCAACGCCAGGGACCACGTCTGCACCGGAGGACCTGGTGACGAAGCAGCAGCCAGGGTCATTCCCGGCGTCTACCAAGGCATTAGCGAGCAGCCGACCTCTCTCCACCAAAGACTGCCGTGGAAATGCCAGGGACGCTTCCTCGCAGGGCAGAGGGAAGGGAGGTCCCCTGAGCAAACCGTCTCGGACGCAACCGACCGCTGCCGTCAGCCACTAACCTTTCCACAGTGGAAGACAAGATTTCGGTTGATGTTGGCTTTTGGGGGGGCTTGCCAACCGCCAAATTCGGAGGCAGGCTGGCATCATGGAATATTTTATTCTGAGCGTGTGCCCTGCGCTGCTTGGCCTGGGGAAGGAAGTGGAAAGAAGCATTTACTGTCCACTATGGGAAAAGACCTTCTGCCCCTGATCCTGGAGCCCAGCCTCAACCACCACTCTGGCTCGCCCCCGGCAAGGACCGCTGCGGAGACGCTGCTTCCGAGGTCGTCTCGCTTTCCTAAGGAGCCCTAGAGAACCGGGCCCCCAAAGCCGGAGAGGCCCCTAGCCCTGGCCTGTCTCCCGCTACGTAGCATTTTAGGGTCTATGACAAACATCGGAGTCGAAGTGAGGCCAGCATTTCAGCCTCTTTGAAGCTTAGGTTTTTCTTCTGAGCCAAAGCCATTTTCCCTCTGGTGCGAAAAGTAGCCCTTTCAGGGACAAGGGGGGGGGGGGGCGGGGAACAATGGGAGCCCAGGACTGTATCCTGAGGTCCTTGGTCAAAGCTCCGAGAAACAAACCCGGCTGGGAGAGGAGGAGAGGCAACACATTCTTTCTAATGATAACAGGAACAAGGTCTTTATTGTGCATCCAAGACTTTCACCAAATGGAGTGCCTGGATTTTGAGGCAACGGTGCCCTCCGCACTTAAAGGAAACCCCGACATGAGACCCTGAAACGGAGCAAGCCTTACCCCCTGGGATAATTGCGTCCTCTGGAACGATATCGCAGCGTTGATATATCTGTCCAGTCTGGAGATTTTCTTCTGCAAGGAAATGGAAGGAGGTTCTTGCAGCATCGCTCCAGCTGCACCAGTGCACCCCCCGCCTTGACCCCATGGCTCGGCTGCTCCCATACCCTGCACCAACGGCCCCAACCCTTCCCAGCTCTTTAACGGGGGCAGAGGGCTTCTTGTGGGGGCCCTGTCGATCTGCATGCAAGAACCACAAAGACACATCGTATAAGCTTGTGCCCGGTTCTGTGTGTGCAAGTCTCTCTCTCTCTTTCTCTCTCTCTCACACACACACACACACACAGGTACGGCTTTAAAAGGAGCACTCCCTTACTACAATCTTAATAGCGATGCCTTCGTGTTTCCGCAGGCACTGCGTGCGATCAATTTTTTCATTTAAGTGTCGGAGACCCTGGTCCAATTCCCTCATCGAGGCCTCCAGCTGATTTTGAATCAAGCACTTGACCTACAGCAAGAAAAATACACAAGCATGGACATTTTCACCTAAAAATCCACGGCAACCCCCTCCCCAACACAACCAGTGAGAAACAGGAGGCCTTTTCAACAGCAGCCAAACCAGATGGTGCTCAACCTCCGTTTTCCCCACGTGAATCTCACCCCTTTGATACACACGTGCATGATATATATGAAACGTTTATTGTGAAACGTTTCTAACTGTTGCATGTCCAGCTGCTTCCATCGAGCCCCCTCCCCAATCTCAGCATCCCTGCTGCTCAGCCCAAAGCGAGTTGCAAAGGCCACCGAGGACCTGAAGGGCAGAAGGGCCGCTGCCCCCCCCAGGACTCTGGGCTGGCCTTCCATGCTTGCTTTTAAAGCCGCCCCTCGGTGGGTTTCCAGAATGCAAAAGTGACAGAAAGGTGGGGAATCAAGTTGATGCAAGTTGTGCTTTGGAGGCAGTGGACGATGTTTCTGTCCTTCTCCAGATCTTGTAACGAAGCCGTTGCTTCCCCGTGGCAGAATTGCGGGCATGAAGCAAGCCAGAGATGCCAGGAAGGGCAGGCGGGGGCTGCTCTCGGTTGAACCTCCCTGGGATGCAGCTGGAGCGAGACCTCCCCCCCACTAATGCAATGGCCCATGCAGCATTACCTGTGGACTTTTCCAGCCCGAGATGGGCCTGAAGCAAGCTATCAAGACAAAAAGAGCGGTTATGGACGGCTAACAGGAAGAGGTCCAATCACACAGAGCGACTGCCGACAAGTCTACAAGCCGCAGCGCTACCACCTTTGGGCCCCGCGGGAAGCGGGGCTCGCGAGCAGCTCCTGCGCCAGACCGGCAGCGTTCAGAAGGGCCGACGTCCCTGCCAGCCCCTTTACCTTTCCCAGCCCGGACTCCGCTCTCTCCCCGGCTGGGGTGGTCCCCTCTGCGGGGGAGGCTTTGCTGCGCTTGGAGAGGCCTTCGTCTTCCTCGCCGTTGCTGGACACCGTCCTCTTCCTCTGACCGTCTCCTGCCAGGAAAGACAGGAGACCTTCACGGGAGGTCCCAACTAGGCCATGCTAGGACCAACCTCCAGGCCTTTGCCTCTGGAAGGAGCCCCCTACCCTCTTGGCAAAGAGCAAGGGAGACATTGCAAGTATGGGAGGCTGCTGCTGGCTGCCACACACCCCCCCACCCCCCCGAAAGCAAAGACAAGCGAGGATGGAGCACTGCTATCCACTGTGCAGGTGGCCCTGGACTTATGACCACAACAGAGCCCAAAACGGCTGCTGTTAAGTGAGGCATTGGTTAAGCGAGTTTTGCCCTCCCAACATGTGGCTCTTCGGGGGGGTTGGGACCAGCCGCAGGGGAAAGGAGCAAGCACACAATCTCTTTTTTGACTCCTAGAGCGGCCCCAATCGTACCCAGGGACACTGTGGGCGCCCCGTCTCTTTCAGGCACCCCGAAGCGGCTTTCTTCCCGGCGCAGTGCTGGCAGGGCCTGGCAGGCCGGCGTTTTGGCTGCTGTGTCTACGGTGGCATTTCCGTGCGTGGAAGAGGCTCCCGGAAGCTGATCTGGAAGCTGCCCAGCCAGCCCTGATTCCAGGGACGCTTCGGCCTGCTTCAATGAGGGGGAGCCGGATTCCTTTTTGTACCAGTACAAAAGGATGTCCGGCAACATATTGGCGTTGAAGAACTGCTTGACGTCCGGTGTTGGGAGGTCCTGGTCCTTGTAAATGCTGATTTCGGAGTTCACCAGCAAGCTGGACAGGGGCTCCTTGGCCGGTGGCGGCTCCTGCCTGGCTCCAGTCTCCCTGCCGCGGAGCTCTTCCTGGGCCCCAGGACACAGCCCCCTGGCTCCCGCGGCCCCTTCTCCAGCCGGGACAGCCTTCATTTTGCTCAGGTGCTCCACCTGCTTCCGGTTGCTCACCGCCATCGTCTTCCTGGCCCGCAGTGGCTTCCGGATCTCCGTGCCCGAATTCATCCTCCCGGCTGAAAGACAGAAGGGCCCCGTCAGGATGACCCCCTCCCCAGCCTGGGCCATCAGAGGCGGATCCTGGGGTCCCATCGGCAGCCGGGGCCCCTGTGTCTCGGGGGTGTCCAGCCGCCCTGGCCAGGCTCCCAACTGCAAGCAGCCAACGCCCAATTGCCGATGCCCGGAGGGGTCCCAGGGGGTCCTCTGCTTGGGCCCTTCCCCTCCCCCCCCCCGGCAAGGAGCAGCAGCAGCAGCAGCCCTGGGCTTCATTGCCAGACCCACCCGCCACCCCCCCAATCGGGCAGAGGGCTTGGCGGGCAGCAGGGCCGCCGGTCGCCCTTCCAAGGGGCGGGGGGGGCCTCTGGAGCTGGACTAGATGACCCACAGACCCCTCCGCCTCCTTTTCAGCGCCGGGGCAACACTCAGGGCAAGCGAGGCCGGGCGGGGCACGGGCCAGACCCCCGGGCGGACGGAGCACCGCTCGACCCCTCGGAGGGGCTGCGGGACCCGGGCGGCTCTTTCCGACTGGGGGCGCCCCTCCCTGCTCCGCGGGGGCATGGTCGTTCCTGCCGGCCAGCCCAACTCACACGCGCTTCTGCGCACGCGCGCCTCCGCCGCCGCTCTGCCCGGAGTTGCCCCCCCACTTGCAGCCGCCGCCGCCGCCCGGGACGCTGGCAGCGCCGCCTGAGGAAGGGATACAGCGCACGCGCAGAGCGAGGCGCCCGTTGAGGGCGGCCCGCGACGTCACTCCCCGGCTTCGGGCCTGGCGAGGAGGGTCCTGCGGCCAACCGGAAGGCACTAGAGGCGGGATCTTCCCCCTCACGCCCAATCGGCAGCGCACCGGGGCCGGACCTTTGTCCCGATTGGCCGTGCTCGCCGAGCCGTTGTTTGTTCAACCCGGGTTCCCTCAGCGCCCTGCAAGCGACGCACGTGTGAATTTGGAGATGCGGGTCGCTGGTGGGTACGTGCGCCCAGACCCCAGGCCAGAGAAAGGCTTCCCTTCCAAGGCGGCGCCTGCGGCAAAAGAGGGAGGGTTTCTCCACCGGCCCCGCCTGGGCGTCCGTCGAGGGTCCCGGGAAGGAGCCCTTCTTGCCGGAGAGGCCTCCGGGTCACGACCTCGCGCTGCCGGTCGTCGCGGGAAGGAGGCCGGTGGGCGGGCGGCTCTGGCCTGGGGCTGCCGTGGGGGATTCGAGCCCCGGCCCCAGCAAGAGCACAGACCCCGCGCGGATGGGGGTCTCAATCGATCAGAATAGATCTGGAAAGGGACCCTGGAGGTCTTCTAGTCCGACCCTCTGCTGAAGCAGGAGACTCTGGACCTGCGTGCGTGTGTACGCCCTCTGCCGATGGGTGTATATATGCCTGCATATCCCCCGCCAGGCCAGTCTTCGTGCCACCTTCCTTGCCCCCGAGACTCCTTCATGTTGCGCCGGAACTGGAGCTCCCTCTTGGCCCGGAGCTTCCTGAGAGCTGCTGCCCCCCCCCCAATCCGCCAGGGTTTTTTGGGGGGGTGGGAGGGGGGCCCTCGGGAAATGTGCTGGAACGCCTTGCTAGGAAGCCGCCACCACCTACCTGCCTGCTAATTAAAAGGGGAAAGTGACCTTCTTTCCTTAACGATTAGATGAGAGAATAGAAGGGGAACTTACCAAATTTGCAGATGATACTAAGCTGGTAGGAATAGCTAACACCCAAGAAGACAGGCTCAAGATCCAGAGGGATCTTAACAGACTTGAACCCTGGGCCATATCTAATAAAATGAAATTCAATGGAGAGAAAAGTAAAGTCCTCCACTTAGGCAAGAAAAACCCAAAGGACACATATAGACTGGGTGAAACCAGGCTCAATAGCAGGAACCGGGAGAGGGATCTTGGTGTCTTAGTGGACAACCAGCTAAATAGGAGCCAGGCGTGTACAGCAGCCGCCAAAATAGCCAATGCAATCCTAAATTGTATTAACAGAGGGATACAATCAAGATCAAGGGAGGTACTAATACCACTCTATAAAGCCTTAGTAAGGCCACACCTAGAGTACCGCATCCAGTTTTGGTCACCACACTATAAAAAAGATGTTGAGACTCTGGAAAAAGTGCACAGAAGAGCAACCAGGATGATGAGGGGACTGGAGGCTAAAACACATGAAGAACGGTTGCAGGAACTGGGCTTGGCTAATCTAGGGAAGGACCAGGGGAGACAGGAGAGCAGTCTTCCAATATTTGAGTGGCTGCCCCAGAGAGATGGAAGGGATCAAGCTATTTTCCAAGGCACCCGAAGGCCAGACGAGGAACAATGGATGGAAACTGAACAAGGAGAGATTCAACCTGGAAATAAGGAGAAACTTTCTGACAGTGAGAACAATCAACCAATTGAACAGAAGTTGCCTCTGGAAGTTGTGGGAACTTCATCACTTGAGACTTTCAAGAAGAGATTGGACTACCAACTGTCAGAAATGGTGTAGGGTCTCCTGCTTGGGTGGGGGGTTGGACTAGATGACCTACAAGGTCCCTTGCAACTCTGATTATCTGTTATCCACCTCCTCTGATGCTGTCTAGACTGCGGGGGAGGGGAGGGGGCAGCCTTGAAGCTGCCCCCAATCAGCCTTAACGTGGAGCCTCCCTCCTTCCTAGCAGCTGCTGCTGCTGCTGTCCAGGCTGGGAGCCAGCGAAGAGCCGGTCGTGGCTCTGTTTGGACTCCTTAATAACCTGCGTGTTTCTTCAGCCGGGTCTCATCACGGGGCATCAGCCCCAAGGTCATGACCACCGCTGGGGATCGCTCCAGTTCTTAAGCCGCCAGTCAGACTGGATTTCTACATTTTAGTTCACTTCATGGTCATTGCACCTCATGCAACAAAATTAAATACCATCTTCAGTGTACATCATGACTGAAAATAAACACACGCATCCTTCACATTCTACACATGGCATTAAAGGCAGGCTTTTTGTTTAAATGCAGCGGCTCGGCCTCCTTAATGCACACAATTGTGAGAAACAAGGCTCACTCATACTCAAATGGTTGGAAATAACGAAGTTTTTCTTGAGAAAGCCTTTGCAAAGGCTGGTGGATCTCTAAGCTGCAAGGAAGAGGCCACACCAGTGACAGATTTCAGTATGTTTTATGCATTTCTATTAACTCTCCCTCCTTCCAGGTCAGCCACATGCTAACAGTCCGCCTATAATCTGCTGTTCGGCCTAAAAGTTCTAAAATCAGTTGCTAAGGAGTCAGCCCCTTCATTTCTCACCTCTTTGGTATTTCCTTATCAGGTCTCTTGTTTTTCTGTACAATGCGATACCTGGAACGTATCCCAAGCCAGAAGCTGTGCAAGTCATGGCCCAGCAAACATGGCTGCGACTTGGATATGCAGTAGTAGTGGGACTATACTTTAAAACACCAACTTTAGATAGTTTGAACAAAGAATAAAACCTTACGTAAGTTGTATGTCATCTCACACAATGAAGGGAGGTGCACACAAGCCAAACCAAGGCAATCACAGGTTTACTTTGACTTGTGAAAGCAAGCTGAGATTTCATGGCGTGTGTCATTGGGGTTCCTGACCGAGAGGCCTGTGACAGGGCTGGGCGCCTTTGCCCCACAAACCGAATGTTTGTCCACCTAATTAACTCCCTGTCTGGGTTTCTTACGAGATGCTACCACCTCTGGTGCCAACCGCAAAGCCTTGGTCCAGCTGTGGCTGCCGCCTTTGGAGGTCAGCACATCTTGCAACACAGACCCTCTGAGATGGGTGGGGGGATGTTGTGTGCCTAAGTGTAAAAGAGTCTGGGTGGCATCCCCTGGCCCTTAAGTCTTACATAACTCTTCTTAATTCTGATTTTCCATATTTCTTTTTACCATTGGTAAGCCTCCCAGGGTTACCTTATCAGAGAAACGGGTGCCATTTAATTAATAAATACATGTGCAACCAGGTGATAAAGCCTCTCTCCCTCCCTCCCTCCCTCTGTGTGTGTGTGTGTGTTGAACATTCCTTCAGGCTTAATCTGGGAAGAGGGTCTCCCCTGCAGACTTCATGCCAACTGCACAGGGGGCTGTGCCTTGAACCTTCCTGCCCTGCTCAAGACCCTCTTAACAAACAAGCAACCTTTTCCTCTTGGCCTTAGCTTTCTGACAGCTGCCATTCATTTTCCAGGAGCCACAAATGTCACTTCCTGCTTTTGATTGATCACCGTCCCCGTTTCCTTCTTTCGCTGTGGGACATTGGCTCTTTGAGTGATGGATGTCCTTGTTCCGGCCACTGTAGCTGGCAGCCTTTCGCAGCAGCCGGTGTTCAGGGCCTCTGGCCTCCTGCCTTTCTAAGCCAGGGAAGACTAGATCTTTTCCCGAAATGTAAAATCCAGCCAAATGTTTGGACCCCTCCGATCCGCCCTGAATCCAGGGCGAATGCATCATTCATTGAAAGCCATTTGCAAGCTGAGGTTGTTGGGTGTTTTTCATGGGTATAATACCATTCCTGGCCTCAGAGGAGACGCAAGCTGCCTAAGGCCAGATGGGCATTTAAATTGGGAAGAGATCCTTCCCCAGGTTCCCCCCCCCTTGACATTAAAAATGATCTCCAGTTGACTGTTGGGCTCCAAAACAGACAGGCTGGCTTGTGAAAACCAGGATTTATATTCAACGTGATGGGTGAACCTGCAAGGGGGTGTTTATTCCTTACACTACGATCGAAAACAGTGGTTTAAGCGTGACTTAAGAACTAGGTCAGTAAGATTTCTCAAAAGGGAAAGCATGCTCAAAGTAGGAAGACTGAAATGTCCGGCTGTCGTGGGGTGGGATCCCACCACAGCCCACCAACTGCCCTCGGCAGTGAACGAACATGTGCATTCGATTTTTTTTTTTTAAAGAAGGCATTATCTTAAAGCATATGGTGTTTGCCATTCCTGGGTGGAAGAAAACACACTGCACAATTTCTGCCAATGTCTGGGTGGTTGGAGGAGTAAAACAAACACCCCGGGACTCCAGACCAGCAGTCTTAAGACCAGGAGCCTAAAGTCAGACAGGCCCTCTCCATGCCTTGCTTGGGCCTTTGCAGAGGCTGCCGCATGAGTTATCTTAATCAGCACTTGTATTTTTAGAGGAGAGCTAGGATGACACTAACCACAAAAGCTGATTGGTGCCAACTTCCATTTTATTAAGTGCATTTTCACCATAAGCAGAAACTCTAATCTGGCAGAAAATCTGGCAATGTTAATGGGCAGCATGGCTTGTACAACTATGTCAAGGTGGTCTCTGTCCCCCCGAAATAGGCAGAACCTGGTGGGCTCTGTCAGGGAAACTGGGCTCAAGCAGTCTCTCCTCTCTGTCCGTCAACTGGTGGTGGGGGATTTTCTCCTCTGGGGTGACTGAGGACTCCCCAAATACCTCAAGCTGCTCTGTGCAATAATTCACCCGCCAAGGTGGGAGGGTGGGTAGGGGGAGTGAAGCTTTCCTCTGGGTACAGATAAATCGAACCATTCCTTAAAGCCTCTCTTTAAAAAAAGCAATAATGCAGCAGCAACCCAGATCTCTGATAGTTTCACAGATGGTTTAATTCAGGTGGGCTGTAGGTGGAGCCCTGCCACAAACATTCAAGCTGCTTGGTGCCACAAACGTCTCCTCCAGAGGAGCCCACCATGCTTGGAGTGCAGAGGATGAAGGGCACAAGGGGAGAATTGAGAGCCACGCAGCCCCCACCCCCACATCTCCATCCCTTGGAATGCCTGACTCCTCCACTGTTGCCCGGTCTCAGCTCTTTCAGAGTTTGGGTTGTTTTGCTGCAGCTCCCTGCTCAAAGGTTGAATGTAAAGCTGGGGTGCAATTTAACCCACAGTTCCATTAATGATGGCTTGTGTCCTTGCGGTCTTTTTTTTTTTTTTTTCATAATGCAATCTGCTTTCCAGTCATTGTGGGAAAAATCCCTCCCCAGCACAAAGGAATTCATTTATTGCATTTTTTTGGGCTGGGGAGATGTCCTTTTAGCCCAGACTTGATGCTGTGTTTCTAGCAAAGGCCAGCCTCGAGGTAAGGGGATTGTAACTGGGTCTCTTTTCCTGCTCTCTCCAAATCACAGAACGGAACCCCTCATTCTGGGGCAAGCGGCCTTCTCCTTGCTGGAAGCACTGCAGAGCGGAAGGCGGAACCGAGCAGGACAGGCATTTTGCAGCTGAGAAGATGGGAAACTCAGTTAAACTGAAAAGAGAACAGGGCGTCCGTGAGGTAAGCTAATTAATGGAAAGGAATTGTCCCCAAGGTGTAAGATTTGTCCCCTCTAATTCATCAGCAAGGGAGAGTGTCTCTGCCTCCTCCTCCTCCTCCTCCTCTCATTTTCTATGGCAAACCAAGCGCAGGCATCGCATAACAGATTGTGAGATCTCTGTGACAGATGCAGCTCAAGGCATGTCTTCGGGTGGACAAGTCATTGTGATTAGCAGACCTCTCAAAACCTTGGTCCAAAGTAGGCAAACAGGAGATGCATGGTTAAATCGGTGCATATTTACTCTTAACAAAAGCCCTGTATTGTTTGGGCTTTGCATACACTAAGCTTTGTGTAGAGTAATGGCATTGACCCTATGCCAGAGTGCTCTCTTGTCACTGAGGAACACAACATCCACAAGACCTGGTCGCACTGAATTGTATTAGCAATTTACAAAGCACTACACAGATCTGGCATGAATAACAGGCGTAGCACTTCACTCCAATTGCTGAGGAGGCACTTTGAACTTCTTGCTAGCCCATCTCCTCCAATCACTGCAAGATGTCTTGTTTTAAAGAGGCACGTTGGTAGCCATTGGCGCATGAGGAACGACTGAAAAGCTGGCGGTTGCAAGGGATGGGAGTATTTCTAACACTGACTGGTAAAAGATGCGCCCTAGAGAATCCTAGCTGGATCGTGGCCAGTCAGGAGATTGGCAACCAAACGTCCAGGGAGATTCTCGGCCATCCTGGTCTTGGGTGCCCCAAAGCTGCTTTTTCAGAAGGCAACTGGACTTGCTTGGTTTTCCTTGAAGACGTTTCGCTTCTCATCCAAGAAGCTTCTTCAGGTCTGCTGACATTTCTTCACTTGTCTAGAACTGAAGTGAGTTCTAGACAAGTGGGTGAGAAGCGAAACATCTTCAAAGAAAACCAAGCAAGTCCAGTTGCCCTCTGAAAAAGCAGTTTTGGGCCATGAGCAACTGAAGCTTGCCCATCCATCAGCCCCCGCTGGAAATCCTGCTCTGGGTCCCTTTCCTCTTCCCTCCCCCTCCACTTCCCTCTCTTCTCTGCTTGTGAGGTTTTGAGCTAGAGGGCAGAGCCTCTGCATGAGCTTAAATCCTTCGCCTTGGCTGGTGCAGTGGCTGCTTGGGGCTTGGCCACGCATGATCTGCCTCCTCTTTCCCTGGTATTTTTCTGGGCTTCCTGTTGGGTGAAATTGTCAAACACGGCGCCTGCTGTGGCGTTGCAAAAGGGCACATTAAACCGGCCTTGCTGGATGCCGGATCGCTTGTCCATCACCGCGGATGTGCAGAGGCGCCTGCTAGGAGAGCCGCCAGCTCCAGCAGGGGGTTAAAATGTTATGGCTGCCAGTCGGGGAGTTGTCTACACACCTCGGTCCGGCCAGCTGTTCGCCCAAAGTGCCTGTTCCAGCGGAGGCAAAGCCAGGTGAAGAAAGAGGCTTCGGGTCTGGGAGCAGGAAAGCTGAGGGGGAAGTTTTTCCTGCCCGTAATAATGGAAGGTGGAAGGTAGAAGCCAGACTGAGAAGCTTCCCGGCTAAAAGGGAACCAGCCTCTGTCTGTGCGCTTTGAGGCAGGCAGGGCAGGGCAGGCCGGGTCCAGGCCTCCTGCATTCTCAGGGTGTTTATGGAGCAACCCTAAAGCTTGAGAAGCGATGCCCAGCGCCTGGGAGAGGAAAAAGGTCCCCCTTTCATTGGCCGACAAAGAAGCGTCTCATAATTCACAGAAGGGGAAAGTTTTGCCGGGTCTCTATCCTTAAGAGGATAGAGCAACTCAGCCCAGACTGGCCCCTTCCAAGCCTTCTGGACTGCACCGCCCATCCCAGCTGTGGAACATGGGGGCTTTCCTCCAGTACGTGTGGAGGGCTCCAGGTTTTGGCAGGATAGAGCGGATATGGTGGCCCCCTGAGGTCTCAAGAGGCTTGGAATCTGCTGAACTTCCATCACAGGTTGGATCCCTGCTCCATAATCCACAGCTCACCCCTCCCCATCCTTTCTTTGTTTCTGAGGTGGGGCTGAGGAGGGGGACAGCAAAATGGGCTTGCCCCCAAAGACGGGCAGTCAAAGAGGCCACAGCATGGCTTGCTTCCTTGAGTCCTGGCCCTGCCCACCGAAGAGAGCTGCCTCCTAGGAAAGTCCCGTATTTGGGGAAGTGGGAGTTGTGAGTGGCCTCCCACCAGAACAGGGGCCTCGATGAAGTTTCTGCAGAAGGAATTAGCAGCCACTTGAATTCGCAAGGAAATCAACAGCACACACAAACAATGTGGGGCACAAAGAGGAGCCATTGGGGCACCGCTACCCTCCCGCCTGCCTGATCCGCTCTGACCACCTGGATAGATCTGAGGTGACCCGAACTTCTGCCAGCTTCATGGGGGCCACTGAGCAATTGAACAGAAACCGAGCAGAGTATCTCTGCTGCCTGCCTGCCACAGGGACACCGGGCCTTCTGCAGCCCCGAACGGCCCTCTAGGACCTTGGAGGCAGTGGCTTTCCTCCCCTCTCAGCGGCAAGCAAGAGGCAGCATTCACAAAAAGGCTTTCTTTTTTAAAAAAGAGGCTTCTAGCCCTCCTGAGTTCATGCCTGGTGGGATACAAGAGACGCCGACGCCGACTGACCACGCAGGGCTTGACTCAGTTTCATCCTGTGAAAAGGGGAAACAGAAATGGAGGCCAGGAAAGGAGTTCAAAAGAAACACACCATTTTGTAGGGGATTATGGGCCTCCTGGTCCTCAGGAAAGTACCAAGGGGTGTCTCTGCCAGCTACTTCCAATTTCTAGTGAAGCTGGAACAGGACTGAACTGGGCCCAGTTCCGGGTGACTTTGCCGTCCACGACGTTTTCTTGGCAACGGCCCAGAGCTTCATTTCTTCCATGCAACTGCTGACCTAGAGGGTGGTGAGGCCTTGGGCACCTCTCCTCCGCCTGCCCGCCCACCGAGCCTCTTCCTCCTGCCAGGGCTGAGCCATGCCCTCCACGGGGGCCCCGGGCCAAGGAGGAGGACCCATCCTTCCCCGGGGGCTCTCTCTCAGCTGCTGCTGCTGCAGGGCCTTGGGCGTTTCCCCCTCCGGAAGACCCAACGGCTGCTGCCTTCTCAGGACCTGCCACGTCTGGGTCCCCCCCCCCCGACCTTTCCATCTCTCCTGCCCTGCACCGGTTCCGCCCTGGAGAGAAGCGTCCCTCACTCCCCCTGGGGCTGCTGAAACCCTCCGGCCTCCCCCAGCCAAGCTGCCCCTCTTTTCGCATTGCTGCCCAGTCTCTTCTCTCTGCCTCGGCTTCCCTGCTGCATCCCCAATTCCTGGCCTTGATGGCCTGCCAGAAAACACGGGAAGGTTCTGGAGACTCAGGTTCTGGGTTCTGGCTCTGCACTCCAAGAGGCCGGGCTCCGGCCATCTCCTTGGCACCCATTCGACAGCACCATCCGCCGGGCAGCTGAAATTGGGGCAAGGCTAGGATCTGGAGGAGAAACTGCTGCCCAAACAAACTCCCTGTCTTTCTCTCTGGACTTCCTCCAAGGCCGGCCCTTCAGCAGCAGCGCCCCGTGTGATGCAAGTAGGCCTCCTTTGAAACCCCGCTAGCGCTACCTAAGCCCCAAATAAACTCGTTTCCATTCTGCTGGCCTTATTTTTGAATCGAAAGTGTGGGGTCTTTCATATTATGGAATGCTACTAGTCTCTTCCCCTTCTCATCCCCCCCTCTGTAGGGCCCCTTAAGTCCATAACATTTCCAAGGGGGGGAAGGGGAAAAGAAAAGGGGAGGAGAAGGAGACTCCTAAGCCCTACAGCCCGCAGAGCTGAAAACAATAGAGGGCTACTTACAGGAGCTGCCCAGAGCACTAAGGCCTTCTTAAAATGGCCTCATCCAGCAAAAGCTGCCCAGGTTGTGGAGCTGCGGACAGGCCATCAGTGGCCCTTCAGCAGGAGGGAAAAAGCCCTTTTCTGGGCCAGTCCCTTAGTGAGCCCTTCCCTTGGCAGCTGAGACACGGAGCAGCTCCACCCTGGACTCTAAGGATCAGAAGGGGAGGGGGGCACTCTTGCCGTTTTGAGGCTGGGCTCTCCCCACATGGCTTCATGAACTCCAGTTGGCACGATACGCTAAGCCACCACTCAGGAACTATGGCTGTGCTGGATGTCTGGTTGGTTGGGGGCCAGGCCAGGCCAGTCCGGTGCCCAAGACTCACAGGAAGGTTCTGGGTCAAGCAGAGCTCTTGAGCCAGACTTGAGCCCTTCGAGGGCAAACCTGGCTGCCCTCTTTCTCTTGCCAACTTTATACTCTTAACAGTTTTTAAACCAGGTTTCTTGGTTTTCTGTAATTCATTGACTGTGGCCCTTTGGGAGCAAAAAAACCCGTTTCCCTTGAGGAAAGGGCTGGTTTTGGAAGGGGGCGAGTGGCTGAAGCCCCCTAAGAGATCAAGACACCCAGCCACCACCGCCTGCCCTTTCTGGGGCCCCGGGGGAGCGGTGGGGGGGCTTCCTT
Source organism: Bungarus multicinctus (assembly GCA_023653725.1). Classification (NCBI taxonomy): domain Eukaryota; kingdom Metazoa; phylum Chordata; class Lepidosauria; order Squamata; family Elapidae; genus Bungarus; species Bungarus multicinctus. The sequence goes on from CM042842.1 coordinate 648,673, forward strand.
GGCAGAGACGCTGCAGCCCTGCCGCCCATTCGTGGCCACCTGGATTGGCCTCCCCAGTCTTGGCAGAGATCAGCCCGGCCGGGGCGACGGGTGTGCTCGTCGTGGAAGGTCCGCGGCGCCCGCCCGTCCTCGGCCCTCCAAGGAGACGCGGCGGGGCCGCACGCGGGCCCCTGGCTGCGCCCCCCGGCGACTCCGCCCCTTCCCCTCCCCTTCGTGCCGGGCGGGGGCGCGGGGGAAGGGCCTCTTCGCCTGTCCGCCCGCCGGCGGGCTGGCTGGCTGGGCTGCTGCGCGACTGAGCTCCGCCCGGCGCCGGACTGCAGCGCCGCCGCTGGTACCGGGCGAGGCAGCGGCCGAGCGAGCGCGCTCCGCAGGGCAGACTCTCCCCTCCGGGTCCCGGGCGGCGGCGGCGGCGACTGGCTCTCGTTTCGGGGCGGCGCTGGGTTGCGCGGTCGCCCTCCCGCCCTGCGTGCCAACCGGCCGGTGCCCTCGGCCCGCGCTCCACCAACTTACCCGGGGGGAGGCGGCAGAGGGGGCGGCGGCGGGAGCCGCGCGGGCGCTGCGGGCTGGGAGGAGAGCGGGCGCAAGGCGCGGCGGGGGCTGCCCCTCCTGCGAAAGAGCCGAGCCAGGCGCCCCGCGCGACGAGGGAAGGGCCGGCGGCGCGCCTCTGCCTGCTGCCCGGACGGCCTCGGAGATGCGGGGCGGCCGCCCCCCGGGGCATTATGGCGAAGGCCGGCGCTGCGGTGAGTACGGCGGCGCGGCCGGGAGCTCCTGGACCCCGGCGCGCTCGGCGGGCGGCTGGCAGGGAGGGCCGGGGTCGGCGGCGCGGCTCCCCTGTTTCCCCGCCCTGCTCCGAGCCCGACTGGAGTGGCCGCTCCGCAGGAGCCAGGCTGGCGGCTGGTCGGGCCGATGCGGGGCTCCCGGGCGAGGGCGGAGATTTGGGGAGGGTCCCGCGAGCTGCCCGCGTCCGGCCCCGCGCAGGGTGAGCCTTCCCGGGCGAGCAGCAGCGAAGCGTGGCGGGGGCTGGCTGGTTGGCGGACTGGCTGCGCCTCCGCAGAGCCCCCGCCCGGCTGTGCGCCCTCCGCGGTGAGGACGTGCCCGGAGCCGGTGCGGGCGAGGGGGGCGCGCGGGGCTGGCCGGGTCGGCGTTCCTCGGCGGGCTGGGAGTAGAAGATGGCGAGGCAGCCCCCGGGGGTCAGTGATGCCCCTGCCCGCCCTCCCTCCCTCCCGCGCTGGGGCCGTCCGGAGGGGTCGGATCACACACCCCCGCCTTGGCCGGTGCCGGCGATGGGATTTGTAGTGCCGGGCTCCCGGAGGGCGGCCCACGGCCAGGAGGGTGGCCCTGCGATGGCATGTCGGCAACTTTTTCAAGTGCCGCCGCCGCCGCCGCGGTGTGTTTGTTTAAGCGGCTGTTTGTTTGTTTCGAGTGCCTTGAAGCGGCCTCGCTTCCCTCCTTCTCTGGCGCTCACCTGGCCGGCCTCCTTCTGACCGTCCCCAGACTCCGTTTGCACCGAGAGGCCCCCCCGCTGCCAGCGGAGGCGATGCGGAGCGCCGACCCCAGCCCCGGCGCCTGTGGAAGGACGGACTGCAGCCCCCCTTGACGCGCGCCGCTGAGCAGCCGTGCGAAATGCCAAACTTCGCGGCCGCCTCGTCTACCGTTTCTCACGACCCCGGTAAGCAGGGGAGGCGGGGGCAGGGGGCGCTCTGGGCCCGCCGTTGCCTTCGCCCCCCCAACAGGATGGGGAGCCAAGAGCTTGGAGGGGGAGGCCCCCCCGTCGCCCGGCCAGGCAGCCTGGTGCGCCGTTCAGAGCACCGGGCGAAACGGGGATTAATGAGGCGAGTTTGAAAGGCCCAGGAAAGCCGAATTGTTTCCCCCGAAGCTGCTGCTCCTTTACACAAAAAAACTCGCCTGATCTGACTGCAGTGGGGGAGGAGGGGGATGGAAAATCTGCCCTGCAACAGATCCGACCTCTGAGGCTGCATCCAAATGCCGGCTGCAAAGTGGGAGGGGAGGGCAGGGGCTGCAGCAACCCCTCCCCCCACGCGCTTCCCCCTCCTTGTAGGAACCCTGCTCTGCTGAAGCTGTGGGGGGGGTGGAGATGGCCCACTGAGCGCCCCCCTTGGGCTGGAGGGGGCAATGGTCTGGCTGGGAGGATGTAGGACCCCTTGGGGAGGGCCCTCCAGAAGGCATGGCGAGATGGGGGGTCCTTCCAGGAAGAGGCCTGAGGTCAGGCCCGCAATCCTGCAGGAAGGGCCCCTTCCTCCCCGCCCGCTAAGCAGCCTGGGCTGGGAGGCCCCCGAAGGGAGCTGCTGGAAAGGTCCAGCTGCGGAGGGGCAGGTGGGTTGGGCTGCAGGCGAGGGCCCGATGGAATCTGCTTGGTCAGCCAGCCATCCCACTGGCCAGGAGGACGGCCGGTTCCCCTTCAGTGGCTGCGGCAGGCCAAAAGGGGCACCTGCCCACCAGGCTCAGCAGCCTCCCCTAGGCGGGCAGCAGCCCCTCCCCCCAGCCCCCCTCCAGCCTGGGCTGCTTCCCTCCTCTTGCCCGTAAAGGAGGCGCCTTGCCCAGATGCGACACGAGGCAGCTCCCTCTGGCTGTTGGCTCCGCTCTGAAGCCAGCACGGGGGGGGGAGGGGGGAGGCAGGGGGACGTTATGCGGCGCCCCCGCCCCTTTGGAGGGCCTGGTGCTCTGGGGTCCTGCCGGCCCCTTGGGCTGAGCAGGGGGGCGCCCGCCTTGACTCTGGCCCCCTTTGCAGGGCATGGTGCTGGCCAAGATGGCATGCGTGTGCTGGAATCTGCTGGTGCTCCACGCGTTTCTGGCGGATCTGGCCCTGGTCCACGGGGCGGAGAGAAGCTCCCCCGTCCTGAATGTCGCGGTCATTTTGGGGAGGACCCCGAGCGTCACGGAAAGAGACGTCCGTGCTCTCAGCAGCCGGGACCTGGCAGGGGGGCTCCCCACTGACGTTAACGTGGTGCCCCTCCTGATCAACCAGACCGACCCCAAGAGCATCATCACCCATGTCTGCGACTTGATCTCGGGCACCAAGATCCACGGGGTGGTTTTTGGAGACAACAGCGGCCAGGAGGCCGTGGCCCAGATCCTGGATTTTATCTCCTCCCAGGCCCTGATCCCCATCCTGGGCATCCACGGAGGCTCCTCCATGATCATGGCAGTGAAGGTAGGGGGCCGAGGAGGGGGGGGGCAAGGGGGTCATGGGGTGGGGAGGGGGGCTTTCATCCGCTGGGCTCGGGGGGGGGGAAACTGCAATCCTGGTTTCTCTGAAGGGGGTGTTGGCAACGCTTGTCCTTTGGTGCCGCCTAGAATGCTGCTCTCCTTGGTCGAACCCGGGCCAGGCTGGTCCATTTGGGGCTAGACTAGAAGACCTCCAGGGTCCCTTTCCACTCTGCTGTTCTATGTTTCTGAACGTGAACCTCCCCAGATGATGCTCCTTAAACTCAGCTCCTGGTTGGGGAGGCCTAGTGGAAGTCTTTCTCTGGAGATCCAGCCGGGGGAGACCCAGCAGCTGGCCTGGAGGCCCAGGACGTGGAGTGGCCACGTCAGCCCGGGAAGGGCCTCCCTTTCAGGCTGGCTATTGTCCTTCCTGGGTGACTTTCGTGGAGTCAGGCTCCCCTGCCAGAGAAAGGAGTCTGGAGTTGCTGGTGGGGTTGGAGGGAGGGGGGGATTCCTTCCTGCACCCCCAGGGTCTCTTAGGCCAGGGGTCTTTCTGGGCCTGGCGTTCCTGGGCTGCTTCCCGAATCAGCCCCGAGGTTACTCTGGGAGGGCCTCCCAGCTCTTCGTGGGCGCGGCCTTGAACCCAGGCCGGGGTGTTGTAGGCCGTTGCCTGGCTGGGTTGGCCGTGACTTTGGACAGGGCTTATGGTTGTTGGGAGCGATTGGAAGGGGAGGGGGCTTTGGAAGTGGGGCCAGCCGGTCAGAGGCCCATGGAAACGCTCCGGCCCAGCGAGTTGGCTTGCCGGCCTCCAGGCCGATCCGGCTGATTCCCTGCAGAGGTTTTGTTACTACAAGGTCAGAGAACAGCGAGGATGTGCAGGTGCCCCTCCCAGCAGAGTCAGGCCCCTGCTTGGCATTGTGGGTGCTTGGTGGAGCTTCCGTCCCAGGTGGCAGCCAGGGCTGGGCGGCTGTCGGGTCAGGCGGCTTGTGGGACTCTGATGGGCACTGGTGGGTGCAATGATGGGGGGGCTGGCTCCCCCGTCAGCCTCTCGTGTGGCTGGGGCTGCCTCGTCTCTCTCAGTTCCCAGTCGGCCTCTCTCCTCTTCCACCCCTTTGGGCCCAGCGCAGCTGAGAGCCACAGGGGGCTCTTGCTCACTCCCACCGTGGCCGGGGCCACATTATGCAGCAGTGAAGCTCACCAGGTAAGGGGAGAGATTGCTTTGCTTTCCCAGAAGCCGCCCAGGCACGCCCCCCAAGGGTCCCGCTGGCCTGGGTGCAGGTGTTTAGGCTAAGGCCAGCGGGAGCTTGTTCCTTCTCCCTCCTGGCCCTTCGGCTCCCCTCGCTTCTCTGCAGCTCTTCCTCTTCTTGGAGCCTTCCCTCGGTTGAAGCTGTGTGCACTGGCTGGCTTGGGGTCCAAGGGACCCGTTGGGGGTCCTGCTTTCCTTGGGGCGGTGGGGGCGATGCCCGAGCTGCCCAGCATAGCCGCTTCCCTTCGCGCGGGGTGCCGCCTTGCAATCGTTCTTTGCCCGCATTCCTGGCTTCAGCCGAGAAGGTCTTCTCTCCCTGCCAGAGCAAAGGGGAGGGAGCCAGCCAGCCAGCCCCCTCGGCCAGCCGAGATCTGCCCGCTGCAGGCTTGTGCCCCTGGAAATGCAGCAGGGAGAGGGCGGAGGCGGCTGAGGCGGCATGGCATGTGGGAGCGAGCGAGCCCCTGCCGCCACCGCCTCCTCCGCTGCATCTCCAGGGCTGCCTCTGCAGGGCGGCCGATGGATGGAGCGGCACTGGTGCTGCTGCTGCCTTCCCGTCTCTCCCGGAGGGCTCGGGAGCCAATCTTGCTGCCACTTATGTAAAGAGTTGAGGATTGGGGGGGGGGGGGCTGCGTGACGGAGTGCACTCTGGCTTTCCAAGAAATGCTTTCTCTGTGCAGCTCCGGCAGCCTCTTTCCCAACAGCCACTGAGCCTCCCCCCCCCAAAGCAAGGCGAGATTAGGAGCAAAAAGCCCCTCCCCACGTAGGGTCTCTTCTCTGCCTCCCAGGCTCTGCTCACTACAGAGGCTGCTTCTGTGCCGGGGGCTGGGGGGTGAGGGGGGGCTGAGAGGGAGAGATTTGTCTTGAAACAGACCTGTGGATCCAGGGGGGCATGTGTGTGTGTGTGCTCATCACCCAAAGTGCTGTGTCAGTGCTGCAAGTATTGCACAACTGAGGTGCCAGTGAAGTGTGTGGAAGGGTTGGCAGCCCGTCTGGAAGGAGGGGGCCCAGGGGACCCCTCCCCCCTCCTTTCCATGGGCGACATCCAGGGTCCACTTCTGGTTCTGATGCTCGGTCTCCAGTGGTGGTCAGAGGGAGCCTCCTTTGCCGGCAGGTTGCGCAGCCGGTGTTGGTGGCCCGAGTGCAGCTTTTGAGTGGTAGGGTGGGTTGGCTTCCTGGCAGGTGCTCTGGTTGCCTCATGGGGGAGGCCAATCGGGGGGCGGGGAGGTGATCCCGGAGGTCCAGATGCTCCCGCGCCAACCTGCAGCTTCTGGAGCACAAGCCACCTTCTCTGGCCGGGGTGGGCGGTTGCAGAGAGACCACCGGTCCTTTTGGACACCGGATTCTTCCCGGCTGAAAATGAAGCCCACAAAGAAGGGCTGAATTCACCCTCATCAGGCCACCTGCCCAGTGGTGTGAATGGGGCCACTCACAGTCTCTTCAAGAAACTCTGGGTGGCCAAAGCTTAGTTGAGGCTGTGTGCAGACTCTGTCCTGGGGGCCTCCCCTGCCTGCGAGGCTAAAGGGCCGAATGGCTAGTCTGAGCCACCGGGATAGCCCTGGCCCCTCCCGCACGGCCCACCGCCCTGCGGCTGCACCCCCAATCCCTTCTGCCAAGGGTGGGTGACCAACCCCTCCTTCTGAGACCGGGAGGGGCACTTGGTTTTGGCCCCCCTTTGATTCCGGGGCAGTTCGGCTGATGGGCTCCTTGGGCGCAACTCAGGCATCTTATTTGTGCGTGTGGAGTCAAGAGAAGGGGGTCCACATTGGTGCTGTCAAACATGTTTCCTTTCTCCGCTTTGTCACCTATTAAGGGTGCCTGAGAACATGCTGGCTTTAACCGGATCTGACAGTTTAACAGTTTTCCTCTTCCCCTTTTCCATTTGGGAGCAATGGGGAGAGCAGAACCCTTGACCAGGCGCTTGAGGCCCGGCCAGGCCTTCCAAGTTATGGCTGTTTTAAGTTGTGGCACACAGATCTGGGTCTCTCGGGGACCCCGACTCTGCGGCCAGTTCTCTCAAGGGGGGAACCCCGGGCATCGTTGCCATCTGTGTGGGCGGCGAGGAAAGAACTGTAAAGATTGGCGCAGGACTGTTTAGACTTCGCTTGTGCCCACCTTGATTGCCAACTGGCAGGGGAAGTGCCCGGCTGAAGGACTTTGGGGAATGTTTGGATCAAAGGCTGAACTCGAACGCACTCAAGCACAGTTGGGTTGGCTTACTTATGGCTTATTGTATAAGCCGTGGTTGGCTGGGTCTCTGCAGCAGGCTGAGGGAGGAATGGCGGCCCAGGAGCCTCAGTGACTCCATCCCCAAAGCTCAGCATGTTGCAGCCAAGCAAACCACTTACGGCTTGAACGCAGGGTAAATCTCGGTTGCTGCCCTGCATGGGGGAAGTGCCCCCTCAACCATGATTCTGACTTGGGTTGGAGAAAGCCTGGGAAAACATGGCCTGTTTCTGCATCCCAGGCACAATCAAGTGGGGTTTGCTGCTCTTTGTCTTCGCCTGTTGTGGTCAGGGAGGTGGTGTGACTTCCAGGCCGCACTTTCTGGCTTGCTGGTTGTCTGAATCCAGACAGTCTCATTCATGCATCTTGTTTGTCTTTGGGACGGAGGCTCCGTGGTTGGCAAGCTGTGACTTAGGGTTGAGTGTAGGGCGTCAAGGGAGCCCTGGTGCTGGTTGGGCTGCCTCCCCATCACTCCAGGGAAAGCTCCCCAGGCCATCCTAAGCAAGAGTCTCTCTCCACGTCTGGGCTTTGTAGGCCATGAGACTGAGGTGTCCCCTGGCTGGCTACCTCTTTGGCCCCTCCTGCAACCTTCCTTCTGCTGGGTCCTCCAAGGTTTCCCAGCCCACCGGGAGTCCTGGTGCCTGGGTCTTAGCCCCCTCCTCAGGGCTGGGCAGGGTGAAGGGATGTCGAGGTGAGGCTGGGAAGGGAACGGAATGGCTACTCAGTCCAGGGAACGTGGAAAGCAGGGGAAAGGCGCCCAGGACAGCCTGCCTTGCTGGCTGGGGAATTCTGGGAGTTGAAGCCCACCCATCCGGAAGCTTCCAAGGTGGAGAAACACGGCGGAAGAGTCCTGCTGGGCAGGAATTCTGCAAGGAACAGATTAGGAAAGGTGGACTTAAGCAGCGCCAGAGGAGGGCTTACAAAACAGATCTCCCGTGGAGTGGGATCTAGCACGGAGGTGCATCATCAGTCGATGGGCTGAACGTATTAAGCCCCCCCTCAACCATCCAGTGCCCCCCTCCCCCGAGGAGCGTTACCTCAGCGGCTGGCAGGAGCTGAAAGTGCCGGCATGTTCCGTCCATGGCCTGCTTGGCCAGGACTGGTCTTCCGGCAAGAACACGACGGGCCAAGGATGGAGCCATGAATGTTTCATGCCGCTCAGGGTGGAGTTTCTCCCACATGGAGCCTGACTCCAGCAGCCGCGTCCGCTTTGCCAAGAGGCTGGGTTGCACATTGCTGGGCTCGTGCTCAAACTGCAGATTTCCTTAATGGAGAATACGGGTGCCTCTCCCGGTTTTTGCCAAGCAAGAAAGCGAATAGGCTTTAGTCAAGATAAATAAATAAAAACACAGGCTGGATTTCCTTCTTTTTTTCTTTTGACATCCAGCTACAAAATTTCAGCTTATATAATTGATTCAACGTCACCTCAGTGGCCCCATCCACACTCCTCCCCCCGCCCCCAATTGGTTGCAATCGCTTCCTTGCTGCTCCCCACATCCAGGAATTGCAAGAAAGACTTCGGAGGAACTTGACTTGGGAAACTGAGGGGCTGCTGAGCGAAGGGGCTCTGCCCCTGCAGCTTAGACCTCCTTCCACGCTCCTTCCGTTCCAGCACCCAGACTGGGGCCTGTGAGAGGTGGTTCTTTGCTAAGGAAAAAAAAAAGCCACGGCAACCACCCGAGTTCTCGGCCCTCTAGACGCGGCTCAGAGCATCTCTTTCACCCCGATCAAGAATACGTTTCATTGGCATTTTGACCGTCCAATCTTTCCTGGGGTCAAGCCGGGCCCATCCAGGGTGGGGAGCAGCCTTCCTCCCGACCTGAGTTCAGCACTTCCTCCTGAGTAAATAAGGAAACGTTTGCTGATTTTTGGATGGCTGTTGGCTACCAGCAGTCAGAGGCACCTCACAGCCAAAGTTGTAGGTTTTTGCGGCTGATATAAAAAGGAGCCGTTGGGTAGTTGGACGGGAGCCCAAGAGGAGATCAAAGTTGCACGTTTTAAGAGCTGCCAGGGAGCTCCAAGGAGTGGCTGGTGCTATTTATTTGAGGAGTGCTTGACAATCTGTCTGTTTCTTTATTTGAGGAAAACACTTTCTGGAGAGTTTTTTCCCTGGGGCAGAATTTGGCAATCCGCTTCCATTTCTCTGTGCCCACGTTAACCCTCTCCCATGCCATCCAGTAAGAAAAGCCCAAAGAATGAACCCCATTACTTTTGACCCAGTCTTTTATTTCCCCACAGTGGCTGACCAGTTGCCTTCAGAGTGCTTGTCAGCAGCGGAGGGAGACCTTCCCCCCTTGACTTGGAGGCAGGCTCCTTCCCTCCACCCAACTGCCCCAGGTGTCCCCCCAGGCAATGCTGTAGCCCCCCCCAGCAGCCGCTTCTCCTTTCTGCAGGTGTGCAAAGTAGTTGCCCTGGGTGGGAGGCCAGTCATGGCGGCCAGAGGAAGGCAGAAAGCACGACTTGGTCTTCAGCAGTGCCGGAAGGGGATGCAGAGCGCCTTAAAAGCCACCCAGTTGGAGAAGAGGAGGAGGAGGAGGAAGCGTTTACCCAAAATAGATTTTGAAAACATGACCTAAATCTCCGCCACTCACTGCATCCACCTGCCGCGTGCCAGGCAGCCTGGCCTGGGTGATAAGGGTCAGAAGGCTTTGGGGCCTGCACCCCATGAGAGTTGGGCCTGCCAGCCACCCTCCCCTGAACCTTTATCTGCCCTGCCTGTCCAGATAAGGAGCTCATAAACTGGCCAGGAAGACCCAGCTTGGAAGTGGTGGGACGTATCCAGTTCAGAAAGGAATGGCTGCACCAGTTCTGTAAAGTTGCCTCAAGAACTAGGTGGATGTTTCAGGTATAGTGGCAGTCTACCTGCAGGCAGCAGTTTGGGGGAATAAAGGAAGGGAGGGTCTCTACATGCTGGGGGGGTCTCTATCAGGTTTTGGATTTATGTAGAACTCTGCAAGGCAGGAAGGGAGATACTTCTGGGCTCCTGGGACAATCCTGGGGCCTCCTTGGTTTTAGGGGGGCTAGTTTTATGCCCGTCCCAGATGAGATTTTCTCCTTCTCGTCTTTGTGAGAAGCAGTTTAAAAACTGGCAGTGAGCGAAGAGCCTCGCCTGCCTTCGCAGAGGAGCCGCTGAAAGCCTTGCATTGGGGAGGAACAGTTTCCTTTCAGAGTCCAGAGTTGCCCAAAGCCATTTGCCATTCAAGAAGAATAAAAGGGTCTCCGCTACATAACAAAACTGCGTGGAACCCGTCCAATGAATCGGAGCAGGGAAGTCAAAGGAACGGCTATTGAGACCAATAAAGGGACAACGGCTCACCCAGCCAAGCGAGCTGGATATCCTCTTAGGTGCCATGTGGGTTCTAGATGAAAAATAAAGGTTTTTGGCCTGGAGGATAGTCATTCAGGAAGACAAGAGGGCGGTCTGGGGAGAGAATCGGTGGCAGGACCATCGTGGTGCAAGAGCTGATGGGCTATTGGCCCAGAGCTTTGTCGTGGTCCTTTGGGCTTGATCGTCTGGGGCAGCCCCATCCGTGGCCACCGGGTTGAAGGCCAGTGAGAAGAGAAATGTGGCAGGGACTGAGCTGACCGGTGGCTGGGATTGGCCCCTGTGGGTGGACTGGTGGAACTGGGAGAGAAACGAGAAGCTTGTCCTGAATGATTGCAGAGGTTCCATTCCTGCTCAACTCTCTTAATTAAAACAACCCCGGCCCCCTCCCTCCCCTGCCCCCAATTTAGCTGCAAGAAAACATTCTTATACGCAATTAGGTTTTGATTAAAGGCAAATGGTGCCCAGGGAGGGAGAAGCTGCACATGTGCTCCAGAGCTCGAAGCTGCCGCTGGTGCAGAGGAACATTTTAGGTCAAGGTGGTTTAATTAAGAAGTACTGAGATCTCCGATGCTGGGCTGGAGATGGGAAATCTCCTGAGAGGTGGGTTCTGGCCGGGCCCTCAGCAGCTCAGGAGGTGTCCTTGAGCCCCCCCTTCCCTGTTCTTGTGGACCTTCTTCCTCTCTTGCCCCCCCCCCCCCCCCATCTGAGCAGCCAAGGCCACTCCAGGCACTTTATGGCTTGTCTTTGTACAAAGCGCTTTGTTGTGTAACCCTTGATTAAAGTCTGATATTCCCTCTGCTGAAGTTTCAGGGAGGTTGCTAAGAAGCAGCTCTCTGCCATCTAAGGGAAGGTTGCTTGCCTGGATGGCTCTGCGGTTCTCTTAGCCCTGCTGGAAAGGGCCGGACAGAAGGCGTCCCCTGCGTCAACAGCTTCAAACGAGCTCAGACGTCTCCGCAGAAGAGCTGGTGGTCATGCCAGCTCAAAGGCAAAAGGCAGGGTGGCCTTCATGTTGGGACGATGAGGTTATGACTCGGAGATCAGACTTGATGGACAGTTGGGAAATGCTGCCTCCGTCTAACCAGGAGCTTTATCGTTCCTCGGTCTTGATCTGTCTTGGCCAAAAATTTAGGTCCCTCTTGCATGTTCCTCTTCTCGTCCTGAAGCCACCCTTGAATGGAGCCGTAGACCTTCTGTGTTGCTTCCTCTTGGAGCCAAACCAGCCAAAGAGGCCTCTCTATCCTGGCGCCTCCATGCAGCGCAAATATCCTTTCCAGCTTCCTCATTTCCATGTGGCCTTTGTGACACGTAAAATGTTCCCTGCTTTTTATGTCCCTAGAACATTTGTTCCTTTTGGTCTTTCAAAGTATTTTGCTCGTGAAGGGATCTTGGCTTCCTCTGTGGCAGTGAGGCTGTTTTGGACGAAGCAGAAAGCTTGGCTCTTCAGTGCGAGGAGGGAGGCTCTTTGGCCATGTGCTAGATTTCTGAGAACACTTCCTGCATCTCCCACTTCCTTTTCTTCTTTCAAGGTGTGACCCGGGAGGGGGCTAATGGCACCAGGAGGCATTGCATGGTGGGCTTGGGCAAGACAGAAGACCCACACGTTAAATTAAGAGGGATCTGCAGCCTCCAAGCCCCGATAGGCTCAGACACTTTCCTGCTGGGAGCGTCCTACTCTTTCACTGGTGACCCAGAGATCGGAGAACCCTCAATTTTCAACATTCAGAATGGCTCTTTTTATTGAACGGGAGGTTGGGACTTCGGCCTCTGCAAGGCCAGTTTTTAAAAAAAGAGTTCAGATGTTCAGGCGCTGGACAGAGCCTGACTCCCGTTCCCAGGAATGGCTCAAGACGGCGCCTGGCAAATCTTCCGGCCTGACCCGTTCATTCATTGCAGAGGCTCCTTCAAAAGACCAACCCAGCAGATACCATATTTATACAATACCTGCAAACATCCGAATGGCGCTAGCCGAAGCACCAAGCGAAGGGCGCTCAGATCATCCCATCCAGGCACCACCTGGCCCTGAAGGGCTGCAGGAAGGAGGGTCTTGTCCAGGCAGGGCTGCAGCAGAGAAAGCAAGCAAGCTGAGAGAAGACATCCTTGGTACCTGATGCCCTCTGGGCTTCCCTTGACAATGCCAAGGACAGGAGAACCCAAAGTCACACCTTTGGCAGCCTGGTGGGAAGAGAACCCCATCCGGCTTGCGTTTCTGGGGTGGGGCTCCTTTGCCCTTCTCCAGCCCCAGGTGGGCTCTGGGCCTGTGTTCAGGCTACCCAGCCTTTCGTCTGATTTATTCAGCCTGGCTTTCGTTCCCCACAACCCCAATGTCTTCTGCAAAGTGAGGCTTCGCTCCTCTGCCCAAATTGCAGCCTAGGCCAGCGAGGGCCATTTCTGTTTGGGTTTAAGTCCCTTTTGGGGGCACCACCTTATTTAAGCACAGTCCGTGCACTTTAAGAAAAGAAAAGTGCCCGTTGGTGGAAGCTCAGGTCTCAGCCCCCCTTCCCCCCACTCTGTGTGTATGTGGGGGGTGGTGGTGGAGAAGGAGGCTGGCTGGGAGGAGGCCGAGCGCAGAGTCTTCCCTGAGACAGGAACTGAAGGTTTGTGGCTCTGCGTCTCACTGCCTCCTTGCTGCTGCTTCGTTTTTCTACTCTCCCCTCATTTCTGGTTTTCCTTCCTGCCTTTTCCTGCCACTCATATGAGCAGCTGTCGTCAGATTTGTTCCCAAATGTTATGACGCCAAGGGGGGCCTCTCATCCCAGAAGCTGACTGAAGTTTCCGGTTGGGAGGTTTCCCTTTGCTGCCGTGTCCTGGCCTTGGGCAAGCTGCTGCCTTGGCCGGCTCCTGCTCCAGGGGTCAAGGAGTTGACCTCCGAGCCCCTGGCTGGTGGGCCTGAGTCTTAGGGCCAGACAGACCCCAAACGGGGGCACAAGAGGAGGGTAGGTGTGCTGCCATTAATTTCGAGACTGGGGAAATGATCCTTGGTTCCTCCAGGGAATGTTGTGGAGAATCACGTTTTCCTTCAGAGTGATTCTGTCGGTGGTGCCTGCCTTGGAGGGAGCTTGAATTGCCCCGTTCCCGAGGCTCCCAGGGAGTCCCACAGACCTGATCATGGAAGCCACAGATGATACCTGCAAGAAGAGGTCTCTCCTTGTGTGGAAAAGATGATGGATGGTCAACCAAGTGAGATGCTTTTCTACAGTTCTCCATTTGGGGAGTGATTCTCAGAAGGAGGCGAGGTTGATGGGAGCGTGTCCCGGACATTTTCTGGTGATCCCTCAGGGGTGGCAGCGATGCCTGCCTACACCTTCCATGTCCTGGGAGGATGGTTTGGCTGAGAGGAGGTGGCCCAGGACAGCGCATGTCCTCGGATTCAGTCCGTTGGAACTGGCCAAGCAAAGGTGACCGATCCCTTGGATCAACGTGCTGTAAGGTTGATCCTGGAAGAACCAGGTGGGGAAGGGACAGAAGAGGACCTTCCCTCTTCTGGATGGGTGACTGGCAACTGGGGTTGAGGCAGCTCAAGGAGAAGAGAGGGGCCGCTGGTTGCCATTCGGCAGGACGGCGCCTGGCTGCATCTGGAGTAAGTCCCGCCCTTCCTTTACCACTTGATTCAATAGTGGCACCTGCCACTTAACAGACCTTCCATGCCTCTTCCCAAATTGCCAGAAACTGGCATCAGGGATATGCCGTCTCTGGGCACGGAAGTGCTGTGAACCCTCAGGGTTTGGTTCCAGATTTACTAAAGGTGGCATCTCCCACCTGGGCAGCCTTCAGAGGCGTTGGAGTGCGAGCTCTGAATTCTCCGCTCTGACATTTTCTGCCCTTCGAAAGAGGGGTGCTGGGACGGCAGCTTCCTCTGCCAGCCTGGCCAGGGCCCTGCAGTGTGGACTGGCTACAGTTGATCCTCGCAGGGTGTGTGTGGTCTGAGCGAGATCCTCCCCGCCCTTGCCCCATATCCTTGCAGTTGTGCTTCTGCTGAGTCAGATCCAAAGAGGAAGGGAAGACCCTCTTCCTGATGCCCTCCCCTACACGGAGCCCCTTGTTCCGAGGAGCCTTCCTTCCACGGACTCTGTAGCGAGGGGTTCTGGTCTTTGGTCCTGTGCTGTGGGGAGCCCCCCCTCCGGCCCTGGGAAGATCTGGTGAGCAGAGCCCCTTCTTGTACCCTAATTGTGCTGTGCCGAGCAGGCCCTTTCTCTGAGCAGTCTATTTTTGAGTTCTGCGTGTGGAGGCGTCTCTGGAGAGACATCAGCCTGTGAATCTCATTCGCTTTGTACTGCTGAAGCAGCCTTGGGGAGGGGGTCTCGGCTGAGCAAAGCCCACCTTCCGCTTGGCCACCTTGGTTTGGGATGTGGGGGCATCTTTCTCCCTCCCTCCCCTGCCAGGAAAGCTGCCTAGGAAGTGGAAGCTCAGTTCAGTTCTTCTCCTCTGGGTCATTCTCCACAGGAAGATTGGGAGGGGAAAGAGGGGGAAACCTCCACCCTCCCTTCCTTAGACAGCATTGGGGGGTGGGGTCCAGACCTGTTGGTCCGGAATGGCCACTTTTGGGCCGCTCTGCCCACCAACACTTCATACTTCGGCTACAACCATAACAACACAAGAGCAAACAATAGATACAAACTCAACTTAATCACACCAAACTCAATTTCAGGAAATACGACTTCAGCCACAGAGTGATCAATGTCTGGAATACTCTACCGGACTCTGTGGTTTCTTTCCCAAACCCCAAAAACTTTAACCTTAGACTGTCTACTATTGAGCTCCCCCCTTTCCTAAGAGGTCTATAGGGGGCGTGCTTAAGCGCACCAACGTGCCTACCGTCCCTGTCCTATTGTTTGTTTTTATTTTTTTTATATGTATCCATTTCATGCATTCATAATTATGTTTTTACTTATAGCTATTATCTTGTAAGCGATTGACAAATCAAATAAATAAATTAAAACACTCCCACCCTGGGCAAAGCTGAGCCTGCCAGCCACTCCCGGCTCCGGCATCTCTGCTTTGGGTAGCAAAGGCATGGAGAGGGCTGGAACTGGCAGTAGCAGGTGCCCCCTTGGTGGGCAAATGGAGGGGAAGCAGCCCCTCCTGGTAAGGGTCCCGCTTTCACTGGGGGCATTGACTGGAAGAGAGGTTTTCAGAGGGAGGTTCGGGGAGCTCCTGTGTTTCATCTGGAGAATTGCGGGTTGCAGCATTTCTCTGCCTCTCAGGAGAGCAGACTTTGGCTCTCGGCCCAGCAGGCAGGGGGCAGAAGAGGGGCCTGAAGTCGGGGCAGACCAAGAGGGTCTTAGAGCAGGGAGGGCAGGTGGAGGAGGGGAGCTCCCTCTTATTAGAGGTGCTCCAATGAAGGCCCCGCCTGGTACGCTTTGGGTGTCTCCGCCAGCAGCTGAAATCACCAATCCCTCTGGATTTGAGCAGGGCGAGAGAGCAGCTGGCAATGCCATGAGCTCCCAATGGCTTCTCAGGTGCAGCATCCTGAACTGAACCAAGGCGTCTGTCTCTCCATTCAGAAATGCGGTGTTTCCTTTGGCAGAGGAAAATACCCATTTTCCCAGGAGAAATTCAGGTGGCTGGCTCTCCGTCTATCCACCAGACATGAACCCCCCCAGCCCCCCCGAAATGTTTGGGTTGCCTTCAAGTTATGGATTTCTGCCCCTCATTGCCCGGAAAGAAGAGAGAGGTGCTGGGTGCCCCCAAAAGAGCCCTTCCTGAGGCCCACCAGACCAGGTCCCACCTCCTAAGGGCAGCCTCTAATTCTGGACTTGGCACCTTTCCTGGGGAGCATCGGCCGTTGGCAGAGGGCAGCAGCTTCTGATGTAATCTCCGATAAAGTTGGGCCCTTTTTTGTCTGCCTGTCTAATTGACAGTTAATCATCAAGCAGACGTGTATTTTAAGGGAGAAAAAACAATCATAGTTAATCACAGCTTATTCCTGCTAATGAATCAGAGTCTCTAGGCTGTTTTCAGATAAAGGCCTATAATTTACCAGTTAAGAGATTAATTTCCTGAGGTGTGTGTGTGATTGTCGTCCTTCCTCCCACCTCTTGATTTTCTAGAAGCATTTAATGTATTAGAATTCCAGGGTATGAAAGTGGCTGTATTGAAACCGAAAGATATCCAAGGAAGGATCTGAAAAACATGTTTCTGAAACCCTCAAGATGCCTTATCTGGACCCACATGGGGCACTTAATCTGTCCTTGTGGCTGATCCACCCCCCCCCCCCCAGCAAAATTTGGCTCTGCTCATCGTCCCAGGGAAGATAGTCTCTTGCCCAAGAACAGCTTTTCATGCTCCAGATGTTTTGCATTTCAACTTCCATCATCCCCAGCCAATATGGCCTTTGGATTGGGAACTCTCAAACCTCTGGAGGATCAGAGGAGGCAACTCATGTGTGGCTTCAGATACAGTTGTGCGATTCTATCCCTTCTCCACTCATGGCCAAGTCCTCCACCTTCTGTCCCCTGGGCCGTGTCTCGGGCCTCCCTGTCCACTCCCTTGGCAGACAGCCCCTCTCATTCTCTTGTTGGGAGGGCCAGGGCGACATCAACCTCTTAGGCTCACCAGTCTCTAAGGGGATGGGGCTCCAGATGCCAGCTCTCACCCCCCCCCCCAGGAACCGATGCCACCTTGAAGGCTCCATTGTGAAGAGGCTCTGGTCTTCATCAGGACCGGCACCCACTCCAAAACGGGAAGGCTTCTTTATACGTGGGGCTGTGTCAGAGTCGCGTCCCATCCAATGCTTTTGGCTTTGGAGGTCCCCATACTAGTTGCGAGAGATCTCAATCCATAAACCTGCTCCCCAGGCCTATTGGGCAGATGCTTCTCCAAGTTGTAGTTTGGGGAGACCGAATTGCCTTAGAGCTGGCAGAGATTTCCTTGCGGGGCCTAGTAGCCCCTCCGTGGCTGCTGTGTGTGAGCCAGTCCCTGCCCAGAATCCATCCGGGGGCACCAGGGATGAATGGGCGAACGGCCTCTGCAGCCCTGAAATAGGATGAGGCTGCTGAGCCTTTCCCGGGACCCTCCCCACCGCCTTCCCTCCCTCCCTCCTTGCTCGGCCTCTTTGGAGAGTGCAAACATTTGTTGTTAAAGGAGAAGAAAGACAAACACGTCTCTTCCTCAGGCATTTCACTTTGTCTCCTTTGATCTTGTGCCCGAGGGTGGTCTGCAAAAACAGGCCACTCTGGGGTCCTTGAAGGGGTTCTTCGCCCTCCTCCAGGAGGGAATTATTTTCTAACGACTCTTTCCAATGACGGGAAACCGTCTGCCTAAGGCTTCTACGGAAAGGCACAAGAAGGTGAGCCGTCAGGTTTTCACGCTTTGTGCGGTTGAGGATAGGGGCGCATCCTAGACCCCCTGCTTGATTTGGTGAGAGGGAGGGAGAGAGAGAGAGAGAACGGGAGAACAATCATGCTGCTGTGATAAGAGAGCAGGGTTGGTGCTCTTGGTTCCTTCGGTGGCTCCCTCTAAGCATTCCGTTTGGGAGGGAGGGCATAAAGGAAGTTTGTTCCGTGAAGGGGAGGCATAGATTGAAAAAAGAAAGCCGTTTCTGCATGTCTCATTCTAAGGCGTTCTTGCTGTTCCCTGTGACGTCACCCCTGGCAGTTTCCCACTGACTGATTTCCCAAAAGACACCTTTCCTTCTGACGGCGCCTTGCCAGCATTCATCGCAGGCAGCCGACTTCAAGTGTGGCCACTTTAAGGCGTGTGGACTGCGACTCCTGACTTCCCCAGCCAGCCCCGGGTTTGAAGACCCTGGAGCTAAGGAAGAAGGAGCCCACTCAGCTGGGCTGGTGGTACCAGGCCTCTTGCTCCTGGAAGCCTCTAGCTGGGTGTGGGGGAGAGTGCTGGGGAAAAGAAGGAACCGCCTGGCTTCTCCTCTCAGAGGAGACAGCCAACAACGTGCGGCCCTTGGTGACCCGGCTTAGCAGAACCCCTTCACGGAGGGCAAGGCAGGTTTGTCTGGTGCTGCTGATGGGAGCCTCTTCTTTGGGAAGGCTGCCTCTCAGTCCCCAGAGCCCCCTTGGGGGTCTGCAGTCGGCAGTTTCTGGAAGGGTTCAAGAATATTGGCTCCTTATTTAGGAATTTGGCGATCCTGCTCCTCCTTGTAAACACACATCTACGCCGAGACGCCGTTTAAGAGGTTTCATAACAACATTAATGAACGAAAACAAATAGAAATTAAACCCACCACAGGAGCAGATAAAAAAGCAATTCTTGCATCACTGCGGAGAGCAGACTGCGGCTCTGTTTGTTGGCATTTCCTTTTAGAAAACATTGGGTGTTAGTAGTGCCTGGTCTAATCTTTTCTGCATCTGGCTTTTATTTCTACGTCCTTAGGCAGCTCCTTGCCCCCTGATCAGGGCAAAAGGCAAAACCAAGGAGAAATGTATTAAACTGCCCCCCTCTTCTGATGTAGAGAGCCTTCAGTAGGTGAATGCAGTGCCTTGCCTGGTATTATAAATAAATGACGATGTATTGGGTGAAAATGGACTCCTTCTCCCTTTGTCTGAATGTGCGGTTAATCCGGGCCACCAGGTGGAAAGCTTTGGATGGCCTGACGGTTGGCTCCAGCCCTTAATTAAGCACTTCCTCTCTCTGGTTCTGTGCAAAAGGTATTTTAGGAAAGATCGTTTCTTGGGAGCGAAAAGATCTAACTCTGCTGAGCAGGAAGGTAAGAAAAGGAGGCAGGGAGGGAGATGGAAATGGGAGAAGCTTTGGAGGCCATGAAGGATGGGAGCCCCTGTCAAAGGAGAGCTGGGCTGGGCTGGGTTGGGCCCCTCTCGTCTTAAGCCCCCTCCTGCAGTTGTCCCAGTCCGAATTTTGCCTCTGAGCAGAGTTTCGTAGAATTAACCCCCTGAAGGAGAAGTTGGAGACGTCTAGGGAAATATTTCATGGGAGACTCCATTTAATTAAAACCTGGCTCTTAATTGGCAGTTATGTAGTATGCCTATCCTGCTTGGAGCCAAGCTGAGCATGAATTATTCGGACGTTGATAATTTAGCAGAGAGCAGCGAATGGAACTTGAATCGACGCCTCATTTCCCTCTAATGGTTTCCATCATCCTCCTTCCCTCCTCTTTCTCTTCTCCCAATCTGGCAGTGGTGGCAGCTAAGACATTACGAGCAGATGGATCAAAGCTTCTTGATGTTTTAACCATCTCGGTTTGGGAAGAAGCCTGGATGAGGATGGAAAACTGACGTGCTTAATAGGGTGCTTACTGGAAACCTTGGCAGCTCTTCCGTCTTTGTCTGAAATGCAGAGACGGAAACTCCAGCACTGGAACCTGCAAGCCAGCCAACACCCCCCCCCCCCAATTAATTAGCTTGATCGGGTAGGAATTGGCTTCAGAAGGGCTTCTTAGCCAACCTCTGCTGATGGACAGACAGCCTGGCAGAAGTGATCTCTCTCTCTCTCTCACACACACAAACACATCCTTCGATAAACACAAAGCCCCATATACAAAGAGGAGACCCTTTCCAGATTTCCAAGCCTTTTTGCTCCCTTTTTCAGCAGGTTCAGCTCCATGTACATGTTCAGCAAGTGTGAGCTGCATTTGCACCCCCACTGCCATTCTGTTGGATCAGGGGGATGGGGGTCGCAGGGTCCAAGGGTATGTTCCAGTTGTGAAATAGCAGCAGCAACAGCCCTTAGACTTATATCCTGCTTGACAGTGCTTGACAGCCCCCTCTAAGCAGTTTACAGAGTCAGCCTCTCAACCCCAACAATCTGGCTCCTCATTTTATCCACCTCGGAAGGACGGAAGGCTGAGTCAACCTTGAGCTGGTCAGGATTAAGCTGCTGGCAGTGGGCAGAGTCAGCCTGCAGTGCTGCCTTCTAACCTCTGCCCCACCACTACTCACGAAGCTCCTTTGGGTGCTGTGTCAAGGCCCCTCAGCATGTTCTGTGGCCATTTGTAGATGGGAAGCAAAGATGCAGAGCAAAAGCCCTAAACGAAGAAATGCAGTGGCCCCAAACGGCCCATCGGGCCCTGCTTCTGTTGACTCTTGGCCTTCCTGAGTGTGCAAGGGGTTCCTCCCAAGACGAGGCTTGCGTGCAGAAGAAGCGAAGGGTTTTAAGCGGAAGTGCTGTAGTGTGAAGCTCAATTGATGCTGGACCGTCCGTGGTCTCTGCCGAGAGCAGATGCGGATGGCAAAAGGATGAAGTGCATCAAAGGGACATTTCGGAGCCTTTCGGCCGAAAAAAAAGATTCTGCTGGATTAGGAAAAGGTTCAAAAACAGGCAACTTAAGCAAGCAATATTTTATTATTTGAAAAAAATTGAGCAAAGAAAGAACCCAAAAGAAGTTTAGTAAAAGGATGACTAGCATGCTTGGGAGAGGTCCACCCACCTTCACTCCACCGGAAACTTCAAAGAAATGGCTGGACAGGGACTCTGGGCAAATATAGAACAATGTTTCTTCACTCGACATCTAATAACTTCAGGACTGGCAGGTACAGAGACAATCAGCACCTTGGACAGCTCAAAGGAACAAAGGAGCCTTTGGATCTTGGTGGAGACCAACAGTGATTAAGTGATGTCAAACAACATTAGTTTAGTTTGGAGGAGTGGTTCTTGGCCTTTTCTTCACGCCAGGCCCCCTTTAAATACCTTTTGGGGCCATGGACCTCAAGACATAACTCAAGATTTAAGATTTCTTCAAGCCAGTGGGACCCTCTGATGAGCACCACTGGTTTAGAGGAGCTCAGAGCTGTCTGTCTTCTCTTACGAATTGCTTTCTTAGTTTTCCATTTCTTGCTCCCAGGCTGCATGTCTGAATAAATCTTGGCCCATGCATCCAACAACTGCTATTTAAAAAAAAAATCACGTCAATGGGATGTAATGGAACGAGGAGCTGGCGTTTTAAATCTTTAGCAAACTTTCCCCCTTGGAGAGTCCTGTCTGAAAGCTCTTTCTAAATGAGGCGGTGGGGGTGTCATCCATTGGAAGGGGGAGATCCCTTCCCCCAGCATTTCCTATGAAGGGACAGCCCTTGTCCAGGGTCCTTCGGCAAGGAGGCTTCCTTTGCTCTTGGTGCTGAGTCTTGATCTCCCCCGACAGATGGAAAGTCAGGAGCACTATGAAAATGTTATTTATTGCTGTGGCTCACTTTCCTATAAAGCACGGACATTTGACTTGGATTATTTCAGAGAGAATTACATCAGCTCACTCAGGACAGCCGTGGCATCGCCAGCAGTAGCAAAGAGTTTAATTTTCATCTGGAGGCTGAAAAGGCTGTCCAGGGAGCCAGAGTGATGACTTCACCCCAGGCGGGCAGGTGCCAGGCCTTTTGCACCTGGGCGGGATTCGGCCTCAGCAGCCGAGCCAGGCCCATGGCGAGAGAAGAGAAGTGATTGAGCCCCTTTTTGGGAGAGGGAGCAGTATAAAAGTTTGATTAAATAAATAATTGAGCAGCCCCAGACTGGGGACCCCGAAGGGGCGAGGGAAATCTCCGCCAATTGGTCCCGGGAGCGCTTCATTTCCACACCAGAATCCTTGAACTGCTTAAAAGCAACAAAATGAATGACAAACAAATCAATCCTCTTTTGGGGTTGTTTGAATGCGGAGCATCGGTTCAAGCACAGCTCGCTTGCGAGGCCTAGAACAGCGGCTGCAATTTCGAGTAAGTGGAATTACATTATTTTGGAAAATCTCCCTGGATTTCCTCTTTCCGAAGATGATTACGATTTGTAATTTTATTCATAAGCATATGCTTCCCTTTTCCCTTTCCCAGAGCCCTACCGCGTGCAGAGAAACATGCTTTCTCCTCCCGTTGCTAGGTGTGTCGGCCCTGTAGTTAGCAGCCAGATGACTTTGAAAGTTCTTCTAAGGATCCTGCGGAGCAGAACCAGGATACATTTTTAGAACTTGTCGGCTGTTTTTTTTTCTTCCATCGTTTTTTTTATACATTGCAGGCAGGAAAGTACTATTTCTTCACAACAATGACAACAAAAGAAGCTCTTCTCTCTGCAAAGACTGCCCTGCCCTAGGCTTTTGGAAGCTGCACAAAGCCAGCCTCAGTCAGCCCCAAATTGAACAACCAGCCCAGTCCATTTGTCTGCAGGGCTGGTCAAATCTGCAAAGATTTCCGTTTCAGTAGTGGAAGCAGGAAGACCATCAAAGCTCTGGCAGAGAACCAATTTTCTGAGCAATGGCAGGAAACGAATGTTAAAAGGATTAGAAGTTCAGGGGTCTTGACAACCTTGAGGCCAGCATAGTTAAGACCAGGAAGCAAAGCTGGCTGGGGGAATTCTGGGAGCTGAAGTCCACAAATCTTAAAAGTTGCCAAGGTTAGAGCCTCCTGGAATAGAGGGCTCCCAGGCTCTCCGAAGCCCCCGCTCACTGCCCCAGATGCAGCCCTCTCCCCTCCTGCTCTGCTGCTGGAGGCATCGCAGCGGTGCTCTTGGGGGCAGAGCCTGTTCCTTGAGGGTCAGTCAGGGAGAGCAGGGTGGGGATGGGGGTCAAGGAGGTGGGGGAATCTGAAAGCCAGGCCCTGCCAGATGCTCCTGTCCTGCTCCTGCTCCTCCTCAAAATGGGGTTCAGGTTGGCCAAAACACGGACCGAAGAGGCCTGGTTCTTGTCACGGAGAGGCTGCAGGGAAGAAACGACTAAGTGGCCCATGTGTTGCTACCCGATAACGAGCAGCCGTCCTGATGCTAATGAAAAAAGGCAGAAGGGGGGAGCTGTGGGACAAAGTGGGTGGAAGCATGACTGATGTAGACACGGTCAAGAGTCCTTGATGTTTGGATGGGGAGAGAATTTGTGGCTGCGTCTTGCAGGGTTTTACACTTCTAAGTCATCAAGGAGGAAGCTGGGCAAGGAAGCAGCATGGTCATTGGGATAAGACATTGCTGCAGAATTCACAGAAGGAAACAGGGTCTGAGGACTCGGGAGGTCTTCTCCTGGCCTGCACCACGGGAGGTTGCTGAGCTGCTACTCATTAGATGTTATCTACGTTTAATCTATTCCCAGCTCTTGGGAAATCCACTAGTGGATCTTAGTGAGCAGATTTAACAGTGGCTTAAACCAGAGTCGCTTATTGATGTTGAGACTGTTGGCAGGGCAGGCCTGGACTAGGAGCACCGTGTCTTGCTGTAACCAAACGTTCCCAGTGGATTGGTGGCCTTCCCCAAGATTGGGGGCTGCTGTGCCAGAACCCCCCCCCCCCGTGATGCGTTCTTGAGGAAAGGTCACCGGTCTAGAATTGCAGGTGACCCAGGAGGTCAGGGTGGGGGTGGGGGGAGCCCCGGCAAAAGAGCTGAATCTCTCCCCAGCAACGGAGCAAGACGGCCCACTCTGGGCTTGGGCTGAAGTTTCCAGCCGGGGTGTATGTGTGTGGCGGGGGTGGGGGTGGGGGCAGAGGGATCGCCCTGTTTCTTCTTTCGAAGGCAGCAAAGAATCTCCAGAATGAAATTTTCCACCAGAGCAGAGAATCCTTTTTGCATGCTTAGAACTGAGTGGTGGCCAAGGCAGGGGTGTCTTCTTCCTGCTTGCCTGCCTGCTGCCTGCCTTGGAAGTGAAGCTCCCCCCTCCCCCACCACCTGGAGTTCCGCTGCCTCCTCCCTCCCCATTTATAGCTTTGGGGAGATTCCAGACAAGGCTTCACTGGTTGCAAGACGGGGCTGCCTTCCATCTCTTCCCGCTCCCTTCCTCCCCACCTTTTCCCACGAAGAATAACAAGAGGCTGGATTTGACGCATGAGTTGTCAGTGGCCAAGTGATCGCCTAGGACTGCAGTCTCCAGAATCTCAGAGGTCACAGCTGTTTGTGGGTCCTTGGGTGAGGGGCTCTTCAGCAGCCAAGGTTGTTTGAGGATGGGGTGGGATGGTGGCTCCCAAGGTCTTCAGGCAGCATCCAGCGCCTTAGAATTGTGCTCAGAGGGCAATCCTACCTTCCTCCATGCAGTTCCAGCTGAATGGCTGATGCTGCCAGGGGCTTTTGAGTTGGCTAATCTTGGCAGTTCCTCCAGCAGGGCTGCCCGGGATAAGCTGACCTGCTTGATCTCAGCCCAATGTTTTTAAGAACAGTTTGATTCTGGCTTGCCAGCCGGAGTAACTCTTCCTCTCCGCCCCCAATTCACTTGGCCTCCAATCTTTGTTTGAGGGCACCACAGTTTGGTTGAGGTGTCCATCTGTGTCTGTATGTGTGAGGAAAGGTTATGTCAGTTCTCCTTTCTTATTAGTTTGACATGGTTTTGAAAATTGCTTTGATCTGGTGAAGAGCTTTAGTTACAGGACATAAAGGAAGAAAATGGCAGATCCATCCTTCCCTCCCTCCCTCCCATCTCCTTCCATACTGCATCCATCCATCCATCCATCCATCCCCTGATTTTCAGTGTGAATCCATTAGTTTACATCCTTTTTTCCTGCTATTTATATTCTTAATAAAAAAAAATAAGTTCCTTCTGATGAGCAACAGAGCTGAAGAAGTGGAAAATTTCTTACCAATTGATTGATGAATGATACGCGGGCAGAATAAACAGTTTGGTAGCATCCATTTCTCCAAAGTTTCTTTTAGTCAGCAAATAGCAAAAGTCAACATACGTCTGATGTATTAGCCAGATGCAAACAGCAAAGCTTCAGTTTCTGACACTGGTGGAAATTATGTGCATTTCCGTGCAAGGGATAAAAATTAGACTTGGTTTCTCCCCCCCCCACACACACTCCCTATTCCCCCCCACATCGCTTCTGCCTTGATAAACTGTCTGTCTGCATATAGATTAATATTGTGCTAAATGGCCTTTTTAATTCTTTAGAATCGCTCTACAGTTTCTATCTGGCTGCTTGCCACAAATTAGTGATGCGCATGCACAGAAACAACACTTTGAATTGGCTCTGAGTTTTTATCTGCTCGGTCTTTAGATAGTATTTCAGTGGAGACAGAGAAGATTCTTAATTAGCTCTTTGGCACAATGGGTTATAAAAACAAACCAAAGAGAAAATCTAACACAATGTTTCTCAAAGTTGTCCTGGCTAAGATGTGTGGACTTCAACTCCCAGAATGCCCCATCCAGCTTGCCGGGAGTCGCTCTACCCATCTCAAAAGTAGAGCAACTTTCCTCCTTCTCTAACTCCAATCAAGTCCCTTCTGAACTTGCACCATCTGAAACGACACTTTTCAAAGTTGAGCTTCTGGTGTTGGCTTAATATCTAATTCCAGATAAAAATAATCATTTACCACTCAGCTGGTGGGCTTTGAAAGTCCACTTCCAGCACAGTTGGGCTGGGCTAATCTGCTCGGAGGGCTTCAGGCCAGATTCTTGGGGGAGGGGGGTGGACTTTGCTTGCCTCTTCTGGATTTCCATCCAGTCTTTCTGGTTTCAAGCCCCAGAAGCTTTGCTGGCTGGGGAATTCTGGGAGTTGAAGTCCACCTATCTTAAAGTCGCAGAGGTTGTGAAACGCAGACAGGAGCTAGTAGAATTAGGGGAGAGCCAGGGAAGAGTAGGGGCGAGCTTCCACAAAGAGTGGGACACCCCCTCCCCTTTTTTGGCTTGGATTGTGGAATTGTGTGGCCTACCATTTGCTTGTGGGTAATTCTAGGGAAGATCCAGCCAAGGTTGGGATGGATCCAGGCCTCCCTTCTCCTGCAAGTTTGCTTCTCATGCAAAGCGGGCTTCTGTTTCCCTTCCTCCGACTTCAGGGATTTTCTGAATTGATTAGCCGGGAGTTGCTTTTTCTTTCTTTTTCAAAATAGCTTTTCTGGGCCTGGATGTGGCTGGCCAGATGGTGAGATCCCTCAAGCTGACCTCCCCACTTCGTCGGGTCCCTCTTGATCTCTGCTGTGGCAGAAGAGACCTGCCTCTAAACAGATTCTCCCAAGACACACAATTTAATTTTTGCTTCATTCAGTAGATCATCTGGAGGTTAATGCAAGTTAACAACCATAAATGGAGGGAGGAGGAGGAGGAAAAAAAAAATTAACAGAGGCAGCAAAATGCGGGGATGCTCACAGCCTTAACGCACCCGTTCTCCTCTTCCTCAGTGCTGGGCAGAGAAGAAAGGGATTTGGGCAGCTGCAAGGCTCTTCTGGGGGCTTCCTGACCAGCCTTGCCTGCTTGGCTGTTGCGGGGACAGAACTACACCCTCCTGCAGCCTTGAAGTGGGGGCACCCACAGTTTTTTGATGTTCCCAATGGCATCTCTTTCTGATGGGGTTTAAGCCTGCTGAACTTAAGCCTCTGCCTCCCTCCTACCTCCTGCTATTTTAAAGCCATTTCATTGGTGGGCCATGTCCACCTTTTTGGGTGTAACCTCCTCCCAGCTGGTGACTGTCCCATCAGGAGTCTTGGTGTGCCCACCCCAGGATCTGGTCCAGCAACTTGGCTTGCTCTTTTCCTTCAAGAGAGTCTGGAGGGGACGGTGGGCCGTTGCCAGGGGTCAGCACTGCCTTAGAGGGAGGTGTTCTGGGCTGCCCTGAAAAGCACTGAATCGACTTGGAGACCGCAGGCAGGCAGGCAGGCAGGCAGGCAGTGGGTGGGTGGGTGGGAAGCCATCTCAAATCTCCAGCATTCTCTCTCTGCAGGGAGACCCTCTCTGGAATACATGCAAAACATTTGTTTAGCTTAATTCCCTTGGGGGTGTGGAGAGATAATGAGGATGCTGGTGTATTCAGAGCTCTCAATGGGCTAAAGATGCTGAGCACAAGGACAAGGCCTGGGGAGAATCTCGGCTGGAAATCCAACCTTTTCCTGGCTCGTTAGCTTTCCCCCCTTAAATGTAGTATACTGTGTATACTACATTTCCATCTCCAAAACAGAGAAAAAAATCAGTTATTTTTAAGTAGCCCCGTAGATGGATAGATAGATAGAGAGAGATTGATTGGCTAGTTGACTGATTTGGGAGAGTTCACCTTTGCATCTGATTCATGTTTTGCTACTTGCTTTTCTTCCACCTGGAAGAGGAGTTTCGCATCCTTCCTGCCCACAGAATGCAGAATTGCAGGGCAGGTGGAGGTGCAAGTAGCCGTGTCCTTCTCTCCGTTTCTTGTGTTGTCACCAGGCCTAAAGACTTCCTGGTCTCCGAGAGAGGCCCCTGCCCTGCTCAGAACCGCTTCCAAAAAGCAGTCTTCCTTCTCCTGCTTCTAAGGAGGCTCGTCTTCCGTTGCTCCCATTCCCAACCAATATCAAGGTTTATTAATTTTGTAATCATATTTTCCTCTCCATTTCATGGCGCCTTCACTGCAGGATGAAGCAAACGGAGTTTGTAGCCTCAGCAGGGCTGACTGGAGGTTGGCTAGTCCTGGGGAGTGGAAGCTTGAGCCAAGCAAAGGTCTTGACTAGAGCCAGAGGGAACCTCGCAGTATCTCACCTGTTTTTCTTTCTCCCGTAAACCTCTCATCAATAGTTCTGAAATGGGAGCCTGTGCAAACGAGCAGATGGGCTGAAATCCAGGCGAATCCCTTCCCTCCTTTCTCGTCTCTCCACCAACATTCTGCCCCTATTTCCCCACAAAGCCTGCCTGTGTCTCTCTGAGTCATGGACGAAACTCACGTAACGAATGTTTCACTTAGCAACACAAAACTTGGGCTCAAGTGTGGTCATAAGCTGAGGACCACCTGTGAAAACAGAACATTGCAAGGGAGCGAGCCGTCTTCCAGCCGAGGAGTCAGGGGCCGGCTAGAAGGAAGGGCTGTCCCAGCCGGTAAGAGGGGCGGAGGGCCCACTGGGCTGGACGCCCACCAGCCCCTGCTCTTCTGTATGTATGTGGGACCCCCCTCCCAGGGGCCGTTGGGAGACTCATGGTCTCTCTGCTGTGGCAGCCAGGCTCTCCAGGGCAGCCGCTTCCTGGCAAGAGGCTTCGGAGCTGCCACAAACCGGGCGGCTGGTGTGTCTCCCTGGGCCGCTTTCCGAACGGACAAGGTGGCCCACCAGCTGCTGCCTTTCCCCTCCCTGTGTGTGCAGAGGCACTTCAGCCATCCTGCTCCCTTTTCTTCAACTGGACAGTAATGTTGGCGTTTAAAAAAAACCCTTGGCAACAGCTGTGGGGAGAGGCTCAGCCCCGGAGGGCGGATCCCCTCAGGTCTGGGGTGGAGCTGCCCGCACTGAGCCTCCTGGGCCAAAAACAAAGAAGAAAGTTCGGCTTGCCAGCTGCCCCCCACTCTCTGCAGCCTTCTGGAAAGCCTCCAGTCTGTCCCGAATCTGTGGCGGGAGAGATACAGGCAGCCATTTGATGAAGAGGGGAAGGAAAGGGCCAGGCGCCATTTTGGGGAAAGAGCCATACGATGCGATGCGTAAGGCAGCAGAGCAGGGAGGGGGAGGGTCTGTGGCTAATTGCCGAGTTGGATAAAGTCTCCCCGACTTCTGCCTGCCTTTTTTCTTGCCTGGGCATCTTTAAGCAGCTTTATCTGTAACCTTTCAGGGCCGCTGCGGAGGCCCGGCAGAGAGCGGGAAGGAGAGGCATTGCTCTCCAGGCGGATTGTTCAGTGAAAGAGGCTCTGGATGTAAGTTAATAATAAGGATTTCTGTTTTGGAAAAGGCTTGGTAGAGATTTAAAAGTCCTCTGCAGCAGGACCCCCAGTTTGCAACACGGGCGAGGAACTGCAAGCGGTGCAAAAGTACTCTGATAAGGCTGCTGGTTTTATCAAGCCACTGCAGTCTCCATGCTGGAGAGGAGGTGGATGGGCAGGCTTTGCCTTGATTTCTGTAGCCTAGCCCCCGCCCAGCCCCTCTCTTCTGGCTCTCAGGGTGGCTCGGCTTCCCTCAAGGCTGCTTTTGCCTTCCTGGACTGGGAGAAAGGTCATGCTGGGGCTGCTTGCACAGGAAGCCGTCCTTAAGCTGGCCAGGATTTCGGAGCGGCCTCTCATGCCAGGCTCCTTCCCTCTTGTTGCTCTGGAGCCCAACCAGTGGCAAAAGAAAGACCCCCTCCCCAAAACCTTTGTCCCCTTTTCTTCTTGGTGGCCTAAGAAGCCTCAGAAGTGCAGCAGGGGTTGGATCCTCACAGGTGGCTTATTTAAGAAGCAGCAAGCGGCCAAGGCTTGGCCCTCCGTGTCTGGGCTACAAAGCGAAGTGTAGACGGGCTGAGTTGGAATCTATCAGGAAACTCAGTTCAGTAGATGAAAGCTGAAAAGGAAAAGTGGAAGGAGGAGGGTCGGTTTCCAAAGAATTGCCAAGAAATCTGCAGGGTTGCATCATTTATTTATTTATTAAATTTTATACTGCCCCCTCTCCCAAAATGGGACTTGGGACGGTGTACAGCCAAGATAAAACGACACAATTAATAAAAAATTTAAAACAGATTTAAAAAGAGATTAAACAAGTGGCTGGAATAACACTATAAAAACAAGGTAAAAAAGTTAAAAATGCCAAAAATTAAAACTCTAGTGATTGATACTAGGCCAGACCGGCCTGTTGGAAAAGGTGGGTCTTTAATGCGCGCTGGAAGGTCTGCAGGTCAGTAATGGCCCGCATCTCCAGGGGTAGTTCATTTCAGAGGGAGGGTGCCCCCGCAGAGAAGGCCCGCACCCTCGGGGCCGCCAGCCGGCATTGTCCAGCTGACAGCACCCCAAGGAGGCCCATCCTGTGGGAGCGCACTGGCCGGCGGGAGGCTGATGGTGGCAGCAGGCGGTCTTGTAAGTACCCGGGTCCCAAGCCATGGAGCGCTTTAAAGGTGACCGCCAACACCTTGAATCGCACCCGGAAGACCACTGAAAGCCAATGCATCTCGCGCAGGAGCGATGTAACACGGGAGCTCCAAGGAGCCCCCAGAATCACCCACACGGCCGCACTCTGCACCAGCTGAAGCCTCCGGATGCTCTTCAAGGGCAGCCCCATGTAGAGAGCATTACAGTAGTCTAGGTGGGAGATGACGAGAGCAGAAGTGACCATGCGAAGAGCGCCCCGATCCAGAAAGGGCCGCAACTGTTAGATCATCCTCGTCCTTTCATCTTGGGCTGTGGCTGAGGTCCTCCAGACACCAGAGAGTGGCCTGTCTTCCTTCTCCTTGCTGGGCTCTGGGGAGGGAGGGCGAACCTTCCCAGAGGTTCCGAGGCTTTGCCTCCTTCCTGGGGGAGCAGAGGAAGAGAGGGAGAGCCTCCTGGGATCTGCCCGCCCCTCCCCAAACTGGCAAGGAGCCATCCTGAAAACTCTCACCAGCCCCCGGAAGCTGCACCTTAACCATCTCCAGTCTTGGCCCGTTAACTGGCACCTCTTTTGTGAACCGCAGAGGAGGGGAGGGGAGGACCTGGTCTCTCCTGAGTGGACCCCTACTTTGGGGGGATATTTTGGGGGTTGGATTAGCTGGGGCCAGTTGCCAGTTGGGAAGAAAATAAAGCCGCTTCTGCTGCACCAGTGGGAAGAAAACGCCATGAGCAGCAATGTGTGAGGTGATCACGTGAAAAGGAAAGGGTTGTTTGCAAACCAATTTGATAAATGCAGACAGCTTTAAAGACACACACACGGTCTGAGTTGCTCTTCATTGGGGGAGCAGTGAAACCAACTTTGGAGGCAGCTGAAAAGTCAAAGCAAGCTGGGCCGAGGGGTGGGGGGACCTGAGATTTGGGCAGAATGAACCTAATTCCTTCTTTTAAAAGTCCTTCCACTAATTGCTCATGTTTACATGTTAACCTGCTGTAATTAATTGACTGAGGAGGAGAAGGAGCCTGAGGTGGTTTGGGGTAGGTGCCGTGCCAGGGATGGGCGTGGAAGGCTTTTCTGTGCAAATTAGAATGGGAGGGAGGCTGATGGGGGGGGGGGGGGGAGTGGAGTCCTTCACTTTTGAGATAAAAAAAAGAAATAGGCAAGGATGCCCCTCTCTGCTCGCTCTTCAGCCCTGCTCGGGGAGGTCCAGGCAGCTGTGCCGGCTCAAGGGTGGCCTGTGTCCCCTTGGAGGGCGAAAGCCCTGAGTGCGGGAGGCAGCCCTGCTCTGCTTCAGCGTCTAAAGGTGGAGCGCTTGCTTCAGAAGCTCCAAGTCGGACCGTTGGTTCTTCTCGCTTTGCAGAGCCTGACGAGGTAGGCTGGCTCCTGGGGAGAAGCTCAGGTGGTCTCCTCTCCTGCCAGCCCTCCCACCTCCAGCGCCCAGGGCCCTGCTTGGCACCTCACTCCGGAGGGTTTGGCTTTCCTGCGTCCAGGCGGTGGAGTGGCAGATCCCCCGAGGCCCTCCTGTTCCCTCGGGAGCCTCCTGGCCTTCCTCAGACGTGCACACGAGGCGGTGACCTCAAAACCAAACTCACCCCAGCCCCCCCAGTTCCTCCCCTCCCTCCCTCCCTCCCAGTTTCCTTCCCACCCTACGGACAATGATCAAAAGCCTTCCCGTCTTGCGGTGAGGCTGAGGTCCCTGGAAGAGTTTGGGTGCCTTCCTCCCCTCCTGCTCTCACCTAACCAGCATGGCTGCCAAATTCTGCCTGGCGCACGAGTCCACATCAAACTGAGCAAATCTAAGATGAAAGTCTCTGAAAGGCAGCCCAGCACAATTAGGTATGGGAAGCGCGGCACTCCTTCCGTGCGGAGGAGCTGACTCTGCAAGAATGATTCTTTTGAGGGCAAAGTGCTTTCATTCCGCTTTGGAAAGAGGACTGGGCTCAACTCTTTGCAGTCTCTGAGAGAGTTTTGATTTCCAGGCTGCGCCCTATTCTTCTCTTTAGAGCCCCTCCCTTGATGGGGCCCCAGAGATTGCCTCTCCTTGTGCGTCAGACCCACAAAATATGAGACTCCTGGCTTTGAATCGGGATCCCGAAGGGCCTGGCCAGGGATGCTGCTCCTAAGGCCGAGGCTGCCTTGCTGTTGCTGTGTTCAGCAGAAGCGTTTCTCACACCCAGCTGGCTGGTGCTTGGAAGAGAAGTGGTGGGCAGGAGGGAGCCACCAGCAGGCTAGCTAGGGCTCTCCAAACTTTAAGAGCCGTGGACTTCGACTCCCAGAATTTTTTAGCCAGCAGGGCTGTGTTCGAACTTTAAGGATCTACCTACTGCTGTGATGGCCACAGGTGGCATGCAGAGCCATTTGTGTGGGCACTGAGCCCCAGGCAAACTTACCTCACTGCGCATGCATGCACCTCCTGACTGATTTTTGGCCCATTTGAGGCTTTTTCGGTCTCCCAGAGGCTTGAGGGAAGCCTCTGCAGCCTTTGTAGGCCGAAAAACAGGCCTGTTTCATCACTTCCTGTACTTCTGGAAATACCGGAAGAGATGAAATGGGCCCATTTTTTGGCCTGCGAAATCTGCAGAAGTTTTCCTCAAGCCTCTGGGAGGCCGAAAAAGGACTCAAACGGGCCGAAAATCAGCTGGGAGGCGCAGTGCAGGTAAGGGAGCTGCGGGATGGAGGGATCACATGCACATGCACAGGGGGCGTGAGGGGAGCGCTTGCCTTGCCTTCTAAGTGCTGGCACGTGAGATTTTGGGTATAGGAGCCCAAAAAGGTTAGCACCCCTGACCTACCGCATGGCTGGCTGGGGGATTCTGGGAGTTGAGGTCCACGAGCCTGAAAGTTGCCATGTCTGGAGCTAGAGGGAAACTTGCAGCTCTGCAGCCAGTGGCGAAGGAGAGGCTCCCCTTCCTGCCAAGGACTTGGAGAAGGAGAATCTTGGCTCACCACCCACCAGAAAGCGAAGGAGTGAAAAACTGGAAGGGTTTGTGTTCTGCCTTTCCAGATATATATTTCCATCTTCATCCTCACCTTCATCTTCTCCCTGACCATGACCGTCTCTCTCTCTCTCTGCTCTCTCTTTCCCTCTCTCCTCCTCCTCCTCTATTATGCATCTCTCTATCCAGCTCTGGAAGAGTGACCCTCAATACGTCTCCGTGGTGCCAGATGGGACCTCTGGACTAGACTGGTCTGAGCTCCTGGCACCCCTATGGCCACTTTGGGAGGGAAGGGCCTTTCCGGTTCTGACCCAAAGGCTCACATGCATGACATGCAGGCAGAGGGCCTCGGGGCAAGGAACGCCTCCAGGCGGCCCAGCTCTTGTGCAGCGCACCAAGCCAAGGATGGGCTAATGGGAGAAAAAAAACGGCAACGTTTTGGAAAGCCCCCTGTTTACTTAGCCTCTCCCCAGCTTGGTTAATCCATTTGGCTGCCTGTAATTAGTCTGCTTGGCTTTCTAGAGGAGACAAGCCCATCCATTGTTTGGAAGGGAGAGGAGGCAGAAAGCAGCGAAATAATAATCAAAGTTTTCTCCAAGGGGAATTTGGGGGAGAGTGCCATCTGCCCACTTATCAGCAGCCAGAGGAAATTACATCTCCCAGTTCTGCAGAGTTCTTAGAAACACATAAACTGCATGGTAAGGTTGGACCTGCCAGGAGCGGTTAAAGGAACACTTGATGTTTGTACAGGCAGGGGCCAGGAGGAAGGCTCCGTGGACAGAAACAGCCCCTGGCATCTTAGGGGGCCAGGTCTCCAAGAGGGAAGATGCAAGCCCTTTGAGACACGTTTCCTTGCAACCACCAGCACAAACTGTTCCAAACTGTTCCATCCTGCAAGCTTTTTTCCCCCCCAAAGGATAAATCAGCAAGAACTGACCAGCCAGGAGAGGCTGATCTGGGCTTCCTGGAACCCAGCTGAGCTGGAAGGGAAGGTCCCCTCAGCTGTGATTTGGCCTAGTGGCCCTCAGTGGTAACCAGCAGTCACAACAGTAGGACTTGCCCAGGAGAATTTCTGGGAATGGGCTCTCCATGGCAGGTTCCCGATCCAAGGCCATCCATGGAGGCCAGGGGGAGCTGCATGCACGAGGGTCCCAGGGCTCAAGGGTTATGATTGGCAGGGGGATTCTGGAAATTGAAGTCCAAAGTTGCCAAGGATGGACACCCCCAAGTTAAAGGGATTGGTCTCACGGGATTGGTCTTCCATCGCCAGGAAGCTGGAACTGCAGCCTAGGGGACACCCTTCACTTGCTGGCTTGTACTGGAAGGCAAGGAGGAGTGGGTGGCCAGCCAGATGTTGCTGAACATCAGCTTCCAGCAGGCCTTGGCAAGGTTGGGCCACCTGGTCTCCAGGCAGGAGAGGATGCCAATGTTGCTGGAGATTATGCTTCATTGCTGGAGCCTGGTTAGGGGTTTACTTGCCCTGCAACACTGACGAAATAAGTAGGTTTCTGGCCACCGCACAGCAGCCTTCTCTCTGTCTGCAGCCTCTCTTGCTTGGCCTGCCAACCTGAGGATGCTTCTCCTCTCTCCTAGGACGCCCATTCCCCAGCCAGCTGGAGGGCAAGCCCCAAACACTGCAGGCCCCTCCAGTTCAAGAGGAGGAGAAAGGGTTAATTTCAAGCCACGTTGGCCAAGAGTGTTGTGTGAATGCCAGAACGATCTCTTGTCCTCCTGCGCTTTGCTACTTCCGCATCTCAGCTCTGGGAACCTGGCTCTTAACGCCTCTGCCCCTTCCTAAAAAGCCCCATTGGCTCCGTTGAGTTGACCCCCCTCTGCCCTTCTGTTCCTTCCAAGGGTCCAGCTCAGGAGCCGGCCATTCTCCCCGTGTTATCCTCTAAGACTAAGTTGGCCGCTCTGCAGTTTCTGTCCTGTGAGTTGTAAAGAAGGTTCCAGAACCGGAAGCCCTGAAGGCAACGAGTGCCAATTAAAGCTTAACGCACACCTGCTTGACGAGGAAAAGAACAAAAAGCTAATTTATTTGGGGTGGGGGTTGAGCTGCTCTCGTATTGTGTTCCCAGTCTTGTTTCATGAGCTTCGTGTGCAGAAGCCGGTGCCGTTCCGTTTTCAGGGCGAGCGCAGCACGTCCAATAAAGCCACCTCAGTGGTGGCAGTGCTTATTAATGGGTGTATTAATGGCTTTCGAGGGCTGGGAGATGGCCTTCTCCTCTGCTGAGAACAGCACTTCTCAGCCTTCCCTCCTCCACATTTTGCAGCCACTCGGTTTTCCTCCAATCCCTGTTTTCAGCCACTGGGGTGTCCAGAATAGTCCGGAGGGAACTGGACCGGCTGGAGCTTTTGTCATGTCCAGCTGAGGTGCCTTTGCTCCAGCCAAGCGATCGCACATGGGATCACCACTGGGAAGTGTGGTGGAATCTCACACTCACACAGTCTGCGGGGAGGGGGGCCGAGAGTAGAGTCCCTGCACTGCCCCACAACCCCTGCAGCCGCCCTGACCGCTCCCAAGGGCAGGCAGGCAGGCAGGTGGGCGAGAATCTTGTACCGTGAGGGACTAGCAACAAAGCCTCGGCTAGAGGCTGTTCGTGGCTGGCTCTGGTTGCTAGAGGGTGCTCCAGTCTCTGGGCCACTGGTCCTTAGCAGTGGTGGTGGGGCCTGAGTGGATCTTCAGAGGTGCTGAAGATGGGAGGAGCTCCATTCTCTGCTGAATCTCCTCCCAGCCTGATCACGCAAGGTGAAAAGCTTCTTTTTCTGATTGCCTGACTCTTGCTCCGGCCTGGCGTTCTGTCCCCAGGATTCTGGACAGGAGCTCCCAGAATTCCCACCTGTGGCAAAGGTCCACCGGATTGGAGAAAGCTGTGATATGCTAAGAGGACAATGGGCCAGTTCCCTTTCAATGACCTTGTTGAACGATACTTGCAGATAAGCAGGCTGAAAATAGCAACTTACCTGGGAATCTCCCCTCTGCCCTCACTGGGTGGGTTCAGTTCCCCCTTCTCAGGAACATGGCCTACCAGCACTGCCCTACCTTGGAGGCCTCTGGGAATAACCCCAACTCTGAAGACCTAATTCCCTCATCTCCCCTCCAGGGCTGGGTGTCGCTCACTGCAGCAAATTCCTCTTTTTGACGGTTGTCTGCATGATTGCCCCACAATCTGTTCTTGGCCATTTGTGGCGATTTGGACGCGGTGTTGCTTAGCAAGACAGGGATGACTTATTTAGGGGTTAGGTTGTTTGGAGAGGATGAATTGCTCACTGGAAGTGACTCTTTTGTTTGAAAGTCTCGCCTTGTTGGGGCAGAAATGGGTTGGCGGTGAAAGGAAGGGTGGGTTTCCCATCCCACCCATGAAATGTGCAAGGATGAAAGCACATTAGGGGAGTTGTGGCGAAGGGCCTTTTCAGGGGACGATGGATGGGGAAGGCTACCCAGAAAACCAGCTCCTCTGGTGGCTTGTGGGTTCGCCCCATTTGCCCACCAGGTTCTGCAGAGTTTTAGCTGGCACAAAAACAGTTATGAATAACTGAGGGGCTGGCTTGATATCGTTTTTTATGATTTCTTTATATGCATAATTAAACTTGATGACTAACAACTTGGATGCTTTTGCTTTTTCCTTGAGATAAGGCAGAAACCACATTTTTATGGAGCTAATCTAGCAGTGATTGGCAGGTGGGAACTGGCCGTGGAGGCAGAGAGCAGAAGGGTCCTTGGTGCTCTCTGGGCTTGCTTGTTTTCTTGCAGATGTTTCATGGCGACACAACCTTCAGTAGAGGGGAGAGCTGAGTCTTGGTGTGCCAGGCCACAGGTGCAGAGAAGAACGTGGGAAGGAGCAGCTCTCAGGATCACGAGCCAGGAGCCCCTCCAATGAAAGTTCTCCCCTTGCTAATTTTAATAGGGACTGTGATGAAGCCCCACTTCTCCTCCGGTCCAACACAAAGCCGCTCTTTTCTCTCTCTCTTGCCCTTTGCAGGATGGGATGTCTACCTTTTTCCAGTTTGGGGCGTCCATCCAACAGGAGGCCATCATCATGCTGAAGTTCATGCAGTACTACGACTGGCACATATTCTCCGTGGTGACCAGCATTTTCCCTGGCTACCGGGACTTCATCAGTTTCATCAAGTACACTGTGGAAAACAGTTTTGTGGGCTGGGACATGCAAAACGTGGTCACCCTCGACGCGGCCATTGGAGATGCCAAGTCCACCATTCAGCTAAAGAAGATCCACTCTTCGGTCATCCTGCTCTATTGCTCCCCGGAGGAGGCCGCCTTCATCCTGGACGAGGCCCGGTCCCTGGGCTTGACGGGCTACGACTTTTTCTGGATTGTCCCCAGCTTGGTCAGTGGGAAGATGG
The DNA here is from genome assembly GCA_023653725.1 of Bungarus multicinctus. NCBI lineage: Eukaryota > Metazoa > Chordata > Lepidosauria > Squamata > Elapidae > Bungarus > Bungarus multicinctus. Next base: position 685,495 of record CM042842.1, read on the forward strand.
AAACCGCCCCCGACAATTTTCCGGCGGGGCTGATTTCAGTGGCCTACGACGGGTGGGACTACAGTTTGGATGCTCGGATCCGGGATGGCCTCGGGATTATCACAACGGCCGCTGCAGCCATGCTGGAGAAGTATTCCTTCATCCCTGAGGCCAAGACCAGTTGCTACGGGCAGTCGGAGTACAACGAACGGCCATCTCACATGCTTCACAAGTAAGGCTTCTTTTGTTCCTTAAAGCCCCGCTTTGGAGAGGTTGAGCAACGCTTGCCCGTGTCAGCTGGGCGGCGGCTTCTTCCACGCAGGGAAGCGTTGGTGGAAGGCCGAAGTCCTCAGCCGTTGCCTCCATGGCCTTGTAGGTCAGGCTGTGGCAGGGAGGAGGAAGGGAACAAATCCAGTTAGGCTGCTTAATTTAGCCCGGAAACACCCTGAAGAACCTGGTGGGTTGTTGACCGCTGGTTCCAGGGAGCCGGGACAGCTGCCGGCAGCTCCTCCTAACAAGGACTTTGAGCGACGCTGCTCGCCTCGTCTGCGTGTGGCTGGGAAGCCAGATTTCATTCCGAAGGCCTTGAGCCAGGAGGAGGTGATCCTGGAGCCGGTGTGGGTGGCCACCCTTGGACGGATTGCTTTCATCTGACGCCTGTCCCACTCAGCCCAGGCTGTCTTTCGGGGGGAGGCCCGTTGCTCTCGGTCGGGGCTCAGGCCCTCAACCCTCCCCAGGCTCCAGGCTGTCCTTCCCAGCAGCTCCAGGCCGAGAACGTTGAGCAGTGCCAGTCGGCACAGAGCCCAGCGTCCCCTGGCTGTCTCAGTGGAGAAGAAAGGAGAAGTGACCTTGGAAGGGGGAGGGCTTGAGAAGGGGAGGGCCGAGATCCGAGAAGGGTCAGATTAATATTCAGAAGCCATTCTACAGGAATCCTGGAGATGTAGCCTCCAACCTTGGCTGCTGTAGCCTGAATACAAATAAGAAGCAGGTTTGAAAAACAGTCCTTAGTCCTGGAACTGTTCTGGGGTTGCCTTTATTTTTGTATTTCCTTCTTTAATGGCCAGTGACTTTTTTCCCTCTTGACGTTTGGGGTCGTGGCCCGTCTCTGCAGATGGGGAATAAACACGAGGGATGATGGTTTGGCAAAGGGCTGTGTCCGTGGCCTGTCACAGGTGCTAATGCAGCTACCTGTCCCCCTAAATCCCTCTCCCCTTTTCCCAGGGGACACCTCTCAACAGCCTCTTGCCTTCATCTCTGCCGAGTGCCGGATATTGGTCACGCTTTTTCCAAATGTTGACCGCTTTGGGCAACACAAAGCATGAATACGGATACAATCACCCATGGACCGGCGCTGGTAGCTCTGCAGCCAGAAGGCTAGAGAGTCACTTTAGAAGTAAAGGAAAGCTGAACTTTTCCTCTCTCCACGAAAGACTTGCAAAGGCCTTGAGCCAGATACTGGTCTCCAGCCCCGCCCGGGAAGCTGGGATTTGCTTCTGTTGCCACGCCCTTCTCTTCGAAGGATGGGAGGAGGGCACGGAGTCACTGGCTGGGCTCCCAACCCCGATCCCAAGGCCACAATCCTGCCCAGCCTGGCCCCTTTCTGAGGTCTCCCCCGGCCCTGGGCAGCAGCCATCGGGTGGGAGGGGGGAGGGGGAGAAAGCAGCTCAACGGGCAGCTGCTGTCCTTGGTGCTGCAAGACTCAGCCCGACCTCCAGGAGAAACTAACCCACGAATGGGGCTGCTTGACCAACTCCTCCACCCTTCCGGTTGGCCTTGGGCCTCAGAGTCACGTGGTTATCTTGCCGCCCCCCTCCCCCCGGCGACTTTAGTTTTTGCAGTGTGGAGGCCTGCAGGCAGATGCTTATACACTTGGGTGACGTTTCTAGACGCCCCAATGCTGGCGAAGGGGCCCTTTCCTGGGCTCTGAAAAGCTCAGGGCCCCCCTGCCCCTCCGAGCCCCCCTCCAGCCTGTTCTTGCTGCTGTCAATGCAGCTTTTTTCCTCATCGCTTCCTGTGCCCATTGAAGCCATGGCCTTGCGAGCGAGAGAGAGAGGGAGAAGCTGAAGCATGTGCTTGTTGTTCCTGTGATGCTGCTGCCTTTGTCAACTGTTACCAGCCTGCACAGCCCTTTACACACAACACGCCTCCGTTGAATGCCACCCTGCCCCATTTGCCTCTTGTACTGTCACACAACCCCCTGCAGCTTCAAGGCAAAGGAAGGCAGGCAGAGAGCCCAGAACCACGGCCAGGATGGGAGTGGGTTGATTTATCTGCTCCCTTCTCGCTTGCCAAGGGCTTGAGGCCCAAGCTCCTGAATCCTAAGTTACCTGGGAGCTTCCACGACTTCATGGAAAAGCAACTTGGAAGGGCAGAAGTTGTGAATTAAGGGCAGAAAAATGGAAGGGGAAGAACCTTCTAGGGAGCAGGAGAGATTGAGAAGATGGAAGGTGGTTGAGTCAGACACTGTAGAGCATTTGCCACGGCCAACTTGCCACGGGACAAGAGTTACACCAATATCAAAGAAATGGTGGAATAGGATCATTAAAGAAAGGATGCAAAAGGAGGGGTAGAATGAAATGACAAAAACTAAAACAATTTTTTATTTATTTTAAATAATTAAATTGAATTGTTCAATAGTCCTGTGGTGAGTTGGCTGCAGCATGTTGTTCTGTTGGAGGGACCAACAACAGAAATTTCTTTTGTGTTCTTTTACTTAGAAAGGTTTGTCTGGAGTGGAGCTCAGTTCTTAGCAGCCTCATGGAAAAAGTTTGCTGCAGATATCGAGGGTTTTCCAATTTCCTCCTCTAACCTGTTGGGATTTTCTGGTGCTCCCCATCCAGCCCTTAAATTATTCTGCAAGCACCATGTTCTGTCTGTCTGTGCCTGTGTTGTCTTTCTGTTTTCAAGACTGATGGAAGGGCAAAGAGTGTGATAATCACATTATTGGAAGATCCTGATTCCTCCTGCCTGAGGTTTCAAAGCTGGAACCAGGGCCTCCTCATTAGACACCCAGCTCTTGAGTGTTGCTCCTTCCTCATGACTCTTGGCCTAGATATCCCTTGCAGAGATTTAATCTGACATTACTAGCATTCCACTGATTGGAAAGCCAAAAAGCCAACAAGGCTGCATATCAGTAGAGGACCAAACTGACGTTATAAGTTGAAGCCATCCATTATGGGAAAGGTGCTCTGGGCCATTCCCTGGAGAAGGGGAGGCTGTAGCCCATTTCCTTGATTAGCAGGTCCAGCTGAGGCCTGGAGGGTTGAAAGGACTGACGTAACGTTAGGGAGCCTTGTAATGGGCGCCTGTGTGTGGAATTCAGACCAGGCAGCTGGGGAATCAGGAGAGAGAGGGTCAGGCAAGGTGCTTGGCCTTCCTCCCCAGTTCACCCCAGTGCTTCAATCCCCCCCCTTCCTTCTGGGTGAGGGAGGAGGGACACAAAGGTGGGCTGTGGCTTCACCTTCTTCCCAGTCATGGACTCACTTGGTGGAAACGTGTCTGCGCTGCTGCCCATTCGTCACGAGAGCCGAATATCTTTTCCAGCGGGAGGGACTGTCTCTCCCCGAGGTGGCAGGGGTGAAAACCTGGGAGGGAGGTGACCGGTCCTCTCTCAAAGGCACTGGGGAGGCTGGTGTGGATGCCCCTCTCCCCAGACTTAGACTGGGGGCTTCATCCGGATCGGTTTTGTCCCACCTTCCTTGCCACTCAGCAAGGGCTCAGGATGTAACACAATGGTTAGAGATTAAAAGCGTGAATTAAAGTGGCGACTGAAACCAATTGAGGGTTAACGCCGGGAGGAAGCGATGCTGCGCCTTTGCAGAGCAAAGGGGGAAGGAGCAGGCAACTCCTGTGGAGTGTGTGTGTGTGTGTGATCCTGGGAGCAAAGCAGCAGAGTCCCCCTTGCAGGTGTGAGACCCACTGCAGACCTTTTGAGGCAGGAATTGTGGGATCCACCTGCTTTTAGGCTGGTTGGCAGCCTCGTCTGCTGCATTCTGCATCGGTTGCCCTTCTGGGGCCTCCCCACTCCGAGCATGTTGCAGTAATCAAGATGGCATCAGGCCGTCAAATGAGCCCACTTTATCACAGGCGTCTCTTGATCCGGCCTCCCTTTGCCGTTGCTGTCCTCCTGCGTGTTTCGGGAGGGTGGCGAGTGGTGGAGTTCCTCCAAGGGGACCTCAAGTGTTTTGCCCCTCCAGCGTAAGGAGATTGTTTCCATGTAGCATCTTTTACTTGCTTCTTAACTGCCATTGCAATGTTTGTGAGAGCAGTCGTTGTGCACTCTGCACCAGAGTATATCACACAGGCACACAGCCCTTATGTAATGTTGTGTTGGCTGCCCTGCCAGCTTTCAGGTGGTTGCTCCCAAAGGTGGGATTTGACTAAAACGGCCTCCTTCCCACACTGTCCCTGTCCTTCTTTCATCTTATCCCTCAGGACTGATTGTTTTTCACTGGTTTTCATGGCGGGGTGTGTGTGTGTCCCCACGCATCTGCAAGCCAGACCGGACCCTCGAACTGGGCCGAGTTTGCAAGTGGCCCCCTCTGCTTTCCAGGCAGGGCTGAAGCCGGAGAGGCTCCTGGGCAGATGCCAGCCACCAGACTGGCCCAGGCTGGAGAGGTCCTGTTTCCCCCACTATTTTCACAGCTGGCCACAAGGTGGCCCCCTTGCGTTGCCCAACCGCCTCCGAAATAACCCCCCTTCCAATAATTGCATTAAGGATCTATGAGCAAGGCCAGGGGTTCTTTTAGAAAGCCACTCCGTCCACCTCTCGGATGTCCATCTCCGAGATAGCCTGGCCGGGTCTGTGGGGCAAACTCTCCCCGTAGCTTCCTCCACTGTCTGCCACTGCAGCGCTTGGAAGGAACCCAGCAGCCTCAGGCCAAGACAGCTGCCCACTGGGCCCCATTAGGTTTCTCTTCCTGCTTAAAGGAGGTGTTTGGAAGGCAGCCGGGGAAACCGACCCCTTCTTCAAAGTCCATTTAAAAGTGGACTTCCGTTTGCCAGCCGTACCTGGAAATGCCACAGGTTGGACAGGAGATCTGGGCCAGAGTTCTGATGCCCATTAAGGACTCCAGCCTTGAAGATGCCCAAACAGCAGAGGGATAAACAGTGCAGAAGGGCTGGTCATCTAAGGACGAGTGCAGAGGACCAAGCGGCCTTTCCTTCCTGGGCTTCTCAAGCTTGGCACCTCTTCCAGGCACGGTCTCCCAGCTCCTTCATGGCATCTGCCATGAACTCCCCCTTGCCAGTCCCTTCTAGGTCCACCATTAAATAGGAAGCAAATGCCACCCTCTTCATGGGACTAATTGCTGGCATCCATAGGATGGGTTGGATCCCAGCTCCTAAAAATGTCTTTTTTCACCACAATGGGAGGATTTATAGCATATGTTTCATCGGAGCTAATCCAGTGACTGAATTAGCTTGCTCATTAACTGCTGGACAGCTCATTAATTTCTCTCTGAACATTTCCTTTCTTTCAAGGTTTATGATGAACGTGACCTGGAAAGGCAGAGACTTATCCTTCACCACAGATGGCTACCAAGCCCAGCCACGGCTCGTGGTCACCGTCCTAAATGAGAGCCGGGCCTGGGAGAAGGTAACCGGCGTCCCCTGGGGGAGGGCCGGGTCAGCGGGGGTGGGATGGGGGGGGGAGGGGCTCTGCAAAGCCAGCACTTTCACTCAGGCAAGGAGTGTGTGTGTGTTTGTGAGTGCAGCCACCTTCAAAGTCTGCCTCCTCCGTTCAGGTGTGCCTTTCCCCTCCCAGGGACCGTTGGTGGGGCAAACGCCTTGATGAAAAAGTGGAGCTATTCCTAAAGCGGTTGCCTCTTTCTTGGGAGAGGCAGGCCCTCCATCTGGGCAGCCAAAGAGCCCCGAAACGCGCCCACGAGGGTCTCAGGCAGGAAAGGCTGGGCAACCTGCAGAGCTGCTGGGAGGCAGAGTCCACAGTGCTGACACATGGAGAGCGAGGCTGGATCTCCAGCCCCTCCGGCTTTGCAGAGGTGACGCCTGCAGCCCCCTGGTTCCGTGGTGGCAGGTTGGAGTCCCTTGTTGACAAAGAGCTCAGAGGGTCCAAAGCTTCCCCTGCCTCCCACCTGGGAGACATCTGACTAATCAGATCAGATGGGGCTGGATGGGTTTAGGAAGGCTAGGGTAGCCCTAAGCCCTAAAAGGAATTCTAAAGAGGGCTGCCAATGGATGGAGAATCAGTTTAAACAGAAAGGCGATAGATCTCACCCTGGTGGGGAAAAGGCTGTCTCTTTTTAGTCCTTCATCCTTACATTTGCATAGGATTGGCAAAGTTTCCAAACTGAAGGTGTCTTGAAATTGGGGCCTTTCCCATGTAGGTGAGGAAGACCTGGTCTGGTGTAAAGTAACGTCAGGCCTACATGGTAGACCAGGCCAAGAACCAATGTTATATAGCTCAGTGCTACTCTTACTGTAAAGCTGCAGTAAGAGAATCTTACATCACTGAATGCACCTCCCCCTGCCTCCCTTTTTCTCCTTCATGTGAGCTAAGGAGGGGCTTGTCATGTTGCTTTCATGGCCTGAACTCTGACCCCCCTTCTCTGACCACATAGGACTGTTCTTCCTTCCGTCCTGCAAGGCCGTCCCCTCCACCCTCTGCCCCCTTCTTACTTTCTGATGATTTCATCTGATTTTCTTCCACTGGAGCAGAACAAGGGTGCACATTAAAAAAAAGCCACCCACATATAGGTAAAATATTTGCAAAGACCATTTTTAAAGACCTCCCCTCAAAATGGTCTTTCTGCAGCAGGAAGCAGCTGTTTGCAGCTATCGTGTGCCTTCGCCAAAAAACAATTAAAATAAATGCTGCACGTGGTTTAATGGAGGAACACGTTGTCTAGCTTTTTTGTCTATTAAAACAATGCGTTGACTAAATATTGCCATTTAATTATGATTAATAATTATTTTAATGCCGGAGCTGGTGGAAACATTACCTGGCTATTTGAAGTGCAGCTGGATGTGTGTTGGATTATTCTGAAGTTCCATAACAGGGAAGGCTCTGTGTATGTGTGTGTGTGTGAGTGTCTACTTGAACACTGCAAACTGGAGACCTGAAGGGTCCATCTGGGTGAGAATTCCTGGCTGGGCAGTCAAGCAAACAGACTCGAATTGTGATCTGGGCTTCCTGGATTTAAAGCATTTTGTCCTGGAGAAGAGCTTTGACATCTTGATGGTGCCCATGACTGCAGCAAGAATTCCTGGTCGATATGCCAGCACTTCTGCTTCTCAGAGAATTCATCCCTGCAGCCTGGCTGCCTGCGCCCTGATCTGTAAAAATAAACAGCAGCCCTCTTTGTTTTGAGCTGAATTCATCCCTGTAAATGGAGGAGGGGAGAGGAGGGGAGCAAGCCGGGCCACCCCCGTCTCTCTATCCCCTTCTCCTCCCGCCCCCCCAGTGGTTCTTTGCCCAACTTCGCCATGTCTTCTCGTCCTGCTGAAGGGCCATTTGGCCAAGATTTCCCTTCAGGGTAGCCAAGTCAGAGCGTGTTAATTCAGAGCAATGGCAATTCTTGGTACTATTGGGCTGAAGCGGGGGGGGCAGGAAAGGGGGCCGGGGGCCACAACCTGTCCAAACAGACTGACTGACCTAGGAGGGGGCGTGTCGTCAATCAAGAGGGCATAAGAATCGAGGAGATGAGCCCGTGGACGGACGTTGGGTGGACCTGCCTGCACCAGCCCTGGCGACCCTGCAAGGCCCCCCGGACTCCAAAAGGTTTCGCGGCGTCTTCCTCTTTGCACAGAGCCCCAACTGCGAGGATCGTAACGCCCAGACCTTGAGCAAAACCCCGGGACGGACGACGATCCCAGGATCCTTAGGGGACTCTGTCCCCCTCCCAGCCCCCTCTCCCCAACTCCAACCTCCAGCCCTTCCTTTCTTCTCCCTGGAGTGCGGCTGCCCCTCGGCTGTGCCCACCTGCCTGTGTTGCTCCCCAGGTGGGCGAATGGGAGAACCAGACGCTGACCCATAAGTACTCCGTGTGGCCCCGGTTCAACTCCTTCAACGACAGCGACCCCGACCACAACCACCTCAGCATCGTCACCCTGGAGGAGGCTCCCTTCGTCATCGTGGAGGACATGGACCCTTTGACCGAGACCTGCGTGAAGAACACGGTGCCCTGCCGGAAATTCGTCGTCATCAAGTAAGCCCTGGGGCCCATTTCCCTGCAAAGGTCTTGCTTCGGGGGCCAGGGTCACGCATTCACCCCTTGGCCCTTTATTCAGACGTGGGGCTGCCCTGCCCTCCTGGTGGGAGACCCCCTCCTCCCCTTACAAGGTGAAGGCTCCTTCCAAGGACGCTGGCATTTTTTGGCAGGCGCTGAAAGGGCCTTTTCCGGGAAGCTTTTCCCATTTCCTCTTGATTTTCTGGTGGGCTACTTAGATTGTTGGGATCAGTCAAAGTTGACTACGAGTTGCTGCCCATCCGGGTTTGCAACCGAAGCTGTTAATAGACGTGTTTTCTTCCTTCTTCCTCCTTCTTGGCCTCTTTTAAAGCTACAGCAAGGGAGGGAAGGAAGGGAGGGGAGAAGGACCTTTGTGCTTGTCTCCTCAGCAACATCACCAAAGAAGGGAAGAACCGGAAGAAGTGTTGCAAAGGGTTTTGCATCGACATCCTGAAGAAGCTGTCAAGGACCATCAAGTTCACCTACGACCTCTACCTGGTGATCAACGGGAAGCATGGGAAGAAGATCAACAACGAGTGGAATGGGATGATCGGGGAGGTAAGCGCTGCAGCTGGAAGAGCTCTCTCCAGACCCCCTGCCTTTTCCCCTGCCTGAGCTGGGGCTCCCCGTCTTCCCTCGTCGCCCCACAGGTGGTCAAGAAGCAGGCCGTGATGGCTGTGGGGTCCCTCACCATCAATGGGGAGCGCTCGGAGGTGGTGGATTTTTCGGTGCCCTTTGTGGAAACTGGGATTAGCGTCATGGTCTCGCGGAGCAATGGCACAGTTTCCCCATCTGCTTTCTTAGGTGAGCTTCCCTGCCTCCCCCCTGCCCTTCCTTGAACTACCTTCCTTCCTTCCTTCCTTCCTTCCTTCCTTCCTTCCTTCCTTCCTTCCTTCCTTCCTTCCTTCCTTCCTTCCTTCCTTCCTTCCATCCATCCATCCATCCATCCATCCATCCATCGTTGCTTTGCAGAGTTGGGCCAACCGTCCTCCGACTTGGCTGGCTTTCATGGCCAGCCTCCTGGGGTCTAAAGCTGGCTCTCCCTTCTCTTTGAGGCACCTGGCAACGGGGTGCTTGGCTCAGGGCTTGCTCAGCCCTCCAGCTGGAGCCCCACTTTCCCCTGGCAAAGAAAGCAAGTTGGGAGGCTCCTCCTGGAGCTCCATAGGCCAAGCTCCTTCCTCGAGGAGAGATCAGGGAGGGGGGGAGGGAGGGGCCTGGCCTGCCCTAGGCTGACCTTGGGCAGAGAGCCTCGATCCGGAGGGGTCCTGGCGATGTAGCCTCTGGGCCGCCTACAGAGTGCCCTTCCCAGCAAAGCCAGCCGCCTCTTCCTGCCCGTTGGGTCACAGGCGCCCTGCTTGGCCGCCCTCCTGCTGGGCTGGTGTCTCCGCAGCTGAGCCCCTGAAGCGACGTGGCAGGGTGGGAGGGGGACCCCCCCCTGCTCTGGCTGCAGAGGCCTCTGGGCCCTCCAGGCTTTTCCTCCCCATGGCTGCCGCTCACCAGCAGTCTGCATTGCGGCTCAGCTGCCGTGGCTGCAGTGTGAGAGGAGCAGCTGCAACTTGGCTTGTGCGGAGGGATCCCCTCCAGCCAGCCAGCGGAGGAGATGGGGGGTGGGGGTGGGGGGTGGCAGGAGGGGCGGCTGGCAGCCGGGGGTCTCGTGCGTCATTCTTCCTGCCGCAGACCGGCTCTTCCACGGGTGCCTCTCTCGTTGCAGAGCCCTTCAGCGCCTCGGTCTGGGTGATGATGTTCGTCATGCTGCTGGTTGTCTCGGCCATCGCCGTCTTCATCTTCGAGTACTTCAGCCCGGTGGGCTACAACCGCAACCTGGCCCAGGGCAAAGGTAGTGCCTGCTCAACCAGTGGCCCCCTGCCCCCTGCCCCCCCGCCTTAGGAGAGGACCTTTCTCCCTGACTTGCCAGTCCTGGGTCTGCCCAGACTCTTCACCGGGGGGAGGAGGGGGCGTCCTGGGGGTGCCCCACATGGAGGCCCAACATTCTTCACCTGTGCCAGCCCTGCCTCAGCAGCGTTCAGCCTCTTTGAGCCAGAAAGAAAAGGACTCCTGATTACTCAGGGGATCCTCCAGATTCAGGAGCACTCTGGCTGGGGTGGACTTTTGGCCTGAGCACAGCTGCCCTGTCCTTGCCTGCTTCCTCTCAGCGTAGCTTTTCAGAGGGTTCTTGGTCCCCATTCTGGAGAGGAGGAGGAGGAAGGCTGGTGCCTCGAGGGCAGAGGGTCTCCTCAGCAGCAAGGCCCCTGTGGGCGGGGGGGGCATTATGGGCGGGGCTTCCGGTCCAGGAGCTGCAGAGGGCATCTCCTCCCTTGCCAGATCTCTTGAGTCCACCTGACAGCCACGTGTGGCAGACCTCTGCCTAGAGGTGGCCCTCACTCCCTTTCCTTGGTGCGAGGCAGAGGAGCCAGGACGGGACTCAGCAACGGGGATCCTGGCCCCAACTCTCAGGGGCTGAGAGCGCTGTAGGCGGCTTGGCAGTGGCGTGGCGTCTGGGGAGCGACCGCTAAGCCCGGGGCCCCCTCTCGCCCCTCTTTCTCCCACCAGATGCTCACGGGCCCTCCTTCACCATCGGGAAGGCCGTGTGGCTCCTGTGGGGCCTGGTGTTCAACAACTCCGTCCCGGTGCAGAACCCCAAGGGCACCACCAGCAAAATCATGGTCTCGGTCTGGGCCTTCTTCGCCGTCATCTTCTTGGCCAGCTACACGGCCAACCTGGCTGCCTTCATGATCCAGGAGGAGTTTGTGGACCAAGTGACGGGGCTGAGCGACAAGAAGGTTGGTGGGGCATTGCCCTCCCCTCCCCTCCCCCACCCCCCACCCATCCTGCAGCATTGGAGGCCGGGGAAGACGGGCAGGCCCTTTGCACACTTTCCCTGGTGGCATTGGCTTTTGCACAGCTCCCCTCCTCCCTCGTGTGCTTTTGTTGTGTGCGTGCTGCTGCTGGGTGCCTTTTTGGGGCTGGTGGCTGCTGCAAACTGCAACGTTCTGGAAGGTTCAGCCGAACTTCTACGATTCCTACGGGCTCGGATCCATGCTCCTCCTCCCCCAGAGCCTGGACCCTCGGAGGCGCCTGGGGTGGGGGAGGAGGCCGGCCAGGCAGGGAGGCCTGTGGGTGCGTGGGAGGGGTCAGGAGGGCTCCTCCCAGGGTGGGGCTCTGCCCTTCCCCGGGTGCTGCTGGCGAGCCTGTGCCAGCCAGCTGGGGCTGCGGGATGGGCGACGCCTGAGCCCCTCTCCCCTCCCCCAGTTCCAGCAGCCCTACGCCTACTCCCCTCCCTTCCGGTTCGGGACGGTCCCCAACGGGAGCACCGAGAGGAACATCCGCAACAACTACAAGGAGATGCACGCGTACATGGTGAAGTACAACCAGAAGGGCGTGGAGGATGCCTTGGTCAGCCTGAAAACCGGGTAGGTGGGGCGCTGGGGGCTCCTTCGGTTCCATGGCGCTGCTCCTTCGCCCGGCTTTTCTCCAAAGGGGCAGATCCTGGGGTGCACGAGGCACAGCGGGGGGGGGGGGGTGCTCTGACTGGAGCCTGCAGGGGCCCCAAGGAGGCACCTTGCCCCACATCGAGTCACTGGGGGGGAGGAAAACTGCAAGGGAACGTTCCCCATCTCTGCAGTTATTTGACCCTTCCCCCCCACGGAAGGGGCCGGCTGCCTCTCAGTTGTGGGCAGGAAAGGCTTCTGTGGGGACCAATGAGCAGCCCCCCCCCTGCCCCATGCTTGGTGGATTGTAGTGCTGCTAGTGAAGGGCTGGGGGCCCTTTTCCCTTCTCCAGGGCTGCTAGGGATTGTCCAGGGGGTGTTCCTCAGAGCCTGAGGCCTCCCCAGTTCCAGACGCCCCTTGCCAAGGACTGCCCCTCCCTCCTCCTGCTCCCCCCCGCTCTTTCCGGATTGGTCGGCTCTGTCGATCCCCAGGTGCTCTCCTGCCTCTGCTGATGGATGCTGCCTGCAGCAGGCGGTGGACCTATTGCCTGTTGTGCCCCATGATTTGGGGATCAATATGCCACTGCTTTGGCCCCGAGCATTTGGGGGAAGGGGGGGAGGGAGGGGGCTGCAGAGAGCAGACACCTGCCCCACACAATCCTTTAAAGCCGGGGCTTCGGCAGGTGAAGAAACGCCGGGGGGGGGGTGCGATGTGTTGACGCCCCCACATCTTCAAGCTGCCACGGTTGAGAAACCTCTGCTTTGGAGGGTTTCTTCCCCCTCATCCGAGACCATCATCCTGAGCTAACCAGGCCAACGGGGCGGAAGGCAAGTGCTTTCTCCCAGCCGCTGGAAGGCAGCCATTGCCCTTCGACTTAGATGCCCCTTCATGGTGCTTGATGGCCCCGTCTGGGCGGTTTTACAGAGCCAGCCTCTGGCCCCCCCAACAATCTTGGTCCTCCTTTTACCCATCCCAGAAGGACGGAAGGCTGAGTCAACCTGAAGCCGGTCAGGATCGAACTCCTGGCAGTGGGAAAAGTCAGCTGCAATATCACGTTCTAAGCACTGCGCCACCCCGGCTCTGGCAGATAGATTGCCTCTGGCCCCGGGGGGGCACAATTAAGGGGGCAGCTCAGAGCCCTAGTCCTGAATTCCCCCCCCTCCGAAAGCTGCATCCCAGCCGCTTGACTCCCAGGTTCAGCCGAGGGAAGGACAGGCCGCGTCCTGCCCCCCTCCTTCCCCCCACGGTGGAAACGCACGTTGGTGTTTTATTCGCTGTCAAGTGTCGTTAAGGGGTGATGAGTCTTCCCTGGCTGAAACATGACGCTCCCTGCAACTGACAGGGCAGCGTCTATTTTGAGTTACGGATGCGGGAACCGAAATTCGTGTCTGGGGAGGAAGCAGCAAGCAGGTGTGTGTGTATGTGTGTGTGAGGATGGCAGCCCCGTCCGGCCAATGGGGAGTTTGGCCACTCTGGGAAAGGACGAGTGTTTGATTGTGTGCGGCGGACGTGGAGAACGGCTCGCTTTGGTTATTATTCATAAAAGTAATTGTAAATCACGGCTGGCCCAGCCGGAGCTCACAGTCAGGTGCTCCAGGCAAAACCAGCGCAGAGCAGAGACGGAGGCGGCTTGGAAGAGGGGACGGAGGAACGGCCGAGGCCTCCGCCAGCAGGAGCCCCCCCTCCCCCCCATGACTCCATAGAATACATTCTCCCCCCCCCAGCAACCCCCGCCCCCAATAGCAGAACAGATGCTGGGTGGCCATCGATCAAAATACCATCTTTATCGGATGGCCTGAGACCCCAAAGGGACCCGGGTCTTCCGGTGTGGAAGCAGCCACAGAGCTGAGCCCCTCCGGAAAGGGCCGCATCCACACCTCCCGCGGCAAAGCTTGGCTGGCGGAATGCAGGTCGTCCTCATTTAGTGACCTCTGTCGAGACTGGCAACTCTGCCGTTAAGTGAAAAGGCCACTCGGTGAAACCGCCATGGTGTTTGGCACCTTCCTTCGACTTTCCTTGGCAGACCCTCTAAGACCTGCGGGTAGCAAGGTGACCGTCTCGCCCCCATTGGTCACCATCGTCGCTAAATGAGGCAGTCGCTAAACCAGGATTGTCTTTAGCAGTCCCTCGTGGCAGGAAAGGAAGGAAAAGGCGTTTCACTTCCAGGCCGTTGGGTCGGAAGGCTTCTTGGAGACCCTTCTGGAAGAGAGAAAGCTCTGCTGGTGCCCTTCTCCCTCAGTGGAGCCTCCATGGCCAGGAGCAGCCTGCCTTCTACCTGTGCTGAGAGAGGGCTCTACTCCCCACTCTGACCAGGCATTCTTTCTCCCCGAAAGAAGCAGAGCCCCGTGCTCTGTGTGTGTGTGTGTGTGTGTTGGATTTGCCTGGAATCGCAGCACACCGAAGTTTGCTCCGTGACCTGGGGAGGCCCCCCCCTCAAGACCCCCCCCAGGAGTAGCTGCTGCCGTTTGAAAAGTGGTGCATTCGTTGCCGTATTTCATTGCGTGCTCTGATAGCTCACCATTTTGCCGGGGAATTGAGTGTGTTGTAAGCTGATTACTTTGCGGGAACGTAGCTGGGAAGGGCAGCGCAGAGCAGCTGTTGAAAAAAACAAAGACCACCCCTTAAAATTGGAGAAAAACAGCCCTGCAGGGTCCATCCCAGACTGTACACTCTCATCACAGGCACCCTGTTTCATCCCGAGACGTTTTGTGGTCAGACTGGGTTGGCACAGCGTCCATCGGAGGGATTTCTGGGGTCTTTCCTCTGACCACCGGTCAGGTCAAGCCTGGGTGGTTTGTCTGGATGGGCCAGGATGAACAGCTGAGAAGCAGCTCACCATTGGAAAAGACAGGCTTTAATTGAGGAGAAGGGAGAAAGGAGTGATTGAAGAGGAGAAGAGAGGAAGGAAAAGAAGGAAGGGAGGGAAGGAAGGAGAAGGGAAGGGATACACCTCGTGGTTGAGCCCCCAAAGGCCTGGAGCTCTGCTGGGCTGGGGGCTACTGCCCTCTTGGGGGGGCATCTCCCTCTTCCTGAGCCTGCAGAAGAAACCTCGGGGGAGGGAGGGACCTGTGTGGGCAGCCGGTCTCAAAAGCTGGGCAATGGCCCCGGGGTTGTATTGTGGGCCAAAGTGGTTTGCGGCTCTCTTCTCTCTCCTTTAGCTCCCTTTCTCCTGCAGAGAGTGAAGGGCTGCAGGCCGTCACTGGATCTGCTTCTCCAGCCCCGGATGGACTGCCAGCCACCGAACCAGGCACGGAGTGGCAGGCGGCCAGGCGCCCTCTTTCCATCCGTCAGCTGAGCTTCTCTTCCTTTGTGTTCCAGGAAGCTGGACGCTTTCATCTACGACGCGGCCGTGCTGAACTACAAGGCCGGGCGGGACGAAGGCTGCAAGCTGGTGACCATCGGCAGCGGCTACATCTTTGCCACCACGGGCTACGGCATCGCTCTGCAGAAGGGCTCGCCCTGGAAGAGGGCCATCGACCTGGCGCTGCTGCAGTTTGTGGGAGACGGTGAGTGGCAGAAGGGCCTTCCTGCCTGGCCCTTCCTTGAAGGAGGCTCTGGAGCCAGGAGGGGGTCTCTGCGTGATACTCCTGGAGCCCAGGAGAATGGAGCCTGGAAATCTGTGGGAACCCCACCGTGCCTCCACTTCTGTCCCTCCCGCTGCATGCAACACTCCACTTGGTTCCTAAGCAGGGACAAGATCAGGAAGGGGGACACTCCCCACCCCTCCCCAAATTGAGGCTTTGGGAAATTTGAATTGTTCTGGTGGCAAAGAAAACCGGAAACGCCCAAGAAAGGAAACTCCTTTGAGAGTCCTTCAGAAAAGAGAAGCCGCAGGGTTCTCTTCATTTTGCTCTCTGCGCAGATGACCCCATTTCTCGAGGGGGGGGGCAGTGGGGGTGCCGATCCCCTGCCCTTTGCAGGCCTCACGTTCCTCCCATCTGGAACTTGTCTCAGGCATCGAATAGCCGTTTTAGCCTTTTGCAAAGGGAGGGAATCCATCTTTTCTGTTTTTAACAGCCCCTTTTTTTTCTAGCTGAAAAACGACGACAAAACACCAACATCCTTTGCTTTAAAAAGAAAAGGGGGCAGAAAGAAGATAATATTCGGCTTCAGTGCACCCGCAGTCTTTTGTTCCTTACTAGCTGCGCCCACACTAGCCTTCCAGCTCAGTCGGGGGAGTTTTGCTCAAGGGACTCCCCTTAAGAGAATGGCCTTCCCAAGCCAAACTCTGCTTGGTGACCAGCTCCCAGAAGGAGCCCTTGCAACTCCGCGTCCTCTCGCGTTGGATGCCCGTCTCCCTCTGACCTTCGCTGGCCTTTCTTTTTAGGGGAGATGGAGGAGCTGGAGACTCTCTGGCTGACCGGCATTTGCCACAACGAGAAGAACGAGGTCATGAGCAGCCAGCTGGACATCGACAACATGGCGGGCGTCTTTTACATGCTGGCCGCCGCCATGGCGCTCAGCCTGATCACCTTCGTGTGGGAGCATCTCTTTTATTGGAAACTCCGGTTCTGCTTCACCGGGATGTGCTCCGACCGGCCAGGGCTGCTCTTTTCTATCAGCAGGGTGAGCCTGGACACGCGTTGCGCCCGGGAACGGCCAGCAGGGCTGCCCCACCTCTGGGCCCCTGCTTGCAAAGGCAGCCGGGGTCAGAGCAGAGCCGAAGGAAGGGCCTCTGAAGGGCTTCTCTCTCCGGAGGACGACAGTGGGATGATGGCCGAAACAGCAAGAGATTACCTGCCGTGGCCCCCAGCCGCCGGCATTCGTTTCTGTTTTTCCCTGATCCACAAAAGAAGGAGGGGAAATCCAATCCAGGAAGCATTATTTATTTTATTTTATTATTTAGTCAAGCAATTATAAGATAACTGCTATAAGTATAAACATGGTTATGGATACATGAAATGGGTACATATAAGAAGAATAAAAGAAACAATAGGACAGGGACGGTAGGCACGTTGGTGCGCTTAAGCATGCCCCCTACAGACCTCTTAGGAAAGCGGGGAGGTCAATAGTAGACAGTCTAAGGTTAAGGTTTTTGGGGTTTGGGGAAGAAACCACAGAGTCAGGTAGAGTATTCCAGACATTGACCACTCTGTGGCTGAAGTCGTATTTCCTGAAATTGAGTTTGGTGTGGTTTACCTTGAGTTTGTATCTATTCTGTGCTCTTGTGTTGCATCTCATCTCGGGGGGAGGTGGGAGAGGATTTTAAGGGAAGAGCCTTAGTCAACCCCACTGGCCAAAAAGGGGTTTCATTCCAGGACCCAAAGCTACCAGTTTACCTTGAATTTTGTTGTATTCAGCAGCAAAGCACCTGGGGCAGCTCTTCCCAACTAATTAGGCTGCTGCAGGAAGTGTAATTAGCATTCGGAATGAAGTTACTTGTCCATGGGAACGCAAAACTGGGTAGTTTTTTTTTTTTTAACACTTTCACCAGTGGGTTCCTACTTCCAAATAAGTTGGTTTAAATGCAAGTTGTTTAAACGTGGAGCAGTGCCTGGGTTGGTGTTCTTTAATTGGTTAATTGACTCTGCGGTTCTGTTCTTGTCAAAAATTGTTCAGAAATAATTGGATGGAGCTACTCAGCCATAGAGCTAATAAACTCAGAACAAGGAAGGAAGACTTCAAGGATTGTGTCACTCAAGCAGAACCTGCCTTTTCTGCTGGTTTGAGGGATTTCTTGGGATGCAGCCGGCAGCTGCGCGGTGGGTGGCTTGATGGGTTCATCCCACCCACTCAGCCTGGCCCCTCCTGAGAGAGGCAGCCAAAAACCCCAGTGATTTGTTAGCAGTGGTTGTGCAGTTATGTAGCTACTTACTTCTGAGTACAGGTGTTACTTCCGAGAAATTCTTGAAGGTGGACAATATGAGGGAAGAGATCCTTTTCTGTCTTTCCTCCCGGACTCTCCCATCTAATGGTACTGGATTTCCATTTCTCTCTTGGTTTAATTCTCATGACGGTCATTGTGAAGAGTCTGTTTACTCCAAGTAGAGCGCTCCCTCATAACGCAAACTCTGTGCCAAGCTTACAAGGGTGCAGTTCCCCTCCCCCCCGCTGTTTAAATATCCAGGTTTTAAATGTGCATTAAATTAATACGATGGTTCCCTGAATGGCACGTAGGAAGTGTTTCCCTCCAGTTCCTCCAAAGAATTGGAGACTAAACCCAGCACCTCTTTCCCGTTGCTTTCCCTGCAGGGTATCTACAGTTGCATCCACGGGGTCCACATTGAGGAGAAGAAGAAGTCCCCTCACTTCACCCTGACCAGTTCTCAGACCAACATGTTGAAGCTGCTGCAGTCGGCCAAGAACATGACCAATGTGAACCCCGGGCGGATCAATTCCCCGCAAAGAGCAGCTGAATTCATCCGCCGCGGATCGTTGATGATGGACCTGATGATGGAAAAGGGCAGCTTCATCTTCTCAGACAACAACCGCCCTCTGACCCCCAAGGAGAACATCTTCAGCGATGACACGAACGAGCTGCAGACCTTCCCTGCAAACCGCCACCCGGACAACCTCAACAACTACGTCTTCCAAGGGCCGCACCCCCTCACGCTGCACGAGTCCAACCCGAACACGGTGGAGGTGGCCATGGCGGCCGAGGCCAAGGAGAACTCCCGCCCGAGGCAGCTGTGGAGGAAATCGCTGGAATCGCTGCGCCAAGACTCCCTCCGGCAGAGTCACGGTTCTCAGAGGGACGAGGGCACGGGGGGGAGTCGGCGGCACTCCCTGAAAAGCCCCAGGTACCTCCCGGAAGACGCCCACTCGGACGTCTCTGACTCCTCGAGCAGAGCCACCGGCCACGTCGAGGGGGAGAGCAACAGCAAACCCCCCAAGACCAAGGACAATGCGAAGAAGAGGCCTGCCTCCAAGTACCCCAAGGACTGCAGCGAGGTGGAGCTGACCTACCTGAAGAGCAAGCAGTCTCTACCCCGGGACAACATCTACATCATCGAGGCGGACAAGCAGCACATGTTCCACCTCGAAGTTCCCCCAGAGTATGCGGAGAACATCATCCTTCCTGAGCTGGCCGACTTTCCCAACCTCTATCAGGATCGCAACGACAGCTATCAGGGCCCCCAGCAGAGCAACCAGATCCCCTTGACCAGCGGGGAAATTCTTCCGAGTAATGGCCAGTACAAGCTCTACCCAAAGCACTACGGCACGAAAGACAAGAACGTGGCCTACGGCGAAGCGAACGAGCGGTACCGGCAGAAGGCCACCCACTGCCGGAGCTGCCTGACCAGCCTGCCCAGTTACGCGGGGCACTACTTGAGCCGCTCACCCTACCGGTGCGGCGCCTGCGTGCGGATGGGCAGCCTGTATGACATCGAGGAGGGCCAGATGCTGCAGAGCCCTGTCAACTCCAGGCCCCGGGAAGAAGCGGGCCAGCAGGACTGGGCCCAGGAGGAGAAGAGCCAGCCGCCCCGCAAGAGCAAGCTGCAGATCAGCAGGCAGCGTTCATTTGACAACCTCTTCAGCAAGCAGCGGGACGGCAACGGGGGCAGAACGGCCCGCAGCATCAGCCTGAAAGAGAAGGAGAGGCTTCTGGAAGGGGGCCCCTACGCCACCCTCTTCAGGGCCCCCCAAAGCAAACACTCGAGCGGCAAGCTCCCGCTCTTCTCGCGCACATTGGACGACGGCAAGAGGATCAAGTCGCTGTACCTGGAGTGCTCGGCCGAGAACCCTTTCCTGCGTTCTTACTGTGACGACCAGCCCTTGGTGCTGGGGCCGAGTCCCGCCGGACTGAACAGGCAGCCGGCCTATGACAGCATCTCCCGGTCGTCAGTCAAATCGGCGGCCTCGTACTGTTCCAGAGATGGCCGGGTGCACAACGACGGGGGTGTCTCGGAGCACGGGATGCCTTACGCTGCCCCTCAGAACAGCCTGTACTCTGCTCCGCGAGGGCTAAACTCCTGCAGCGACCGGCGGGTCTATAAGAGGATCCCCAGCCTGGAGTCGGACGTGTAGCGCTGAGCTCCAGGGGGATGTAGTTGCCGGAGGCCAGAGCGGACGGCCCTTAGCAGAGCGTTGGAGGAGGAGGAGGGGGGGGAGGAGCCCAGTTGCCTTGCGTAGATCCCATCCCATGTGCTTAGTTCCACCGAAAGAAGGCGCAGGAGGAGGCCGTGGGAAGGGACAGCCCACTCACTGCCCAGGGGCCACTGCGTGGACTACACTATCCATAGTTCTGTCTCCCTGCCCTGCCCTCCCCCCCTTGCGCCCCCAAGTAGAGTCCCAACTCTTGATCCAAAGGAATAGCCATGCAAAGGAAGGCTGATCTGTAGAGCAGATCTGCCCCCCCCCCCCGGGGATGGTTGAAAGCAGGACACGAGTGGCCGCCATCGTGGATGGTCACTGCGCTGGGAAAAAGCTGCGCCCCCTGTTGGCAACGATGCTCTTTTTCTATCCGGATGCTTCTTTTGCCCCGTCGGTTGGACTCCGTCCTCCCAGCACTTTCGCCCCTGTAATTCTGACCTCCCAAAATTTTATTTTTTAACAGAGAATAAGCAATATGGTATGCATGTACTTTGACACAAAACAAAAAGCAAGTTCAAGAATGCGTTTGCACACTTTCCGTGGAAAGACTCATCCAAGAGATTAGAAAGATTTTAAAAGAAACAACTGTATATCGCTGTAGCTCTATGATTTAGCCTCATATTTATTTTTAAACACAGAAAAAGAAAGCAAAAAAAAAAACCTCAGGGCCCATGAATGGAATCAGTATTGTCTTCATCTGTCTCTGTCTTGCAGAGAGCCAGCTGCAATTCACCCCCCCTCCCCCTCCCCCCTCCTGATCTCATGGCAAGGAAAGACACTGCTGAGGTCGGTCACCAGCTCCATGCTGGCCCTTCAGCCGGGAAGAGGGCCTGGGGCTTGTCTCAGGAAAGGAGGGCCAGCAACCCCCCCCCACTCCCCTCTAAGGCAGCAGAGGTCCTGTAGGGCCACTCCAGAGCAGGCTGGGGCAGAGGGGGGCCAGGTAACCCGGGAGAGGCCTGTGGAGTCCCCTTGGACCAGCTGCCTGTCTGGAGAAGGCCCTGGGCCTGAGCAGCCAGAAGCCCAGAGAGGAACCAGGAGGTCTCTGGTGCAGAGATGGAAGCCTGGGATCTGCTCTCGTAATTCTTCCGAAGGAGAGCCAGTTGGGTACGGCCTCCCTCTTCCCCCCTCCTGGTTGTTCTTTTGGGGGAGGCGAAGGGCTGGCTTGCACATTTCCGTCCCCCTTCCGGACCCTGGTGTGGGTCTCGCGGGACGCAGAAGACGAGCAGCAGGCCCAGGCCTCCCCTCGGCAAGGGAGAGGAGAGGATGGCTTGTGTCCGGTCGGATCTTCTGTGTGACGTTGCACCACCAGGGCTCGTGGGAAGGAACCCGGGGCCGTTAGAGGTGGCCGTTGCGGGTGAAGGTGGCATCAACCCGGGAGACTCCAGGCGGCCTCGTCCCACTTGCTGTGCCAGGTTCTAAGTAAGCACGAGGAGCTGCTTCTGGGGATGGTCCCCGGGGGGGCGGAAGCCAGGGGGTCCCTTGCTCCAGTTTTGCACTTGAGGGACAGGCCTGGGTAGGAAGGATGCCAGGGCTGCCCTTACGGGAAGGAATCTGGTTGCTTTGGGAATGATAAGAGTGGGTCCCAATATGGTCAACAGTGCCTAGGAAAAACTCTTTCCTCTTCACGGTTAAAATCAGGGGGACCAGGGACTCAGCGGGTTGGGTCGGTGTTCAGGACGTTTTAGAATCCCTGCTTATAAATAATGTAGCTTCTACATGAAGCTATGGTGTCCCTGCACCCCCTGTAATGCCTGGAGATGCCCTTGGCCCCTCCTTTCTTGGGTGAGACAAATTTGGAGCAGGAACCCAAAACAGGAGGAGGTGCTGGAATCCTCATCGGCCCAAGGGGTTGGACCTGTTGGATGTTGGTTTCTGTGCCCCATCGCTTGCATTTCATTTCACAGCTCATTCTGTAGCCGAGTTGGTTGGCTGGGACTGCGTTGTCCACCTTTGCAGCTAGAAGGTCTTCATGTGTGGGGAAGGAGAGCCGCCTTCAATTTTGGTGGAGGGGGCAGATACGTCTGCACAGCTTATAGACCTCATAATGTAACTCAACACCTCTCATGCGTTTGCGTCTCAATGGTGGTATCTCAGGGCTTAACAGTATCTGTCTTCTTGTCTCCTCACCTTGATTCAAAATACATACAGACAGGCACTTTCATTAAAATGGTCGCAACTTATAATGTTGGGGGAACTCCACCTTGACTTCCTAATATCCAAAGCCAACAGTCATATCTATGGAACGGACTTCACTGGGAGGAGAATGTCTCATCTGCCAATGGGAGAAGCTCTGTAATAATGACTTACTTTGTTTTCAGAATATCACAGTCATCTGTATGTTAGGAATCTGCGTCGACTTCTCTAAACAAGTTTGTTTTAAAAATGTAATATATGCACCTAACTTGCATAATTTAGTACCCTTGGAGTAGCAAGAGAACATCACCCAAGTCTTCCTAAATTAGGGACCCACTCCAGATTTGGTCTGTGGGTGGATTTACCCACTTGCGTCCAAGGCAACCTTGTAAAACCTGCACTGTGAACACATGTCGGTTCAACACAAAAGGCAGGAAGAGCAATGCGAACGAAATCCGGCCCTCCTGCTCCAGCTCCAGTTGCAGGGTGGGGGATTCTGGGGCGTATGGAAAAACGCGAGGCCTGAAGTAGAGAAGAGGGCTGAGGTTGGGCTCCACGGCCTGAATGAGAACTGGCAGGGAAGGGTCCCAATCCACTGCTTTTCAGCACTGCTGCTGAAGAGACAGGCCCAGCAGGAGTCTCCTGCTTGAGCAGAGGGTTGGACTAGATGACCTCCAAGGTCCCTTCCAACTCCGTTATTCTGAGCTCTCGCTGCAGGCAGCCTCGGGCCCCCTGGTGACCTCTTGGCTCTTGAGAATTGGTTAGTCCTCCTGGACACGTGGCCTTTAGCTGGCTTTCTCTTCAAGGAAGTCCAGCATTTCGCTGAAGAACGTTATTCTGTAGATTTCTTTCTTTCTTTACCGGATTTATATGGCCGCCCATTCTCATGGAAAGCGCCTCTAGGCGGCATAGAACAGACAGATCATCTCAGGGTTGAAACAAAGAAATGGAAGGTTGGGAAGCTGCAGTTTTCATGTAGAAACTCCTGCAGTTCCAGAAAGCCATGATTATGTGTTCGTTGTTCTCTCTTGGGGGGTGGAGGTGGGTGAGAGACATGGGGTGACCCCCTTGGGCGAGGCAGGCCGACGGTCTGGTCCAACCCACCACCCTTTCCCAGGCTCCTGTTTTGGGAGGACGGCCTGGGTTTTGGCGTTTCAAACCACCCATCCTCCCTCAGGCTGTCTAACGCCTTGTAGGTGGAATCTCTCCTGGGGAAGCTGTGGCTGTGCATTCAGTCTAAATTTCGGTTCTTAAGAAAGGATCCATGGAGGGCCTGGGGCAGAGTGAGCAGGACCTCCCTGATTCATCCACTAAATGTTTCTGTCAAGATCTCTAAAAATGTTCCTGGGTGGCAGGATCTCCTGGGTCCTGAATCTCCAGCGAGCAGGTCTTTCCAAAGAGAGATCTCCAGTGCGGGGTTTCAGAAAGAAAAACTCCAGATCCTGCCTTAGTTTGCTGAAAGCACAGCTGGTCAGCTCAGATAACAGCCCAGCATCCGCCTTTCAAAAACCCAACAAATCTGTTAGATAGTTGTAATATCCTCCCCCCCTCCACACACACACACACACATACACAAACACACCAAAGTTTCTTTCTAGCGCGGTTTACTATTGCATCCTTGAGAGAATAATTCCTCAGAGGTTCAAGTATTTGGATGTCAAATTGGTATGTCGCACTGCACGGGCAGGGAAATCTCTAGTGGCTCAGTGATAAATAGAGCATTTTGCAGATAAAGTGAGAAGTGCGCATAACAACTCTTTTTCCCAGAAAAAGAGAAGATTTGGGTAAAGTCGTGTGTAACTTAATTTTTCAATATTCCATTGTGAATGTATGCAAGCCCAAGTTTACTAGGGAGTCCATCGTGACCCCGAAATGCAACCCAAAGGAGAAAGCCTCTCCCAGACTGAGTAGCCTAAACCTTCATGCACAAAACTGTTGATTATATGCGTACTGCTAAGTGCATTCAAAGTACAGTAAAGGTAGCCACAATGTTTTGGCATCGGCGTCTATCAAGCCACCCTCCACAGCTGCCATCCACCAGATGTGTGAGGCCTGGAGCTCTAAAATACTAGGGTCTGTTCCCTGCACATCTGGGGGAGGGGCTGGGGCGATTACAGAAGAGTTTGCCATTTTGGAATACAATTTGCATAGGGTGTGTAGGATGGGGAAAAACCAGATCACCAAGAACTGAATGGGAAGCTGGCCAGTTCACCGTTCCATGGATAAGTGTTTGGTTGGGTCAATTGAACTCAACTCTACCACATTTCAATGATTTCTGTGCTCAATTGTTTTCTGTTTTAATATTTGAAGGAAATGGACTTCTGGGCAATCTCTTTTGCATCTGCCACGTGGCTTCTTCCAGGAGGTGCCCTCCCAAATTGAGACACTCATGAATAAGTGTCAATTCATCCCCGTGGCATCCAAGTTGACCCATGGAGTTCTTTTGTGGTTCTGTCCTACACACCCTCTAAATTGTATCCACTAGATACGAAGACTCACTCCTGTGACTCGTTCGGTTTCGATCTCTTTGGGACCCTGGGTTCTGGTGCATTCTTGCCCTTGGGAGCCTGTCGTAGTTTTTCTTGGTGCTTCTGGAGGTGCTGGTCCTACAGCTTGTTTGGAGGAAGCACTGAGCAGGCGCGTCTCCTGGTGAACATCCTTGTATGATATTCATGTATCCAAGCACCTGCTTGTTGCATTCATGTATTATGCATTGTAGATGTACGTGCACACCAACGTAGGTGTTTACACAGGAAGTCTTTACTGGACTCACTTTACTAAAAGCTGACATTGATACAGCAGTCCTATCCCTGGGGGCCACCTGGAAGGATCCATTACATGTCCAAATCGATACTCGGTATTGATGTCACCCAGCAGCTAACCTCCATTGTGTGAGCTGGCTATCGGAAGTGGCTCATAGGCATTTTCAGCACACAAAGCAACAGTTATAGGTTTTAAAATTGAACCCTTTTAAAATATGCACCCACACTCAAAAGGATCATGAATGAACAATCTGTCCATCCACAATTGTAGACGTCTTTAAAAACCTTACATCAATAGTTGGATCTGCTGGTCTAAAACAGATACAGGATTCAGGTAAAATTTTCGTTGGTTTGTTTCTCTGTTCTGTACACTCTCAACGGCAGTTTTATCCTCATCTGCATATTTAAACCCAAATGCATGACTAAGCACTTAATACTGTATAAATAATATTTTGAGACATATCTACAAAAACAAACCCACAAATGTTTGCTTTAAACTTTTATTGATAGAAAAAAGTATATAATGACTACTATTGTCTTCAAATTGTATTGTATTTTTCATTTTTGTTAATGGTAATGAAGAGAAGAGGAAGAAAGAGAATGAGAGAAAGATGCTAAGGGAGTGATGGAACTGAGCATTTGCCTATGTTGAAATGTACATACCTGTCAGAGAAAACACGTGCCAAGTATAAACAAAATGTACAAAATGTAAATACATGAAAAATTTCATTTTTCTAATAAAGATAATTTCTTCCACTTGATATAAAAATAAGGGGGGGGTGAGGGAAGGAGATCTCTGTCGCTGTGTTTTTATAGTGGTTTTCTCCTGGATTCAACTTGAGCCCCCTCAGATGCCTGTGAACGCTGGATAAGAAGTCCCAGGGGGTTCTGAGTGATGGGCTGGTTTGAATATCCTCTGGGTTGGTTTTTGTCAAGGCTCAGTCTTGACTTGTTCACTAGAGTTACAAGAAAGAACATGCTGAGGTCCTAAGCATGTAAGGTGTGTGTGTTAGTCTACAAAATTAGGGATCCTGGAAAGGTATTTTCCAGTTCATAATTTTGGAGGAGTGCTGGGAAGCCAATAAGAGAAGATCCAAAGGATTTTGGCAGCAGTGATGCCTCCAGCAGATCTGGGCTGCAGAGTTCTTCAGCCAGAGGAAGTTACTCTTGGCTGTGTGCTTTGGGAAAACGTAGTGGCTTCACTCATCCAAGAGAGCAGCAGGAAGGATCGCTGGTCCAGGGGAGAAGGATTGTGCAATCACTCTCCTGCCAAGTGTATTATGATTTCTAAAACAATGTCACAGAAAATAACAAAGGTAGACTCTAGACAGAGAGGGGTCAGTTTGCTCTAAGAGGTCCATAAAATGCAGCTCCCATTGTTTCCTCTTACAGAGATTCTCAATCAACTGGATCATGGTTGTCCCTAAGGTGCTTTTTCAAGAGGCAACTGGACTTTCTCATTTTTTTCTTTTAAAATGTTTCCCTTCTCATTCAAGAAGCTTCCTCAATTCTGAACTGAAGAAGCTTCTTGGATGAGAAGTGAAAAAGCACCTTTGGGATACGGATTTCTGTCTTCTTTCAGACATTCCTCCAAAAAGTTTGGCCTCCAAGATTTTTGGCTATGAATGGTTGTGTCTGCATTCACAAGAAGGACGTCAATGAAAGCTCCTTTTAGATCAATTGTTTCTGCCCTTGATGGTGAAGGGAAAAAATTCTGTTGGCCACCCAGCCAGTCCAGTTTTTCTATGTCTCACTGTGGCAAACACCAGAATGACCTAAAATGGAGCATTGCATCCCATCAAAGCAGACGGTCAGGTTCTGCACCAAATCTGAAATAAAGTCAAACATATTCCTGGAGCAGATCTACATATAGAAAGCGACACCTTTTCTCAACTTACTTTTTTCATCCAAAGGAGACTTAAACTGGCTGTAAACTGACTGTCACAAAGCCAAACAGATTTACAAAACAATTCACAGGCTGTTGGCTGCGCCTCATGATTATCAAAATAACCTTTTGCAGAGAAGAGAAAAGGACTAAATTTTCTCTCCAGCATGGAAAAAGGTGCCTTCCTTGCTGTGTTGATGCAACAACCCAATAAATCATAATGAAATTTGTGGCTTAATTTGTGCAAACCAATTACTGTGGTTTGCAAATGGCATTGTTAGGCTTAGCGTGTTGCATAAACTCTGTCTGCTATGGATCCTTTTAGAAATGGTATTTAAGAAAACAGGCTGCCCTTGAAAAGGAGGAGGAGCTTCAGCCCCAGAGGGTCTTGTGTTGTATTTTAACGATGGTGGAAACGGTAAAGCCCGCTCCAAAATGGTGCCTGCTCCATGGATTCCCCAGCATGGCCGATCCCTGGAAACAAAGGAAAAACCAGCCATTCAAGGCATTAAATATTCTGTTGGCTACTAATGGGAGCAATCAGCTCGCTTCCCTCCAGGAGCCGGGCCAAGAGGGTCAAACACAGTGAAAGGTGGACAGTCCAATATGTAGGAGACAGAAAATATATATATATTTTAGTAATGCTTTTGTTACAGTAGGCATAAAAGTTTAATTCTCTGGAGGCAGCATTCAGTCTTGGAGTTTTTCTTCTTAATCCTGTCTCCCTTCTTAATGAAAAGTTTAGTGTTAACCAGTGAGAAGAAATACGCCTACTTTGAGATATAAAAATAGTTACCATTTGGCCAAAGGACGGGACAAATGGCTTTCCCACAATTGGGGGGAAAATGCCTTTTAAATTAGTGTCGCTGTCCAGGTGCTGAAATGTTAACGTCTAGGCTCAAACAATGTGAAAATGTGGTCATCATTGTGATGGTACTGTGATTTATTTTTAATGAGCCGGATTGCAATTCTTGGCAGTTCCGTCCAAAGAGATTTTCAGGTCTTCAGTGACATGCTCCCTTGCCAATGCTCAGAATGTTAAAGGCATGTCTGTGGTAAATTTGAACCAAACACTTCCAGAAATGCGGCAGACATTTGGGAATCAGGAATCTGGAATGGAAACAAAAAGCAGGTTGGAGCTCATCAGGTCCAGCAAGGACACTCCTGCACTGGGACATCTGTTAGGGGCTTCAGTCTGGAGGGCCACTTGGAGCACCGCTGGTCTTGGTGGCTCAGATGGTTCCTTCACACCTGTCTCACCTCCAAGAAGCTGAAGGCAGAAGGTCATTGTCCCATGCATAGAAGAGATGCCCAGCTCACTGGAGCAGAATTGAATAGGTCCCAGTTCTCTCTGATGGCAAGGAGAACTCTTACTTGCAGGCCACCACTAGAGATGGGCTTTGGGTCAATGAGGGCCACCAATCAAGACATGGAGCTGAGGAAGAGGTGACCTTACCTGGCCTGCATCAGAACCTCCATACCAAGCATTTTCTGTGCTGAGAAGCTCCGTATTCCCTGGAGGGTGCCATGGAGCAACCGAGCCCCTGGGACTGGCAAAAGCTCCTGGTTGCAGTGGCTTTTGAGAGGGCAGGCGGACATCCTTACCCATCTAGCAGGGCCAGGAAGTCCCCAGAAGTTGAGATTGATCGACAGAAAAGTTTTCTCTACATCTATTTTAGGGCATTTCCTTGTTAGCTCCATGATCAAAGGGAGCTTGCTAATCGAGCAGTTCTATGCAAGGCGCTGAGACAGACAATGAACCAATCAATGGGATTGTGAGCTAGGAGAGCTTTGCAGTCTGGCAAAGACGCAGCTGCGACTGAACTCGGCAAACATCTCCTTTTTGCACCTTGGAATTTAATCGCCTGCTCTTTGCAAATAAAAAGGATGCCTTTAGAGCCTTCTACCTCTGCACGTGGGGCTTTGAAAAAAAACCCCAGCTCCGACTCGGAGGCCGAATGAAGGCGGCTGAAATGCGGCTTCATCTCCTTTGAATGCCTGAAACTCAATTGGATCCGATAAGATCAGCCAGGAGAACTTTTCAGCTGGGGTTTAATCACCTCTCAAGCAATTTCCTATTATGGGCCTCTGTGCCTCCCATCGCGTCCACCCGTGTCCTCCACTATGGTTCTTTGCAGTCGTGTAATTCTCTTCGGTCGCAGTTGTGTAATTGTCAAGCTTTCAGCTCCACGTCCTCCCTGATTCATTGGCCTCTTCTGGAGCCCTTCACAATGGGCCTCTGACAGATCGTTTCGTACGCTAACAAAAAGAGCGTCAGCTGCTGAATTAGTTCAGATGGGCATAAATCCATTCCACGTGAAGCGAACAACCTGGAGCAGCTGCTGCTTCGGGAGTCGAGCGCTAGGTGTCTCTGCTAACCCAAAGCCACATCCGGCCCCGGGACCAGCCGGGCTCCCTTTGGCGGCCCTGCTCGGATCTGGAAGGGGAAAGGTGGACCAGCAGCGACCGTTCCGCACCAACTGGAGCAAAAGAGCTGCAGCATGGAGCCCATTGGAGGCCAGGGAAAGAGATTTCCTATTAAACACGTTGCCTTTTTGTACTGGGTCAAAAAATGGCCTCTCCCCCACCCAACAATCCACCCCCCAGATAGTCAGAGTGATTGAATTTCCTCTCTTCAGGGCCACATTGGGGGAGGAGGACTAGGTGGGGGCCTCCGTCACCAGCTTCCGTGGCCTCAACGGCATTCTCTGATTAGCCCTCTCGCCCACCCACTGAAGTAAAGAGACCCATCGCTGTGATGTCCTATTGATTTGCAATCCCTTCCAGCTTGCTTGAGGGCAGTCCCCCCAGTCCACGAGGTGGTTCTTCTGCTCATAAAATGTCCTCCATGTGTCCAAAGAAGTGGTGGAGATCGTAACTTCCAACCTCCCCCTCCATAAATGCTTCCTTTGACAGTCTTGCCGTAAAGGAGACACAAGAGGAGCTGGGTCCAGCTGGCAAAAGAGGAATAAGTTCCAGGCTGAGCTGGGAAGGGCCATTCCAGGATGCTGAGCAGATGGCCGCCTCTCTGCCAGAGTGAACATGGCCTGGGGGTGGGCAGAGAAGATGGGGGGGTTCCCCCAATTAACTCATCAGCAGAAGTCTTTCCACCAGGCCCTCCAACACGCCGTTGCCTCTTTGAAGGCTTCCACATATTGCTGGCCTGCAGACCAGCTGTGAGGGTTTCTCACAACCCGTGTTCCCTCCAGGATGTCAGCTGCTTCTCCGATTTTCCTTTCCTTGTGGCTCTCCATTTCTCCCTTCACTGATTTCAGTCCCAGTGTTGAGGAAGGACGTGCAATTAATCACTCGGATCTCTGCTTCAGCCCTCTGCTAAACTGCTATTAATTAAGATAACCCATCAGTGCAAAAAAGACTGTAACAAGGCATATTGAAATATCCTGGGCTTTGAGAAACATTGGAGGCTAAGAGGATGGGGGAGGGGGCCCCTGAGCTCTGGCAAAGTCATGGCAAGCGTCTAGGAGATTTTGACTCAACCACCAAGTGTTGTTTGGGGGGGGATGGAATGAGGGAAGCTCTCCAAAGGTCCCTTGAGCTCCTGGAGACACAGGCAGCCATCGATCTCACCTGAGTAAATAAATAATGGCTCTCCTCCCAGTTCACTTCCGCCTTGCAATTCTCGCCTTGCTCCATTTCCTGAACTCTGTAGGGGATTGCATCTTAAGAGCTGGAGGGACGTTTCCAGCTTTCAAGCAAATGTTACTTAATCTTGACAAACTTAGATGTTTGGTAGGTCAGGTTGAAGTGCTCAGTTTCCAAGAGGAGAGTTGGGTCTAGCCAAAGCTATCTCTGGCCAAAACGATTGGATCTTTCCCCCAGATTCCCGGAATTCAGTTCCTGGAGAAAAAGGTCAAGTTGAGATCCTGACAGCTTCTACTGTCTCTACTGCTTAAGCTTAAGGCCAAGAGACTGTGTCCCCTCTCCCTAATTTTCTCTGGTGGTCTTATAGGAAGCAGAACATTTCTCTCTCTCTCTCTCTCTGTGTAAAATTCTGTCTTTCTGTCAGAAGCAGATTTCTCCCAGTTCTCTTCCTTTAATGCAGAGCAATGGAGACTTGTGGCCCTCCAGATGTTACTGAACTACACTTCCCAGCAGGCCTAGCTATACTTCCCAGTGGCCAGTAGAGAGGGATGCTGGAGATTGTAGTTCAGCATTATTTGCAAAGCTGGGTTTATTTTGCTCTGCTTTCTTAAAAGCCTGAAATTAAAAAATCTGAAATGTGCTACTACTACCATCACACCTCTTCTGTGCTGAATATCCCCAGAGCTAAAATAATGCAAAATTGTTTATATGCCCAAAATATAGAAAAGAACCTGCATGAAGGGGCATCACCTGGGACAACTTTGAAAGCGGTCAAGGGGGCAGAGTTTGTGTTGGGTGGTTCTTGTCTTTTGCCCCCTGGCCAGTAACAACCCAGCCCTGCCCTGTCTGGGACCCTGCTCCTTTCTCCCAAAGGGAGAAGCAGAGAGATCATTAATTCAGGCATTTGTGCTAATGTTTTCCTAAGCTGCTCTTCCAACTTGCTGTAAATCATCTTAAATGAAACTCCCACAATAGCACCATCAATCCTTGAAACAAGCAAAGAAATGCAAACATTATATTTGTTTTATTTTTAAAGAAGAACAGTGTAGGAAGTCAGGGTGGGGTGGGGGGCAAACATGGGGGCCTTCCCCAAAGGGGCTTTTCTTTATTCATTTGCTGCAAAGCTGTGTTCATAATACACAGCAGGAATGAACAGTTACTCACCTGGAACAGAAAAGGCTTTGCAATCGATTGTTTTGCAGAAGGTTATCAGTAGCATGTGTGAAAGAAGAGTGAGAAAAATGTGCAGGTATTTTACAGGTAATTTATGTCGTTTTGGCTGAGTGAGTGTGGAAAGCTGGTGGTGATATCTTACAGATGTCTTCATATCTGGTAGTAGAAGAGGAGCTTATTAGGAATACAGAACGTGTTTCTTTTAAAAAAAATGCTCCTGGAATTATTATAATCGAGCTCTCTGCTGCATTAGTCTTTAGATGTTTAGTTTCCTTTAAAAGAATTGTAAACAACTGTTCAGAAGTACTTAGAGCCCCAGACTGTGGCTTCTTCCTTGATTTGGCTCCAAATTCAAGGAGAAACATCTGAGTTTAGGACCATTTTGGGACCTTCTGAGACCATCCAGTGAACCTGAATGGGGAGCATCTCCATATACCATACATTCCAGCAAATAGACGCTCTCAGCTTGATTGGGGTCAAGCTAGCCTGACCAGCAGTGGCTTTAGAAGCGTGTTTCTCAACCTTGGCAACCAGAGAAGTGTGGATTTCAATGCTCCATATTCCCCAGCCAGCAACGGGAGTTGAACTCCATCCCTTCAATTTTCCAAGGTTGAGAGACCCTGCTTTAGAAGGAAGAGAGGCAAGTTCCTTGAGGGGGTGGGGGGGGGGGTCAGTGTTGGCTGGCTTCTGAGGGATGCTCTAGTCTTGAAGCTGGAAGTATCTCAAGAACTTTCCTGGTCCATTTCCTCATATAGATACAATTTGATCTCATGAAGCCCCTGGCTACTTGCTTTTCCACTGCCCACTGCTGCTAACTCCTGATAAAAAGGCTGGAGGAGATGACCAGGCCAAGCCGAGGGAGAGGTCAAGCACATCATTAGTCTCCAGTCCCTTGGCATCCACAAGAGGTCTAGTCTGAATTCTGTTGATTCTTATCTACCTCCAATTTGCTTTGACAGTTAGTAGTTCAGATTCTTGTAGAGCATGCAATAAAACTCTAGTCATTTGAACCTCCTTCCTTCCTGACTTCTTGCACCTGACGGTGGCTTCTACAAATGATTCAATAGAATTTACAGTGAGCTTAATTTCCTGTGCGTTTTCTAATTAGTGGCATTACACAACCTAATTTTACTCCTTGCATGAAAGGCTCCTGACACCTGTGGAACTAATGGCAGTCTTGCTCAACCCCGTCAATTTGTTCTCAGCTACAGTCCATCTATTCCTTTCCCAGGACCAGCAGGCCTTGAAGTCCATCCACAGGCCCTCAGCTAATGAGCCTGCTGAGTAGTCGTCTTTCTTCGTGTTCATCAATCCTCTTCTTTGTGTTTAGTCTGTTCTTTGGACCTTGTATTCAGGTGGTTTACGAAAGACTAAAAGCCAAATGGCAATCATTTAACTGCAAGGAAAGCAACCCTTAGCTTGGGTGAGCAGAGTTAGTGTGATTGACCTTCTCTGGCTGAGAGTTATGGTCCCTGGGCCCTGGATGGAGCTGATTTGAGGAAAACACCATGCTTTATCAACCCTACTTCTCCCCACTTATAGTGGGAAAGGTTGTATCCATGGCTCTGATCTCTGCTCAAGGCCAAACTTTCCCACCTGACTTCTCTCTTAATTCCACCTCCTGATTTCTGTTGGGAATTTGGAGAGTGACCAGACAGCAAAACTTTGCCTTCCTTGTTGGGAGAATGGAGCGTCCCAATTTCCATTTGTGAAATCCGGGCGATTATGTAAATTTAGAATATGAGCAGAAAGGATCAAGGCATTCTTTGTTTTGCAAAGAGAGAGTCATGAATCATTTGTTGACAAGTCTTAGCTAATTAACACCATCCCAGGCCTCGGCAATATCTCTGTCTACCAGCGCTTAATTAAAAACGATCGTAAGAGTAACAGGTGTCGCACGTTAATCCACGTGGCTTGTTCTGTGCTGTCGGGCTGGGAATGAAACCTTATCCGGCCTGAGCCTGAACGGCTCTATAAGGTTCTGAATTCAGGTAAGGTGGGACATGAAGGCTGGGAGGAAAGATCCCTCCCTTCCTGCTCTCTGTAGTTTCAGAATAACAGCATTGGAAGGGATCTCGGAGGTCTTCTAGTCCAACCCCCTGCTTGAGTAGGAAACCTGATAGCATTTCAGACAAAGGGTTGACCAAATTCCTCTTAAAAACCTCCAGTGATGGAGCCCCCACAGCTTCTGGAGGCAACTTGTTCCACCATTTAAATTGTCCTCCCTGTCAGGAAATTCCTCCTTAATTCCAGGTTGCTTCTCTCCTTGGTGAGTTTCCATCCATTGCTTCTTGTCCTCCTTCAGGGGCTTTGGAGAAGAGCTTGACCCCCTCTTGTTTGGGGCAGCCCCTCAGATATTGGAAGGTGGCTATCGTGTCAGGGGAGTCTTTTCCTTTGTTCAGAACCAAACACAACCTCGCCTTTTGCATTTCTGAACTCAGAGATTCTTTGCATCCCTTTGGAGTTCCAAATATAGCAAACCTTTTATAAGCATCCCTCCCCACCAGCTGAATTATCTACCTGAGGGCTGTAATTGCAGGAGAGAAGAAGCTTCGTCTTGTTGCTCCCTTGGAAATGTTGGCCAAGGTGAGTGGTGACAGTTCTGCAGGAGCTCAGAGTTGGCGACACTCGTGCCACCCAATTCCCTGGCCTTCTGCAGCTATTTGGAGCAGAACCGATGTCCTTCCTGGGGATAGGAGGAATTGTGCTGCGGGGTGCCATTGTTCCCAGCACCTGCCTGGGGGAGCCCTGGGTGCAGAAAAGGCCCGGGGAGCGGGGGCGGGATCCGGTCCAAGGAGCCAGAAGGACTCGAGTGCTTGCTTGACTTGGCCATCAACTTCAAGAGGGCCTGGAAGGATTCGGTGTCTTCACCTTGGCGGATTGGGATGCATTCATAATGCATGTTGAAAACCTCACTGCGGATCCAGAGGATGGTATAAAATGTTAATGGGGTGCGATGAATAATTAAAGCTGTAGGCTCAGAAGAAAGCCATGCAAAGTCACACGGCCCAGGAACTTAGTTCCCATTTAGAGCCCGGAGTCTCTCTCTCACTCTCCCCTGCCAGGCCAGAGAGGAGGGCTGTCCATGGGTCATGAGAAGGCAGGCAGGGAAGGAGGCAGGCCTGGTCAAGCACTGGAGGAGGCCAGCAGGCGGTCTCTTTGATGCTGGCCCTGCAAGGAAGTCCAGACAAGGTGCACAAGCTAAAAGCCTCCCTCCCCTCCCCTTCCTCTTTACTCTCTGGGAAAGTGGGGAGGGTCCCCTTGGAATGTTTGGCCCACCCTCCCTCTTGTGGGGGCTGAAATCTCTTTCACCCTGAGGTTGTCCCTCCTGTCTCCCAGGGCTCTTCCACCAGACCGTTGCATTTGGTGGGAGGTGGGCTGGAGCCCCCCAGCAGCAGCCCAAGGCAAAGCCACCTGGCAAATGTGTGTCCCCTCTGGGGTGGGTGAGCATCACACACCCCTGAAGCTTCTCACAATCCTCAACATTTCCTCATGGCAAGGACAACTCAGGAAACCAGGAAGGGCACGGAGAGCCAGAGGGGGCCCTGGAAATCGATGGGCAGAACATTCTCCCACCCTCTTCCCCCCAAATTCTCCCTGAAATAAATTCGGAAAACATGTTATCTTTTGCTGAATTAAACAAAAACAGCGAAGGAAAAAACCCACGTTCAGGGGGGTCACCACCTGCGATGATCCCTGCTTTGCGCTTCTGTGCATTTCCCTCCTTTCTATTTTGACACATGAGGAAGTTCAGAATGGACTTCCTGGGAAAGATGCTGGCCGTGGCCGGCCCATTTGGCCTAACCAGTCTCCGAGCTAATTTAATGTTTGCACTCAATCTCTCCAAGCTTCTTGGAGGCGCAATTTCCGCTGGCGTGGAGGGAGAACTCCTTGCCAGATGTTTGCAGTAACAAGCGGAGGCAGCCCACAACCATCTCCACAAGGCCGAGAACGTGGCCCAGACTGGGAGCAGGAGTGGAGCGGGGGGCTTCGGTGCAAGAGTGTGACTCCAGATCAGGTTTAATTAGTGGTCATTTGTCCAATGCCATCAGACATCCCCCCCAACCCATTCAGGGTCTTCAAATGATTCGAACCACCTTGAACCTGTTTCATGAAAAGCTAATCTTTCCACACAAGCAACATCCATCCGTCCAAAGGAAGGGAAAAGGCAAGGAAGAAGGAGACTCGGTCTTCGAACAGAGAGACTTAAGAGGGAAGCAAACCAGCTGGACATCATGCCCTGTTTTGATGTCCATTCAAATGCTGAAGGGGATTTTGTTTTCTCCTGTTTAGTCCCTGGGCCTCTCGGCTGTTTTCCCACTTTAGAATGCCAATTCTGAGACCCACAATCTCCCCACATCTTAATATCTCTCCTGACTTCAGTGCACAGACTGGAAAAGAGAGAAGGCAGAATGGCTCAATTTGTTGTGTGCCCAGTGGCAGCATCTCCTTGTCCAAGCTCCAGGCCTTAGCGGGATCTATTTAATGCCCATTTGGTCACCATTCCTGCCCTCCCCAAAGGCTGACAGACTTGGATGTCTCCTCAGATGGAGGATGGAAGGCTCCATAGGAGCTGTTGCAGGAGCTGTGGAGCATCTTAGCATCTTCTGAAATGCTCAGGGTCCCAACCAGGGTTGGGATTCTACCAGTTCACACCTATTCGCTAGAACTGGTTGTTAATATTCTAAGCAGTTGGGAGAACCGGTTGTTAGAAGAAATTACTGGCTTAATCCTGTAAGGAAGGCAGGAAGGAAACATTCTGGTGTTGCTTACAGAAACTGCCTCTCCGTTAACCCTTATTACATTCTTGGCAGGACTGGACTTCCTGTCTCAGGACCTTCTCTGGAGTTTTCTTTTCCTCTTTTGCTGGTACTTTGCTTGTGTGGAGGGACCATTCAAAGTTACAAAAAAAAGTGACTTATGACCATTTTTCACACTTACGACTGTTGCAGCATCCCCACAGGTGAGGAAATGTGTGCCTCGATGTGAGTGATATTGAGTTGGTAACGCCCAGTCAGTCACATGACCACCAAGCCACGCCCACCAACTAAGCCATGCCCACAGAACCGGTTGTTAAAAAAATTGAATCCCACCCCTGGTCCCAACCCAACCCTGAATGGGAAGAGTGGGATCCAACACCCAGGATGTCCAAGCTACCAGGCTGCCCAACCTCACCTCAGCTGCTTGTGAAGACCTGTTGTGACCCCAATCCGGCCTCTCTATTTGCCAGCCTAGGTGTCCACCCCAAAGCCTGACACCCAGCAGGGTCACGCTGGACTTCTACATCACCTTCCCAGCTAGCAGGCAAACATTTCCAGCCTTTCAGCCAAGTATTCAAGGCACGAATCATCCCTGCCTCCCTGGCCCTGGATGGCAGGAGCTCCCTCCCTTGTAAGCAATTCTTTTGCCGCTTTGATCTGGGAGGCAGGTGGGAGTTCTTGGCTCCCCTCCAGTGGCTGAGCTGGATGGCTGTGCATGACAGGAATATCTCAGAAACATGGACCCAAGGCCAAGAGACCTCACTGTTCTGCAGTTGACAACGGAAACCCTGCCCAGGTGGTCTGTGCCAATCAGGGGCCAGGCAGGGAGTGGCGGAGAAACCCAGCTAACCTTGAACTGGTTCCAGGGAAATCCTGCAGGACGGTGGTCTTGGGATTGGCTTCCATGTGTTTGTGTGTATGGGGACACTAACACTCCAGGCCCTTCATGCCATGGCCCTGGCCCTGTTTCCTAGTCACATGCAAAGCCCTCGAACCTCCATCTTCGTGGAAAATCTCCTGTGGAACCCTGGACCCACAGAAGCCCCCACGGCTTCCTGTAAGCATCCTGGAGGTCTTGCTTTTAGCCATGAAATGGTCCCAGTCCAGTTGGAAGCTTCCTTCACCCTCTTCAACATTCCTTGCACAAAACCTAGAGAGACCACAGGCAGAAATCCAGGCGACGGAACTGCTGCCACTTCCACATCCTGCTAACTCTTCCACAGGGCTGCCCCTGAGCCTCAAACCTGCAGGGAAAATGTTGTTTCCTTTTAATGACCACCCTCAGAGGTGCCCCTTCTGTCCTGGAGCGCAAATTGGCTCAGGGCAAGCCAGGCCCCCTCAGTGGTATCTCCCCAGTCACAGGATGCCTGCACAGCTGCCAAAGACATCCATGCCAGCCTCCTTCAAGCCCACCTGCGCATTTCCCCAGCTGCACCAGTGATGGTTTTGGGCTGATGAAACGGGAACATTTTTGGAGTGTTAAGAATTATTCCACTATGATGAGTGGCTCCCGGGGGCCTTCTGTGTGCTGCACACAGAATTTATTTAGACCTCAGGTACAACCAAGCGGGATAAAGATGTGCTGCAAAAAATGCATCCCCCAAACAGGAATGATGGTCGATGCAAGATGACTCCCCATGATGTTGCAAAACACACCTTGCGCTCAATAGTTCATTCGTGGGGATTGCTCTGAGGGCAGCTTTTCTAAACCTTGTATTTTAATATCATTTAAGGTGGAGCCTCCACCCATCCTCCAATGCACCTAAAAGCAATTCAAGAAGCAACAGATGGAAATTAATCAAGGAGAGAAGCAACCTAGAACTAAGGAAAAACTTCCTTGCAGTGAGGACAATAAACCAGTGGGTGCTCCATCACTGGAAGCTTTTAAGAAGAGAATGCACAGACACTTGTCTGGAATGGTGGAGGGTTTCCTGCCTGAGCAGTGGGTTGGACTAGGAGACCTCCAAGGTCCCTTCCAATTCTCTTATTCTGTATTCTGTGGCGTGAGGGGACGTTAGCAGAAGCATGCCCCAAGCTAACAGCAGCGTTCTGCTTCAGGTGAATGTTGTTATCCCCTACCAGACCTTCTGCCTCTTGTGGGCCAGGAGGAGATGCACTACTAGCTCATGGTCAAGGGTGGGTGTGTAGACCGCACAAACCAAGGTTTATTGAATAACCCATTATTGGCTGAGTTTGCACATTACAGCAACT
The DNA here is from genome assembly GCA_023653725.1 of Bungarus multicinctus. Taxonomy (NCBI): domain Eukaryota; kingdom Metazoa; phylum Chordata; class Lepidosauria; order Squamata; family Elapidae; genus Bungarus; species Bungarus multicinctus. The sequence continues at coordinate 723,649 of CM042842.1, forward strand.
CAACTGATGGTCCGTGAGGCTGAAATGGAACCCATGAACTGCCATCACGGCTTAGCTCAATGTCACTGCAACTTCATGACAAGCACTCCAGCAGCCCGTTGCCCCTCAGGACCTCTGCTGTCTCTTTGCTGAGAATTTTAACCACCTCCATTTATTTGCCTGTTTTTAAAAAAATCCCTTTTGTCATCTTATTCTTTTTTTGCTCAGAGCAAAGGAGCCGTTTGTGGACCGATGTTGCACCGATTCCCTCTATAACCTTGATTAATGCTTCAATAAAAAGGCACATAAATTATATATTAATTCTCTGGGGAATAAAAATGCTCTAGCAATGGCATGCGTGTAAATTCTCTGTAAATAATATTTGTCTTGTCAATGAACAGAATGCAACTGAGTGCAAATAAAGGGACACATTTTTAGCTCTCCAGGAAAGTTCTCCTTGATCAGCGACTCTTGGCCTGGTGCTGCACTTGCCTTTTCTGTTCTGCAAAGCTGTCTCTGGATGATGGATCACGCCTAAGATCAGGCTTCTCAAGATTGTCCCACCAGTTTTCATGAAGTGCTTCTGAAATTTGGACTTGGAAATCTGTGGTAGGATTAGCCCGAACCATGCAATGTTTCACAGTGTCAGAGAAAGAGCTTATGAAGACAAATCGCTCCCACCATATTTTTCTGCATCATCTGGCATAAGATTGGAGGCTACCCAGCACCTCTCAGCAGGGACCTGCATGCAAGGATCCCACCATCCTGTCTTTCTGGCAGACAGCAAGGTCTCCAGTCCTGGCTTCGGGGTGGCAGCTTTCTGGACGGCTGTCGGAAGTCCCTTGGAAGGGCGCAAAGGAGGCGAAGCCACCAGCAAATAAATAAATGGCCTCTGAGCAATTAAATAAAAGGTTAGGACTGTTGAGTGCTCTAATCAATAATGCATGGCTGAGATGAACAGCATACTGTACTTTGCAGGGCAAGATCAATAATGCATTTTCATGTTCAACTTTTGAATCCTAAAACAACTACATCAAAAATTTCACACCACGCTGTCCTGAAAAATCAATAATGAAAAAAAGCATCCTCCCCCCCACTCCCTCCCTCTCCCCTTCCCCTCCCCCTCTCTCCTCCCCTCCACACACACAACCTCCCCAACCTTCTTTGGCTCAATGGAGTGTACTTAAAAGCTAAGCCACTTCCTTGGCTCCAGAAAAATGGGGCAGCCTCTGGAAGTGGAAAAGGGGAGGTGGTTCTTGGCATAACTTTGCCTAACGCCACATCCAGACCACCTTTGGTTATTTCTCTTGCCAGCCTTCCTTGCCTGTCCTGCTGTGCATTTCTGGGCATTGTGATAACCTGTCAGTTAAAGCACATAAACTGGACTGAGGCTCACATTCGCTGTCTCATCAGTGACTGGATGTTTGTAGCTTGGGCAGTTTGCATAGATGTGTCAATGTCTGTGTGAGTCTGTGTGCACATACAGTGACAGAAGCCTGGCAGAAGCATGGACGATAGAATAAGTGCGTGAGAGGGTGGCTTTCCACCACCTTTCTTGCTTTTCCCCTGGGATTCAGGGAACCGGCTGCATCTGACACCCCCAGGATTCAAGATGAGGGCAGAATGTGTCCGTGGAGCCAAGGGCCCCCTTTCCACCCTAACGTGCCATGCACCTTTCATAGGCCCTGAGATGGCTGTGTGCGCTTAATCTTCCGAAAGAGCCTCTGACTCAGCCTTGGGGCTGAGCATCTAGCCAGGTTCCCAGGTCAAGGAACAATCATATCACCCAACCGGTTTCTAAACCAGCCCAGCCCTTTTCAGCTCCCCACAGAAGGCCAGAATGAAAAGACTGAGACCAGCCCTTGGTTGGGTTTGGCGTTTCTTGCCTGGGTGTGGCACAAACTCACTCAGCCCTCCTGCACCTCCACCTCTGAGGTCAGGCTTGGACTGGGAGTAACACTGCAGCTGGTAGCTTTCCATTTTTGTGTGCTCAGAAGAACTTCCCTTGGTTAGCAGGGGAGATTTGTGGATCGCATTAACGAAAAGGGGAGAAGGCAGACAACTCAGTTACCAGAAATATTTTGGTTCAGAAAGCTAGTGGCTCAAACTGAACCAGGAAATGCAGGCTGCCATGAGGCTGGTTTGGACACTCCGCCAGCAGCTTCTAAGCCTACAGGAAGATTCAACCCGTGGCTTTGTTTCATTAGGAGCCACGGTGGCGCCGTGGTTAGAATGCAGTACTGCAGGCTACTGCTGCTGATTGCCGGCTGCCTGCAATTCGGCAGATTGAATCTCACCTGCTCAAGGTTGACTCAGCCTTCCGTCCTTCTGAGGTGGGTAAAATGAGGACCTGGATCATTGGGGGCAATGTGCTGACTCTCTAAACTGCTGAGAGAGGGCTGTGAAGGACTGTGAAGCGGTATATCAATCTAAGGGCTCTTGCTATTCATCAAGACTTTTAAAGAACTTAGTTCAGTCTTCCTTTTAAGCCAACTGACCTTTGTAAAGTACTACACTGATTTAAATGTAATGGCTCCTCAAATGTTGCTCTTCTCTAAAAATAATGGAAGAGAGGTCAGTTTTAAATGCATATAACAAAAATGCGTATTTTAGAAAAGTCTAGCAAAGTCTGCATGGTAAGGTAAACCACATGTCATTTAAATTTGTGAGCTTTTTCTCATTTATGACGCTGCAAAACCCAAAATATTGCAGTCTTATGCAATTTGAACACATGCAGAAGAAGGGATGCAGAGTGGATCTAATCTGGAAAGGATTCCTCTTTAGTTTGGCTGGGTGTAAAAGAGCAGGGCGATTCTGATCTGCTGCTGCCAGGACCTGGAGCTCAGCAAAGGCTTCGCTGGCCCAAAGGCTCTTCCAATTAGCCACTTGAGAAAACAGAAGGGCAGCTGTTTTAACATTAGAGCCCAAGACCTGGAATAAATTGAATACCAAATTATTTATAAAGTGCCACATGGCAAGGATAACAAAAAAGTGTAAATTCCAGTGTTGGGTTCTGTAATCTGTGGTTTCTGAGGACAAACCCTTGTGAAGGGTTCCTGGGGATGGCTGGGATGGGCCCCCTTGAGGAGGCCAGGCAATTCATCTGGGAACCTGCTGAGTTAAATGGAATAAATCAAGTAAAGATCAAGATAATTAAGCAAGGCTGATTTTAATGGATAGACGTTGCTTAATGAATGAAAATGAGTTTATTTTGTATCTGTTGGGTGACAATAACTCAGAGATTCAATATTTGAGTTATCACGCTGATTTTCTTTTAAAGAGGCAATCAATTAATCATAGGAGCTGCAATTCATGAACACACAAAATACAATCTGTTGGCTAACTAGGGAGGGCAGTTTTGTAACCAAGCGAGGTGTTGCAACAAATCCATTTGAACTGATGGGTTTCTGTCCAAGGAGCCCACCCTTCAAGCCCCCTTCCACCCCCTGCACAGAACCTGGCCCCCTCCTTCTCGTTTTTCCCTGAAAGGCCGCAGGTTGTGATTCAACCTTTCCTGCTGTTCCCAAAGGATCCTAAATTGGATCCTGCAGATCCTGTAAGGCCTGTAAGGGGAAGCACAAAAACAAAAGAGACGCTCCTTTCCAGAAAGGAAGGGGGGCATTTCGGCGAGAGCCGCAGAGAAAGAGAAACGGGAAACCATCAGTGTTATCAAATAATATCCAGGATCATATTTTCTCGGCAAGGCTGCTCAGCATTTTTTTTTTATATCAAGCAGCCTCTCTTTGCTCCAGAGCTCCCATAAATCTCAAGCCTCGGAATTAAGCTAGCTCTATAACTTATTCCCCTGGCCCTTTTCTCTGGAGGGGAGGGTCAGCTTTTCAATTGAAACTCACGTCACCCTTGCCAAGTTTAATCTGGGGTGTCAAGAGAGGCCATTCATTTTGCTTTATCCCAAATTAAAACCATTTTTCCTGCACGGCTTCAAGCGTGAACCTCTCTCTCCACTCAGATCTTGATGGAATCGGCTGCTAGCACAGAGGATTCCTGAGGAGGAATCTTGTTTGGCTTCAGGAGATCCGTTGCTGCTGCTGGGCTCATTCTGATGGAAGACCACCATGGTCTTTGGCCTTACAGGGGAAGGAGGTCCAAAACCGGGCTTCCCAACCTTGGCTACTTTAAGACTTGTAGACCAACTCCTAGAATTCCCAGCTAGGCTGCTGGAGAACTGGCAGTTGAAGTCCATGTGTCTTAAAGTCGCCAAGGTTGAGAAACCCAGGTCTAGGAGAGGGAAGAGGCTCATTCAGGTGGAGACGGCTGGGGGCTGGGGATCCTTAGGGGTCTTTAGCAGAATGGGTTTGTTGCTGCAGCAGCGTAAGGTCGTGGGTAAAGGCATGTCTTCCTGCCCTGCTGGGAGGGGGCAGAAGCCCAGCCCAGGCCAGGCTATTGAGGGTTGGGGGAGGGGAGGGGAGAGAAGAGGGAGAGGTCAAGAAAGATGCCACCTGCCTCCCAAGCTTTGCAGCAATGATGTGTCAGCCTCTCTTTTCCTCCTGAGTCTTTCCAGCAGCACAACAGACGCCTCAACTACTGGAGGGCCTGCTACTTCATTCTGGGAGGCCTTCTAGATCCACGCAACGTGCAGTGCAGTTCCCAAGCAACTCCTCCCCTCGCCTCCCTCCCAGCCTCCAGCTCATCTCTGTCGGTCTCCATCAGACGTCTTAGCACACACTGCTCCACCAATATGAGACAGCAACCCACCTAGGTGGGTGTTGTTGCCTATTTTTAGAACAGGCCCATCAGAGAGACATTGTCTTCAGCATTCAGTACATGAGCTTTGAGCCTCAGGGAAAGAAGAGGTGAGTCAACGTGTCAGGCCCTGGAGCCCCCACCCCATGTCTCTGACGGGACGTGTTCATCGACCCTCCATTCTCACCACCCTGAACAGCATCAGCAGTCCTCCCCAAAAGGCTCCTCCCAATTTTGAAATGATCTAGTAGATTCTTTCCAACCTGCTAGAACACTGGAAAGAGATCTTGTCAGAGGATCAGAATTCTGTCCAGCCTCAGCAAGATTGTTCTCTAAGAATGAAATGGGACCAAACCTTTTGTGGCAGGAAGTGGAAACCAATCAAGAAAAGAAAATCCAGATACCGTCATAACAGTAAATACGAGTCTATTACCAAGTATCTGCATTTTGATCACACGACCAAGGAGCTGCGAAAAATAGACACGAGCCACTTTTTTCAGCGCTGTTGCAATTTCAAACGGTCACTAAATGAACTGTTGTAAGTCGAGGAGTGTGCCTGTATTTGCCAGATTGTGTCGTGCCTCCTCTTTCAGATTAGATCCACGCTATGCAGGCTCCACCTGTGCTTTGGCCACAAGGGCAGGACTCCCTGTTTATCTGCTTCACTCCTTTTAGCCAGCTAGAGAAGGTCTGACTGGGAGGTCGGCCTGCAGACGGCCTCAATAAATAAAACGCTTCCGCCCTTTTGGCTCCCTGGAAGAAAACGGATCCAACCTGCTGCACTACAGAAAAGGGCCTCCCGTGATGTAAAATTGCAACTGCTAAAAGGGCAGCCAGGAAGGTCTGAAGCTTCCCACTTTCAGGAAGGGCTGAAAGGAAGAAAGCTGATTTCATAACACTTTGGGAGTTTTTAATTAAATCACTCTTGCTTAAGCTCTTTAAAATGATATTCAGGACACTTTTCCTCCTTTAAAATGGCTTTCGGAGCTTGATTTGCAAAGGTCAGGAACAAATAAATGTCTCTTTTCATTTTCTCAACCTGCCAGCAAGTATTTGAAAACAACAAGGACGGTAGATCCGGAGAGGGAGAGAGAAAAAATTCTGTTTAGGAAGCAAAGTCACGGGGAAGGAGGAGGAGGAGTTGGGTGAAAAGCGACTGCTTTCTCTCTAACAGGAGACCTGAAAAGAAGTCACTTCCTCTGCTGGATTAGCTCCGTTTTCTTTCCCAACTGCAGCTCCAGGTTCCGAGAATTGGCAAGAAAAGCAGGATGAGCAAATACGGAAGATCCCAGAATCTGGACCTTGCCTGCCTTTTATCACCCATCACTTGGTGACTGACAAGGGCAGACAACCATCTTGTTATGCAGCAGTAAAGTTTGTAGGATCAACCAGCCAGGAGGTGGAAAAAGTGGACCAGCTGTTTTCTTTGGTTTCCTGTTGTGAAAATGACAAGAATGTAAACATTTTTGAAGCACATCTCATCTCCCTGCCCATTGGGATGCAAGATGACCACTGGCAAGGTTGGACATGGTTGTCCAGGACAATCACAGGGATTCTGGGTAAGGAAGGGGTCTTCTTTGTGGTAAAATGCTAGGGGGCTGTCCAAGGTCCTGAATCTTCTCTTCAGGCTTAAGTGCGTAGTGAATGTAATAGTTCTTCTTTTGCCTGCCTAAGCCAGGGATGTCCAACCTTGGCAACTTTAAGACTTGTGGACTTTGACTCCCAGCATAGCTGGCTGGGGAATTCTGGGGTCACTCCCCACATCACTTGTAACATTCATCTTAATGCCATCAGAAACTCCATCCTCCAGGGCCAATGAGAGGAGAGCTCTCCTCTCTTCAGTCCTGGAGGCAACATAGCTTTGTGGATGTTCAGATTGTTCTACAACAAGGTTGGAACAGCATCCATGGAGGTGATGATGAAGTTGTAGCACATAGCTCTGGGATTGGCTGAGCCTGCTTCCTAGTCTTTCCTCTTTGCCTGGTCCATGAAGCAGCTCTTAAGAGCACCCTCTCTGTGCCAGTCTGTCCATGGGGCCAGCTGAATCAAATCTAGATCTCGAGATGTTCTCCTCCTTACAGATCTGCAGCCTCACCTAGAAATTAACTGAATATCGAAAAAACCACTTTTACTGTGCTATCATCAGCAAGAATGATTTCTAATATAAATCCTGCCTGGTCAGCAAACTGACTTCAAGGTTGGCTGTTAGCCAGAGTTGTTCTGGAATTCCTTCACATGTGCTTAGTCTCAGAGGAGAATACTGAGGCATGGCTGTGGTGTGTCCCTCCGAGCAGAATTCAGGAAGCAGCCCAGCTCTTCTGCATCTCCATCTGTTAAGATAGCACTGCTTCTTCTTGCTTCAGTTGACGCAAGTGTCATGGGAAGCTTTGCCAGAATTAAGAGGAAAGTGATCAATTTTTCATTCACTGCATTTTGATCTATTTGATGTGGCTCTGCGCATCTAATGAGAAAGGGAAAAGTGTCCCCAACAGAGCACTTTCCAGAATTTGCAAGGCTGCTGAGCTTTTCTCCCTAATGGAATGGAGTCTCCTGAAAGGCAGCATGAATCAGACAGGCAGGATTTAGGTTTCATTTGGTGGCATAATTGGTTATTGACTGATCAACGGTTGATTAGCCAGGTTGGGTCTGGCATACGAAGTATGAGAGTGAGACGGTGGTATCTAAATTTGAAAAATAAAAAAAATAAATCAATAAACAATGGCCATGGGAGCTGAACTCTATCTTGGCCATGTGTGCAATGAGCAGCTCATAAATCCTCAGTTTTTGTCAATTCACAAAGAGGGGCGTTCAGTGAATCAACAGAACCAAAGGCAGTTCAGTGATGAATTGTCTGGAAAGAGGAACCCTTCTCACCTCTTCAATTTCGCTAGAAATTGGGGTCAGAGCCGTAAAGCTCCGAGGCATCGGGTTCAGCTAGGCAGGATTTCCTTCAATGTGCTCCTCGTGACATTGTGAAGATGACTGCAATGTGGGAGCACTCGGGATTGCTAAGGAGGGGCAGATGAGAGGAGAGGAAGACAGAAACTTTGGCACTTCCTGATTAAGTGGAGCGGGCTACAGGCCCCACCTCTGAGGCTACAGGTTCCAGAGACGAACCTTCCCAGTGGCGCCCAGTGGGCCCAGTCCTTTTGGTGGGGAAGCAGACTCAGGGGCTCCATGGGGCCTTTCAGGGTGGAATGGAGACACGATGGTGATCCTGCTTCTAAGGTGGAGAACAAGCCAAAGTGACCATGTGAATGGAGGCTATTAGGAGGCACGTACGGGCTTTCTTTGTGCTTGGCCTGATGCTATTATTGCTATGATTTCTGGCTTTATCTCCATCAGCGGAATGGAGGAAGGGGTGAGATTGATTGGAGCAGAAACCTAAGGAAACTAATGAATATTATATATTCACCCAGAGTTTTTCATTTGGGATGTTCGTTTCGTCTCACCATAGAGGGGCCGTAAAAGGTGGTTTGCTGATTATGACTCCAATTGCAGGCTGAAATTTGGGGTCAGGCACAGCATCAAAAGGCGGATCCAATGTATGCACCTGCCTGGATACAAGAGATAAGAGTTACTCTATTAATCTTAGGGTTCCTCAAAAGCAGCTCCTCTGCCCTTTCTTCCTGCCTCTTTATCGCCTCCCCCTTCCTTTTGGAGTTCCACCCTGGGAAGGGGCCTCGAGGCCTTCAGCCTGAGGAAAAGTCTGGGCTGCAGGGACAAGGGGGGTTCCCAGCGTGGAGCCCAGCAGCTTCGGGGGTCTTCCCGGCACTTTGAGAAGGAGCACAGATGCAAACCGAAGCTCTTGTCTGAAGACTGCCTGGGTCACGAACGAGTCATCTGCCTTCAGCGATGGAACATGATCAAAGCGGAGAGAGGCCGACAACAGGCCCACTTGCTGAACAGAGAAGGGAAGAAAGGAAAACACTTTGCATGAATAAATCTAGCCTGCTCAGGGCATCGCGGGGAAAGAGAGAGAAAACATGTTTCCCTTTGACAAGGAGGGGAGCTAAGGCAGCTAAAAGACCCCAGGGCAGCGAGAAGGAAAAAGTCTTGCCTGCAGCCCAAGGGGAAGAAGCAATGAGAGAACAGCTAGCAAAACCCCTCTTCTTTGAAGGAATAACCTCCCTTGTTCAAGGCACAGCTCCAGCGCGGCTTACGGGCCTTGTGTGTACAGGCAAACTTTGTGTGGTGTTATAGTCCATCCCACAGACAAGGAGGGCCGAGGCTCAGAGCAGAGGACATGGCTGAGTGGCTGGAAGGCTGGGTTTTCACCAACCTTGAATCTGTGGGAAATTCCAATATTACAAAAGAGGGAGAGAAATGCTGGACATAAAAACATTCACAACACAATCCTTGGTGATACATAGATTTTCTGGACTGTTAAATTGTGATTCTGTAGCTGCCAATCACTGTAAAGCTTCACTCTCTCTCTCCCCCTCCCCCCTCTCTCTTCCCCCCACATCTCCCTCTTAAAGGAGATTCCGGTCAAGGTTGCCACCCTTGAAAATCTCCCACAGTGAAAGGACATCAAATGAAGCAGCTACCGTGTCATTTGCCAGTTAGTTCCTTCGGCATTTGATTCCTTTCTCCACCCTGTACCTCCCCTTCCATGTCATCTGCCAATTTCATGGCTCTGAAAATTACACTAATTTGCTAGATAGAAAGTTCTGTTGGCTGCTCTGAAAATTGGATGAGGAAAAGCAGACCCCTTTGTTGGTGGAAGAGGAATTAGCCTGTTCTAAAGTTCAGACTAGCTCCACGAGAAGCAATCTTCAAAGGCAAGGATATGAGAGACAACTGGCTTAGGAAGAGATCCAGCAGAGAAAGGAGGACTACCTGGGTGAAGAAGGATCTGGACGTTGAAGTTGTCATCCCATGGCTCTGTGAGAGGGGCCTTGTAGAGCAGTCGTTTTCCATCTCGGCCATGTAAAGATAAGTGGACTTCAATTCCCAGAATTCCCCAGCCAGCAGAATTCTGGAAGCTGAAGTCCACCCATCTTCAATGGCCAAGATTGAGGATACTACTCTAGATGTTTTGCACTGCAGGAAACTCTCTTGCCCAAGAGAAGAGCTTAGCAAGGCTGGCCCAGGTTGTTCCTGACCTCAACTGCCGGCCACCTCAAGGCAAAGGATCAGCATCTGAAAAGCCTGGAGAAGCTTCCCTTGTTTCCCTCTTCCTTCCCTCTCTGCATTCTGCTCCCCAGAAGCACTGAACATCTGCTTAACATCTGCAAAAGCATGCTTAATAAGACGCAAAGCCAGCCATTCGTTATAAAAGCTTGAAAGGGCCGGGAGAGTCAGGTGATAGGGAGGAACAAGGACTCTTGCAGTTGGAAGGAGGGAGGCGCATGAAGAGCCCAGGCGATGTGATTCTTCGGAATGCGCAAATGGAGGGAAGATGACACAGGACCCATTGGATGATTTAAGCCAGTTTCTTAAGCCAGAATAGAAAAGCGGCCACCATCCCCCATGTTTTACTGGCTCACTTATGTCGACTCTCCGTATTAATTCTCTTTCGACTTTTCATCTGATACAAATTCATTGCCTGGATGCAATTTGGATTCACCGCAGGAAAGCCGGCATGGCATGTAAGTGCATAGATGCGAAGCCTTAAAGGGATTTTATAAAGGGCAGAACTGAGATGCCCCCATGGCCATTATCAGAGCAAACAGTGTTCTCTTCTGTCAGGCCCCCAAGTCCCTGTGGATGCTGGCTGGATCATGATGAATAGTCCCAGGTCTTCGGCTATCCCACAAATCCTTTCTCCCTCCCCCTCCCCTGATAGACCTCCAGACGGCTCCATGGGGAAACAGGAAGGTTTCTCCAGATGTCCAGGCAGAACCTTCCACCCATAATTCTAGGGCTGCTGTTCAGCTACCCCTTTGTGATGGTTGATGACTGCCATGGCCCAGCTCCAGCAGCTGGAAGGGTGATGGGGTAAGATGGCTACTCAACCAGGAGCCAGAGGTTCTTCAGAAGCTCCTTCTTGCCCACCAAGTCCCACCTCAGATGGCATCTGTTGTTCTTTCCACCTAGATACCAATGTCCCTCCTCATTTGATGAAAAGGATGCGGCATAGTGGCAGGCTGGCTTTGGAATTGTACATTTTAAGGAAAAAACGCACATCTTTTAAATTTATTTGTTTATTTACTGACTATTTTATTTATTGCTTAGGCTTGCTGTGGAGGCATACAGGCAATCTTGATTTGAAAGGCACTGAATTTTAATACAGTATGCAGCATCTTTCCTTGGTTTATTTTTATTTGTCCAGTAATTGCTTGCAAATGTTTTTCCTGGTAACTGGGCTACAATTCGTAGTAAGGCTGAATTATTGCCATTCATACTAGATGGTGAAATGACTGTTTTCAGTTGGCTGCCATCCCAAAGGCCCTCCCTTCCCCCCACTGGGTTTGCGCCTGGCCCATCCTTTAGTGACAACAAGGTGCTGATGTTTTACTCAAAGAACAAGTGGTAGAAGGTCCACGAGTGTGACTCAGGGGGTGATGACTCCGGGTGGGTTGGTTGGTTGCATTGTGGGTGTGAAAGTCCCTGAGCGCTAAGCAGACCTGATGAGAAAACCCCACCTGTTTCCTTGTAGAACGAGACCCTCTGCAGGACGAAGCCATGGAGAAGGTGACTGAGACTGCAGGAGAACATCAAATGGCTTTTAGAGGGAACAGTCCATTTTTTCACCTGCCGCTGGGCTCGCTTAAGTTAGTTTTGCCAATTCACATCTGAGGGAGGAGGGAGCCGGTCTTGGAGGTTATTTGACATTGAACAGAGTCTGTAAAAATAAGTGATTAGACTAATAAAAATGTTTCCTGAAGTTCCTGGAGTTGGGGATGAAAGTGTCTTCTCATCTTATAAGGAAAATAAATTAAGCTGAGCTGATGAAGAGAGGGATCCTTCGGCTGAGATCCCATTTAGCCAAGGAGACAGGTGGTGGCCTTGGATGTCCTCATGAATGGAAGACAAGTCAGATGAGACTCAACCTTGAGATGTTTTCAGCCAGAAGAGATGAGGGCTGCCTTCTGACAAATAGTAGGGAATGAACCCCAAAGCCTCTTTTTGAAAGAGGGCAGAGCCTCCTTGGCATGCATAAACTTTTAAGCAACCCTTTTAAGCATCCAGCCTTGGGTGGGAAGCAATTAGAAGCCTTCCCAGAAGGGAGGGCCTCTGGGACAAGAAGCCACAATGCCTTCACACCTCTGTGCCAAGAACTCAGTGTGACTGACATGCTTTATGCAACTGAACATGGAATCATATCACAGTGCGCTTACTAACGCCTCCTCCTCACCCCCTGCAGAGGCTCACAAGGAGACCAGTGACCAGGGCGGTTGATGCAGTAGCTCGATTCACGCATTGCACTAAGAATTCTGGGTTTTGCTTTGGCTTCCTGTTATGTGTGAATTCAGTCCTTGCAGTCGAGAAACCAGAGTTTATGATTTATTAAGCGGAGTGAATTCAACAGGGCTCATTCTTGAAGATACGGCTGAAACATGCTACATTTGTGATGTCCTCCAAGTGCTTCTTGAGACATGCCAAGGAGTCCATGAACCGCCACGATTTCAAGCTTCATCACAGATGGAAAAGCCATGAACCCATGTGTGTTATGGGTGGATCTGGGTCCAAATGGGCTAAGACTCCTCATCCCCCAGCAGAAGGGGAAAGCCCTTCTTGCTAGGGAAAGCCCCACATTTTCCACCAAGGGGGTCATCAGCAGTCAATGGGATGTCTCAAATCTTGCTTTGGCAGACCGGGCCCAGCACCAAGTAACATATTCAGCTGGTAATCCTCATTTGTTCCATTAAGTGTTGACAGGACCTGTGAAGGCTGGATAGACCCTTTGCAATGGTGCAATTTTGATAAGGGAAGGTAAAAAAAAAAGGGCTCTGTGCAGATCCACATTTTTCTCATCAGCTGTTTAATTCCAAACCCCAAAAGCTCATCTTCCTTCTCACCGTCTTGACTTTGCTGCACAATTAATTTTAAAGAGGCTGGACGCTGGCCAGAAGTGCTGCCGGCCTGACATCTTTTAGACATTTCAACCAAAATATCGCTTAATTGCCCTCCTCCCCTCTTTTGAAACTTCATCAAAGCCAGCAACAGCTGTAGGAGAGCCCAATGTTGAGGCATGTTGGCCAGTCTCACGACACCTGTGCCTCTTCTGGAGTTGCGTCCGCCAAGGAGATCAACTCTGGGCAGAGTGACACAGAAACAAGGGATGCCTTTCCCTCCTCCCAGCCCTCTGCCAATGTCCCAATGCCCTCATGGCAGGACCAAACCTCTCTTGCTTTCATTGTGAGGACTTGGTGTTCTATGAGTTTGGTTTGATTGACTGGGCGTCAGAAGCAATTTGCATGAATATTGTCACAATATGTTATAAAAATGAAAAAGGCATTTTATGGGGTCCCCCCCACTCCGGCCCGGAACATTTAGTAGAAATGTTGCTTTAGCCTTCCTGGTAGAGAAATTGTTGCAGCTAAACCTCCAGAATATCTACAAAGGCCTTGAGGAAGTGTGTAATTGCTCCAACATTTGGTGGCTCGTGTTTTGCTTGCTTATTTCCTTTAACAGACATTTTAGCATCTCTTAAAGTGCTAATTGAGCTGCAATTGGAAAATTGCTTAAATAAATAAAAAAATTATCAAGGGATGCTGCAAATCTTCACTGCAAACAAAAATAAAAATGCAGCGGTTTTACTTCCTTAACGTTCACCGCATTTGACTCTGAGAACTTCATTTGTCTGGAAAGCCCTAAAGCGGGGAGGGGGCTCCAGCCTTGGCAGATTTAAGATGGGTGGGCCTCAACTCCCAGAATTCCCCAGCCAGCAAACAGTTGCGGATCGTAAGGTAGCCTGACATGACAACTGAAGGCCGCTCTTGTCTGCAAAAGGGGGGATGCAGCTGAGACTCAGCACGGATCTTAACAGGGAGCAGAAAAGAAAGGACGCCGGTGGCCAGACCAGAAGCATGGGAAGCCTCCCCGCCAGGCTCCTTTGCAATTCTCCCAGACCAAGATGGTGCCGATCACAGGACGAGCATGGCGATGCGCTCGCTCTCCTCCGGCATTTGTCCTTTAGCACCCAGCAGCTTGCTGGAGAACGGCCTGTTCTCTGCCTCCCCCAAGAGCCAGTTGCTCAGCCCCTCAATGGTGGCCCAGATTAATGCTTGCATTTAATGGCCTCTTTGAATAAATCTGCCCATTCTTACACAACCCCTTTTCCAGCTCACCTCTTTTGCACCTGGGAAAGAAATGGGAGAGGACAACCCCTCCCCTGCTTCTAGAACGCTCACTGCAGAAAGGAGACCGGCCCCAATGGGGGCTTTTTAGGATAGCTATGAAGCCCCACCCAGACACTGAGAAGGAAGGAGGCTGGTCCTTGCTGGGTCCCAAAAGAGGACGGAGGGGAGGGGCTGTGATAGTCTGGACAAGGTCAACCAGAGAAGGTCAGGATAATGGTTGCAACTAGGTGATCAGAGCTCCACCTCTTTTTACATATGCAAAAAAAGGGGCAGGGCTTCCATCTCCTGTTGTGACTGGCAACTTGGGTTTCTTGACTCTCCTGAGCTCAGATTGTTTTGGTGCAAAATAGAAAGTGACTCATCCCAAGGACGCCAGCTCCAAAGGCTTCCTAGGCCAGGGTGGCCTTTTGGAGTGGGAAAAGGTTTGCAAGACAAGGTTTCTGTTTCCCAGCCCTGCTGTTCTGGCTAAAGCAAAGGGGTGCTGGGGCAGTTTGCTGAAAGGCCTGAATTCAATAAATTCGGGTCTTCTTATATGTCCACCTCACCCTGGAAGCAAAACAAGCATCAGCCTTGCAACCAGTAAATGAATGGCCTTTGGATTGAAACAAACATTACAGAATAAAAGTTGGAAGGGACCTTGGAGGTCTTCTAGTCCAGCCCCCTGCTCAAGCAGGAGACCCTAGACCACTCCGTACAAATGACTACCCAGCCTCTTCTTAGAAACCCCCAGTGATGGAGCGTCCCACAAATTCTGAAGGTGGTTCCACTGGTTGATTGTTCTCACTGTCAGGAAGTTTCTCCTTAATTCCAGGTTGCTTCTCAGCTTGATGAGTTTCCATCCGTTGCTTCTTGTCCTGCCTTCAGGCGCTGTGGAGAATAGCTTGCCCCCATATGAATCAAATGTGGGGAAGGAGCTGATCTGATGTAGAACCTGCAAGGATTCCCCTCCCATTGGAGATCAGCTAGGATTGGGCCACTTGTCCAGCTCACCAGCTCCCTTGCTTGTGCCAGGGGCCTGCGCTCCTGCTGGAGAAGGAATTCTGCAGAATAGGCAGCAATTGCAATGCCAGAGAAGCAAATAATTTGTGCCCGTTGGAATGAGTTACAGCATTATAAACATGTGAAGAATGGATTTATGACGAGGGGGAAAACTGATGGTGGAAATGTGTTGTGAGCTGGTAGAAGACAACATTTTATTTATTTATTTATTTATTTATTAATTACATTTATATACCGCCCTTCTCCCAAGGGACTCAGGGCGGTGAACAGCTCATCTAAAAACCCCACAAAAATACAAAAGTTAAAAAGTAATTAAATATTTAAATCAGCTGCAGACTAAAATTAGGAAACCCCCCCCCCACCCTTAAAAACCCAATTTAAAGTTAAAAATGGAGATCAAATTTAAAATCATTATCTCAGCCCAGGCCGGCCTGCTCAAAGAGCCAGGTCTTTAACGCGCGCCTGAAGGCCCTCAGGTCCGTGCCGGTACGAAGTTCCGGTGGCAGAGTATTCCAGAGGGCGGGGGCACCCACAGAGAAGGCCCTACTCCTTGGCGCCGCCAGACGACACATAGCGGCCGACGGCACCCGGAGCAGACCCTCCCTGTGGGAACGCACCGGCCTGTTGGAGAACGTTGGCAGAATGCGGTCCTGAAGGTAACCTGGTCCCATGCCATGGGTCGCCCTAAAGGTCAAAACTAGAACCTTAAAGCGAACCCGGAGAGCCATCGGCAACCAATGCAGCTCGCGCAGGAGAGGCGTCACATGGGCGCTACGCGACGCCCCCATAATCACCCTCGCGGCTGCATTTTGCACCAACTGGAGTCTCCGGATGCTCCCCGCAGGGAGCCCCATGTAGAGGGCATTACAATAGTCCAGGCGAGAGGTGACAAGGGCCTGAGTGACCGTGCGCAAGGCGTCCCGATCCAGAAAGGGCCGCAACCGGTAGATCCGACGGATCTGATGAAACGCCCCCCTGGAGACGGCCGCGATGTGATGTTCAAGCGACAGCCGTACATCCAGGAGGACTCCCAGGTTGCGAGCCCTCTCTGTGGGGGGCAGAACTTCCCCCCCAATAGCCAGCGAAGGTGTCAGCTGGCTATATCGGGGCGCCGGAAACCACAGCCACTCGGTCTTGGATGGGTTGAGCCGAAGCCTGTTCCCGCCCATCCAGTCCCGCACGGCCTCCAGGCACCTAGACATAGCGCCCACAGCATCGTTGGGGTGGTCCGGAGTGGAGATGTACAGCTGGGTGTCATCTGCATACAGATGACACCTCACTCCAAGACCACGGATGATCTCGCCCAGCGGCTTCATGTAAATGTTGAACAGGAGGGGAGAAAGGACCGACCCCTGAGGCACCCCACAAACCAGGGGCCTAGAGGTGGACCTCTCCCCCCCCGCCAACACGAATTGCGAACGGTCAGAGAGGAAGGAGGAGAACCATCGAAGGACGGTTCCACCAATCCCCAACCCCTCCAACCGTCGCAATAAGATACTATGGTCGATAGTATCAAAAGCCGCCGAGAGATCTAATAGGACCAGGACAGAGGAGAACCCTCTGTCACGAGCCCTCCAGAGATCATCAACCAACGCGACCAATGCCGTCTCAGTGCTATGTCCAGGCCTGAAGCCCGATTGGAACGGATCGAGGTAAGTTGCTTCCTCCAGGTACTGGGGGAGCTGACGTGCCACCACACTCTCAACAACCTTCGCCACGAAGGGAAGGTTGGAGACTGGACGATAGTTGTTTAAAATAGCTGGGTCCAGGGAAGGCTTCTTGAGGAGGGGGCGCACCACCGCCGCCTTCAGGGCGGTAGGGAGCACCCCCTCTCTCAAGGAAGCGTTGACAATCCCCTGGAGCCAGCCTCGTGTCGTCTCCCTGGCGGCCGAAACCAACCAGGAAGGACACGGGTCCAATAAACAGGTGGTGGCATTCAGACCCCCCAGCAACCTGTCCACACCCTCAGCGGTCACAGGATCGAACTCCCCCCAGATAACACTCTCAAGACCTGCCCCGGACACCTCCCCCGGGACCACCCAATTGGAGTCGAGCCCCTCCCGAATCTGAGCGATTTTATCATGCAGAAATCGGGAAAACTCCTCTGCTCTACCCTGCAAGAGGTCATCCCGCGCTCTCGGTTCAAGTAGAGAGCGGGTCACTCTAAACAGGGCGGCAGGCCGATTTTCTGCCGATGCAATAAGGGCGGAGAAATACGAAGATTTCGCCGCCCCTATCGCCACAAGGTAAGTCTTAATATGAGATCTCACCTGTGTTCGGTCAGACTCAGAACGGCTCGCCCTCCAAATGCCCTCAAGACGTCTTTTTCGGCACTTCATCTCCCGTAGCTCCTCCGTATACCACGGAGCCAAATGGGATCTGTGCCGAGTCAGAGGTCGCATAGGCACAACTCGCTCTAGGGCCCCGGCGGCCAACCCCTCCCAGGTGGCCACCAGGTCTCCAGGCGAGCTGAGAGCCAGAGATTCAGGAAATGGCCCAAGCTCCCTCTGGAACCGATCCGGATCCATTAGGCGCCTGGGGCGGAACCATCTAAGTGGCTCCGCCTCCCTGCGGTGGGGGGTAGCGGAACAGAAATCCAGCCTAAGGAGGGAATGATCTGTCCATGACAAGGGTGTAATAACTAAATCCCCCCAATTACAGTCATTCAACCACTGCCCAGAGACAAAAATCAGGTCCAGCATGTGTCCTCCCATGTGAGTGGGGGCAGAAACTAACTGGGTCAGGTCCATGGCCATCATGGAAGCCAAGAACTCCCGGACCAACCCCGAGGTTTCACCGAGCGATGGCAGGTTGAAATCCCCCATGACCAAAAGCCTAGGGGTCTCAACCGCCAGCCCGGCTATTACCTCTAGGAGTCCGGGTAGGGCCGATGAGACGTGGCAGGGAGCCAGGTACGCCATCAAAAGACCCATCTGTACCCCTTGCCCCCACTTCACAAATAGAGATTCACAGCCAGCCGTCTGAGGGACAGTGGCCTCCCTAGGACAAAGGACTTCCTTTATAAGCACCGCTACCCCACCACCCCTTCCCTGAGCCCTAGGCTGGTGAAATGCAAGGAAACCTGGTGGGCACATCTCAACCAGAGGGACACCACCCTCTGGGCCCAACCAGGTTTCGGTGACACCTACCAGATCCGCGGCCTCCTCCTGAACCAAATCGTGGATCAGGGGAGCCTTATTAACCACGGACCTGGCATTGCACAACAACAGCCGGGTATTCAGGGCCTGAGATTCCGGACAACCAGGGCTGCAGGATGGGTAATGAGGGTCGGAGCGCGCTACCGTTTGCAAACATCGGGAGCGCGATCCCCTTACCGGATATGGCCCTCTACCCCCAGCATATCTGCCTCTCCCAGTCACCGTGCTAATAAAATTGACCCCCCGCTGCCCACCCCCTGTCTGCCACCCCGACACAGAAACCCCCGAGGTCCCCCAGGCGCGCGCGCCGGCCTGGCTGCCCCCATATCCATGCGGGCTGTCTCCCCCGCCCGCCCTGGATCCTTCCAACCCCTTAAAAAATCCCATTAAAAATTTAATCAAAGGTTTAGAACATTTCCTCCGGTTTCTTCGGCCCCACCATCGCTCCGGATCCCAGGATCCCTCATCACAAAAGGTCTTAGAGAGTCTTGGAGGCCACCTGAGGGAGAGGGGGACATCCCTCAGGGCCCAGAGTTCTGCCCTCGAATAAATCCGTGGTCCCGGCCCCCTCGACAGTCTCGGAGCGCCTGCAGTCTCTGCCATCCTCTGGCCGCGGAAAAAATCCAGGTAGGCTGGGGCATATGCCGCCTCCCCCCAGTCGTCCCACCTCTGCCACCGGTGGGACCCCCAGGGGGGAAAAGGTCACAGGCAGAGCTAATCCCCCCCCTGGGCCCACCACCTCCGCCACCGGTGGGGGCCCCAGGGGAAAAAGGGGAACAACCATGGCTCTGCCTAAGCGGCCCACGGGGGTATCGGCACCACCACTCCTCAGCCGAGCTCCTCCGTGGACCGCCCCTTGGAACTCCGGGGGTGTCACGGCCGCTGTTCCAGGGCCTCCGCGGCTGTAATAAAGCCGCCGAGGCCAGTCCAAGGCCCTCCAAACGGCCCCCGCAAATCGACCCCGCCCTGGGGAATCCAGGGCCACCACACTCCTCAGGGGGCCGCTGGGGCCATGCCGTGACATGGTCTTTGTACAGGACGCCGCCACAACGGCCCCAGAGGCAGCCGCCGCCGCCGCCGCCGCCGCCGCCGCCGCGGCCTCCGCCGCCGCCGCCGCCGCGGCCTCCGCCGCCGCCGCCGCCGCGGCCTCCGCCGCCGTCGCCGCCGCCGCGGCCTCCGCCGCCGCCGCCGCCGCTGCCGCGGCCGCCGCTGCTGCCGCCGCCGCCGCCAGGCGCTCGTCCACCAACACCCCGTTCCGCCGACCGCCGACACACTCCGCCGACCGCCGACCGCCGGGAAAGGCCTCCGGGTCCTCCACGATCGACTCGGGGCCGCCACGGCCGTCGCGACCACGCCGCCCTCCGCATCGGCCCCGCGGCTCCAGCAGACCCCCGACCGGTCTCCAGATGTCCCGACCGGCCTCCCCCGATCCTCCCCCGCCTCTGCCACCGGCGAGGGGACCTAGGGGACAAGGGGGGCCGCAACTGAGGCCGTCGAGGCCGAAGCGAGCAGCGGCGGAGCACCGCGTCGGCCATCTTCAAAACCGGATTTGTTTTGTCATAAGCTGAAAGATTTGCCCAAGTATAATGGAGATCTTGTACTGGGAGAAAAATAAAATAAATAGGCCCTTAAACCCATAGTTCAGAATAACCAAAGCTCAGTCATGAATGAAGAGTGTCAAGAAAGGAGGAAAAAATCCTTTCATCAAATGGGATGCTTATCAATAGCAAAATATTGAGTTGGAAATTGGGCTACTGTAGAAGAAATGTTTTTGATGCCATTGTACCTCTTCCCAAGCAACTTCAGGGGATTGAGATTCCACCTCCAGAAAAAGTAGGGTATCAGGGGGAGAAGGGAAGAACCCCCAAGATAGTTTCAAGAGGAAGAGATGGGAATTTGTTTCTGAACTTCTTGAAAATTCACTGGAGCTGTGTTTGAGGTAATGGAGCTTCCCTAACCACAGCAGTCTACTACTGAATAATACAGAAGAATTGCTGTCATGATTCCTTGTGTAACTTCAGCCCTGAATTAACCTGCTTGACACATCATAGTTTCCGAGCCTCACTTGGCAGGGCTGTCACCGGACAACTGCAGAGACTCCCTTGAAGCAAAACCATCACCTGGCTGCGTTAAGCCTGTAAATTCATTAATTGTGAAAATTCTACTTCTGGAGAATGTGGCTTGCTTGAAGGACGTCTGTCCAGATCCGGCTTGGTTCTTCAGCACCATGGACACTTCCAAGGCATCTCTTTCTCACTAAGACATCTCAACAAGCAGACCAAGCTGTGTGAAGGCTGCCATAAACTTGGCCTGTAATTAGCTTTCCTGAAGGACCTTGAATTCTGTTCCTCAAGGTCCCTGACTGATTCTGTCCCAAGGTGTGAGAGGTGAATCTTTGCCGAGGATCAAAAAAGGGGGGAGGTTGGCTTTTTCATTGTGAAAGGTCCAAGGAAGAGGAGACATCAGTTCTTGGAAAGAGATGCCATGTAGCTCCAGGTTCATTGTCTTTCTGGAATGTAGGAGATCTTTGGAACTGATCCAACAAGGTCATTTTAAAAGGCCTATAATGTTCCATTAACAAGATCCATTCACACCTTCATAATTACTTCAAGTTTTTTCTCCTCGTTTCTCTGATGGCCTTACCCTGAAATTGGGTCGTTTTATTGATTTCCATTGTATCTCTGGTCCCTGGATGTTGGGGGGACTTCCCTCCACTCACTTTTATGGAAATTACCTCCTTTATTGTAAACTGGGATCATTCTTTGAACTTAACATGCATTTGTGCTCTACTTAAAATGCAGCATTTTAACAAATACGCAGAACGTTTTAACAAGAATGAACTTTCCATCAAGGCTACATTTTAAATAAGCCACAATTTACAAGAAAATGTCAAACATGCATTAAGTTTATAAGTAATCACTAAACTGTGTGTAAGCAGCTATTTAAGTCAGAGGCCTTTCAATATTCAAATGAACTGATGGGCTAGAAGTGTCTCAGATGCAGCTGCTCGCTTCCCAATTCTTGCAGAGGGAAAGAGGGAGGGAGGGAGGGAGGGAGGGAATTGGGGAAGAAGGCAATATATTGGAAAGTTGAAGAAAGTGGCTTTGAGGGGAAGTCAGAATGCAAAGAATGTCAAGCGAAGAAAAAGCTGGGCATAAATGAGTCAAGAGAGGAGATGATTTGTTTGGAAAAGGACAGGTATGACCGGGGACAAACAAACCCTGGTCAACACTGGTCATTCAGCCATCAGCAGAACAAACGAAGGGATGTTTTCCCTGCAGGGAGCAACCTCAGAGGGGTTTCTGCAGCAAGTAATTTTGCAAACATCTGTCAAAATCCCTCTTGCTCTACATAATCCATGCAAATACAGGTTCCATTCAGGAGGAAGGAAAATTCCCCATGGGGTGCTGGATCTTCCGCCAGCCTATCCCCATTTGCCCTTGCAATTTGGGGCCAAAGAGGCAGGTGGCCTCTGAAAGTGGGTCTCCCTCTGGCCCTCGTGGTAAGGACCATACCTACCGCCTTAAAATGGCCATTAGTAGTCATTTCGGCCAAATAGCTTCTAAGACCACTGAAGAGACCAGCAAATCTACACCACCTTTCCTGAAAGATGTTGAGTATCTTGAAACAATGGCTCACAAAAAGATGTTGGCTAGAGGTGGGCCTCTGATTGAAGACCCAGTGACACCAGATGTGTCATGATACCCCCACGAGTGAGTAATTGGCCTGATGTTCAGGTGCTGCCACATAGTTAAAGACAGAGTTGTGTGAAGCTTCATTAGGGTTTGAACTGAGTAGCTCTGAAAACCAGAAGCCAGACCCACATTTCATGGACAGAGGAAGCCAAACTAGCAGCCCACCCGAGAAGCCACAGGTGGATGGAGATCACAGAGAAGGCAGCTCTTGAACAGGGTTGCCTCAGCTAAATGTGACACAATCTTGGCATTCCTTTGTGTGTCTGCCTCTTTTCATTTGGGATACCTGGGGAAACGTTCTGACAAGTGATGGAAGGAAAGGCTTTCAAAAGACTCCCATTTCCTTCCCTTCTTTCGTTTTTAAAAGATGTCATCTGCCCAAATGCTTCACAGGATGTTATAAGCATCCTTGAAAAGCCAAAAGGAAACCCTTCAAAACTGCCGGAAGGTCTTTCTCCAAGACCATGTTGGCTCGGCCATGCAGGAAGCCACCGACTGGGTTTTGGGTTGGAATCCACTGGAAACGCTGGCAGCCTGGTGTCTGTTTTGGAACTAGATTTCCAGGTGTCTGAGGGGAGGCTCCGCATTATGAACCTCGTCTCTCTCCGTTGCCCACAGAGGTCTTCTTCTCCCTCAGACCTGAGACTGGTTGTCGGGGATTGCTGTCCTCCACTTCCTGCAACGTGGAGAAGCAGCATCGTTCTGCTCACCAGCCTTTCCAGGTGGGGAAAAGGGGAAAGATGTCAACCCTCCTCAGATCCGATCCGATCACCGGCCGAGGGTCCTGGAAGCGCTACAGATGCCAAGAACAAACAGCCCAGCACCAACCGAGGGCAGTGCAAACAGGGAACCGAGGGTCAGCCCAATGAAGAATGCATGCCATGGCTCTGCCAAGGGTGGGGCCAGAAGAGGCAGCAGCTGGCGCAGAAGAAGGCCACAGCTTTCTTAAGAAGAAGGTGGGTAGGAGGGAGGGAGGGAGGGAGTCTCAGGGAGTGGGCGATTCCTTGAGGAAGGAAGGAAAATGGACTGCAGAACCTTTCTGCTCTTTACACCTGCAGCCCCCCCCCCCCAATGCTTCTGTGCTGGAGCACTTGCGTTATTAACCCCCTGCTAAAAGGTTCGCTCCTATTTCTCTCTCCTCCCCCCTCAGTCTGCTGGCTCAGCCATTTCAACTCAGCTCTGAAGTTATCAGAAGGCAACCTGAAGGCCGAGTCCAGTTGCTCCTGGCAATGTCAGGTGGGTTTCTATCATGCCATTTAGAGGAATTGGCGCCCTCCCTGCTTTCTGCTTTCTTTCAGGGCTGCAGCAGGCCTGTGGTCTGGGGAGCAGACAGCCTGCAGGGCCAGCCAGGGGCCTTGCTGTGGTGGGCCCTTCAGGGTCCAGGGATTGGCCCCTCTCTTCTTCTCCAGCTTTCGGGCCAGATCCAGCCTCTGGCTTCAGGCTGGTCCAGCAGAGAGCCTGCCCCTGTCCACCAAGGCCCCGGAGATGCTGTCTGCCCAAAGGGAGACCAAGGACATTATTTTGTCTTGGACTAAGGGGCGTCTCCCACGCCTCCTGGAGGAACTCTCGGCTGGGCCACTGCGGTCAACCTCACGGCGTCCCTGCAGGGGCTGGCCAGGGGGCTTGCAGACAACCACAGGAGGAGTCCAAAGGAGGAAAGCGATGAGCAATAGATCTGGGACGGGCCTTGTTCTCTGAGACCTTTCGGACTGACTGCATCTCAAAGGTCGGTAATGTTTAGGGACTGAAGGAAATAAACCTTTTTTAAAACGAAAGGATGCTTAGATCTTGGAAATGTCTCAGCCACCCCAGGGTTTGTGTAAATGGAATGGAACTTTTAACTATCAGCTGAGATTAAGAGTGAATAGACATCCAACTGATTATATCCAGGGGAAAAAAACATACCACTTTATGTTGCTTTCTCATTACTCCTATTTAAAATTCAATTCCTGACATGCATGTGTTATATTAAGATTTCTAACAGGCTCTTCAGTCCCTGATCCCTATCATAGATGATCCTAGATGAGGCAGCTGAAAAGGGTCCAGCCTTGGATGACCCCCCCTCCTCTTTTGTAATCTTCCACTTGGAGAGATGCCCACTTATTTTCAACCTCTGCTTTTAGTTCTTTTAAAAACATGGAATGATTGCAGAAGCTGAAAGCCCAGTGATGACTAATTCACTGCAAAGGAACTTCACTTATATTAGCACACAGACTAAAATTGGAACGATACAGAGGAGATTAGCATGGTCCCTGCACAAGGTACGTAACGTTGATTTATGGATCTGGGCTTTAGAAATAAATAAAACCCAAACAAGCCAATATCCGCGGCTTGATGGTCATTCTCCTTCTTCATTTTAAAAGTCATTTTATACAAATATGCTTTCCTTCTTTGGAGGTCAAAGGCAGATCTGGCATCTGAATGCTAATGTTTCCTTGCACTTAAGGCTAACAGAAGAGGATGAATTTAACAGAAAATTGACACAGTTCAGAACTGGGGAGGAATTTTCCTTCTACAGTCTTTGCAATAGAACGAGCAATTCTATATCCTGGTTTTAAACTGTTGACTTCATTGTGTCTTGCACAGTCCATTGGTCAGGACAATTATAGCGCACTGCAGAATTTGCCGGCGGTAGGTGTGCAGCTCAGCACAGGGAGGAAGGAAGAAAAAGTACCAGGTGCTTGTAATGGGTTCTTGAGTTTGTCAGGTTAATTGGGGCTTTTGCTTATGATTGTCCTCACCGGACACAAGATAGCTGGGTTTCTAGAGCTCAGAAAACAGTGTGTTTTACTTAGCGCAGTAGACTTTGGTTAAGGCAGACTGGGATGTTGAGATAAGAACAAGACTGACCGGGTGAGAGCCAGAGTAAGCTGAAAAAAAGATTGACAAATCTGGACCAAAAGGATATAAGGATATATATCCAAAGGATAAAAGGTGAATTTGCTCCGATATTCCTTCTTCCATGTGAATGTGAGAATTTGTTTTTTAATGGAGGTGAAAAGTCATACATCTTGAAGGCATTCCTTCCAATCTTCCCCCTACCCAGCAGTTCAGCCTAGTTACTTTCTTCTAGGATGAATGTCTCCAGAGAAATGGAGCAGAAGGTTGAAATATTCAAAAAATATGGAAATCAGTTTGTCCTGTTCCTGAAAATCCCCAAGGTTAGAGATCTGTGATTAATTATCTGAAATATGGAAAGAAACGCCATAGCAGGCCCTGGTCAATTCCAGGTTTTTGATCCTTTGCTACTACACTTTTGTGTTTCAAAATTACTAGAACTACAGAGTGTGGAACAGACCCCTTCTTGGAAGATTTAATCTGTACTGCAAAAGATTGTCAAAATTCTATCTGCAAATGCATGAATCATTCACTGTCTGGTTGATATCAAAAGTCTCATCACGCCAGGGGTTGAGGAGGCATGCACCTGGACCAGCTGAGATGCCATCCTGTCGCTACGGCAGAGCAGAATCGGTGTTTTATCCTAATTCTATAGTGTACAAAGTTGAACTCTGAAGTTGTAAGACCCATCGTGAACTGAGCCAATCCAACATAGCAAAGAGTTGTTCTGTTCTCGCTTCTTCCAGAAGTGATGGAGAGAGGAGGGGAGACAACCCACAGAAAACTCACACAGCCTTTCAAATCTCCCTTGGAGCTGAATTGTATTTCATAGGAAGTTGGGTTGGAAGATGGATTCTGTGGAATTGTCCTGACTTTGAGGCTGCCCCAGGCTCAATATCCTTCTCTGGAAACTCTGTCAGTACCTGAGCAAAACCTTGTTGGGCTTCAAGGGATGGAAAGAGGAAGGAGAAGGTAATTTTCTTTGCTAGGATTTACACCGTCCCTCCTTCAGGCTTGCTAAGGAATTACAGCTTGCCTAGTGTTCTTGGGCATCATCCATATCAACCCATATATTTGTATATTTAGCATTGCATGCTTGATTTCTATTAGTGCAGGCCCATATTGGGTTCCTGCATAGTTCTCAGAGGTTGTGCTTGTGTGTGTGTGTGTGTGAGAGAGAGAGAGAGAGAGAGAGAGTATTAAATCATGTTTTGTGAAATTGACCTTGCAATTCATGACATGCCATTCTTTTCCCCTTCTCTGCAAAACATTGGCACAACTGAAGGGTTTTGAGCCGGACGAAGGAGTGAAATTTCATTTCTATTCGGCATCCAGGAACAAAAAAACAATAACAAGCCTAAGCAGTTTTTGAAAATAAATGCAGCCAGGAGCTTTTCTACAACACCAGCAAGAGTAAAGAAAACACTCCTGCACAATTTTGCTCCAAGGTACTTACCAGCCATTTAGCTCAAAGAACAGCAATAATTAAAAAAAGGAGGACGCTTAAATGCCATCAGCAGAAAGAGCTGTTCAGGCCCACTGGATTTTGTCGGCTGCAGCATAATTGCTGTACCGATTGACATGGCTCTTTTCTCCAGGTCCTCCCCCATCCTGGGGCGAAAGAAAGAAGTTTCTGGCAGGGATTCTGGGGGAGACGATTAACGTTTCATTTCTCAACTTGAGGTAGGCAGGAGGAGAGCACAGAAACTGGGCAGAGACTGACCCATCCTAAGACCCTTCAGGATGGCTGACTCAGAGTTGATGCCTACTGTGCTCCAGGCCAGGACATCCCACCAAGAAGTCCCACAAGGAGACCACTAATCAGGATCTGAGTCTCTTTAGTGGTAACACAGACTGGCAAAGCCAGCAGAACTTCCGGACATGGTTAGCATTTGTGTCTTTTCCTCAGAGCTCCCCACCTGAGGATTGCCACACACCAGGTGAACATGCCCTCAGGGGAACCAGTAGATTTTCTGGTCATGAACCGTTGCTTGTGGGGACAGGTAAGCCTGGAACAGCCATGTCCAAGCAACCGGGAGCTTTGGCCCCAATGCTGGGCTTCTTGAAAATTAGGACGTTCCGAGAAAGGCCCTGCTTGAGGAGGGACAGCATTACAGAAGCAACAAGACTCAGTACAACCACGTCAACCCCACAAGGTAACCATTTAGGGGGCAAACACTTCAGATATTGGAAGTGGGGTGTAGAAAGCTGCAGCCAACCTTTGGCAGGCTGAAGACTTCCTAGAGAGGCTCTTACTTCATCCTGTGGCCACTTGTGATCCAAATATAAATATCCCTATTTAATGCTAATAGAGCTTCAGGTCAATTTAATATCCCTTATTAACATTTGCATTGGCAAACCTTCCCTTAAGTAATTAGAGGAAGAGAATTACAAACACTTTGCTGGGAGGGATAATTTAAGGAAGATTTGCAAAAGGCTTAATTGGGGTCATCTGGCAGCTTCCATCTTGAGGGACATCCAAGCCAGGAAACCTCAGGACTGCCTGATAAAACAAGTGATGACCTGGCCAAAACTGTCTCTGAAACAGCCAGAGTGGTTGTGGGAGGCCTCGGGAAAACTTATTTTTTTTTCAACCAGGGGCATTCCTGTTTTCTTACTCACTCTTTTCTCCCTTCCTTGAGAATCATATAAAGGCCTTTTGGTGTGTGTGGAGAATAAATTTTCAAGGGTCATTGATTTGGCCCAACGTTGTGGGAAGGGAGTTGAAGGATACATCTAGAAAAGTTAACCTTTGATGCCAATGGCTGGCTGGTATATATTACCCACATGAGAATGGGGTTGCCTGATCAAGGGAAAAGACAAGGGCCCTCTCGGAAGGGAGATCTGGAGTAGATTTCAGGAAGAGTCCCAGGCAAGGCCATTCCAGTTTCTGGATTCATCGTTGCTTTCAGTCAGTTTCAATTTTATTGTGGGAATGCAAGGCTGCACAAATGCATGTTTTTCCCCCTGCTATATTCTGAAGGATTATAAAACGATAAAGCCCCTTTCCAAGGCTGCTCTGAATCATTTAGTCACAGCATGAACACATGATGAATAACACCCTATTCCTCTCTGCTATTCATTTAAACAAAAAAAAAAAAAACATGTGGTACATCATGTGCAATTAAGTCACATTTCAATACCTCTTAATTTCCCGAGATTAATGCTGGGTGTCTCAACCTTGTGCACAAGCCTTTAAGAGAGCCAGATTTTTATTAGCTTCATCTGAATATCAAATTATTCTGAGTAATAAAGCAACAATGATTTAAATTTTGCAGACAACCTCTTTACTGATGAAAGGAAACTCATAACGATCCTGGACTTCTGGAGAAAAGGCCATGTGGATGCCATTGATGGAGCCGACGAAGTTGTAATTGATCTGGAGACACAAGTCCACCCAGATCCTTCTGCTCTCGGTTCTTTGGAGAAAGGTTCAACTATCAATTGAATGGCAGCTATCATTCCCTAAGACACAGACTTCTTTCCTAAAACTATTATGGGATCCAGTCCCTCAAAGCATTTGAAGAACTTGGAGGAATATCCCATGGGAGGAGGCTGAGGCCTGCTCTCTGTTGTGGTGGTATGTGGGACAAAGACAGGAAGCCAATCACCAGCAGAATAATAGAAAAGAGTGTCTAGCCAATGAACAATTTCAGAGGGCAGTCAGAGACCTGAAAAGCTGGTAGGCTTTCCCTTCTCCTGATGGGTTCTACCTGGACACCCACCCATCAGGGATGCTTTGATTTTCTGCACTAAGAAGGGGGATGGAAATCATGGGCTCAAGGGCCCCATCCGACTTGCCAGAATCCAGACATCTGTTTTCAGAGGTTAAATATGCGAAGGGCATGATCTACTTGAGCAAGTGTGTTTTCAGGCCCTTCTACAGAGAAAATGTGTGGGCAGAAATCTGAGTTTTGAAGGCTAATAAATAAGTAAAAACTAGTTTTTAATTTAATGCCACTTGTCCTCTGTTCCGGAATTCTGACAAGAATGTTTCCAATTCCTGTAATGTCTGTTTTTCATGTTGGCTCTTCGGCCGTTCACTTTTAATCTCCTCAATTTAGTTCATTCGAAGGAATTAGTTGCATAGCAGGAGGAGGGAAACTAGGGGGAGGAGAAGGCTTGTTTGATATTGTTTCCTCATTTTGTGCTTTCACTGTTTAAGGGGGAAATGCATCATCAATGCACCAGAGAAGATGACAAAGTTTTGGTCACCCCAGACTTCAGTCTCCTCACCGGGAATTTATGAGCAGCCATCAAAGTGGCAGCTGGGAGCCATTCCGATGACAGAGCTGAGCAGTTTAAGTAATATAAGATCATTTCTTCTATCCCATTAAATTTCTAATTTCTTTTGCAAAAAACATGCATTGAATACGGGGGGAAAAAACAACTCTTCACTAAAGCTGTGGCTTATTCTATTTAATTAGCTGCCTTTTATGAAAAGCAGGCAAACATCAGCTGCATGGAGGGAAATACGTCTTGGTTACCCAGCATGTCCATCTTCGGGTGGGACCATCAATCACTCGCTGAGCTCCCTCTTTCCTGGGTTTGGAGATTTATTTATTTATTTATTTATTTATAAAAATTTTATACCGCCCTTCTCCCTAGGGACTCAGGGCGGTGTACAGCCAATCCAAAACCCCGACAATGATACAAAAGTTAAAAAGAGATTAAATTGAATATTTGGCCGAATATAAAAGCCCACCCCACCCCCTTAAAACCCCCAAATTAAAATTACTAAAAAGCAATGGAGACAAATTAAAACCCTCTCTCAGCCCAGGCCGGCCTGCTCGAAAAGCCAGGTCTTCAGCGCGCGCCTGAAGGACCTCAGGTCCATGCCGGTACGCAGTTCCGGTGGCAGAGTATTCCAGAGGGCAGGGGCCGCCACAGAGAAGGCCCTACCCCTCGGGACCGCCAGGCGATACATGGCAGCCGACGGAACCCGGAGAAGGCCCTCCCTGTGTGCACGCACTGGCCTGCTGGAGATCACCGGTAGGATGCGGTCCTGTAGGTAACCTGGTCCAATGCCATGGATCGCCCTAAAGGTCAGAACCAGAACCTTAAAGCGAACCCGGAGAGCCACCGGCAGCCAATGCAGCTCGCGCAGGAGAGGCGTCACGTGGGCGCTACGTGACGCCCCCATGATCACCCGCGCGGCCGCATTCTGCACCAGTTGGAGTCTCCGGGTGCTCCCCGCAGGGAGCCCCATGTAGAGGGCATTACAATAGTCCAGGCGAGAGGTGACAAGGGCCTGAGTGACCGTGCGCAGGGCGTCCCGATCCAGAAAGGGCCGCAACCGGTAGATCCGACGGATCTGATGAAATGCCCCCCTGGAGACGGCCGCGACATGGTGTTCAAGCGACAGCCGCACATCCAGGAGGACTCCCAGATTGCGAGCCCTCTCTGTGGGGGGCAAAATTTCCCCCCCAATAGCCAGCGACGGAGTCAACTGGCTATATCGGGGCGCCGGGAACCACAGCCACTCGGTCTTGGATGGGTTGAGCCGGAGCCTGTTCCCGCCCATCCAATCCCGCACGGCCTCCAGGCACCTGGACATAGCCCCCACAGCATCGTTGGGGTGGTCCGGGGTGGAGATGTATAACTGAGTGTCATCTGCATAGAGATGACACTTCACCCCAAGACCACGGATGATCTCGCCCAGCGGTTTCATATAGATATTGAACAAGGGAGGGGAGAGAACCGACCCCTGAGGCACCCCACAAACCAGGGGCCTAGAGGTGGACCTCTCCCCTCCCGCCAACACAAATTGCGAACGGTCGGAGAGGAAGGAGGAGAACCATCGAAAGACGGTTCCCCCAATTCCCAACCCCTCCAACCGTCGCAACAGGATACTATGGTCGATAGTATCGAAAGCCGCCGAGAGATCTAATAGGACCAAGACAGAGGAGAACCCTCTGTCACGAGCCCTCCAGAGATCATCAACCAACGCGACCAATGCCATCTCAGTGCTATGCCCAGGCCTGAAGCCCGATTGGAACGGATCGAGGTAAGTTGTTTCCTCCAGGTACTGAGGAAGCTGACGTGCCACCACACTCTCAACAACCTTCGCCACAAAGGGAAGGTTGGAGACTGGACGGAAGTTATTTAAAACAGCTGGATCCAGGGAAGGCTTCTTGAGGAGGGGCCGCACCACCGCCATCTTCAGGGCGGTCAGAAGCGACCCCTCTCTCAGAGAAGCGTTGATAATCCCCTGGAGCCAGCCTCGTGTCGTCTCCCTGGCGGCCGAAACCAGCCAGGAAGGGCACGGGTCCAATAAACAGGTGGTGGCATTCAGACTCCCCAGCAACCTGTCCACACCCTCGGCGGTCACAGGATCGAACTCCCCCCAGATAACATTCACAAGACCTGCCCCGGACACCTCCCCCGGGACCATCCAATTGGAGTTAAGCCCCTCCCGGATCTGAGCGATTTTGTCATGCAGGAATCGAGAAAACTCCTCTGCTCTACCCTGCAAGAGGTCATCCCGCGCTCTCGGTTCAAGTAGAGAGTGGGTCACTCTAAACAGGGCGGCAGGCCGATTTCCTGCCGACGCAATAAGGGCGGAGAAATACGAGGATTTCGCCGCCCCTATCGCCACAAGGTAAGTCTTAATATGAGATCTCACCTGTGTTCGGTCAGATTCAGAACGAGTCGCCCTCCAAATGCCCTCTAGACGTCTTTTCCGGCACTTCATCTCCCGTAGCTCCTCCGTAAACCATGGAGCCAAATGGGATCTGTGCCGGGTCAGAGGTCGCAGAGGCACAACTCGGTCTAGAGCCCCGGCGGCCAGCCCATCCCAGGTGGCCACCAGGTCTCCAGGCGAGCTGAGAGCCAGAGACTCAGGAAATGGCCCAAGCTCCCTCTGGAACCGCTCCGGGTCCATTAGGCGCCTGGGGCGGAACCATCTAAGTGGCTCCGCCTCCCTGCGGTGGGGGGTGGCGGAGCAGAAGTCCAGTCTAAGGAGGGAATGATCTGTCCATGACAAGGGAGTGATGACTAAATCCCCGCAATTACAGTCATTCAACCACTGCCCAGAGACAAAAATCAGGTCCAGCGTGTGTCCTCCTATGTGAGTGGGAGCAGAAACTAACTGGGTCAGGTCCATGGCCGTCATGGAAGCCAAGAACTCCCGGACCAACCCCGAGGTTTCACCGAGCGATGGCAGGTTGAAATCCCCCATGACTAAAAGCCTGGGGGTCTCAACCGCCAGCCCGGCTATTACCTCTAGGAGTCCGGGCAGGGCTGATGAGATGTGGCAGGGAGCCAGGTACGTCAACAAAAGACCCATCTGAACCCCTTGCCCCCACTTCACAAAAAGAGATTCACAGCCAGCCGTCTGAGGGACAGTGGCCTCCCTAGGACAAAGGACTTCCTTTATAAGCACCGCCACCCCGCCACCCCTTCCCTGAGCCCTAGGCTGGTGAAATGCAAGGAAACCTGGTGGGCACATCTCAACCAGAGGGACACCTCCCTCTGGGCCCAACCAGGTTTCGATGACACCTACCAGGTCCGCGGCCTCCTCCTGAGCCAACTCAAAGATCAGGGGAGCCTTATTAACCACGGACCTGGCATTGCACAACAGCAGCCGGGTATTCAGGGCCTGAGATTCTGGACAACCAGGACTACAGGATGGGTAAGGAGGGTCGGAGCGCGCTACCGCTTGTAAACATCGGGAGCGCGATCCCCTAACCGGATATGGCCCTCTACCCCCCGCATACCTACCTCTCCCAGTCACTGTGCTAATAGGATTGGCCCCCGGCTGCCCACCCCCTGTCCGCCACCCCGACACGGAAACCCCCGAGGCCCCCCAGGCGCGCAAGCCGGCCCGGCTGCCCCCAATTCCATGCGGGCTGTCTCCCCCACCCGCCCTGGACCTTTCCCCCTTAAAAAACCCCATTAAAAATTTGATGACCCCAGGTTTACAGTGCTTTCCCCGGTTTCCCCGGCCCCACCATCGCTCCGGATCCCAGGATCCATCATTACGGAAGGTCTTAGAGAGCTTCGAAGGCCACCTAAGGGAGAGGGGGGCATCCCTCAGGGCCCAAAGCTCTGCCCTCGGGTACATCCGTGGACCCGGCCGCCTCATCTCTACAGTCCCGGAGCGCCTGTGGTCTCTGCCGTCCTCTGGCCGCGGATGATGAAGTCCAGTCAGGCTGGGGTATATGCCGCCTCCCCCCGGTCGTCCCACCTCTGCCACCGGTGGGACCCCCGGGGGGGAAAGAGTCACAGGCAGAGCCAGACCCTCCCCCAGGCCCACCACCTCTGCCACCGGTGGGGGCCCCAGGAAAGGAAGGGACACCATAGCTCCATCTAAGCGGCCCACGGGGGCATCGGCACCACCACTCTTCAGCCGAGCCCCTCCGTGGGTTTCCCAGCCTCCACGCCATCTTCGGGGTTATCAAAGGTGCCCCAGGTCCGCTCCAGGGCCGCCCTGACCACAGCAGGCCCGTATCAGAACCAACTGGGGCCGCCCACGACCGCCGCGGCCCGAACAAGGCCGCCGAGCCCACACCAAGGCCGCCGGCACACAGGACACAGGGAGCGCCGTCACAGCAAGCAAACAACACCCGCCTGCGGCCTCCCCGCTCCGCCGACCGCCGGGAAGGGCCGCCGCCGCCGAGCACCCGTCCATCACCGCCGAGCGCCCGTCCGCAGCCGCCCCGCTCCACCGACCGCCGGGAAAGGCCTCCGAGGCCTCCACAATCGGCCCGGAGCCGCCGGGGCCGTCGCGACCACGCCGCCCTCCACACCGGTCCCGCAGCTCCAGCCGACCCCCGACCAGTTTTCAGATGTCCCGACTGGTCTCCCCCGATCCTTCCCCGCCTCTGCCACCGGCGGGGGGGCCCAGGGGACAAGGGGGGCCATAGTTGAGGCCGTCCAGGCCGGAGAGAGCGGCGGTGGAACTCCGCGTTGGTCATGCTGGATCCGTCACCGTGAGTCCACCAGGGCCGCTCCGCACCGACACCATCACTCCCGAGGCCACCGAGGCCGCCCACAAACTGCTCCGGGGCCCCTGCAGCTGAGTCGAGGCCTCCGAAGCCTCCGAAGCCTCCGAAGCCGAAACTGAAGCCTCCGAAGCCGCTCCGAGGCCGCCGGGGCCGATGTGCTGGATCAGAGCTGAACGTGGGACCAGAATCTGTGGGAAGGAGAACCACTGGGGATTTCGGGGGTCCGTAATATTTGCAGTCAGTGAAGGTTTGAAATTGACTTCCAAATCATCAGGAATCTTTGCTGTCATTTGAAAGATGTGCCCGATGTACTAAGGAGAGCTGATGTAGGGGAGAGAAGCTGCAAGAAGGGATCTTCTCCCACCCTTTACCCCCAGCTATCAGAAGAAAGCAGAAAGAGCCATCCGGCTAAAATCCCAATCAGTTTTTTAATTTCTTGACAGAAAGGACCATGCTGGTACGCTTGCAATGCCTCCAAAACGGGGTCAGCAGGAAACCCAGGCCATTGTAGGATCCAGAAAAATGGCCTGAAATGATAGGAAGGCAGATCCCGAAGAGACTGGAGAGTCATTTGTCTGAATAGAAGAGGGTGCCCAATGTTGGTAAGTTCAAGATGCGGGACTTTCAACTCCCAGAATTCCTCAGCCAGCCACATCTTAAAGTTGCCAGGGTTGGACGCCCCTGCTATAAGTTCTCCTGCTTGAGCAGGGGGTTGGACTAGAGGACCTCCAAGGTCCCTTGCAACGCTATTATTCTGAATGTTAGGTGGAAAAAGGATGCAAGGCCATTCCTTAGCCTGGAAGAATCAATGATTATTCCAAACTTGGTTGCTTTGTAGCATCTGACGCCCGTCTTCCGTTCTTTGGTTCGGTACCTCAGAGGCCTCCTCTGGAATGAAACATTCATGAGCTGATGCAGACTGTGTTTCTCCACAGAAGACCTGCCTTTTCTTCTTCAAAAGCAAAACACAACTTT
The DNA here is from genome assembly GCA_023653725.1 of Bungarus multicinctus. Classification (NCBI taxonomy): domain Eukaryota; kingdom Metazoa; phylum Chordata; class Lepidosauria; order Squamata; family Elapidae; genus Bungarus; species Bungarus multicinctus. Next base: position 758,196 of record CM042842.1, read on the forward strand.
AACTGGGCTTCAGGTTTCCCTGATCTGGCCACTTGCTTTCTCTTTCATTTTGCTTTTGTGGAAGCAGCTCTCCAATTTGTATCTTTTACACATCTGGGAAAAGAGGAAGTGACCATCCATCAAAGTGTTCCACTCTCATTGCAAAAACAGCCCGTTCCTCCTGAAACGCACAAGGAAGCCTTCCAACGTTAGCGGCCGCCATTGGCAGATCAATCGATGGAGGTTTTGGTAAAATATTAGACGTTTGAGCTCTGACTTCCAGGCCTGGGGCAGCTCCTGTTCGGAGGCTGATTCCTCCCAGCATCCTTTGTTCCACTTCGTGGTGGAGAGAGGAGCTGAGCCTTCTTTCCAGAAAGCTAGAACTTATGGGAGTCAAACATAGTCAAGAAACATTACCCCTCAGCAATGCCTCCCTTTGAAACAAGATCAAGATGTGTCTTTTATTGTACTTACTGATATTTCATGTATATTTCATGATATTTTGTGTATCACCCATCTCCCTCAAGGTTGGGGACTTCTGGGAGCTGAAGTCCACACGTCGTCAAGTGGCCAAGGTTGAGGAGCACCGGCCTAGAGATCACGATGGCTTCTCACATTCTTCATTATTTTCAATTAATTAATGCTTGCTTTAATTTAGATTCCATCTTTGTATGCATGTGGCCCTGAAGGTGATAGTCAATTGATCCCAAACAAACCATAATACAGGCAAATATGAGAAGAAGAGGACAAGAGAGAAGCCGCAATCTCTGTTAACCGATTCTGGGCATGTGGGCATGGATGAAGTATAACAGCTGCAGCTGGCAATGCCACTTGTCTGATATGAATATTTGCTGCCCCGAGCACCATTGCAGAAAAAGAAACATTTAGCCCCAGCCTCTGGGCTCTCAGCTGGCCTTCTTCAACCCTCGACTGGCAAATGGCAGAAAAGAAATATCCGAAAAGGATTGGCCAGAGCAGCGCTCGACAGCTTCCCAGAGAGCCGAAACCATTGCCATTTGATGCAAACAGGACTGTGCAGATGTCAGAGAGGATAGGGGTCATTTACCCCCGAAGTGGCTGAGAGAGCCGGCCTTTTTGGACACGTCCCTCCTTCCAAGTTGGGTCAGGCTCCATTGGCTGAAACCCAAGGATCAGGCTCCATTAGGGCCACTACGTTAGGCTCTAAACGAAAGAGATTGCAAGAGCAAATAGCACTGGAGGTGAAGGAGAAAATACAGAGAGACACAAGGGGACACAGGCAAGCACCTCGGCCTGAAGAGAGAAGAAATGAGACTGCAGTCGAGGTAAACCTCTGATTTCACACTCAGGAACTGAAGCAAACGCAATTACGGCTTAATGTGTTGGACTTTTGGAGACCCAGCAGAGTTCAGGCTGCCTGGATTTGAGCACGGGGCCAAGCCATGGTTTGTTGCACAAGTCGCTGTGTTGGCCTTTCTGGGGAAAAAGGCAGAAGACTTGCTAGCTCAAGCGACCATCAAATGCTTCGCTTTCAATTAGCCCTCAGAAACCCCGGGTGTAATTCTTACACTTTGCGAAGCAATTTCCAATTGTTTAGCTCATTTACTTGATTCTTGCCTTTCACAGGGAACTTGTGGTTCGATTGGCATAAGGCAATGTGAATTATTAAAATTAACCTCCCACTGCTCATCTGAATTGCGTAGCTAGAGCCCCCTCCAGGGCAGCGTTCGTTCCTACTATTTCTTCCTTTGGTGGATCATAATATGATCCCTTTCAAGTACTCTAAGTAATAGCATCACATCAAAACAGTTTCCCCTCTTTATCTTATTCACAAATTGTTACAGTGCATATTAAAGGCGAGACAGTTTTAATATCACTTCTGTACTAATTTGCCAGTTGAAAAGTATCATTTTCCCTACAGCCATTGCCTTCTTCCTCACCCCATTAATATCTTGGCCTCATAAATATCCCTAACTTAACATGTTGTGTTTCCAGCGGTTTTCTCCCCCTTCCCCAGTCTAGGCAAATAATAGATTTTTTTGAGACAGGTCTAAACAGAAGTGGAACGCTTTAGATTGGATCAGTTCATGCTACAAATGACAAATCTAATTTTCTAAGGGTGAAATGTTACACTCTATCCCTGGTCACTTGTGGGTGGGGCAAAAAGGAAGGGATGTCCTACACACCCCACCTCGTGTCACTTGTGTCCTTGTCACATTGACATCAGGACACGTGAGCAATGAGATCATGGTGGCTTCCTCCTTCCGTCAAAGTTCAAGAGAAATGTTCATATCCTCAAAGTGACCAGCCCTAAGCCAAGTTTCTTTGGATCATCCCTGAACACGTGGCAATTGGCATCGGTGGCCTGGCATGTCAAGGGAGAAAATGCCCTCCTCACCCTTCGATGGCTGCCTTTCAAGGCCCAGGAGTCTGGCAGAACAGATGCTCCCTAAAGAATTTTGCTGGCCAGGACTGCATGACGACCTTTTAAGGATTTGGTTGTAGATCAGTTGCACGAAGAAAAGATCATTTGTCGTGTTTTAAGAGAAGGTGATAGGTTACTAAAATGGTTTGTACTTTTTATGATGAAAGGGAAAACCATTTCTTTTGTTTCTTTTTTCTTACTATATTCTTATTTTCCTTTCTTTTCTTTTCTGCAATTTCTACTTTTCTTTTTATTCTTTTATTGTTCTTAGTTTTTTATTAATTTTTATCTTTTTAATTGCCATGATTAATAAAAAATTCTATGTCAAAAAAGAACATTCTGGGAGTTAAAGTCTGCACTTCTGGAAGATATCTAAAGAGAGGGGGAGGCTGCCAGAAACCAGAGCAAAAACGCTGCAATGGACTAACTCAAAGCCAAGAAAAACCACAGGATGGATTGTCCCAAAGGTACTTTTTCAAGAGGCAACTGGACTTCCTGTCTTTTTCTTTGAAGACATTCCGCTTCTCATACAAAAAGCTTCTTCAGTTTTAACTGGATGGTGGAGGATGGAAGGATTCCTTGCAGTCATCCGGTCATTAGCACTCCCTCTGAGAGCCGTTGAGGCCACTTGGAGGTTTATCTGTGCCCGAAGAGTCACCTGAATGGTGAAAGTAGGTGTGGAGCCTTCTTGGAGCTGCTGAAAGGATCGTCTTGTAAACAGGGGAGAGGTTGTGTTATATGGCTCACCCTCTGCTGAGAGCGAGCCGTTCAATCTTAATTTAGATGCCTCTTTGACCCCTCTCTTCTCAAGGAAAAACCAAGGAAGTCCAGCTGCCTCTTGGACAAGCACCTTTGGGACAAGCATGACCTGGAGGACTGAGAGCCTCCGTGGACACAGGATGGCTTCTGAGCATAAGGTAGAAACCCCACCTGGATGGTTGGGGGAGATCAAGAACGAATCAGATGTGGAAAAACTTCTCCAAGTTTGATTTCAATGAGATTATCCTTTGTTCTTTGCAGGTGGAGGCGATGGGTTGCGCTTGGTCAGATCCTGCTTTCATCTTCGTCTTGAGGGACTTATTGGCTTTGGTTGGTGCTTGTAATTTATTTGCAGTCAGGAATAATGATATTTTTGTCTGTTTTGTTAGCCTTTGGAAAGTGAACTGTTCCTGTTGGGATCTTGATCTCAGTTTATATTTTTGAGCCGTCTTTGCAGAATACCAGACTTCTCAAACTTGGCCACTCATCCTGAGCTGCCATTGATTTTTTTTTTTAAAGGGAGGGGTGGCTGCTATTTTTGGGAAGAAAGGGACTGCCTATCGGAAATAGTTGCAATCTGTACTTAAACCTTTGCCAGGCCTGAGCCTTGTGTGAGAGAATTAAACAGAATTAAGATTTCTATACAACCCACTGCATCCCGACCTCCCCGCTTCCTGAGACACAATGGCTGTTTCGCTCCCTTTATCTGCAGCTCTGGTTTTGGCATCATTAATAGATGAAGAGCCCCTTTACCTCTCCTTCCTTCCTTCCTTTCTCATTCTCTTTCAGAATACATAATGGTGAAGAACAGTTTTAAACTTTTTTTTTCTTTTCAGCCCTGGAAACAAAACGAAATAGAAAGGCTCATTTGGAGTGTTAAAAAATTGAGGAGGTGATGTTGGAGTCTGCGCCCCCCCCCCCCCAGCCGAACAGAGAAGGCGCTTCTGTCTCGGAGACCGAGATTTCTCAGAGGTCCCCATGCAGCATCCAGAATTGCCTCCCCCCTCCAAAAACGGCCCCCTTTCAAACACCTCCAGGAGCAACTAGGGCACCCACCCACCAGGGTAAGCCAGGGTGACCCAATTGCTGCCTCTTTGTTCTCACCACTTCTTTGGAGGAGGGGATATGTATGTATTTCAGGGGGATGTCCCAGAAACCCCAGAGGTTGCGTGTGTTGGCTGGCAACTCTGCAATTTTGGTCCCAGCACATCTGGAAGGCTGCAGATGTTATATGTCCCCTCCTTTTTCCTCTTCAGAGCTCAGAGTTGTCTCCATACAGTATCCAGGTGGGTCTGGAGCAGAGACCCGGCATTGCTCAGGGGCCTTCTTATGTTTTCCGTCCTTCCTTCGACTGGTTCCACCTTTTAACAACAGAATGACAGAATTGGAAGGGACCTTGGAGGTCTTCTAGTCCAACCCCTGGCTCAAGCAGGAGACCTAGACTATTCTGGACAGATGGCTCTCCAGTCTCTTCTTGAAAGCCTCCAGTGGTTTTTTCCCAACCTTCTCCATGTAAAGTGAGCATGTCAGTAAAATGGAGGGCAGCTTAACTTGATTGCTTGTGGAGGATTTACTTGGGATTTATGGGAACACAATTTTGTGGCTGTGCAGGAGGGGTTTTGGCTTTGTTCTTCCCCCCACTGGCACCACTCCATATTCTGCAAAGCAACTGTGCCTTGGTCTCCTTGTTGTAAGAGGGTGCAATTCAACCCTCTTCCTTTTAGGGAAGGAACACCCAGATTTACACCTCAATCGCCAGTGACATTTCCGAATGGGACCCTGAGGTTGATGAGCAACAACTCCTGGAATTTTCTTCAACCTTGATAATGAAACGTCCGACAGAAGAAGATCTTTTGAGCCACCGAACCTCCCTTCGGGACCTTCTCTCCTGCGCCACGGCCCAGTCGCCTTTTAGGTAGAAAAAGAGATGGCTTCATGGTCTTTGGCAAAGACTTCCAGGGATGCATTTCAGTCACCGTGTCTCCCAACTGGGGGCATCTTGTGCTGCTGAGACCCACCCTCACAACTGAGTCTCTTTGCAGGAAGGGGCCAGCTGTTCTCTCTCTCTCCCTGACCCCTTCGGCAAAGCTGCCACATAAGTTGCCCTCTTTGGAGGCTGTAAATCCAAAACCCGGGGAAAGGGACAATAAATTATGACATTTTCATTTTATAGGGTAGATTTTGATCGGCTTGACCAGCTAGCTGCTCCCCCGCTTCCCTCCCCCACTTGAGGCTGTGCAGGCTGGCCACAGCCTTCAGCCAGGGAGAATGGAAGACATTGGATGAACCAGGTCTAAGTCATCTTGTTATTTGATGGCTTTCAGGGGCTAATATAGCAGTTGGGTGATGCTCTGAAGAATGGCCCAGAGGGGACTGTCCCCCCAAACCCTTGGCCTTCAACGGAGGCTGCCAGTGTGATTCAGAATGGACACCTTCTGACTATTAGCCTCACCTACTCTCTCATTCGTAGATTCGCCATGTCCTCTTCAAACCTTCTAAAGTGACTGTCCTCACCTCTGAGGGCAGTGAAACCCATTAGAGAAAGCAGTAGTCCCAAAGGAGCTTTTTGCTCCTCCTCCAGGAAGCTTCTTCAGTTCTGACTGAACAGTTCAGTTCTTCAGTCAGAACCGAAGAAGCTTCTTGGATGAGAAGTAAAACGTCTTCAAGGAAAAACCAAGAAAACCCAGTTGCCTTTTGGAAAAGCACCTTCGGGACAGCCATGACCTGGAGGACTGAGCATCTGCAGAGACAGAGGAAGTAATATCTGCTTATGTTCTCTTTTTCTCTAGCAAATATCTCCCCCCCAAAAACAACTTTTGAGGCTCTTTGCTTCGCTGGACGTTTGATGGCAACATCTGAAGAGTGGGAGGCATTTGCCAAACACCTTCTCTCTCCCTCATTAGACACACGGTGGTAATCTCTCTCCATCTTATCTTGAGTCGTGTCAGTCAAGGAATGAGCTCTACTGAATGGACTCAGAGTACAAACATATTTTGATTATTCGCTTTATTTTCAAATCACCCTTTAGCCGTTGACAGAGTATATCCTTCATTGCGTCTTTAGCCGAAACATCAATATGGCATGAGTTTGCCAATATTTGCAGAAGGATTTTGGTCCTGTCCATGTTTGACATCTGCTCAGTTCTAGTTGCAGAAGGTTTATTTTCCAATGAGAGAAAGTTACGAAGGATGAATGGAAAGAGACCGACTGGAGGGGAATGTGTGCAAACATCAAGATAAAATGAGAGAGAGAGAGAGAGAAAGGGAGGGGAGGAGAGAGAGAGAGAGAGGGAGAGAGAGAAAGAGAAGGTAAATCAGAAGGAGGTAAATAAATGGCTGGGCTAAGGCCGATTCCCCCCTAGTGACTTGTCTTCTAAAGACACCAAACATCATTGACCCAAAGTAACAACCATGAGGGCAGGGTTTTATGGCACTCCATCGATGGCTGATAATGTGGTGAAGATGCTAGAAGTCACTTGGGAAATGGCCGTACAGAAAACAAGCAAGTAATCTGTCAATTTCACTTTCTCACTCTTACAAGCTGATTTTGCTCCATTTCTGCAAGAGTTTCTGTTTTAAAAAAGCCATTTTGTGCCCATATTTCCTAATAGATACACCTTGATATGGAATTCTGCCTCTAGAGCAGCTTTTGGGCCACACTTCTCTTAACAGGAGGATTTTTTAAAAACATTATTCATTCACACACAGAGAGAAAACATATATCCTTCTCACAATGTTTACATAAAGGTTTTAAACGGGAGTACAGTGAACGATTTGGAGACCTGCACATCCAGAAGGTGATGGGCTGCTTCAAGAAATTAAAGCACTTGCATTAAGTTCCAGCCGAATTCATTTCTTTCCTCCGTTTAATAAAGTGCCATTTCTACATGAATCTTTATGATAAACGATTCCAAAGCCAGAGGCTGTGATGAATGATCTAACAGAAATGCAATTCGGTAATAAATAGGAGAGCTATATTTTCCATCTTGGTCGAAGGAGGAGGGATGGACCTGAATTTTATATCTAGGTTGCATTGATGGGGAGCTTCAGGCTTCGCTACTCCCTCTAAAGACAAGAAGGGAAACTGGATTCCATAGCCTGGAGTGGACATTCTTCACCTGATCTCTCAAATCAACAGCAAACAGTCATTCTACTCCAAGCTGGATCTGCAGGCACTCCAAAACAGGACTTAAGGAAGAGAGCAGGACTGTAGTCCATTCTCCACATTGCTGAGATGAACTAGGTGGATGGAAGACACCCCAAAAGTGCAAGTTTGAGCTTGACCTAGCTGAGGTCTGGTTCAATAGAAGAGAATCTCTGTGGCTCAGGGTCAAACTGCAGAGTCCTTGGTGCCCTCTGACCTTGGCTGTTTTCTTGCAGACATTTTGTTACCCAACTAGGTAACACCATCACTGGAAGGGAAGGTGGGTTTTTCTCCCTATTGAAATAAGCAGCTTCCTTCCTTTCAAGGAATCTGGGAGTGCTCCAGCCTCTGCCTCCCAGCAGCCATGAGAAGGGATCCCTCCTCCACACAGGAGAGCAACTTCTCCGTTCTTGCAGGCTGAACCAGTTCCTTTCCGATGGCGGTTTTTGATGGGGATTCTGAGATTCTCAGTTTGCTCAGAGACCTCAGGATCTGGTCCTATCTCCCATCAAACACTCAAGAAATGGACTTCGAGACCCCCAGCTTCTCCTCCATCTTGCAGGACCTAGAGGTGAGTAGCCGCTTCCTACCGTAACTCTCTTCCACTGAGACCACCATCATTTCTGTGCTGTGTTCTTTTCCACAATTCCCATTTTTCACAAGGCTGTTTCATTTTAGTTTTCACTTCTTCCACGCTGAAAAATTGATTGTTGCCAACAAAATCCAAAACAGCCAAGTACTTGCACGTTTGATGGATTTGATATCTCTGTGTTTCTTTCCTTCACGCCAAGCCCAAGGGGTGTTGCTTGGAAAATTGAAATTAATCAAAAGTAAAGGCTTTGATATGATTTCCTGCCAGAACCTAAATCACCAAGATGGACTTGCTTGATCTCTTTCTGGCCCACTTGGTTTATCTCTATGGAGTCCATAAAATTTTCATTCTCTTTGTTTATTCATAATAATAACTGTATGAAATGATTTGGCTTCCCTATTCTTCCACTGAATTATTTTTGTTTGCATTGATTCCTAAATATTGGACTAACTTCAAACGATAATGCAGGATGCAGGTCGGAAGTCCAAAATATCATCTGCTGGCTAAATATTTCGTGGCATTTCTCACCATTTATTTTGACATAAATAGAGATGGGCTACTAAAATATTTTCAGCTTCTGGGAGCCTGTCAAAGCCTATCAATGTCTCCTTGAGCCCCTTCCTGACCATAAACCAAGAAGCTGCTTGGTTTGGTTGGTCAAGCATGCTCATGTTTATTGCTTGCTCTACTACCTTGTTGCATTTTGGATGTTGATTTTTCCTGGGAAGCACTTATTTGTCCTTCAAGGGGTCTTCACAAACTATGGTCAACACGTCAAGATGACGGGCATGAAGATATGTAGAAAATAGAAGCACAACTTCAGCAGTACAGTTGGCATCTTTTGACCCTTCCTTGCGGGCCTCCCATGGAATCTTTGCCATGCCCCAATTGGGCAGATCTTAGAAAGGGATTATAGATGGAGCCCTTTCTTCATCAAGCCTCCTAAGATGTCAAAGCATCAACCAGCACTTCATTCCCAGGCCCCCCGATGATTTTCATAGGATGGGAAGAAAACCAGGTTGGCTGGGAATTCTGGGAGTTGAAGTCCATCCATCTTAAAGAAGTAAAGGGAGAGAGAGAGCTTAAATTATCCTGGGTGATGTTGTTATCTGAGTCTTTCCTCCCCACCACCACAACAGGGAAAATCAACTTATGGCAAGTGCAATAAAGAAAATGTACTTACTTGTTTGTCCTTCAGGCTCTGCCTTGCCTCCTAGGAGAAGTTCAGAGTTGAGTGGCATCTTTGGAGGGTCTCTTGGCTCTCCAAGGACCTTCAGCACTGCCGCTTGCTTTGTTCTCCTTTTGAGCGTGAGGGAGTTCCTGTCCAAAAATGAGCTTCCGAGTGAGCCCGTCAAGCGTCTGTCTCTGCATGGCTGCCAGAGGAAGGCTGGACTTTTTTTTCTCTTCAAGGAAGGACGGCTCAGATTCAGAGGCTGGTGAGGCAGCTTGAGGGCTTTGGGGTGGGGTGCGGAGAGCAGCAGCAGCTGTGCCCCTTGTCTCACCCGCCGGGCCCAGAATGGTTCTCACCATCTGCAACTGGCAGGAGGCGGCCTTGATCAAGCCAGCCCACAGGACGTCCCAGTTTGGACGGATGCGGAGCTGGTTTTGCGAGGTGTGAAATGAGCCCGTGGAGGGTCTCATTTGAGCTGTATTTAAACCCAGCGGCCCCTGGGTCTGTGGAATCGCGTAGGGACTCAGTTTGCCAAGCAAGCAGCTTCTGTCCACCAGCACCTCAGAGGTCTTCAATGCTTCCGGTGGGGCTAGAAGAGTTAGACTCAGGGGTGTTCAACGGTTGGGTAAGATTTACACCCTGCTGCCAGGCAGTCTCCATAGTCCACACCCTTGCTGGCTCTCTTGGCTCTTGCTGAGCTTCTGACAGGCTGTTTTAGTTCACAGCTGCCTTCGGACTTAGCATGGAGCAGAAACGGCGTTTTGCTCCTCATGACAAAGGTTTCTTGCTTTCCTCTCTGATTCCAGGCTCACCTCAACCTCTTAAGTTGGGTTCCCAGATAGCTAAAGACCCCATTTCTTGAAGTGAGTCTACACTGGAGAACATCTGCAGAATGTATGGATAATTAAGGTCATCTCAGTGTGTTGTTCTCTTCACCTCATCTTCAGAACCTCCTGCTCAGTGGAAGTTCATTCCTATGAATAATAGTATTGTATTTTGTTCTGTGTATAAGGTACGGGCCTTAGACCTGTTTGGAACCATTGGAGGAACTTCAGTTCCTCCTGCATATTAGGGGATGAAGCTTCAGACCCAGCTCGCTCCCCAGAGAAGAACCACCTCAGGCCTCAGGACTTGAAGCAGACTTTGATCGTGGCCACCAGAACCCTCTGAACACGGCTGCCAAAATTGAACAAAGAGGGAATTACTTCATGCTTGGAAAGAGATCTTATTAATATATGTTATAATTTAAATTGAATTGTATTTCAGTGGCAATTAAAATAAATTTAATTTCTGCCTTGGCCAACTTACTCTTGACCCTATCCGTATTCTCTTCCTTGGAATGGGCTCTCAAGTGTCCAGTCGAAGGCCCTTGACCCATGTCTGGGCAAAGTGTCCATGGGGCCCCACGGAAAGGAGAGCCCCCCTCTTCATAGAACTGTGAGCTCTCCCTCCCTGTCAGCAAACGCATTGCATCCCGTGAAGGCAGCCAAGATCTTGTGAAGGGAAATGACGAGGCCTCTATCGACTTATCCTCAGCTCACTGAACAGGGAAATTGGCATGGGAACCAGCAGTGCTATGGGAGCAAAATTAAATCTCAGAGACTGGCAAAAATCTGGCTCCAGTTGCAAGCATTTTGACCTTTCCTTGCGAAGAGGCGAGCGCCAATGGAGCTTAAATTACTGGGAGCACGACCTGCCTCCAGTGTTCTTTGGCTACTCAGTAATCTGCTCGCAGCCTGAATTTGTCCCTGCAAACCTAGATATTTGCTGTCTGATCTGCTGGCACAGATAAACACCTGTCTTTTCCCCCAACTCCCCAATCTAAATGCATTGACTTCTTGGTAGGGAAGATAGCCTCCGCGAGTCCATCTTAGATTGCGGATTAGTGTGAACACCTTGCTTGCCACTTTCATCCTGGTTTGAAGCTTCAATGCTGGGTTGGTGCATCTCATTTCAGGCCATGCACAGATCTCTCTGTGCATGTGGGCTCTGGGAAGTTGCCAGCAAAGTGTTAGAAAAGTGGAACCGTGCCAAGCTTTGGTTTGGAGAAATGTCGAGGGCGGTGTGGTCAAATCTCTTGATCAAAGCAACTTGCCAAATTAGATCAGTGAGTTGAGTTGAGTTGAATTAAATTAGGTGGGTCCTGTTTTTATAATGAATTGATTTCCTGAAGTGAATCCAATGGGTTACAGACTTGAATCTCTGAACCTGATCAGCTCCTGGACTCAACCAGTCCAAACCAGCTTGCTGACCTGGATCAGATCAGATTCTCTCCCTGCCCCTCTGGCTTCCCATCCCAACAAGGACGCATCCAGTCCAGCCTGTTGTTTCCCACAACGGTTGACACAACTCCCTTCCTTTCAGTCTCCCTACTGTCCCTGTGAGCTATTTTAGGCTGAAAGGAATATTGAATATTGAGACAGGACTGAGTTGTGCCCTTCTGGTGTTCTTCCCACCGCAGTTTCTGTGATTCCCTTCAGTCCTGGTCACAGCATCTGTGGAAGGTGAGAGGCGTGGTCAATAACACCCCAAAGCCCCCAATTTTGGGGAAGGTTCCCTCAGGTGGGGGCTCTTGCATGCCAAGTTCCATCCTTTTGGAAGCCTTGAGGCAACCTGGCAGATAGACGAGATCAAACGCAACCGGAGACCAAACTTCCCGGCTTCTGACTCCCCAGTAATGTCTTCCTAAGGTTATTCCGCCTTCTCCAAGCCAAGAATCACGAGCCTGACAGCGGCTTGACACTCTTCGCTCTTGAAATAAAGGGATGGGTGTGATACAGCCCTGATTAACAAGGGCTTGCTTATTTAAAAACAATCACTGGCCGCCTCTCTTTCCTTTCTCAGAATAAATAACTTCTTGCCTTCTGGAGCAGTCCCGTGATGTGGCTGGGGCCTCTCTGAAAGCTGCTCTTCAGTTTATTCATAGAAATCCCTCTTTGGCCAAAGGCCTGAATGTGACTGATGGAGAATTATGTCATCTCTAATAAAACCTGAAATTGATTTGCACTTCCTGCCTGCCAGGACAAGACAAATCTCTACCACGCAAAGTTCCAGCAGCCTTCTCGTGGTTGAAAAGGACGCCGGCTCCTGAAACATTTATAGCTGGCATGGAAAGGAGCCACATCCCTGTATAGAGATAGATATCCTTGATATGCAAGGCGACCAATTGCTTTCCTCATTGCACTTCCCCTTCCTCTGCCCAAAATGACCATTTCTTTTCAAAGGCAGCTTCAGGCTACCTTTATGGACCAAGCCGTTTGAAGGGCCTCTGGGATCCTTGAACCCTCTGGGAAGGTTAAGCTGACCGTCCTCTGGACTCTTTCCAAAAGCTTCAGGAGATCAGCACCTCCTTTTCCTCCCTTGATCGTGTGACAAAGGCTCCAGTGACATGATCTTGGCTCACTTCCTGACCTTGTCAGAAGTTGCCCTTGCTGAGAGCCTTCTCATTCTGACAAATATTGAAAGGTTGGGAGACAAACATCTGCTAAAGTTTAAGACTGCCAAGGGTGCATATTTATAAATGTGGAGCCCTCGTTGCTCTCTGAGCTTGGTTGTTGACTTGCAGATATTTCATTACACAAGTAGGTGGCATCACCAGGGTGAGGGAGGGTGGAGTTTGCTCCCTGTGTACAATAGCTTGTCCTGCGAGTGTTGGGTGTTTGCATGTGGTTTTCTCCTTTCTAGTTTCTTGATGAGGGTGTTGCATATATATTTATAAACGATCTGGTTGACAGGTTGGGTGATCAAAGTTGTAGATGACTATGGTGAATTAGAGGATGGCAGACACCTCAGAGAATGCTTTCAAGAGTCAGGAGGATCCCAGAAAGGTACAAGAATGAATTAAAAAGGACAAGAGAAATGCTTAGAGGGACAAATGTGAGGACTTTCATTTGGTTAGTAAAAAAATCAAAAGTATAAAAAGGAGGAAATCATATTTGGTAGGATCTGGGCATCTCTATGGATCACAAACAGATCACAAAGCAATAGCTTGCTGGCACAGTAAAAACTGAGTTTTTATAGAGGAAGGGGAAGAATTGTTTGGAATTACTTCAGAAGATAGGAAGAGAAAGAAACAGATTACACTGAACATCAACAAGAAAAAAAACCTTAATGGATTTTGATAATTCCAAAAGCTAGGAATGATGGGGCAAACTGCCTTGAGAGCAATGGAGGATGTTAAGCAGAAGTTGAATTGCGTGCAGTTGGGGGTTCTACATTGGTGACAAGGGAGTTGGGCTGGATGATCCCTAAGGTGTCTTCCAAGTCTTTATGACTGCCCCACCCCAGGACTCTGCAGTCTCCCTGGTTCCCCATTCTTTTATTCCACCCCATGAGTAGCCCTCAAGAGGGAACACTTCCTCCCAAGAACCTATTCCAGATGGGGGAATATGGGCTGATGCTTCAGAAGGCTGTTAAGAGGAGAAACCATCAGAAGGATGCCCTTCCCTTGCTTCCAGAAGTTGGATTCGTGTTGAAAAGCCCCCAAGAGAAATCTGAAAGGAATTCTCTGCCAGAATAAGGCAGAACAATTTTATTTTCAGCGGTATGAGCAACTGCAGCTGGTGTGTGCAGGAATGCAAACCCATCACCGATGCTGGATTTCAGAACTCTGGGTTGGATTTATTATGCTACCCGGTCATTTCAATATCACATGTGTATCACAACATTTCCTTCTGTTTGCACAGCAAGCTGGAAGGGGATGGGAAGAGTTAGTTCTCTTCCAGTTGGCAAAAGCAACTTGATGTGGACACCTGCTCCAATGCAGAGAAAGGTTTAGAAAAGGGAGGCCGTTGGGCTATTGATCAAGAAAACAAAGCTAACCTTCAGAGCAACTGCTGGCATGGAAGAGAGAGTCTCCCTTTCTTCTCATAAATCTTCCTCCACACCCACCTCCTCCACAAGGGAGGCATCAATCACTCTTAGGCTTCCTCCTCTGAGGTGGACGGAGATCAGTGCTGATCTGGTCAACTGAGGGAACCTGTCTTTCAATGCCTCCTTTTGCCCCGGGCTCTCTGAATTTCAGAGTGTGGAAGGGCAAGACAGCTTCGTCAAAGGAAAAGGAGAACAAGTTGGAATCCAACAGCAAGTGAGACTGTGAATTGCCCTCCGTTCCAGTTAGCTGTGCAAAAGCTTGAGATGAGCCGTGCTGGTGCAGTGGTTGGAGTGCAGTGTTGCAGGCTAACTCTTTATACAGGTCTTTCATTTATATAGTCACCCATCTCACATATATGACTATGGGCAGCTTACAAATAATTAAAACATAAAGCAGCAGAAATAGTGCAACAATTAAACACATGATATAAAAGAGCTATAAGGAACATCATAAAATTCATAAAACCCGTGGTCGGGATAGTCACATCAATCCATAACAATCACTACACCCACTGTCTTGTCATGCAAGTGAACTTCTAGAAGAACCTGAGAAGCCAATGGCAGCTGAAATGGTCCATTTTATGGGATCACTGCCAAAGAAAAGAGAATCTGAAACTCTTGTAAGACTTTGGGAGTCCTTGTCCTAAACAAATCAAACAAAACACAATGGAGTTTGACCTTCCACCAAGCACGACACCTTCTATGGTATGATTTCTACCCCTCTCTGGTCTCAATCTTTGTATTCAGAATCAAGGACATTGGCTAGCCATGCTTTGGGAACCTGTCTGAAATGATCCAAATTCTTCTTCTGTGGTCCATCTGGCAGGTGTCCCTGGTCTTCCTCCTCTTCCTCCGTATTTCAGCAGAATTTTCATTCACAAAACAAGTGGTAGTATTTAGAATCAGGAATGCCACATTTCATTCTTCTGTAGCTATGGATGTAGTTCGGTGGTATCCATGACATTGTCGCAAAGAAGTCCTAGTGAGCCATCGAGAAGAAACCAGAACATAAGGAGCTTGAGTTGGAAATTTGAGGTCCAGAACTAACCCAGAATGTAAGTAGAAACCATGTTGTATCACGTCAACAAGCTGAGCGTGTCCTATCCTCCAGAGTTAGAGGTTGTATCACTTTAGGAAGGCCCTGGGCACGACAGTTCCAGCTCTGAGGCTGGTTTCCCCACAGTTTTGCTAGACCCCAACCACACAAGAGGACGAGACAAGAATAGAACAAGCCATTTAAGATTCAGTCGGAATTGGTTTTGTAGAAATAACACCTTGAGCATCAAGCACAGAGTTGTTCGTCGTGACCTTTATTTATTTATTTCCAGCATTTACATCTTGCTGACTCTGGAACGACGCCTGGTGGTTTACTCAAAGCTGCACATGGAATCTATTAAAACCATCAAAGAGGCTCTGTTCCCTCATCAGCCTACGTTCTCAATTTTCTGAAGAATATTTATACTTTTCCTTATTCAAAAGTTGCCTTTGTTTGGATCAAATAAAAAGATCTCATCCTTTCTGCACTGACCTTATTCCCATAAATAGAAAGTAGGCAAGCTTCAGCAGGCAGTCAGCTTAAAATGGTTGGTTGTGTAGCAATGAAATAAGAGATTAATTTACTGTAATTATGAAGCAGCGAATCTGTTCAGCTGACTGGAATTAAACATAGCGAATGTTTAGCATTTAAATACTGTATTTGACACCAACGTATTTCTTACTTTTAATTAACAGCAGTTCCTCTATGCTGAAGAAGGCTTCATTGCCAAATTGTTGTGAGCACACACTCACACAGGCACACAGCCCACCACACTAGAAGGGAAAAAAGAAGTACTATTGTTGTTAATACTTTGGATAATTTGGAACGGAGAAGCACTGCCATTAATCTTAGCAGCTGTAAAGACCCTTTTTGCAAAGACAGTAAACAATACACTTTTGGAAGATGGAAGCAACCTACTTTCAGAGATTGCTAAATGGGATTCAAGTGAATATTCAAGAAGGAATAAAATTCTCCAAGAATTCTTTCTTCTGAAATCGACCAAATCCTGGAGTTTTGCCCCAGAGTTGCTCCTTTATTTCTAATAGACCTTCTAGTATCAATGCAAGAGAATCTCTGTAGATCAGGGTGGAATTGTGGTGTCCTTGCTACTCTCTGTGCTTGCTAGAAGGAAGTGGGACTTGTGGAGAGGAGGAGGAGGAGGAGGGGATTATGGGGCCCTTGGTGCTCTCTGATCTTGGTGGTTTTCTTGCAGACATTTCATGATCCAACTAGGGAACATCATCAGTGACAATGTTCCCTGGTTGGGCCATGAAACATCTGCAAGAGACATCTGCAAGAAAACAGCCAAGCTCAGAGAGCATCAAGGACACCCCCCCCCCAAGCCCTCTTGTCCTGGTTTTGTTCCTCTGCCTTCCCCAAACTGCTGGGTAGCCTTTCACAGCTCCATCTCAGCACTTCCTTTCCTGCCCACCAAGATCCTACTCCCCTCTCTGGGGACCCGTAATTTGGCCAGGCTGATTTCCAGCCAAAGATGGGAATATTTTGCACTGATATTGTTGATTCAAAGAGGTTGTGCTCTCCAAAGCAGTGCAAAAGTTCTGAGGAAGAAGAGGAAAACTTCCCCGAATCACAGGTGGACCTTGTTCTCCCCCTCCCACCCCCCCCAGCAATAGCAAGTAGATTTCCTACTTGTTAGTGGATTCCACTAAAGAGACCCTGGATTTTCAACCAAGGTCTTTTGGGAGGGATTGGAAGAGCAGCCGCGCTGGATCCGGGATCTGCAGTGCCTTCCTTGGCATCTCGATGCCCTTCTGCCATTACCATTGCATCATGGCCTCATTTGCGCGATGGGATCACAACCAGGGGTGTCATTATGGCTTGCATCGATATCTAGGCCAGCGCACCTGGATGGGCACACTGCTAGAAAAGGAAAGGAGTGGATCTTCCTCCCAGAGCGTTGGAACACCTTGAAATTAAAGTTTTTTGTTTTAAAGGTCAGGCCGTGGCTGTGCAGAGTCTAAAGAGAAGGACATTTCAATCAGTCTTGCTTGGCTAAGTCAGCAGAGGGGAAAGGCATTCTTGTTCACAGGTGACTTGTTAACTTGGGTTTAGTGTGCTATGCAAATGAAGCCCCCCCCCCCGACCTTCTTTTTGAATCCTACTTCCAGGGGTCCTGCTTCCAGGGGGGCAGCCCCAAGACCCCAGGCAGCATCTGTCATTCCTAGCCCACCAAATTTCTACCTCCCACCCTGGGAAGAGTTTCCTCCTGGTTGAAATGAGAGACTCAAATGCAGGAAATCTGAAATGCCAGGCTCTGACCTTTCCTTCACTCATATTTTCCACTCTAGCTGAGCATTAACCTCACAAAAAGGTTCTTGGACAACTGGGGAAGGGAGAGGAGGAGGGGAGGGGTCCTTTGAAAGGAGCTGAGCAGATTGGGTGGCTGCTCAGCAAAGGTCTTTCTTCAACCCCAGTTTGATCTTTAAATCTGGTCAGAATCCGGGGGACTCTGCTGACTTTTCACAGGTGCACAGAGGTGTGGCCTTCTCCAGGATCACCTCTAGATTTCACCCCCCCCCCACACACACACACTTTCTGGCTTCCTCCTCCCTTGGCTCACCTCTCACCTGTTGAAGTTAATGACCTGAAGCTCCAAGATGCTCTGATAACTGGTCTTTTTGTGGAGCAGAGAGGGAGATGCGTTTTCTTGCTGCAATTGGTCGCCCAGCACTTGCAAAAAAAAGAACAGGCTGAATCAGGTTTGGTGATGCCAACTCTGGCAGGTAGCCAGAGGGACTGTAGAAGGCATTTTGCAGAAGAGTCAACCTTTTTTGGGGGGGGTCGGGGGGTTAGAACAGTCACCAGAGCTCAGGAGCATCAGGTGCCCTTTCCACGATGATGCAATGATAGAGAAGAAGCCACCGTAGCTTGTCCTGGACACCTTTGCTCCAATCTTTCTTCTGGAAAATGGGCTGGCTTTGAGGGGTTAAAGATGGGGGCGATGGAATGGTGCTTTTAACTCCCGGTCCCTGACCATGTAGTGGGCATAGGAATAACTTGGAGGAACAGGTGCAAGAGCCTCAAGCGAGGCAGTGGCTAGCTAAAGGAAGTTTGAGTCTGGGGCAGATCTGTAACCTGAGCAAGCATCTCAGGCAAGACCCCTCCCCGTGCTCACGAAGGTAAAGGGAAGCGTATTCAGACTTGCAGGGTTCTGGAACTTATAATAAAAGTAGCATAAGCATCCATCACTTTGATTTCCTAGTCTGGCCCAGGAGCTGGCAAGAGCTGGCAGACCACAGCTCCCTGTTTCTGAACCGTTTCTTGTTTATCATAATCCTTCTTAAGGTCAGCGGCACAGAATTTGCTACAGGAAATAAGGTGGAATCGGGCAATTGCCAAGTAGGATGCAATCGTTATTTTCCATGATTCAGAAAAATACATTCTGTCGCTACCATATAAATTTATCTTTGCTTTTTCCTCCCTTCTTCTTCATTCAGCCACATCATCCTGAACTAATCACAAAACTTGACTCAATTTTTCCAAGCCAAAGTTAGAGAGATTCATCCATCTTGGGTAATAAATCTATTATCCAACTGGGGACTTGCAAAGGAAATCATTTCCAGGGGTTCAGCACAAAAGTGGAAAGTGAGGCCGAGATCCGTTTCCTCTCGAAGAGTTCTACCTGCCTACAAGGAAGGTAAAAGGGAAGAAGGAAAGTGGTTTTCGTTGTTGAGAGACTGGAGGACAAGCGATGTGTTGTTTAGGCTGGTGCTGTTTGCTGAGCACGGAAGGAGGCGTCGACTCACTAGGTCAGGTCTCTGGAGGGCCAATTGGGCAGCACTGCAGAATTGAAAAGATCCATCATGGTGTTTGTCTCCACGTTCAGACCTAGAAACACCAACCAGGACGATTAAGAAAGATGCCTGGGCTCTCCGATCTCCACGTCTCCAGTGCAAGGATACCAGCCCAATTATACTTTGACTTAAACTTTGATTAGGCCTCTGTGTTATTTTTACTGAGCCATCTCTTTCGTTTCATATAGTTGCAAATTAGTCGAACCGTATTTCACTGACAGGCCATTGAATCTACATATTAGCAAAACTACATTAAAACGCAGTGACATTGGTGGAGCTACAAGAGAAGCTCGTTAATTAAAAGGAAAATTCCCCCCATTAAAACTAAGCTAGCAGAAGAAGAAACGAGCCTAATTTTAAGTCCCTCCACCTTGCTAAAATCTGCTCTTCTTAATTAATCAACCTCACGATGGTTGATTAAATCCCCAGTGGAACTGATTGTAGGTCCTACCTTCTGATGGTTCAGCTTAGACTTCCAGCTCAGCCCTACAGTGAGGTTAGGATTGGAGACCCAGCTAAAGCCCCATAAGCTGAAGGAACCACAGATTCCTTGCCACCTGCTCTGTCCCTGGATTGACCCAAAGTCCACATCATAACTCTCGTCATTGTTGAAGCCCATGAAGAGCTTGACATTTGGCCCACAAATGGTCCACTTTGAATTAATTTCCTCTCTAATTACAAGGCGGTGATGGCCTGTGCTGCTACATGAGGCCAAAGAAATTGATGGAGGGTTTTGCATAATGTTGACAAGCAGATTATGCAATGCAGGATATAGTTTGGCCACCTCTCAGCTCCACGGCCTCAAGAGCACAGTGGTGAGTCCCATGTGGGATCTGATCCACAACCATGTGTCAAGGGATGTGATAAGAAAGGAGACAGGCAGGCAGGGAGGCACCATGTCAGCAGTGTCCTGTTCTGAAGGACTGACTTGAAAAAGGATGTTTTATAGCTCAAAAGATGCAAACCCCCCCCAAAAAAAAACAATGAAAATGGGGTCTGGAGACAAGTCTCAATGAAGAAAGATTCCAAACTGGACCTTCAATGTTACATCCCAGCTGAATTGCCCTGGCTCTTAAGAAAGGACACGCACAAGCAAGTCCAATCAATATATTCTCCAGAAGGCGGGCACCCCCTTTCCGAGACAGTTTCCACAGAAAGGAATCTCAAGGGGATGGCAGATCTATTTAGATCTGCTGACCTTTCATCCTTCCGAAACCCTTTTATTTTCAATAAACAGAAAATGCTTGACTTTCAGTTCTTTCAACTCGGATGTCTAACCTGAAAAGGATGGAAGCCAACCCAACATTTTATTTCAGGGTTGGTTCAATTTTAAGCAAGAGAAATGGATTAGGACGAGCCACAATTAAAGCAAGGAAGGTGTGAGCTTCCGAGCAGCGTCTCTGCAATGGCACTCCCTCTCCCCCTGCCCAGCCCCCAGGAAGGGGAACTTAAAGTTGAACAGATGGGAAGACAGGAAGCAAAATTGTGCAGTCAGATGGTGGTCATCTGAGTCGGGTCTCTTTAGGACGTGGATCGCACCAATTTGTTTCTGCAGCCTGCGGAGTAATTGTGCCCCAAAGAGTCAGAACTTCATAGGCTGGTGGTTTCAGACGGTGGAGAACGGCTGCACAGCTGGTTAAGCATCTGACTACAACTCTGAAGACTGAGCAACCTCGGTGTTGGAATAGATAATTAGATAACAAATGGGGGCGGGATAATTTTTTAGAGAGAGAGAGAGATGACAAAACCCCTGTCTTCCCCAAGGGGAAATCAAATCTCCATTTTCTTTGGAAACCTATTATTCTCTTCTCTAGGTGGCCACAGAATAAATCATGTCCCTGGGAACTCCAGGCAATAAAGGGAAAAGGGTGTGGGGGTAAGAATCCAAATACGAGGAGAGAGGTAGAAAAGCATTAAGCCAATTTTGTGAGTCTCTGGAAGACTCCAAAACATGCTTGCTTCAGCAACATAGAAAACACACAAGTCAGGCTCTCCCTCCCCTCTTTTCCCCATTTATCCAGCTGCCCGTTTTATGCAGTGGAAGATGACAAGCACTTAAAAATCAATGGTGGACGTTCTGGGGAAGGCAGGTGGCAATGCAGCTAAATCTTCTTGCAAGAGGTTTTTCTTGCCCAAAGGTCTGCCAGCAGCAGCAGCAGTGGGATTCTCTCCCCCTCCCGCAGCTCCTACAACAAACCCTTCGGATGGTTGAGTCACGGTGATCCTGTGATTGGAGAGAGGAAACAATGATTGCATTTATACATGGAGCTCAATTTACACACGGGGTACACATTTTTCTATTCTCCCCACCTTATCCATATGCCATGTCAATCAAGCTCTCTCCTCCCTTGCAAGAGGCAAAGGCAAGGAAAAAGGGGGGAGGGAACCCCATTTCAGGCAAGGATGTCAGTCCTAAAGGGAATTCTTTCAGATTTGCAGGTTGTAGAGTTCAGCCACCGAATGTCGCAACTCCTACAAAAATTCAAGGAAATGAAGAAAATGTGGGTGTCCCCCCCCCCACTTTTCTTCCCTGCTGTTTTACCTAACCCTTCCCCCATTTCTTCTTCTGAAGTGGGCCTGCTGAAATTTCCTCTCTTCCCCCTGCAGCTTCTTTTTCATCCTGGCAGGGTGAGATTGGCCAAGTCCCATCGGGAGATATTCCCTCCAGCCTGGGAGGCTTCTCTGTTGCTCTAAATCCTGGTGGCTGGTAAAAACTGGGGTTCTATTATAGTCCACTTCACCAATACATTGAATTCCCGAGGACATTTGGGGGTTCAAGGGGCTCTTACAGGGATGTTCCACTTTCCTTCAGCCCAAAATATCCAGGAGAGCCTATTGTACACAAATAACAGAAATCTGAATAAGGGCATTGCACACCTAAACAATAAAAGCAGCAAAAAAAGGTCTATGCAGCGCCCAAATGTTGGTGTATTTGCATAATAGATCATAACATATTAGCCTACTGTGATATAGTCAAAGTCCAGGAAAAAAATAACCACGTTTTCCTTGGTGCAAACAAGCCAGAATTAGGAGGGTCTCCTTGAGAAAGTCCTTTCCAAATTGGGGCTGCCAGCAGAAAACGTCCTCTCCCCACTAGCCTCGGGGGGGATGGGGACCTCCAAATTGATAAGGCCTTCGAGTTTATCCCCTACAAGTTTATCTCTGCTCTTTGCAAACCTTTGCTTATTTTGTCTGAAGTCTAATATTTCTGGATGGCAAAATCTTAACCGAGCCAATTCCCAGTTAAATTTTCAAGAGCCGATTCTCCACGGGTGTCTTTCTTTGGTTTTGTTAATTTAAAAGCTCTGTATTGATTTGCTCTCTCAAGCTAAAGCTCCAGGCTGTGCAATTTCTAACAACAATCTCCTTTAATGGGCCAAAATCCTCATTGAGCCAAGAGAGGAGGAGGAGGGAGCACTACCGCAGAGGGAACCATGGATTCTTTGGACCCTCCCTTGGTCTTGTCTTGATAGTGGCTGCTGTTCTCCTTCGTCATCGTCTCCCAGAGGACCCTGTAAGGAAATGACAGCTGGAACTACCCCAGTGGTTGCCAGGACACCAAAGTAAATTGTCCATCCTTGTTCAGTCCTGGACTCTTTGAGGCTTTGAGACCAGAGCGGAAGAGAAGTTCCTTCAGCTGGGCTGGATACAACCCAGGGCAGAAGAGAAGTCCTGGTTTATACCAGATATTCCCGGTAATTAAATGGTCACATTTCCTGGTTTGGCCCAGGATGATGACCTCCCACAGACCCAAGAAGCTGCTCTTGCAAAACCAGGTAAGCCTAACCAAGTCAACAGCAAACCAGTTTCATTGTCTCTCTGCAGTCACTGACCTGGTTGAAGGCGTCGTCTGAACCCACCCAAAGACACCTTGGGCTGCCTTCTCTGTTTTCCAGGCACGGCCACCTCATTGTCCCTGCAACAATGGATGCCGTGGAGAATTAAACAGAAAGAAAGACTGCCTGTGTGGCGAGACGTTCACTTCATAAGAAAACCACACACCCTTTTCCTTAATAACGTTGGATGCCGGCCAAGAATGCCACATCCTTATTTGCAAGCAAATTGCTTACAACTGGATTTTAATTTAGTGCTCTGCACCACCGCAAATGCCTTTTGTCGCATCTCATAAACCCTCGCAAAGGCCAAGCAGCAAGAATACAAAGAAAACCACACAAAGTTTCTTTCCTGAGTTTACTAAGCTGGATTTCATATTATTAATATGATTATCATTATTTTGAGTAGGCAAAAAGAGAGGAAGGAAAGAAAGTTAAGCAGGAGGGCTGGTAGATCCAGGACTGCAGCAGAAGAGCCACATCCATTCGGAGAAGGACCATCGCTTGGTCCTGGGAGCCGGCAGCAAGGGGAAGACCTCCTTGCAGGGGTCCTTGGTGCCCTCTGAGCTTGGTTGTCTTCTTGCAGATGCTTCATTACCCAAAGCAGGTAACCTCTTCCGTGCATTGCAGTCCTGAGCACAAATTATTGAGCCCTCCTTTCTTAGCCAGGGGCCTTCCTGCCCTCTCAGGCACTGCGGAGAGAGTCCGGCAGCCTGGGGGAGCTCCAGCATGTACTAACACCCATAAGAGCAGCTGGAGTGGGGCCTGCAGGTGCAAAGGCAGAAGATCCTGCAAGGGGTGCACTTTGCTGGTAGGCCTCCCAAGGGTCAACCTGGAGAAATTGGACAACACATTTGTCTGAAAGGGCCTAGGGGGCATAAGTCTTCTGCTTGAGCTGGGAGTTGGACTAGAGGACCTCCAAGGCCCCTTTCAGTTATTCTGTTGAGGTCCACCATTGCTGGTGTCCAAGAAAAGATGGGACAGCCCTTTGACCAAGCTACTATAAGAATTCCTTCAGCAGGTGGGGTGGACTAGAGGACCTCCAAGGTCCCTTTCAGCTCCATGATTCTATGAAGCAGAAGTGGTCTTCCTGCCACCCACCCAGCTACCAGCCTCTCCTGTCTGTTCAAGGCTCCGTCCCTGAGCCAGGAGGAGACTCCCCTTTGTGTGGGGGCTGCTTGTGTGGCTGCCCTGGGAAAAGCAGCTTCCTCAAGAGGTGGGAACCGGTCGGGGCTTTCAATGGATCCCTGTTTCCCCTTGTAGGCTGGTGAGTCTCAGGTGCATCCTTAGCGGCCTTTCTTCACCTTTGAGGTGGGCTTGTCAGGCGCCCAGGGTTCTTGTCTAGCTCGGCCGGCGTCCCCCGGCCCACCCAGGACACACCTGGGAGGCGGAGAGAGATTTTCTCCCCACCTGCAATGCAGGACGACTTATAGCAGCCGGTTCCCAGCACAGGAGCTGCGATCTCGCTCGCAATGAAGGAGAGAGAGCAGGGTGAGGGCGACGGCTCAGATCAAACCAGGACGACGTCATTTTGGGTTTGTGCTGCCCTAATTCTGTTCCTTTTGGAGCAAAAGAAAGATGAGGTGAACCTGCTGGGAACAGCTGGGTAGAGACCAACTAAATGTGACACCTGTCAACAGCTGTCACTTTCCAGGGCTAACAAGTCTTTGACAGCTTTCTAGGGTATAGCAAAGAGGAGACGGATCAAATGAAGCTCCCGAGAGAAATATTTAGCAGCTGTAAATACCCACAAGTGATGAACGCCAGCGCAGTGCAGGCAGGCAAGTGTCTGGCTCAGATATAAGACACACACCTTCACTCCCAAGGTGAGGGGCAGAGAGCGGCCATTTCCCAGAGGAATGGGGGACTTTCCCATTCAGAGGAGGAGCAACAGTTGGGTACACATAATTCCTCCTCCCTCCCTCCCTCCTTCCCCTCCCTCCTTTCTTCCTTCCTTCTGTCCCTCCCTCCCTCCCTCCCTCTCTTCTTCCTTCCTTCCTTTCCTCCCTCCCTCCCTCCCTCCCTCCCTCCTTCCTTCCTTCCTTCCTTCCTTCCTTCCTTCCTTCCTTCCTTCCTTCCTTCCTTCCTTCCTCAAATGGGTTACGGAACAAGCCGTGTTAAGGGGGGAGCCCAGGGGTTGAAGAAACCTCCCTAGCAGACCTGATCTGCCTCAGAGCCCTTGATGTCATAATCTGTTTCATGAGCTGCTCCTCTGTCAGGTGTGCTCTTTCTGCCTTTTGTGGGCCCAGAGGGAAGGACATTCCTTGAAATGCAAGAGTTTCACCCATTTTTTCCTCTCCCATCCAATGGTAGAGCCCCCTGCATTTCCTGCTATAAGTTTGGGGCTGATCAAGGGGGGCTGGGGGTCAGGATGAACCAGAAGGATCAGGACTTCCCCAGAAGGGAAGCGGCTTTGCAAGACGCCATTGAGACCCTGAAGAAGCAAAACAAGAAGAGCAAAGAGAAGCTGCTGGTCTTCTGGCAGAAGCTCCGGGAGATTTCCAAGAACACCGACGGGAGAAATAGAGCCATCTGGGAGCAAAACCTGGAGCTTTGGATGAAGACCATGGACCTCTTGGAGACCATCCAGAAGATGTTTCAGGAGGAGCAGGATCTTTGGCAAGAGGAAGTAGATGAGTGGAGGGAAGCAGCGATCCTTTGGAAAGAAGAGCTGGATCATTGGGACAAGTTCTCAGGAACCTTTTAGATCTTTTTTGCAGGGGCGGGGGGAGAACGATCTCAAGATGAAGATGGAATCCCAACCATTGGCCACGTTGTTTGAGTCGACTTGAACTTAAGAATCTCACGGAGAGCCGGGGCTTGTAATGCACGCTTACCACTTCTCTCTCTTGTTATTCATTTAAGTGTCTATTAGAATTGTTTCCTAATAATCATGATGTTCCTTTCCCCCTCTGAGTATCCAAACACATCTCCTCTCTTGATTAATGAGCTTGTTGAAATCTTGCTTGTTGGGGCTCAGGGGAAACCTGCAGCCGGTATCCCTGACTGCCTGATGGGCCTCCTGTCAGAACCCAGAGAGCTGCAGATGTTCTAGGTTGTTTGCTTAAGATTCCCTGGCTGCTATAGCAGCAGAGCTGTTCACAAAGGGAACATCAACAGAACAGGGGGAAGTGTTGCAGGTCAGTGGCCGTTCCTGTTGCTTGTACTCCTTTCAATCCCTTCCTGGATTCAAAGCTATCTTTTAAAATCTGAAGAAGAGCCTTATGTGGTCCAGAAGCTGATTTCTCCCAGGGGCCAACCAAACCCTTCCTTAGGAGCCCCCAGGCAGGACACAAGCTGGCCACCGCCCCACCTCCCTTGAAGCAGCTAGCTTCAGATCTGCCTCCCTCTCAAGCTGTTAAGAGTCTCCTGTTCCCAACCTTTCCCAGTTCGTATCTGCTGTACAAGTGACTGGGTTTGGTTGGCCTCTTCTGGAAGAATTCCTAGCAGCAGGTGGGGGAGGAACATATTTCCCCCAAAGATCGAGCTAAATCTTTGGCTTCCAGATCAAGAGACTGTCTCCATCAGCATTTCTGGAGAGCCTTCACAGCAGACCCCTGTGTGAAGGCAGAGCACGTTTATTTTTTCTGTGCTGCAAATCGCTAAGATTCCCTCTCGCTCCCACTCAAGGTTTTGGGGTACAGTATTTGTCTATCGACCCTCGCTTGTGTAAGCATGACTCAGAGGTGGGATTCAGCTGGTTCTGACTAGTTCTGGAGAACCAGTAGCAGAACCTTTGAGTAGTTTGGAGAACCGGCAAACCCCACCTCTGACTGGAGATTTTGCAGTATCCTTCCCTGCCACGCCCACCAAGCCACGCCCCCAGAACCGGTAGTAAAAAATTTGAATCCCACCACTGCATGATTTGAAGAAGGGACCTGGTTATCCTCCCAGACTTTGGGGCAGAGAGATGGCTGAGCCCCCTTTAATGGGGGATTTGGGTTTATATGTTTGCTATGGGTTGCTTATAATTGCATAGTTGTAAGCCATCTGGAGGCACTTGGAGTTAGACAGCTTATAAATGGTATAAATGTAAACTATGTGAAGATAGAAGGTCTAATTATGCCTGCAAACTACGGGTAACAAAGTGGGGATAGAATCAGGGTTAGGATCCCAACTGTGAATGTGACCAAAACTAAGATCACATCAAGGGGAAGAAGATCTTTTGGTTCGTCTCGGTGATGGCAACCAAAGTTGAGTCAACTTTCATTAGGGTTGGGGTCCCTAAGAAAGCCGGGGGTGGGGGCTGAGGAGCATAGCAGGCGATCCATATTTTCTGTTACGATATTCTAAACAGAGGCAAAAGCGTCCTTTCTAGTTTCTTCACCTCGCTGCAGTCCTAGAGAAGGTGGGCGACTCCTTTCTCTAAAAGTTCTCCAAATTTCACAAAGGCCCCACCTAGTGACAGGAAGCCTGAAATCTCCCTTTAACTCCTTTCTCTTTCCCTGCTTCTAGCTTTGGTCAAATGGATAACAGGAAGAAGAAGCTGGACTTGTCTCTGAGTCATGCAGAGTCCTGTGACAGCAGCCCCCCTTCCGCGTCCTCTGGCCACAAGGAGAGCTGGCACCATGCGGCCCCCTTCCCAGCCCTGCAGAAGGAGATGGTCCAACGCAACCTGAAGGAGGAGAAAAAGGGCCTGCAAGAAGACATCAGGGAGCTCTGGGAGAGGTGCAGGGAACTGAGAGGGGAGATCCGGGGCTTCCAAGAAGACAACAAGATCAAAGCTCTATGGGCAGACATCCATGTCTTCAAGCACAAGAACAAGTCTTTCTTGGATCAGATCAAAGACTTCTTGGAAGAGAACTGGGTTTTCATGGAAGAGGTGAAGCTGTTTCAAACCCAAAAGTCAGATGTCCGAGAGAAGGTGAGAGTCTTTCAGGAGAAGGTAGAAACTTTCCAGGAGAAGATCAAAGGAGCAGAGGAGGAGATTTCCTCCTTGGAAGAAAGAAACGAATCCTTCCGTAACGTCATCAAGGCTTTTCAGTTGAAGAACAAGGAGATCCAGGAAGCAAACAAGGGGATGCGTGAGAAGAACAAAGCCCTTCAGGAAAAGATGGAAACGGTGGAAGAGAAGAACAAGGCCTTTTGGAAGGAATGCAAAGCCTTTTGGAAGAAGGACAAGAACTTTTGGGAAGAAGACATGGCCATCTCCAGGGACAAAATGAGCCTTTGGAATGAGTACATCGCTCTCCGAGACAACGACCAGGCTCTCCAAGAAGAAAAAAGCAGAATGTGGGACATGGTGGAAGCTCTCTGGGACGCCAAGTATTCCATATGGAAGCAACTCAATGGTTTCCCAGAAGAAGTGCCCCATGACCTAGGAATTGAAAGGGTGGGGAATGGGGCCGATGGGGACCACGACAGCGTCCCTGAAGAAGACAAGCAAGGGTGAAAAGGTTCCACTGGTCAGGATGACACAAGTGAGGACATCTCCTAGACATTGAACTCTGGCCTGCACAAAAGGGCTCCTTTGACATCAACAGCTGAATAAACCTTGATGGAACTCCATGTGGTTGCTTCTGTGCTTTTGGTGGGAATCTCTTAGAGAGAGAGATTGGACCACTGGGTCACTGCACCTTTAGAGTCTGGCAGTCATGCAGGTGCCCTCACTTAAGGCGTCTAGTTCTCAAAACTCCCAAACAGACTGACTAGTCTACAGGTCTAATTTCAAAAATGCTAGCTGATGGATAATTCTATCTTCCTGCTCTTTGTTTAAAAAAAACAACCCGATCCTGATATTGTTCTACTCTGTGAGAAAAAGTGGCAGAGAAGGCAGGTGCCTGCCTCTCACTTAGTCACATGTTGAAGAGTTGTGTTTCTGTGAACAGGGTTTCCCCTAAAGTGGCTTACAATGCGTGTACACAAAATTTAAATAAAGCACAATTATTTATTCATTTAAAATATTCGTTTCCCATTTTGCTACTTAAAAAGCGGTCAGAGCAGCTTGGAAAAAAACACACACGAGGCTCCCAATGCTAATACAACGACCTGGAAGAACCACTGAAAGTTTGCTCAGCAGAGGAAAAGAGATGCCAAAAGGAGGTACCGTCAGGAAGGGCATAGCCCGCCTCCACGTACACACTTCCTCTCCAGGTGCAAGGGGGGATCTGGGCAGCAGAAACTTGGGCTCAAGGCAACATTAACAGTAAAACTGTGTTTTCTCAACCTTTAAAAGCTCTCCGTATTCGGGGTGGGGGAGGGGAAGAGAAATTGGATGAAGAACTTTTCCAGAAGGAGAACTCCTGCAGTCCTTTTCCAAAGGAAGGGCCTCCTTTTAGTGGGGACAGGAGCACCACTCCTGAAAAAGGCCCCCGGTGGGATTCTTCCTTCCTCCTAATGGAAATACTGTTGGCGTGAATCGGAGGATGGATCATGCTTCTGGGAAAAGGAGGATAGAACTGAGAGAAGACATTCGGGCATCCGACACGCTCGCGAGTTTATTGAAGCCTGGCACCCCTCCAAGGGATTCCATCAACAGACACACAGACCTACAACCATCCTATGAGCCCCTCAGAATTCAATCAACAGACAACCAGCGATGGCCCTGACCTCAAGCAACCCCCCCAACCCCCCCAGCACTTCACCTCCCAATGACCCTCACCTGATGTGACCCTGCCCCCCCCCCATTTTTAAACTATTTAACTTACTAAATGCTTTAGATAGGTTTTAGACTAGGTTTTTAATTATTATTATTTTAATTATTTTAATTTTTAAATACTCTGTAACGTGATTGTGATGTGGTGTTTGGGGCACTGTGCTGGAAGTAGCTTTCAAATTCATTGTATTCATGGAATGCAATGACAATAAAGGTATATCTCTATCTATTTATCGTAAGTCCTAATAACCACACCAAGTCCTTATAAGCAGAGGGACATGACGTTCCCTAAATTCTGCTGAAGACGTTACTTAATGAAACATTCAGAAACCAACCACAAGCTCGGCGGATGAACCTCCACCCTCAAGACTTCCAAACCCCACTTTCTTTCTCCAGGCCATGACTGAATGTGGAGGGACACCAAATCTCCTTGGAAGGAGAGGTGGCATTTCAGAGGTTACTTGTCAAACATGTCAATTTGTCAATCAGCTTCCCAGAAGCCTTTCCCTACTCAGGTGGACACGAAGCTACAAGTAATTACATTAGTTTTCCTGCTGTTGCATGGTGTCGGAGCAAAATTCTCAGGCCCTATGCTGGCTTGTAGCCAGGAACATTGCAGTGAAGACATCTAGAGAAGGAAGAATCCATTCTCGAAGGGCTTAATTTGATTCGGGTTATTTTAACAAACTGCCGGCATTCTACCGTGTGACTTCAATTCATTTTAATAGCAGAAGTGTTGCATCCCAAACAGCAGAATGCAGGGAGGGTGGGAGCATCTTTAAGTCTTAATAAGACATTTCTCCCTCCCTCCCCCTCCCCTACGTGGACTGAGAGATTCATCCCCATTGATTGTGAGACATTAGCCTTGATGAACTTTCTCAGGATGGCTTACGCAATGATTTTAAAAGTAGGACATCATAAAACACAACAAAAGCCAATAGCTATTTTCAAAAATACATTAAAATCAATAGCAGAGAAACCAAAATGAGAGAGAGAGAGAGAGAGAGAGAGAGAGAGAATGAGAGAGAGAGAGAAAATGAGAGATGAATGATGCATAATTTCTTAATCTTGGCAACTTTAAGATTGGTGGACTTCAACTCTACATGCTGGCTGGGAAATTCTGGGAGTTGAAGTCCACCTATCTTAAAGTTGCCCAGGTGAGGGAGGAAGGGAGGAAGGGAAGTGAGAGAGAGAGATCCTCAAAATATCCAAGGAAAGCTTTTTTCTAATAGCGGAAGAATATGAAGATGGGAAATCCTTCAAGAAGTCTATCTAGATGAATATCATTTCAGAAGAGGGCTGATCCTTGAGGGTTGTCATCTCCAGTGGCCAGAACATTCCAGAAACATTCCAGCCTTAACAGGTACTGCCAGTGGTCAACCATGGAACCATTCAGCTGTAACCCACCAGCAACATTTCCTATAAACATTTTAATCTGGTGCTACCTCTTCCTAGAATTCAGAAGATGATACCTCTAGAAGCTACCTCTTCAAAACCTCCATGGTTGTATCTGCTTTCTGCCCATCTAACCAGAACGGAGATATCAATAGGCAGCCACCTAAACACCTAAGTCGCCCAGGAACTTCAAATGCATAGGATGGCCCTTGTACCCTACCTGCAGCCCTTGGAACAAGCACAGAAGGACCAAGAGCTGATTGACAAATTTCTACCCTTGCAAGGAAACGATTTAGAACTTTAAGCTGTTAGTCCCTAAGATGAGCTCCATTCTTTGGACCACAAGAGACCACCTGAGCTTGGTGCATCATTTATCATAGCTACCAAAAAGAGAAGCATCACAACGCTATAGTGTGATGCTATAGTCCCTCCTTTTTTGACACAGTCCATAGGCTTGGGGAGTGACTGCAACCTATGCCACTACCTTGCATGCCCTACCTCAAGGGAGGGGGTGGAGAAAGTCAAGCTGACAGCCCCTCCCCCTTTCTTATAAGGACCTGCCTCTTCTGACTGCACGTCCTTTTACTAATCCAGGGAAGAATGGACTGGTTGCACATTGCTGTCTAGCGCAGCAGGTCTTAAGATCCCACAGATGCTAATAACATCTTCCAGAGTTATTGGTAGCAATGAAAAAAACTTTCATGGAAGATCCCCTCAGTCAGAGGAACACAAACACCAATTTATGTCAGTAAAAGAAAGAAAGAAAAGAAATTCTTCCAAAAACAGTTTAATTCTGGCTTCTAGTGATATTCCCCTCCCCCCAGTGAGTCTGGAATATGCATTTAAAATGTTTTAGAGTTATTTTACTGCAAATCATAAACGGGTAGTTAGGGAGAAGCAGAAGCAACTCAATATGCACTTTTCAACCATGGGAATCCTTGGCTTTTCTCTCTCTTTAGAAAGCCCCACCAGCCCTCTTCTGAGGTCTCAGTATCCCCTGCGTGGAAACTCGCCTGGTTGTTAGCTCCTTCCAGTGGCAGGAAATCCTTTTGCACCAAACCACCAGCAGGTCTGAGAACCCTTGCAAGGTGTGCATAGGGTGTGGTGCAGCCCCCTTTACACACTTCCTTGGGAATCCACCCCACTGACACTCCTGTGCCCCCCTCCAGCCTCTGGAGCTTCAGCAGGGGACCCGCCCTGGCACGGAAGGCTGTGCTGCAGGCAGGGATGTCTGGAGAGGGCCTTGGCATCTTTTGCTAAAAGATGCCCAGTTAAAGAATGCAGGTGAGGGTG
The DNA here is from genome assembly GCA_023653725.1 of Bungarus multicinctus. NCBI lineage: Eukaryota > Metazoa > Chordata > Lepidosauria > Squamata > Elapidae > Bungarus > Bungarus multicinctus. Next base: position 790,083 of record CM042842.1, read on the forward strand.
TTTAATCTCGGAGCGTATGGATCACAGCCCAAAGTCAAGCCAACAATAATTCAATCCCAGCTTTTCCTCCCCTGCCACTCGTTCTACCTGCAGCCATGCCAAAGCCGCTGCCTGTTTCTGCAATAACTTCAAAATTAATAAAAGCGCAAGGAAGGCAAGGAAGGGTGGGGTTTTTTCTCCTGGGCAGGCATGGAGAGGAAGTGGGGGGGGGGGCTGCTTGCGTGGGGTCTGCGCCTTCGAAGTGATCCCCAACATAATCTGATCAGCATTCAGATATACGGTGTATGCAAATCAGAGCTGCATTGCAGTCCACAGCACAGGATCAGTAGCGCTGCAGCAGGCAGGCTCAGTGGGACGCGAGGCCTCTGGGCAGGGTCGGCTCGTTGGCAGGGCCGTTAATTTCATGGCTCCGCTGCACAGGCCTCGCTGGCCAATCTAGAAGTGTACAAATGCCCGGCCCGTCTCCAACCGAGTGACTCAATGGGGTGTATGGGGTGCGTGTGAAACGAAAGTGTCAGCAACCACATTTTATGTCTTGCGGTTTCTTACCAGGAGGGGGCACTATGGAGGGCTGGAGGGAAATATCTGCAGCTCTTGGGAGCCTCTAGTGGCAGAAGGAGGTATTACACAGAATGAGCTTCCTACCTATGCCCAAACTAGACCTGCTGGCTCTCTTCTACCAGGAGAAACAAGATAGGCAGTGAACCTACTGAGTTCCCCTTCATTACTCCAAGTCTGTGCATTTTGTAAGATCTCACAAGCCATTTGTACGGTTCCCACTCTCTGAACATGGCATGGAAAATGGCCTAAAACATCGAAGGTTCCAGATTGGGTCCAAAATAATGTTACCCTAGAAATTTCACAGGCTTTCTGAGTTCCAGGTTTGAGGTGGAGGTCCCTTTTAAATCTTTCTGGAACAGCTTTACTCCAACCATTCACCCTTTGCTCTCCAAGTCTGCCACGGCTGGAACACACGCCTCATTTTGCTCTGTGCAGTGACTCGTGCAAGAGAGAAAAGTCCTCTTCCTTGCACAGAATGGAAAGCTCCATCTGTGGCACCACCACACCTCCAGAGGCCCAGCCTGATCTCCCCCCTCAGTGTTATGGCTCTGCCAGAGGCGGGTTGGGACCCTCAAGAACGAGGGACCTTCAGAAGGGAGATCAGTGCAGCCACATTCGGAGTCCAGCCGTGTCCTTGGGAGTGGAATGGCCAACTTGCTGTGGGACAATGGGACAATACTATTTAATCATTATTATTATTTAAATAAAAATATTAAAATATTTTGCAATTCACGTTTCATTCTGTCCCTGTTTTTGTATCCTTCCTTTAATGATTCTGTTCCACTCTTTCTTTGATATTAGTGAGACTCTTGTCCCATGGCGAGCTGGCTGTGGTGAGTTGGTGGTGGTGAATTGTCATGGACCCTCTTGAGCAGAGGTCTCCAACCTGGGCCGCTTTAAGCTTTGCTGGCTGGGGAATCCTGGGAGTTGAAGTTCCCAAGTCTTAAAGCAGCCCAGGTTGGAGACCCCTGCTCTTGAGAATGAGCTGAGCCCCATTCAGGGTGGGGGTCTGATGCTTCTGCCCATTCCACAGCTGACCAGAAAGGGTCAATGGCCGAGCACCAGCCCTACAGACCCACACAAGCTGGGGCGTATTTATCTCTACCGAGAAGGCGCTATCTTAGCCTTGAATGACAAGTGAGATTTGCTACTGTCTGTTTTATTTAATCTGAAGGCATCTTCCCCCCCCCCCCCCCCCAATGTAGCTGCAACCTTATCTATGCACCCGGCCTTGGAGAAAATCCGACTCCTGCTCAGATTGATGCTTGCAGGTCTTAGCAAGAATTTCTCTCTGCCTGGAGATATCCCTCCACCTTCTTCTGTTGGTTTGGTGGGGGAGAAACCTTAAAGGACTCATCTATTCCCGGACAAATTAAAAGATAATCAGAAATATCCCAAATCCATTTGAGAAGCTGCAAAGTCATTTGAAATGCAGTGGCTTTCACTAGGCACATTGGATGGGGCAGCTTTCCCCATTAAGGCCTGTGTTTTTTATTGACTGTGGTATGAGATCCAGAGTCACTTCTCCTGAGATGGGCAGCTATATAAATTTGATAGATAAAGAAAGAAAGAAAGGTGCAGGTGCTTGGTCTTTATGAGACCCCAAATGCTGAATTAGGGGGATGCTCAAACCGTTCGTTCGTGGGGTCCTTGGTGCTCTCTGAGCTTGGTTGTTTTCTTGCAGAGGCTTCATTACCCATTCATTAAAAAGCAGATAATAAAATAAAAAGAGCAGCAATGTCGTCAGTCGGTGCCTGAAGTTCTAAAAATAACAATTTAGTGATTAACTCTGAAAGATTAAAAATCAGGGCAAGCAAACAAAATACCCCGAAAATAGCCAGTGCAAAGCATTGCCGAAAGATAATTACGACTTGGCTGAGAACCATGAAGCACCTTTTGTTCCAATATCCGAGCGATCACCGCCCGGCTCTAATCCTCTGCCTTGGATCATCTGTGAGGTTTGCCCACCTCCTTCAAAAGTCCTGAATCAACTTTTCGATGAAAGCTGAAAGTCCCCACAGTAATATCAGCAATTCTGCAGCCAGTGCATTTCTGGATTTATGATGTTTAATTGGCCTTCTCAGAGAGGAATGCAAAGAAAGGGGTGGGGATTCAGACGGCTTTAATGAACCTTCCCCCCCCCCTCTTCCACAGACTGCATGTTGTTTCCCCTAAGTTTATTGACTTTAATTATTCTTTGTTTAATCTTGGGAAGAATGCAGCTGAGATTTTCTCCCCACAGGTGGGTTGGATTGAGGTTGGCTGCTTGCAAACCAGAGGTGAGATTTAGCTGGTTCTGACCAATTTCTGGAGAATCGGTAGCAGAAATTTTGAGTAGTTCAAAGAATTGGCCAATCTCACCCCTGACTGGCCCCACCAACCCCACTTCTTCTCTGCCTCCCATCGAGTCCCAGCTGATCGGCTGGGTTTTCTTCTTTGGTTGCCCTGCACAGGAGAAGGGAGCTGGAAAGTAGGTCAGTGGGGTGGGGAGGGAAGGGGGGATTTCGCAGTAACCTTCCTCTGCCACGTCCACAAAGCCACGCCCACAGAACCAAAAGTAAAAATTTTGAATCCCACCACTGGTGCAAAAGGTGGGAGCCGGTTCTGTTCAAAGGGCTGCACGGAGCCCGGGTTCAAGGCTGCAGATTTTGCAGGCAAGAAGCTTCCAGGCCACCGTGAGGCTTTCAGGGGCAGCCAGGTGACATTGCAAGGCCTCCTTCCAAGAGAGGCTGGGCTCCACCTGAGCTTCCACAGCAGAGCCACAGAAGAGGGCGGGGGCCCTTCAGGGTGAAGCAATGACAGAGCCCAAGGAGGCCAGAGGCCAACGTTTCAAAACGTTGACAGATAAAGAAAGGAAGGAAGGAAGGAAGGAAAGAAAGAAAGAAAGAAAGAAAGAAAGAAAGAAAGAAAGAAAGAAAGAAAGAAAGAAAGAAAGAAAGAAAGAAAGAAAGAAAAAGAAAGAAAGAAAGAAAGCCAGTTCCTTCCCCCCTGGGACCTGCAATTCCAGCCCCAGGCACTTCCCTCAGCCGAACGCCCAATTGTGTCCATGGTTCAATCTGAATACTTCTGTAATGAAGATGTCCACTAAGAGTAGGAGTTACTCCTCAGTGCTGCTCTTGCCTCGTCACTTCCCACCCCTGGCAGCCGAGAATGGCCTGAAGCGGGGCCTCTCATAGGCTGCCCTTCCTGACAATTAGGAGAGAGGAGGGTCTGTCCTTCTCCCTGGTGATACCATTACAGAATAACAGAGTTGGAAGGGACCTTGGAGGTCTTCTAGTCCAACCCCTCGCTCAGGCAAGAAACCCTGTACCATTTCAGACAAATGGCTGTCCAGTCTCTTCTTTAAAACTTCCAGCGTTGCAGCACCCACAACTCCTGGAGGGAAGCTATTCCCCCAATTATTCTCACTGTCAGGAACTTCCTTCTTAGTTCCAGGTTGCTTCTCTCCTTGATTTTGGGTCCTCAGGTCTTTGGAGAATAGGTTGACCCCCCTCTTCTTTGTGGCAGCCCCTCAAATACTGGAGCACTGCTATACTTGTCCTCACTTCTTTTCATTAAATAGACGTACCCAATTCCTGCAACTGTTCTTTACATTTTTAGCCTCTGGTCCCCTTGGTTGCTCTTCTCTGCACTCTTTCTAGAGTCTCACCATTGGGGCCCAGATCTTCCCTGGTCTTTAGGCATCCTGGCAAGTACACTATTCTTGAATCGGAATGGCTCAGCAGAGTTCAATTCCAAAAAAGCACCAATCCTGCCAGGTCTGGCTCCTGGCTGGGTCCACCCCACCACTTGTATGAAGTTCTGGCCAGAGATGGGGGTGCCAGAAAAGCCCCAAAATTCTATCTCTATGGAATTCGGTACAGTGCAGCTAGGTGGTAAATGACAGGTTGGTGTAGAGAATAAGCAATAGCTATAATTTTCAACTGAAGCGAGGGGTAAAAAGGCTACAGGGAGTTTAAAGACAAAAACACCCCAAGTTCTTATAGTTTCAGCGTTGTGAATGATGCCGATACGGTTATTTTTAAACTGTCCCCTGTGTAAAACTCTCTGCTTTGCTGTTTCAGGGCCCTTCCAGAGTCCTTTTAAAATCGTTGGTTAGGCCTGTTTCTGATGCTCGCTGGCAGAGAGAGTGCAAAAGCTCGGAAAAAGAGAAAGTTGTGTATAATCTCCCTGTCCGTCCCTTATGCTCATTTCCCCCGTCTTTAATAACATTGTTCAAGTAAAAAAGCAACTGGGGAAAAGCAAGCTATTTCAAACAGAGGAAAAATAAAATATTATTCGCTTTTCCTTGGCGTGTTTCAAACGTTGGTGTGTTTTGCTGGGTGGTTGTTTGTAGATTCTGATCGAGGGGTTCAGGAGAAGCTGCCCAGCTCTTCCCTTCCCTGAAAAGCTGCTTGGAAGTTCTCCAAGGAGGGGCCTAATTCCTTGAATCAAAACCTGAGGGGGTGGGACATGCGACACAATGTGCTGACTATGATTAAAATGTTGGCAGCTGATGCAAGAAACAGGCATCTCTGCAGGCATGATGGAGGATGCGGAGGGAGAGGTGGGCGCTTGGCTCCCGATGGGTGTTAGGAGGAACATTTTTAAATGCAGCACACAATTCTCTAGCCTGCTTTTGCTGGGAGACTAGTTGAAAAAGAAGTCAATAATGCCCTCCATAGGTGAGAATGTTTATTGCAAGGTGTGTGACCTAGAAAAGACACACACACACACACACACACACACACACACACACACACACACACACCTGAATTCCCTCAACAGCCGCTTGAAAAATAATTCATCTTCTCCATCAACTCTATGATCTGTTCTCATTTCATAATTTATCTTGATCAGAGAAGCCTGCAAATCTGGATTTCTGCAAATTGGACTCTTCTTTTTTTAATCAAAGAGGCTAAGAAATCTTTACGTTGCTAAAATGCTTGTTTGTAACCTTCAGTTGTGCTGCGCTTGGAAGGTGGCATCCAGCCTAACTGGCAGGGCGAGGCCGCATGAATCCAGCAAGTTGTGTTATCTCCATGATGGCCTCTTCCCTTGGGGGGGGGGGGGGGGGGCGCTCAGGCCCTCCCAGATAAGGAAGAGGGGAGGGAGGATGGTTCTGTTCCCAAGAATTGCCATTAAGGAGACCCAACTCAAGACAGCTGCCCTGGCTTCTAGGCATCCGCCTGTCTGATGAAGATACCCAAGACTTGGGGGGTGCCTTGTTGGTTTGTTGGTTTGGATTGTTAAGACTTTAGCCCAGACATTTTGCTAAGTGTGCCAACTCCTAGCCAAGCCATCAGAACGGGCTTGGTTGAGTTCTTTCAACCCGGCTCAATAACAGGCACAGTGAGAAAGACCTTGGAGTCCTAGTGGACACTTAAATGGGAGCAACAGCCAAAAAAACGGGTGCAATCCTAGGCTGCATTAACCGAGGGATAGAGTCAAGATCATGTGGAGCGTTAGCACTGCTTGTTAAGGCCACACTTGGACTACTGCAACCAGTTTTGTTTGCCACGATATAAAAAAATTGGAAAGACTTTGGAAAGAGTGCAGAGAAGAGCAACAGGAATGATGAGGGGACTGGAGGCTAAAACACATGAAGAAGAAGGGTTGCAGGAACTGGGAAACTCTAATGAAACAAAGAACTAGGAGTCACATGATAGCAGCCTTCCAATATTTGAGGGGCTGCCCCAAAGGAGAGGGGCTCAAATTATTCTCCAAAGCCCCTGAAGGCAGGAGAAGAAGCAATGGATGGAAACTCATCAAGGAGAGAAAAAGCAACCTGGATCTGGAGAGAAATTTGCCAACAGTGCGAACAATTAACCAGGGGAACTGCCTGCCTCCAGAAGTTGTGAGTGTTCCACCGCTGGAGGTTTTCAAGAAGAGGCTGGGCAACCCCTTGCCTGAAATGGTATAAGGTTTCCTGCCTGAGCAGGGGTTGGACTAGAAGATCTCCAGGGTCTCTTCCAAGTCTGCTCTTCTATTATTCTCTAGCTCAGTGCACCGAAGGGATCCTTTCTGCCCCGCCTAGGTCTCCTATCGCTGCTCTCTGCGGGTTTCTCGGCTGGGTTGCACTTTAATGCTTGTCAGCCTCACGATGCCCAGCAAGAGAGAGACCCAGGGAGCGTGTGAGGTGAACAGGGGGCTGCCAGGAGTTGTGCTCACCCAACTCTCACTACACCTCTTTGCGCAGCGGAGATCAAAACCCTGAATTCTGTGCGCGAAGGGAGAACAGAGTTTGCCAGCCGTAAGGGATGTGCATCATTTTGACAGTCAGGAAGAGGCTTGGTAGGCGCCAGCATGTGTGGTTTGTTTCCAAGATCTTCACTCCAGCTTCTAGGAGAATCAGAAAGATAAACTGAACGGCAGCATTTTTTTAAGAGGATGAGGTGGAAAGGAGTTGCACAAAAACTGCCTCCGACAAGGAGCCATCTTCAAACTGCAGCTGGTGCCTCTGTCCTCTACCGCCAGGCAGGAATGCATACATTCAGGAAGGGAGGGAGGGTGTTGTCAGAAAAGCAAACCCTTAAGAAGAAAATAGGACATCCAAGCATAACGTTTTATTCAAGCAGGACAACTGAGCCACGTCAAAATCATTACGAAGTAGGTGTCTTGCCATCTTGCAGAAACACAAATAGTATGCTGCCCTTCCTGGCTGTGCTGTGCCCCTCCTCAAGGAGCTGGTGATAGCAACTTCTCTGTGTGTGTTTCTGTTTGTTTAACCTATTAGGAATTGGAGCGATCTAACAGCTCAGCCTACATAAATATTTGCCAAGTTTTCATAGGAGCAGTACCTGTTGTGGTTGTGTTAACTTTGTCAGTTTTCCAACACAGGAAGTCCTCATCTAGAGACCGTTTGCAGTGACAATGATGGTGAAAAAGTCACGTTGCAACCAAATCCTTCTTGCAAACTCGCAGGTCTGCAAAGCGAAGGAAAGTGAAAATAGGATCGTAAGCGCAATTATGGTTTCGCGCAGCCACCACTTCGCTTAAGGACGAGTTGCCAGTTCCAATTATGGTTGCTAAATAAGGACTAGCTATTCAAACTGCAGACCTGAACTCTGAGCTCTTTTTTTCTTTTTCTGCAGTGAATGGAAAACATTACTCATCCTTTGCTTGTCAGGATCAAATCCTACAAGAACGAGGCATAATTGATAGTTCTTGGAACAAGCTGAAGTCTGCAGCAGAAGGCAAATCATGTCACCCCAGCGTCCTCGTCAAAAAGCAAATAAACGGGGCGGTCAGATGAGAAAGGGAGGGGGCTTCGCTTTTGGAAGGTTGATAGAAAATGTCGGGGAAAGGCGCAAAATGGCTGGTGGCGGCCAGAGAAACCGGACACCGGATAGGACGTTCTTGGTTCAAGTGGGAAGAGAGATTAATGAGTGACCCTTGATGGGCTCGTCCTGCCAACTCTCCTCGAGGCAGCAGAATGATGGGCTTGCTTATTTCGCCAAGTTCTCAGGCTGACGTGGTTGGCTCTTGGTGGCACCACCAAACCCTTAACAGCCTCTGGGAGAAGAAAGGGGAGCCCGCCCCCATTTTCTCAGGAGGATTCCTGGCATTTTGGTGCCTCTGCCTATTGGGTCAGGATGCAGAGGAGGTTGGCAATCTCTGGGGCCCCTTCCTGGAAGAGAGCCAAGCAATGGAATTGAGAGAAATGGGTCTCTTATGTGTCTCTATTACTCAGGGATCTTTCCTAACGACGATGGATAACCAAACCTTTATATAGGTGGTTCCTATATAAACAGAGACCAAACCCCACTCCCTTCTGGCACTGATGATGTTACCTCTTTGGGTAATGAAATGTTTGCGAGAAAACAACGAAGCTTAGAGAGTATCAAAGATCTCCTCCTCCTCCTCCTCTTCCCAATATGTTACTAGCTACATAGACCAAGAGCAGCAAAGATAAAGTAGGGACACAGAAGAAATCGTTAATTTTCTACACACACCCTGCTGAGCTGAGGAGGTGCTGAGGCAGCTCCCCGATCCTTTCCAAGCCCAGCCTTCAATCCCCTGATCCCCCCACTTCCAATGGAGGAGCCCCACATCCCTGGGGATCTAGACCTGCTCTAGGATGGCTCGTTTGTGCGCTGCTGAATCATCTACTCAGAAAAACTGTGGGATTACCAGAACCTGAGAGGTGAGGAACAAGCCTAACCCTTCAATGAATCCTCTTCCAGCTGGGTTATGGGATCCGTGGAAGCTAAGGCTGGGTTTTTCCCTCTGACAATCCACATGAACCATTATTATCTTTGTGGATGGGGTGGACTTTTTAAAGACTTGAATGAAGGAAAAAAAATCTGAATCTGACAGGGATGGTTTTTATTCTTCAGACTGAGCCAACTTATTATGAAAATTATACATTCTGTGTGTTTTGATGTGCCTGAAATTCATTCCGAAGGATTTCAAGCTTTATTCTCTGTAAAACATTGTCCCTTTTATGCTTTTCTCTCCAACTCCTTTTTCTGCTTTGGATTTTATTCCTTTGCAGATTCATTAGCCAGGTGACACAAAGCACCTTATCTCTTCTGACATCTTTTGTTTCAGCTGCGTTGGGATGTTCCTGAGATGCTGGGCGATGAATGAACTCGCTCTCGTCCTTCCCCACCCACCTCTGGATTATTTACTGGTGCCAAAGCTGCTCCTGGCTGGCTCTGTAAAAGGGGTGTCAGACTCTTCAGGGCTGCCTTTAATGGGATTTTGGAGCCTTGTAAATCACCAGTACATATTTGTGGTAAAAGATAAATTCCCTGATAAGGAGATGCACAGCAGCCTCCTTGGCCTTCCGAACTTGGAGGTGAAACGAAAGGGGCCAGTTAACTTGTAGGATTTGAGCACCAGGGCGGCCATTCTGGCATATTTGTTATGGAGAAAACTCCATAAAAGACAGGCCAGCTTCATCCACTGTGCTAAGCCATGGTTTGCTTAATTGTGATCTCTTGGTTGATTCCCATTTGGCCGAACTGCATTGTGTCGTAGACTCAGAGGTGCTTTGTCACAAGGCAACTGGACTTCCTTGCTTTTTTTCTTTGAAAATGTTTTGCTTCTCATCCAAGAGGCTTCTTCAGATCTCCAGAAGCATCCAAGCTTCTTGGATGAGGAGCAAAATGTTTTCAAGGAAAAAACCAGGAAAGTCCAGTTGCCTTCTGAAAAAGCACCTCTGGGATAACCAAGACCTGGATGACCGAGAAGCTCCGTAGACATTATGTGACTCTACATCCCTGACACACCCTCACCTCTCAACAGTCAAGGCTGCAGGTAAATACACAGCAGTAGAGATACACAATGCCCTTGAGAAACGGTAAAAGGCCTCCTTCGCTGTCTCATTCCTTCTCAACTGCAGTCATCTTTGGCCGAGGCCCAGCACCCATCTGCAAATCAAATCTGTGGGGCAGAAATGGCACCTTGGGACTCCAAGGCCAACCTTGCTCTGTGACTTTGAGAATTGGGAAAGAAATTCTTATTTGGAAGGAAGGGAGCCGGGCCAGCTCTTCATGACCAGCACGGGGGTGTCCAGGTTGATGAGGTTACCATTTTAATTCTTCATGTCACTTTGTAGAACCCCGAAATCTCTCCTGGAAAACGAGGGAGCCAGACAGGGGGACCATTTCACTCTCCTTCTTGTTTGGCCTCGCTCACCAAGTGGAAAATATGGCCTGCCTTTCCCCTCCCCCGCCCAAAGTCTCTTTTCCTTTTGAAATGTAGATGTAATTTGAAATGTCAACAAATCAACAGGGCACCCGCAGAGGAGATAACAAGATACCCATGGCCTTCTATAATTACAATTGATTTTCTATCACAGCTTTCATGAGGAAGTATTTCTGGGCTGCTCAGTCCACGTTGGCCAGGTTAACACACAATAAACTTCAAACGGCTGGTCGTAATATCGGTTGCGTTGCCAGCCTGCCTCGCCTCGCCCTTCTTGCCCTGCTGGAGTTCGGCTCGAAACGATCCCAATGAAAAGCAATCACTCGGCTGCAGTCCCCGATTGATCTTTCTCTAATTTCTGACTTGCCAGCCGACTCTGCAGAGGCAGGGAGGGAGGTCAGATGTTAACTCGCTTCGTCCTCGGCCTCCATGCAGTTGTGTGCTTTGGCACTTGTGTGTGGTGTGAGGCCAGCCAGCCGCTCCGAATGGCATCCTGCACACAGTTGTGCTCCTGTCTCTGTCACAAATGGGCCCCCACAAATGGGGGAGCGAGGAAGCAGATTGCAAAGAAGGAGGGGCCCTTCTCCCCACCTGGCCTGGACCCTGCCGTATCCCACAGTTTAGTCTTAATTGCTTGTCCTGGAGTGAACAGGAGGGCATTTATTAATCGGTGGAAATCACAAGGTGCTTTGGAAGCCGGAAGCCCTGCAGGAATAGTGCCTGGTTCACAGGAGCCTATAATGATCATCTAATGAGCCAACTTGGCTTTGTCTTTTAGAGACCTTGGGAGAGTTGGCCATTTGCTGCTTAACAATAATGGCTTCCCTGGGGTGCTTCCCCCTTCTCTTCCTCCTCCTCCTCCTCTTTCTTGGTGAATTCTCTCATTAACCGGGGCCACTTGCTCCTGGCATCCTATATCTTTCCTCTCCTCCCGAGCACTCAATCATGGCGCTGCTGGAAAAGCCAAAGCACCAATTTGAGTAGCTGTCAAGATCATTCTGCGGGTGCAGCGTCACACAGCCTCCATACGCCTGGACAATCCCTGTGGGAAAGTGGGGCCGAGTTAAATCTCTCAGATGGTTCTTCACCTCTGCTTATTTGGTAAATTGTCTATGGCTACGCAGAGTAATCCTCCCCACCTTTCTCCTGGGTGTTCCTCCTCAGCCGAGAGACTTTGAGACCGTCCCTCTGGGAACCCCAATTCCCCTGCTACCCTGGAGGAAATTTCCTTTTGACCAAAGACAGCAGGGGGCCTCGGTGGACCCTGTCCTTGGTCTCTCTGCTCCAGGTGGGTTGTGTTGTTGCCAAGTGCTGAATGAAGCTGAAAGTAGGGAATGGTTGGATCCCAAGAGGAAACAGCCTCCTCCTCCTCCTCTCTCTTGCTTCTCACCTCATAGAGACTGAAATTCTCCTTTCTGAACCACCTGCTTGCAAACTGAAATTGTGTGAAAAGCTACATAAAGTTAGGTCAAGAAATGTAGCCCCCGACATCTCCATATATAGTTCTATAGAAAGTCTACTATCTCTACACCCACCCTATAACTTGCTCAACTGGATACCTTTGCTATTGTTTTTCCTCTCGTCCCTTTGCACTGGGTGGAGGGGGGGGGGGTTCCTGCTATTACTTTGCTCCTCCAGGAATATCGTGTTCTCTTTTTCACTCTTTGTCTCTGTGCCTCTTAAAGAAGGAACAAGTGTTGTTATGTTTGAGAAACACATTATTTCTATGAAATATCTACAAATTGATAAGCCTAGGCATACGAATCTGTAGAAAGTTATGTGCTTGAAGGGAGTAACTCAGTGCTTGAAGGGAGTGGGGTTTGCAGAATGGAGGAAGAGGAGAATGAGAGGAGGAGGGGGAAGAAGAGGGGAGGAGGAGAAGGAAAGGGGATAGGAGGAAGAGAACCAGCAGCAGCAGGAGGACTGTATGGTCCTTGGTGCTCTCTGAGCTTGGTTGCTTGCTTGCAGATGTTTCATGACCCAACTAGGTAACACCATCAGTATTAGTGTGGCATTTAGAGCTTCATGTAACTAGATGCCATCATGCAGCACCTCGGTCTTGGACCTCATTGAGGTGGGTCTTGATGAGGACAAGCTGAAGGAGAAAGAGCAAGGAACACAGGAGGTTCAAGAAGAAGGCTTCTCAAGGTTGCAGCCTTCTTTCAAACATCAACTCTGGGGATGTTCTTGGCTTTGAAGGAAGAAGATATCTTGCTGCAGGAAAAGAAGGGCATAAAATTAATATTCAAGGAGAAAAATCAGTGTGCAAAAAGCAAGTTTTATCTTTACACATGAATGAATGTGATGAGGCAATTGTGCCAGATGGAGCTAGTTAGCTTCCCGTGGGAAATTCTGACTTCTCTGCATTTTCTGAATCAGGCCTCTTGGAAAGCAGCAAAAGTAATAACTGTAATGATCTTGGAGATTCTGCAGAGAAGATAAAGAGACAATCTTTCACAAGCCACGAATGAACGGGCCCCGCAGTTGCCTTCCTGCCTCAGCTGCCGAATGCATATAAATTGGGGCGAGGCGAGAGATGGATTCCGCTCTTATTTTAGCCACAAAGTTCATTATTGCAAAACTAAAGTAGAGTCTCTTCTGGATCCCTGCTAGTTAAAGGTGTAGAGAATGGCCTTGGCTGAAAAATTAGCACAACATCTCTCTAGTGAACAACAACCTCAAGTCAGATTTGATGGTTGGTTGTAAAAATAATGTTTTCCCCAATAAATGATCCCATCTGTACAAATGTCAAATGGGGAAGGCAGCAGAGAACCAGCTGTTCTCTGACAAACATCCAGCTGCTTGGCTTGAAGACACCCAGCCTCAACATCTGCGGGGGGGGGGGGCAGCAGGGAAGTGATGCCACACAGATTGTGATGAAATTGTGCAGAGGACACAATTTCCATAATGATGCAGGTGATCTCAGTGTGGTGTCTCCCACATGTCCATGCTACACCATGCCCTGAGCAAACTGTCCGTTGATTCATGGAGCAAGGAGAAAGAATTGGAACTCCTGTGGTCCGGAGAAGATGAAAAAGGAGAGAAACTTTGTGGCTCAGGATGGAAATAAAGGGTCCTTGGTGGTCTCTGAGCTCGGTTGCGTGCTTGCAGATGTTTCATGACCCAACATCTAGGAGGAGGAGGAGGACTAAGTGGTCTTTGGTGCTCTCTGAGCTCGGTTGCTTGCTTTCACGACCCAACTACCATCGGTAACGTCATCAGTATTAGTGAGTCTGGGGTTTTCTCCACAGCAGCCTGCCCATCATTATATCACACTGGTGATGTTACCTGGTTAACTAATGAAACAACTGGAAGCAAATAACTAAGCACAGAGACCACCAAGGAGCCCGCAGGGGAGGCTTTGGCTCACTCACCCCAGTGTGTGGAGGGAGCAACCATTGTTTCTTTGGTTTTGTGCTGATAGAGTCTGGGGGAGCTGGGCCAGCCCCCGGGACAGCTGCTGAGCCCTGGCCTGGGGTCTGGGCCTTGTCTTCAAAGCGCTGGGGGAGACCTTTGATGTCCTGCTTGATCTTGTTTGCAGAGCCTGTTCAAAACCCAGATCGGTGCATCCAGAGGAAGCTGCAATAGCGGCCAATACAAGCAAACTGCTTTGCGTCATCGGCCCAAGAAATCATGTCATCCCTTACCTTCCCATTTCCCTGCTGCAGCAGCCAAAAAAGCCAACACACTTCTAGGCTGCATAAACAGAGGGATGGAATCAAGATCAGTGGAAGTGCTAACAGCACTTTATAGGGCCTTGGTAAGGCCACAGCTGGAATCCTGAACCCAGTTTTGGTCACCACAATGTAAAAAAGATGTTGAGACTCTGGAAAGAGTGCAGAGAAGAGCAACCAAGAGGATTAGGGGGCTGGAGGGTAAAACATTTCGAAGAACGGTTGCAGGAACTGGGTATGTCCAGTTTAATGAAAAGAAGGACTAGGGGAGACATGATAGCAGTGCTCCAGTATTTGAGGGGCTGCCCCAAAGAGGAGGGGGGTCAACCTATTCTCCAAAGACCCGAGGACCCAAAATCAAGGAGAGAAGCAACCTGGAACTAAGAAGGAAGTTCCTGACAGTGAGAACAATTGAGGGAACAGCTTCCCTCCAGGAGTTGTGGGTGCTGCAACGCTGGAAGTTTTAAAGAAGAGACTGGACAGCCATTTGTCTGAAATGGTACAGGGTTTCTTGCCTGAGCGAGGGGTTGGACTAGAAGACCTCCAAGGTCCCTTCCAACTCTGTTATTTTGTTATTCCCACCTTGGACTCCTAGAATATGGATTTTTAGAATGATTGCCAGTCTCTTCAAGATTGTGGGCATATATTCACAAATAATATTTCCCCCTGGTTTATCCCTTGGGCTATGTTTCCCCTGAATGTAGTTTTAAGGCTTTCTTTTCCATTTTGCAAAAAAATAAATAAAACACCTCTATACATTTTTCAACAGGAGAAGATTTCAGATGCATCTAATGACTTCTCCCATCTGTCACATTAAAGGCAATTAGTGCAGCGGTGGCAGTCTATGGAGCCTTACAGAGTTGCCTTCAACAGGAGGGGTCTCCTTCGCCCCAGCTGCCGGCTGCCACCCCTTGGCCGGTTGCAGAACCAATGAAGGACCCGAGCAGGTTTCAGGGTTGATTCTCTTGTGGCCCCTCAGGATGGGAGCAACCTTGGCCTTCCTTCCTGCCCTCTTCTTCAACTCATCAGGCGCAAGGCAGGAGCCTGGGAAACCTCTCAAGCATGACTAAGGGGCTGAACCCAGAGCAGCCTGTTTTCCACTGGAGCTGATCCAGTCTGCCCAATACCTAGCAGGGCACCCATTAGCCCACTCACCAGAGGGCATGGAGGGGGTCTGTGGGAGGAAACGCGCCCTCCGACAGGCTTAATCGGGCATCCGCTTAATTCCAGCCATTGCTCCAAGAGTGATTGGGCTAATCAAAGCACCAAAGCAGCTTGCTCGTTGCTTTTAAACGAACCAGCGATTCCCTCTTGGGCAATTGGCAGATTCTGCCAAGGATGGGGATGGGAAGAAGGCATCTGCCCCCCCACCCTCAGCCCGCAATGGAAGACTGTACAGGCAGCCATCAGGCCAGCTGTTGGGTAAACAAGCGTCATGCAAGTGGGTGTTGCTCACAACTGAGCTGCTGCTGCTGCTGCTGCTACTGTGGCTGCTTCTCAACCCCTGGGTCACGGGGAGCCAGTGTCTGGAAGGGGAGGGCCGTGTGGGCACCAGACCAGGCGAGAACCAGGAGTTTCAGAAGAACAAGCAGGAGTCAAGCCAGATTAGAAAAATGTCAGTACAGGAGATGGCTAGGCTGGGCCTGAGGGGCTGGGCCAAGAGCCTCATCCGTCTGGAGACCCTGCACCCCTGAAAGGGACCTAAGTCCAGCCCCAACCCTGACCCTTATCTGCTGACTCTTATCTGGCGCCAATTTGACTTCACTGTTAGTCAATCAGATTGTTGTGTGTTGGTTGCATGGAATAAATGCCTCTGTCCTGGCTCCTGGTTGCTGGCACCTGACAGTCACCTTGAACAGTGAGGTGGGTGGTGTGGAAGGAAGGAAGGAAGAGGGAAGGAGGAAGGTGGATGGATGGATGGATGGATGGATGGATGGATGGATGGATGGAAGAAAGGCAGGAAGGGAGGGAGGGAGGGAGGGAGGAGGACAGGGTTTGGGCCTGACTTCTGCCCTCAATGGGTTTCCTGGTCTGAAGAGCATCCCCACTTTCACTCCTGGGCTTCCGGTCAGGGTTGGCAGAAGAAGGCATGTTGGCTTGGGATACGTCAAGGACTTAGAAGGACTTGGTATCCTGTAGATCGTTGCTCTTCTCTGCCACGGCTGGCTGGCTCCCAAGAGGCCCCTTCCCCCCCTGCCCAAGCTTGACCTTTCCAAGATCTGAAAGATTTAAGCAGGGTCAGGATTGGTGGCTATTGTTGATGTCCGATCTCTCCGTCTAACCTTGGACATTGAAACTGCAGTCTGGGCTTGTTTCTTTTCAGATTCAGTCTAAGCTCAGATAGATTGAGAGAAGCCCAGAGTCACGACCTTCTCCTGCTTTGCAGCCTTGGACAAATCCCCAGCTCCTCTCGAATCCTGAGCACCTCCCGCCCGCAGCCTCAAATCCTGTGGGCACCATTGAGCTAGATCTTGGCTGGGGGTTTTCTTGATATTTGTTTTGTTGAAATGTGTTGGATCTCTTCTGTTTACCGAGATGTAAAAATTGGCCAGGGACTGGTGATCTATCGCCTCACATGGAAGCCGTTTGGCACTTTAATTAAAAAGATTATCTAGAGGCTGTGAAGTAAGTGAGCCCATAACATTTTATTCTGGGCTGGTCAATCTGATAAACCAGTGGAAGAAAAGCCGGCAGCTCGTCCAATGCTCTCCTCTTGGAAAGCCATTGAATCGATGCACATGAAGACAGCTCAGCATTCCCATGTGCAGAGGCGGTTAGCAGCGCAGCTTGCGGGGAGTCTCCTGAGGTGGGAAGGTTGCAGGGAAGGTAGCTTGATTTGGCTCCCTGAATGCTGCACAACATTTCTGTAAAACCAGCCCAAGAAATTTGCTCCTGCTGAGAGTTGCTGCTAAGCCTCACTTTCCTTCTAAGACCCACCGGTTGTGGGTGAAGCATTCTTGGTAGCACCCCCACTTTATGAAGGAGCCCCTCTTCCAGAATTTTTGGAAAACAAGACTTTCTTTTCTCATGCCTTTGGCCCACATGGGGAAGCCAAACTATTTATCCCCCGCCCCCCCCCGCCCCCCCCCCCGACAAGACATGCATTGTGTTGGTTGATTGTTTAAATCTGATTGCTACTGGAAGTTGTGGTTGCTTCTTCATCACCGGAGGTTTTTAAGAAGAGACTGGAGACCCATTTGTCTGGAATGGTCTAAGGTCTCCTGCTTGGACAGAAGGTTGGACTAGAAGACCTCCAGGGTCCTTCCAACTCTGTTACTCTGTTTTATTATACTTCACTCAGTGTGTATATGTGTGTGTGTATAATCTTTTTCATTTGACTGGAAGATCAAGTGGATGTCATGGTATTGTCAGCATATATGTATCATTTGTTTTACTCTTGGCTGTGCTGATTGGACTTCCACAGCATCTGGCGTGGTTTTATGTTCCCTCCTCTCTGGTGGAGACCGGGTTGACTGAGGTAGCCTTGCAGGATGCCATCTGTCTGTCCATTGTGCTGCTGACCCACAGCTCCCTGGCAGCACCTGTTTTATGGATGGGTGGGAAACATCCAGCCCAAACGGTGGGCAATCACTGCCAATCCCTCCGCCTGAAGCCAGAAGGAGGCAAATCCCAGTTCTTCTCAGAGATTTTGCCTTCCCAGCTCACTTTGTTTTGTTGACACCAGATGACGAGGAAGGCGTCTGACCTTCCTTCATTCACAAAGGAGGCAGAAGAGAGGGAGAGTTTGAAGCTGGGCAACCAGAGGCTCTGGCTGGTTGAGCAAAGATCCCTTCAGGCCTCCGTGTCTGGATCTTCTGGAGGCCTCTTTCCAAGCGGGACTTCCACAGAGACAAGCAGCCATTGCGAGCTATAATCCAAAGAGCCTCTGGAGGAGAAGCCCAAAGGCTTCAAGCCCCCTCTCTTCCCAGAGGGCCGGGCATGAGTCACCCGCAGAGGTGGGTCGACCTGCAGAGCCCATCATTGCACCAGGAGAAGGTGTGTGAGTTTGCACCTTGCTGTCACGAAGATCCTCTTCCAGCCGCCCAGGCTCACCTGTCGCTTGTGATGGAGACCCAGTTGGGAGCATGAATGCTCCATTTCCCTCGTGAAGGGGGCAGGAGAAGGCGGAAGTCTCCCCCTCCCAGGCTCCCTCCTCACGAGGCCGAGAAGGGCTCCCTTTCCGAAGGCTTTGCTGGGGAAAGGGAAGCCCCAGTGCCCCCACCTCCCAGGGATAGATGAGCAGAGCTGGTCTCGGTTAATGGAGGCCCCCAAGGGGAGGGGGAGGGGGGGGCCAGAAGTCAGCTCAGGCGCTGCAATTGCTGCCCAGTTTAAAGGGCTTTGCTTTGGGCCCCGGGTGGCTGCTTCCTTCCGCCTGGAGGGCGGCTTTGGGGGTGGTTTTATCGCCACTTTCTTGCAGTGGCCAAGAAATGCAACCCCCACCAGCACTTCCACAGTCAGGTGAAGACCCGGGCCAGAGTGGCACATTAAGGGACGTCCTGGCAGCTTCTTGGAACCCCTTCCGAGAGGAGAAGAGCCTCGCCCTGTGCAGCTGGCAGCTTGAGCCCTTCCCTCGACCCTCCCTTCTGCCGGCCCCCACTCCTGCAGCCCTATGTTTCAGAGGACAGAAATGCGCTCCCCCCCCCAGCAAAGGCTGAGACTTTCTTGGGGGCTCTCTCGGTTCCAAGGCCTGGGGCGGCCTCTGCTGGACAAGGGGAGGCTTGGTTGATGGTTGCAAAAATCCTTTGGAAGTCCTTGACTTACAACAGCAACTTCAGCTGCTAAACAAGGCAGTTGCTATGTGAGTCGTGCCTGATTTTATAACCGGCTTTCCCCTGGTTGTTAAGAAAAGCAGCAGCGTTGTTAAGGGGATCATGTTGTCTTTAAGCAAATCCCATTGACTTTGCTTGTGGGAAACTGGCTGGGTCACAGAGGACGACCACCTCATCCCAGAATTCTGCAACCGCCATTGATCCACGCCAGCTGCCAAGTGCCCACATTTTGGTCACGTGACCTGTCACAACTGTGAGGGCAAAGACCTTGTGCGTAATGGTCATAAGTTGAGGACTATCGTATGCTTTGGTTACCCTGGAGGTTCGCTTATGTGATGATGGCTGGATTCTGCAAGGAAGAAAGTGCCTGTTTGCCAACATTTCCATGCCGGGGGGAAGCAACGACTGGAAGGAAGGCCTGGGGAAAAGGCCCAGCTAGGGGCTCCCCCAGTCTGCAAAGGTCCCACCGGAAGGTCCCCTTCGGACCAGGCAGCCAGTCCCTAAACTTGAACTTTCAAACGACATAGGAAGAAGGGCAGCGGACGGGGAGAAGGAAAGGCTGGGCTTTCCGATTGATTGATCGATGGATTGTTTTTATGGCCAAGTTGGTGTGAATTCTAAGGAGCCACGTAGATAGATTTTCTGCAAGAGGATCTGCCTCCAACTTGGCCCTTCCCATGATCCAACTATCATTTCTCAAGTTTATCTGTCTCAAAGCTGATCCTCTTCTCCTTCCTTCCTTCCTTCCTTCCTTCCTTCCTTCCTTCCTTCCTTCCTTCCTTCCTTCCTTCCTCCCTCCCTCCCTCCCTCCCTCCCTCCCTTCCACCTTTCCCAGCAGGATGGGCTTCCCAAGGGAGCCGGGTCTTCAGATTATCCTACCCCAAGACTGGTTGCCTTTCATGGCACAGAAAAGCCCTGTTTGGGACTGGAATCCTGAAGGCGTTTTTCCAGGTGGGAGGGGGTCTTGGTTGCTTTCTGCTGTGAGTCACTTCCCAACCGTTCAATGAAAATCTCACCCCACCGCCTCCACCTCCCACTTCTTTGGGGAAATCATTCTTGAAGGTCTGGCTGGTTTATTCTTAGCTCTTTGCTGCCATCTTTTGCCCACTGGGCATAGAGACAGACTTTGCCAAAGAGGCACACAGGTAAATTTTTCAGGGTGAGGTTTCACCTTCACACCCCTTGCAAATATGGAGTTTGATGAATTAGTCCATGGAAGTCAGCCTTCCTCGTTTTATGAAGCATTTCCTCTCAGGTGGATCCTTTCAAAGAGGGGAGAAGACAAGCAGAGCTGGAACACTTACACTCTTTGCATCACGTACGTCTCCAAACTGATCTCCAAGGCCCATTTGGGAACGGTCAGTTCTGAACTCTGTTGTATGAAGAAGAGAGGAAGGGAGGAAGGAGCAACAGGTTGGAAAGTGTTTGGCTCCGGTGACCCCTAGCTTTTGTGGCCAACCCATCTCCTTTCAATATAGCTTGGAAACCAATCCATCCATCAGTCAGTCAGTCAGTCAGTCAGTCAGTCAGTCAATCAATCAGCCAGCCAACCAACCAGCCAACCAGCCAACCAACCAACCAACCAACCAACCAACCAACCAACCAACCAACCAACCAACCAACCAACCAACCACATCCTGAAAACATCATCAAACCAGATCATGCAAATAGGGCCAGAATATTTAGAAAGTTATCGAAGAATCTCTATGTTAAGAGGCTACTTTTGAGATAAGTAAGTTTTACTCATGATTTGGGCACCAAAATTCTTAGAAATGATAAGACTCTCACCAATGACTGGGGTAAGCATAGAGAAATGGCTTTCTCCATTGAATTGAAAAAAAGGATCAATTGCAAAGAGGAAGTTCATTTATTTATGAAACTTACATGACTGCCTGTCTTATATACAATAATCCCAGGCAGTTCACAACCCAAACAAACCACAACAGAACCAGCTTCTGCACATAGCAGGAGCATCACCACTCTCCCCAGCACGAAGCCATAACATCCACCAGGTCTACCTTTGTGAATTCCTTCTAATCCTCAGTAAATGAACGTGTTAATCTCCGCTCGCACCCACGCTAAATTTATTTCATTTTTGAAATCCTACCCAACTTTCTAAAGGCCTCCTTTCTTATTCCGATTTCTCACTTAAAAGCGGCTGAGCCCCAGCATCCTCTGTAACTAATGGAACATTTGATCCCTTTGCTCAGACGATGGATTTGGAGTTCTTAGTCCACAGTTGCAGCTTCTGAAAGAGGCTTTCCCCCCCTCGGCTGATAAGAGCAGCCTATCTCTCCTCTCCCCCACTGCAAAACCTTTACATGCTTCATTTTAAAAATGGATTTCTATTTAGATCAGGCTACAATAATTTCCTGCCTCCCTTTCTTCGCTCCCCTCTGTTATCCGGGAGGTGAGATGAGAATCTTGGCAATTTTGTCCAGTCCTCCCATTTCGCCTGCAGACTTTCTGATCGGAGTGGGCTGGTGGGAGCAGCTTTAAACAGGCAAGCACATTATGGCAATTAGGAGACATAAAACAAACCCTCCTTCCTGCTCCGCTGCGCTGCCTTTCCTCCCTTTGCAAACCGGATTCCATTTCGGTTGTCGTGAAAGAGGGTAAATAAATACTCCAGGCAGGCCCACTTGTGCATTAAAGCTCTTCAGGAGCTTTTACGCTCAACACATTAAGTGGGGAATGAGCACCCATCCCCATGTGGGTGCTTAGCTGGGGCTGTTGAATGCATCTCGAGACGCCGGTTCACACACCAGGCAGAGCGAAGGCCGAACCTCCCAACGGATGGATGGATGGGAGGTGGGAAGCAGGTGGCAGCAGCCATGGAGCTGCATGGTCCAACCTCCGGTCATGCAAGCAGGCAGAGGAGGTGGGATTGCTGGTGGAGTAGGCGCCCCCCCCCCCCAGTTGGGTTTGGCTGTACCGTAATCCCACCTTTCGAACCTCCGTGGAAGAGATGTCTCTGTCAGGGTTCCAAGTAGTAACCCCGTATTAAGCAGAAGGAGGAGTGAGGGTCTATTTGCTTTGCGTTGGGGCTGGGGAAACTCCTTCTGACTCCCTGCATGAAGGGCTCTTCCTCAAAGTGGAACTCCATCCTGTATGGCCATCCGCCCCCCCATCCACAGCTCTTCCAAGGACGGTCTTGGCAATGCTCCCATCATGTCTGCCCACCTTCCCTTCCCTAAATCTTGCCCAGCACGCCATGGCCAAGTTGGTCGTTTACAACTGGTAATTCTTGACCAAAAGAAGGGAGGGGGAGGTCCCTTTGCTCAGCTGGCCCTTCCCCAACAGGCATGTTGATTTGCCTATTATTTCAGCTGGGATAGAGACCCACCTATGGCAAGGCAGTCTGAAAATATACCACAGCCTGAGACGTCCTTTCTGAGCTGCCACGCAGCAGTTCAATCAAATAAACCTTAACTGAGTTTACCCCGTGCCACAACTGGAGTTTGCAAACCAGAGCAGAATGTCCACTTTGCAGAAGGTATCATGTTAAGCCACACACAGAACCTCTTCTGGCTTAAGATGGCGGACACCCGCTCCTTTCTCGTTGCTTTTTCCCTCCACTGTGTGTCTGGGTGTGCACTTTTCCTCCCACCCTTCTCTGTCTCTCCTCTGCCCTAAGACTTGGATTCCATCCTCTTTCTTTCCTCTCTTTTGCATTCTTCTCTCTTTGGCTCTCTTCTTCGCCTCTTCATGCACACCCACCCTCCCACCCACCCGCTCCTGTGGGTGATCTCCTGAGCACCTGCAGCACCTCTGTGTGTGTGTTTGTGAGTCTCAGCATTGGAAGTCCTGCCCGGAGCATCTTCAGCAACTTTAGCCACCTTGCTTGCCCAAGAAGATCCCCATTCAGAGTGCCCTTAATTCCCCTTCTGTGTGCAGAGCTGCAGCGGGGGTGTGTGTGTGTGTGTGTGTGTGTGTGTGTGTGTGTGTGTGTGTCTGCTCTGTGCTGTTTTCCCAGTCAGGCAGGAGATGGCAGTAGAACTTCATTGTTCCGAATCTCTTGGCCTCCCAACCTCCAATTCGCTTAGAGAAACCCAGATTTATCTCCTCTTAATCCAATGTTCCTTTCAATGTTCTTAGCTATTAGTTGGATTTACTTCCGCATGCTGCTGAAGATTTAAGAGGGAACAGGTGGTCCATGATTTAAATTTACATTCTGGCCTGCCACTGCAGGGGAAATTAAAGGGATGTACAAGGCGAGATCCGTCTCTGCTTCTTCTTCCTATGAGGGAGGCCGAGCACAGGAAGCGGCTGGTTCAGGTGGCCACCAAGGAGGAATCTGAACTGCTCTGCAACTGTCTTTATTTTATTTATTTATTAAATTTCTATACCGCCCCCTCTCCCAAAATAGGGACTCGGGGTGGTGTACAGCCAACTAAAAACAAAAATAATATATACAATTAAAACACATTAAAAACAATTACATTAGAGGCCAAATATACAATTTGAGAATATAAAACTAATAAAAAATTTAAAATTTAAAAATTTAAAATACCAAGTTTTAAAAACCCCAAAAATCGTTACTGGGCCAGGCCGGCCTGTCTTCCCTCCTCCCCTGAGGTTGGTAACAAACACTCTGGACCGAAAACACCTCTTAGCATAAGCACCATTCCCTTCCTAGGGGGAGGAAAGGAGCTTCTTTAAAAAAAATTATTAGGAGGGAGGGGAGGAGCCCATTCCTAGCAAGCATCTTCTGGAGCCGGTTGGCCTTTCAGGAAAGGCAGAAATGCGGCTGCCGAGCTGTTCAGGAGGTTGGGCCTCCCTTCCCAGCCAGCCACACGGTGCTGGGGCACAGGACTCTTACTGAGAGATGTCACGCCTAGATGAAAGAGGAGCGATAGAGGAGAGATAAAAGAGAGATAAAGACAGATAAATATACAGACAGATGAGAGAGAGAGAGAGAGAGAGACGACAGAACGTTGTCTTCTTTTATTTTAACCTACTTCTATTTTAGAGTTTTAGCTCTAGGTCTTAGTTAGGATAGAAGACGTTCAGTTGCTTCAATCTAGAGAAAGAACCTACAAAGATAATAAGTGCGACATCCCTTGTCTGTATTGTTCTTTTAGGCTCTGCTTTATGCCTTGGTTCCTTTTCTACTTGGACACAATTCGTTCGTTGCTTTGTTCCATTCTGGCCTTGGACTGAAAAAAGCCGACCTGACTTGGCAACTGGGCCCCTCGGCTGCTCTGGTCCTCCCCCTTCGTCTCTCGTCCAGCCTGTTGGGAGGACCCACCCAAGGCACTGCGGGGGAAAGAAAGCCACGGCAGAGCTTCAGTGGGGGCAGCCACACAGAGGACTGTTTGCCCCTCCGGCCTTGGCAAGACCATCCCAGGGCCTCTTGGTGGTAGCCACGATCTTTAGGAAGATGAAAGGAGGGAGAAGGAAGCCAGCCCGTGTCTCTCCTTTGGGTCGCTTGGAAATCCTTCCGGAGGGGCCTTTCTCCTTTGCCCAGTGGAGGTAGCCATAGCAATAGCACACAGACGTATATCCTGCTTTATAGTGCTTCACAGCCCCCTCTAAGCCATTTAGAGTCAGCCTCTTGCCCCCAACAATCTGGCTCCTCATTTTGCCCATCTCGAAAGGACGGAAGGCTGAGTCAACCTGGAGCCTGGTGAGGATCAAACTCCTGGCTGTGGGCAGAGTTAGTCTGCAATACTGCATTCTAACCACTGCGCCACCATGGCAAGAAGGAAGGAAGGAAGGAAGGAAGGAAAGGAAGGAAGGAAGGAAGGAAGGAAGGAAGGAAGGAAGGAAGGAAGGAAGGAAGGAATAGCAAGAGCCCTTAGACTTACGTACCACTTCACAGCGCTTCACAGCCCTCTCTAAGCGGTTTACAGAGTCAGCCTATTGGCTGCCAACAAGATGGTTTCCTGGGACAACTTACAATAAAACCCCAGGTTTTGTCAGCTGTTTTTCCGGGTGGGCTGATCCAGAGTGCTCCTTCCCTCCCTCCCTCCCTCCCTCCCTCGCATCCCAGCGCTTTGCTTAATTTTCAATAAAATATGCAATTAAGAAAACCCTCTAATGCTGCGCCAATTAAAATTGATCCTAATAGGGACGTTTGCTTTATATAATCATTAGATACCTTTTATTGGGATTAGCCATTGAAATGCCAGCATACTTCACATAAACATTTTTTATTTATGTCTAAAATGCGTTCGGAGGAGATGCCAAACTGTGTTTTTTTTCCCTATTGCCAGAAGGCCTGATGATTTATTAAAAGGGCTTTTAAAAAATTGGATTGCAGTAATCTCTCCAGTTTGTTCCCGTTTTATTTTTTTATTATTATTAATTTTATAAAGGGAGGGGGGAAGACAACAACAAGGGTGGCTCACTGGTAGAACACACACTTTGCACGCAAGAGGCATAGCTCAGCCAGAAGGAAGCCTCTTCCCAGAAGTGGGACCGGCCCGACCTTCTACGCCTTGGGGTGCCCCAGATCATTTGGGGCTCTTCTCCTGGACCCCAAACACCAAGGAGGCATCCTCCAGCAGCCTCTCCCTCAAGAAAGGGTCTCCAGCAGCCCCCAACTTCTCTCTGCAAACACCAAGGCCCTGCCCATGGCTCCTGGTGACTTGGTTTCCAGGTGGGCCTTCTGCTCATTGGCTCAGCGGTGGCTTTGCTCCATCAGCAGGCCAGCTCTCGGATCTTGCTATGACGATCTGGGAAACCTTCCTGGTCTCATAGGTCTTCCTGGAATTCCCTTCCCCTCTTTTATATGTTGGCCCCCTCATCAGAAACTTTCTGACAGTGAGAACAATCAACCAATGGAACAGCTTTGCCTTCAGAAGTTATGGGAGCGCCATCACTTGAGACTTTCAAGAAGAGATTGGAGTGCCATTTGTCAGAAATGGTGTAGGGTCTTCCACCTGGGCGGGGGGTTGGACTAGTTGACCTACAAGGACCCTTCCAACTCTGATTATCTGTTATCTGTTATCCAAGGGTGGCTCAGGGACTGGACTCACCCAACATAGGTCACCACTGAATTTGCTTTCTGCACACCTGCGATGCCTAGAATTACAATCTACATCATACAGCTTCCAAGCAGATGCTCCTACAGCCAAAGCAAAGACCATAGAATAATAATGGAGCCTTGGAGGTCTTCAACCCCCTGCTCAAGTGGGAGACCCCTAATGGTGTAGGGCCTAGACCCTTTTCACACACAAGCTTCTCCAGTCTCCTTGCGAATGATGGAGCACCCCCAACTTCTGAAGGCAAGCTGTTCCACTGATTAATTATTCTAACTGACCCCAACTCAAAAAGGGCAAAAGCATTTCAGGTCCTTCTCTGGCACCAAGCACTCCAAAAGGTTATGAGATGGGCTCCCAATCCTTCTAATGTTGCCTACCCTGAGTTACAGAAAGGAGAATGTTGGACAACTGGGGGGTCTTGTCTTGCCTTCTTGTGAGGGCAGGTGGTCCAGATCCCAACATGCAGAGACCGAGAGGTCATGAAGAAATGGTGGTCCTATCAAGTGGGTTCCTGGGCTTCAGTCATGGCCAGCCCTTTGACCCTCACAGCCTCCTCAAAGAGGAATTTTCCCAATCAGGTCTTCCTCTCCGCAAGTTGCATCCCATTGAAGGCAGCCGCATTAAATGCCGAAAGGTAGAGATAGAAAAAGGATGAAAGGAAGCCCATTATTTCCTTCTGAGTGTCTTCCCTTCTGAAGGGATTATAAAAAATATTTTTTGGTAGTTTTCTTTTCTGGCTAATGAAACGTGTTGTTAATTGTCTGCGTAAGAGTAGAGTTTTGCCTAAAGGTGCTATTGGCTAATTGTTCATTTCCAAACGATCATGTTTAATCAGGGCTGGTGATTGAATAATGAGGCCTAATTTTGTATTATTTACGCTGTTCCTTTTCTCACAATAGGTCCTCCAGATATCTATTCGGGGAGACGGTGGTTTTTATTTGCATTTGCTTTGCAATGCTGGGACAGAATTTAGGCGTCAGTTGCAGTCCTGATGCAAGAGCAGAAAGCGTGTGTGTAGCTCGGCAACTGTGCAACCGAGCAGCTTTTAGCTCAAACACTCTTGCAAATAGACCACACAATCCAAGAAGGAACACTTTTCACAATGGGGCTGCTTGCAAGCAAGAAATGGAACCTCTAGGCTCAAAAGCAGTCTATCACAAACCCTGGGTATAAACTCAAAGGACAAATATTGAAATCATGGCGTATTGAAGGAGGGGAAACCAGCCCGTTGACCACTACAGAAACCAGAATTAATTGACCACTACTTCTGTGACCTGGGAAAGCTTATGAGTCTGTACCAGGTCAATATGGTTTCCAAAATGCCTCTAAATGGAACTTCTATGGTATCTTCCTAAGCACAAAAAGTCTTTTGATTTGCAGGAATGTAGTCAAAGGTGGCAGCTTTCTAATCCGATTGATTTCAGATAAGCAGGAACTCGGTTTACCTGGTAGAAATGATCCTGGGCGCTTATCAGTGTTCACCAGGCATGTTTTAAAGGCCTTCTGTGAAATTACCCACCATAATCAGCTTAGCCAGCATCTCGATATGCAAGGTTTCTGCTGACAGGTGTCTCTCTCTCTCTCTCTCTCTCTTCCCTCCCCCCCTCACACCCCGAGGCCCATCGGACAGTCTTGCTGTCCAAGAGATTCTTTTTAAGCAGAAGACAATCTTTGCCATCAGCTGTTAGCAAGAGCTGCCTCCCATCAACTCTTCGGTTATCGGGATAGGAAGAAGGAAAAACTCCTGCAGCAGCCAAGAGAATGACAATGACAACAACTCACAACAGTCTCCCCGCGGGAAGCGAAGGACCGTAAAACAAGGAAAAGGGCCCACTTTGCAAATCCAGAGAAAGGCACAAGTTGAGAGCACATCAAACTAAAGGGCTCTCCCTGAATAATGGAGTAACAGAAGCGCCAGAATTAGTTGGAGAGCAGAATTTGCAGCTTTCCCTGCAAGCGAGCAGCACATGGGGGGCATAAGGGGAGGGAGGGGGAGGGAGGGGGAAGGACATCATGGATTGCACATTGCAAAATGCATGGGGGGGGGACATGCTGGGAAAAGGAAAAATCCCACCCCAGAATTTGCAATAGTTTGATTTTTGAAATGCAAGCAGCCTGGTGTGCAACCTCTGTTTGCAGGTCCCCCTGAGAGATGGTCCTGACTTAACAACCAGGTTGCTTAGCGACCATTTTAAATTATGACATATTCCAAAGCGGGTACTAGCGACCCAAAGTTCTGACCCCCCTCCTCCAGCCCTGCGGTCATGGGGTGGCATATTTTGGCGCTTGGCAAACGGCCTGCAGGTAAACAATGGGTTTGCCACTCCTGCATTCGCTGAATGCCAAAAGTCATAAAATTGAGTCAGTCATGTGACGACCTGCTTGATGACAGGCCCGACTTACATCGTAGGTCTGGGCTCAATTATGGTTGTAAGTCACGGGTTGCCTGCTTTGTTTATGGGTTTGTAAAGGTTGAGCAGCTGGATTGGAAAACATCTGGAAAGAAAGGCTCCAAACAGCAGACAAATTCTATGCAGGCTTTAGTCAGGCTAAAATTATGTCTCTTTCTTCCCTCCCACCCGCAAGGTTGTTCTTGCTGTCACTTTTGCACACCTGTTTGGCACATTTATCCTCCCTGAGAGGTATCTGAGTGGAAATCCCCCGCCTCTTTTCAGCATCTCTTTCCTCCTAATTGCTCCGTCACCTGGTGCTTGAGCTGCCCAGAAGAGCCAAAGTGCTCCCTGCTTCGGATCAGGGTGGGAGGAAGGGGTTTCCTTTTGCATGAGAAGGAGAAAGCAGCCTTTGGAGTCAGAAATGGGCTAAAAGCTGAGGAAGAACCAGTGAAACAAAAGGACTGGGAAATGAAATCAATCTTTAATGCTCTCTGACACGAACATATATTTTTTTAAAAGCCGGCTTTGCTAATGTCTCGGGTTTAACAGCCTCTCACGCCACATCTGTGCATAAGCAGGAAGGTTCCTATTTCCCTGCACGCAATCTTGATGAATTGTTCAGTGAAAATTCCCCTAATCCCACCTGGGATTCTTTCTTTTTGTTCTGTATTATGAGCATCTTTGTTTCCCACCCAACGTGATTGCCTTCTAGGCTCTGGAAATGGTTGCCCACCCAGGAGTCGGTTTAAGCGCTCGAGTTTGGCTAATCTGAAGCTGGGCCTTTCTGCATCCCCAAGACGGTAAGCGAGGCTAAATCCATATTCATAGATGCAGATGAAATTGCCGTTTCCTTCCCAGATTTATCTCCGGTTCCCATTTCTTAATTGAGAAAGATTGTGACTTTGAATAGCAATCGTCCCCTTGCCTTTGCAAGCCGCATTCAGCGAGTCCTTCCGTGGAGCAGGCTCTCACATCACATTTTCTGCAAGTCATCTAAATGGAAGCACCTTCTGTGCAGTTAGAAGCGAAAGAGGCATTAAAAACATTGTTACAATACAGCAGGGATCAAAAGAGACCCAGCATTCTCATCCATGGTTAACTGAGCCATGGTTTATACAGACTAACAACATTGGGAGGACCTTGGAGATCTTCTAGTCCAACCTCAAAGAAATTTCCTGACGATGGGAACAATTCAGAGGTGGTATTCAGCAGGTTCTGACCAGTTCTGGAGAACCAGCAGTGGAAATTTTGAGTAGTTTGGAGAACCGGTAGCGGAAATTTTGAGACCTCTGACTGGCCCCGCCCCCATCTATTCTCTGCCTCTCAAATCCCAGCGGATCGGCTAGGTCTTCTTTTGGTGCCCTGCCAGTGGAACGGAGCTGGAAAGCAGGATGGGGAGGGAATGGAGATTTTGCAGTATCCTTCCCCTGCCATGCCCACCAAGCCATGCCCACCAAGCCACGCCCACAGAACCGGTAGTAAAAAAATTTGAATACTACCACTGGAACAATTAATCAGTGGAAGAGTTTGCCTCCAGAATTTGTCCCTGGAGGTTTTTAAGATGAGGTTCATCTGAAGTGGTCTCAGGTTTCCTGCCTGAGCAGTGGGCTGAACTAGAAGACCTCCAAGGTCCCTTCCAACTCTGTTATTCTGTAACTCCTTGTTCAAGCAGGAAAGCCTAAATCAGTTCAGACAAATGGCTGTCCAGTCTCTTCTTGAAAACCTCCAATGTTGGAGCACCCACAACCTCTGAAGGTTGATTCATTGTTCTTACTGGCAGGACAGTTCTCCTTCGTTCTAAGTTGGACCCCTCCTTTGGTAACTTTCCATCTGTTACTTCTTGTCCTGTCTTCAGGTGCTTTGGAGAATTGGCTGACACCCCTCCCCCACCCAGGACAGCCTCCCAAATATTGGAAGACTGTCATGTTCAGACTGAACATTCCTAGTTCCTGCAACCATTCATCATATGTTTTCATGAGTTCAACCAGTTGCTTGGTTGAGCCCATTGCAACCACCCATTAATGAACCCTGCCTGGCTGCCTTCACATAGCGCATTTATCTCTCAGCTAACCAACCACACTGGAATTCAGGGTACAATGGAAACCCATCCTGTGATAGAAGCCAGAGGCCGATTCCCTTCCCAGGAGAAGGGTTCCTTTTTAGCTCTGCTTGGGGCTTCCTCTGACCAGGTCCACTCCATTTATAGGAAGCTGAAATGTTGCAGGATTGTTTCTTTTCTTCCCTGGGCCCCAATCCTTTCTTTATAATTTCGTCTCCTGATGGGAAAAATCTCTGAAGGACAACGTGCTTGGCTGAAGTTCTGGTTATTACCATGAGCCACAAAATGATAGGCAAGGCTGTTGACACCATTGGCCAAGCGCTGGTGAGCAGGTGGAGAAGAAGGCTTTTGAGAGGAGGTCCCAGACCAGGTCATTTGCAAATAGATGCTAATTTGGCATGGGAGATTATACACATATATTCCATTAGTAAAAAAATGTGTTCTGTCTGCTCTCTAATCTCTGAGGACACTAAGTCTTTTGCGTAATGCGAAACAATTTTGTTCTGAAATTGGAGTGTGTATGTGTGTGTGTGTGTGTGTGTGTGTGTGTGTGTGTGGAGGGACAGCTGGAGGGGTTTAAAAAGCCTTCCAGAATGACATGGTTTTTAACCACCTCAGTCAGGGAAAGAGAGCAGGAAAAGTTTATGGGAGAGCTTCCTCAATACTTCTGGTCTTCTGCTTCAGGTTAGGCCAGAGGCCTCCAAGCTTGGCAACTTTAAGACTTGTGGACTTCAATCCCAGAATTCCCCAGCAAGCCATGGGCTAGGCATTTCTTCTTTTTAGGATGCTAAGAAAGACATTGGCCATGCATCTCCATTAACTCTCCATGGCTCCATCACTATGCCCCCCTTTTGAGTTTTCCTTCCTTCCTTCCTTCCTTCCTTCCTTCCTTCCTTCCTTCCTTCCTTCCTTCCTTCCTTCCTTCCTTCCTTCCTTCCTTCCTTCCTTCCTTCCCCAGTATAAACCCTACCTCAACTTTACAGAGAGGGCTAATCAAACTTGTATCTCTGTCTTCCCTCTTCGGAAGGTGAATCTACAGGCCAACATGGGTGGCCTAGAGTTGTCCTAATTCATAAACCTGGACACATTTCATTTTTCCTCTCCCTTTGCCATTAGCTTGGTTATCGGGAGCCTCTGATGGATGTGGGGACACGTCAGATGATGATCTGCTTTTCCTCTAAGTTGGTCAAATCTGGAGGACGTTTCATTCCTCCCCTCCATGTCACATTTAGCTGCTCTTTGTTGGTATCTCTACCGTGATCAAATGAAACACACCACCTCCTTGTTGGCTCAGTGAGATCTTTGTATCCTCTTCATTGAG
Organism: Bungarus multicinctus; assembly: GCA_023653725.1. NCBI lineage: Eukaryota > Metazoa > Chordata > Lepidosauria > Squamata > Elapidae > Bungarus > Bungarus multicinctus. Next base: position 821,482 of record CM042842.1, read on the forward strand.
GTTCTTTGTCTTATATTTTGGCGTCTGTCAGTCCAAATCAGCAAATGCCATTGAGAATCACAGTTAGTTTCGCACCATGAAGAAATGCAGGCAGAATTCCCGATAAAGCTGTTATTTAATGCATCTCCTCTCTGACCCTTTCTCTTTTGAAATAAATACGTTGAAATGTGTAATCATGGAAATTAAATTATAGCAGACAGACTACTCTTGCAAGCCATTCATCAGACCCAGATTTGGTTTGTATCTGCAAGAGAGACAGAGAGAAGGGGATTTACAGCCCGCTCCTCAATTGCTTCCTCTTCTTGGCCTGTGATTAAAACAATTAATTATCTTAGGAGCCATCATTTCTGTGTGTCAGAAGTTGAAACTCATCGCTCTGAGTGTCTCGAATGCTGAGGTGTTTTGCTCTGCCTCTTCGTCCTTTTGCAAAACATTTTTTTAAACCCTTGAACTGATTTTCTAAAAGCTCATTTACATTAACACTTCTATAATGAGCACATAAATATGTAATCAAGGCAGCTAAATGTGCATTCATGGGAGAGCATTTTGGAGCCAGACCTGAAGGCTGCTGGGGATTTGTCCTTTCAAACAAGTCACTGGTCAAGGGCTTTTTGCTCTGACTTCACTCAGCTCAGGCCACTGTGTCCATTTGTAAGAAGAGGAGAAGGGAGTTGTAGTGTGGCCTGGTGCATCTCCATCCATACACCATGACGGGGAATGGAGTAAGCAGGGAAATTCTGGCTGAGCCACATCCTGCCATTTTGGGGATTAATTTATAACTTTCTGTATCTTTTCTCCAAAAACTCTAGGGGAAACATATGAGAGCTTCTCCCCAATGGTATCCTTTTTTTTTTTTAATAAAAAAGAAAACAACCTCCAGCAATGAAGCACTCACAACTTCTGAGGGCAAGCTATTTCAGTGGTTAATTGTTCTCACTGTTAGAAAGTTTCTCCTTAATTCCAGGTTCCTTCTCTCCTTGATTGGTTTCCATCCGTTGCTTCTTGTCCTGCCTTCTGGTGCTTTGGGGGGTTGACCCCCTCTTCTTTCTGGCAGCCCCTCAGATTTTGGAAGACTGTACCCACCCTCCCCACACGACCCCTGGGGTCAGTTTTGGTTGGCCCAAAGGCATCCAGTGAGATCCAGGATCAAGGGCCACTTACTCTCTAACCTGCGGCATTGCTGGAATTCTCAAAAGCAATTCATTGTCCAAACCATTTTCCTGGGTGGGTCACCACCCCCTGGATTGACACACAGACTTAAGTAAGTCAGCCAGAAAACCTAGCTGAAAATGGAGGTTGCGTGGAGAGATGGACCTTTCTGGAGGAGCCTTCTCCACTAGGCAAAGGATTCCCCTCTCCCAACTCTCTAAAGATTGCCCTGCACTTTTACTCACCCCACCCCAGAAGAAGAGGAAGGGGGAGGCTTGCAAAAAAAAAACCCTCCAGTCACATGTTGCGATCCATGTGAAGAGAGCTCTCTCTTTCACGTCTCCATGCAAGAGACTTTCACCCACGCAGTGCTCATTAGTTATCTCAAACAGGGCAGCAAAAAGATTATGACTGACTGCTTGGCAACACCTCTTTCCTGGATCTCCTGAGAAACCCCCCCTCCTCCTCCTTACACTTGCACACAATATTTACACACACGTTTTACACTTGGACATCCTGCCTGCCCCTGCAGTACGCGGTGGATCTTACTCGGAGGCTGTTCAGCTCCCTTGATGGGTGTGGAGTAAGTTTAATGCCTTTTCTGTTGCTGTTTCTCTTTGGCTTTGTCGCAGGTTTTTTGCTTTTAAAGGCTGCTTTGTTACAGCATCTGTTCCAGAGAGTTCCAAAACACCCATTTCTGCAGAAGGAAGCCATTCTGCCTTCTTAAACTTGCTTCCCAAATTCACTTTATTGATCTCTCTCTCTCCAATTCTCTCTCTCTCTCTCCTTCTACTTTTTTCAGGGTGCAATCAGAATCCACCCATAGGTTAAAATCTTTACTCTGTCCTGAAGGGAATATCTGTTGTGTGCCTGTTTGACACAAAAAGTAACTCGGCATGAAACACAACACACAAAGCAATCTTGACACAATGGGTGTGCCTTTTCACTGATCAGCTGGTTCTTTGCAGTGTTTTACAGACATTGAGTTGTAATGCAGTTGCTAAGAGAAAAATGGATGAATGGACAGAATAAAGCAAGAAGCTCCTTACAACAGACCATCTTTCACTGTCTGCAAATATTCAAGCTCCATACAGAGAGGTTGTCTATCTCTCTCTCTATATATATATATTGATATTCACTGCAAAGGAATGATGGGGAAAATTCCAGAAACTCCAGGCTCAACCAAAGCCATTGTGAGGTTTAATTGGAATTATTCTCCTCACTTTACAAAAAACCCCAGACATTATTTCTGCCTCTTCTTTTGTATTTCCAGGATTCACCACAAGGGCGAGATTTATTTATTTTTCCTCTGTAGGCTTAATAATTAATAACTTGGTTGTAGATTTTCAGAGTGTTGAATAAAACATTCCGAGGATATAAACGTGCATTTTGAACCCTTTGTAATGTAACCTTTGGGTCAGGGAGAGAGAAAAATCTTTCTCTTTAAGAAAAAAAACACTTTTGGTTTTCCAAGAGGATACTAAATATTTATGTATGCACACACACAACACACTGCTGTGCCAACTGTTCCACCAAAGGGGTGTGCAACCCAAATGGCAATGAAAACAGACAAACAAACAACACACCCACGCGCACCCTGCAACCTTCAAGGGAGATTTTTGCAGATGCTGCCAGGGAGGGAGGTCAGCACCTTGGAGAGCTCCAGGCGCTCAGCTTCAGGATCCCAGAAACGTTTGGGGGGGGGGGATTTCAGTTGAGTCAGCAACCAGATCCCCTTCTTTGGCTCTTGTTCTCCCGTGGGTCCCCTTTGGCAAGGACACAGCTCAGATAATCTGGAGACTAAAACATAGGAAGAACGGTTGCAAGAATTGGATGTGGCTAATCTAGAGGAAGGAAGGACTAGGGGCAACAGAATAGCAGCCTTCCGGTATTTGAGGGGCTGCCCCAAAGAAGAGGAAGGGTCAAGCTATTCTCCAAAGCACCTGAGGGCAGGACAAGAAGCAACAGTGGAAACTAATCCAAGAGAGAAGCAATCTGGACTTAAGGAGAAACTTCCCGACAGTGAGGACAATCAACCAGTGGAACAGAAGTTGCCATCAGAAGTTGTGGCTGCTCCATCACTGGAGGTTTTGAAGAAAAATCACTTGTCTGAAATGTTATGGGGTCTCCTGCATGCTCAAGCAAGAAGCCGGACTAGAGGACCTTCAAGGTCCCTTCCAGCTCTATTCTGATTGAAGTCTCTTACCACCAACACCAACACCCTGCAATTCTTCTGTGAAATCAGCCGTGCAATGTTTTTGTGCATCTGGTTTGGCAACTTCTTGAATTCCTTTCTACACTTTGACCCCCAGCTGTTTTAGGAAGCATCTCCTAAGTGTTGCTTTTGTGTATTTTTGCATTTGCTGCCTGTTGTGTGTATGTGTGTGCATTGAGACACATGGGGTCTGCTATATCTGCTCCATTGAGGGGTCACCTGACTTGAAGCAGGAGACAGCTGCATCCCGAGGGTCTGCCCAGGCCCTCCCCCTCGAGAGGTTGGGTGGAATTGGGGGAATTGCCTGGATGCAGCCCATTTTCAGACTCCAGCCTTCCTTTTCACCACTTTCTCCCCACTCACCCAATTTCTCTGTTCTGTTTCCTCCCTCTGGGCTGGAGTGGATAACAAATAAACAGATATCCTGAGTTAGAAAAGCAGAGGCTCGAGCTTAAATAATAAATCAATAATTTTATTTCAATTAATTAATAACAATCAAACACATTTCATTTATCAAAATCCAGAGTTTCTCTCCTGCACCTGCCCATTTTTCTCAATGGGTGAGAGGGACGCCTGGCGTGTTTCATCCCTGATGCAGCCTCCAATTCCTCTTCTTCAGCAAACAAATTAAATAGGCCAAGGGCTACCGATATTTCCCTCCTGCCACGATGACACACGCTGGTGTGTGGCAGACGGTGAGTGATGCATTTTTCATTACCAAGATAGTAAAATATTGAGATGTCTTTGAAATGCAAGGAAAGAAAAATACCCAGGAGAGGCTTTTTTAAAAAATCTTGGATGTCTTATCTGTGCAATATCACAAAATCTTTATAGCGGAAAATGAAATATAGTTTGCTTTGTTCCTATAATAATCTCTATTAAATAAGGAAGAATCTCCCTCCCTCCCTCTCCCTCCCCCTCCCCCTCTCTCCCTCTCTTTCTCTCTCTCCCTCCCCCTCTCCTTCCCTCCTCTTAAATTGAATATTGCTGTAGGAAAGCATGTTTACAGGTTGAAATACAGTGCATTTTGCTGTGATGTATATCTTACTTACACTATTTAAGTTTTAGCACCAGGCAAGTTTTGGGCTGCTGAGCTGTGATTTCCAGACAGCAGGAGAGCAAAATGGAGCTGCCGAAACAGCCTCCTCCCTCTCACATCCTCCAGGTCCCAAAATTCAGACCCGGGAAGCAGCCGGCACAGTGGAAGTCTAGATACATCTTTGTGCCCTCTCCCCAAAATGGTCATTCTCCTTCCCTTCATCTTCCTCTCTATCCATCTTCCCTTCTTTCCCTGCTCTCTTCTTCCTTCTTCCCTTCCTCCCGTCCTTCTCCGTTCGTTTCCATCCTTCCTGTTGGGTTTTTGCTTAAAAGTCTACAGCTTGCATTCCCTTTTCTACCCTGGGCAGGAGAACTGCTGGCAACCCTATTGCTCCCACAAAGGGCACAGCCCCACCGCTTCCTGAGAGACCTGCTTAGATGCCCATCCCGCCACAAGCAGATGTTCACCCCAAATTTGAACACACACACACACACACACACACACACACCCTTTTCCAAGCCTCCCCTCCAAAGTAACAATTTAACATATTAAATTGTTTGGAAGCAAGAAAAAAGCTGTCAGGGCCACACAGGCCTTGTATGCACACATTCCATTGTGCAGAACAGTTCCAACTTACTCGATGTGGTGGCTGCCTTCCCTCGCCCAAATATCTGGGCCAATTTGAGAGAGTGCATAAGTTACGAGCATCATCGATGTTGCCAGCAGACTGTCTGGGGTGGACCATCCAGCCTGCCCCGGAGGGCTGAGAAAGACCCCCGCCTGAAAAGCAGCCAGGGCTTTGCATGGAGATCAGGGGTGTCCAGCCTCGGCCACTTAAAGACGCGTGGACTTCCCCAGCCTGCTGTACCTCTTCCATGCAGAGCACGTATCCTGAAAGGAAAGTTACCTGCTTGTCCCTTGCATTTTTCCTGAGCGAGGAACTACAGCTTCCATCATCCTTCGCCCTGTGGCTCTAGCTCCCCCCTGGATTTACTGGATCAGGGAGCCGCATTGTCTCCCTTCTGGGAACCCCCCTTAAGTAAGGCTGGGTTACAAGCTGAGCCACTCGGAGTCTCCTGCGCTTTTTAAAAAGCGTTACTTGGGAAATTACTGGAGACGTTGGGGCTTTGATTGGGGAGGTGAGAGCAGCTGACGGCCATAATGACTGTGGGATCAATTTCATTTCAGTCTCCATAAAAACTTGTATTTAAACGGTGAGGTTTTTTTCCTTTAATATATTTCCCCGAAGCTGTCAGCGGGCTAGATTGGGCTCATTTTTTTTTTTTTACTTTATATGTCTATTTTAAGTCCCCAAGTGGAATGCCTGATTGCAACCCGGCCTTTTATGGAAGTGGCATTCTTCTGACCCACCGCCTTTGAGTTGGCAATGGGGGGAGTTGCGGGGGGGGGGTCTTCCAGCTTGCCAGGAAATGCTCCCTTCTCTCCAATTTTGCGTTCTAGGATAGGCAAGCAGCTAGAATACCCGGGGGGGGGGGGGGGGCTCCCAGATGGAGCAAGCCAAAAAGAATCATCATCCAGTAGACAAGAGGATTCAAGAACAGAGTTTTTAAACAATACCCAGAACTGCGTATCCCAAAGGGGCTTTTCCAAGAGGCAACTGGACTTTCTGGTTTTTCTTTGAAGACGTTTTGCTTCTCATCCAAGAAGCTTCTTCAGTTCTAGAAGAAACTTCTTCGGCTATCACAAGAAGCTTCTTTTTTTAAGAAAAAGAAAAAACAGAAAGCCCAGGTGCCTCTTGAAAAAGCACCTTTGACCTGCATGACTGAGAATCTCCATAGACACAATAGCTGCGTAGTTCCTTTACGCACAGCCACACTGATTCATACAAGAAAAGTCAGAAGGGTGGCCTCATTTTCAGTGGTTCTTTTTCACACAACAGGCCACGCCTGGGTTTCGTTTGGTCTGGGCTTAGTGCACTGTGTGAATCCAGCCACGGTGTAAATCACGGTTTATGGCTGAGCATGTGTGAACCCAGCCAAGTGGTGCTTAGTCACAAAACCTTCTTTAAGCATACCTTAGCTTGTCCAGGGCATTTCCATGGGGGGTGGGTTTTAACAGATTCCTGCAGTGAGCAGGTCCAAGGGGGGGGGGGGAGCTTCAGACCAACACATCCACCCACCCAGCACAAAGCACCTTCTGGGAAGTGGTAGGTCTCCAGGGCTGCCAGTGAGGGGCTCTTTTGCTTGGGGCCTCCCTGGGGAAGGCGGCCCCTCTTTCATCAGACCTGTCCAGACAAGGCAGGTTCTCAGGACTTCAAAAAGTGAGTAGGAATATCTGGGACAGGAAGGTTGAGCTCTCCTGGCCACTTCTCCTCCCTCCACTCTCTGCCTCTGAGTCACCACCATAGCAACCTCTTTATTTACAGCAGTTGATGGGCTTCCTTGCACCAATGTGGCTCCTCTGACTGTCTGAATCAGGGCCCCCCAAACTTGGCAAGCTGTGCTGGCTGGAGAATTCTGGGAGTTGAAGTCCACAAGTCTTAAAGTTGCCACGTTTGGAGAGCTCTGGTCTAAATGGAAAGCACAGGCTGGAGCCGTGGCTGCTGCAGGTCAACAGAGGAATCCAGAGGCCAGAGGCCAGGACTCCCCACTCTGGATGCCTTGCCAACTGGGGGAGCCAGGCTGAAACCACACTGGCCCGGTTCAAGCAGGCAGGCCTGGCCTGGGGAGCAGTGAGTCAAGTCAGACCAGGCTAGAGAAGCAAAAGGATGATGCTGGTTAAGGCCATGGCAACAGCACCTTGCCAGTCTGAGCAAGGAGAAGGGCATTTCTGGGGAATGTGAGCCCCCAAAACTGGTGCCGGGGCTTAAGGGGTGGGCTGGATTTGGAAGGCCTCCATTCTCCCAGGATGGCTTGAGCCCAGCTGACCTCGGAAGACCGCTCTTGTGGAGACAACGTGAAAGGGAACCCCTGCATCAGCTCCCTTGAGTTCCTGAAGAAAAGGCAGCCTGCAAATTTAATAAATAAATAAGCTAAACACACCCAGCCTGGAGCTGGCGTGCAATGCACCCCTTCACACCAGCACAGCCCCCACATTGGATTCCTGCAGGCAGCTAACCTGCCACCCACACCTTCTCTTTGGGAGCTCACTTGTAGCACCCCCAACCACACACACCTCCCCCTCCCCTCCCCTTGTGAGAAAAGCAATAATTTTTGACAACGGAGAGGGGTGCAAATTGATAACTTGATACGCTTCCTGTAATTAATATTCCACACAGAGATTCCAAAGAAGACTGTACATGCTTGGCTTAATTAAAAAGAGATTAATTTATCAACACAGGTATGCTTTAATTAGGCATTTCTCCATATATTGTCAACTCCTTTTGGCAAAAGGAACCAAGGAGAGCTACGTATCCCTTTCTGGTGTTCACACCTTTGATCCAGGCAGGTATTTCCCATGGACCCACCTGAGAGCTTGGGGTCTTTCCCCCGAGGCTTAAGAGGACCTGCTGCAGAGGTGGGATTCAGCAGGTTCTGACCAATTCTGGAGAACCGGTAGTTCAGAGAACCGGCAAACTCCCACCTCTGACTGGAGATTTTACAGTCTCCTTCCCCTGCCACGCCCACCAAGCCACGCCCACAGAACCGGTAGTAGAACAGTTTGAATCCCATCCCTGACCTGCTGTCACCTATCCACTCACTTTGCCATGTCACAGCCTACTTCGCGGTGATTCCTGGAGTCTCTTCAGCGACAAAGACATCCATCAAAACAAACAAAAAGCCAAAACAGGTGCAGCATCCCTCCACCCACCCCCTGTGAAGGGGAGAGAACTGGGAGCCATGCAGAAGCTCAGTAGCAGAAAATACATGTTGCATCCCAGGTTCCTCTCCAATAAAAATTATCAGGTGGCAAAGCGTTAATAGGAAGGGCCTCGGAGAGAAGGAACAATATGGAATGCAGAGATAGGCAGGCAGGCAGATAATCGCTTTGGGGGACTCTGAGACACCAAGGGAAGGCGCCAAGTTTTAATCTGAGGTGGGCAGGGGGCTTGGTGTGTGTGTTGTACAAACTCATTTGTGATTCCGCCTGGTGTGCAAACTCCCCAAATGGATTCTCTCCATAGCCCGAACAGATTTCTTGCAACTAATGAGTCATGATTTACTCTTACAGAAACCAACAGCTATGGGACTGAATTAGTCCCAGCGGTTCCAAAGCAGCCAAGATGGGGCTCTCTTGGTCTTGAATCCACCCTTCTTCCTGGCAAGATCCTCTCTCCAGGCTGCCTCCCTCATTTCTTGCAGCATCACCTGGGACGAAGTTCCCTCCATCTTCAAGGCCAAACGCTGCCTGGCAGAGGGAGGATGACAGGTGAACTCCAACTGGGTGGAAGGACAGCAATTAGAGGAGATTTGAAGAAGGGCCTCTGACTCCGACACAGCCACTTCTCCAACTCACCTTCTGATGGACAGCAGAGGTCAGATTAAAAACAGCCTTGCCTGTTAAAAGTTGCTGGCAGGTTTAAATAATTGATAGTTGTGGATGAATCTGTTGAACACGGCTGCTTTCAGGATATCTCTGGAAGGATTCTCTAATAGCATTTAATGTTGTTATATCATCCTAAACTTCTTGTTTGAAGGGAAAGTTGAGTTTCAAAATGACCTCCTCAACCCCAAACCCCCTTGGTGGTTTCTCTGCTGGAAAAGATTAACTTTTGAACCTAGCCAAATTCTGCCTCCTTGTGATGACCCAAAGGGGTGTGGCACAAAGGCAACACAGTCACATAAGTAAGAAGAGTCCCTTTACTACCTCCAACTTTGCTCCCAATGTCCAGGTTACCTTCAGCTGGAGAAAAAAACTCCCAAGAACAGTCTTTAAGTGGTGGAAATTCAGTCCGAAAACAAAGTATATAAACAACTGTAAATAAAAATCCACACAAACTATGCTGCAGTAATTAACTGGACAGGGCAGGAGAAAGAATTGCAGACTTCAAAGGCCAGCAAAACACACACAGTTGGGAAGATGTCAGGAACCCAGATAAGCCTCCGCAATACCAGATAATTCACGATTTGCTCTCAACAGTTGGCTGTGCGCAACCTTCTTTTTAAACAGTGTTCCCAGCTGCAGCTAATGAAGGGAATCAGGGCCCTTTCCTCCCCCGTAAGCCATGCAACCCACATTGCTCCCTTCTCCGTTCCTCCCTGCATGCCCTAGGATGAAGAGGGGGTGGGCCTGGGTCTTCCTCCAAATTCCCTCTGCCTTGCTCTACCTCTCCCCTGCTTGGCTCAGCCGGATTTTGCCCTTTCCCAGTTTCTTCCACAGCCAATGGAGTCACACTCCCACTCCATCAGCTGCTCAACCTCTCCCTTGGAATCAGATTCCGACAGGGCCATGACACTCCTTCTCATTCCTTCTTGTCAATCTTCCTGGGGACTCCCAGAAAGGGTGACTTCAACCCTGAGTTGGAATTAAGGGTGCCTTACTCCAACACGTTTGGACAGTGCCAGATGGGAGAAGACCAAAGTAGGCATGACTCCCCAAGATTTTATGCTGCTTTCCCCTCCAGCCTTGAGGCAGTTCAGAAAGGGAGGGCTGTCGGCAACCTCCCCCCTTTTCCGATTAAATCTTTTCCAATGAAATTCTGTGTATTAAAAATGCAAATTTGCTGCTCCTCCATATCTTGAGTGAAATCCTGTTTTTCTTCCAGCTTTTGAAGTTGGCTCAGCCTCCTTTCTTTTCTAGTGTATGCATTGAAACATGGAGTGCAGTAAAGTTAGACAACAGCTGTATGTTTATGCCCACTTCATCTTCTTGCTGATAAAAATGGCGTTTGATCTTATTGCTAACAGTGGCATCCTCCTGCTGTTGCTTAAGAAGACATCTTGGGTGTTCTTTAGTGAAGTCACTTCCTCCTTATGCCATTAGGTGTTGCTCTGTGATACGTCAAGGCAGAAGTTGTGGAGAGACACAGCATCAGTTCCAGAAAGAGAAGATGGAGGAGGGGGAGAAGATAGAAGAGGAGGAGGAGGAGGAAGAGGAGGAGAAAGGAGAGAAGAAGGAGTGTTGAAGGGAGAGGAGGAGGAATTGTGAAAAAGGAGAAGGAATGATGGAGAAGAAGTGGAGGAGGAGAGGACAAGGAAGAGAGAGAGCTAGAGAGAGAAAACAGGCCTTTTAGGTCAACCTCTGCCACCATGCCATTTTCTCCTCTCGTTATAATCCTCTATTAGCTGGAGAACTACTCTATTCCCCAAAGGATATGCAAGTCCCAATTACCTGGCATCAGCTACTTTAGAATCCTATCTGTTCTACATCTTGACAGCCTTTTAGAGTTTCACCCTCGGAAAACAGTGCAAGAAATTGAAAGGTTGCTACAGGCAACCTCCTTCTCCAACTTTGAGAGAGTAAGCAGGGCTCTCTTGCAATACTGTAAGGATTCCCTTGAAGCTTGCTTCCCACCCCACTGGGGGAGCAGGGTGGCTCCAGCCCTCATGACTGCAGGGGGACGGGGTTGCTTGCTCCCAGATTCTACAGATTGGGTACTGCAATTTTTCAATATGTCCAGAAGGGCTGTGGTTGCGTACAAGATGCACATGAGCCGGCTTCCTCCATCGCACAAAGCCAGGGTTTCTGGACCCCAACGACTGGTGTCACACTACACCTTAAGTTGGAGGTCTCCAAACTTGGCAACTTTAAGACTTGTGGACTTCCACTCCCAGAATTCTCCAGCCAGTGGAGAATAAGCCAGACCTCTGGCTTAAGTGAAGATCAAACCAGGATTGCGGGCTCAGTCCTGCACAACACTATGTTTCTGCAGGTCTGCATAGAACCCATCTGACTAGGATATCTTGGCATCTGAACTGCTTGTAGGCAGATTCCCTTGAGGGTGGGGGGCAAGGAATGAGGAGGTCGTGACCCACTGGTAGGGCCTGTCGAATTTCTCAACTGTCCATTTCCAAACATTAGGGATGCTGAAACGTTGTGACATGCCTTTGGGGATTGTCAAGATATTTTGGTTACTTTCAACGAATTGAGATGTGCTTGGTAAGCAACTACATAAATATCATAACATTAAAACATTTTGTTTGTCCTACCCTGGCCCAGGATGGGAGGATAATCTGCAATTCAGTTTGCAGCACTGATGCAATTCGGGTCATTAAAGCAATTTGATTGAAGCAGGGTTTTAATTTGGTTTGTGTGCAGGAGTGTGCATGCCTGTGTGTGTATGCATGAGAGAGAGAGAGAGGGAGAGAGAGATTGCTCCATTTTGACATGTCAGTAGGAAATACCCACGTCTCTTCTGTTCAAGGAAAAAGGGCGTGCACAGATGTCCCCCTCCTTCAGATCACAATGGTGTGGCTGTTCCACTCTGATATTCAATGCAATTTTATTCTGGCTCTTTGCTGGGACTGAAATTTCTTCAAATGCAATGGTCCTTTAGTATTCACCCTCCCCCCCAAAAAGAGCTATCCAGTGCCCTTGAAATCCTACCTTCCTGTATGCAAACCTCAGGGAGTCTGACTACCAATCTTCCCACCCCTCCTTAACAATACCCAGCAAAACTTCCTGAGCTGAGGTTTAGCAATGTGACGTCTCTAAATAATGCATTGGGCACAAAATGGAAAACATTGCAAACACCCTACAAGCAATGTCTATGAGTGTCAGTTTGTGTATCTGTGTGCCTTTTAATTAAGGGTCTTAAGCCCTGGCTCTCAAAGGTGATGAGGTAGCAGGCTGACTCACATGTTCAGACATTAAACAGCATGATGCATCATTATTACCTTTCTGCAGCGTCTGACTGCTGCTCGCCATGAGTTTCTAGACTGGCTTCTCTTCCTAGGAAGAAGGGGACTGCTAAGGACCTTGCTTGAGTCTGACAATCCCAAAATGCAATCCATTGGTGGGACCACATTGTTCTCCCTGGTCAAAACCTGTCATGGTAACTTCTGTTTGAGCAGCCAACTGTCTGTGGCTGAGAAGTCGGGCAGGGAGGGAAGAGACAGCCATGAAAGTCATAGGAAAGGGATCACCGATAAATCTGTCAATGCTGGAAGGAACGGTGGCCTTCCGGTCAGCTGCTTCTCAAGGCTTATTTGGGGAGCAATTTCAACCCACGAAGGAGGCCATGGATGACCTGCAGAGCTGCTGTTGCCCATCTAATATTGTGGATGGTAAATTGCCCACAGACAGAGGCCTCTGACCCTTTCAATGGAGGATGCTGAGAAGCGAACTGTTTGGCATGCAATGGCAGCAGGAAAGGTTGACCTTCCTGATGTGAGAACAGCTGGCCTTTGAACTGCTGTGGCCATCTAGAGAGGAGAAATTGATCAGGAACTCCGGGGAAAGGAGGGCAGGATTCAGGACTAAGGACAGCTCCTTCTCCAGTGAACTCAACCCAAGACCTTCATCCCTTTCCATCAATGTTGTAATCTTCAGGTAGAAATGGCTGGTCTGGACGGTTTCTTCTGATCCTGAGCACCAGACTTGAGGCTGGAAGTTCTAGGAGCCCAAGTGAAGACTGCTGATGCTTCTGGTTATCTCACTTTCACACAAAGCAGGCTATTTCTCCCCTGTTCCACCCCTTCCCAGCAGGAAGCATTTTACAGTTGGCAGTGGTGGAGGACGAGGAAGAGGAGGAAGTTTTCCCCAGCTGGCCCTCTAAAACTTCAAGCATCTACTACCCCAGGTTGGTGCAGGTGCTAATCCAGGTTAAGGAGCTTGCTCTGCAAAAGAACACACGTGAATTATTGACCGCATCAGCTGCCAACCTGGGCTGGGCACTCATGTGGGAGGAAACCTCTGACAGCCACTTGTACAAAGCTGAGCTGGATATTGTGAACAGATTGATGCAGTGACCTTTATTGGGCGTTTAACTCATTCCGTAAATTCTTAGCAAGTGAAAGAAACACAAGACAGGATCTCTCTCTTTTTTCAGTCAGTGCCCAGAGACACCCGCTGGACCATTCCCGGACTTGTTGCTCTTGGCACCCCGTAAGGTGGCTTGTTCATTTCCAGAAGTGCAATTAAGGTAGTTCTGTCTTCATCTTGGTGTTAATTCTGCAATGGAGGCCTTTCATGTAGAAAACAGGTGATGAAGCGCATGGTTATTGCTGTGTTGCTGCTGCTGCTAAACGCACCTTTCCGTCTCCCTTGGTCCTTCCTTTGTTCTCCCCCCCACCCCTCCGTTCTTCTGTTGTTTCACCATCTTTCTCACTTGCAGAATTTACTTGTCTTCCCCTGAGATATTTGAGCTCTGCCTGGCTTCTTCTTTTAATATCTCTTTGCTCCATCCACCTGCCAAATGCCTGCTTGAATGGATATTTACTTCTGTCTCAGAGCAATCCTTGATGCGTTCTCATTTAACCATTATGACAAATATTAGAAGAAAAGAGATGGGGAGGGAAGCTGAGGGAGAAAAATAAGGGGGGAAAGGCTCCTTGAGAAGAAAAAAATGAGACAAGGTGGTATTTAAATTCCAAATTAGAATGTAGCTTCAGGCATAACTTGGGAGCGGGATTGTGTGTAGGTGAGAGGAAAAATAGAAAAATGATCTTATTTTCTACACCTTGAATAAGTACAACCCGCCCTTCTATATGAATGTTTTTGTGATTCACCAAAACTCTTCTCTCTTCTGGACATCTTGAGGATGAAGCTTCAGCGTCTAAAACTTAATGCCCCATTAAAGGAGATTTAGACGGCAGGAGGGAGGGCTCTTCAAAGAGATCCCCTCCCTCTCAGGCATCCCAACATATTTTTAACTAGTACAAGAGCTGCTGCAAATTGCTTCCCAGGAGACCGTTCTATTTTGCCCCAGCCATAAATATACTTCAAAGGGCTCCTAATATCAGGATAACAGAGAGAAACAACTAAAACTCACACCACCCCTCCCCACACAAGACCTCCTCAACACAAGAGGGCCCAAGAGGTGGGGCCATGGGTGACCCCCCCCCAAAGAGGACCTGCCCTCCCAATCCTGACTCAAGGAACTTTCTTTCAAGAATGGAGCAGGTTGCATTTCTTCTCAGCATCCTTGGGTGGAGCAGTGAGGCCCGGCGAGGGAGGGGGCTCAGTGTGGGAGGGTAAGAAGCTGCATTTCCTAGCTCATCTTGGTATTAATCCCCTCCCCCACATTCCTGCCTGGTTTACAGGAAACCCAGACTTGGAGATTTATAGGGATGTCGTAAGTGGGAAGACTGGTTGTAAGTCTCCGCTAAACAAAATGTCATAAATCCAGGATTACCTGTATGAGACTCAGGACAGAACAGATATGACTTTTTAGCTTTTCTAACTAAATTCCCCGCTCAAAATCACCACGCTGTTGTTTAATTAGCTCAGGTTCTTGGCCTGTTGTTTGGCTGTGACCACTCAGCTTTGGGTTGAAATCTGCCAAATGATTGTCCGCAGAGGATGGCCTTGACCCTCTGGCCTTGGGAAGCCACCTCAGAAAGGAGGAGCTTGTAGGCCGCTCCCAAATGCTGCCTTTGGTGTTCTCTTCTTCAGAAAGGCTCTTTCCAAATCTCTTCTTGGAAGCAAAGGTCTGAGGAGAAAGACCCCCCCCCCAAAGACCCCCTGATCTTCTTTCTGTGGCAGGACAGGTCTCTGTTTCAGAGCAACAGGAGAGACTCACCTTGGCAAGGGAGCGGCAACTCCGAGACATCGGGCCCTCTTGAAAAGGCTGCGCTCGAAACCTATAGAGGAAGCAGCACATTGAGTTCTCAATGGCCTTCTTAAAAGCCAAACGCAGCCACTTCCCCAGCGCCTGATGGCACCAGCCTCTTCTTATCTTCTGCCCAGGCTTCCCCGGGAGACCACCCGATCTCCAGCAGCAGGGCTTGGTTCAGCTCAGGCCACCCTGGCGTCCTAGGATACCCCCCACCCCACTTCCAAGTTGCCTTGGGAGAAGAGAAAATGCCTGGCAGGAGGCAGGTGCTGTCCAGTAAGGAGCCTAGGAGGCCAAAAGAAAACAGCTAAGGTTCCTCTGCAGTGCTTCGATTGATGCTGGAAACGTATTCACATATTCATAACTTATTAACAGGCAGGATTCTTGGATTTGGGAGGCTCGATGGAGGCACCGGTGATTCCAAGGCCATTTTGTCCAACTCTCTTCTGCAGAAGAGGAGGAATTTCTTCATGGCTTTGAAAGGTGAAGCTTTGCTTCTCCTGGGCATACAATGCAAAGAAACAACGGATGGAAAGTAATCAAGGAGCGAAGCAACCTGGAATGAAGGAGAAACTTCCCAACAGGGGGGACAATCAACCAGTGGAATGGAAGTTGCCTCCAGAAGTTGTGGCTGCTCCATCCCTGGAGGTTTTGAAGAAGAGACTGGACAGTCAGTTGTCGGAGAGGGTCTAGGGTCTCCTGCTTGAGCAGAGGGCTGGACTAGAAGACCTCCAAGGTCCCTTCCAGCTCTATTCTGAATTAAATTAATTATATCAGGAACATCACAATCAGGAACTCTTTCCTCCTTGAACTTCAAGCCATTAAAAGCCAAAGAAACTTCATCTTCCAACAGCCCAATCCCTCAATTCCTCCCCCCCTCCCCCCGCACATTTTTTGTTTATTTTCTTTTGTCTGAAGATCATCTAAAAAACCCTTGAGAAAAAGCAGAGCTGCATTCAAACTATGCTGAGAATCTTCCAGGGAGATTAAACCACCCAAAGCTTTATTGATTGGGTGTGCAAAGCTCACGCCTTTTCTTCTCATCTCCGTGACTAACCTCACCTCCTGCTGAAGCGAGCAGCTTCCTGGCTTGATAGAAAGTCTTTCTTCCTTGTTCTGCTTCCCCCTTTTCTCTCTTTTGCTAACATAAAACTGCAAGGAAGCCATCCATTAGAAAATTAAACTCTACCAGGCACGACTACAAAAGTTGTGCCACCGTCCCTCTGTATGAGTAACAACTCAAGTGGGGCTCAAATGTTCGAGCAGTTATAATGTTTTGCACTAAATTTGTCCTGGGTCAGAAAAATCCTGATTTCTCCATGTTGACGTCCTAGAGAGGGCACTCAGCCCTTGGATGATTTTCAGCAGGGAGGGCTCTTACGCTTCCTAAACTTGGGGTCAATGTCACCCTTCTTTTTGGAGATTGGCAAGCCATCTAAATCATTGTGCATTTTTCTGAGCAACCTTGCCATAAATTCAACCCCTGACTGGAAACATATCCCCTGGGCTTTCCAGTAAGTTCTAAAGGTTGTGTCCATTTCGCCCTAGGAGTTGTTTTTCTGCTGTCCACAATTAGCATCTTTGAAGGAGAGCTGAAAGTAGGATTCCCAAGCAAGGTGAAGAAGAAGAAATGATCGTCTTTCACAGGAAGAGCAGAAGAGGAAGGGGGCTTTTTCCCCCTGAAGAACTCCGTTTCGTTCTTTCTTTTTCTTCCTCCTTCCCCTCCTCCCTTCCTTTTGTGCTGTGGCTAGAGATTGTCATCCCACAAACGAGGCTTGCTGCCTCAGTGTTGAACCTGATCAATTGTCAAGATTCCCTTTTCTCCTTAGTCTGTATATTTTGTCTCAGGTAAGACATGAGGAGAGATGACAGAGAGGATTGAACCATTTAGACTACAAATAGGAGCTGTTTTACACAGCTTCCTCCCTCCCTCCCTCTTTCTTTCTGTTCCTTCCACCAAAAAGCAAAGTAGCATTCAGTGAGAGGCAAAGTTTGACTTCTCCCATCTTCTTCTTCTGGGGGGGAGGGGGCTTTTGCGGGAGGAGGGTCTCCATTGCTGCTTCGCCTGCTGCAGAAAAGCCAGGACTGAAGGAGGCACCTGGAAGGCTGCCAGGCAGCAGGCAGGGCTTTGAAACCTTCTCGCCCCTCGCCCAGCTTCTCCTGGAATTCCCCATCAGCAACTGCAGTGAGCAGATGTTCGGGAGGCCTTGATTAAAAACTGTAAAACAAACCCTCTCGGTGCGTCTCGCACAATGGCAGTGCATTAAGCTGAGCAAGAATCAGCCAAGCATTAAATAAACCACAAAAGAGTCGCCATAAATTATGTAAATCTATTTAGGAATTTTATACGCACAGGGCGTTATTACGATAGAAATGTCAGGAACAGGAGACAGCTGAAGAGGATGGGAGCAGGGCTGGCAAGCCCCTCACCCCCACCCTCTTCCTCTTGTTGCAGGGGGAACCCTGGTCCGGTGGCTGGGGCGACGCCTTGCCCCCAACACGGGGACCAAGTGGGGAGCAGAGGCCTTGGCCAAGAGATCAGAAGCCCGTGGGCCCCATCAGGTTGCCTTCTGCTTCTCCAGGAACCTTCTCAGCCTTCTCTCCCCAGAAATGGGCAGCCGGAGTCCCAGAAGAGACATCCAAGCAGGTTTCTGCTCCCCAGCACGGACCAGGAGGGACTCTCCTCCCCTCATTCTGCAAAGAGCCAGTGGAGCAGTCTCACCCTCAACTCGTTCTAATCTTTGAGGAAGGATCCAGCATTTCTCCTGCTAATCTCGGCCCAGGCCAGGGACCCCCAACGATTGCTGGTACCCGGAACTTGCTTCATGTGACCCAATGGCATTTGGGGTTGCAGCATCCTTGCAGCCTAGATTGGGGGGCATCCTGTTTCTGTAGCTGGTGGTTAAATGTGCTTCCAGAGGTTTTTTTTTTTTATTTGAAAAGGAAAATTTGCTTTTTGCAAAGGGATAAAGCAACCCATAAGCAGATTACATTCCTGTTGAGAGAGAGAGAGAGAGAGACAGAGGGAGGGAGAGAGAATGTCCCCACTCTGATTATTTGGAACGGCAAATATCACAGGTCCTTGGTCCACATGAAACTGTTGCCTTTCTGTTGCCTTTGCACATCCTCAGGCCGGGTTTAGTTACAACTGGGTCCGAAGAGAAAGCCCACCGTGGCTGCCATCACCCTGCCAGCCTCGCCTGGGAGAACTTTCTGCCAAATGATCTGGAATGGATTAAGGATGGATTGTTTCTAACACCATTTCTCTCCTCATTATCTTCCCCTTCCCTTCCTCTTCGCTTAATCTTTCTAAATAACTTGAAAGTGGCCCTCTGTCTCTTTAGCTAAATGAATTCAGTCCACAGACACTCATTATTTTTTTAACATGATTTATGCAAGGGCTGTTAGCGAGATTGCAATGTGCTGGGAGCCTTCTTGGCAATTGGCAAAATTCAGATTGAAGCCGGTGATAATTACCTCCAGTGGAGAACTGAAATTCCCTTTGCCTTCTCTCATAGCACCATCAAGGGGAGCTGAGAGCTTACCTTTCAGGAATGGCTCATCGCAGGGAATTCAAAGTCAAGGTTAGGGGTCACAGCTTTTGGAGACCCCCCCTCTCCAGAGTCTTGAAAAGAACTCAGTGCCCCCAACCTGAGAGGACTGGGCCCACCGAGAATCCATGCTTCCCTGCCACACTGAACGGAAATTTAGTTCCAGGTCTGTGGAAATTCTGGATTTCGTAAAAGTGAAAAATAATGCCTTTTGGGAATCTTTACTTGATTCCAAGATTTCCTCTTGGCTCCATGCAATCACAGCTTTGTTGTAAAGCTTCATCCTGACTTTCCCCTATGAATTATACTGCATCCCAAAATGCAGGTTGGGAAGTCTGTTGAGGCCCCTGACAACTGAAGGGAGGGCGGGAGGTGCCTTCACCACCTGAATATCTGGCCCATCACAAACCCAGTCAGAGAGCAGCCCATAGGGAAGAATAAAGTCAAAATGGCAGCTGGCCTGGCATGATCAAAGCTCTATTTTGTCTGCTGTCTGTGATGCACATTAAAAAAAACAGGTGGATTTTGATTGCACCAAAGATCCCATTTCTTTGCCCAGACCTCTCAGGTACCCCCTGGACAGGTCCATAAAGTAAGGGAGACTCAACTCCCCGCAGAGGACCAGAGCATTCAGGGTAGGATTTCCTACAAGGGTTTGGGAGCCAGAAGAGCTGGGGAAACTGCAGGAGACATTTTGGGGCTACAGCACCGCTAATCCAAAGGTCGGGTTTGGGTCCTCGGTTGGACCAGCTCTTTTGCCCTCCTTTCCATGGAAAGCCCTTGAGACCTGCTCTCTCCAGAGAGAGGGAGGGGGGATCCTGCTGGCTGACCCCAGCAGCCCAAAAGGACAGAAGGAAGACCAGAAGTTTTAAAATCTCCCTCCTCCCGCCCAGATGTCGTTCGGGGGGAGGGGGGTCCCATCTCCAAGTGACTCCTTTACTTGAGGAGATCCCCTGAATCACCGGAGCGTCCTTATCTGCGGTTTGGGGGAGCGGGAAAGAGATCGCAGAAACGCCGGGTGAGCGGGAAGCTGGCAGTTGGAAAGGTCGGAAAGGCGCCGCTCCGCCAGACTCCTGAAGGACCCTCTTTCTCTTGGAGACGGGGATGGCGGTGGGCATTCCGGCATCTGGCGCCCCCTCCCGCGCCTCGGGTTTCCTCTCTCGCCACCCTCCCCGCAGTTTCCACGGGAGCGGAGCTGGGAGGGAGGGAGGGCGCGTGCGGAAGGGCCCCTCTGCCACTCCGAGCAAAGCATCCGCCCCTTCCTCGCCTCTTCCCCGGCCTTTCAAGAACTCCTCCCAGGTGCGGCGGGGCCCTTCCCTTCCCAGCGTTTGGAAGGGCTTACCGCTTTCTTTCCCGCCGCGGCGCGGAACTTCCGAACGGGCGGCAGAGCGACCTTCACCGCGCGCCTCCTTGGGCAGCGCCGCTTCGCGAGCGAACGAGAGAATGAGAGGAAGAGAGAGAGAAAGAGAACAAAGGAATGAGAGGGAGGGAGAAAGGGAAAAGACGGGGGCGGCAGAAAGGTCTGCAGCTGTCCGGGTCAGGCAGAGGAACGCCAGAAGCCCTTTTCTTTGAAAGACCCGCGACCCCCCCCCCGGCATTTCACCCCCTTTAGAAACCCGGAGTTCGGGTCGCGCGCGTGCACATACACACCCAGCCGCCTCGCCTCGCCAATCCAAGCAGGAGGCAGGGACGGCGCGGCCTGGCCGCCCGCCACCTCGGAGTTCATCCAGGCGGTGCGCCCGGGGTACTTTTACGCATGGCGCGCTTTCCAAAGCGCACCAGCCTCAGTCCGTCTTGCCAGCCCGCCGCTGCTCAGCTGGGTGGGCCCTCTTCTCTCTCTCGTGGCCGGGATTCCGGCGGCGGCAGCAGCAGCAGCAATCTAGGCTCTCCACCCCTTTCTCGCTCTCTCCTCCCCTTTCTCTTCCTTCCCTCCCTCGGTTAAGTCTGAAGTTTCCCCTGTGCGCAAAAGCGAAACGCTCTCTCCAGCTCCGCTCTCTTTCCCTGGCTCGTATATATCCATACGACCCCCCCCCCCCCGCTCTCCCCTTTTCCTGCAACGGATTTGGTGGAAGGGTTGGGCGACCCCTCCCCCGGATTCGTGGTGCAAGGAGGGAGAGTCCGGGTCCAATTTTGAAAAATAATCCTCTTGCGCTTCGTCCTTTTGGGGAGACCGTCCGGGGGTGGCCGAAGGAAAGAGAGGTGCGGTCCATTTGAGGCTTTCTGTTTTGGGGGGGAGGGAGAAGGGTAGGTGGCTGGGCGCCCGAGCCTCTCCCAGGCCACCCCTTCCCCCCCGAACGGTTAGCGGGATTGGCAGAGCCCGGGGGGAGGCGCGGGAGGGAGCGATCCTGCGCTCTCCTTCGCAGTCCTTGAAAGTCGATTTTGCTGCTTGCTCTCCTGTGAACGCCAAGGCACGGCTATGCGCGTGGGAAGCCCGAGCTCCGCGGATCTAAGGTAAGCCCGGCGCCGCCTTGCCGCCTCAGGTCGGAGGGAAAGCAGCCGCCCTTCTTCCCTGGCCCCACCGCGCCCCGCCCGAGGCTCCCCACGCCGCTTCCAGAGCAAGGGAAGTGGCCGAAGGCTGCAGCACGCCCCGATCCGAGGCGGTGGCTATTCCCGGGAGCAACCTCGCACCGGCAGCTCACCTCCCAGAACGAAGACCGGCAGCGGCCGGCAGGACGAAGCCGCTCTGCGCTTCGGGACTTCCCGCGCCCCTTCCCACTCCTCGCTCCTCCTCTCCCACTCTCTTAGGGAAACTGAGGCTCCCGCGGGCGCTTCCCGCGGCCCTTCCCCCTCCTTCCTCCGCTCACCGGGCACGAGGGTGCTTCTCCCCGCCTCCCCCTTCCCCGAACCTCCTTCACTTTTCAGACAATGCCAGGGAAGGGGCGCCCCCTTCTTCCCCCGCAGCCTGGGGAGGAAAGGGGCTGGCGCGGGGGACCCTCCGCTCCGGCGGGGCTGAGCGGGCGGGGTCCGGAGAACAATGCCTGGCGCGGCGCTCCGATGCCCGAGCTACTTTCGGCCGCGGCTCCCCAGCCCACCTCCTCGCTCGCTCTTTCGCTCTCTTCTCCTCCTCTTCTGCTCAGCCTCGCCTCGGCCTTTGTGCCGCTCGTCCGCCCACCGCCCGCGCCCCTTTCGCAGCCCCCCCTCGCTACCGGAGTTGTCCTCTGGATTTGGGGAGGGGGCAGATCCGGGTTCGCCTCTGTCCCTGGCGCGGCTCCCCCTCTTCCCAACCTTCCTCTCCAGCAATGTGCGGGGAAAACCGCAAACCGCTTCCCGAGGCGGGTGGCTGCACTAGCATCCCCACGGAGAAGGGGGGGGGGTCTTCTCCCTTGCGCCCCTTCCCACTTTCCCTCCTTTGAGTCCCGCCGATTTGCATTCCCAAACCGGAGGGCGTAACTTGTTCTGACTGCCCCAAAGCTCTTCCGGCTCCCCGCAGCCCTTCCTCGGAGAGCAGGCAGTCGCGACCTGAGGTTAAGGCCGGGAGAAAAGAGAGGGTCGCGCGAGGGGGCATTTTCATGCCAGGGCAGTTTTCAAGCGAGGGGGAGGGGGAATCATCCAACTCAACCCCCACTTTCTCTTTCTTGAGCCCCCTTTTACATTTGCTCCGTTTCACTGTCTCTCCCTTCTGTTGATACCGGCCCATTGCTGACACCACTTTTCTGGGAATATCTGGGGTGAATTTCTTTAGGCAGCCCAAAGCCCAGTTTGGTTCCCCTCCAAAAGATGGGAATGGGAGGTAGAGGATTAGGGGCTTGAATCAAAAGAACATTCTTGTAAGAAGACAATCCTATTGTCCTTTATAGTCAGTCCCCGAATCAGATTACAGACGGTATTATTGGATTTTTAAATACTGATTCTGTTCTGCATTTTATATGATAAATCCCATAAACTGCGCAGAGTCCAACAGGTCTCATTTGACCAATAAACCAAGACTGAAGGATTCAACCCCTCAAAAAAGAAAAAGAAAAAAAGAATTGGCAGTCGCCATCAACTCAACAGAGACTTTTACAGTGGCAAGTCCCACCGATTTATCCCTTGGAATTTATCCCTTCACTCAGGTGAAGAGGCTGGGGGTCTTCCCAGCTATGGCCCCTAAATGAGGCTGCAAGAGAATTTCCCTCTGCATGCAGGATTGGCCTGGGGTCTCCCTAGAGGCAATCGGGGACTTTCCTCCATGCATACCCCCCCCTGACCCTAGGGGGGGGTGTTCTTTCCTCACCTTCCATTATAAATTCACCTGAAAAGTTTCCAAACACTGCAACTCCCTTCGCCTCACAAGAGTCTGAATAGGGGCAGCAAGTGGTCGAAGACCCTGCAAGTGTCCCTCACTGCCAAGGGAGGTGTGACATGGAGCATCAGGCTAAAGGATGCACTGCAGGCAGGTAGAAAGTGGAGGGAAAGAATTGAATGCCAAGAAATGATTATGTCCCTCTCTCCCTTCTTTCCTTTCTTACTTCTTTGCAACATCTCCCTCCCTCCCTCTCTTCCATCTCCTTTCTTCCTTTCTTCCTCCCTTCTTTGGATCATCTCCTTCCTCCCTCCCCCCCTCCTTCCCTCCCTTCTTTCCTTTCTTACTTCTTTGCATCATCTCCTCCCTCCCTCCCTCCCTTCTTTGCATCATCTCTTGTGCAAAGTCATAACATGGTTAATGGGTTTGGGGGTCAACTGTGATGTTGGGGCTTCATCCCAAGACAAGTTCTGACTTCCTCCAGGGGCCCTGCAGGTTCTCTGCCCCTGACTCTCTCCTTTCGCCCCTCAGGAGCCAGCAGCTGCTATCATGACTGATGGCGAGAGGAAAGCTTCCTTCCAGCCACCGTCCAGGGATGAAGTGCGGGTCCCCATAGCGTCTGGCCAAGCCCCCAGCCAGGCCCCCCCATCTGCAGAGGAGAAAGATGAGGATTCCTTCAGCGCTTGCAAGTCCATCCAGGACAGCTTGGCCTCGGCAGGTTCGTCCACCCGGGATCCAGCCCACGAGGGAGACAGCCAAGTCCCCTACCCTGCCCTGGCCCCCACCGTCTTCTTCTGCTTCAGCCAGACCACGCGGCCACGGAGCTGGTGCCTCAAACTGGTCTGTAATCCATATCCTTTCTCCTTCTGGCTGGTCAAAGTGGCCCTGTGGTTTGTGGGCTGGATGGAATCTTCCTCGCCATCCTCTGGTTTGGATGTTGGTCATCTTGAAAGAGGTCAAGCATGTTGGTCGGTCTTCAGCTGAACTAGGCCTGGGGAGAGTTTGGATTATGCGGTCACTCCAGGATTCAGTCGGGCTGCTTGTATGAATCCATGAAAAGGGCAGGCGAGGGTGGGAACCGATCCAGGTGGTTGTTTTGCTGCGATCGTCCGTGGAGAGAGGGGGGAAATGAGGGCACAGGGCGAGGCCACTTTGGAGTCAGAGAACCTGCACCAAAAGTTGAGTCTTGTATTCTTCAGTGTTATTTCATGGTTTACCCGGCTGGCAAGCAGTTGTGTGCATGGTGACTTTTCTCTGATTGTCTAGTTGCAAGGAAGTGCTTTGTAGCATTGACCTGGAAAACTGAGGAACACAAGCGGTGAGAATTTACCTACTTTTGGTGATAATTACACAACCTAAATACTTTGCAGTCAACGTGGGAAATGGCACGTTGTACCTCTAGAGTGTTGGAGGACCGTTTCCCTTTGGTGGTAATGTGGGCTTCCATTTCCAATGGTCCTGGCTGCACATTTCTAATCCAGTCCCTGAGGGGAACGTAGAAAGGCACAACCTACAAGGAATCATGTGACACACAGACACGCACACACTTAGGTAGAGATTCCCACGCTCTCAGCAAGGAATCCTTTCCCATTTAAGGTTTCTAGGTTTTTTGGATCAGCTGGGTGGCTCCTAGATTGAGCTTAATGCCAAGCCATACAACGGTTTATATGATGTGTGATTAGTGTAACCTGTGTAACCAGCCATTGTGTCTTGTATAGGGAATCACCTGAATGAGGGGCTGGAGGGGTGTCTGATTCGGTGACAGAATCAGTGCCGGTCCAAAATCAAGACTTTTCTAAGGATCCAGCCCAAGGCTGCCGTCTCAATTTCAGGAATACGCTTGTTGGCATTTCCTGGGGAATGCTGGGAGTTGTAGTAGCTTTGTGGGGAAACAGCACCACGGATTCCCAGCCGCTTTCTCGGGCACCTCCGCAGCGCAAGTGCTGGGGGGCGGCTGGGGGGCTTCCTGCAAAGATCTCTCATGGAAGCCGAACAGAGAACAGCCTCAATTCGCAGCCGGTCTGAACCCGAGATCAAAGGAGGGGGAGCGAGAAGGGGCCGCGGGGGAGGCTGACTGTGCAGGGAGCAAAAGGCTTCAAGGTCTGGAGCCCCAGGCAGGGCTGGTCTCTCGCTCGTGGCTTGTTAGGGAGGATGTCCTAAATAAACCTGACTGGGCAACGTATTAAGCCAGGATGCCTGATCTGCCCACCGCACAGCTGAGCCCATGCTACAGGCAGCCCTCGACTCACGAGAGTTCATTTAGCAACCGTTCAAAGTTACAACGGCACTGAAACAAGGGACTTAGGATCGTTTTTCACACTTACGACC
This sequence comes from Bungarus multicinctus, assembly GCA_023653725.1. NCBI lineage: Eukaryota > Metazoa > Chordata > Lepidosauria > Squamata > Elapidae > Bungarus > Bungarus multicinctus. The sequence goes on from CM042842.1 coordinate 846,601, forward strand.
ATCTCCATGATCATGTGGCCATCTGCTTCATATTCATGATGGTTGCAGTGTCCGGTGATCTCGACCTTCTGACCAGCAAGGTCCCTGGGGAAGCCAGATTCACTTAACGACTAGGCTACCAACTTAACAGCTGCAATGATTTACTTTACAACAGTGGCAAGAAAGGTGGCAAAATGGGGCAAAACCCAACTTAGGAACAGACATTTTGGGCCCAGTTGTGGTCGTAAGTGGAGGACTGTATCAGCTACGTCCAAGTCAGCTAAGCCACATGCAGGATGGGCTAACAAGGGCGCTCCAGCCTTGCTGGTAGAATCCTGTGTTGCTTGAACTTTTGTGAGCCCTCTGCTGCCTGCCAGGTGCCCTCCCTCCCTCCCTCCCTTCCTCCCTCCATCCCTCCCTCTGTCCCTCCCTCCTCCCTCCCTCCCTCTGTCCCTCCTTCCCTCCCTCCCTCCCTCTGTCCCTCCCTCCCTCCCTCTGTCCCTCCCTCCGTCCCTCCCTCCCTCCCTCTGTCCCTCCTTCCCTCCCTCCCTCTCTCTGTCCCTCCCTCCCTCCCTCCGGCTGGCTCTCCAGGCCTGAGGGATGGGCCTGGATGGGCAGCCAGGTGAGCAGAAGCCATGCACTTGACCCCGAGGCCTCCTGGCCTCCAGGAACGCCCAGCGCCTGCTTGCTACCTGCCGAAGCCTCGGGCTTATGTCCTGCCAGGTTCCTGCTGCCTATACTTTATTCATACTTATTGATCTCGCCTTAGTTAAGTGGCGCTTCCTTGCCGCTGCTGAAGAGAGTTAGCAACCCACAACCGTTCATTCCTGAAAGCCATTTTTTGGCAAGGGAGGCGGTGCACCCCCCTTCATGGACTCTCTTGTGCCGTGCTTGGCTGGAAGTTTGCAGAGAGAATGGAGAGCCTGAGATGGAGGCCCTCCTGGAAGTGCTCCGGGGAGAGGGAGTCTTGCCCAGAGGAGCCAGCCTCAGAGGAAGGGTCTCTCTCTTGCTGCCGGGGGGGGGGGGGGCAGCAAGGCCAAGAAGTGGGGTTTCAGGCAAGTTCAGAGGGCGAGCTGGAGGCCCACGCGGGTTTATGGGGCTCAACTGCACCAACTTGTGGGTTGACACCTGGCAGACCCCGTTGGGCACGCAACGGTCACGGCAACTTTCTCATGCCATACGTGCTTTTCGCTGGAGGATTTTGCATCTCGGGGGGGGGGGGGGGGCTGGGTAATGCGGGGGGGGGGGGAGTCCAGGTTCCAAGCAGAGTGTCGGCTTTCCTGGCTGAGGAATCCTGGGAGTTAAAGCCCACCCATCTTAAAGTAGCCAAGTTGGAGAAAGCCTGCCGATTCCAGTGAGCGTTTTATGCAGGACCTGAGGAGAGATATTTTCTCCTCCCTCTCCTTCTGCAATTTCCTTTGCTTTGAGACAAGCTGCAAATGAGAATAGATCCAGGTGGGCTGCCTTCCCTCACACAGCGATGCCCAGGGATTGGTCTGGTGTGGCTGCCTTTGACCCCCAACCCGACTGAGACACCCACCAGTTGCTTTTGCTCTTCAAGGGAGCCACCATCCCTCCCCCCACCCCCCATGCCCACTGCCTGCCCTTGGGCACCGGCCTGAGAGCTGCAAGCTGGCTGCCAAGCCACGTTTAGGGTGCAGCCAGCCTTTGAAAGCAGAGCTCCTGCCCAACGGCCCAAATTCCCCATCCGGGTTCCCACAACAGCTGCTTTCTGGCTGGGCTTTGCAGGGGCTGCAGTCGGGCAACATGGCCCATTGGACTGGACGTTGAGAGCCTGGAAATCAGAGAGACACCCTGGGGGGCTAACTGGGGCAAAATAGAGCTGTGGTTGACTTAGTTGACCCCCCCCTCCCAATTCTCCTCCTCCTTCTCTTCTCCCTCCTGCTCTTCCCAAATGGCTGCATCCAAACGGCATCACTCCAGACACAGTCCCAGGTCTGGAGCAGAACTGCTGGCTCAGGGTGAGGGCGGGGGTGGGTGGGGGAGGAGGAGGGACCCTCAGGAGGAATGCCACCAAAGCATTTCTGGGGCTCTTTAAAAAGGCAGCATGACAGGAAGATGGATGATGAGACAAGCTGGGTGGGGGGGAGGCCTGAAACCAGAGCCAGCAGAGCAGCCAAGAGCACCTGTCTCCAGGAGCCGGGAGGGGTGGGGCTGGGGTGGGGAGGGCACCGCATGCCTGCCTGCAAGGAGGACGTGGCAGATTTGCAAAAACCGTCTCCTGTCTGTGCATTAGAGTATTGCTTACTCCTGATTCAGAAAGTCTAATTGGTAGTAATGGGCTGTTTTGTGCCAGAAGTCTGTTCGCCTTAACAACGGGGAGGAAAGGGGGAGGGGGGGACCAAATGCCAGATGTATCCAAAGAGGGTCCATGCCTACGGTGCATTAAATCGCTTTGCCCTGGGCAGGCGCTCGGCAAACCCTTCCTGCATCCAGTGCATCAGTGGGCAGTCGACTTTCTGCAATGCATGGCCATTTCTCCTTGCCCCAAATGGCCCACCGCCTCTCCCACAGGTTGTAGGAGCCAGCAGGCAGGCGGGGTAGAGAGGGAAAGGGTTACGCAGGGCAGGCCTGAGCATTGGGCTTGTAATGTGGGGCTGTCACAGCTCAAGGGTTGCACGAACTCAACCCATGGTGGCATATTTAGAAAACACCTTTTGTAAGATTGGTAAAGGCCACCTCCAGGCAGAGCTACTAGGCAGGATAGAAAAGTTGAGCGGGAGGTTTCGGGAGGGGCACTGAACAGGTGGCTTATCCTCCTGAAGACGAAGGCACTTTGAACATGCTTAGCGTACTCCTTTCTGTAGGCTACAGGGTGAGGCAGGGAATGATGGCTCCCTGGCTGGAGGGGGCTGTACAGTATACTTACCAGGGCAACTTGAAGACTGGTGGACTTCAATTCCCAGAATTCTGTGCTGGCTGGCTGGGGAATTCTGGGAGTTGAAGCCCACCAGTCTTCAAGTTGCCAAGTTTGGGGACCCCTGCTCTAAGCAGGCAGAGATGGGAAACGAGTGCAGAGAAGTAGCCACGAGGACTCGGTCTTCAGCACGACTCCGTTTTGGTCACTGACGTCCTGCCCCACTTTGCAGGGGTCTCTCAGTGCTGAGGAGCAGCTGACTGACACAAGGCCAAAATGCAAGGGATGCTTGGGTTGGTGCCATTTGTGAACTCAGCCATTCTGGTGTGTAAGTGGCCGGTTAGGACAGCTGTGTGTGCAACAGAATGTTGGGGCTTGTTCAACAAAGCATAATAAGGACAAATTGTGGCTTGCTTTGGTATGTGAACTCCTTCCTTGCCTAAAACTTCTGGAGGGTCAGTAGAAGCCCAAGACTGCACCAGGGTCTCCTCCTGCTCCCCATCCATTGAGACCACCACCCCACCACCTGGAGACCAACTCCAGAGAAGCCGTAAAGGGCCTGTCAGTCTGAGGACTAACTCAAGGCCAGAGTAGCTGCTAGACTAACATCACTGCAAGAGAACCGAAACACACGTTGATTCCAACACAACCGAGTCTCTCCTTGGCAGTGAACTTTCCATCTGAATCACTGAATCGAGGCAGTTGTGAGCTGGTTTGAACTCAATCAACTTTTGGCCAGGAAGGTTGACTTGTGTTGAATCAAGTCTTGGGATGGATTTGGTTCAAGGGTCCCTCTCAGCTCAACTCAAACTGCACTCCGCAGCCCAGCAGCCTCTCCAGCCTGCCACATCACCCTTTCTCTCTCTTTTTTTTCCCAAGCAAAAGAATTTTCTCCTTTAGCTGGCAATTAATTTGTGATATATTTGTCAGGCAGAAATTCTTGTCTCCCTACTTCCTTCATGAATCACCGACTTTAAATATTTATGATCTGGGACAGGGGGAAGATATATACACCTATATATTCAGGGATATGAATCGCTACAGGTTTTCTGTGCATTCTCAGCTTTTTGACATAATTAGGACTGTCCAGGGATATGGCCAAACAGATGGCTCAAAGCAGGCCAACCCCCCTGGCTGTTGAACGTCTGATTTCCTGAGCCGGCCTTCGTGGTCTCTTCCGAGTGCAACCCTGGACCTGCCTATTCACAAGTAACACTTGTGGAGGACATGGGATTTACTCTTAAGCAAAGAGCGGTTCTCCTTAGTCTGAGGAAAGGATGCTCTTTTAATTTATTTTAAGAGTTGCCTGAATCAGAGCTTTGGGGCTGAGTGGCATTTCACATGCGCTTAAGTGAAGAGCGAACAGGTTATGGCAATGCCCAAAGCGCTTGGCAGGGTCTGTTTTCATCAGGGGTTTCTCCCCCCAAGTCAGAGCCTGCAATCCTCACCAAAGCCAAGGCACCCACGGGGGACTGGATGGGTGGCCGCCTTGTTGTGAGCAGCGCAAGGTGTGAGAATCCGGTTCATGTTTGCGTGCCCAGAGCGGTGCTGGGTGAGCTGCTGGTGCCACATGGATGAACACAGACCTCTCCCTGCACCCCTCCCCCTCTGCTCACCCAGAGCCAGTGGGGCAGGAGGATCAAGGGGGAAGAAGCATCCGCTGAGTGGCTGGCCCACAACCGGGAAGGAAATGCAGGTCAGGGTATGAAACAGCAAATGAATAAACCATAAGCTTTAAAAGCCGTTCTGGGTAGCATTTTCAGAACATTGTCAAGAGGAGGAAGAGAATGATGAGCAAGAAGCATCGCAACAAGGGACGGCCTCTCTTGGATGCTGGGGGGCTCTGAGGGGGCTTTTTGTGAAAGGGAAGAGGGGGGGGGGAGGATCTGTTTTCAGTGGTTTCTGTTATGAGGCACTGCAGTGCTTCTAAGACAGAGGCTCTCAGGCTTGACTGCCTAGGCTGGGTCAATACTTGATGGTTGAGAACAGCCTTCTTGGCCAAGGCTGCCAATGGTGGGAAGCAAAGCCACCATTGGCTCCTTCAACTGGTGGTTGAGTGCAGACCTTGAGTGCAGCTCCAGAGAAAATGGCCAGAGACTCCCTGGGACGCTGCTTGCTCGCTCGTGGATCACGGCAGTTGAGCAAAAGCCTAGAAATGCAGCAGTGATCTTCTGCTCGTTCTCCCCAGAAAGTCCGGAGGCAAACCACCTCAAGACCTGGAGGGCTGATTTGACTCCAGGGTCTCCCACCGCCCCAGAGGCTGACATGGAGTCTGGAAGCATCCCAAGTGCTGGGATTCCTGGCTCCTTGGGTTCTGCAGGTGGGTTTTTCAGAAGACCTTCATGGTCACCAGCTGAGGTGCCTATGGTCCCTTTTCCTCTACTGGAAGGCTAGAGATTGGGTTAAAGCAAGGATCTTCAACCTTGACAGTTTTAAGACTTGTGGACTTCAATTCCCAGAACTCCTCCTCCAGCCATGTTAGCTCAGGAATTCTGGGAGTTGAAGTCCACGAGTCTTAAACTGGCCAAGTTGGAAGAGCCTTGGGTTAAAGAGAGGCTCCTCCACCCCACCTCACCCCCACCCCCAAAGGTTGATCAGCCTGGAGGACAGGCAGGCCAGACGCCTGACACCCCCAGCATTTGCAAGCCAAGAAGGAGCCCCATCAGTCCTGTGGGTGGAGCAGGCGGGATCTTCTCAGCAGGTGCCTCAGGGATGGCGTAGAGGGGCCAAGAGGTGAAGGGGGTGGCCGCACGTTTATAGCTTGCTAAAAAAAGCCTTTGGGCCCTGCTGGGCTGGCCAGTTGTCCATGCCACCTGTCCATGGCCAGGTCAGGGGCCAGGCATGTGAGCACTCTGGGGGAGAGAAGGAGAAGTCCTTTGCTCAGCCTTTGCAAGATCTCACGCAGATCCCGGTTTGGAGATCCTGCGTAGTTTTCACGCCGAATAGGTCTGTCGTCTCCTGGAAGTGGAGATTTTCTTAAGCAAAGGACACGCTGTTCCAGGCGCCCTGCAGATATCCCAGATATTCCCAGTCTTCAAACGATCACAAACTGTTGCTGCCATGAGACATTCTCCTGATTGCTTTTCTGTCAGCTGTCCTTCAAAGAGCGCTTGCTTTCCAAAGAGAAGGGCTGCGTTCTTGCAGATTATTAGCCAGGAGCTTCAAAAGGCAGCACGGCATGCGTTCCCTTGTTCACGCCTTTCTTTAGCCCTCGGTGGTCCTCCCCACTTCCCCCACTAGGCCTCAATTCATGAGAAGGCATCGCAAGGAAGCCTTTGGGGGGGGGGGGTGCTGCTGCTGGTTTCTCTTCTCCTGGAGCCATCATCCGTCCTATTTCTCAGTTCATGGATTTGGAAGGTAGGTTGAAGAATCCTTCCAGGACCATCTCTGCTCCTCACTGGACCGGAGAGTGGACGGCAACCTGGAGCCTTCCTGGAAGGCCTGGTGTCCAATGCACAACTTTAGGCCTGCTAAACTCCGGGAGGCTAAAACATACGATGAACGGTTGCAGGAACTGGGCATGCTCAGTTAGTGAAGAGAAGGACCAGGGGAGGCAGGAGAGCAGAAGGATTGAAAGATGATGTGAACCGAGCTGCTTCTTCAACCGCTTCTGCTGCATCTGACTATTTATAAAGGCCCTGGGGGTGGAATCGGAGGGGCGTTTGCTGAGAAACTCAGGAAAGTTTTGAAGCTGGATGGCTTGTTGAGATTTGGATGAGTTTTATGGGTGGGAGGGATGTGTGAGCTCTTTTTGGAGGAACAGGGAGAAAAGGGAGCCAAGGCCAGACCGGTTTTACCTTCCATCAACCCTACAAACTAGTCTGTTTAGAGAGCGAATGGCCCAGATGAAGCCCTGATCCTCCTTCAACTAAACTCTCTCTCTCTCTCTCATATGTTAGATGACCAAACATGTTCACGTTGGCAGAGGATGATGGGAACTTCAGTGGGGACAAATTGGGTTGCAGCCAAACTGGATCCTGGCCTCCAGGAAGATTTTATTGCCCAGCAGGCTGCTTTCCATCAGCTCAGCCCTAGGAATGCAGGCAGCTGCCTTTGGTAAATCATGTGGTTGCTCTCTCCAGCCCAGGACTGAAGGGAAAACAGCTTGGCAGGCTTCAGATAAGAGTCTATCCCAGCACTAATCAAAGGTGACGATGATTGGATCAATCCTAAAATAATAAAATGAAGGTATAAGGAAGCTAAGATGTCCTTTTAGCTCAGGGAAAAAGACTCATTCCCCCAAACCTCAACAGAATGGGAAAATTTGCTGCAGGACAATTCAACAATTCAAATTAATTATTTAAGATGCTTGAAACGTTTTTTAATTTTGTTCATTCACATTTCATTCTGTCCCTCCACTGGCATCCTTTCTGTAATGATTCCATTCCACTATTTCTTTGATATTAGTGTTCCACGGCGAGTTGGCCATAGCGAATTGGCTGTGGCGAGTTGCCCTGGACAAAAGGCCAGCTGAGGTTTGGGAAGATTGCTAGTTTGTCCTTCCACCAGTGATCCTGGCCTTGGTTTCCTCTTCTCCAAGCATTGTCTGGGGATGTGTTTGCAAAAGTGCTCTTGTTCTGGATGCCTGTTTGAGGTGCTGGACAACAGAGGAGAATCTCCTAAAACATTTTATGAGGCTGCCATAAAAAGAGGAATGCATCTGAGGTGTCTGAACCATCATTTCTGTTTGGAAATAGAGCCATGTTTCCAAGGCACCAGATTAAGAGTCTTTGAGGACTTCAAACTGAGTTCTCTCTGACTCCAGAGAAGCCCTTTCTTATCCACTGTAAAGGAAAACACAGCCGCAAAGTAACCATGGGTCTTGTGCTCTGGTGTTGTTACGGGCAGGCAGAGCTGCTGGGGAGCATGGGACATGTGCCACTGTCATCGCATCCTGTCTACAGTTTGACTCCTGTTCTGTGGGTGGCTCTTTCAGAAGTAATTTTGGATCTCTAGTGAAGTCTCCCAAAGTGTAGGTCTTTTGAAGGCACCACCCAGGGTAAACGTAACGAGAGCATTCTTATAGACCAGGGCGGTTCTCCACCAGAGGAACTGGTAGGAGCTAAAACATCAAGCTGAGGAGAACCTTACTGTAGAACCCTGTTCAGTCCAGGTTCCTGATTCATTGGAAGAGCCTCCGTGCCTTCTGCTCCTCACCTGCCCAAGCCTGATTTGCACCCCTGTTACCCCTCCTGGGCAGTGTGGGAGGAAGCCAGACCCTTCTTGAACTTCCTCTGCCTCCAGCAGTTTGTAAATGCCCCTCGCAAGGAAGGCCGATGCCCCACTGGCAAAATATGGGGATGACAAAAGGGGCACCAAGGCCAAGGGTCTCCCCACCTGCCATTGCTCCCACCAGCCTGGGTGGTCGGCTGTTTGTGGGCCCCCCCCAGCAAGAGAAAAACAGAAGGGGGGGGGGAGATTATTTCATGTCTGCAGACTCTTCCTGTTTTTACCCCTTCTCTCTCTCTCTCTCTCTCCTGGCTGAAAGAGTTGTGAGGGAGCAGGCCGGACTGCATCAGGCTCAGGGGAATCATTAATGACCAGGCTTACTTGGGAGGCTTCCCTGACATGGGCCAAAGCCCCGTTCTTCATCTCGGCAAGCGGTGAGTCTTATTTCGCTTCGCCTGCCTTGAGACGAGAGGGGGGAATGGCCTGGCCAGAGCGGAGGCTTCGCGGAAGGTGCAGCCACAGCACAGCAAGGAAAATCGAATGCGCTTTCTGGAATCCAAGCGTGAAATAGGAACGATTGGATTCTTTCTTAAACCGAAATAAATGTTTTGTGGTTCGTCTGAGTTTCCCAATACTGGACAAACGGTGTGGGGCTTTGCAAACTTGGGCCAGGCCTGCAGACAGAAATCCTTGCCTGAGCCCTTTTGTAAACTTGGGACCGGAATGTTTCGCCAAGATTTTCTCGGTCGTTTGGATTTGAGCGGAAATAAAATGTGACGTCTGATCGGCTGTGGATTCGGCTCCCGTCCCCTTTGCTCACAGCTACTTCATGTCCCGCTGCCCCAGGCGATCGGTTCTGGGTGAAGCTGGGGAGGGGGAAAGGGCCCCCTTCTCAGAAGACCACCCACAGAGGGGCAGCATCTCCCAGGGCCACGGGATCAAAACTCAGCCGCTTGGCCTCCAACTCGTATTAATGACAGTTGCATCATCCCGGGTCATGTAACCCCCACTTTGCGACTGCCTGACAAGAAAGGCAATAGGGAAGCCATTCATTGAACAGCCATGGGCCTCACTTAACAACTGCAGGGATTCACTTAACAACGGTGGCAAGAAAAGACATAAAACAGGGCAAAACTCACTTAAATGAATGTCTCCTTTAGCAACAGAAATGCTTTGGCTCAATTGTGGCCGTACGTCGAGGACTACATGTATACAAGTACAAGGTCATTAAGTGAATTTCTGCAGTTAAAAACGATAGAAAATGTTTGCAGCTCAGGGGGTGGACAGTGGTGGGGGTGGATTTGTCCTCCAAGCTTGCGGCTTCACTTCTGAAAGTTTTGTCCCCAGCAGGACTTTGGCCGAAGCGCCTAGTTTCAGTTCTTCACTGCTTTATTGGCCTCATGTGGCCAGTGGGCCATGTGGCCAGCTGGTCAGGCTGCGTGAAGGTCATCAAGCAAAGAGGTGGTTGGTGCCATTGTTGGTTGGTTGCTCGACTGAGGCGGCTCCTCGTGGGTTTCTAGGATGGCTCAAATGGACATATTTGTGGGTAGATCCATTGGCCGGATACCAGGCCTGGATGGATTCGCAGGCGTGGCCTGGGGTGGCATGGCCATTGATTTTTGTTCCGTCCCAGTGGACGTACACTGTACAATGTTGTGTCTGCCTTTGGATGTTCAGTCAATCTCCAGAAAGGAGCTTTTAAGCATCTGGTCTGTAGCAGAGATGTTCTCGGCTGCAGTTCCCCCAACCCTTAAGGGGAGGGGAATCCCACTGTTGCTTAGTCTGGCTTGAGTCTGATGGAGCTCACATCTTGATCGAGCGGAAGCCCCACATCATTTACATTCCAGGAGCCATAAATTACCCTCAGCTGAGCTCAGCTGAAACCTTCATGGATGAGGCAAGGAGAGGAAAGGCCCACTGGCAGGGCCTGTTGGCGGATGCTGAGCATGATGGGATGGATAGATGGAGGAGGCTACATTTAATGCACCAGTTAGAGCTGTTGTGCACACAAAACGTGGCCTCTGTTTACGCTGGAATTCATTTAACTGTCTCTTATCAAAACACCAGGAGATCTGGAGACGGTCTCTGAAAGGCTTCCAAGCTTGTGGACGGAATGAAGTGTGTATCATAACTGTTCAACAGTGTACATCTCAGTTTAAGAATGAATCCAATAAATGGCCTTGTTTGTGTCAGCCAGAGAAGTTCCTCCCACCGATTAAATCCTTTTGCCTCAATCTCTGAAGAGGCCTCGGTACCATCAGGTGTTGTTTAGTCTTCTTAAACCTTCTTCCTTCATGCCAGCGTCGGTATGGCATCTGAAAAACAATTTTGTGATAACGATGAGGCACTGCCAGGAGCAGAGAAGATAATGGCAGAACAAAATGAAGGAAAAGCTGGACTGGAGGAAGAAGCTTCCTTGGTGGAGAGAGAATGCTAAATCCAGGTTATTTGCTCTCTTTACTTCCCAATTCATACAGGAGAAGATCCTCGAGAGGTTTTGGGAGGTTCTTGAGGACATTTCCACTAAACACATACCCAGAGAGAGAGAGACAATTCTTGCAGGGTCTTGTGCTCACCCTACATTTCTCCTATCAGCTTTTTCCCTTTGGGATATCAGGTTCCAAACTCCATGAAGTCCAAGAAAGAAAGCTGCATCAACAGTAAATACGTTTTTTATCTTAGTTCTGGGTGACCCTTGGTTAACATCTCCCTCTTGTTTACCCATTCAACTTTGGTCAACATTTTAGCCACAAGGCACGGCTAACGGTGTTGTCGACAGGATCCATGCTGGTGGCAGACTGGGAAGAGACACACCACTTACAAGCCAGATAGAGCAAAGAGAAGCTTCAACCATGAAATTGGCAATTTTGTATGCTTCATCGCGAGGGAGGGTAGAGTGAGTTGTTCTACATTTTCTAATTGTGCCTGGATGCCCTGGATCGTGGAATGCAAAGTGTCAGCTTGCCCAAGAGAGACATATGTGCTTGTTAACTTAGATGTGCAAAGTCATTTTGATTAGTGGAGTCAAGAGAGAGAGCATGGGAGAAGATTTTCATGAATGCAAGTTTTCTTTTTCCCCAAGCAAAGGTTGGGTGGCAGAAACAATGCCCGGCTAAAAGAGGTCGAGTGGGTGTTCACAGGTTCCGCTGCTCCATATATAACGGTTGCAAGGGTGCTGCGTGTTTTGCAAAAAGCCTCTCTTCTCTCTAGCCCTTATTTCTCCACCTGGTGCTGTTAAGATAGCTTGGATCTGGTTGACTGATGACAGCGGAAGCTGCTATTGAAGTTGGGAAAATCTACAGTGAGGATTGAGGGCTGGAAGGCCTCCATGGGGTGATAAGCAATTGGTAGATATCTGGGACTCTCCCAAAGCCTCATAGGCTGAGAAGTGAAATGAAAGAATATCTGGAGAACTTTTCATGGGAAAACCGAAAAGGGAGTTCAGACGTGGATGTAGGTGGCAGTCCCTTCAGGAGGTTCTCTCATTCCAGACAGAGGTGCTTTTTTTCTAGCCCATTGCGGGTCTCCAGGTGCTGTTTCTGTTTCTGTTTCATGCCTTGGCTATTTTTCTCTCCTAACCTGCTCCTTAAAACAGCAACATCTCTGCAGGAGACCGAATGACTCTAGTGTAAAATGGAACCAATGCTTCATCTTTGTGATGGGGTAGTTTTCTTCGCTTTGCTTTTTGCATGTTAGAAAGATCAAGTTTCTCTTTTCCTGGGACAGCAAAACAGGAAAAAGAATCTGCTTAACATATTTATCTCTTGAAACCTCTTCTGCCTCCTGAATATTTTTACGTTAAGAAATACTTGGAAACCAACTTTCCTGGGCTAGCCAAACTTTACCCAAGCTTTCTGTCTGGTTTTGGACCATGTGGCCAGCACAGTAAAAGAGCAATACGGTAATATTGGCATTGGCTAAAGCAGCTTAAAAGATGAAAAATAGGACCTATTTAATTTGCAAATCCATTGCAATTTGCCATCTCCTCGCTGCAATTAGATGGTATAGAAGTCGTGGTGGTACAGTGGTTAGAATGCAGTACTGCAGGCTAATTTTGCCCATTGCCAGTTCGATCCTGAGTGGCTCAAAGTTGACTCAGCCTTCCATCCTTCCAAGGTCAGTTAAATGAGGACTTAGGTTGTTGGGGGCAATGTGCTGACTCTGTAAACCGCTTAAAGAGGGCTGTGAAGCACTTTGAAGTGGTATATAAGACTAAGTGCTATTGCTATAAGCCCACATACAAAAATTGACACCTCCTGTCTGGGGAATTCTGGGAGTTGGAGTCCACCCATCTTAAAGTTGGCAAGGTTGAGAAACACTTATCTGTCTGTCTGCCTGACTTTCTATCATTTCTCAACCTCATCAACTTTAAAATCGATGGACTTCAACTCCCACAATTCCCCAGCCAGCCCTGTGCGTCCATATCTCTTCAAGTTGTGTTGTTCTGTGATAGGTCGCTTCCCCCTTGTTGCAATTCCAAAGTCTTCCATTCACAGAAAAGATGAGCTGACATTTCAAAGTTTTGACGTCTCTCATTTCAGAAGCTGGCTTACCTAAAAATGAGACTGCAATGTTCCTTCCTCCCGCAAACAGATCCTCTTGTAAGATGTTGGACGCTCCCTCCCCTGCAAGGAATAAAATGCATACTTGGACAACATGCACACTTGGGGAATGGGAGAGAAGAATTAAATTATTAAAATGAGTTTCCCCCTGGTTACTATGGGAACCTGTTGCTAATGAATCGATGGGGTTTCCTTTTTACCTTGACGGAGCTCTTAAAAGCCTGTAACTCTCTGCCAACAGGTTTCCTAGGAAAAAGGTTGCCATGGAAACCCCAGGCACTCAACCCAGGTGTGGACCAAGCGTGATGCCAGATGGCAAGCCAGCTTCTGCTGCCAGACGGGGCACCCTTTGCCCAGCTGGGTTTGGCCCATGAGCCTCATGCTTCTGGAAGCCCCCTGGAGAGGAGGCCAGCCAGCTGAGCCCCTGAAAGGCCAAGAAATGGCTGGGAATCTGAACCTCTCCAAATGAAGCAATCTGGCATACTTTCCCTGCCACTACATAAAGCCCCCTCCCCAACTCGTTTGACTTTTGGTGATGTAGGAGATGGCCAACCTGAGGCGAGGGAAGGGTCAAACACATCATAAGTCACGAGTCCAGCCCACCTTGAATGCCCCTCTTATCTCCTGCGCATTTCCCTTGACTGTTAGTTGGCCAGATTCTTGTAGAGAGCTTAAGCTTGCAATCAATCTTTATACTCACTTGAACTGCCTGAATTTCTCGGAGGCTTGACAGGTGATTTTTGAGAACACAACTCTGCCATCTTCTTGGTCACCATAGGGAAGTAGCCTTCAACTTCCTGGTCTACTTCCAGCTCAGAAGTTTCCCAGTCACATCCTTTGAAGCCCAGCCAGGGATGCCTCTGCTTCACCTTTTCTGAGCAGCCAAGGTCTTCCAGGGGAGCCTCTTTCTGTCATTACATTCTACAGGGAGCCACAGCCTGATGGAAAAATGGACAGTTGGAGCAAGGAGAGAGGAATTCCTAAGCAGGCATTTTAGTCTCATTAGAGAGGAGCAAAGTTTTAGATTGTTTTTTTCATGGCAAAAAAAAATGAGGCTGTCATAACCCAGATTGTCAAGTAATTCTGCTTCCTGATGAATCTGATGATCTAAATTAACCTTCTCCAAACCTGTAGATGGAAATCATAGTTGTTTGGAAATCTCTCTGTGTATGTATGTGTATGTATGGGTAGGCAGGGTTTAGGATACTTTAGGATGGAGTCCTCTCCTGGAGGTGGACCTGTTGGCCTCAAGGTCCTCTTCTTTTGTGGGAATAATAGATGGTTGTTCTGAAACCATGGTCCCAAGCAATGGAGGATGCTTGGTCAACATAATGAAGATCATATTGTGTAGGAGCCATGTTTTTCTAGAATTCACATCTACTTACAACTCCAAAGTAGAAAAAATGTTTAAATAACCGCATGGTCTCCAAGGTGCAGTACCCATCATGCAACCATAGGTTAGGCCATGTGGTCATTTGAAGGGTGCATGTTTTGGAAAGGGGATCCCACCAGTGTGGCTCTTGTGCTGAATGGATTCCCATGTCATATCCTTGGGAACACATCTCAAGATCTCATGTTGTGCAGGATGGGAGGAGAGACTGGGTGCCCTCCATGCAGATTTCCCAATATCAATGGATCAGACTGGGGGCTAAATGTTGAGCAATCCAGACTTGGTTGATGTGGCAAGCCTCTTGACCAACCGGCATGCCTTTCATTTTGCTCTCATTCATTATTCATGCACCACTTTCTGTTTCATGTTGTACGTGGTTTCATCCAATCAAGTTCAGCCTTTTGATCTGCAGGGTTTGGTTTCTTGGCCTCTCTTGACCGCCATAATTTATTTGATTGTGCTGGGAAAGAAGGAAAAGTTGACCTCGGGCAAGAGAGACGCCCCAAGCCCCATCGACTTCTCCTCAGCCTGCTTGGGGGCTTTGTCTTCTCTTTCTCTTCCCTCTTTCCTCCTTTCCAGAGGAGCGAATCCTTCTGGAGAAGGAGCTCCCTCCCAAGCTGGAAACTCAATCAATGCACGCAAATGCTCCCCGCAACCAGCATAATTGACATTTGTCACTCACAGTCCTTGGGGTCATATAAATTGGAGCTGTATCATTTTGCATGTTAATCATCCATTGTTTGGATTTCTCAGTGCTCTGCAGGATTTTAATCAAAGGAAATCAAGGCGTCTGTTGCTGTTGCTGGTTGTTATTTCTCCATTTTTTAGAAAAAATGCAAGGCTAAAACTTTTTTTCAGCGGTCGTAATCCATGGTCTTCTGGTTTTTCCAAAGCAGTGACACTGATGGGTTCATTTCTTGCCTGCTTGTCTCTGTTTGGAGCCCTATTGATCCAGAGGGACCTGGTTGTGTTAAAGGTCAGCTGAACAACTGAACAACATCTATTCGGAATTCCTTCCTTGCTGAGCTTTTTCTCCAGGGGGGCTGGGAGTCTCTGCTAGGATGTCTCAATCAGAGCTCATAGGGTGAAGGGGTGTGTGTGTGTGTGTGTGTGTGTGTGTGTGTGTGTGTGTGTGTGTATGTGTGTGTGTGACTGACTCTGATTTAAAATAAATGGAGTGACCAAGAGGGTGTAGGCTGAGAGGGGCAGGTCTGGACTGAGGGCTTCTAGAGTAATGCCTCCTCCTGCTGGGAGAGGTTGTGGTCCCAGAGCAATTTTGCACAGTTGTAGACAGAAAGAGCAGCCCGCCGTTCCAATGGTCACCTTGGGGCCATCTTCCTTGTCTTGATTGCCTCCAGAAATTTTGAAGTTCCGTTCCCCAAATCCTCAGCCAGCCGAGCCATCCTCCTCCTTGCTTCTTTCTGGGGGTTGGGACTGATGACTCCCCATAACTGCCCAGAACCCTTTGAGGGAACTTAAAATGGTATAGATTGAAAAATAGCTAGTTTCATTTTGAACAGTTTTATGATGAAACTCCATATTGGGATGGAAGTTGAAAGTCACTTCTTCATACATTTCTTTTCTCTTTATTATATACCCAGTTTTCTCTTTCTTTCTCTTTTCCTTGCACTTTTTACTCCTCCTTTCTATTCTTTTTACTTTCATTTGTTTTGTTCTTTCTTTGCATGAGATTTTACTATTACAATCAAAACTCTTAATAAAAATTCATATATATCCATCCATCCTGCCACCATCTCTCCCTCCATCCATGTTGAGAGCTAGATTTGGCTTTCCCGGATATGATGAGGATTACATGCCAAGTCATTGACCCTTAGTGACCACGTAGATAGATTTTCTTCGGGATGTTCTGTACTCAACCTGGTCCTTCCAGCCTTTCAATATTGCCCCCCTTGGCCCTTCATCTGGCTAATGGTCTTCTTCCCTTCCCTCCCACCATTCCTATCATCAGAGGCTTCTCCAGAGATCTAGACCTTTGCATAATGTGGAACAAGAAGCAGGGATAGGTCTAAATAGAGACAATGGGATATGTAGGCCAACTTTTCCAGAAACACAAAGTGTGAGACAGGGTCAAGGAGCTCCATCAACTTGAAAATTTCCTGTACTGTTGGGTGAACAGTTGGGGTGTGTCTATTTAACTTGCTGGTTCAAAGCAAAGATAATTAATCAGATCTTCATATGCAAGAGACTTTTAAAACTGAATTAGAACTGTCCAATCAAATTGGATGAATCCAAGATCCTGTCTATACACAATAGCAGCCTTTTCCAAACTGGCTCAGAAGTCCAACTCAAGCTGATTGGATCAGACAATGCAATTTAACCCTCGAATTGATTTTGTGAATTGATTGGGGTTGTTGAATCTGGAAAGTTGAGCTGGATCGGAGGGAGAAGGACTTGGTGAACAGGCCGCAAATTTGTCCTTGGGGTTCTCTCCTTCTTGATGCTGGATCTAGACATTGGGGGCTGGGGGCTGGGGCCACAGGTCCCAAGGATCCTTCCCTTCTCTCCAATTCCTCTGTTGCAAACGCCGAGTCCAATAACATTGTTTTACTTTTATGTTAATGTACGGGGGCCATTTCTTCCTTGGCCATCAGTGCTGGACAATGTTGGCAGGAGAAGAGCTTGACTTGACCTTTGGGAAGCCGAGCCAAGACAAAGAAGAGCTACTCAGCCATCAATCTAATTTACATTCAAACAGGGGATAATGGCAATCCAGTTAATTAACTAAAGTGAGCTCAGGTCTCTTCCCACATGCTGAACAGCAGTCCCCTTCTGCCCCATTGAAAGTGACCATTTGGGGCAAGGTTGGAAGACCTGTTTGGCTTCCAATGCTACACTTCCTGTCTCCACACCTGGGAAGATTGACTTGGATTTCAAGGGTGGGGGATTCCCTGTCAGATGCAGCATCAAGGGTCTCAAAGAAGAATTTGTGTGGTCCTAAATCTCCCAGTTGGCTGCAATGAAAGTTTTCTCCTCGACATGCCGGCTTTCTTGAGAGTCCCCAGAATTTGCTCAGCTGAGTGGAAGGAAGAAGAGAGCGCTTCCCAATGACTTCAACCACCCCCAATCCAACCCCACACATTTTTAGGCCTAGCCATATTTTAGAGGAGATGGACATCTCTGCAGAGAAGCAGCAATGAATTTAGGAAGCAATCCAGCTAATTTCGCTTTTAAAGCTTCTTCTTCTTCTTCTTCAGCCAGGCAGACTTATCAGTCTGCTGTAAATACCAGGGTTATTTTTAGTCTCTGGGAAAAGGGGTCACAGGACAGGTCAAAAACTTTATGATAACTCCAGCATCTTGTTTTTTTACACCTAAATACAATTTTCTCCTGGCTGTAAATGGGAAAAAAATATGCTTGGAAACCTGTAGAGCTGCACTGAATGGCCTCTGCCAGTGGAAATGTTTGATCTGCACATATTGGGGCGCAATTTGGAAACCAAAGTGAAGTCCAGTTTTTGAGGGAGGGCAGTTTTTCTTGACCCACAATTTTTTCTTGACCCACAATTGGCAGCAGCCAAAAAATAATCTTGCTTCTTTTCAGCTGAGAAATCAGTGAGGTTGCCAAACCCTGTTGCAGTTTGTACCTGAGCTCAATTTACTTTGAAAGCCCATGAAAGTCAATTGATTTGTTTAATTGCCTGCCCGCCTGCAGAATCATGAAATCTTTAGTTATTGTTGAGGTCCTGCATTAGGCTCTGAGGCGAAGCGCTCTTGTCAACGCCGTTACAAGGGGAGGCTCATCTCACAAGGAAGTTGCCGCTCAGATTTGCAGTTGACTTCCTTGGTGGTAGGTCAGTGTGTCTCTTGTGGGGAGATTGGAGGTTTTGAGAGCCTTATCCAGAACTACGAAGGCAGCTCTAGATAAAAGGAATGTTGTGGGATCGCCTCTCCTGGAGGATATCTGCCCATCCCACCAGGCCAGAGAAGGTGGGTGCACTCCAGGTCAGTGAGACCTCAGAGAAGCCAGGCCTTCTGTCTGGCTTCTCCGGCCCCTTGGAACAGCCTCCCCTAAGATTTGGTGCCACCCCAGCTACTCCCCCCGAGGAAGAAGACCCTGGGCTCAGCTGCCCTCAGGAAGGAAAACCGCCTCAAGAGCCGCTCTTATTAAAACTCTCCATCTTCTCCCACAGCAGCGCACGCAGGGCCCAGCGATGCCTGATGGCTGATTTGCAGCCCAGACAGAGTTGCTGCCTCAGACCGCCTCAGCGTGCCAACTTCCTTACGGAACAACTTTTTAATTTGGATTTGTCTGTTTTATTTGCTTTCTGAAGAGTGTTTAACCGATTTGCTTGAAGGGGAGGGGGAGGAAGAGTTAATCCTGTTTAAGAGCCGGGTTGCAAATAGTAAATAACCAAGAGTTCTAATTAAAGTTTTCACTGGGAATTGCAACCATAACCCTTGACTCTGGCTGGCTTTCCCAGGATGGAAACCACCAGCAAGTCCATCATCCTGTGTCGTTCTCAGCACCACCTGTGTCATCAGTCAAGTGATGTGAAGATGGTGAAGTGGTGGCACATGGTTGCCCTCCAGATATTCAAGTCTTCGACTCTCATCAGACTCTCATCTCCACCTCCTCCTCCTCCTCCTCCTCCTCTCCAATTTCAGATTCATATATTTCAGTTATTATTTCTGTTTATCTGGGGGAGAGTTTTAATCTTCCCTAAGCACCAGGCAGGCAAAGAGCAGCATACTACATCATCATCGTCATCATCACTGCTGTCACCCCGGGGGATGATGAGGATGGATTTTATCAAATTTCCCTCTTGCAATTTGGGCACCGGGCTTCCTGCTTGCAATCAGGAGAAGCCAATCCATGGAAGCAGCCCTTGGCCTGTTCCTTTAACGGAGAGGTTGCCGGGCTACGGAGGACGGGAGGACAGGTATCCCTGATTGAAATGGATGGTTCAAGCCAGGTGGAGATCTTGGAGCCAACTAGGGGAAGATGTCTCCCCACTGATTTTTCCCCCCAGATCCTTCTTTCCTTTTCCTTTTTTTAAAAAACTAGTCTGTTGCTAAGTAACCAGTGCCATCAGAAGATGGAACACTTATTGGATGACCAACATCCGGCCTCCATCTGCTTGAACTTTATGAATGATGGCGCTTCTCCAGGCTTCTTGCAAACGGAGTTTTGGGCCTGAAGGCCAGTCACTAGACCCATTATGAGGTCAGCTGTTGGATAGTTTGGCTCTTTCTTCCCCAGGGAACTCCTTCCCTCCTTCTCCTTTGGAGGGATTTCTCCCTAGCCCCTGGCTCTCCAATACCAGAGACCCCAAGTAGGAACCCGATTGAGCTGATGGTATCTTGTGAGTGGAGAAACAAGAAGAAGCAAAACGGAACCACTCGGGAGACAAAACTCCGAATATTTCCAATTATTCTGACACCCCCCCCCTTATTATCTCCCCCTGAGCTCTTCCCAGCTCCAGACTTGTGAAGGAAGAAAGCTTAGCATTCCCAGAGGGAAGCCAGGAGACCCACTGAGAGCCCTCCTGGGGGCTAACCAAGAGAATTCTTTGCCCCCCCAGTCATTTTGGCTTTGCTGCATTTTGGGGGAGGGGATTCCCTCTGGCTGTCTCCTGGGGGCTGGGCAGGATGAGTGCCAACAAACTGAGATGGAGGAAAAGGGCAGAGAAGAGCAGGTGGGATGATTAAATGCCTGGAGACTAAAACATGTGAAGACGATTTGTGTGTGACTCGCCCAGAGAAAAGAAGGCGTAGGGATGATAGGAGAGCAATCTTCCAGTATTTGAGGGGCTACCACGAAGAAGAGGGGGTCAACCGATCTTCCAGAAGGCAGGACAAGCAACAATAGGTGGAAACTAACCAAGGAGAGAAGCAACCTGGAATTAAGGAGAAACTTCCTCACGGTGAGGACTATCAACCAGGGGAACAGCAATTGCCTGCAGAAGTCGTGGGGGCTCCATCACTGGAGGTTTTTAAGAGGAGGCTGGACAGTCACCTGTCTGGAATGGGGTAGGGTCTTCTGCTGGAGCAGGGGGCTGGACTAGAAGACCTCCAAGGTCCCTTCCAGCTCTATTCCGATGGACTGAGATCATCTGAGACAAGATGGAAACAGGGAGGTTGTGGCTTCCCTGTTGAGGCACTGCCCTGTTTGCCTGCCCTCCCGAATCTGGGCCCGAAGAGAAACCTAGTCCCGTCCCCTCCTCTGGCAAAACGCGGCCTCCCTCCTCCCACCCCTGCCCGATCAAATCAACCCGATGGTTTTGCAGAAGGCAGCATTATCTCCAGCCCGGCTGTAATATTTCAGGCTTGAAGGATTGTGCAATTGTCTCGTTTATGGTGTAAATACATCTTTTTCTGCTTTGCGAGACGGGCTGCCTACCTGCTGGATGAGCTGCCCTTCCTGGCTGATGGATGGCATCAGTCGAGCCATGCAAATACTTACGGTGTCCTGGGAGGACGTCTACATTAAAGCAGGTATAAAAGTGACAATGGGTGCTATTATTACAGGCAACGGGCAGTTTGGCATGTAAAGGATGCCCGCCCTCCCCTTCTGTCTTCCGTCGAATTACGGCTTGTGAGAAGGAGAGGCTGGCAGTAGCTCCCAAACACCCGAGAATTTTTGGTGCTAGGAAAGAAGCGAGTTATCTCTGCTGTATAAATGCAATATAAATATTTTAAATAATAAATCTCTGGCACCACATATATGCCACTCTAGACGGCTTTCCCTGTGCTCTTAAACAAGCTGTGCAGCCTTAATTCCATCTTTGCAAAGTGGAGAGAATCGTACCGATGCCCCTTCCCTCTGAGTTAAGGGCTCCGGAGGCTGCAACCAGCATTCTGGGATGTACTCTCCCCATGGTGAGCCCAGCTGAGCTGCAGAAAACAAACTGGTTTGAGGGGTTTCCTAGATTCACTCCTTAACTGGACTTCGGAAGTGATGGCTTGAATTATTTATTTTGAAATTTTATATGGCTGCCCAAGTCATGGTGACTCTGGGTGTTTACAAAAGTAAAGCCCCGAAACACTCTTGGTGTTAAAGTGCTGCCACCTATTCCTGCCTCTCTCTGCCAAGGTTTAGAAGACTCCTCTCTATTATTTCCCTGCATTTTGATCCCAGTGATGAGTGGACACAAGTTGCCAGCCTCCCTGTATCTCGCAGGCCATAGGCACCACTGTGCACCCTTGCAATCTCAACCACATCCAATGCCCAGGCCAACAGTCTGCATTGTGCAGCCCTTGTCAGCCAAATCCACCAACCATGGCACCAAAGTTCAGCATTCCAGCCTGAACAGCCCACCATGCCAGTTTTCTAAGCCAGTTGCATTCAGAGCACGATACGAGGCCACTGCTGCCCCTTCAGGTCTCCATCCCTGCTTTGACTCCCACGCTCATCATAAACGTCACGAGGTTGCCTTCACATCGGAGAGGTAAAAATCGACAAGTCCCTGGTGGATTCTGTTCTTATTTTGGATAGCCATCATTTGCACTCTGCAAGGCTGTGGAGAGGCCATGGCTGAGTGGTAGAACATCTGTTCAGCAAACAGGAGGCCCTGCTTATTTTGCCCACTATTATTAGACAGACCTTTGCTGAATTCAGGAGTAAGAGATCTCCCGGGTCGAGAAACTCAGCGTGGGATCTTCACCAGGGAAGGGCTGCTAAGCCATGTTCCTTTCTTGTGCGCAGGTACCTCTGGCCCTGAACCCCCGCTGGTCAGCAGTGGGCTCTTCTTCATGCTCTTCTTTTAGAAGAAGGAAGGATGCCTTTGTTTTCCCCACGGGCTGGACCTCAAAATATCTCAGAAGGAAGCTATGCCGTTACCTTGGTAGAGATGATCTTCCCCCAAAGAAGGACATATAAGGCAAACATTGAGTGAAAAGCCTTCTGACTTTGGTGACTTGAGGCACAGAACTATTTTTATATGGCTTTAGAGCAGGAATATTCATCAAAGATGCCTTGTTGATAAAAACCAGCAGGGAAAAATGTGTGTGGAGAAGACACATTTCAGTTTGGGGTCATCATTTGAGAAACCCAGGAGCTATTTGAGGCCAGTTGCCGATACTCTTCTTTTCTTTGGAAGGTTTTGTTTTAATGAGGGCCTCGGTACACAATCCTTTTCGTTTTAAATGATGTTGCAAGTCATTCATGAAATAAATATTTACCTCAGCCTTGGTAAAAGTCTGCCAACTTCTCTTAGGTTGCAACTTGGCCTGAAGGTATTTTTTACGAGCGCTCTTGCAGTATCAAAGAACCAATGTAAATACCGAGGATGTTCAGGCTGGTTGATGTTGTAGCAAATAGACAGACTTAATTGCACCGTGTAATTGCTCCTTTGGCTGGGCGGGTGGAGTGTTGCCTTTGTACCCTGTTGCTCTCACAAGGTCCCTAAAGCAGATATGAAGTTCAAGCCAGGTACAGGTGTGTGTGAACGACAGTCACCCAAGATCCTGTCCGTTTTTCGGTTTGATCTGAATCATGGAAGAGAGAGAGGGAAGGAGGGAGGGACATGGATGGATATGGACGGACGGAAAGACAGACAGATGATAGATAGATGATGGATGGATAAAGCAGTATTTTTCAACCTTGGCAACTTTAATATGGATGGACTTTAACTCCTAGAATTTGTGGCTGGGGAATTCTGGGAGTTGAAGTCCATCCACCTTAAAGTTGTCAAAGTTGAGAAACACTGTCATAGAAGCTAGATGGAGAGATGGAGAAAGAAAGAGAAAGTAAGAAAGAGAGAGAGGGATAACCTTGGCAACTTTAAGATGGGTGGACTTCAACTCCCAGAATTCCCTAGCCAGCCTCATAGGGCCTTTTAATCACTTTTCAGATATCCCTCATTAACACTCTATTAAAACCCATTTGACTTTTTGAGTTATTAGTACATTAAACCTGCATGCTTTTGTACCTAATAGTTATCAAAAAGTTGCATTTATGGTTTGCATGGCAGTTTTGAAGGAAGAAAAATTTTCCTTTCTTTTTGGTCTCAAGCCAGGAGTGAGAGTGTTTTTCCCTTGTTGTATAAGTTGTGACGAAGGGGGCTTTTCTAAGATAGTATTGGGCCAATCCTGCTTTTCAAAAAGTATTGATATTAAAAGTAATCTTTTTCTAAGCGCAGCCTATTTGCCATGGCTTTTTCGATGGCTCAGTTTTAATCGATCGATCCAATCAATTAATGAAAGGAAATCCCTTAGTAGAGATGGATAGTTTCACTGCTGTTTTGCAATTTCCCAGTTCTAATTCTCTTCTGTTCCTGCACCAATTACTTAAAAGAGATCTTAAAGCAAAAACTGAATTGATTTTTAGGATGCAATTTTCCTAAGATGCAAGTTTGCAGAGACCTTTCTGTAAACCTTTTTTTTTTTTTTGGAATGCATTTTGGCAAGTTTGCACCAATTTGCCTTCCTTGGTGGTTTAATTCCTTTGTCCCCAGCAGTGCCCATGTTTTGGGGGGGCAGAACTGCTGTCCAGAAATGTTAAGAGGCAGAATATGTTGAGGGTCGGGTGCCTTCTGGTTCAGCCATGACTTCAAGCCAAGGCCACGGTTAGACTTTACAAGAACTGGCTCAGTCCTTATCAGCCTGTGAGCTGGATAATCTCTTCCTCCCCTGTCCAATCTCCACCCCAAAAACGTTCAGCCAAGATTCCTAGGTAAATCCTAGCTTTTCCTTAAGCCAGGATTGGTTGCCGTGGTCAGCAGAGATTTTGCTGCTAATATTTTGTGAGCCCGTGTGCGTCTGTGTGTGTGTGTGTATGTGTGTGTGTGTACTTGTCTTTAAACAAATGCTCTGAGCCGGCGTTTAATTTATGAGATGGAAATGAAACAGCTCTCCTGCTTTCCTTCACAAATCAAAGAGGCCGGTGGGATGTCAGAGGGACGCCCTTCCCTCAGACCTCCCCCCGCCCCCCATGCCACAAACATGTCAGGAGCCATTGACAGAAGAGTAAAAGCAGGTCTACCTCTCTCTCTCTCTCTCCCCTCCCTCTCTCCCCCCCTCTCTTTCCCTCCCTCTCTCTCCCGCTCCCTCTCTCCCTTTCCCTCCCTCTCTCTTGTATCTCTTGTATTTCCGGATTGACTTTCTTTCTTTCTTTTATTATTATTGGCCATGGTTCTGTTGAAATTAATTTCACTTCTGCATGTGTTGAATTGTCCCGCAGTGTATTGGTCGTGGCGAGGTGACCGTGGTTAATTGGCCAAGGGGAGTTGGTTGTGGTGAGTTGTCCCGTCCAGCCTATCGGCCTGGATGGCTTTAGGCCGTCCTTTGCAGCAGCCCTGGTGAGCTTTTGTGGGGGAGGAGACCTTTGAAGCCAAACATTCTCCCGAGCAGCAGCCTTCAACCAGCGGCTCATGCTGAAAATTGTGAGTGGGGGGTCTTGAAAACCCCTGGTTCAGATCGTTCCAGAGGTGCTTGTTTCCCAAAAGGCAACTGGGCTTCCTTGGTTTTTTTCTTTGAAAATGTTTCGCTTCTCATCCAAGAAGCTTCTTCGCTTCTTCCTGAACTGAAAAAGCTTCTTGGATGAAAAGGAAAGTCCAGTTGCCTTTTGGCAAAGCGCCTTTGGGACAAGCATGAGCTGAATCGGGGTGTCCAACCTTCACATTGGACATGTTAGACTCAGCTCCCAGAATTCCCCGTTCAGCATGCGCTGCCTGCCTGACCTGGATGATTGAGAACCTCCACAGACACCTGGTTCTGGTCCCCTCTCTTCAACCATACATTGAAGTTTCTCCCAACCTCCCCACCGAATGTTTGGGCAGGATCTATCCGGTCCACCTTACAGGCCTCCTTGTAAGAAGGATGGCGAGCAGAGGTCTCTGGGAATCCTCCGTGCCCTCCAACCCAAAAGGCAATGCAATGGAATCCCTCAAAAGTCTCATCAACCTGAGGAGAATTTTGCAGCCTGTTGGAAAGGAGGAGAGGAGGGAGGGGCTGGACACATGTTTCCCATTGCTTTGGCATCGACAACTTGTGATAGTTGCTAGCCAGGCAGCTCAACCCCCCTGGAAATATGGGTTTCTCCCCCTCCCCTCCCCCCATAGATCATGCAGAATATCTACTCCAGGGTGCATTGAAAGCAAACATTGCCTTGTTTGGAAATCTCCTGGGCCATTTCCCCTTCCCTCCTCCAAAAGGGGTTTGCCGTCAAATGATTCATCACAATCCTTTTTCTGAGCAGCTAAAACCCCTGCCAAGAGGAGGTTTTGCAGGGTCCTCTCTGGATTCGGGGTCTGTGGGGGAAGAACCTCCAGCTCCAGTCATCCCCGTTTTTTCCTTCACTGTTTGTCAAGGAGCTTCCCTATCTCTGACTTCTCCGTTCAACATTTATTGGAACTCACAGCCAACAACTATAAGTAGACAGAGTTGTTTACACTCACAATTTGGCAAGGGATTTTTATGAACCTAGATACACATCAGCCTGCAAGAAGCTGACAACACGAAGTAGACAACAGAGAAAAAAAAGTCCCAGGAAAACAGGTTGAATGCAGATAAAATGGCACGGCTGAAATCCACTTTTTAAAGGAGCATCTTGTTTTTTCAAGCTTTGATTCTCCACACACACATATCCTGCCACTTGCAAATTGCACTGCAAAATTTGGAAAACAGCTGAGGTCAGAGAGACCCTTCCTCCAGCAGGGAGAGAAGGAACTGGATGGGCAGGGCAGGGATGGGGATGGGGGCAGAATTCTCCTCTGAATTGGAGGCCTTGCAAGATGCCAGGCTGGTGCCAAGATTCTTGTCTGGCTTGCTGGAGGGCTTTAATTAATACTCAGTAAAATAGCATTTGATGAGGGATAAATTTTACGACGCAATTATAGCCGTGCAGTAATTCAGCCACACAGCATCCAACATGAACCCACAGCAGTCAACGAAAGGAGAGCTGGGGTGGATACAGAGGAGAGAAAAGCAGAAAAGAGATCCAGAAATATATGAATTAGAGAGGGTGGGGGAGCCAAAGAGGAATCTCAACTCAATCCATCTTCTCTTCTGGGCTTTGTTTAGACATAAACTTATGAGGAAAACCTTAGAATCTTGTCCAACACAAACTCCTAGTTGACCAAAATACATTCCGAATTCATTTCAAAGAAAGATATGAAGATTAAGGCAACAAAAACAGGACTTCAGATACTAAAATATTTTTGGGATAAAAAAAATCAAGGGCATTCTCTCTGCAAAGGCAAGAATGAAATTTCTCTCGGCCATCCTGTCCCACCCCGATCATCTGGCCTTCACCCCAATCATCTGGCCTTCCAGTTGAATTTCAGGGTCCTTCTGAGCTTGCAAAAAGCTGCCCTGAAGCCCCTCTGTGCACCTGATAAAGGATGCTGGAGGTCATCAGGGCTTTTAATAAAATGGGGAAGAAAAGGTCCTACTGAGTTTTGGGCTGCCCTTGTCTTACGCAGCTTCTTCCTACAATGTTCAGCACCCATAATTTACACCAGGAAGCATCTGAACTAGGAATCTGACCGGAGGGGAGACCCATTTTTGTCCTGCTCCTCTTTCAAGGCCCTGAGAGACTCCATGAACCAGAGGAGTCCTCCGGGTGAGCCAGATGCTGCCACAAGGGTTGCATTGAAGCTCCATCTGGCTGTTCTGTGAGTGGGAACAACCTGGCACAAATTATTTCAGCCAATGAACAGCTCCCAGGGATAAGGCATGGTGGCATCCCATCCTGTCTTCTCTCTTAAGCGGTAAGATTGAGCAACAGATGATGGTCCACCTTTTCGATTCACACCTTTTCAGGAGTATCTCACTGGGGAAACATCCTACCACGAAATGTAGACTCACATTCAGGTTTCCCTTCTGTTGAAATCTTCTGTTTGCTAGGAATGGGGGTGCCATCATGGCTTGCCCACTTGTGACACCATAAGATGGCTGGTTTCGCACAACCCAGGGCGGGCGGCAAGTTGTGCCCACATTGGCTTAATATATGGACGAGGCTACTGCTCTGCTGTAAAAAGCAGACCCTGAAAGGAAATCAATAAAGTCCGTTTCAGAAGTCCAAGTTTATTAATTGATTAGAATGGTGACCATAAATCAATCAATTAAATGTGTTAGGAAGCTGCAGGGTAATTTCTGAGGAAAGCCACCAAACCAGATGGGAGAGCTTTGCATACCAACAATGGGAAGGAATAGAAAGAAACATTATCTTTGGGATGACGTTGCATGGTTTTGGCAGGTAGGAGCACCTGGGAACAGATTTTCTCCTCTCTCGTGGGTGCAAAATGGAATTAACTCTCACGGGTGGCCCACCAGACCCCACCCCTCCCTGTCAACAACAGCTCCTCCTCTTTCAATCACGGGGTCTTTCCATGGGAGGACGTCCTTGGCTGAGAAGCAACCCAAGCTTCCATTCTCCTCTTTACCAGGAAAGGCGGCGTGAACATCCCTCCACCCTGCCTCTGCGCTTGTGGGGGGGGGGGGGATCCAGGAAAAAAATGACTTTACAGCCACATCAGGAGTTTTGCAGCTTGAGAGGAGGGCTCTACCAAACAGGGCAAACTTTAAGACACCCAGAACCCATCTAAAGGGTTTAGGATTTAGGATGGGGGTCTCTCCGAGGAATTCTGGGAATTGAAGTCCACAAGTCTTAAAGTTGCCAGGTTTGGAGACCCCTGATCGAGATCAAAGGTGGGAGTAGATCAGGCTAACTTGCTTTGTCTTTTTTCCAAGCTGGGGGTCGCTCCTCACATCTGTGGAGGCAGCTTACCCTTCCTGGGGAGAATCCCCTTCCCGGCTGAGCAACGGGGCCCGGTTTCTTTGGGAGGGGGAGATTGGGGAATCTCTTAGCTTGGTTTGGGGAATCTCAGGCACCCCTACTTGGGCACAGAGCAGCCCGTGAGGAGCAGGAGAGGCTCAGACCAGAAAGAGAGAGAGAGAGAGACCTCCGTCCTCTTTTCCTCTTCTCGTTTAGAGATAAACCGGCAGCTGGCAGCTATAGCAACAAGCAGATAAATCCAGGCCCGGCCTGGGGGGAGGGGGGAGGATTTATTAAATCAATATATCAGGGCAGATTTAATGCACGCTGTCCTTATTCACCCCAATAATACAGAGTGACTGTGAGGTTTTTCCAGGGGGTTACAATGGCGTGTGGGTGTGCGTGGGCACACGTGAATTTCCCCTTCCTTGTGTCTTTGCAAAATGTAAAGCCATATGGCACGATTTCTAAGCAAGCGCTTCCATTGTCTTGGAAACAGGCATTTGTGTTGCTCGATGTACATAGATACGCTGGCTCGTATCAAGCGAAGCGCACGTGTGAAGGCAACCCTCCAGATTTATACCTTGGGGAGGGAACCAAGAGGAAGGGAAGGTGATTGGGGTGTGTTTGGGGATGGGGATGAGGTGAGGGGTGGCGTCCCCCAGACCCCTCCCAGCTGGTGGTTTCTGGTGGCTTTGGCCTGAAATTCTCTTCCTCCCTGGTTTATGTTGCTCTTGGCCACGGGGCGTTTGGGGGCCTCCCTTCTGCCTTGAGGAAGAATCGACTTTGAGGGTCTCGCCTTCTCTTTCAAACGTGGGCCTGTCAGGGATCCACTAAACTCTCTGAGAAACGGGCAGAGTGGAAAAAGGGTCCAGGCCCAGATTTCGTGCTTGGCCTCCTCAGCTAAAACCGGTTTAGGTCAAGACCAAAAGCAAAGACTCTTGCTGGGAATTTTGAAAAGCCTTGGCAAGTCAGGGTAGCTAATAACATTTTGATCTGCATCGGTTTGCAAATTTGAGAGGGAGAGAGAAGTCTGCACATACACACACACACACACACACACACACATATACATCTCAGTGTGTGTGTGTGTGTGTGTGTGTGTGTGTGCATTTTGTGCTCATTTCTCTTACCGCATTCATTTCTCTAAGAGGCACGCTTTTATTTTTTGCAAGTGATATTATCCCACACGATGTCTTGGCATTTCTTTTTCGTTCTTTTCCTAATATGTGCAGTTTTAGTGTACAAACTTCCTTCACATAGTAGTCTGCCAAATTTCCAACAAACACAATTTTTGGAATACAAGCCTCTTTCCGTTCATGTTGAGGTTCGGGGAGGAAGATCTGAGCGAGTGGATATTAAAGAAATCGCTTCCGATTAATTTCTCTGCCTTTCAGCCTTCCTCGGGTGGTGGAGGCTACAATTATCTTGTACAAACATCAAAGCTGCTGCAAGTGACATTATCAAGCCGGTTCCCTCAAATCAACTGAGATGAGATGAAGTCCTGCTTGCAAGTTCATCTCTTGCCATCTTCTTGCCAAGGAGCCCCTAAAAAGGGCCCAGACTCCCTGAGGTTCAGGTGCCTCCCCATTACCCTTTCCGCCCTGGGGTGGGGGACTGTTTTTACCCCAGTAGATCTTGTGTGGACCCCGAGTGATCCCTTTCGCGGGGCTTCTGCAGCTCGCCCTCCTTTGGTTTGCTGGGGAGATTTTTCTCAGCCCCTCCCAAAGACCTCGGACCATTCTGGACAACTGAGACCAATCGCTCTTAACCAGCCGTGGCCAAGGAAAGGCAGATAAATAATTTCCTTCTGTCGTCGTAGCAGTAATTAGATTTCAAAGACCGGCATGAGAGGAGGCCACAAACCCATTTCCAAGGGGTTCCAGATGTGCAGCAAAACTTTGTGGATCGAGTTGGGGGGTCTTCAATCGGCTTATCTCGCACCCCCCCCAACATACACTGGAGAGAAGCAAGCTCTTCACAGAAACATGCATTGAAAATTGTGGGGTCTGTTGGGGAATTCACAATCCTACAGTTGCATCTGGAACATGCCCTCCCTCCAGTGGTGGGATTCCAATTTTTTTACTACCAGTTCTGTGGGCGTGGCTTGGTGGGCGTGGCAGGGGAAGGATACTGCAAAATCCCCAGTCAGAGGTGGGGTTTGCCAGTTCTCCAAAGTACGCAAAATGTCTGCTACCGGTCCTCCAGAACTGGTCAGAACCGGCTGAATGCCACCTCTGCCTCCCTCCCAATTGCTCCATTTCTTTCTGCCTGCCCCCTCGTTCCACCTTCGATACCCCGAAGTCTCCTAAGCCCCTCCAAATCTTATGGCTGGATAGGATGACAACCTCCCAAATGGCCCAATCTTCACGTGGGCCAAGAATCAGGCACAGCACCTCCTTGGAGGGATCGGGGGCTTTGCCTGCGATTGATTCCTAATCAAAGGAGTTTGCAGGCTGGGAGAAGAAAGCGCTCCGCCATAAGGGGGGATGTCAATCCAGAAGAGAAATAGATGGGTAGTAAAATGAAATTCCACGGTGGCATTTATGAGGCATGGATGCCACGTTCTGAGGAGCTCTCTGAGAGGGAGCTTCGGTTCTTGGTGGGGCCTCCTTCTGCCTCTTCAAAGGCACAAAGAGCCTTTGCACATAAAAGAGGAGAGAAAAAACACCTGGGCACATCAGGAGGCCTGAAAGACCCTTTGCTCAGCTCTTCCAAACCAGGCAGGGCTCCTCTTTGGGGGCAAGCAAGACTTGTGCCCCAGGACTCCCTAGGAAAGAAGCTGGAAGGATGGCGTAGGCAACTCCTCTGGCCTTGCAAAGTCCCCCCCACCCCTCCTCCGAGGTTAAAAATCCCCTTTGGGGAAGTCTTGCACCCCCAATGCTCTGCTGTAACCAAAGAGGACGCATGTCTGAGGCTCTGTGTGCCCAGCCTACCGCCGAGTGCCTGAAAGCCGCCCAGCCATGTGGGTGGCCCATTAATTAGCAGGGCCTGCTGAGTGATTGACGGACAAGAGTAAACATGGGTGGAAGGTCGCCATGGGGTGGAAGCGCTGCAATTGTTCCAGAACACAAGGGTGATGGAAAGCTGTGGGGCTCCATTGTGGAACTCCGGAAGAACAACACGTGCCGCCGTTGGAGAAGGGCTGAGCTGAGCTGGCATCTTGGAGCCTCTAAAGTGACCCCTCAGGTATTCTCCAGGCTTGAGCTGCTCCCCTAGAGATCCAGGGGGGGCGGGTGAGCTGCTCCCCTAGAGATCCAAGGGGGGAGAAAAGGCTCCTTTACATTTGCAAGAAAGCTGGCCACTTTTTCCACCTAGCAAGGGAAACACAGCCTGCCAATCAGCCATGAGCGCCCACCTGCCAATGTTGTCTATTTGATGGTCCAACTTTGAACAGTTGCTGGATGGATGATCATAACTGTTATGAAATACATACCTGTATTTCAGCGAAAACAAGACCGTGTGTGTGTGTGTGGATTTTGTTTTCTCTCAGTGACACCCGTGAAATTTTATATCTTTGATTTTTGCACCGCTTTCAAGTACCTCCACCCAAAGCAGATTTGCATTGGGGTCCATGCTTCCCAACAGCCACTAGCCCCCCCCCCCAGCTTTCCTCCTCTCCTGGTGCCTTGATGTCCATCTCCTCGGCTGTTGCGTCCAGCCATGACGCAGCTGTTCTCAGCTGTTTCCTCTGCTATCTGGAGACACCCGAGACACCGAAGTTCTTGCAAACCACACAGCTTCTTGCCTGGTTTTCTTCCCATTGTTCAGGGAACAGCTGTGAGTGGGGGATATCCGAGTGTCTCACACAGCAAGGCCACCGAGCGAGAAAAAAGGGAGAGAGAAAGAGAGAAACACACGGAGGGGTGCTCAGACATTCATTCATTCATTGGGATCATTCACTTTGGGGGGTAGCCGGAGTTGGGACTATAAAAATGCTGGGGGCTCTTCCCCTTCCTCCTTCCCTTCCCTTCCTCTCCTGGATTCAAAACCCCCATCTCCTTTTGCAGCACAGTTTAATCCAAGCAATTGAAATCCATATGCTGCTAATTGCTGTGGAAGAGAAGGCTGGGGGGCTGGGCCCCCTTTTCATCTCCCAGTTCAGGCCCATTTACTGCCTTTCCACTGTATGGTCTGAGAGCCCTTTCCAAACAACAGCAGAAGAGAGTGAAATTCTGCACCCACCTCAGCAATTGCTGGAATGTTGTGCAAACAACCATTCTCACCCTATAGTTGTGTTTCATTTCTGTTTCCCTTCCTTCTCTTCTTAGTTCCCCCCACCCCCCCTGCAATTACCAATAGTGTTTAAATACCAGTAGCAACCATCACCAGCTCTGCCTGGGAATTGCAGCTTGCAATAATCCAGATGGACCTGGAGAGGAGAACAAGCTTCCATATGCAAGATTGTCTACGTGTGAACTCCAAGGCAACGGTGCCACTTGTGTGGCCTGACACAACACCTCCAGAAGCTGCAGAGGGTGGTTTTGAACAGTTGGCAATATTCTCCAGTGTGTTGCTCTAAATGGAAGCGAAGAGAAACTCTCCACTCGGGCAAATGCCTTCCCAAGACCAACTCAAGGTCACAATGTCCACTCGTGATTCCACGGAGCGACCTTGGATTGACCCCATGAAAACTGTGGCCTGATATGTTTTAATCTCCACAAGGGCAGCTTTTCAAATACTGGTTTTGAGATGAACAAGTTGCAACTTATGACACCTTGGATTGACTGCTTGGCCTGGGACTTTGGTCAGAGATAGAAAGGAGAAGGAGATCCTAGATCCACTTGAAGGGCAGGGGGGGCTTCATGTACATCCCAGAATATTTGGTTATTTTGGTCTGACAACCAAGAAGGTGCGGCTCCTCTTCCCCAGACGGGCTGTTGCCCCCTCCCAACTTATTTTTAGACCTGTCAAGCATCTGCAGAAGTGACTTTCCAGCTATACATTAAGCAAGGAGAACTCCTCTGGAGTTGTAAACTGAGAAGGTTGCACGTCCCTTAGAAGCTGTTCTTCCAAACCTGTCTCCACCCCACCTTCCTCAGGGCTCCTTTCCACATCTTTGCAACTTCAGGTTGCAAATCTTTTCCTCCCTTTCCTGTGAAAAAAGTCAGAGAAATATATTCTAGGAGAGAAGGAACCTGGAACTAAGGAGAAATTTCCTTCAGTGAGATGAATGAACTGGTGGGACGAGTTGCCTTCAGAAGCTGTGGATGCTCCATCACTGGATATTTTCAAGAGAAGACTGGACAGCCAATGGTCCAGGAGGGTATAAGGCCTCCTGCCACGAGCTGTGAGGTTGGGGTAGAAGCCCTCCAAGATCCCTTCCAGTCCTGCTATTTTATTGTGGTATGGAATTCATTGTCAGCTTTTCCATATATTTTCAGAGAGATTTTCTTGTGAAACCAAGCAGCTCACAGTTTTTCTCCACATGAAGGCCTGAGAATTAGAAAGAGAGAATGAAAAAATGATGAAGTCATTTTCAATGTCTGAGGCAGAAGTGTTAAAAAGGAATCTCTTTTTCTTCTTTTTCTCACCTCTTTTCAAGCTCCACGCAGAGAGATTGCTGACAGAGAAAGTCTTGTCTCCCATGGACAAAGCAGAGAAATCTTTGCAGGACACAGTCCTCTGACCTCAACAAGGCTCCAAAGTAAGCCATGATGTCCTGATGGTGGACAACTAAACCATGGTTTGCAACCTTGGCAGATGACACTTGGGCCTAAATCAAACAAGTTCCATTTGAGTCTTGGTGCCTTGTGAGATAGCCTGACAATCCCATGGATGTCTGCTCAGAGTTGTGTAGTAACGGCCAAACCTACCCACGAGTCGTTCTTTTCCAGCCCTGCAAATTTTGATCAGGCACCAACATCACTGTGATATTTGCACGATCTTCCCCATCTGAATCAACAGACTTGGAACGTCATGTACCCAGCACCTCCTTGGAAAAGGTTGAGGCTGATGGTTGCAGCAAAAATACACAATGTTTTGGAAGAAGAGACAACGTTGTCGTTTGTTTTCACTGTGAATTGCTTTGAGGGAGTTGTTGAGCTCTATTATCTGGCGACCAAAATCAAATAAAATAAAATGACAAGTACTTGGAAAAAGGTCCACCCATTGCCCCCCACCCCCCAAAGATTTACAGCTGGGCCAGGACAGCTGAGGAGTCTTCACTATCAGGAGCCTTTTCATTTAACCAAGTACAGTTAATAAAATGCCAGCCAAGGCCAATTAGGCTAAGTGGAGCCTACATTATTTAGCATTTCTAGAGTGAGACGGATACTTGATAGTTTATGTTCTGCACGCAGAAACTTAGAGATTGTTGGTTGCTTTCTTGGAAAAGATCACCTCTCCTTTTAGGGAGGGGGGGGGGGCTACCTACTCTACAAAGCACCCAAAAGCAGGACAAGAAGCAACGGATGGAACCTAATTGAGGAGAACTAAGAAGAAATTTCCTGACTGTGAGAACAATGAATCAGTGGAACATTTTGTCTTCAGAAGTTGTGGCTGTTCCAACACTGAAGGTTTTTAAGAAGAGATTGGATAGCCATTTGTCTGAAGTAGTGTAGGGTTTCCTGCCCAAGCAGGGGTTGGACTAGAAGACCTCCAAGGTCCCTCCCAACTCTGCTGTTCTGTATTTTTTTACATCAAACTTGCAATATCTTTATTCCTTATCTCACACGCCCTTCTCTTCTCTCTCTCTCCTTTGCTGAGCAGTTACTCTCCAACAGCTTTTGTGTTTTCCCCTTCCCAGCCTACCATCTCATTGGCTTGGGACTACACTCAGGTTGTAATTCACATCTGCTGATGGTTCTCCCCTCCCCATAGCCCCCCCCCCAGCCCACCTTCCTCTCACCTGTGTTCATATGTCCATGATCAGAAGCTTTGCACTGTAATTCAAGGTCACAGTTGGAAAAACATGGCCAGAGAGTTGAATACAGATGTAATGCCAACATAGATCAACCAAAAATATGCTTTGATCCCTCTGACTTTGTGTGAATGTTGCAAACGAGTTTATCTAATCTGACAGGATGAGATTTAATTGGAGATAGGATAACAAAATACAAATATGCTGCATTCAAGGCCAGAGAAGTGTTCGCGTCACAAAAGAGGCTATGGGCATGCTACTGATCCCACCTACAGATGATAATTAGATATGGCATCAGGAAGCAAAGGTTAGTTCCCTGCCCGGAGAGGTTTCCAAGTAATAGTTGAACCAGGGAAGGCAGGAAAAAGGATTCGCCTCTCTTTGGGAGGCCTGCTGTTGATTATAGGGAGTTTGGCTTGCTCATGATGGGTCAATCTTCTGCAAGCTGCAGCTTCCAGGTGTGGTTTGGATGAAGGTTGCAGAATGGAGGATCGAGGATTACGTGGGGGAAATATTAGGACAAAAAGAGCAGGGAGGCCACAGTTGTGTCAACTCCATCAGCATGGTTGGGTCTCCCATAGGGTGTCTTTTGAAATAAAGATTTTATGTGGGTTTCAGTGGGTCCACAGTTTGAAGTGGGCGATCAGATTGACTAGAGTTGCATACTACTTTGTTGTCGTCGTCTTTCATTTTGGGGTTCCTGTTAGTCTGCCTCTTTCCTGTGGTTATAGTGGGGAGAGAAGCTCATGTCTGCTTCACTTACAAGGACTCAGATGTCTCTACAAGCTGAGTAGGATAAAAGGTAGAAGTCCCTTTGTGTAAGAGGTGTGACAGAGATCACATCATACAAGTTTTTCTGAAGATCTTGCCTAGATCTACTGGCCAGAACAGGAGAAATCCTAGATACTTTGCAGGAGAAAACTGGAGAGTTGACCTGGGTACAGCTGATGTTGGCCTGTTTTGTGCCAATGTCAGATTCTTTGCACAAACAGCTAGGTGGTTTTCCAACTCACCTGAAATCCCAGTCAGACTCTGACTATTTAAACACACACATACACCGTTTTGTAAGCATCTGAAGCTGTGAACATCTAAGGTTCTTCTGTGGACAATATTAGCCAGCAGGTTTCTTGGTCTCCCTCCATTGTGTGGAAACCCTGATTGCTTGCATCATCACAACCAGCTGCAGAGCTTCCTATTTTAAGGATCCTTTAAGGGCTGAGTTGCGCCCTGTGACCTGGAGAGCATAAACGTCAAACATCCTCCTCATCTTGAGAAAACAGTCCCAGGTTGGAGCTTTTGTAGAATGGTGAAAATGCAACGTTTTAGCAGAGAAGGCTTTTCCTCTGTCTTTGCTCCTCCTGCCCCCCCCTCCACACCCCAGTTTTATTTTCTCCTTTCAAAGCCTCTGAGTTTCCCCAAGGTGTCATTTTTGTCCAGCACCTATGTTTACCAGCCCTGACAATACCCAAATATAAAAAAGGCAATCTATGGATGCTCTTTTGTAGTTGAAGAAAGAATTCTTTTGCAGAACACTGGCAATTCTCTGACAGGAGCAAATAAAAAGAAACAGACAAACCTTCTCCTACAAAGCACACCTGGAAGGCTGGATGCCTCCCCCTTCCCTTCCCGAATTCAAGGTCTTTCTCAGATTTCCTTTTTAAAACAAACCCCTCCAAAGGAACTTAGTTCTTGGTCTTCACGTCCTCAACTTAGCCTCACAAGGTTAAGTTTTGAAATAACCTTCAGGGGGAAAAAACCGCTTCATTTTATGGCATCTGGATGTCCCAGAGTGGTGTTAATTATGTTTTATTAAGTGTCATTGCGTATTGTCACAATTCATACAACATAGTTAACAACCTCATGGTGGGTTGCATGAGTCATGCAAAGAAGAAAACTGGATCCCTTGATCCAGGCAATCAAAGAGCCACCAGTTGTTTTGGATTAAACTGACAGCCATGAAACCAGGGGGTTGGTTAACCCTTTCCCCTCCCATGGCACAGGTGGCAGGCCTAGAGAGGCCCCATGAGTATAAGACCTGTCTAGGCACTCTACCTCTATGGCCATTTGAGTTTCCAATCTCACCCCTCATAGTCACCTAGGAGATGAAAAGGGTTCAGAAGTCCGGGGTGGGTGGGGTACTCTCCCCAACCTTCCTCACTGATGCCAACCTGATTGCACCATTGCACATTTTAGGGTCTGAACTGGGGATGGAAATGTCAACTTCTTCATGCCTTGGAGGATGGCAAATACAATCCTAGGCAACTAACCCAAATCTCCTGATCAAGGTGACAAGCCAGGTCCACGGGGAGATGTCAGTCAGCTGCATCTTGTGAACAGTAATTATATTCCCTGCAATATGTGACTGGCCACCCGCAGACTCTGATTTCCTCAATCCAAGCCTTGGTTCTCTACTTGGTGCATCCAGACAACCCTTGATTTGCTCCCTGATCAGATTCAGAGCTAAGCATTCACACATCCAGATCTCCGGGCAAGAACTGAGGAGCTGCCAACCATCTCCACAGCCATGTCCCCAAAGAGGGAGCCTTCAGCTCTTCCAGGGTTAAAATCATCCAAGCAAAGCCTCCCCAAAGGCAGTTTCTACACTGAGGGTGTTGCAACACCCTTCTTGGGATCTTCTGGCCTTCTGTCAGGTGGGGTAGCAGCACATGGGCTGAAGTGTCGTTCAAAATGTTTCAGAAGCTTCTGGCGAGTTTCTCTTGGTCTTGAGCTCTCTTGCTTCTTGGAGGAGATCAAGGGTATCCATTTCCTCATCTTCCATTTCTTTTTATCACTCAGAAGCCTCACATTTCACTATCTGCAAAACCTTCATGAGATGTTTCTCCATCCCTCTTCCCTTACGATTAAACCCCAGAATAACGGAGAAAGGATTGTCCAATGAGAGATGGGGCATTCCATTGGCCACTGGAAGACAATCACATTCCTTCCAAGAAACTGTCAATGAAATCAATTTCTTCCTGGAAACAAA
This sequence comes from Bungarus multicinctus, assembly GCA_023653725.1. Lineage (NCBI taxonomy): Eukaryota > Metazoa > Chordata > Lepidosauria > Squamata > Elapidae > Bungarus > Bungarus multicinctus. The sequence goes on from CM042842.1 coordinate 884,104, forward strand.
TTGAATATAAATATTGTCTTTCATCTAACTGAACCAGACACTGTACATAGATTATCCTTGCTGCACAGGTAAAGTTGATGAGTTGATTGTCTTCGGAATCACGGGAAAACAGATGCTTTTCCCGAAATCTTGAAACAAAACCATCTAAGGGTGGAAAAGACTGTTTCTCTTTCCGCTGCCTTCAAAATCAAATTATAGGATCCCACAAATTATTTCACAGAGGACAAGGAGGAGTAATGGGCCATTGAAACATCTCTTTTAGCACACAGCTTTCCTGAATGATTTTTAAAAGTGTTTTATTGTTCGATGATTAACAACAACAATAACAAAATCAAGGCTGGACTTATAACCTCCTGCTTGATTTTGCAAAGAGAATGTTTTGCATTTGACTTAGCTCTGTTTACAACCTTCTCCTCCTCTCCTCAGTGCCTGGGCCCTCCATCCACCTTCCTTTCTAATCCATCATAATTCCATCTCCGCTGCTTTACTTGATTAAAGTGCAGCACATGACAAGATGGAGACACACTGTTTTCCAAGGTCTATTAGATTACACATCCACAAACCACTCCAGTGGGTTCTCAGGCATGTGGACAATGCTTCCCAATGGCTCGTTTTGGGCCAAAAAACACGTCTTTCCATCAAGGCAGGGGAGAAGTAGGGCTTGCTGTTGAATTCTAGCTGCTCACTGCTCACCAGAATTATTCAGAGTCTTCTTCATGTGCCTCGGGAAGGAAAACTTGTTTTAATTTAAGAAATGTGAAATTGAATATTCATGAACAAGCCGCTTTGGCCTTCTAAATAGGTGGCTAATATTTGCCTCCAAATCTATCCAGCCTGCAATAGAAGAATGATAATTTTGCACAGCTTCTTGATACGAAGGAAGGGACTTTTATGTGTCCAGCGTTTTTCAGAAATTTCTTGTACAGCTGAAGAGCAAGTTCAGAATAGGAGTTTCTTCCTTCTTGCTCCTTCAATAGGGATCTGTGTTCAGATTTGGGCTGATGGATCTTTTTTTTAATCCAAGATTTGTTATGAAGAAAACGCTCCATCCTTCTGTCTCTCTCCTACGTCCCCAAGAAAGCATCTATGAATTATAATTAAATTGGAAGCATATTTAAACTGTTTTTAGGACTGCTTAGGACAGAACAAAGTATCTGGGGCACATTAGCCTGTTGGATTTAATAAATCTTCAGCTCCCTGGACTTGAGCCAAACAGCAGTGCATAATTTTCACCAATGCCATTTAATTAGGCCAAGTGTTGCTTTCTAAACCTATTCTTTGTTCAACTGAAACACGACAAGAGGCTTGGAAATTAATGGGTTCCTTGAAAAGACATTCAAGCTCCTTCACTTTCATACATGAACTCCAACATCTCGCTGGAAAGGCCTTGGCAGACATGGAGAGGCACAGGGTGCCCTCTGCAGCTGGGACCCTCCTTCCGTCCCAGTTGGGTGTCACTTTCCTCCAGAAACAGACTGTGCATTAGAAGGATATCTGTGGAGATTCTCAGCCATCCAAGTCATGTTTGTCCCAAAGGTGCTTTTTCAAGGGGCAACTGGACTTCCTTGAAGACATTTAGCTTCTTATCCAGTTCTGAAGAAGCTTCTTGGATGAGAAGCGAAACGTCTTAAAGGAAAAGCAAAGAAAGTACAGTTGCCCCTTGAAAAAGCCCCTTTGAGGTGCATTTGAAGGGAATGCTGGAAAGAGACGCTTGAAATCTCCGCTTCTTTGGGGACACTTGCTCCAAACCCATCAGAATAGTCCATCAGGGCCACCCAGGAGGGCACCAGCTGCATGAAAACAGATGCTTCTCATTCCAGGGGGAACCTCCTGAGATATGGCCCGTTCAGTCTCTTCTGGCTGAGCTAAAGGGCAATCAGATTAGAGATGATGTGAATTTTCATAGGGTCAAATCCATGTCATGCTGAGATCTGGGTTTTCTCCCAGGGTAAGTTGAACCAGCCATGCAAGAACGAAAAACTCTTAAAAACTTCTGATTGGACATTTTGATTCTGCTGAGGATTATATTTCTTTTGCCTCACCAAAAGAAAGGAGGAACATCTGGATTCTCTGGCTTTGCTTTATAGGAAAATATGTCCCTGGTCATTATATAGACTCCGTTCCCCATCCCAAATAGACAATGCTTGGCATTTTGTTTTACTGGGAAGCAACTTCAGGAGCTGCATTGCAGAGACACCACGTTCTGGAAATATTATTTATAGCATTGGAAACTGTGTTCCCAAACAATCTGAGATTTTGCTCTCCGTCCACAAGGCTTGATGCTTTGTATAAGCAACAGATGCCCATGACAGTCTGCCTCAGAACAAAACTGGACAGCTTTTGCATTAGACTTCTGCCTTTTTAAAATGAAGTGTTCTCATTTTGAAGAGTAGCAATGAACAAAGACAAGGCAGTCGACCTCCTTCCCAAGAACGCAGGCCTTCAGCACCCAGGACAGCTCCTCAAGGTTGCCCCCAGGGCTGCTGTGTGTTAAGTTGGTGTGTGTGTTGACTTGTGGGAATGCATATTTCTTCACCTTGGGAGTGATGTGCAATCCTCATCTCAATATCCTCAGTACATTGTCTCTACTCTTTCATTCAATATTTGATTATTTATTTATCAAATTTATGTAGCTGCTGAGCTCACCAAAGTGGGCGCCCATTTTCTTGCTCACATGGTCCTCTCCCATACACACTCCGGATAATCCAAGAAAGGGTGTGTAACCCAAGCTGCTGCTTTCCAATTCCCCTCCTTGACATTGGCTAATTTAAGGAGGAACTGGACAGTCCCTGAGGCCCAGCTGGAGCAGCCCATAACTACACATTGTAGTTCTTGTAGAGATGACCCAACCATCTCTCTCCACCATCTCTTCGGGCAAGGCCTGGGCAGAAGAGGGAACCAAGGCAGGGCTTGCAAAGAGATTGGAGCAAGCCAAGGAGAGGGAATCAGTAAGGATGGAACAGAAGCCGGAGTATCAGTGGAGCCGAAGACGCAAGGACTCTGAGGCTGCCAGGATGAAGGCTCTCCAGTATGTAATTTTGATATTAAGGGAAATGAGGCTAAAATAGCTGGTTGGAAAGAGGCCTTTTGCAGAGAAGACAGCACCGCACATCTACAGAGGGCACAGTGGATCTAAGCAAATGCCACTCTAGCCCATAATTGCAATATTACGGGCAATCTAGCCATCCTTTGGAGTGATGGGGAGGATATAACCATTGCTGGAAGGGACAGCGAAGGCAGTTTACACCTGACAATATCGGGGGCTGTTGCATCAAAGCAGCTCTGCCTCACCCCTCCACAAGTCAGCATGACCCAAGTGGGCAACCCCTCCCTCATTTGCCCCCTCTCCAGCTACAACACACATACAAACACATACAGAGAGAGCGAGAGTGCTCCTGGGTCTAGCAATTCAGATAGTCCTAAACTTACAACAGTGACTTACAAAAGGCCAGAAGTTTGTCCTAAGTCAGGGAACGAGAAGAGTCCCTGATTTTATAGTGGACTTTTTTTTGCTCGAGTCCCTTCCCTTGGGAGTTTCTTCTTGCCTCCTTTCTTTCACAGATATGCTGTCATTCCTTTGATCAGAGGTGGGTGGATTACCCAGGGCTGAAAGTTTTGCAAACACCCAGCTGAACTGATTGCACGTCCCATTTCCTGCACAAGCGCAATATTGAAGTAAGTGGAAGGAGATTTGGGCACGAGGGGGCTGCAGAGCAGGGGCATTGAGTGCAGCAGTAACATTGAAAGACCCCTGGAAATGCGTTGGTAGCTAGGAGGGTTGTTTGACATGCTTTGCACCTGCCATTGCACCTGAGAGGATTCTCAGTCCTCCAGCTTGGGACTCCAGGCTTGTCCCAAAGGTGCTTCTCCCCACAACCCCAAAAAAGGCAACTGGACTTTGTTTTTCCTTGAAGATGTTTTGCTTCTCATTCCAAGAAGCTTCTTCAGAACTTGCACCAAAACGAAGCCCACTTGCCTTTTGGTAAAAAAGCCCCTTTGCCATCTTGACTTCCCAGCCTTCCCAAGAACCTCCCTGTTTTCTCTCTCTCTCTCTCTCTCTTTCTCAGGAAGCCTCTCTGCTTTGTTGTGTTTTGGGGGAAAAAAGCACTGTCCACCCAAAGATTATTATTATTAATAATAACACAGCTTATTATTGAGGGATAGAAGATACAGAAAAGGGAGCTGGCACTGGTATTTCTGAGCATTAAAGCTGATGAGAATCCATTGGATAATTAATCCAAAAGTGATTGATTATGGCTCCTCTAGCAGCGTATTTCACGGGTAACTACTCCACACAGACCTCCAATCAGTTAATGGGACTCTCAGAGTCAAACTAAGTAAAATCTCTGAGTGACAGGTGTGTTTTATCACCCAGCTGCTAGAGCTGAGATGGTGGTAAATTTATTGGCAAGGCAGTTTATGGCCACATGATTTACTCAGGAACTCCGTGGAATGTGAAGCCTTTGAGTTTAATAATATCTGTTAAGTCTACCTGATGCAACTGGCCAGCTTCCTCTTCTAGAGGTCCTCTTTGGTCCTCATTTCTGGGAATGAAAAGTGGGGCTCTCCCCATTTCAGTGGCCCAAAACTGAGGCCCTGGGATATACCAACTTTCGTTAGGTTAGATTGTATGAAAAGTAAGAGAGGAGTGGTGCCAAACTTCACAATCACCTTCATTTTCCACAAGGGTGTGTTTCCTCCAGCCCAGCTCCTCGTAAAGCTTTTCTCTCTCCGCAAATCATAGACTCAAAGGGACCCTGGAGATCTTCTAACCGTACCCCTTGCCCATGGCATCCCAGAAAAAGGTCTGTCCAACTTTGGTGTGAAATCTTCAGGGATGGAGCCTCCCCAGCTCTGGTAGACCAAGTGTTCCACCGAAGGAGCCAGGAAGGTCCTCCTGATTTTGAATTTGGAGCCCTAAAGCTTGGTTCTTGTCCTGCCCTTGGGTTCAATGTATGCTAAATCCACCCACTCTTTCCTATGACAGCTTTTCTAGTATTGGAAGATTGAGATCAGCTTTCTCTTCTTTCAGACCAGTTCCTTCATCCATTCTTCATAAGATGTAGCCTCCAGACCCCTTATCTCCTTTGTCTTCTTTCTCCCCACTCTTCCTAGCTCCTTCACATCCTTCTTGAACTGTGATGACCCAAACTAGACAGATTATTCCAGATGGAGTCTTGGTCCTAACTATGATACTTCAAAGGGATCTGAGGCTACATCTGTAAGAGGTTCATTGATTGGATATTTAGACTCTGTAGTTTTTCAATGTATTCAACAAGGTGGAACAGGACACTTAATTGCCTACAAACTCCAGTAGCATCCAGAATTGGTTCCCTTGGGTCAAAAAAACCCACAAACTTTACGATACAATCCCCACTGGGGTGCTTTTCACATTCACGGCCATGTTTGCTGAACATGAGCTTGGTGTCTGCTTGAAACAACATGCACTTGCATGCATAATCTAGTTGCATTGCAGGCTGCTGAAGTCTCCCAGGCTCCAGACCTTGGCATGAAGCAAAGTGCTTAGTGGAATGCAAGACTGAAGAGGCCTCTTCCTCTCCACCTCCTTCCATTTAGCCGGCTCCAGAATGTGCATCATTAAGGCAATAATTGACTCTCACTCTGCCTTATCTGGACCCACATGATTGCTGAGAGGGAGGGAGGGAGGGAGGGAGGGAGGGAGGGGAAAGGCAACCAGAGAATGTATCTACTGCATTTTGCTCTCCGAGAGACACTGTCATTTGTTTGCTCCTCCGGTGCCTTATCGCCACAGATGGGAACTTTGGTTACTAGGTAACCAGGCTCTGTCAACCAATGGTGGAAAAGAGTTAACTAGTCGCCCAGTGGATGTCAGTGGGAAATCTTTCTTTTGTGCAACAAAAGAAAGACAGACTTTTCTCCCCTTATCATTTCCTTTAGATGGGGACTGAATCCAAAGCAGGAGGGGGGATCCGAGTGACTATTAAGCCTCATTGTGAAAAGGGACAATAAAAGCCTTCAGCGATGCGGGAAACGGGCTGTGAATCAGTTCCACTTCTGTTTTCAACAAGCCGCTGCTTTTCGGGTTGGCCGGGCACGGTGACCCAACTCAAGAGGCCTGGGTTGGGTTTGCAGGTCAGAAGCGCCGAGAGATAACCAAGTTGGCCTTCACTGCAGCATTTCACTGCATGCTGTTGTCATGCAGATGTTGTGGTCTTTGGATTGTCTGGGGCAAAAGTGGAGGACGCTAAAAGTTATGGGGGGGGGGGGATCAGGAGGGGGCAGGATGGTTACCACGATGCGATGGCAGTTTCACCATTTATTGATGTTGGCCTCCAGGTCCCTGCTGGGCTAGGGCAGCACAGGACACCCCCAGGAAACTAAATACTAGTAAAGGAAGCCAATCCTTAGCAGGACAACGAGGGTGGAGATGGAAGCAGCAATGCAGGACATCCGTTCTTGAGCATCTTCTGAGCAATTCCCCAAAGGGTGTTTGGTGGGAATGGTCCATGAGGGGCCCTTGAGCGGAAGAGGGCAACAAGACCAGCCCCTTTTCTCAAATGCATTGATAGCCCTTGTGGACCCACACTGAAGGTCCAGCCCTCTTATTCTGCTCTTTCCTCCCAAAAGCCAGCCTTCCTTCTAGGCCTTGGTGGTGCAGGCTGTTAATCATCTAGCACTTAGCTCAATTGCCTGCAATTAGTGCAGGTTCGAATCCCACCAGGCTCAAGGTTGACTCAGCCTTTCATCCTCTCGGGGTAGGTAAATTGAGGACCCAAGACTGTTGGGGGCAATAAGCTGACTTTGTAAAATGCCGCTTGGGGGGGCCAAAAAGCCCTAGTAATAAGCAGGCATATACAATGGAATGAAGGCTATTGCCAAGCACTTAGCATGGTGCTCTAAAGACTGTAAACTGCCCTGAGTCTCTGGAGAAGGGAGGCATATAAATGTATGGTAAAATTAAAAAAAAAAATTAAAATTAGGCCTCTGGAGAGCCCTCCTTTCGACCACAGAGGTGCTGGCTTTTCTCCTTTCCCATCCACAGTTTCCTCCCTGTTTCTCTCCCTCTTCTCCTGACCCTCCTCCTCCTCCTCCATCCAGTGACGTAGTTGGCAGAGGCTGTGTGGGTGTCGTTCAATCAGCAGAAAAGGCAGAACATCTCCCTCCCCCACCCCACCCCATTTTAGGCCTGCTGGGCAAATACTCCATCTCTCTGGCCAGCCAGCGTGGTGGACACAACAGCCCCGAACTCCTGCTGAAAAGGAGGAGGGATGGAGGGCAACTATATCGTTCCAGGAAAGAAGATTTGGGGCTTGTCTGCTTAAGAAAAACCAAGTTTAACAGAGACACCTGCAGCCACTGGGATGCATCTGGATCAGACTCCTGGTGTGGAGAGGGCCAATTTCTTGATGCTTGCAATTGCTTCCCCAACCGGAATCCACCTGGCCCAGTGCATCCATCTGACGGGGAGCTGTTTGGGGCTCCCCACTTTTGAGGAGTGAAGTGGCTCCAGTTTTTTTGGGGGGGGTGTTAGTGATGGTCTCAAGTGGTGGGATAGGTCCCTCCAAAATTCAGAGTACCTCCCTTCTTATTAAGCCAAGGAATTTGGGCCCCAAGATGAAGCTAGGAACCCACTGTGGAGGTGATTTTGTCATTGGAAGGAGTCACTTGTTGGGGGCACCCAGGCAGTGGCTTCCATCATTGGGGTTCAATCATTCAACACCGTCCTATAGTAGCCATATAAATTATGTAAATAAATAAATTCTTTCCAGAAATGGGTTAAAGCGGAGCTTTTCCAGAGAGAGTTTGCAGTTTCTCGGACGGGGTGGTCTGCTTCGGACTTTTGCTCTTGCTTTGAGTATTATTTAGTGTGCCTTTTTTAATTCTGCTGTTGACCATCCAGAGTCTTTAGGGATTACTGCAGGATACCAAATCAGTCAATCAGTGAATGGATAAAATAGTCCAACATCGTTAATTCACTACCAAATTTTTTGATGTCCATTACTGAGTTTATTTTCGCTGCCACCCGCTGAGTCTGCTATTCTTGGGTCTTCAGATTGTTTACGAAATTGATTCTTTGGGCTCTCTGGACTTTAATCACAAGTCATGTTCTCCTCTTGAGGAGGACTCCTGTGGAACACAAGGAGTGTGGGCAAGGAATGGAGATTTACACCCACCCACATACACACAATCCCAACAAATCTCTCTGCTGGTCAGTGTGTCCTGCCTCTAGTGGCTGAGTTGAGCCTTCTGGTCATTGTTAAACCTGGATTAATTCTGGACAACCTCTGGCTTTGCATTCACCTGCATTGACCAGATCTTTATTCCTCCTTCCCCTCCCTCGCTGTTACCCCCAACTGCAGGACCTGGCATTTGATCAAAGCCCAGAAGGAGCCGTCCTGGCCAATGCCCCCTTCTCGGCCACCCACCCAGGTGCTGGCACCTGCTGGGCCAGCCTTTCTGGGGGGCCTGGGAAGGTTGCCTGCCCTCTTTTCCGTCTGTTTCTCTTTTAAGCAAATTCCCAGCCTCCATTCAGAAAGCTCCTATTGATTCCAAGCCAAATTAGCATTTTTTTCCCCTGCTGGAAGCCCAGCAGCTCCTGGGGCTCTGAGACAAAGGCTCTTCAGGGAGGGTCCGCCTTCGAAAGGGGTAAATTACAGCTCTTCTGTTCCCCCTTCATGGCTCCTGTCTAAGCAAAGCCGGTGGCCTAGTTGCGACAGCAGTTACCCGATTGCAGAGCAGACAGCTTTAACGGCTGCAGGAGAGCAAGATCCGTCTTCCCCAAAGGCATGACATTCCTCAGGGTTTGGAGAGGCAGGAACAGGGTTTAAGTACCAATGGTTGACAGTGGAGGGTCCTCTGTGGAAGCAGCCCCTTCTGCTCTCTGCCCAGGGCATCCAGGGCATCCAGGGCCTGGCAATAGAGTTGTAAAGGACGTTGGCGCTATGCTGGCTGGGGAATTCTTGGAATTGAAGTCCACAAGTCTTAAAATGGCCGTGGTTGGAGACCCTGGTCTAGACCCTATATCATTCCATTCCAATGGCTGACCAGTTTCTTCTTAAAAACTCCAGGGATGGAGCACTCACAACTTCTGAAGGCAAGCCACTTGACTGGTTAATTGTTCTCACTGTCAGGAAATTTCTAGGTTGCTTCTCTTCTTGGTTAGTTTCCATCCGTTGTTTCTTATCTTGCCTTCTGGTGGTTTGGAAAATAAGTTGACCGCTTCTTCTTCGCGGCAGCCCCTCAAGTATTGGAATATTCCTATCATGTCGCCATAATATAACCAGAACTGACTGAGAACATTTTGAAGACTTCCCTAATGATGTCCATGCTGGTGGCCACTTGCAAATTGGCCCTTTGAAAGCATCTGGCTTTAGACAGTCAGTTGGTTTGGCTCAAAGGAGAGCTGCACAACTTGTTGCTGGTTTTTATCTCTTTTATTTATTTTTAAAATGCATGATGAAATTCATATGTCCCCCAATTCCCAATGATTCTTAGTTCAATCATGCAATTATGCATCCACCTTTTTGTTTCAAAGGGAGTTAAATTTCTGCCCTCATTGTAGGATGGATCTGAACTTAATTTCAATGATTCTGTCCTCCTGAATACAGACCATAATGACATTTACAGCACAATTTTCCTTTACTTTTTTTTATACCTCCTCCCCACAGATGTCCCTGTGGGGGGTAGTTCTTGAAGACTGATCCTTTGCAACATTTGTGAAAAAAGAGCGGACAATTAATCTGGAGGCAACCGAAGGTTCAAAGCAGACTGAATCTGGGAGAAGGCAAAAGGGTGTGACTTGCCCAGGCTTGGGCCTTGATGCAAGGCCCAATTTGGACAATCCCCAGAAGGCTTGCAAACTGAGCGCAACCGTTCCCCGGTGCCCAGATGGACCAAGCCGGCCTCCCTATTTCAGAGAGCTGTCATGTAGAATCCCAGAAGTTAATTAGGAGGAGCTGCAATCTTTAATTGAGCTGCCTGTTGACAAATACGGTGCGCAATTAAAAGGCAGCTAATTAAAAGCACAATATTTAGAACAATTGGAGGGAATGCTCTACTAGACAGGCTCAAGTGATGGACGACGCCACTAAAGAGCCGACAATCCGCTGGTCCTGGGCAGAGAGAAATTCCTACTGACGGCATTTCACTGGCCTGGTTGAAAGTCCCTTAATTTAGAACAGGGCTCTCCAACCTTGGCAACTTTAAGCCTGGAGGACCTCAACCTCACGAGGCTTAAAGTTGCCACGGTTGGAGAGCCCTGATTTAGAAGACTCGGCTAGTCATTCTTTGTAGCCAAAAACATTGCCTAAGCCGGGACAGTATGCATTAAAAATTCAGAGTAGAGGATCATTTGCCCAGCCAACCCAAGAGGCTAGACCACAAGATTGAGTTCCTCCAATGTTGAGTAATACAGGTAGTCGTCAACTTACAACAATTTATTTAGTGACCACTCAAAGTGACCACAGCACTGGAACAAAGTGACTTACGGCCATTTTTCACAATTACAGCCTTTGTAGGGTCCAAATGGGGAAGCCAGATTCACTTATCAACCAGGTTATTAATTTATCAACTGCTGTGGCAAGAAAACAGAGCAAAACTCACTTAACAAATATCTCGCTTAACAACAGAAGGGTTGGACTCAACCATGGTCATAAGTTGAGGACTAAACATACAAGGTCAAAACAAGGGCCTTTTTCAAGTTCCATGCTGTTCATCCTTTTGTAATGTTCTCCTGGGTCTTCCTTTTGTCTTAATCTGAAGCCCCCCAGCTCCCTGGACTTTTCTTCCGGTAGGGAAACCGTTCCAGCCCTTGAGACCTCACCTTGTCTCCAGATCCATCCATCTCTTCTTGGGGGGGGGGGCATTCCATCCTCAGGACAGTCTCTGCCACTGTCTCATTGGGAGCTTTATGACCTGTGAAATTGGCTTAAGTATCGATCGGTGGCCTGTGGTTTATGTGGACGGAGGCAGAAAAAGAAGCGGTTCCACTTCATTGCGTGGGACTTGTTTGTGTGGTGGGGGGAGGGGGGCTCATTTTCAAGCTGAGCCAGGTGCTTTGTGTGGCTCCCCACCTGTGGCTTAGTCCTGACTTAGCACCATGTCAGAAGGGTGGACTGGAGGGAGAGGAGCAGACCAAAGACAGATAATAAGCTCAGGTGGGTTAACACAGGAGGGGATCCCCAACAATCTTCGTTCCCCTCCCATCACCCTCTCTGTGCACATAATTGCAGGCCAAAGCCCCCTGGCCTGGACTTCCTGCCCTTCTAGGTCAAAGAATGAGATTGCAACTGCATTGCTCTTCCTACAGGCATCTCTCCCCCCATGATTGACTACTGGTTCCACTCCCTTTTTTAAAAAATCAGGGTGGGGGAACCCCAAGGTTTTCTCAAGGCTCAGCTAGGACAGCTTTCCTCCAGAGATTGTGGGTGCACCATCACTGGAGGCTTTTAAGAAGTGATTGGCCAGCCATTGGTCTGAAATGCTACAAGGTCTTCGGCTTGATGAATCAGGGGGTTGGGCATGAAGAAGGAAGGTCCCTTCTAACTCTGTCAAACCTCTGATTTGCCTCCCAAATCCTCAGCCCCTCCTTCCCCCTTTGAGATCCTCCCTCTTCCTTCTGCCTCTCAACTCCACAAGGCCAAATCTAGGTTGCCCAGAGTCCACTCTTTTCCCAGCGAAGGAGGGATGTCATGCAGCCTCCTCTCTGCTTGATTAGCAAATGGGCCTGCCCCCCAGGCAATCTGAGGAATGTATTTGCCTGGTACAGTGTGTTAGCCCCATACCTGATAATCCATCATTTTAATTGCTTCCCTGAAAGCACAGCTGACAGGCCCATGAGGCTACCACCTGACCATCCCGCACAGCTGGACTGCTGGGAGAAGCAGTTCCTCAGAGCTTCTTCTGGTCCTGAAAAATGTTGAGTTTGGGATCCAAAAAGGCAACGTTAGGTGCATGAGATGAAGACTTTCCAGTGGCTCACCAAGTTTGTTTTCTCCAGCCTTCCAGATGGGTTGGGTTTCAGTTCCTAACATAAAAGGGAGATAAAATCCAAGAAACTGGGGGTGTGGGAAGAGGCAATGGCTGTCAGGGTCCAACAAGTTGGAGGAGCTCAGATGAAAGAAGGCTTCTCTCTCTAGTTGGACTGTTGTTAAGCATTTGGTGACTCCAATCATTCATGGTTGTTTTTGGACTATTTGGAAATCCTTAGAAGGTTCCTAGGCACTAACATCCTTTCCTGGACAGCCGAAGGTTGGCATGCATCAAGGCTACCACTTTCTGATATATCTTATCTCAACAGTCACTAAGAAATCTAAAGTCAGCCAGCTGGCATGTAGATTGGAGTTGACGTTGACCGTGCTTAATAGTATTGCAACATGGAACTCAAATTCCTCACTCCAACTCCGTGCAGTGAGAAAGGAGGCACCGCCCAGCTTAATGGAGATAAGCCTGAATGTGAGATAGACTCATCCCATGTGAAGGAATCCTTTGGGGTTCTCCAAAGACTTTGGGTTGGCAGCCTATGTGACTCTAATAGCAGCAAATTGCAGAAATGGTTGCTCCAGAGCTGTCAATTATATTGGTAGAGAAGGATTTTGGAGTGGGACACCATTGCAGCTTTCAAATCTATCCTGGGCTGTCATTTTCTGCAGGTTCCTTGCCACCCCAGATGACAGGATTAAAAATTAATGCCCATCAGATTCAGGAGGACCTGAGGAGAAATGTCTTGATGGGGTTTGTTCAGTTACAGAACCATCTGGAAGCAGGATGGGCTCCCTTTGGCTGAAATCTTCCTGCTTTTAAGAGAGGGGTACATTTAGAGAGGGACATGGACAACTTCCAGGACATCTGGAGGTGATGGATGGATGTCAGGCTGGTCTAGCAAGAGTCCAAGAACATCCTGATCCACGGGCTGGAGTCTTGCTGGAGCAATTCTGCTAAGTCAACCTGGCATGCTTCTGTGGAATGAAAAGCAGGCAGATCAGCCATCTCCCTTGATCCAGATGCCCTGCTGTTCTAGCATGTTCCTTGCAAGGGGTTTCAACTAGTGAAGAGGGAGCAATACACCCACCTTATTTCCTTGGTTGGGTCCTCTGTGGAACTGTCCTCTGGACTGAAAACCCAGGAACTTACTCTCATTGACTGAGAAAACACATTGACAAGTGAAGCTTTTGTTGAATATGGTGGGACTCTCTCTGCTTCCAGAGGACATTAAGCCATAAATCCTGGTTTACACACTACAGCAATATGCGATCGTCTAACTAACCTCACAACTGGTTTAAAAAGGAACGATAACCTTGTCCTTCTTCCAAAGGTCTCTGATGGTGAGACAACCACTTTTACTGACATTCTAAAATAGCGCCATCATGTTCCCATGAATGTTAAGTGTTTTTTTGTCACCAGCGCCCTAAAGTTTTGACCTCAGCCAACTGAGGGAACATGATTTAAAGCAGGCTATAAAATGCAATGTTTAGGAAGGTGTGCTGAAGCAATTTCCTTGTCACTTGTAAATAGGAGATGGATGTTTTTCATTCAGCAGTGATAGCAATCTAAGGAGGTAGAACGAGCGTCATTGGCCAAGCCAAGACAGACCTGATAGAAACAATCCAGCCAATCTTTTTTATAATTTCCCTTGCCAAACTGACTGACTCTCTCTGAAATGTTATTAAACCTTCAGCATTATGGGATGCAAGAAAGCTACAGTCGGGCAATTCTGGTCTTATTGTTGGTCTATATTCCCCAACATCTGCTAGTTGGGAATTATGGGAGCTGCAGGTCCATGCCATCCAGAGATCCAAGGTTGGCAATGACTATTCCAAGTATTTATTTGTATTATAAGATAATAATGGCTATGAAATTTATATAATGGCCCTTCTCATAGGTTGTGTGAAATCAAGAGTTTGATCTAGCAAGGGGAGACAACCCACCAGGCATATCTCCTCCTCAGGCTAACTGAAATGTAAGAATGGAACCCAGTGTACAAGTTGCCAGTAAAGATGGTAACAGGGCCTGCAGTTCCACCATTCCAGCTATTACTGAGCCTCCCCCTTTGATTGAAGATTCAAAGAGAGGCTGGCCTGACCCACAGAGTTGGTCTCTTATTGCAATGCATTGTGGGAAGGGGATCTTACCAATGTCCAATCAAGTGGCTGGCTTCATGATGGCAAATTTCCATTGGGATCATCCAGTTGGGATGATAGTGCCAAATTGTGGCTTTCCCACCCAACGGCTGGCCTGTTTCTGGGGTGCTGTCCGAGGTGCTGAAGTCTTTGCAGCCGCTGGAGACCTCTTGATGAAGACATCTTTGCAATGGAGATCTTCATTTGATATCAGGCTTGGATCTTCTGATACTGAGGAATAATAAGGCTGACTTGTCTGTAGCCAGGCAGAATAATTTATCTTGCTGCTTCAACCTTCAAAGAAACTTGACCCAGAATTCTTTATAGGGATTTAGAGCATATATACCATTTATTATTTCTATATCTCTGTTCCCTCTTATCTTACTGTCTATTTGTCATTATTTTTCCATCGGGATATGCCTTGTCCCTGTACATATGTCTGTGGCTTAGAGCTGTGGTGGTGCACCACTGATTTTCCAACTTGAAATCCCTCAGATTCTGCTGTATTTTCCATTCTTCCCCCATCGCCCTTTGACCAGCTAGAAGAAGAGCCTGGAGATGAAGTTAGCCTTCCTGCTCTTGGCCTCTGGCTCTCCGAGGGACAGCCAAATGTTCTCCTCTTGCTTCTTGCAAGTTAATTTATCCAGCCCACAAAACACAATCTCAAATTTGTCTGCTGCCTTTTACTTCCTCTGTCCTGTTTCTTGATCGCTAGATTCCCTTGGCTCTGGACAATTATCCTGAAAGCTGATGGGATGAAATTGAAAGGGAGGCATGTGCGGAAGGAGGGAAAACAGAGCAGCTGGAGGAAATCTTTTAAGCTATTTCACCTCTGAGTGTGGGCCTCTCTTTTAACTCCTTTGAATTCTTCTTCAAGGTTCAGGTCCTTTCTCCTCCCAGCATTCCCTGCTTCTTCCCGTCCTCCATGGAGGCATACTCCTAGTTGCGTCCTAGGGTAGATCTTTGTGCCCCTGCTTGGCTGATCCACACACAATATTTCTCCCCCAATCAATCGACTTCCAGCCCCCTCCTCCTCCTCCCTCACCCATCTGTCTAGCGATCCAAAAGTGCAGGCATGTGGGTGGGTGACAGTTCAAAAATAGGAAACAGCTTTTTTAACCTCTGCTTCTGCAAGGATCTGAGAGAGATTCTCTTTTGAAAGGAAGGGAGCTGGGCGGAGAGGGCTGAATGGAATGGCATAGAAAGGAATTGATATGGACGTACAAAATGGCGCACACGTGTGGAATTCTGTCCATTGTCCTTCCACATTCCCAATCCAAAAGGAGATGGGGAGGGGGCAGACCTTCCCTTAGTGATTTAGCCTGGGGCAACTAATTTAGTTCGGTTACAGCTTGGCTTTAAACATTTGGATGTTTCTATTGATCTGAATCCCATAATATGTATACATGATCAGTGGTGGGGAAGTTAATCAATTAGGGATGGATTGAGAAAGGGGATTAGGCAGGAATCAGGATAAACTGAGTTACCACTCAGTTGTACCTCCTCCTCCTCCTCCTCCACAGGATTGAATGTGGATACCTATGTTGAGTAGGGTTCAACATCAATAGATCTTCTGTTCCTTTAGGACAGTGTTTCTCAACCATGCCAACTTCCCAGAATTCCCCAGGCATCCATTTGGAGTCTTGAAGTCCATACATCTTCAAGCTGCCAAGGCACAGAAGGACTGCTTTAGGCCCTCAAACCACAAACCTCTTCTGCATGTTAATTCCAAATCTCCCCTCCAAATCTGAGGCCCCTTCATTTAAAATGTTCTGAGGGGAGGGGCTGGGAGGAGGGCATCGATTCGGGGGAAATTGGGAGAGGCAAAATGAAGCAAGCAATGTAAGGGATCTCAGCTGTTCCAACACTCGCAGTTGGTTTTTATTTACACAAAGAAGTGGGGGGTCAACTTATTTTCCAAAGCACCAGAAAGCACAACAAGAAACAATGGATGGAAACTAATCAAGGAGAGAAACAACCTGGAATTAAGCAGAAACTTGCTGATAGTTAGAACAATTAATTAACAATTAGGTAGAATAGTTTGACTCCAGAAGTTGTGGGGAGGTTTTTAAGAAGAGGCTGGACAGAATAGAATAGACAGCCACTTGTCTGAAATGGGAGAGGGCTTCCTGCTTGGGTTGGGGGTTGGACTAGAAAATGGATTGATGATTTATTTCTTCTCTTGAAGGGCTGTCTATCTGGACATGGTTTTAGAAAATCATGTAAGTTGGCAAATCACCAGCTTTTGACTGGCACAAATGGCTGTGCACCCCTTTGATTTGAACCATCCTCAAAGTGCCATTTTGACATGAAAAGGCTGCCCCTTGTTCCAAGGCAACTGCCTATCAAAACATCAAAACAATGTTTGAATCCTGCCAGGCATTGACCCCCCCCCCCCCCCAAGCCTGCAGAGTTTGTTTTCATCTTTGCTGGAGCGGTTCCTGTACATTCTGCGGGTCTAAGAGGAAAGGAATGGATTGCGTAAAAGAGCAGCCATGTGCATGGACAGAGGGAAGGAAAGACAGAGGGATGGTCAACCGTGTGGGATGCAGGAGCAGAGTCCAGATTGCACACTCTGACCTACTTCGTGGCAGTGACAAATGGCACCGATCTGGGTAATTGCAAGCTTCCTTGCATTCCAGTGGTATCTGATCCTTTCCTTCCGACAGGTGCTGAGTCATGTTTCTCGCCTCAAATAGCAACAAGCAGGTTCCTTGGGCAGCAAAGAAGGGGCTGGGGGGAAGCAATGCAGGGGATGTCGAGAAACTGCCAGCCAGCCAGGCTGGAGGGAGGAGTCAAGCAAGGACCTAGCTGGGAGTCCTTGCACAGCCACAAGAGGCCTAAGCATGACTTCCCACCAAAATCCATGAAGCCTTGCCTGCTTGTTCCCAGGGGAAGGCAAGCCATGTGGAGAGATTCTTGTAATATAGGTGATAAGCAATAAAGTTACTGACATTGATTACTCTCGTATGGCTCTGGTTGCTTGTGCCTGATGGGGAAGAGGAAATATCTGTGCCTTAACCATGTTACCTGGCCTGCTTGAATCAAACAAAAGACCCCAGGCCTGTTTGAATGAACTGCCAGCCCTTGAATGCTTTCCAAACTCTGCATTTGTGCCGAGGAACTGAGACTCGGCCATGGAGCAGAATCAAAAGGGGAAGAGGAGGAGAGAAAGAATCCTGAGTGGAGCCTGAAGGCCTGGAGCAGGTCTCCTGGTAAGGGGCTGTGCCAGATCCAGTAATGGGCAACCCCACCCACCCCTCAAGCGGTCGGGCAAAACTGGGCTGGAAGACTGATGTTCAAGGGTTCTACTAGCCAAATTCTCCACCTGGACTGGGAAGGAGAGGAAGGATGCTGCTTTCTTACCATAGATCTTTCTTTTCACTTCTAAGCATTCACCTAAACCCAAAAAACATATCTTGAACTCAGCTTTTTTTAAAAAGGTTCAGACACTTAGGAAACTCATCAAATCCCAGGAGTTTGCAATGTTCTTGTAGGAGAGTTCCAGGATTTGATGAGATCTTGGTGACCTCTGAGACGCCTTGCAGAGTCTTCTGGTTTTCCCTTTCTTTTCTTGAAAGCCACTGGTATTTGCTGGTCTTCCCCGGCGGCCTCTACAGGACTGGTCACGCCTGGATAGGGAGCGCCCAAGAGCTCTAGGGTTCAGGCTAGACCTGAAGAGACTTCCAGAAAGAGGCGATGGTAAATCGCAGTATTTGCATGCCCCATCAAGGTAACTGCAGAATTAAAGCAGCACAAAAAGTTAACTCAGCCCCATCAGGCTGCTGAGGACCGTAACTTGGAATTTAAAACTAGTTGCAGTTTGAGCGCTTTGTGGCAGGTTGCCAGGTTTCATGCTGCATTAAGCAACTTTTGCAAGTCCAGTAAATGAGAAGCTCACTTTGGGGAGCGGAGGGAGAAGATCTGTCCCCTCCACCCCATGTCATGCAGGTAAGGAGAGGCTGAACCAAGTCCGTGCCCAGGCGAGCAAACTGCAAACTATTCAAGGCTAATATCTCTGCATCTTTTTTTGAAGCCAGAGATCCTCCTTCTTTTGCAATGAAAGAAACTTCTGTAGCACTGGGGGAGCCAATGTTCTATGTTCACTTCACTTTCTGCCTCATTATGCCGAAACATTTCCTTCTTTTCTTCCTTCTCTTTCTCTTCCTCCCTCCCTCCCTCCCTTCCTTCAACTGGGTCGGCTTCTTCCCTTCTGCTTTAGATTTTACTTCCTCCTGCTCAGGATGGTGTTTAAGAAAGCAGGTGCAGAGGAGTGTTTATGTATTATTTATTTTATAGTATTACTTGGAGAGGCTGCTCAACTGTCCAGACGACTTGCTCACAAAAAGGAAATAGCAATAAAAGGAAAGGAAAAATACCAAGCAACAGAGGCCACAGCCTCAGACAAAACAGAGAGGAGCTCTGCCACCACCCTGCATGCTTTCCTGCTGGGGACAGGCGCAGGGATGGTGGGGTGGAGGTCAGAGTTTGGCTTTCTCCCAAGAGGCTGGCCCCAGCCAGGTGCCCTGAAGGCCCAGGAGCTGCTGAACAAAGGCATTGGAAGACCAGAATTGAGAAGAATTTCAAAGGTTGATAAAGTAGGACTCCATTTCCAATGTGCCCCGGCACATTAGGAAGAACCTGGCTGCATGTAGAGCCCCCCTCCCTTCCCCTCCCCTCCCCATCTCCGTCTCCCCATCAGGGATCACACAAAGCAACAGGCGTCTCCAGAGGCAGCTTCTCTGCTTCTCCGGTTCTTGCAGGGCCAAGCAAAACCAAGACATAAAGCATAATTCTTGACAAGCCACCTTTCTGCCCTCACCTCCCCATTTAATCACTCCAGAGTGACCTCTTGGTGGCATGCCAGTCATAAGTGGCGCTGTGAGAGAGGCCCGTGTGTCGGATGGGTGTGCACAGCAGTAAATCCCCCAGAGTCTATTGGAGAACAAAAGATGGCTTGTTTATGCAGTTGGAAATGTGACACAATTTCTCCCGCAGGATTATCTGCTACCAGCCTCCAGTATATAAACACTTGCAGAGTGCAGGATTTCTGGGCTGGCACCCTTCCTCCCTGTTACTCTTCCTCTAGCAGGCAGGAATAATGTGATTATAAATCAGATAGATCTGCCTTTCTGGTTAGGAAAGAAAGCTCACCTTCCCAGCCTCTCCAATCGCAACACACTTTCTCTTTATTTCTATCACAAGTAAATAAGCAGAAGTACAGATTTATCATTTGTTTACAATGTAAAATATTTCCTCTTGCCAGATTAGAAATACTTTAGCTGGGAAACAATGATACCCATAGCAGCTATTTTCCAAAAGGGATTGGATTCATACCTCCTGCTAAGTTATGATTGGTTTCATCACGTTTTATTGACTAAGCCATAAGTAACTAGGTTTGCAAAATGCACCAAGCCTAACCAAACCATACATAGCTGAGCCCCACTTTGTAAGCCAGATTTACTCTTGATGGGAAAATATATTTTTGCCCAGTTCTATGAACTTCTGTCTCCAACCCCTTCACCTTTCTCAAGATTGAGTTCTGCAACTGGGAGAGAAGTGTCTATTTTTTGCAAAACGTTGCAAAAATTTTGCACATTTGCAAATATTCTCTGCACATTTGTTGCACATTCAGTTGGCAAGTGAGTCAAGGTGCAAAGGAGTCAACCATGCACAGTCTTATCAATTCTTGACATATTTATGTCAACACATCTATCCCATAATGTGCTCTTGGCTCCTTCTGAGAGGCACCAAATTCTAGGGATTCCTCAAGTTCTTGCAAGATAGGCCTGGCTTTGTAGCACATCTCAGTCCAAAAGAAGGTGAAGCTTCACTCCACATTATTTTCTCAACGGGTTCAGGTGCCTCATCCCAAAATGAGAAGAAGTTTGAAGCTTTGGGACACCATTGATCCCCACCAGAGGACGCTTCCTCTGGTGAGAGAATGAGGGGCTCCCCATGCAGAAGAGGAGATGGGAAGTTCTTGTGGCCTGCAAACATTTCTTAGACAATCACTTCTTCATGCTGCTGCTAGCTCCTCAACGTCCATGAAGATTCTCAGTCACCCACCTCATGGTTGTCCCCAAGGTCTTTTTTCAAGAGGCAACTGGACTTTCTTGGGTTTTGCTTGAAGAGGTTTTGCTTCTCATCCAAGAAGCTTCTTCAGTTCTAGTGGAATTCTCCACCATTCAGTCAGAACCGAAGAAGCTTCTCGGATGAAAAGCAAAAGCCTTCAAAGAAAAATAAAGCCCAGTTGTCTCTTGAAAAAACACCTTTGGGACATGCTCACTTCCTACTGAAGAGTAGATGCGGGTTTGCCTTGATCTAGGGGGAGCAGCGGGAACCTGTGGACCTGCTCCAAATCTTCAAAGCAGGGTCTTTCCTGGGAGGATGGGAGTCTTTTTGTGACAGAAATATGCGAAAAGAGACTCCCTCCCGCTTCCTGCTCCTCCGGGTATGCAGTGTCCTCCAGAAGAAACACACACCTACCACAGAGGCTGGTGTTGCTTTCATTTTGACATCACGTTAAGGCATATTTCTTTAGCTGAACAGATTTAGAGTTGAAAAATAAAATCTCTTTATGCTCAGCCTGCTTTCTTCTTTTCATGCCTCAGATTTGCTGGTGCTTTTTATTCTTATTATGGCTCCCCTGATGTGGAGAAGATTGGGATTTAAGTGAAAGACAAAGAAGCGTCTCAAAAAAGTCGGCTTCGGAAGGGCAAAAGGCTATGTTTTCGCAAGATTTCTTCCCTTGAAAAACCGTTTTCCCTGGAAGCCGTGCTCAAAACATTGCCGCTTTTATCCAAACAGTCTCCAGGAGCCAGTTTTTATTTTTGTTTCAGTTTTTGTGGGCTTGTGTGTGTGTGTGTGTGTGTGTCTGTGTGTCCCCTTCCCTACTAAAATGACTTTTAATTCATCCAATTCCTCCTTTAAAAAAGGGGGGTGCCTTAACCAGCACTGTGGCATAATTAAGTGCCGCTTGCCTGATGGGAATTCCGCTTTAAGTCATTTTTTCCTCATTTTCTTCCCTGCCGTTTCCAGCACTTAGCAAATAGTCCTTTTTTTTGTAGTTGGGTGATCTGAATAATGGGGAAGTGGAGTGTTTACAAAAGCCCTTCCCCTTCCCCCACCTGCAAAGGAACCCGTGTGAGTTGAGGTGGGGGCACCTGCCTCCAATCCCACCCCCTCCCTTTAAGCCCCTTTGGAAATCCTTCCCTCCAACTGCGCATCCTCAACCTTCCTTGCTGCGGGTGCATTCAGAGACTGCTTCCACCTCGAGTTGTCTTAGATACACAGTGACCGAGTTGGAAGGGACCTTCTACTCCAACTCCTTGCTCAGGCAGGAAACTCTGTATCATTTCAGACAAACCTCTTCTTAAAAACCTCCAGTGTTGGAGCATCTGCAACTGATTAATTGTCCTCACTGTAAGGAAATTCCTCCTTAGTTCCAGGTTGCTTCTCTCCTGGATTATTGACTCCGTCCATTGCTTCTTGTCCTGCCTTCGGATGTTTGGAGAATAGCTTGATCCCCTCTACTTTGGGGCAACGCCCGATTTATTGGAAGACTGCTCTCATGTCACCCCGCAGTCCTTCTTTTCATTAAACGAGACATAAGCAGTTCCAGCAACCTTTCTTTATGTATTTTAGCTCCAGCCCCATAATCAGTCTCTGTTGCTCTTCTCTGGACTCTCCAGATTCTCAACAACTTTTTTACATGTTGTCTCAACTCAACCCTATTTGTCTTGAATGCTGTTATTTTTGGAAGAAACCTGTTGAACCTCTGCAGGTGTTTTGAGAACTTAAGCAAGCAACGTCTCTGGAGATTCTAGCTCATCCAGGTTATGATTGTTGTGAAGGTAATTGGACTTCCTTGTTTTATTTTCCTTGAAGACATTTTGCTTCTCACCCAAGAAGCTTTTTCACTATTGAAGAACTGAAGAAGCTTCTCGGATGAGCAGCAAAACCTCTTCAAGGGAAAAAACCAAGGAAGTCTAATTGTCTCATGGTAAAAGCACTTTTGGGTTAAGCAAGCAATGTTTCCCTCTGTCCGGTAGGTGGGCAACCTTCACCCTTGTGACAGGCTGGTGGTGAAGGCTGTGATAGGCCAAGTTAGTTTTCCTAAGCCTGATTCTCTCTGGATGTGTGGTACTGCAGCTCCCATCATACCCAGCCAGCAAATGTAGCAGATTCAGAAGCGGCAGGAGAGCTACTATTTTCGTGCTTTCTCTTTTTGTTATTTTGGTTTCTTTAATGCTCCTGCATATGCTTTTATTGCTGAGTGTCTTTTGAAGCCAACCCAGAGAGGGGAAAAATACGTTAAATTGTATAAAAGTTTATCCTCCTTTTCTGTGTCTCTCCCCATAATCCTTTTCTACCCTTTTATTTCATTTCTCAGTTCTTGAACTGCAGAGGTTACTCATCCATATAAACTGTGTGTCTGTTCTTCTCCCCTCCGTGTCTGGGCAGGAAAAGGAAGGAAGGAAGGAGGCCACTGCCTTAGTGCACTTTTCAAGATGTTTTTATGGATGTTTTTATACTTATCTCTGTAAGTTGGCTGTAGATATTAAAAGAGACATAGCAGCTCTCTAAATAATCGTTCAAATTCCAAGCTCTTGATTGCCACGGGTGTTTCTAAGACCTGGGAGGCAGGTTGTGTCTCCCAGAAGCAGCATCTCAGGTTCTCCTTAACTCTGGTTTCCCACCTGGTTCGAGCACGTCAGCATGCTGGTTATCCTCTTGAATTGCGTCACCCTTGGGATGTTCCAGCCATGTCAGGATATCAGGTGCCAAACAGAAAGGTGCACAATCTTGGAGGTAAGAGAGATGGACTTGGACCTCTTGCAGCTCATGGGTTGGTCTTCAGCTACTGATGGGAATTTCCCCTGCGTCTCGAGAAGTCTGCAAGTTGGGTGTGCCCTGGGATGTGTGTACCTTCAAGGTATAAGACCCTCAGGGGTCAAAGGAAGGCTGAGGTTTAGGGCAAGGCTCAGGCAGAGCGCAAGGTCCGGCTGGACCAGCTCAGCCTTGGGTGGAAGAAACGTCCTCCTTCTCTCTACTATGTGCCGTTCTTGTTTTAAATCCAGGCATTTGATCACTTCATCTTCGCCTTCTTTGCTGTGGAGATGGTCATCAAGATGGTTGCCCTGGGGATCTTTGGCCACAAATGTTATCTAGGAGACACCTGGAACCGCCTCGACTTCTTCATTGTCATTGCGGGGTCAGTAGACTAAATGCTTCTTGTGGGGTCCCTGACCTGGGCTGCTTTGTTGCAGAGCTTTCATGACCCAGTTGGGTAACATCGTCAGTGCTAGAAGGGAGTGGGGTATCTGGAGAGGAGGAGGAGGAGGAGGACTCTGTAGTCCTTGAGGTTCTCAAGGGTTGTTTTCTTGCGGACATTTCATTACTCAACTAAGTGACATCAGCAATGGTCTGAAAAACACTCCTTCCTTGCTTGACGATGCTGAAGGCCCAAATTTGATGGGTGTACTGTGGACAGGGACAGGAGGCTGCTCCTTTTGATGCTCCTAAGTTGTTGTTGTTCTTTCCTGAAAGAAAGCATCTGCTGTCCAATGTAGTAACCTGTTTTTACATTCCTGAAGGTTGACCAAAAATATTGCAGACATAAGAAACCTGGTTAAGGTTTGACTGGCTCAGCCTGTGTTTTCCAAGCAGAGGGGCCAACCCTCTTCCTCACCTCTCACGTTTCTCTCCTTCTTTCTCTCTCTCCCAGCATGATGGAATATTCTCTGGATGGACATAATGTCAGCCTTTCAGCTATCCGGACTGTGCGAGTTCTCAGGCCCTTACGAGCCATTAACAGGGTGCCAAGTAAGTCGGAGCTCTCTGGCCCTTTTGGGCGGTGGGAGGCTTCCTGGTGGGGCAAATGCATGGGGAGAATCGGGTCCTGCAGCCCCTTTCTTGGGTACCGGTGGGCTGGCTGCCAGAGCTTCACTTCCCAACCGTCCTGTGAAATCCTGACCAGGTGAGCCTTCAAAATCCAGGCCTGTCTTAGCTCCAACGTGGGGGTTAACCCACAGTCCAGGAGGAAAAATATCTTGATTTGAATGCTTCCATTTCATTCATAACCCCCATCCACCCCCAAAGAAAAACTCAAGGCAACCTAAGAGCAGCTTCCTCCGGGAAGAAGCTGGAGGAACAGATTCACATCAGCCTCTCGGGGTCTTCTTATCTAACCAGTGCTCTTCACCCTGGTACCTTCCAGATGTTTGGGACTAAAAACTCCATAATCCTTGGCCATCTCCACCTCCTTCCCTCCCTCCAGTTTTCCTTCCTTCCTTCCTTTAGCCCCGCCTCCTTCTCTTTTCCTTCCTTCCTTCTTTTCCTTTCCTTCCTTCCACACAGGTCTTCATTCTTTATCTCATTCGTTGACCTTGAGAGCTGTAATTTTCTTGGCCATCTTCATGTTTGTTTCTGTCTTTATGGATTACTCTGGAAAAGCTAATAAAGCTATTAATGTCAGAAAGAGAAGATGAATGCAGCCCACTTGGCCTGGAGGGCCCACCCGTTCCGCCTCTCCCCGGCTGGCCTGCTCAGCAGCCGGCGTCCTTGACATCTCCCAACCCCCAGAACATGCAAAGCCCTGGTGGGCCCAAGGCATTTCCAGACTAAGCTAAGCGGCCCCCACCCCAAAGACAAGATTGATCAGCCTGCCAAACTGCATCAAAGCCCACCCTGCTGGTCAGCAGGAATGGATGGTGGTCACCCCTGGCCCCTGATGGAGTGCAGGACATCAAGGGAGGCTACTGGGGGAGACAGCAGAAAGGGCCAGGAAAACACACGCACCCACCCATTCTGCCATTGCTAGAAGTTGGCTTCCTGAGCAATGGGGAGAAACAGCCGAGGGAGAAGATTTCTAGTCTCCCCCTCCCTAATGATCATGGTTCTCCTGGCCCCTCCCTGAAGATGCAGGAGAGCTCCAGAATAACAGAGTTGGAAGGGACCTTGGAGGTCTTCTAGTCCAACCCCTGCTCGAGCAGGGACCCTATACTAATTCAGACAAGTGGTTGTCCAACCTGTTCTTAAAAACCTCCTTCTCACCGTCAGGAAATTTCTCCTTAGATCTCGGTTGCTTCCCCCTTGATTGGTTTCCATCCATTGTTTCTTTTTTCCTGCCTTCAGGTGCTTCAGAGTGTAGCTTGATTCCCTCTTCTTTCTGGCAACCCCTTAGATATTGGAAGGGGGTCTCTAGTTTTCTTGATCTCCAGATCTCGAGTTCTGCATTGTCTGGAATCCCCTGAGTTCTGCTCAAATGGTTCTTCAGTCCTCAAGTTGGAATGCATTTTGTCATCCGGGATCTCCCCACAGGGGTCCCCCTTCTGTCCTTATTCCCCGAGAAGGTTGTCGACTGGACTTCTGGTTCTGCAAAGACACTTTTGGCAGCCCTTCAGCTGCGAGGCCAAAGCCCTCCTGGGTTTGCCTGCTTGGAGAGGTTCAAGTGAGCGTTAAGCCCATTCCAGCTGTTTTTCTCTTCAATCCAATTTGGAGGCTAAGCCAAGCAGTCGAATTCATTTCCTGGTTGTGCCCACTTGGCTCTGAGTGATTCTTAGCTGATATGCTAATACACCAGCTCCTTGATTGCTTTTCATCAGAAATCCTATTTCGCTGAGAGCCGATGTAACAGAAGAAAAACAGGCGAGGTACTTGCCAGGAAAGCAGCGTCAACGTTCTCTCGCATTGTCTGAAAAGCTCTTCAGTGGACTCCGGTGATTGGGGAGCAGCATCTCTCCCGGCTGCCTTGGCCAAGGGAGATGTGCCAGTCCGAGCAGCTTCCCTGCATCCCTTCCTACCGTGCCATTTGAGGAAGGTCGCTTGGAGTCTGGCATTTCTTGCAAAGGAAAAGAACATTTGGGTTAAATTCTCCCCGGTGGAATATGGAGGCTGCTGGAACTGGTTTACTGATGAAAAGCTGAGAAGCAGGACACACACGCACACACAGAGAGACAGACGGACAGATAGATAGACAAGTCCTGACCTTGAGAGGTTGCGGGAGAATTTCTGCCCCCTGGACTCCTTGGGGCTTCTGAGCTGGGTTGTTGGCTTGCAGATGTTACTCAACTCTGTCACAGTGAGGGAAGGTGATCTAAGTTCAGGCCCTTGGCAACGGACAGGGGGTTACAATGGTTGCAGCATCCTGGGGTCATCTGATCGCCATTGGTTTCCTTCCTAGCCTGCTTCCAACAAGCAAAGCCAATTGGAGATGCTGGATTTGTTTAACGACTGTGTGTCTCACTTAACAACCAATAGAAAAGGTCATAAAATCAGGCAGGACTCTGTTAGCACCTGCCTTGCTTAGCAGTGGAAATTCTGGTTCCAACTGTGCACACGAGGACTGTCCGTGCTCCCTACAGTTGTCTCCCGAAGGCAGGGACAGGTTTCTAACATCTCACTTTGGGGGTGAACATCTTTGGGGAAAGGCCCCTTTCTTTAGGCCTCAGCTGGTGGCCCAGAGATTCTCTTTAGGCAGGGCAGACTTTGGGCTGGGGCGATTTAGATGCCAGGAACAAGCCACAAAGATGGATCCCAAACGCCTTGTCCCCCAATCTCAAGGTCAGGGTGACGTCAAGGAAGACACAACGCCCAAGCCCCAGGGAGATCTTGGAGCAGCTTCTGAGAAGCCTTGAGAAACTTCTGAATCTCAGTACATTTTCAGATATTGATTATTGCAGCTATAAAACCGAAGTGCCTCTGAATGGCATTGTTCCCTCTTCTAACCTGAAAATGGCTCCCTGTGACGGAGGAGGCTTTGTTCTGTCTCTTTCTCCCACCCTGAGCTCAATCAGGGAGTCCCATCCATGGGTGCCAAGCAGGGGTGGGATTCTACCAGCTCGCACCTATTCGCTAGAACCGGTTGTTAACCTTCTAAGCAGTTGGAAGAACCAGTTGTTAGAAGAAATTACTGGCCTAATCCTGTAAGGAAGGCAGGAAGGAAACATTCTGGTGTTGCTTACGGAAACTGCCTCTCCGTTAACCCTGATTACATTCTTGGCAGGACTGGACTTCCTGTCTCAGGAACGTCTCTGGAGTTTTTTTCCCCTCCTTTGCTGATACTTTGCTTGTGTGGAGGGACCATTCAAAGTTACAATGGCATTGAAAAAAGTGACTTATGACCATTTTTCACACTTACGACTGTTGCAGCATCCCCACAGTCATGAGAGGCCAGGCGAGGAGATGCATGCCTCGATGTGAGTGATGTTGAGTTGGCCACGCCCAGCCAATAACATGACCACCAAGCCACGCCCACCAACTAGCCACGCCCACAGAACTGGTTGTTAAAAAATTTGAATCCCATCCATGGGTGCCAAGGTGGAAGACGCCAAACATTAACTAGCTGCCTTCAGAGGCCCTTTGTGTCCAAGGAAGATGGGAGGGTTTCGATTACTGGAATAAAATGTGGGTTTACAGAAGGGGCCTCAGGAGTTGGAGGTATACAACTGGGGCAGTAAAAGCAGCCACTCTCTTTGCCAACTTAAATTGAGTTTATTCTGGGCGATTTGTTTGCAAGGCCCACATAATATGCTTGGTTTCGTTTTTCTCCAGAGTTAGCAAAAGGGAGAGCAACACTTATTCTAATCATCTAAGAGAACATTAGTACTAATATTCACATTAGCATCAGTGTTATCGGCCTTATGTTTATGCAGATTCTTCGTGTGCTTCATTATTTAAGAGAAGCCTGAAGCTCAGCTTAGAATTCCAAATCAGAGCAGCGCCTTCCTTCCAGATGTCTTCAAGGATGCAGCTTAGGGCTAAGCTGGTTAGGAAGATCCCGGGTTCAACCCAACCCAGCAGTTTCCTTTCAAGTAGGAAGTCATTTCCAGATCCCCTGTGATGTGAGACGCCAGCCACGGAGCAGATCGACAGCAGTGGGATATAATGAATCTTAGATAGCATCGGTTATCCGCGTAATCCTTTCTGATCCCCCAATTCACAGCAAAGCCTTAACATTTGTTGAGTTTCTGGAGCTTTTTTCTTCTCATATAAATTAGATTCTGCCGATGGTAGCAGGTACGCTGCCTTCTTCCCACCAGTCTTAGGATGGCTGAAGATGGCCTACAGTTTGCCCACCCACCCCCAGCCAAAGGCAACCAAGGGCAGGGTGGAAGGTGCCTCTCAACGACTCGGCTAATAACCGAACCCAGAGAGAATCTCCTCCGTCCATTATCTGCTAGCAAGCTGACAGTATTGATTAATAGTTATTTCAGTTCAGATGCACGTTGAGGTCATTTGATCTCAGGATTGAGCTGTTCCACTTCTGATGGCCCCCAGTTTAAGTTTTAATATGCTTTCTTTTCGATAATAGCTTAATGCAGATGCTTGAAGCTGTGTGGACTTCATCTCCCGGAATTGTCCAGCAGATGCTGGCTGAGGAATTCTGGGAGTTGAAGTCCATACATCTTCCTGCTCTCAAGGCTGAGATACACTGACGTAATGCATTTTGTTGCATTCCCTATCTCATACAATGGACCCTTAAGATTGCTCGCTGCATGGAGATGTCAGGTCTAGAATTAATTGAAAGATGTATCCATGGGTTGTTGAATCCATGCTCTGGGCTGGCCATCTCTGTTTTATGTATTTGATGGGGAAGCCATCTGGAAACTCGAAAGCTGTGGGCTACACCCAGATGCCAATGGCACATCAGTAGAGAAAACTGAAGGGGGGGCTTGTGAAGTTACCAGATGTTGACCATGAGTCCAGCAAGTGGATCAAGAAACCTGGCTGACTTTAACTGATTTAGAAAGCTAAGCAGGGTTCCTTGGAGGAGGGGGTCCATCGAAAATATCCCAGTTGGAAGCTATAGATTAAAAACCAGAAGAAGGTTAGGACAACCGTCTCCCATGCTTCGCCAGGAGAACAAGTTGGACATGGAGCCACTAGCTGGACTCGAAGGAAGTTCTTCCCCTTAGCGCTCCATTCTTAGTCCGTGTTCTCTAACCAAGAGCCCAGCCAGCCCCCAGAATGAACAAAGACCACCAGACCTCTCCCTGAAGGCCCCTTACAGATGTTCTGCCTGGAGGAAGCAGCTTCATCTGTCTGGACCTGTGTCCCAATTTGGCCAAAGCCACCCCTCCTCCTGACCCCTCCTTTCTGCTCTCTCCACAGGTATGCGCATTCTTGTCACCTTGCTCCTAGACACTCTGCCTATGTTAGGCAACGTTCTCCTCTTGTGTTTCTTCGTCTTTTTCATCTTCGGCATCGTGGGGGTCCAGCTCTGGGCCGGGCTGCTGAGGAACAGGTGTTTCCTGGATTCCCCCTTGCAAAGGTAAGTTTTCCAAAGGTGACCCTCTCCTTCCCTCTTCTCGCACCAGCCCTACAGTTGCTAGATGCAGGCAGCCGATTCTGCCCGTCACCAAGCAACGGCAAATAGTTACTTTAGTATAGGGTTGGCTTTTTGCTGATAAAGGGGGAGGGGGAGGAGGAGGGGGGAGAGCATACTCTGGGGATTTTCTGCCTGGGGTTTTAAAATAAGTTGAGGCGGCTTCGAACACAATTCATCTTGCCTTGCGTGGAGACGGTGTTGTGGGCAAGGGAGACCTCAAAACCTCTGCTGGCTGCAGCATCTGCCTTATCCTGCTCTTCTTCTCCAAGAGTGCCAGCATCGCCCCCAGAAGAGGAGAGGGGGGGCTTGGTTTGCTGATAAGAGCCATTTGGGGTCCGACACCCTTGTCTGCCTACCTGAGTGCGAATGACATTTTCCAATGCTGCTAATTACTCCTGAGAGTGGTGCAGGTTCGCTTCAGTCCATCGGAATAGAGCTGGAAGGGACTTTGGAGGTCTTCTAGTCCACCCCCTACTCAAGCAAGAGACCCTCAACCATTTCAGACAGGTGACTGTCCAGACTTGTCTTAAAAACTTCCAGGGATGGGGCACCCAGAGCTGTTCCACTGGCAGATTGTTTTCATAGTTAGGACAAACATTGTTTAAGTTGCCAACTAGATAAGAATTAGAGTTCCTGCCATTGAATCTGGGATCGATGCTGTTGAGGGTTCCAGAAATCAGCTGAGGCAGCCAAAGAGTGGCCAAATATCCCTCTCGCCATTTTATTCATTTATTAAGTGCATATGCCCCCCATCTCGAGTTACTAAACCCTAATATGATGGGAAAGAGGTGACAGGGAAAGAATATGGAAAGCAGTGCACAGAATTATACATACACACATCTGCACATGCCCACACTTGCCCGCCCCCCAGAGAGGGGGGTAAATTAACTTAAATCTCTGGAAGTAGGCAATATATCCAAGTTTGCCATCAATGTTGTTGTTGTTGTTATTATTATTATTATTATTATTATTACTATTATTATTATTATTATTATTATTAATTGCATCCAGAAGTTGTGGGTGCTCCATTGAACGTTTTTCAGAAGAGATTGGGTAGCCATTGGTCTGAAATGGTGTAGGGTATCCTGCCTGAGCGAGAAGTTGGGCCAGATGACCTCCAAGGTCCCTTCCAACTCTGATATTCTGCTACTACAAGCATCAACTGTGCCCGGAGGCTGGGAATGGGGGTACAATTTCTTCCAATTGCCTTGAGCCAGGCCTGGAAACCAGAATCCTAAGCAGTTCTGGATTTGGGGCTATTTCTGTTGATTTCCCCCCCCCCCCCCCCCCCCCGGTTGACTCTGCAATTCTTCAGTACTGCAACAATTCTCTAATGTCGATTTTTGCCCCTGGAGACGAGACAGAACATAGAACAATAAGGTTAGAAGGAACCTGGGAGTGGGAGGGGGGAGATTTGTGAGAGGGCCCCAGGAATGGAGAAATGTCTTCCAATATTGTACCACAAAATAGGTTGACCATTGGCAATACCCTTATTCTGGGTGGGAAGAAAATGCAACAATGGGGAGGGCTCTTCAAAGACATGTAAGGAAAAGGAGTCCCTCCCCACAGGGCTGGACAAACGGTAGCCAAAAAATTCTGCGTATTTCTGAAGGTCTGATCAAAGGAAAGGAAAGGTTAGAAAAACAAGTCACCCACTCCTTAGCAATTAAAACCTGCTACTATCTCTGCTGAGCAGCCAACCCAATCCCAGCACAATTAAAAAAAGATTTGAGATAAGCCTTCAGCACCGGTTAATTTCTTTTTCTCTGCTCTTTTTGCAACCCAAAAGAGGGTCCTTTCCTTAACAGATGTGCCAAGGGAGAGATTTTGTAAAAAAAATAAAAAATACACAGCTCAGAAAGGAAGAACTTTGGGGCGGTTTAAGGATGTCCAAGAGAATTGGACCATGAAGATGCCAGAAGGAAAGGTCCAAGTCTCATGGAGATTGGGTTGGCCAAACTCTTGATTCCAGCCCTTGGGCAGCCTCTCAAGAAAGGTTGTCCTTTCTTGTGGCTGTGAATTCCACGGGCTAATCGTTGCCCTGTGAATTTGCCTTTCCTATTGCAGCTGTCCAATCATTCGTTTCTTCCTGGCTTTCCATATAATGACAAGAAACTTCTGGAAGAGAATATTTGCAGCTCAGAATCAAAGTGTGGGGTCCTTGGTGCTCTCTGAGCATCGTCGTTTTTGTGCAGACGTTTCATGAGCCGTCTAGGTAATTTCATCAGTGCTAGAAGAGGGTGGGATTTGCAGAGAAGAGGAAGAGAAGGAGGACTTTGGGGTCCCTTGGTGCTCTCTGGGCTTGGTGGTTTTCTTGCAGACGTTTCATGATCCAACTGGGGAACATTATAGGTGCTAGAAGGAAGTGGGAGGAGGAGGAGGATGACTGGGGTCCTTGGTGCTCTTTGACCTTGGCTGTTTTCTTGCAGATGTTTCACGACCCAACTAGGGAACAACATCAGTGCTAGAAGGGAGGAGGATTTTAGCTTCTAGTACTGATGAGGTTCCCTAAATGAGTCATGAAATGTAAGAAAATCACCAAGCTCAGAGAGCATCAAGGACCCCACAAGAAACGTCTCTGCCTTGTCTTCTCTTTCTGCATGATTAAAGAAGGCAGCTTCTGTGAATTCAGCCAAGCCAAAAACCTATTTTCTTGTTTTCTTTTAAAAGCTACAGTGCCCAGCTTTGCAGCTTAAGCAACACTGGAACGGTTTATAGAGAATTGGGCCGCCAAAGAGTCCTCAATGCATATCTTTGTAGTGAGCAGTCTGGAAAAATCTGCTTCCCATTTTGATGCTTGGTTATATAGTTGGCCAGATATTTAGGCTGGTCCCCCTATTGAGCCCTTCCAGGGACCAGTCTAAATATCTGGCCAGCTATATAACCAAGCATCAAAATGGGAAGCAAATAGGCAGACGTTGTTGTTCGATGGGATTCAAGCTATCGTCACAGGATGTCAGCTGTTCCAACTCAAACTTCCTTTTGCAATTGTCCACTAAAGTTTGGCTACTTTAGGGGGGAAAAGGACCAGGGGGGACAGGATAGCAGCCTTCCAGTATTTGAGGGGCTGCCCCAAAGAAGAGGAAGGGGTCAAGCTATTCTCCAAAGCACCAGAAAGCAGGACAAGAAGCAACGGGTGGAAACGAATCCAGGAGAGAAGCAACCTGGAACTAAGGAGAAACTTCCCAACAGGGAGGACAATCAACCAGTGGAAGAGCTTTGTCTCCGGAAGTTGTGGCTGCTCAGTCACCGAGGTTTTATAGAAGAGACTGGGCAGCCACTTGTCTGAAATGGGATAGCTTCTCCTGCTTGAGCAGTGGGCTGGACTAGAAGACCTCCAGGGTCCCTTCCAGCTCTATTCTATTCTTTCTCTCCTCTCCTGCTGTCTCCAGGTACTGCAATGTCCACCCTGCAGACTTTTTTTGGCACTTTTATTATTATCGTTACTGGTTTGTGCCCGGGTCAGATAAGCATTGGCTGCGCACAGGTTTCTCCTCCCTTCCCCCCGCCCCTGCTTGCATTTCCCCCACTTGGCTGAACTCTAATTTCATCTCTGCATCCAGCAGGAATCCATGTTTTTAGGTACCGGGCTATTATCTGCTTCTTAACCATCTCTTGCTTTCTTCCCTCCCCGCTTCCTTCCTTTCTCCTTCTCAAGGACACACAACCTGACTTTCCTGCATACGTACTACCGGCCGGAAGAGAGCGAGGAGAACCCCTTCATCTGTTCGTCCCTCCGGGATAACGGCATGCAGAAGTGCTCCAGCATCCCAAACCGGAAGGAGCACAAGATGGACTGCACGTTAACCGTGGATGCTTACAGCCCGCAATTGGACTCGCTGGACTTGAGCAGCCGCAACGGCTGCATTAACTGGAACCAGTATTACAATGTTTGCATGACGGGGGACTTGAACCCGCACAATGGAGCTATTAATTTTGATAACATTGGCTATGCTTGGATAGCTATTTTTCAGGTAAGGGGACTTCTTTCGTGGATCGCGACAGGGTTTGAGATGAGCGGCTGCCGGGATGTGGAATTATCCTCAAGGATGGTGGGTGCCGCTGAACAACACACTTCCTCCGCAAAACAACTTTAGTTCTTGTTTCATTGTTGCAAACTAACAAGAACCCGGTGCAAGTTGCAGCAGTACACAAGTAACTAAAGTAATATGATGAGAAATGTTTTCTTGCAGATGTTCCATGACCCAACCAGGAAACATCCTCAGTGCTAGAAGGGAGTGGGGTTTGCATAGAGGAGGAGGACTGTGTGGTCCCTGGTGCTCTCTGGGCTTGGTTGCTTTCTTGTTTCGTGACCCATCTAGGCAACATCCTCAGTGCTGGAAGGGATGCCTGCAAGAAAGCAGCCAAGCTCAGAGAGCACCAAGGAGCCCAGGAGGGCAGCCCTCAAAGCAGCCCCTGCCAGGCTCATGAAGAGCAGGAAGGCAGCCTCCCAAAGGCTGAAAAGGCAGCCTTTGAAAAGCTGCTGCTCATCTTGAGCCAAAAGGAGGTGGGGGAGGGAATCCCAGGGGTGTTTTGGAAGTCCTCATCATCTCCTCTGCCCTCCTCCAAAGCACACACCGTTGTTGTGCATTTATTGTGCAATGGGCTTTCGGCTGTGATTCATTATAAAAACAGCTCCTGGTACAAATGAGGAGAAGCAATTATCTTCTGGAGCAAAAGAGAGAAGGGGGGGGGCCTAAATCAATGGTGAAATATTTCAGGTCCCTCCAAGAAGCTACGGAGGCAGGAACTGGCTGGGACGAGGCTTATTGCTGACCCCTCCATGAGGTGCATTGCCCACCTCATTACATTACCATGTCAGTTGTTGGCAGGAATAAATAAAGGGGTAAATGAAGCGTTCAGCACATCAACCGGGTTGCTGGCGTCGCACTCTGGAGTTCGACCAGTTGGAACTGCAATCGCTGAATCTTAACGCTGCAGGATTCTTGCCTCGCAGGAATAAGCTTCACCTCTCCCCTTCCAATGGGGAGGGAGCATCTGGCTGGTTCCAAGGAAGCTGTTGGTTGGCCTTCGCAACACAGTTCAGTGTTTTCCTTAAGTTGCCAGGGTTCCTTTTTGCATTGAGCCCTAAACCTGGGTGGGGGGTGGGTGTTGCAGAACACCTGGCAGGTAGGGCTACAAGCAGCTTCCTGATTCCCCTGGGTGTTTATTCTGGGCTGTTACCATTTGGTGGGTTCTTCCAGCCCTCTGCTCCACCTCATCCTCTTGACCCTGACTCTTGTGGCACAGCTAACTTGGGCCAGCCTGAGTCCCACAGCTGGCACAGCACGGATCAAACTCTGCACATCTGGCAAGAGAAGCCAGATCTTCGGAATCCACTGAGGAAGCAAAGGTTGGTAGATTCACTGGTTCTGCTCATCCTTTCTTTCTTAGGCTGTGCAGATCATGAGCCCCCAAGGCAGGCAGTTCAGCTTCCTTCTGTCGAAAGAAGTTATCAAAATCCTGCCGAGAATTCTGGTTGCTGCTGACAGCAGCTTTAATATTAGTCAGGACTTCATTTTCTAGTGCCTCTTCTCTCATCTGCTCCTCTCTCCCCAACAGCTTCAGGAACGAGAGGGAAGATGAATGGAGGTTGTCTTCTCTCGGACATTCTGCGCAGGAATTTTTCTCAGTGAGGCTGACGGGTTTTCACCAACAGATTGGTTCTATCAGCAAGGAAGGAATTCCACCTTGCAGACGGCCAAGAGAAGGCCAAGGAAGCCTCTTTAGCAGGGCTTGGTTGAGCCATCAAGGGAGATTGGCCTTCCAACAAAACAGCTCTTTGGAATGCAATGTTCTTCCTGCGCTCCCCTGGTTCTCCCTCCTGTGTATTTCAAGCAAATGCTGCTTTAGAATTCTACACAATTCACCAAGGGTTCTTTTTATTCCAGGAGGACATCATGCCTGCAAATCTTTGTGGCTCTCAAACACAGTCACCTTGGGACCACAGAAGGCTTAGCTCAAGACACTGCAAAATTGCTTCTCGGTTTTTGGGGTACGGTACAGTTCTCTGCCCCACAGTTTGTGGGAACAAGGCAATGTTCCTTTTTCGGCAGCATGCAGAAGATTCCCCCAGTTGCTTTGAGGGATGGACGCAGAGCCCAGAAATGATGAGAAATCCAGCAATAATCTGATTTGATTCAGGCTCCAGATCAAAGCTCCTCCTGCTTACAGCCCATCCTGAGAAAAATGGATGACACTTTCTTGCATTTCAGCAGAAAGGGGTGGAATTTGCAGGAACTCCAGAATGCCATGGAAAGAGACTTCTCTCCTCCCTCCAGGAGGGCTGATCCTCCATCCAAGGAATTATCTGGCTGGCTTTGCTCTTGTCTTGGATCATTCTTCCACAGCTTCTCGACTGGCAAAGGAGCTCTGGCATCTGGAGATAGGAAAATGAGTAGCCACAGAGAGCCCCCATGCTGACGGTTTGGCCATCTGCTGCCAGTCAGGCCTTGGAGACCGTCTCTCCAGTGAAATGGGGGGGTGTCACTCTTACCAATTACGCAAAACTCTTCATGTGTTCAAAGCAGATCTGCTTCGCCCCTTTAATCCAGTGAAATATTGCCAAGGGCTATTTGTCCAGTTCTTGGTTGTTGCTGGGCTTGCCTAAGAAAACCATTCCAAATCTTGGCTTCTTGCTTTCCACCATCTAATCTGCAGGGCTGGCTTGCTGGATTGATGCGCTCACACACCACAAAACCATGAATTCCATTTTCCTGCCCACCACAGCACAGCAAATGCTGGGGCTAATTAGCATGATAAATCAAGCCTCATGAATATGTAATGAAGCACAATTTATTTTCCATTACTACAATTGCAGTTGATCAATGTTTTGGGGGCTCTGAAGTTTCTGGGCAAACCATCTCTCAGACTTCTGTGGACAGAGAAACAGGAGAGATTGCTTCTCCACCAGTTTTCATCAAGGAAACAAAGAGCTTTTAGCTTTTCGGAAAGTCATCGCATCTTTAGAAATACCCGTTCCTTGTGTTGGGACTTTTTGACCGGCCAAGAGATGGAGAGGTCAGTTTGTCAGCAGTTTCATTCCAATATTGGGATGGTGAAGGAGGGAGGAAGGAAGGAAGGTCTCAGAGATTTGTCTTTTGAAAAAATGTGTCCTGATCTAGAACCAGAAAATTAAAAATATTTTAGAGAGTAAAATAATAAGCCTTGAAGAGATAAAAGAGAATAATTCTTCCAATGTGAATTCTTTCATGTCTCCCAGAAGAGACAGTTTCCTTCCTGGACTTTGGAGCCAGATTGGGAGTTAATTTGGCACATCCTGCAGGAGAAAGTTGCCACTTTCCGAGGGCAGCTGGCTTCCTCAGTGCAAGCGACAGAAGTTTTACTCATGAGAGGGTCACACAAATCCATGTACCATTTTAAGAGGTCACTGCGCTGCACCGCTTGGAATCCTCTGGCCAGCCCAAAGGCTGCCTTTGCTTAGCGTGATGCGCACCTCACATCAAACTAGCCAACAGCCTTCTGAGCCCCACAAAGAAAGACCAAACCAGAATAATTGCAACAAAGCTAAGCGTCTTGTAGAATTGCAACTCCTCCATCTTGGCCTGAGGTGCAAAGCACCTGGTGTGGACAGAGCCCATACATCGCATTCCAGCGGGCACTGAGACAAGGTTGGATCGCATTTCCTTGAGCACCTCCAAGTCCACCAGGTAGGAAGAGGAATTTGTGCAGGCCAGGAAACAGATCCTGTACGCCTGATTCTCTCTCTGTACTCCCCCTCCTCCAAAATGTGGCATAGCATGAACAAAAGGAGAAGGAGAAGGAGAGGAACCCCAGAGTCTTATTCCCACTTATTTGCTTTCCCTGAATTCCATTCTGAAGCTCTCTTGCTGCAAGGAAACTTCCTCCATCTCCAATATCCTGCAGTCCCTCAGCTCATTCTTCTTCGGAGTGCCTGGAGAGAAGCAGCCACCTGTTTCTGCAGCTGTTCCAGCAGAATGACGAGAAACCCATCCTAGGAAGACTGAGGGATGGTGACAGAAGGGAAACCCTGGCGTGGGACTAAGGCGGGCCAGCGGTGCCTCAGTTTCCCTTACAAGATGCCTCCCAGCTCTGGATTCCCAGCACAGCTCGGAGGAGGAGGAGGAGGAGCCTTCAAGGCTGCCCAGCTGCTCCCAAGTTGAGGTGCCAAGACAGGAGACGGGCAACTGGCTGGATTCCATCTTTTCCTTTTGCAGTCAGCCAAAAGGACTTGGATGTGATGGAGGCTGAGACATCTTTCAACCTCTTCTCTCTCTCTCTCGTCCACTTCCTCCCACACCGCGCTTGTTTTGAAACTCACGTTTATTAGACATTCTTTCAGATAAGCTCCACTCTGAGGGGATTCGGAGTCCTTGGAAGTGACTTCCAAAAAAGCATGCAGGGGGTTGATAAGGGACGCGTTAATGGGTTATGAGGAAAGGTCCATGGATCAGGCCATGAATCAATGAGAATAATGACATAAGTCAGCATCTTGTTTCCAAGTATGGCTGAGCAGATGCTTCTGGGGCAGCCTACAAGGAAAAAACAAGGGGCCGTTCTTCTCTGTGGGTCTCCTTCCCACCATCAGCATTCAGATAGGCCATTTTTGAACCTGGAGGAATCCTTCCAGTGAGCCAGCAGCTGAATTTCCCCTCAGGAATTGCCCAAACCCTCTTTTCCAGCAGTCTGAAAGCAGGGTTCACTGTGGGATGTGGAGTTCCTTGAGTTAGTTAATTCTGTGTTACCTGGAGAAGAGTTTCTTTAGTGGAGAGCCTCCATTTGAGGAAGTTCAGCCCCACCCTGGGCCAGGAAAATGTCTGGCTGCCTGGTACTGGCTTACGACTCACATATGTGTCTGTGTGACAATCCTGAAGTCTCTGCTCCATCTCCATACTTGGTCAAGAAGTGATTCCTTGACTGAAGCATTCTGAGATTAGCTTCTCAGTCCAGATGAGGTCAACTGGGTTCTCCAATCCATGCTTAATCCAGCTGAAGTTCTCAAGATCTTCCAAGGTTGACTGGGGGCTCCAATGTCCTGGCCCGAAGGCGTCTCCAGGAAAGGCCACCTGGCTCCCTCCTTCTTGCCATTTGGACTATAGAGTAGTGGTGGATGTTCTGTGCAACCAGACTGTGCATCACCACAAGGACGGTGTTAAGGAGTGGCTTCCCCATTTGCGTCTGGGTGTCTGCAAGGTAGGATTGGAAAAATCAAGATGGTGCTCAGAATGTTGGAATTGATGCTTCGCCTGCCTTTATGTGCCTTGTCCATGCGCCACCGTGGCCCCATCTTGACCGTTTCACCACAACCTTCAGACACGCCCACCTGCAGGTTCCTCGCTTCTTGTGGTGTTAATTAAGTCTTCGGTTCTTTTCTTGCATAGCAAAAAGACGATGGGAAGCTGTAGCCGTGTGCCGTGGCTCCTCCGTGTAATTAAAACATCCTTCCCCTTCTTCAGACATTTAATGGTGACAGCAGCAAGGACAATTATGCAACTTTAATGCAGGCTGCTGAGCCAGTGAAAAAGAAAGCCTTCACGGTGTATTTAAGGCCATTTGTGGGCTCAGCAACGGAGATCAGATCTGAAACCCGGGATTGGCCTCGGGGGGAGGCAGATTCTCCACTCGGAAAAGGGAGGGGGGATAAATCATGGCCATCCTGAGGCTTTGTGAATTGCTAGAAAGCTTCCGCTTCCACGTACCGAGCCTTGCATGCAGAAACCGAGCACTCCTTCCTTGTAGCTTGGGCCTCCCTGCTTCGCGGAGGTTGATTTTGACCCACGGGAAGCATTTAGAATGGAAATACATCCCTCCCCACATCCCAATTGTTCATCATGGCTCAGCTTCTCCAAAGACTGGCCTGAAGGTCTCACCGTGTCACTGTTCTTCTTAGTTCATTGCTCCCAAGTTTTGGCTTCCATCCAAATTTAAGGAAAACGTGCTCTGGAAGGAAATGTGGGGCAAATTTGGGGAAATGGGTCTCATTATGGCAATGACAGCCCCACAGAGAAAGACTCTTCCTCCAGGCTCCTACAAATCTTAACAAACCAGCCGTGCCTCTGTCTCTGTGTGTGTGTGTGTGTGTGTGTGCACATGCATACAAGAATATCTAGCCACCCACAGACTTGGATGTTAATCTTTATATTTTTCTTTCCTGAGCTGGTGTCACTTTGGATGATCTGTTTGGGCTCCTCCTGTCTTGGAACAACAGTGAACGGGGCATCTGATTAAACTGCAGAGCTTGGAGTCTTGCAGGAGAACAAATAGTTTGCTAGAGTGGATAAATTTTATGGAGGGCAGGAGGTGAAGCCTTAATGGGCATCCCACTTTCTCCCTTTTAATTTTGGGAAAAGCTTAAATCCTCAGCTTGTTGGGTTCAGGGATGGGTGGGGCTTCATTCTGACGGAGACGAACCGCTGGGCAACTCGTGCAGTCCACAGGCTGCCTAATTATATCCATGCATGGGAAGCAAGTTGATCCAGTGGAAAGTTCTGAAAGTGACAAACCCAGAGAGATCCTGGCCCTTGGTTTCCCCTTCAGCCTCTTCTGCCAGCTCAAATGCCCATCAAAACAATGGGGGAGGAAATGATGCACCGATCCGTCTTCGGCAAAGCTCTGCTTTCCTTCACTTGAGGGTGATGAGAGCTGCTGCTATTTGTGTTCTCCAGCCCTGGGTGCTCACAAGGACTCTGTGCGAGCTGAATAAATGTTGAAGGGGGCGGGGGTGGGGAGTGGGGGAGGAGAGAGAGAGCAGTTGGAAGAACAGAAAGGAGGAGAACCCAGAAAAGGCTGGAAGGGCAGGGGGCAAATATCTGTGGGCTTCCTGGGTTTCCTGCTTCTTAACTGGTCCCTGATGACGCTCTTAATGCCTTTCTCTCATCTCTGCTTCTCCTACAGGTTATAACCCTGGAAGGATGGGTTGACATCATGTATTATGTTATGGACGCACACTCTTTTTACAATTTTATATATTTTATACTACTTATAATAGTAAGTATGGGGTGGGACAGGGGGCTGGCAGCTCAGGTTAACCCTGTGGCTCTTAAGGATGAGGATCCTTGAGCCGAGGGCGCCTGCAGGATGGGGGCAGCCAAGATTAAAGATTGTGGCAATGTCTGTGGAATCACTGTGCAGCCCCCACTTTTTTTAAAATCACCCTTTCTGTCCAGGTAAATGATCTCCTCATAACACCTGCCGTGGCTGTGGAAAGCTGCAAACCTCTCCCGGGTCTAAATGTCCTCGCAGCTGGACTATATCCCCAAATTCCAAATCAGGTTTCCCATAACCAAGACGTGCACGATACAGTCTTAATTCCTGAAAATCTACTCTCTACACTTTGAGTGGTAGCAGCTTGTTTGAAGCACATCCAAGGTTCCAGCCCATGTGAAATCTGCCAAGTGGGCCATTAACAACTTCCACTAGCAATAACACACACACACACACACACACACACACAGAGACACATACACACACACAGAGACACATACACACAGCCTTTATGTCTGCATTAAGCTTTCCGTCATGGTGGTTTACATTAAGAAGCTAAGAGGGAAGTTTGTTCACATCAGAGGAGCAGCACTAAAGAGGAAAAGAGAAGCAAAGGGGAACTTTCTTGGCAGCATCTCCAGCTTCTCCTGGCTCCAAATATCCCAGTGCTTTTGTCCAGAAAAGGCCCTGTTTTCACTGGGGGGCCGTTTAGCCCTAGTTCTGCCTTGGCCAGACCTTCCTTGGAGGCCTGTCTCCCGGGGTAGGCACCACAGTTCCAAAAGAGGAATGGAGCCCTTTCGTTCTGAGGTGGATCACCAAGATGCAAAGGTCTTCATCTGGTGATAGAGTTAGGTTTGGGGAACGGGGAGCCCACATTTATTTGACTTCTGGGATATATTCGGAGTAGGGGTAGGAACCAGTTGTAAGGGGTGGGCTGGTTTCAGACTATTTAAGGAGGATGAGTCATGTTGCAGTCAAAAGAGCGGGCAGTCTGAAGTCAGATCCTGGACTCGGCTCTTGAACTAATTCAGAGGTGTCTGAGGAGGGGCAAGAAACCCCATGACCACCTGATTGAATCCCCACTCCTATTTTACAAGTACCCATCTTAATGCTCCTTTTCGGCTGACTATCAGCTTTTAACATACCTGGGTCCTCTCAGTCTAAATCAGAGGTGTCCCACCGTGTCAACTTTAAGACTTGTGAACTTCAACTCCCAGAATTCCCCAGCCAGCAAAGTTCCATTGGAAATTTTTTTCTATTTCTTTACGGAGAGGAAATGCAAACGAGAGTCAATTATGACTATGGCTGTGATGCTTTCCAGAGGATCAGCAATTGGCCATCCTTAAAATTTCCATTTCAGGAAGAAGAAGAAAAGTTGCTGTTATGGTTACATTGGTTGAGTTCACTCAAGGTTCCTTTCTTGGATGACCCAAAGGTGCTTTTACAAAAGGCAACCGGACTTTCTTTGCTTTTCCTTGACGATATTTCATTTCTTGTTCAAAGAAGCTTCTTCTGTTCTGAAGCTTCTTGGATGAGAAGTGAAATGTCTTCAAGGAAAAATCTAAGAAAACCCCTTTGGGACCATCATGATCTGGATGACTGGAATCTCCATAGAAACTTTCCTTGGGTCACCCTGTTCCCTTGTTTGCCCATCCCTGCTAGGTCAGCCCAACACACCTGGCCATGAAGAGTTGACCAAGGTCAACTTTAGCCAAGCTCTGCATGGTGTTCCATCACAACCATTTGTCCTTCAATGGGTGTGGGGCAAGCCTGGCCGGTTGCCTCCATCTCCAAGCTCTCTCTGTCTTCTTTTGGCTCTCCCAGGTTGGTTCTTTCTTCATGATTAACTTGTGCCTGGTTGTGATAGCAACACAGTTTTCTGAAACCAAACAGCGGGAGAACCAGCTGATGCAAGAGCAGCGAGCCCGCTACCTCTCCAACGACAGCACAATCGCCAGCTTCTCCGAGCCGGGAAGCTGTTACGAAGAGCTCCTCAAATACATCTGCCACATTTTCAGGAAAGTCAAACGGAGGGCCCTGCGCCTGTACAACAACTGGCAGAGCAAGCGGCGGAAAAAGATCAACCCCAACAGTGGCGCAGACGACGTTCAGGGCCACCAGAGTGGCAAGCGGCGCATCATGTCCATCCACCACTTGATCCACCACCATCACCACCACCATCACCACTACCACATCAGCAATGGGAGCCCCCAGGGGCCAAGGGCCAACCTAGGGATTTGTGACCTGGAGTTGGACGTCATGAAGCCTGGAAGCCAACTGATGCTTCCTCCATCTCGCCCAGCCACCCAAGTGGTGGAGCTGCAGATACAGAGTCCATCCACAGTATCTACCACACCGACTGCCACGTGGAAGGGACCTCGGTGAAATGCAAGTCTTCCAGCATTGCTGCAGGTAGCAAAACTGCCAATCGCAGCAGCATGAACTACCCCACCATCTTGCCTTCTCCGGCAAACAAAGCCAGTGTCCCTCCCTTGTCCAAAGGGAAGAAAAATGAGGGCAGTGAGGCAACTTCTCCCATGCCTGTGGTCAGCAGCCCAGCCCATCTGAATGCAGATTGTTATGGGAAGCTCCATCGTCTAGTGGGAGAACGTGGTAAGAAAAATGGTTTTGATGACCTAATTTAGACTCGACATCCAGAGCAGAGATCAAAAAAGGTTAGAGATAAAAGCCCAGTAGAAGATCTCTGCTGGTACAGCTGAAGGTCTTGTCCAGGCTCGATCCCACCACCCCAAATCACCTCTAAATCTGGAGTTTCTAACTACTTACTCCAAATATTTGAAAGGCACTAACCTCCACAGTCCTCTGAACAATATGACACATTGTCAGTCCTCCAGTACTCGTGTCTTTGGCACTGAGTAGACACCGGGGGACCAAACCTCCCTGCAAAAGGAGATGTCTAAAGGCATTTCATAGGGTTACTCCTTAGTAAATTGATAGCCGTGCTTGTAGACACATTTGGTTTCTGTTGGACCTTCCTCAAGTTCCTAACATTCCCCTTCCATTGCAGGCCTCTGCCGGACCTCCAGCATTTTGTCTGGCTTGAATGTGCCGTGCCCCTTGCCAGGGCCCCAAGCCAACACCTTGAGCTGTGAGCTGCAAAACTGCCCATTCTGTGCCAGCATCCTGGAGGATCCTGAGTTTGAGTTCAGCGAGGCAGACAGCTATGAGTCAGGAGAGGACAACAATGGGGATCTACGAGTTCACCCAGGATGTAAAACATGGGGATTTACGGGACCAGATCCAGCAGCAGAGGAACAAGAAGAAGAAGAAAAGGAAACCAGCCAAGGAGAGGAACAAGATAACCAAGCTCTGGAAGGCCTTTGGCAACAAGCTGAAACGGATTGTGGAGAGCAAGTATTTCAACCGTGGGATCATGATCGCCATCCTCATCAATACGCTGAGCATGGGCATTGAGTATCATGAACAGGTAAGGAGGTAGGTTGGCTTAGCTGGCCAAACTCAGGAGAGGCCATTGTCTGATCTCATACTGAAAGAACATATATTTTTGGACTTTCTTAAGAGGAGGGTCACCTGTGTAATGCATCCTTGTAAGGTGGGGGACTCAGACCGGAAAGATTGAAGCCCTCTTGGTTGTGTTGGGAATGGCGGTTTCAAGAATATGGCAAATGTTTCCCTTGAACCCAACCAAATGTAGATTCATCTAACACAGGACTCATCCTGTTGGCTTATTTTTGGCTTTGCATG
Source organism: Bungarus multicinctus (assembly GCA_023653725.1). Lineage (NCBI taxonomy): Eukaryota > Metazoa > Chordata > Lepidosauria > Squamata > Elapidae > Bungarus > Bungarus multicinctus. Next base: position 928,228 of record CM042842.1, read on the forward strand.
TGCTGTAAACTTAACTGACTGCAGTTTGTTCAATGAAACATGGTTAGTGTGACCTGCAAAATAAATCTGACGCAGCCCTCTGATTCTGGAATATGTTGATCCACTTGTCCCCAGATCCTAGTGTTAAGGGGTATCTGGCCTGAGAAAAATGTGGGATTTGGAAATATGTCTATGGATCTCAGGCATATTAAGATAATCAAAAATTAATCCATGCAGTTGTTCCTCTTCCTCACAGTTGTCTGAAGACCACAACTCTTCCAAAAGAATCTTTCATAACTTCTCCTGGAAGAAAATTAATCATTTGCTTTTCCTGGGTCTGAGAAGTTCTTCATTTAAAAAAAAAATCAGGGGAAGAGAAGTCCAAACTGTTCACACTAAGGTTGGGAACACTGTGGTATCAAAGAGCATGTCTTAAAGGTGTGGACACTATGTCCCAGATGCTGGCATCTCATGAAGGACGGCTGGCTGGAAGGGGATGAGTCATCCTTGAAGCACAGCTGGGTCATCATGGCTGGACAATGCTGCCCTTCCTTTTGTCTGGAGTTTTGGGAGAGAGTTGGAATTCACTTGATGTGAAATCTTCCTCCTTCTACATTCTACTGATATCTTCCCCTCTGCTTCCAACTTGTTTATCTTTCCTGGATGAGATGCAAGGATGAGCCCACCCATCAGAGATCCTTGAGTGAATGATAAGATATCCCTGACTTGAGCAGCCAATCAGTCTGGGTCTTCTGAAGACCTCACTGAAGGCAAAGCCAGTTGTGGGAGAGAAGACACAAGAAGGCAATGTGTCTTTGCAAGAAGGGAAGAAGTTAAAGTGGTGAAGGGACTGAGGAGACCTGGTTGAAATCCACCCTGATCTTCAGAAGCTGAGTAGATGGTCCTGGCCCATCTCTCCTCTCACAGAATAACCTACCTCATAAGGTTAATGTGGGGCTAAAATAAGAGAGGGTGCATACATGAATCCCACATTCTCTGAAAGGCAAGTGGGGCATTTCTCAAAACTCTGAATTCCTTTTAACTGAGCTTCATGTAAGGTTAACGATCCAATGATTAGTCACTGACTAGGAATCCTTGTGAGTTTTGTGGTTGATCCAGCCTCCCACCACTGAATGTCTGGTTAACACAAGACTTTTGCACAAGCTCAGAATGGAAAAGGGTATTGAACTCATCCGCTGCTATTTCTCCCACCTTGACACCCCCCCCCCTGCTTTTCTTTGGGGAGTCGGCTTTGGGGGCCATTTCAACTTGAGATGTTTGCCCTCAAACCCTTGAGCAAGCTAAGTCTTTGGAGACACAAACGCCAGAAAGCCAATTCTTTGCTTCCAGCCTTCTTGCTGGTTTCCCCAAAGGAAGCAACTGTTCTTCTGTGGCCTTTCTTTTTCTTTCAAAATGATGGCATTGTGTTTTCCATTCTGTCTGGTTCCATAGGACATCGCTCAGCATTAGCTCAGAGTTGGGCAGAGCCTAAATTGAATTAATGAAATGTAATGTAATATGGTTAATGTAATTCAGCAAATGAGAGGAAAGAGGGAGGTTGCGGAAATGGAGAATTTTACCTGGCCAGCCAGAGTTTCGAGATGCAATCGCTCGCCTGAAAAGCTCATCCTTTATGCTGGGATCCAATTGTGATTGATTGGAGCGATCAACCAAGGACGAGGTGGCTCAGCAGTGCTGACAGCTCTATCAGTAACACAGTCCCAGGGGTGGCATGAGCTTCTGTGGGAATGCCATCTGCTGCTTTGGATTGCGAGATTGTTCTCCGGGTCCTTGATGATTTGGGTGAAAGGAGATGCCACTCCAGGAAGGGGGACCAAGAGCAGAGGGGGCTCTCTAACACAGATCCCAACCAGATCAGTTCAGCCTTATCAGCTCAGATTAATTGCAAATGGATCTCAAACGTCATAGCAGCTTCTTTGCTCTTAATAGAAGTTCTGATGGAGGTTGAATACAGCCTATTCTTTGTCAGGTCCTTGAGATCACCTTAGGACTGAATATCCTTCCTTCCTCCTTTCTCCTCTTTTCTCCTTCATTCTCCTCTTTTCTTCTTTCCTTCCTTCTTTCCTCCCTCCCTCCCTTCTCTCCCTCCTATTCTCCCTTTTTTCCTTCCTTCCTTCCTTCCTTTCTTCCTTCCTTGAAATCAGGCCTTCTTTTTTTGAGGATCCATGACATGCTTACAAATACTAATCATGGGTTATTGAAGTGCTATATGAATGGATAGGTATTCTTTGTGTGTGTGTGTGTGTGTGTGTGTGTGTGTGTGTGTGTGTGTGTGTGTGTGTGTTTGTATGGAGCCTCAAGAAAATTAAGGAAAGTTTCTGCTAAGTGAAGTAACAACCATTCTGGGTTATTTCTGGGTCTTCAGAAGTGGTGGGTGTCCCATCACTGGAGGCTTTTAAGAAGAGACTGGACAGCCCCTTGTCTGAAATGGTATACTGTAGGCTCTCCTGATTGAGCTGGGGGTTGGCCTGGATGACCTCCAAGATCCCTTCAAATTCTGTTACTCTTTGAAGTTCATCCCTCAGCAGGTCCTTCTCTGTCCTCCCCTTCATTCACAAGCAGTTGACTTTCCCAACGGTTCCCTTGACTTCTTCTCTAATTGATGGGCTGCTTGAACCAAGGGACCCTTTGTTCTGGCACACCGTCCAGCTTCAGCCTCCCCTCCCTCTTTGTCCCACCCGCCACCAAGCAGCCCCTGCCAGAAAGAATCTCCATAAAAGTCGATTCCTCGGGATGAGTAACAGCTTGGCCAAAGGGATCTCTGCGGCCTCCCTGCTTGATTAAACATTTCCAGCACCCTGGAAGTTGGAAGAGTAAACAGTGGTAACCAGAATGGCTTTTGATCTCTCTGTTGGGGCCTCGACATGCTGCAAAGAGCAAGGCGTTAGTCTGAATTCCCTCCTTCCCTCCCTCCCTCCCTCTTCTGCCTTTCTGGAAACAGTGCAGTAAAGAGCAAGCCAACAGTCTGAGGTCTGGAATTCCTTTCCTGCAAAGGCCAAAATATTTGGATTTGGGGTTTTCTTTCTCTCTTTCTTTCTTTTTTTAAAGGACGACTTGCAGACCTCATAAATCTTTATTAAATCCTCTGAATCAAACAGAGTTTTTCTCTTTGTCCATACTCTCGGATCTTGGAGGCTGCTTGTGAAACTGATCCCAGGGGAGGGTGGTTTGCATTTCCACTTGCCAGATCTTCCCAGATCCAAAAAGAAACTTTGCGGGTTTGTCCATAGATGTCCTCTTTTAAACGGATATGCAGGTTAATGCAAAAATGGACAGTGTGGATTTCTAGGTAAAGACAATGAAAGAAAAGGTGGGAAGAAATCAAGGCTGTTTTCCCCCCCAAAGGCTGCCGCTGGGGAATTTAGGGAGTTGAAGCCCACAAGTCCCAAAGTTGGCTGGATTGGAGCCCCCTGATTTAGCTTCTGTTCTCCAGGAAGAGAAGCTCCAGGTAGCAGCATCTCCTGAACGGCTCCCTTGATTCTTCCTTCCCATTCGGGGGAGGTGGTAATTGATCTAATCTAGCCTGGCATTTAAGCCACTTGAAATAAAATTGCTTTTTGTCAAGTGAGGCTGAGAAAGGGAAGAGCCTCAGCACCTTCCTGGGAGTCCTGTGGGCGGCTAGGAAGTCTGCCTTCAGGGGGGAGGGCATCCCCACAGGACCTCGGTTGGTTCCTCAGCAAAGTTAAAGGGACAGGAATGCGAGGAAGCAGCTGGTTCACCCCCAAGACCAACCTAGCTGGAAGTCAGCCCCCATATTCAAGACCAGGGCTCTCCAAACTTGGCGACTTTAATTCTCCATGCTGTCTGAGGAATTCTGGGAGTTGAAGTCCACAAGCCTTTAAAGGTCTGTGGAGATTCTCAGTCATCCAAGTCAGAACTTGAGAAGATTCTTGGAAGGGAAGTGAAACATCTTCCAAAAAAAAAAAAAACCCAGAAAGACACAAGTCTTAAACTTGCCACGTTTAAACACCCCTGTTCAAGACAATCACCTCCTTTATTCTTCCTCAGAACAAGTAGGTAAGTGAGGAGCTCTGAAGCTCCCAAAGTGGCATCCCCAAGAGAAGGCCACCTGCCATTCGGGGCCTCCGTCAATCCTAGCTCAAATTACTGAATTGGTTCCCCTTTTCAGTTTTTTTTTTTTTTTAGTCTGCTTTGCGATTCTAGGATCTGACTGGGCGCTAAGCAGGGCTTAAAAGCCCTTCCTCCTCCTTGTAACCTGATCATTAATTCAGCTCCTCACCCACCCAAGAGTGGAAACCCTTTTAAAGGATTTCCAGCAATTGGAAGAGATGGGGGGTGGGGTGGGGTGGGGTGGGGTGGGAAGGGTGCTTAGTTAATCCTACCTGAGCCCTGTTCTAATCTCCTGTATTTGTATTATTGTTTTTTTTAAAGGGGGGGGGGGGTGGCGTTTCTATCAAGCGCTCACTTCCTTAATGATGTTCATGCACTGGAAATCTAATATGGTGGCCAGAAAGTAATTCATTAGTTAAACAGATTAGTCATGGGAGAGATTGCAGAGCTCCGTAACTTAAGTAAAAGGCTTAATCTGCGCAATGGGCACTCGCGTAGCTGCAGAAGTTCAACGGCAGGCAAGCGAGGGCTTTTATAGCCCATAACATCCGTCACAGGCTCAACAAGGGAAGGGAAATCCTGCTCCAGAGTCTCATTTAGCATCCTGGTCTACACACAATCCCTACTAAAAGGACACGCTTGAGTCCTTATGAGAAGGAGGCCAACGGGTGAACATATTCTAAGGTGGTGCCTGTACGCTGATTTTTTTCCCCTTGGATCCCAGAATGGGACCCATTGCTACAGATCCATTCCCTTGATTGGGTCACCCGATTCTCTTCGGAGCAGAGTTTTGCTCTGTTGACCTGGTCTTGCCTTCTCTGAATGCAACTTGATTCCAATAAGGAGAATATTGGTAGCTTAGGGTTGAAACGAAGGATCCTTGGTGCTCTCTGAGCTTGAGTTCTTTTGCAGACGCTTCATGACCCAACTAGGAAACGTCATCAGTGCTAGTAGGAAGTGGGGTTTGCTCTATCCCCCTTGGTGGGGATGGTTTTAAGAGTTCTTTGGTTGGGCCGTTTACTGTTTTTGGCAATTCCTTGATTGGCCTATTGTTTACTTCTTGATGGTTGGTCTGATGTTAATCTTGAAGTTAATCTGTGCTCAGCTGGGTGCTGGGTGTTGGTGGGGAAGGATTTTAGGGGTCTTTTTGTTCCCTTTTGGGCTTGTTGATTGTCTCATTTGCATAGAATGGAGCTGAAGTCCACATATCTTAAAGTTCCCAAGACTGGGAAACCCCAACTTACTCTAGCACTGGTTTTGCTCATCCCTCCTGCAATTTACTTCTTCTGGCATTTCTGCCAACAAGAGTAGCTATCCTGTCATCGCTGTGTGTCTCCTCCAAACAGATTGACACTCATGGAGTTCCTTCTCCTATGTTGCTTGTCCCAGGCTAATTATGGTGAATTGTCCCCTTAATCACCCCCCTTTTGTCTGGAAGGAGAAATGGGTCTAAGGTTGCAATTTCACAGTCAAGCCTTTGGAAGGCTCTCTTCCAGGCTTGGAAGCCAACCAAACATACCATACAATCTTCTACGCTTCTTCTTAATGCAAGGAAGTCTGGCCGTTGTACAAGAAGAGGCTGCCTTCCTACGTGCAGAAAGGTAGGGTAGAGATGCAACCTCTCCTTGTAAAACAACTTCCCTTCCTTGCAAAAAGACAACAACAACCAAAAAGCCCACAATGAACCATTCTTCACTTCTGTTTAATCTGGGATTGTCTTCTTGTCATTCTGACAGCTACATGACATCTCAAACTGAGCCCTTATTTTTCCTCTCTCCGTTGGGCATTGCCTGTTATAATTCCCACACCTCTCAGTTCTTGACCAATCTGGTTCCTTTGGGTTCACAACACGCTGCTTTGTGGATGATGAACACAAAAAGAGAAGGCATTTCCGGCCCCCGCCCCCAATAAATTCCCTTTTCTGCTTGGGGTTCCTGAGCAGAGTGCCATCACCTTAGGAAATTAGCTAAGAGATATGGAGATTAGTCAGCCCTAAAGAAGAATAAATCATACCCTTTTTTGGCTGGGAGCATAACCTTAAGTGTTCAGATCTCCATCACATCCAACTTCTGCACAAAAGAGGTTTTTATTTTTCTAAGGCATTTCCCTATGCGTTGGGGTTTTTTCATACATTATTTTCCAAAATACCCATTTATTTTGTGTAGTCCTTTTTATACTGAGACCACATTGCAAATTTGGAGTTGCAAAAGTGTCTTAACATTTCAGCTGGGGCACAGGACCAGGGCAGAGCAAAGTAGACAGGGGGAGGTTTGAATGAAGTTGCAAAAAAAATGGTTTTCTTCCCACTCTGGGTGCTCTTTTTCTTCCCTGAATTAACAAGGTCTTCAGGAAAGCTCAAGAAACTTTCTCTGTCCTCCCCTACTCGCCTTCTCATCTTATAACGCAAGGGAAAAGATTTTGAAAGTCCTTGCTGGTGGATCGGGTTAGCTTCCGTAATTATTTGGAGTTGTTGTCAACAGTCCAGTTGAGTGGATTAGATCACTTTCAATGCAACATTTACAAGAGTTGCTTGGAAACCAAGGACAAGATAGAGGAGGAATGCTCTTCCCAGCTGGCCTTTGTTTGTTGACTCCTTGTGGGTCTAGTCGTATCCTTGCTGCCATTCATATTTCATGCATCCTGGCTGAAAAACTGTTCTATGAATAAATAAACTGGCCTGAAAGGCTGTGGCAAGGCAAGATTGTGTGTTGGGTTGAGAAAGGGAGTTTAAAACATGTGGATGCTTCAAAGCCCTTCCAAACTAAGATTACACTTATAGTAGATCCATTGCCAATATTTCATTCTCAATGGGGAAAAGACAGTTTCTAGCACATAGATGATAGATAGATAGATAGATAGATAGATAGATAGATAGATAGATAGATAGATGATGGATAGATAGATAGATAGATAGATAGATAGATAGATAGATAGATAGATGAGAGAGAGAGAGAGAGAGAGAGAGACAGACAGACAGACAGACAGACTGAGACAGAGACAGAAACAGAGACAGACAGAGAGACAGAGATTTGGTTGGTTGGTTGGTTGGTTGGTTGGTTGGATAGATGGATGGGTGGTGGATGGGTGGATGAATGGATATGATAACCACTAACATCTTCTTTCTGGATTGCTAATATTTTCAATTCATCTATATGTCAACCACTACATGTGTATTTTTGACCATTCTCCTCCTATCTTGATCCTATCTTGTTTGATACTTCATCTGCAGTTATTACTTTTCCATATTTTGCATCCTGTCACCCTATTTTACATTGTGATAACAATCTCCGTGGTCACAGGGTCAGGAAAACAATTCAGCTTGACAATCACGATGCAGCAAGATAACATTGTCATTGTCAAATTTTCGGCTCTCCTTCATCTGCAGAGAACAATAGCTAAGGGGAGTGTTTTGGCCTCCATTCTGACCTTGATTTCTCCCTCTTGCCTAGCCGGACGAGCTAACCAATGCCCTGGAGATCAGCAACATTGTCTTCACAAGCATGTTTGCTCTGGAGATGCTCCTCAAGCTTTTGGCTTTTGGCATCTGGGGTTACATCAAGAACCCCTACAACATTTTTGACGGCATCATTGTTGTCATCAGGTAAGTTGGCTTCTAACGTTGCCTCAGAAGAATCCTTTGCATGGTTCTCTCGACTTAAAACTGGGGCAAGAGAGAGAGAGAGGGAGAGAGGGAGGAAGGGGGTGGGAAAGGGAGGGAGAGATGGAGGGAGAGGGAGGGAGGGAGAGAGGGGGGGATGGATTGAAATTGCCTGCCAGCTGAATTTCCTTGCCTGCTTATCTTTTTTACCACTGCAGCAAATCTCGGGGAAGTAATATTCCACTTCTGGTGTTCCCTGGGGTCACCTCACTGAATTGTCTTCGGGGAAGATGTGCTGACTTAGCTGCATCTGCAGAGGAGCTGGGAGGGGAGGGGAGAGAATCCCCAGAGAACATACACTTATACCCCCCTTTTTTGCCCCTCATGTGCTCCAAGTCCCCGATGAAAAGCAACCTTCTCTGGGCCCAAATTCATTATCTGCCAACAGGCCCAAGAAAGCAGCTGGGCCCCCAGGCCATCTCTGCCCCCATCAGGGACAATTAGGAAGTGGATGGTTGCTCAGGAGCCGGACAGCCCAAGTTGCCTGAATCTCTCTCTCCATCCTGCAGTGTCTGGGAGATCATTGGCCAGGCGGATGGGGGCCTTTCAGTGCTGAGGACCTTCCGTCTCCTCCGGGTTCTCAAGCTGGTGCGGTTCATGCCGGCTCTCCGCCGGCAGTTGGTGGTTCTCATGAAGACCATGGACAATGTGGCCACCTTCTGCATGCTGCTCATGCTCTTCATCTTCATCTTCAGGTAGGAGGGGTCGCTGGGCCTGCCTTGCCTAGTTATCTGGTTGGTGTGTTCCTCCCGGTGCTGCACCAGTTAGAGTGACACGGATCCCATTGGCGCAACGCATGGGAATAAAAATGGCCTCTCCACGTAGTGCCAGGCTGGCCTTCTGCAGATCGATGTCCCCCAGGCCGCCTCGCTCCTCCTGCATCCTGCCACCCAGGAGACAAATGAAGGATGCAAAGTGACAAGCATGACACAACAGTGCCTCCCTCTTTGTTTGTGATAGCTGGCAAACCACAGTGAGACGCCTGCATCGGAGGCCAAGGACGGCTCCTCTCCAAGTAGGGCGAGAATCTTCCTGGGTTGACATGGACCCCCTGAAAAGTGCCAGAAAAGGCACTGGGGGGGGGGGGTGTTTCCCCCAGAAGTGTACATCAAGTATAACATTCCTCAAAGGGGAGGCAGAGTTTTGCAATCTGTGAACTGTTTCTAGACAAAGTCAAATAAGGTTTTGTACACTTCCTGTGGATAAAGAGGCTAATTCTGACTCCCTTTGCGTTTCTCCAGTCTGGTGCCTCCCAGCTCTCTCGTGCTCAGCCAACAGGGCCTTCCATCGTGCTGACAGGAAATTCTGATGAGATCCAGGTTGGAGAAGGCAACACTACTGAACTCATCTTTCCTAGTCAGCAATCTGGAAAATGACCTGTTTCATTATTACAAATTTTGGATTAAAAATTTACAAAGGGCAAAAAAAATTAGCACACACTAAGAATAGGGAAAGGAAAGGAGTAAAAGTGCAAAAAGAAAGAATAAAAAGGAAAAACTAGAAAGAAAGATATTTCTGATTTCCTTTGCAGAAAAATACAATTGCAGAATTCTCTTCTTTGACTACAGAAAAGACAACTTTTTTCTATTATCCGACTTGAGTTATTTCAGTCTGCTGTCCAAGATGAAAAGAGGAGCCAGATACCCTATTCAAATAAGCTGTTTGCCTTTTCAACCATCCTCTCCCTCTCTCCCTCTCCCTCTCTCTTTCTCTCTCCCCCCCTTCCCCTTCACAGCATCCTAGGTATGCATCTTTTTGGGTGCAAGTTTGGCTTAAGGACCGAGACAGGAGACACCATGCCAGACCGAAAGAACTTCGATTCCCTGCTGTGGGCAATTGTCACTGTGTTTCAGGTAAGGTCCTCCAGTTGCCTGTTTATGGGGGTGGGGGTGTTGCTGTGTGTAAAAGATCCCCAACCTTTCCAGCAGCCACAGCTGATCCTTCAATGGCTTCATGAAGCTTCCCTGTTTAAAGGCAGAATATTGGAGCCTTCCCAAAGAGAACTGCGTAACTACTCCAGAAATCAGCATGGTGGACTCTCCTTATTTCTGCCCACTGGTGGGTCAGTCGTCAGACAGGCTGGTCCAATCCCAGTTGGAAATAATTCCAGAAAATTTAAGATGCCCCCTTGGCAGCCTGTTATCTCCAAACCTCCAATATGTAGGTCAGCATTACAAATTTCATGCTGGCAGGGGAATTCTGGGGTTTGAAGTCCGCCCACCTTAAAGCGGCCGAGATTTGAAAACATTGCTTTAGAAGATTAAAATAGTTGAAAATTCTCTGGAAGGTAGGAAAATGCTGAGTCTCTCTCCCCTTCAAGCCCCCCTGTCTAGATAAACAACCACCATGGATTCAGTAATTGACTGCTGGGAGAATCTGACAGCAGCTCCGTGTCATTTATGCTGTCACTCTGTCCGTCTAATAGAGTGGCTGGTGCTGTTTTCCTAGCAAAGCCTTGCAGCTAACTAAATTAGGCGCAAAGAAAAGGCTGAAGCTAAACTTGATGCTTCTTGTCAAGGTCAGTGGAAGCTACACTATCAAGTCCAGTGGGGGGCTGGGTGAAAGGAAGCCTCACTTTTGGCTCCATGATGGGTTTGGAAATGGCTATCTTGGTTAAGATTAGGCTAGTCTGGGGAGAGAGGCTTATGCTTTCTAGAGCTCGGTTCCTGGGTTATTCTTGGTCACCTTCCATACTTGCCGACAGGAAGAAGCGTGAGCTATAAGCAAAACTGATCTAATTAGCACCATTGTTAACAATAACCAAACCCTTGCTATTTTGAATAGAGACAAAGAGCATTTTGCTCCCACAAAAAGTTTCTTTATCTCCCGTCCTAATGCAAAGCCCTCATTTGCATTTATGATCAATGGCTCACCGTTTCAGCAAACGTTGTGAGTCAGCAGGAAAAGGACACGCAGGAAAGGAGGAGAAAGAAATTACTCCGGACAATGAATCTTTTATATATATATAATATATATATATATATTTACCTGTGGTGCTATCACACAAAATGGAAGGATGGGTGGCAATCAGATTTGGTCTCAGTTTGGTCAATAGCAGGAGGGAAATAAGAGAAAGTTCATCGTGGCAACCGGCCCACAGATGAGCTGCCAATGAGGGGAGAGAGTTTGGGAAAGGGAGGAACCTGTGACAATCAGATCCATCCAGAAGATGGGGTTGGTCTTGGGTGTCTCACTTCAAGCTCAGCTGATGAAATGGCGAGAGATGTTCCTGGAAGGGCAGGAACCTGCCTTAGTGGGCCTTCATTCCTGGGAGAAAACTGCTAACCAGATGGGTCTGATCTAGTACATTTTCTGAACACGCACAAGAAAGAAACTCCTCTCAATAATTATCCAACAAAGGAGGTGTTTTAGGTTCTTACCAGGTTCCTTTCTTTGGAAACATGCACATTGAAGGAGCTATGCAGGCAGAAGATGCCTCACCAAAAGGATTTTACCTGTGAGAATACTTGGAAGAACTAACGACCAAGCATGGAAAAACATAGTGAAACCAGAAAAGAGAGGCGTGGGTTCAGATGTCCTTCCTGTCCCAACTGCTTCTTTCAGATCCTGACCCAGGAAGACTGGAACGTAGTTCTCTACAATGGAATGGCCTCCACCTCCTCCTGGGCTGCTCTCTACTTTGTGGCTCTGATGACCTTTGGCAATTATGTCCTCTTCAACCTCTTGGTCGCCATCCTGGTAGAAGGTTTCCAAGCTGAGGTAAGGGATCCACAAATGGCTGGTTGGGTTTTTTTGCTGAGTGACCTTAATGATGTCAAGGACACATTAAAGTTGCAGCTCCTTATTTATGAGTGGTGTGATCGTATTGTCATAACACTTTATATACTAGGCATTCATTTCAGTGTCACAGATATAAATGGTAAGAAATCCCAATTATCTAAACATATTCAGCAGGTATAATAGGCCATGGTTGAACTTTCTGGCCTGGGATGAGACAGTTGGGCCTATTTCAACAGTTGGTTAAGCAAATTTATTTTTCAAAATGTGTCTGCAAATAGCCAACTTCCCCCACTGATGCCTTCTAAATAAGGTGACTACAAATACCAAAATGTCTAGGTAGGATGACATATTTCAAAATATACTCATCAAAACTCATGGACAGCTCTGGTGTTCATTGTCAGTCATCTAGGAAGACAATTTTTCACTATAGGAAAGCAAAAGTCACAACATCAAGAAAATCACTTGGATATGAATGTCCAACCACACTTTATGGAAGAATTCCATAAGAACACATCCTTCAGAAAACTCTTTCCTACCAGGAAAGCTTACCCACTTCTGAAATCCATAGCACAGGTTTTCAGCAAGAGTTATGTCCCCATTTCCACCTCAGAAATATAACCCATCACATCACATGTTATCAAGGAGCTTTTATGAAGTCATTAGCGTATGGAAATGAAGTTAGAGCCCTACCTGCAGTCAGCCTGCTGGAGCGAAGAATGATGACTGAGACAGGGCCTTTAAACACAGGCAGGAGGGGAATATTACTATGTTTTCCCAGCTCAGTAAGAACCAAGTGGCCATTTACCATCTCTGAATGCCCAACTGCCTTTCTCAGAAGGATGAGAAATTGCTTTGCTCTTCAAGGCACAAGTCCTCAAGGAGCATCAGGGGAACGAACGGAGAACAGGTAGAATTATTCCTCCTGAATTCTTCTCTCTATTTTCCTCCATGCATTACTGGTGACTTTCAGTTTAGACTTACTTTAGACTTACTTCAGCCACACAAAAAGGGGGCCTGCCCAGGATCCTGAAAGCAGAAACTCTGAAATAAGATGACCCTCAGGTTAAAAAAATAGAAACAGAGCAGGAGGCCAATTTGAGAAGCCAGGCAAAAGTGACAAAATGGAGCAAAAAGTCCCACATGGAGCACACTTGATGGTTGGAGAAGACTTGGTTGATCAGGAAGTCCATTCCTTCCTGTCCAGAAGCTCATACATGTCCACTTGGTAATTGCCTATGCTGAATACAGTCTTCAAAAGTTGAACCTGCAGACGGAAGATATGTTTTTTTTACAGGATCCAAGTCAACATAGGTCTAACATTAGAGAGCAATCACATGTTCCCCCAAATTTCTATTGTGTTTGGTTCAGTTGTCTTCCTGCAATTGCCTTCACATCTTAAGCCTGCCTATCAGATTTTCCAAGAAGATCTTCCTTTGGAATTCCTCCATGAGAAATGATTTTGCTGGAGAAAACGCCTGCATCTTAACTCAGGCTGATTGGATTAAAAATGGCAGCAGCAGCAGCATCCTTGGCCAAAGGCTCCATTAAATTTAGTTCCAGCCACCGGCAAATTGACTGCAACTGCGGCAACAAGATTATTCCTTCCTGCTCTTTTCCTCCGAGAGAGCCTCCATCCGTCGTGGTGGCACTTGTGTCTTCATTTCATCCTCTGCTACCCATCAGCCTTTGGCCAATTTGGCTGAGAATTCAGCCTCTGGTTGGCTCCCATCTGGGGAGGCTGGTTGACAATTGTATTTTTGTCGGAGCCTTTCCCAGGTTCTTGTGAGTTGCGGAGCTTTTGCTAGCTATTGATTTCCTGTTCTTTGAAATCGGCTCTGGCAGCTTCGCCTTCTTTAGCCACTCGAAATCTGCTCTCTTCATAATAACTAGAAACCATAAAGTTAGAGAGCAAACTCATTCAAAACTTCCTTCTTTCCACAAAGTGGCCAGTTGGATACTCTTGGGAAACCCGTGAGCAGGACAACTAAGGCAGTGATGTTTGACGACTGTAGTGCAATCGATTGTGACGTTCAGTTTAATAACAGAATAACAGAGTTGGAAGGGACCTTGGAGGTCTTCTAGCCCAACCCCTCCAACCTCCCTAATCCTCATGGCCATTGACTTTGAGAGATGTGTAAGAATTACATTGATCCATCTCATGTGAATTCCAGCCTTTCCCGCTGGGGTTTCCTCTCTGACAATCGGTGATAAAAGCAGAACCAGTGCAGAAGTCAACAATGGAGCTCACCAGGGATGAGAAAATGCTGTCAATTCTCTCCTAGCTCATTCTCCCTCTCCCTCTCCCTCTCCCTCCCCCTCTCCCTCCCCCTCTCTCTAAGGTGTTGAGTAATACCCAACATTTTGCAGCTTGTACCCTTTCAGAATGTTGGGGTTGCAACCAGGGGTGGGATTCTACCGGTTCACATCTATTCACTAGAACCGGTTGTTAACATTCTAAGCAGTTCAAAGAACCGGTTGTTAGAAGAAATGTCTGGTCTAATCCTGTAAGGAAAGCAGGAAGGAAACATTCTGGTGTTGCTTACAGAAACTGCCTCTCTGTTAACCCTTATTATATTCTTGGCAGGACTAGACTTCCTGTCTCAGGAACTTCTCTGGAGTTTTTTTCCCCTCCTTTGCTGATACTTTGCTTGTGTGGAGGGACCATTCAAAGTTACAATGGCATTGAAAAAAGTGACTTATGACCATTTTTCACACTTATGACTGTTGCAGCATCCCCACAGTCATGAGAGGCCAGGCGAGGAGATGCATGCCTCGATGTGAGTGATGTTGAGTTGGCCACGCCCAGCCAATAACATGACCACCAAGCCATGCCCACCAACTTAGCCACGCCCACAGAACTGGTTGTTAAAAAATTTGAATCCTACCCCTGGTTGCAACACTCAATACTTTTTTTCCAGATGAGAGTTGTTTCAGCCTTCTCTTCTCTTCCAAAAGTCTTTGTGCGCTCTCCTTCCTTGTAGCCTCCACATCTTCCTCTCTTGTGGTTCTACCATCGTGGCCCTGGATATATTTTGCAACCTTCGAAGGAGCTGTTATCAGAATGCCCATCTCATGAGCCATATAAAGCAGGGCTCTCCAACCTCAGCAACTTTAAGACTTGTGGACGTCAACTCCCAGAATTCTGCTGGCTGGGGAATTCTGGGAGTTGAAGTCCAGAAGTCTAAAAGTTGCCATGGTTGGAGACCCCTGCTATGTGGCCTGAAGGAATGTCATTAGGGCCAGCCTGCCCCAATGCACTGTGCTGTGACCCAAGGAAGGCGCTCTTCCTCTGCTCTTGGCCAGGGTCTCTGTGGGCTCCCTGTGCTACAGACCCATCCTCCCAATTTTCTCCACATCTGTGCTCAGAGATAGCCAGGGCAACAGCCAGAAGAGGTCGGCACATGGTTCTCTGGGATGGTAGCCCAGAAATTCTGGGAACACGATGGCCCTAACTGCCACCCACAGTTTCATTTCCATCTCTTCAATGGCTTTTCCCTAAATAAGCAACAATAATAACCGAGGCCACCAATCAGAACAGTTCCATCAGCCCCACAGCTGTTCTCCTGATCTCCATTCATCCGCCAATTCCCCAGCATTTTTGGCTTCCGCTTCTCTCCCAGGGATTGGGGTTGGCAGACATCATCTGGAAACATTCGGCCGCTCGGCTGGCGTGGACATGCAGGAAGGGGCACTTTTTCAGGGGAGGCCTAGGATGCTGCTACACACTGAGCACCTTGAGTTGGTTGCAAGTCAACAGCTAAGCAGAGGAGAAGATGCGGTCCAAGAACTAGGGGTCTTATTGAGGTCCAAATTGGTTGACACCCCCGCCCCCCGGGGAAGCAAAACATCCTAGCTCCACATATAAGCTAATCCCTCCTTTCCTTCCTTCTCAGATGTGTTCACAAGAACGCAACCCCTTAATTTACTCAGCAAAATAAGTTATTATTGCATAAGCTGTAATGAAGACTTGTCTTCCAGATTTTCCAGTCTCTTGGCCACATAAACGGCCTGATTCTGCAGCCCCGTTCTCTGCTCAGCATAAATATGTAATTACGGGCTTGGCAAATCGCAGGGGCGGGAAGAGATTCGGAGGATGGTGATGATGCCCCTTGAAGCTGTGATTTAAATGTCCAGCAACTCCTTTTCTTTTCCTCTTAAGAAAGAAGCCGAAACAGCCATTAGGTAGCAGGAAAGCCCTGTCCATCGGCTCCTTCCGCCTTGGCTCTCTTAGGTCAAGTGGCATTCGGGGTGTTGGGTACCGTGTACCCCCAGATCCAGAGGTTGCAACCAGACGCACGGATTAGGCGTGTGCACAGAGACCTGTGTCAAATACACGGTTTTGCATTCTGATTCTACCTCCAGTTTCTCTGAATGTTTTTAGTATTTCTGATCCGCCTGTTCATCAGAGGAAGCTTTGTGAGCAGACCTGCTGCGCAGACAAGAGGCCGCCTGAGGATTTTGATCTGTTTCGAAAAGGTCCTGAGGCAGATTTATGGGGGGGATCAATAATATTGACACTGAGCTATGATCTGAGGGAAATTGAGTGCAAAATATTCTGCAGAGGGTACGTGTAAGTCCACCAACAATTGCCAAGATGAATAAATCATATCACAGGAAATGTTGGAGATGGTACAGAGAAGGAAAACTCTTTTGCCCATCCGTGGTGGTGACATTAAAAAAAAAACACACGCAAACCAATAACACAAAGTACTGGAAAGAAATGCAAGCCAAGATCTAGAAAATTTTGAAAATCTCGAAACCATGAATATTTTTTTTTATTACAGACGATCCCAAGGAACATAAATGAAAAATGCAATTTATTAAGATATAAGTTGCTCTGGCACAACACTGGGAAAGAGAAGCCTTGCTGTCAGTAGGATGGAACAACTGAAATAGAAGAACACACAACAAAGGAAAACCACAATGGCATTTTATTTAATTATACATCTAATTTGTGTAGCTTATCGATATATATATATAAATGATACGGAAAACCTTTGGTCTACGAATACAATGGAGCCCAAAATTTCTCTTGCTGAACGACACATTCTTTAAGAGAGTTTCGCTCTGTTTTACAACCTTTCTTGCTACAGTTGCTAAATGAATCACTGCAGTTGTTTCATTAGTGACACAGTTGTAAAACGAATCCGGCTTGCAAAAGGGGATCCCATGACCCCCCTGGGGCACTGCCACCATTGTAAGTACGGGTCAGTGGCCAAGGGGAGGCTGCAATGGTCATAAGTGTGAAACATGGTCCGAAAGGTCACTAAATGAATTGTTTGTAAGCCAAAAATTTCCTGGGAGAAGCCTCAGCAAATCCAAGCAGGGACGGATCCCCTAAACACAAGGCACCACAGTGAGGGCAGCTCAGGCTGGCAGGCAGGCAGGCAGAATGGGGGATGTTTGGAAGGAAAAGACCCTCCTGACAAAAGAGGATCTTGGGGTCTTCTGGGCCTAGAAATAGGCCAGGAATTGGGACATTCATGAGATGATGCAGAGAGGGAAAAGTTATCCCTCTTTGACTGCTCTGGTCTGCAGCATTTAAATTTGGGGGCCTAAACAACAGTAACAAGCTAGTGCATGGGACAGGCACAGAGTAGAGGAGGACATAGTGGGAAATCTGTCCCCAAATCTCCTTATTTCTCAGCAGGAGGAAGAATTGTTGCACGCAAACTCTCAGGAGGGTCTACTCCAAACAGGCCTTGTGTTTTCCAGGAGGAGTTAGGAACGCTAAACCAAGGAGCCGTGAAATAAGCATTTAAAAATAAATAAATGTTTGCAACCCCTCCTAGGACAAAGATTTGGTTTCTAGCTCTAGGCAGCTCCGTTCACCTGGCATAATTACAAATCATTCGCCAACCGTTTGTCCTATTTTATTGTGGGGCCATTTCAGGGTGACGCCAACAGATCTGACACGGATGAAGACAAAACATCGACCAACTTTGAGGAAGAGTTTGAGAAGCTGAAGGAACTCCATGCTTCTGGTAAGGAGAGAGGGCTGGCTGGGGAAGGCAACCCTTGAGAGGCTTCACTTTCGACCAGAGAGGAAAGACCAAAGCTCTGGACAGCCAGGCGAGGTGGAGAGGTTCACCTTGGGAGGGTCATCAGAGGAAGCAAGAAGTTGGGGCCCACCAGGACCTCACTGCTTGCTTCTCTTCTTCTTTCCCAAGAAATTCTCTACTGTCCCTCAGAGAAATGGACAACCATTTGTCCAGAGTGGCCTGGGGTTGGGCTAGAAGTGCTTCCAGGACAAGAGTAGCTCCAGAACATCTCCAACTCTGGATTAGTTTGCCCAGAGATTGCTGAGAAGGTCCTGTCCCCTCCCTTGCAGAGATGAAGATGTATTCGCTGGCCGTCACGCCCAACGGCCACCTGGAGGGCAAGGGCAGCATGCCACCACCCATCATCATGCACACCGCAGCCACCCCCATGCCCACCCCAAAGGGCTCCCCACACATGGACTCCGCCTACCCCTTTGGGGACTCCAGAAGGGGCAGCAACGTCTCGGTGGACCCGCTCGGCTTTGACCAGAAATCTTTGGTATTTTCCCAAGAAGGAGCCCACTTGGCAGGGCTGGGAAGGGCTGGGAAGGGGGAGCGGTCTCCGTTTGGGGCAGGTGGGGGCTGAGAGGAAGGTGGAGGAGAAACCTCCAGCCAGGAAGCCCTGAATCCCGGGTGCTTCTCTGAGATGAGAGGATGAAGTAGGACAGAGGTCTTCTCTAGCCTGGCACCCTCTGGAGTGGGGACCACACTTCCAAGGGTTCCCTGCCAAACCTTGACCTGGCCTCCTCCCCTCTCCCAGTCCAGCCTCCGCAGCTCCCCCTGTGCCAACTGGGGCAGCCGCCGCTCGAGCTGGAACAGCCTGGGCCGGGCCCCCAGCCTGAAGAAGAAGAGCCAGTGCAGTGAGCGGGAGTCCTTGCTCTCGGGGGAGGGCAAAGGCAGCACAGACGATGAAGCTGAGGAAGCCAAGCTCAGCACCCTCAGCCGGCCCCCCCTGCACCACCGGGCAGAGTCCCTGGACTGCCGGGGCACCTTGGACCTGCCAGAACTCCTCCAGGTGCCCGGGGTACACCCTCCGGTAGCCATGCTGCCCCTCGAGTACCAGGACTGCAATGGCAAGATGCTGCAGGTGCCCAGCGAGCTGTACCTGCACCTGGACGGTCGCAAAGAGGATCCCTTCGACTACGATGACAACATAGAAGACGTAAGTCCAACCTTCTTGGGCTCCCTCTCTCCCTTCGGCTCTCCTGGGAGGCAAGGGGGCATCCAGCCACTCCCACCCTCCAACAACCTCTGGAGTGGTCAAGGGTGGCCTTTGGGGGTTGGTGAATTTTGCCCCCTTTAAGATAGGAAGGGAAGACCCCATAAAAGGAAGTCCCTTCCTGTGACATGTCTACAATCCTCCAGCTGCCCATCCCAACAACCCAATCCAGCCACGACATTGGTTCAAGCTGCCACTGCCTGCCAGGGAGATATTAGATGGGGGTGGAGAGGGACGCCTGCTGGGATTAGATTTCCCAAGGGGGCTTCCTTTCTTTTCTTCCTCTTCCTCCCCCCAGAGTTTCTGCTACAGAATCCGCAAGAGCTTGGAGCCCTACAAGCCCAAATGGTGCAAGAACCATGAGGACTGGTCCCTCTATGTCTTTTCCCCTCAGAATCGGTAAGGGCTCGTTCTCCTGTGGGGTGCTGGCCCTTGGGCTGAACCGAGTAAGTTTTAATGTCCTTCTTCGGACATCCTTTCTGGTATCTCAAGAAGGGTTCCATACACCCCATCTTGGTCTCCTCAAGGCCAATGTACAAAGCAAGGAAGGTGACCTTGATGGAGGTGTGCAAGAGCTGTTGTGTACATAAAATGCAAGAGCTGTGGTGGTGCAGTGGTCAGAGTGCAGTACTGCAGCTTCTTCTGCTGACTGCTGGCTGCCTGCAATTTAGCAGTTCTAATCTCACCAGTCTCAAGGTTGACTCTTCCAAGGTGTGTAAAATGAGGATCCAGATTGTTGGGGGCAAGAGGCTGGCTCTGTAAACCGCATAAAGAGGGCTATAAAACACTGAGAAGCGGTATGTAAGTCTAAGGGCTATTGCTAAAACAAGGAGAAGCCTTTTTTTAAAAAAAGTCCAAATTATCTAGACATTTGGAAGAGGCTCAAACTGACCCCTCCCTACTTCACTGAACTATAAGTAGGAGGCGGTGATGGACATGCAAGATTGAGGTCATCCTCACTAAGTAGACCAGACCAGAAAATGATTGAAAACTGATTACTGGATTACTGATTTATTATTGATTATTTAACAGCCAATAAAAGTCATCAGAGTGTCCTGGAAATTTAAATCAAAGCAGGGTAGTAAACTGATGTTGAATGTCCCTGTGGAACAGACCATATAGAGCAGGACTCTCCAACTTCAACTCCCAGAATTTGCTTTGCTGGCTGAGGAATTCTGGGAGTTGAAGTTCACAAGTCCTAAAGTGGCCAAGGTTGGAGACCCTGGTATAAAGTAACACATATCACAGGGGCTGTATCGGGTTCCGTATGGGGTTTTCCTGGATTTCCCTTGCAGGGCAGCTGTCGGGAAGAGCATTAACTTAAGTTAAAGATAAGGATCTCCTAAATTTGGGAGCCGTGATATGCTATAAATATCAAGGCGGCCTGCACAGTCTGCAGCTCAGCTAACCAAGGGGACAGGTGTGGGGCACTTGATGCCCTTTTCCTATTGGCCTAAAAAGTAGAGGCATGTTTGGGGTCCTGGGGAGCAGCTGACCAGCCCACCTGCCTTACTTCCAGCCTCCGGGCCAACTGCCAGAAGGTCATCGCGCACAAGATGTTTGATCACATAGTTCTGGTTTTCATCTTCCTCAACTGCATCACCATTGCCTTGGAGCGCCCAGACATCGATCCCAACAGCACGGTGAGCTCCCAGATGTTCTTGGGGGGGAGCAGAAGCCTGACACACACACACCCAGGTGAAGGGTGTTAGTCTTCAGGTTTTTGCTCAGCATGATGGATCCTGTCTTGTCCGGTCAAAAGGATGCAATTCAATGCCAGGACGATTTTCCGAAAGGTTAATTTTTCCAACGGGGAACGTCTTTGCTTCCTGTCCAGGAAGGAGCTGCATCTTTGCTTCTCAAAGAGCCCAGGATGAAAAAGGTGTCTTGTGCTGAGTTACTGAGCAATCTGACAACTTTTATGAAACCAAATAGATGAATTATTTGGGGTAAATCTAGGTGTTTCCCCAAGACACAGGCTAGCTGCTGACTCTCCTCTTCCGCTTCTCAAATTGACTTGGCTGAATGGCCCTGCAATTAAAAACACCAACTCCCAAACCACCCAAATACGATTAAGCAGCTTCAAGGCTGCGTGACTTGAACTCCAAACAGTAATTTTCATAAAACCCCTTCAAGGTAAATAAGGTAGAGAAAGGATTTACCAGGATGATCCGATGAGCTGTGGAGTTTTGGCACAGAAGACGGGTTGAATTCAGGAACCTAGGAGAGAGTTCACGGAGATTTCCTGGGATTAGGGGTCGAGTCCCTTGCCAGATTGGATTTCAACTCTCTGCTTTCTCTCCTTTTTTGCAGGAACGGATATTCTTGAGTGTTTCCAACTACATCTTTACGGCCATTTTTATTGCTGAGATGATGGTTAAGGTACCGTTGCTGTGTTTACAGTTGGGTCCTGTTGGATTCATGTACAGCAAAAGTCAGTCCATCCACTCTACTGAGTGGGAGGATAAATGAAGGAGGGACAACTGTCCATTTTATTACTTTCATTTAGGGGAAGGAGGATATTCTTGAGGGAGACCCAATTATAAAAGAAATTGCATCCAAGAACTTCTCCACTGTAGCAACAATTTTTCTCACGTCTGGTAGAAAAGTTAACCACAAGCCAATTTTCTGCAGTGGTGGAAGATTTCACTCTTTGCAAAGATCCCCTCCCCCCTCCTGAACAGTTCCGGTCCAGGATTCTGTCTCATGTCCAGTGAAATGGTTCTTGAGCTTTAATGCAGCATGAAGACCTGTGCCTGGAACAGCCTATTCCATTCTCCTTCTAGGTTGTGGCTCTTGGCTTCTTCTCCGGGGAGCACACCTACCTCCAGAGCAGCTGGAACGTCTTGGATGGGATCCTGGTCTTCGTGTCCATTATTGACATCATTGTTTCCATGGCATCAGCAGGCGGAGCCAAGATTTTAGGGGTGCTGAGGGTACTTCGGCTGCTGCGCACCCTGAGACCTTTACGGTATTTGTTGGCTTCCAGGAAAGCAGGAGGCATCTGAGCTAATCACTTCCTCCTCGGGAATAGCAGGCAAAAACCCAGTCTCCCACACCTGAAAAAACAGTTGAGGAGACTATTTTGTCCCCAAACTAACTATTGCTAAGAAACAGACTCAAAATCTCTTCTGTGACTTTTTCTCAGTGGCAGATTCTTTGGTCTGAGGGCCTTGGACGATTCTGAAGATTCGTTTAGAATCTTGGCAGCTACAATTCGCCATTTGCAACTGATAGGCCTCTTTTAATGCCTCATGTCCCAATCCTTTCTTGGCCCTAGAACAAGACTAAGCTGGTGCTTTCCTGGTCATTTCCAAATTGCATCCTAATGTGGCATGGTGCTTTAATTAAGTCTAAGCACCATGCATATCAGTTTGGTGCTTTGGCCATCCACCAGACTGGTTCTGACTATTTTGCTTTGAACTGAACCTGTTATTCTGTTGTGTATCAACAGAAGGACAAAAGCAATGTGACCGTGAATGCAAAAACTCAGTGTTCATTTTCCAGCAGTCTCTGGCACGGGGTCCTGTGGTGCATAGATCAGCATGCATGTATTTCCTGTTTATCAACTACATGCATGTGCCTGTCTCGAAAGCCAAAGCACCCCATTCTTCCCAGCAGGTAGAAAGGTTGCCCTTGTTTGCAGTAGGTCGCATAATCATGCCTGGTGCAAGATAACTACTGTTTTCCCCAGCATTTCCAGACCTTTTCAGAGCAGTCTGGGGCCCAAACCTCTGAAGATGCACAATGGCAAACCTCATAGCAGTTCCAGGAACCCCATCCGCTAAGGGTAGGGGTGCCAGGCAGGGTGGCAGAGAGAGGGGAACAGCAGACACGTTGCCCTGAGTGAATTTGCATTCCAAGTGTGATGGGAAATAATTTGAGAATTCCCGGCATCTGCAGATGTTTTGTGTTCAGGACCTCAGAGGAGCAATTTAGCTGACTGGAAAGTCAAAATAGGACGACACTTTCAATGTCTGAAACCAGGCGAAAGGGAGCTGGTCTTTTTGATTGTCCTCAAGTAATAAGCGAGGCGGCTGGAGGAGGAGGAGAAGCGAGAGGGAGGGAGGAGGAGGGAAACATAATGGGGAAATGCAAAATTGGGCCCCCCAAAGCAACCCGTCAGGGGTCTTCGATTCCTTTGGTGGAAATAAACTAAGAAACAGACGTGGTACACAACTGGTCTGCCTGTTTCTTGCTGGGGTGACGTTTGTGCTAGGATATGCTTAGGGAAAGGTGGATTTTGGGACTGGCTTGCCATTTGGGGAGATTAAGAGTTCAGAAGGCCCACCTTGACCCAGGGGGAAAGTCTTCAGTGGCGTCTGAAAGCGTTGATTAGGTGAGCTTCATATTTGGAGACGCAAAGCGGGGACACCTGGGATACCCCGAGTCAAGTTCCTCTGGGCAAGGGGGGAGAAGTTTTCCTCTCCACTGCAGGGGGCCCAACCTTCTCCAAACCAACAGCATCCTCAAGGATCCAAACTGCACTTCCTCCGTTTGCTTCTCCTTCGTTTCCATCATGCAGCATGCAATCAAAAATGAGGGACGGGGGAAGAGAGCCAGAATGCTTAAAAGTTAAGGCTCGGTTGCTGCCCAACTATCAGTTTCCTTTGGGAGGACTGAACGTTTCTTGGGGAGCCTGGAAATGGGGTGAAAGACGGAGGTGTTCCTCTCCTCCCCAGGGTCATCAGCCGAGCTCCAGGTCTGAAACTCGTGGTCGAGACGCTGATCTCGTCTCTCCGGCCTATCGGCAACATCGTCCTGATCTGCTGCGCTTTCTTTATCATCTTCGGCATTTTGGGAGTGCAGGTAAGAATTCCCCACCGTGTCCGCTTTTGCTGAGCAAGATCCACTGAAAGGTTTCAACACCTTGGGGGGGTTCTTCGTTCTGCCCTGGAAGAAATCCTGGCTTGGCTTGGTCTGAACAGGAGACGTGGACCTCAGGGGACGTTCCCCATGGTCTGCTGGAGCCGAGGCCCCTTGGCCCCCGTCTTAAACCTTGACAGAGTGATCCTTCACAGTTGGCTTTGGAAAACACTCTTCCTTCTTCTCCTGGATCATAAAAGAAACCCTCTGATAAACACTCCAGCACAGGACAGGGACTCCTTGAGATCTGTCTTCTGCATTGGCCAACCTGCATCCTGGATGTTCCCTGGTGGTGGAGACCATCGCACCCACCATCAAACAAAATCAAGTCGAGCTTCCCTAGTTCAGGTCCCAGCGGTGCGAGTTGGCTGTTGGCTCCTCTCACGCTGGAAACCGTGACCCTGTTTCTGCCGGACACCCAGCTCTCCTCTTCCCAAAATCTAGGCCAAGTCAAAGCCTCCACCTCTCCTGCTGATTTTATTCGGTTTTCTCCCAGCTCTTCAAGGGCAAGTTCTACCACTGTGAGGGGGTTGATATCCGCAACATCTCCACTAAAACCGACTGCAGGAAAGCCCACTACAAATGGGTCCGGCGGAAGTATAACTTCGACAATTTGGGGCAGGTAAGAGGGACAGCAGAAGGAGGACAGAAAGGAAGTGGTTCTCCAGCCAAGCAACTTCCCCATCTTCTAAACTTAATTGAATTTTTAATTGGATGTTACACTTTAGAGGCTGCCCAACTCTGAGACACTCTGGGTGTCTTACCATTTTAAAAGTGAGGAACAGCAATCGAAGAACACACAGATCATGGACTTTCAGAAGGAACGCTCCAAATACCAAATTAGAGAAATCCTTCTGAGGGCACCACCCTTGCCTCTCCCAAGGCCTGAAAAGATTTCAGGGATTTTGTGCATATTTTTAAGGTGGATCCCTATGGGAGATGCTGCACCAAGGGCAGGCCCCATGGCAGGGGAGAGCCACTTCCTTCTGCAGGGCTGAAGAAAGAAACACTTTCTAGAGTAGCAGTTCTCACACATTTGGTTTTGGTCTTCTTAAAAACAACGGAGGACCCCAAAGAGCTTTGAGTTATGTGGATTCTATCCATCCATATTTATTTTCCCTCAGGAAAAGTGTCACATACGTCCTGGGACAGTAGATTTGATTTATCGGTTGACTGAAAGCTAAGCAGAAACTGAAAATTTCCCCTTTATAAACAGCTTTCTTTGCTTCCACAGGCCCTGATGTCCCTCTTCGTCCTCTCTTCCAAAGATGGCTGGGTGAACATCATGTATGATGGATTGGATGCCGTGGGGATTGACCAGCAGGTAGACACTAAGTATCCTAAGAATTTTTCATGGGGAGTTGCTTAAAGACTCATTCCCACGTGCATGTGCAGCTAATGGTTGGCAATCAATGATAGGGTCGACATCCTGGCTAAGGTGTTGGTCATTCATTCACAAGGGGGGATAACCATCAGGTGATAAATGACCCACATGGATGATGATGATGATGATGATGATGAAGATAACAAAATAACCGAGTTGGAAGGGACCTTGGAGGACGTCAAGTCCAACCCCCTGCTCAAGCAGGAGACCCCGTAGCATTCAGATGATGATGATCCATCATGGTTCAGTTAGGGACGATGTCATTCAACCATTGTGGGAAAGATTTATTTGATGATGTCCTTTGTAGAGACCTCCTGAACAAAGGAGGCTGCCCCAGGTGGGCCTCACCTTCAGTTGGGCTGATTCTCCAGCTCCCAGAAGCCCCACAATGACTTCTCCCACCCACTTCCATCCTGAACCAGGGATGCCTATCTAGCTATTCCATGAAACAAATTAAAGACACCCTCAGAGTCTTCAAGTCTTTCCCTTTTGGAAAACAAATTTGTCTGAAATGACTTAACATCCTGCAGTGCAACTAAGTTTGAAAGCAAAACAAAGATAGTCGAGAATTATCAGATCCAAACTGTTTTTGGAAAGTTCCCTTCCTCTCAGTATGAAGTCTTCTCTTTGAGAGTTTTTTTTTCTTTTTAATCTTAGACTCCCCGCTGTTATCCTGTCGGGGTGCAGAACATGCAACTGAAATCAGAAATAACTCAAACAGGCGATATTCCAAAAACAGAATGCAATTATTTAAGGCAGCTCTGGCTAAGCTAGTTGATTATGCCGTGTGGGCATCCTGGCCACATTCCATGGGGGAGGATGCACTGACCAGTAAGCTGGTCAAGATGCCAACTTTTCCCAGGAAGGTCCAGCTGTTTTGGAGCCCAATGGCCAGGCTCAACCATTGGAGGTCGAAGGGTTGCCCCTCCTTGGACCTCGGCAGCCACTCATCTTGAGGGTGGGCTCCATCTCCATTGTGCTCATACGCCATTGTTCCTTGTCTCCCCACCCCCCATCTCTCCCCTCTTCCTGCTGCCTTTTGGCCGCCTCGCCAGCCCAGCCGGAACCATAACCTCTGGATGCTTCTCTACTTCATTTCCTTCCTCCTCATCGTCAGCTTCTTTGTGCTCAACATGTTCGTCGGCGTGGTGGTGGAGAACTTCCACAAGTGTCGGCAGCACCAGGAAGCCGAGGAGGCCCGGCGGCGCGAGGAGAAACGGCTGCGGCGTCTGGAGAAAAAGCGCAGGAGTAAGGCGATATACATGTCTGGTCGGTAGACAGCGGTACAATCACAATCTTTCTGAGACTTGCCTGCTCCCAACGCCCATCTCGACCTTCCTCCTTATTGCCTGGTTTTCTTCGGGTTGGTGATGGGACCCCAAAAGACCTTTTTCCTTCCCATTTTTGGAGATGCTTTAAGAGCCAGAAGGTAGCTCATCCTCTCTTCTTTGACGCATGAGGCTCTGATCCACGATGTTCTTCTCTTAACATCCCAGCTCAGCACGGATAGGAATCACGAGCACGGTTCCCCGAAGCAGGTATTGGGTGCAGGTTCCTTCTGAGGGCTCCCTGGTGCTCTCTGAGCTTGGCTGTTTTCTTGCAGACGTTACATTACCCAAGCTAGCTACTCATCAATGATATTACTAGTTCGTGTAGTGAAATGTCTGCAAGAAAACCACCAAGTTCAGAGAGCACAAAGGATCCTTCAGTCCTCCTCCTCCTCCTCTTATCCATAAAGCCCACTCTCTTCTTGCATTGATGATGTGACCTAGGTAGGTTATGAAGTGTCTGCAAGAAAACCATCAGGCTCAGGGAGCACCAAGGACCCCACATTTCAACCCTGATCTACAAATATCCTCCTGTACTAGTTTCTTCAGAACCACAAAGATTTGAGCTCCGAGGTGTCTCCTTCTAATTCTTGGCCTTGAGAGTTTAATCCCAAGGGAGGCTGAAATTTTTGAGGTGACCCCTGCTCCTGCCGTTTCTTTTGCCATTTGAAATTGAGGAGTGAAAGAGATTCGGGGCAGCACTGATGGGCTGAAGCTTGTGAGTGAAACAGAACCCAGCCACCACCCCATGGTTGCAAATAGTTCTTGCAAGAAGAACAAAGTATAAATATTAATATACTGTACATCTGGAAAGAATTATGGGTAGGGGACCAAGCAGAAAGTTTTGCCTGAAGTCCTAGAACTCAGAATATTAAGATGGAAAGCTTGTACAGACATCATCACTTAGATTGGACTTTAGACAGCTAGACAGACCAACATCTGATGTGAAAAGTCCTAAAGCAGAAAGGATATCCAAGTCCTCCATGCTTTATAGGACCCAGTTTTGTCAAATCAAGGCCCTAAAGCACTCCCTTCTCCGTCTCTACAGCCAGGTTTAAGGGTCTTGTTTTCACACTCAAGCAAGACTCACTGCATAGGAGCCATAACTTTGGGGGTCTCAAAGGAGCAAGCCTCCATATTCCTAAGGCCTGGCTTTTGATGCTCTGCTGGGACCCCCAAATCACCAATGAGTGAAGTTCAAAGTTTGATCTCCTAGTTTTGCCTTGTGTCTGAAGAAGATTTCAAGTGCCCCCACTCCCTCCCCCTCCCCGTGACTTAAAGCATCACCAAAGGGATTCAGGAAAAAAGTGATTGCAAATTTCCTAGAGGATTTTGGCCCATGGGCCACACGAGAGATGCATGTGGAAAACCAGCAGAAGGGAAGGAATGAGGAGGCCTCCCCTTTTCAAGGGCAGGAAACGAGTGTTCCCCTAAATGGACTCCATTAAAAGAGATGCACGTTCAGCCTGTAAAAGATTTAACGATAGTTGGAAGGTGGCCTCCAGTCAGGTTCTGCACAGAGTCGAGGCAGAAATCTAATCATCTTTTGAAATGTGTTATTTTCTCCCCCTTCCCATTTCAACAGTGCACTGAACAGAAAAATAGAAGTTTTGTACTACCTGCCCAAAGGGCTTAAGAATTGATATACCACAGAGAGGAAAGTCAAGAAGAGAAGAGATATTATGGTTGGATGGCAGGAGCGTTTAATAGAAAAAAGAAGTGGGAAAAATATGTTGGTGGAAAGGAGACCGGGAGATGGTTAGTTGTAGGAGAAGCAGCTCAGACGTTCAGGACAAAGTGAGTTGAACCATAGAAATTGAGGTTGTGAGGAAAGATTTTGAGATGGGAGGGGTTTGTAGCTCAACAGAAAACCCTCTTGGCATGCAAGAAGTCCCAGGATTTATCTCCTGAGGTTCCAAGAAGGACTGGGAAAGAACGTTGATCTGGAAGCCAACGTTCTTAGGTTCTATAGCAACCTACACTCGATTAACTGAGATAGGCCAAGAACCCACCTGGAAGAAGGCAGGTTCTTGGGTTCTCCTTTCATTCCAGGGATTAGGGTGCAAAGAAAATCGGAGGGCTCAGAAAGATCTAATGGGTGGCTGACATTCTGTAGCTTCTGTGTGGCTCGGTGGGGTATGTCTGTGAGTGACCAGAGGTTGGGACTAGGGTATTCCTTGCCAGTGACAGCAACAGGCCAAGGGACTGCAACCTCTGTCTTTCTGGCCACAGTCCACACATGGCCTTGGCTTTTGAAAGCCAAGCAGGTAGGAAAGTAGATTGGACCATGGAAGAAAGTCAGAGAAGATTTGTTTCTCCCTGCTAACAAGGGATGGTACCCAGAACATAGGACGTAGTTTGGGGATATGTTGCGCATGACGTGTGCCCATGTTTTCCACCACCCAATGGTGGTGAGTACAAGACCCGGAAGTTTCTGAACACAGGAACACATTCTGTGCCCAAAGATCTGATTCCCAGATGGAATCTTGACCCCAGGTTTCTGCCATGACCCCCATGAGCTTTTGAGCCAGCCTTAAGCTTCATAAAAGAAATCAAAGGGGAACAGAAAAGCATTTAGAATAATACATAGTCTGAGTTTGTCCCCTATTTGTCTGTGCAACAGTGTAAGCATCGGCTTCAGTGGGACTGTGCATTGGTTCTACGACCCCGTAGTCATGAGGGCAGTTATGTTCACCAAATAGCTTATGTCTCCCCGGGCACCTTCTGTATCCCCCTTCTGCAGTGCATGAAGTGGCATCTCTTCTAATGGACATTGCATGCATGATGGAACGTGGTGTGACGTGCGTGTCATGCTTTTTCCTATGTCGTCAGTGTACTTTCAATGTAACGTGTTCCGAAGCCGGAACTGCATGTTCCTTCTGCTCACATGCTGGGGATCTCTCCAGAGCTTCTGCTTGGCTATGATCTATTTGGGAGATCAACCAAGATCCCTGGTGTCTTTTTTCTTCAGCTTGTGTGTCATGTCTATGTGTTCTACCTCTGTGTCAGAAGGATATCACTATTTTGTCATGTATCTCTATTGAAGCAACACGTTCACCTGAAACTGGAGCCTATCAAATATCCTGGGCTATAATTCCCCTAATCCTCACCTAGAACGATTGTAGTTCTAGAGATCTGCAGGGCATCACCTCAAGGGAGGTTGGCCTTCAGACTCTTTTCTGGAGAACCCAGGAGGAGCATGTTGAGAATTCATCAAGACTTTCCTTAAGGAAATCAGAGGTTAGCCAACGTGGTCATTAGAATTGTCCTTGTGGGCATCATCTCAGCACCTACAAGATAAGAGCAACGGACCCATAACACTCAGCAAGAACCACAGTCCAGTATTTCAAAGGCAGGAAGTGAATGGGTAGTTGTTGACCTGGATGAGTTAGAAGCTAATGGGGTCATCCAACAGCAAAGGATCAGAAGAGAAAGAAGCAAGGATGGGATGAAAAAAGGCAGGATATTTGCCCCTAAAAGGCAAAATGGGACAGGTAGACCATTCGTTGCAGCACCAGGGAGAGCTCCCCACGAACCTCTCTTTCCCACAAGGTGAGGGACCAGAGTTTCCAAGGTCAAAGAGAGACGGTTCATAGGGACTGAGGGCATTGGCTCTTCTGGGTTACCTGAGACAATGCTCAGGCAGATGGTTACTGCCACCTAGAAGATCCTCTTTGAGCATGGAGTTTCCTCTGATGCTCTTGCTTCGAGGCCTCGGCGGTGACCAAGAGCTATGGCACCAGAGCTTGATATCCAAGCTTCCAAATGAGTTCTGCATACATTGGAGTTCTGATTTGGTTAGTGGCTCTGACTGAGTTCAGAATCCTTTGTACTGCCCAAGATCTCCAGGGGAGAAGTCTAGCGTTTCCAAACCTAGAAAATCTTCACTGTGAGCCAGTGAGTTGCTCAGATCGCATCTGAAAAACCAACCCAGCATGTTTTCTTTGGAGATTCTCAGTTCTCCAGGTCATGGCTGCCCCAAAAGGCGCTTTTTTGAAAGGCAACCAGACTTTGTTTCTCCTTGAAGACATTTTGCTTCTCATCCAAGAAGCTTCTTCAGTTCTGACTGAAGGGTTTATATTCATTGCAGTCATCATCTGGTCATCAGTCAGAACTGAAGAAGCTTCTTGGATGAGAAGCAAAACGTCTTCAAGGAGAAACAAAGTCTGGTTGCCTTTCTTGGGAAACTCAGTATATTCTTAGTCGGTTCTCCTTTCCTGGGAGCAGCCCTTCACTTTTTGGTCCTCTTTCCATCTTCACCTGGCACTCAAGCAGAGCCCTCATAGCAGCGCTGCCTCTTCCTCGGACCCTCCCCCACCCAACCCCTGCTTCCTTTTCACCTCTGGCTTCCAGATGCCTCGTTGCTAGGATTAGCCCTTCTCGTTGCATGCTGCCCACCGTGTGTGGCTTCAGGAGCTGATTGACGGACTCTTGCCAATCACCCTGAGAGCTCAAAGGCAGCCAGGCAGGAGAGAGAAAAACTTGTTTGCTTTGGGAGGCTTTCAAACCACTTGCCTGGAAAACACAGGCACACACACACACACACACACACACATTTAAATGTCCTTTTTAGCCATCGGGGGATTAATAGCCGAAGGGTTACCAGTCAGTCGGCTTTCCTTTGATGCGATTAGTTCCGCTTGCAGATTCCGATCGGCCGGTGTCTTGCATCAGCAAAATGTTTGGCGATGTAACGGTCGGTCGGCAGGGAGGCATTAAAAGGGTCGAGGGCAGGAAACAGAGAATTGCAAATGACTAGGGGGGGCCCTGGAGGCATTAGGAGGCTCACTCCAGTTTGCCCGGCCTTTTCCTTTCTCTCTTTCTCTCTCTCTTCTAACAACCAGCTGCCTGCATCTCCCAGAATCCAATGGGGAAAATTGTGCTCACTCGGGCTGAGAATAACAGGCAGAATTCCGAATTTTTGTGAGGATTTCCAAAAGGGGTGGAAAACGTCCTAAACAACACCACAATGCTAAAGACAACAAATCATCTAGACCAGGGTTGTCCAAACTAGGCAACTTCAAGACTTATGAACTTCAAATCCCAGAATTCCCCCAGGCAGCTGCGGATTTCTGGGAGTTGAAGTTCACAAGTCTTAAAGTTGCTAAGGTTGGACAACTCTGATCTTAACGAAGCCTCCAGCACGAGATTTCTACTTTTCCGTTCTTGTGCCAGGTTCCCCCAGTCTGGTGCCTTGAGATGCATTACATTTCACCCCCATAATCCTCGTTGTCTGGGAATTATGGGCACTGTACCCCAATGTCACTAAAGAGCACCAGCTTGGGGAAAGCTGTGTGGGTCCGCACATTTGAAAGAGAACGGGGTTCCTCGGTTGCTGTGTGGCTGTAATCTATCATTGCTCCATCACTTTTTCAAAGAAGCCCCTCAGGCTTTGCTTTCATAAAAAAACCCAATAACCCCACTCAAATCGTGGTTTTGAGAAAGGCAGGACCCCAGACCCCTTTTAAGACAAAGGTTTCGTGAGCTTGCAAACCTTCACCTCACCTCCAAGAACTCTGCAGCCTAACGGAGTCCATCCCTGTGTCTCAGTGGGCAGAGGAGGAGCCTTTGGGTGGCCTCGACTACAAAACCCACAATCCACAGAGCCATGGACTGCATGCCCCTTGGACAGAACTCGCATGGTTTTCGTGCCGGCATTGCTTGCATTGGAAAAGGCCAAGGAGGCTACCAGAAGCTGATTGGTCCTTGTTGGGTTTTTCCCCGCAGAAGCTCAACGGCGGCCGTACTACGCCGATTATTCACCCGCCCGGAAATACATCCATTCGCTCTGCACCAGCCATTATCTGGACCTTTTCATCACTTTTATCATTGGCGTCAACGTCATCACGATGTCCATGGAGCACTTCGATCAACCCAAGGTAAAGGCAGCCTCTCTTGCCTCTCTCGTAGCCCGGGGGCGGGGGGGCAGGACTGGCAGTTCAGGAGAGACCCTCAAGGGCTGAATGGCAGGAGCCTGTGGCAACTTCTTTGGAAGGCAGGTAGGAAGGAAAGTCTCAGACGGATCCTGGTGGAACTTCCATGATGAAGGGCAGGGCTGCTGACTCTTTGTCCAGGGGTCCCATGGCATGCTCACATCTGCTAACTGCTAGGGGAGATGCCGTACCTCAATTCCTTTCGCACGGTCATCAAACCCCCACCCCCAACTCCTGTGTTTCCTCGCAGTCCCTAGAAGAGGCCCTGAAATATTGTAACTACTTGTTCACCTTCGTCTTCGTGGTCGAAGCCATCTTGAAGCTGGTGGCCTTTGGCTTCCGGAGGTTCTTCAAGGACAGGTTGGAGATTTTCTTCTGGGCTTGGGGAAGGGATCATTTGGGGAAGGTCATTTGGGGAAGGGGTGGGGTGGGCTGTTGCAGGCTGCTGAATCAGCTCAGCCCCTGTGCCTTGCCCCTGCTCCCGCGCCTGCCTCCTTGTAGGTGGAACCAGCTGGATCTAGCCATCGTCCTGCTGTCCATCATGGGGATCACGCTGGAGGAGATAGAAATGAACGCCGCGCTCCCCATCAACCCCACCATTATCCGCATCATGAGGGTGCTCAGGATTGCTAGAGGTGAGGGGCTCCTCTGAGTGAGGGTCCCAAAAGTATCGGCCCTCTGACGGTATGCTATCTCTGAACAGGGAGGTTCACAGACTCCACTTTCCTTTGCTTTCCAGTGCTGAAGCTGCTGAAAATGGCCACAGGGATGCGGGCCTTGCTGGACACGGTGGTTCAGGCCCTCCCCCAGGTAAAACTTGTGCAGGTGTTAATTTCCCTTTCTCTTTTAAACATCAGGTCCCCTCCTCCTCCTCCTCCTCCTCCTGATATATTTTCAACTCCCATGCCTCCAGCTTTCCAAAAATGTTCAATTTTGATTCGCTCCA
The DNA here is from genome assembly GCA_023653725.1 of Bungarus multicinctus. Classification (NCBI taxonomy): domain Eukaryota; kingdom Metazoa; phylum Chordata; class Lepidosauria; order Squamata; family Elapidae; genus Bungarus; species Bungarus multicinctus. The sequence goes on from CM042842.1 coordinate 961,415, forward strand.
AGAGAAAAAGAAACGACATGCCCAGAGGGATGTATCCAAACATTATTTCCCAACTGCACTGAGGACACCACTTCCAGCAGCTCAAAATGTTGTCCTCTTGTCTCTTTTTCTTTTTAACTCGGCACCAGAGATAACAATGGCTTTGAGTCCACAAGTTCTAAAGCTATTTTCAAAGCCGGCTTTGTCTTTTGCATCCCATCAATCAAAGACAAGCCAGGGTCACCACCCCTCAGTTCTGTCTGCCTCTGGGGTGCCACGACATAGATGTTCTTGTGGCACAAAATGCCGGGTCCCCTTTGCACTCTGCCCATGCCTCATGGAGACCCATCCTGAGAAAGTCTTCCTAGTGCTCTGAACCCCCACAGTGGGGGAGGACGAGGTAAAACCCGCAGCCAGCAAGATGCTTTTCGGAAGATGCTCTTAGCCAGCAAGCAAGGCCTCTCTCTCTCTCCCTCTCTCTCTCTCTCTCTCTCACACACACACACACACACCTGCCACGGAGGGGGGCAGGAAGAGGACCTGACTTTTGCAACCCCCTAAAAGCCTTCTGGGGCAAAGGGGGCTCAGCTTCAGGCCGCACCAAAAGCTCAAGCAGTCGAATTGAGGGTGATATTGGAAGGAGCATCTGGGGACAAAAACAGACCCAAGAAACTCTGCCCTCCTTCTGGAATACATTTGCAGGCTGCCCACATGCTCGAGAGACAGTGGAGCGTATGTGGGACAAGGGTGGGAAAAAATGCTGAAGGATCCTCTCCTCCCCCCCAAAAAACCCATAAAAAATAAACATTCAGTGCCTCCGTCAATGGAAACGCTGCCCTCTCTCACCCCCACCAGCGCCTCTGCTCTCCCCCCTCCTCCCCCCTTTCCTTTTTCAGAGGAAGGCTCTCCGCACATCCGGCCTGCCCCATAGCCTTGTGCTGGGGGAGAGCAGCCGAGGATCTCCCAGGAAATGGGATTTTCCCAAGGGTTAACCACTCAGGCAAGTAGCCTGGGAAAACCAGCATTTCAACAGTCCTGTACATTCAGCTGAAAAACGGCTGCGTAAATTGACTGCAAGCATTTTCGGGGCTGCTTAAATCCAAGTGAAGAGCAGCGTCTCCCCCTCTACCTGCCTGTTGCACCCCTGGAACCGGGCTTGGGTGGGTGGGTGAGCAAGGCTGCATGAGCTTCTCTCCCCTGAACCCTTTGCTGCAAGGCAGTTGCAGGTGGGAAGTCTGGGGGACTCTGGGTGGGCAGTTCTCCAAGGGCTCCTGAGGTCCTTGAAATATACTTAGGGTTTTCCACCAGGTGGGCTCACCCATCCCTAACATGAAGCTTAGAGAAGAGACTTCGCCTCTCTTTTTATGTCCCCCAAAAGCAGCGGAATATGTTCCCAGGCTGGACTTCCCTGTAATTTAGCCGCTCCGGCCTCTCTCTCTCTCTCTCTTAGCAGAAGGAAACCGCTGTTTCCTGAAGTGCCTTACGCCCTTGTTTAAGTCCCGACATTGTCAAGCTGTCATCCTCTCAAGTGGCTGAAGGTTCCCAGCAGGAGAACGGCCACTTCTGCTTCTAGGCACTTGTCTGCAGAGCACCGGGGAAGAGCCGATAATTATTTATGATGGGATAAAGTCCTCTGGCCTGGGGCTTCGGAATATCAAGCAACAGGGGGAAGGAGAACCAGTACAGGAGAATCTTTGCAGCCCAGGGTTGAAATGCTCTCTGAGCTCGCTGGTTTTCTTGCAGACCTTTCATGACCCAACTGGGTAACATTGTCAGTGCTACTCAATGCACTAGCACTGATGATGTGACCTAGTTTGGGTGATGAAACATTTGTGGGAAAACCAGCGAGCTCAGAGAGCAGAATGGGAAGAGTTTGTAAATACAGAAGTGGGGGCTTCACCACTGGAAGCTTTCAAGAAGAAACTGGACTGCCATCTGTCAGAAATGGTATAGCTTGGGTGGGTGGGTGGGGGTTGGACTAGATGACCTACAAGGTCCCTTCCAACTCTGTTATTCTGGTACCTGGCTCTTTTCTCTTGGCATCAAGGACCTTTCACAAGGTTCAGGGGCAGAGGTGCCTGGGGGTGAGGGTGGGGTGCAAGGGGACAGGGCGTGTCTCGCGTTGCATCCTGCAGGGAGTGCGGCATTAGGAAGGACCCCACTGATAGGATTCCCCCCTATCTGCCCCCAAGACTTGACTCCCACTTCTCCAGGGCTCTCTTTGCCAGTCTAAGCTCTGGGAATTCCCTCTGGGGCTGTAACGCCCATCAGAACAGATCAATGCCAATGTCCAACCCTTGGGAAACAGCCAAGGGGCAAAGTTTCTTCTCCGTAGACCCAGCCCAGTTTCACCAGTCATGGTCATGTCCTTCACACTCAGTCTTAGGTTCCTGTTGAAGGTGGCCCCAAGGGACAGAGCACATCCTTCTGGTACTACAGATCTTTGCAAGCTTTGGGAAACACATGCAAGCTGGATAGTCCCCATACAGGTGTAGTTTGAGCAAAAGGCTTAGTGAAGATCTTCTGCAACGGATTCGGGTGGATGTAAGATGCAAGGACACCTTCATTCCCCCAGTTGTGTTTGCATGAGGCATGGCCCATCCTCCCTAGAGCTGCCCAGGGGACACCAGGTTGGGGAAAACTCCGCTGTTCTTGCTAAGACAGGAAATCCCACCTAAGCAAGATGATATCAGCTTACTTCTGACTTTTTGACAATCTCCTTTTCTAGGTGGGGAACCTTGGCCTGCTATTTATGCTCCTTTTTTTCATCTACGCTGCCCTGGGGGTAGAATTGTTTGGGAAGTTAGGTGAGTCATCTTCTCCTTTTTCTGTTGCTTGGTGACCCTGTTAATGTGCCAGACAGACTTTCCAGAGAACATCATATCTCTGCTGAAAGGGAAGAACGTAGCCAGATGTTCCTATGGCTTGCATAAGATGAGAGAACCCCAACTTCTCCATTGTCCAGCACAACTAAGTTCCCACCAGTGACCAGGCAACCAGGCAAAGGGGATGCCCGAATCTGGTGGGTAGCTCCAGAGAGGCAGGGGAGGGTCAGAATGAAGCAAATGAAGAAGAGAAGGAGTTTCTCAGAAAACGGAATGTGGGAGTCAGATGATGGAAGACTCAGCTACCTGCAAGCCATCATTTGACTTTCTCCAAGCTTATCGGTAAGAGTGGACTCATCCTTGCTCTTTCGTAGACTGCAGCGAAGAAAATCCTTGTGAAGGCTTAAGTCGGCATGCTACCTTCAACAACTTTGGAATGGCCTTCCTCACCCTCTTCAGGGTATCCACTGGGGACAACTGGAATGGGATCATGAAGGTAAGGCCTCCACATCCCTGTCCCGCAGAGCTTTCTTACCATGGCTGTACTTTGAGTTGACTTTAGACGTCACTCTGGGATATAGTTTGGGTCGACTATGGCATTCATCTCCAACAATGGAGGTACAGGAGACTCAAGGCCACCCTGCTCCACCAGCTTCGTGTATTATTTGCCTAGAATAAATCAACATAGAGAAACTGTACCCCAAATAGATGGCCAATTCTGAGGGGGGAAATAAGGCTTTACACAAGGTAGAATTAATCTATGGAAGTCCTGGTCTCCATTGAATGAGAGCCACCAGTCTGCATCCCTTGAAAAGGGAATTAGAAAATCCACAGAGGAGAAGAAGCCTTTCACTGGACATTCACCACGATGGCCCTAGAGATGCCGTTGAAGTTGCGATGAGTTTGGGGAAAACTTTTGCATCCATTTCACCCATATTCGCTCCCAAAGACTGCTAGCTGGCCGTCGCTGGGCAGGTGGGCCTTTAGTTCCATTATTGCTCAGTGAAACTCCATGTTTGCTCACCTCTAAATGCTGAATCTTTGGGAGAAACCTTAGGAGGACATTAAGATTTCTTCCCAGTTGAAGAAGTAGCCTTGCTTTCATGTCCCTCTTCCAGGACACTCTGCGGGAATGCCACCGGGATGACAAGCACTGCCTCAGCTACCTGCCTGTCATCTCCCCTGTTTACTTCGTCACCTTCGTCCTCATCGCCCAGTTTGTCCTGGTCAACGTGGTGGTGGCCGTCCTGATGAAGCACTTGGAGGAAAGCAACAAGGAGGCGAAGGAAGATGCCGAGATGGATGCTGAGATCGAGCTGGAGATGTCCAGAGGGGTCAGCACACCAGAAAGGACCATGGATGGGCAACAGACCCCTTCCAAGGGGGGTTCACCCCTGCTGGTGAAGCATCAAGTCATGGTAAAAAGCTAGAGAAGGAGTCTGAAGGAGCTTCCTTCCCCAGGCATGAAAAAGAAGGGGGTTGACCTCTTGGGGCCAGGTCTATGTGCTCCTTCCCCCAACCCTCCTCCTCGGACACCTGTCAGGTTTTAAACAAGCCAAGCTGAAGAACCGTTCTGCAGTCCCTCTCATCCAGAAAGCCAGTTTGCTGACCACCCCGCCATGCACGTATCTGAAAGCTGCCAAGAATTACCGGTTCCCAATTTCCCCGCAATCTCAAACTCCTTTCTTGCTGACTTGCAGGGAGCTTCTGCTGCTGGTCTCAGGGACCCCCAGAACCTTCTGACCCTTCGCAAGATCTCGGTGGCACGGATGCACTCGCTGCCCAACGACAGCTACATGTTCCGTCCCGTGATGCCCGCCAAGCCTCCCTTCCCCCTCCACGAAGGGGAGCTAGAAGCCTTCTCCTGCAAGTCACCCCGAGGTAAGGCAGTCAGGATTGGGGCCTGAGGAGTTTCCTGCCAACCAATTTAGGTTGTCGTGTGTAAGCAACTTCCAAAGCAAGGGGTGCCTAGAGCTGAGGCCAAGAACTGCTCCGTGCTTTCCACCCAAGGGCAAACATCCCCTCTGCCAAGAGGAAGGCCTTCAGTCTGGAGATGGTGGAAGGCCCCAAAAGGGTCACCAGAGGAAACAGAGGCTCCCCTCAGACATTGGCGAATGAAGGAAAGAGGAGAATTTCTGAGGAATGAATCATCTCCTTCCTTCTTCTTCCAGGATCTGTCACATCCATCCATTCTCAGCCGGTGGTCACTTCGTCACTGAGGATCCCACAGTTGGCCTTCCGCCCAACAACACCCCCTCCTAGCCACAACACGGGAGCTCCGTGGAAGCTTCTACCCCCTCGCCCTGCCCCTCGCACCCCCAGCTTCAGCAGGCTGCTGTGCAGACAGGTCAGCTTCCCGCTCTCCAGGGGCTCTCTGGTGGGGGGAGGGGAGGCAGAAAGGTGCTTGACAGCCATGGAGAGGGATGGGGAATGTATCAGGAAGCACAGAGACAACAGCTGGCCTTCAGAGGCTGTGGGCGCTCCATCACAGGAGGTTTCTAAGAAGAGTGGTCTAGGGTCTCCTGCTGGAGCAGGGGGCTGGACTAGAAGACCTCTGTGGTCCCTTCCAGCTGTGTTCTGATTGAGACTCCATGGAGTCAAGGGCTGTAGAGCAGAGACAGTGCAGGAGGACAGAGCCCAGAGTTCAGGACAGAGATGAAAGGAGAAGGAGAGGCTTCCGATATGCCCCCAGCCTGGGTGCTCTGTCTGGAGCCAGCCCCTTGTCGTTCATTCCCATCTTGCTCTGCTGAGTCAGCAGGCCCTTCACTGGCAGACTCCCCTCTGACTCCCGAGGCAGCCAACTGCTGGATCGGCCCCTCAGCCTCTGGCTCTTCCGCATCACAAGAGGCAATGCCGCCATGATGCTCTCAGCCTGTGCAGGTAGAAGCTTGCATGCTGGCAGGGCAGAGGGTGGGGCCGACTGCTTGGCAGGCATCCACAGGTGGGTTCAGAGAAGTCACTTCTGTGAAAGGAATGGCCCAGCTCAGTTTTGACCCATCTGCTTTCCCCTAGATTTCCATGCTAACTCAACACTTCAGGGAGGAGCCCCGCGAGAAGACAGGACCGTGAACCCCAACTGTCTCGAAGCATGGGGCCGTTCTTGGACGCACGTGGCCTCCTTGTGTTGGAAATGCTTACATTGCTTTTATCTCCTTGTTCTGCAGGAGGCCATCCAGAAGGACTCCTTGGATAGCTCAGCGGTGGAGACAAAGCAGTGCGCCCAGGCAGAGGCCCGTGAAAACCCACCCCTGAAAAAGTTGTCTCACAGTATTTTGGGGGGCCCTCAGCCTCCCCCAGCCCCCACATCCTTCCCGGGCAATCCTCCCCTCCCCCAGCCCTCCCCTCCCTGCCCTTCAAACATCCACGCCCCCAAGGACACCTTCAGCCAGCACAACATCTCAAACAGGAGGTCCACCCACAGCAGCATCCTGGACAGCTCCCTCTTCGAGTCCTCCGACTTGGCGGACGAGGAGGTCAGCCATATCAACAGCTCCGCCGGGGATTGGGGGGCGCAGCTGGAGAGGCAGGATGGCTTGGACTCCCCTTTCGCCTCCCCGGCGCCCTCCCCCATCCCCTTCAGGAACTGCAGCACAACCAGCCTGACCATGGGGAAGGGCAAGGAGAAGGACCTGAAGAAGTTCTACAGCGTGGACACCCGGGGGTTCTTGGCCAAGCCGACGTGGGCGGATGACCAGCGACGGCACTCCATCGAGATCTGCCCTTCGGTCGGCCACGGGGATCGTGGCTTCGCAGACGCCTCTGAAAGGAGAAGGCTGCCTCTCCAGATGCAGTCGGAGTCCGAGTACCTGCACGGCATCCGGAGGAAGAAGAAAATGAGCCCCCCCTGCATCTCTATCGACCCTCCCATGGAGGAAGAAAGCAGCCCTGCCACGACGCGCAACAAAGCCTCTGAAAACAGCCTGCTGAGACGGAGGACGCCCTCCTGCGAGTCCACGGCCTACAGGGACCCCTTGGAGCTGGCCGAGGGTCAGCCTGGAGAACTGGCCTGCAAGGCAGACCGCCGGGCACCCCCGGCCTGCCGAGGGGAGCATTTAACCATCCCGAGCTTCTCCTACGAGCCAACAGACCCTGGTTCCACGGGTGAACCCTGCGAACGCCTCTCGGAGAGCAGCCAAGCTGCGGGCCCCTCTGTGGATCCCCCACCGGAGGGTCTGGAGCTACCGCAAACAGACCCTTTGGAGACTCTCGGCAACCCCTCAGAGCCAAACCAAGTTGAACTCGGAGGGGGCAGGAATTGTCCCCTCCCGCAACACGGACAGGTTCCAGGGACCCCAAGCGACACACAAGAGGTTGTGGATGAGCCGGTATAGCTTCCAGGGGGGGTGGTCTTTGGTGAACTTAAAGGGCTTTGCCACCACATGTGGCTTTGAAGAGGCAAACAGGTTGGAAAGCCACCCTCTCCATGGCTGATGCTTACCCCCCAGACCCTTGGTTTCTCCTCGCTGTGAAGGTCCGGTTAGTGTAGAAATGGAACCAAAGTCCCAGAGAAGCTCCAGGCGTCCCAAGCGGTTCAGGGGTAACCGGAAGGAACCCGATTTCCTTCCCACCCAGCACAAGGAGAAGCTGTTCCAGTGTTCCTTTTCCTCCCTCTTCCTCCCCTTCCCCCTCACCCAGCGTGGCCTCGGACCCCTCCAGGGGGGTTGCAGACCTTTCTTTTATCTTTTTTAAAGGCAACCCGGGGTTGGTTCAGAAAAACTCTCTTTTTTTTCTCTCCGAAAGGGCACCTTTTCTTATTGCACGAAAAGCGGTCGCGGGAAGCGCACCTGACCAGGCAGAAGCGAGTTGTATATTGTTCTGTATATCAGCAGTTACTATAAATAGAAAAAACATGTATTTGAGATTTTTTTAAAAGAAAAAAAAATGGAAGAAAACACACATCACAGGTAGACACATCGTGACACACGCCCATAAATGTCCACAAGGAAGCTCTCCATCAGATGCATATTTTTGCAGAAAACCCACCCATCAGGATGACCCCAGAGACATCGGCCGGAGGTGCTGAGCGCCCCTAACTCAACCGCCCCTAACTCACCATTGTGCACAAACCACCGTCTACTCTGAAGACCAGTGAATTTGCTCTCCGCCTTCATTTTCCTGTCCCTACGAGCAGAGGTATCCAACCTTGGCAAGGTTAAGACTCCCAGAGTTCCTCAGAAATGGGGAATTCTGGGAGTGGAAGTCCACAGGTTTTAAAGTGGTCAAAGTTGGACACCCCTGCCTTGGAGAGACCCTAACCCTGCCAGGTCCAGCTGGATCAGGCTTCCCACGGGAGGGCAACTCCATCCGTTTTATTTCACATCTGCATTCACATCCGATCCTCAATGGGGTGATGTCTTCGTAGATTCGATGTGGACCCGTCACCATTTTTTCTGTCGTCTTTTCACTTGGCCTCCATCCCTTCATTTTCCTTCACTGCCCACTTCATGCCTTGCCAGCTTTCTTCTGGTCCTCCTTGTTCCACAAAATGGAAAAAAAACCAAAACCACTACTGAATTGTAGCCAGTGCAATAACAATTAAGTTATTAATTCTTCTTATGGGTAAAAGAATCTCTCTTTTTTATGATGAACAATAATAATATTATTATTTTACATATACTCAAGCGACGTTGTATTTTCTCCCCTTTTCCCGCCCCCTCTCTGTTTTCCTATGGAATTCAGGTGAAATGTTGCAATAATCCGAACTTTTAAAAGTGCACAACGAAAAGTAAAGGAGATTTCCAAAGTCATCAGGAAAAGAAGGAAAAAAAACCAAATAAATAGTAAATTATTTAAAAGTTTCAATTTTATTTGTGGCACTCAGGGGTGAGTTAAATTAAATTAAATCCTAAAGATCTCCAATCAGCAGAGGTTGGCTTGTTGTTTGTAGACCATAGAATAATTCTAGAAGCCTGCCTGCTGGGTTCCAGCCCAAACATACAGATTATGGGACAATAGAGAAAACGTCAATTTTTTCACCTGGCACGGAGGAAAAGCCAATGAAGAAGGGCCCTGTCAGGTGTCTGCTGGTCCTCTTATTGCTTGTTTCTGGAGCGGATTTAAAATGCTGGGGGGGGGGGGGGTTTAAAGGAAGGTCTCTGGGTGGGACACCAGAATGCAAAACCAAGGGTGAAAATTGCAATCTTTTGCCTGCATCTGAGGGTTTGGCCTGACATCCCCTCCGAATGACCCCTGACCATCTTTCAACACAAGCTGTGGGATTCTATTCAGATTCTGCTCCCCACCTAACCCCCCCCCCCCCCAATGCTGGTTGTTGAATCCAGCCTTGAATTGAGGTCGCTTCTCCCTCTGGAGTCTTGCAAAGTGATGTGCAAGGTGTGATCCTCAAAGCATCCAGCTGGCCCTGGGTTCAAGTAACAAGTGAAATGCGGCTCCTTTCTCCTGGACCTGCCCAACCTGTTGGTCAAAGTAGCTTCGTGAAGGCTGGATGGGCGGATGCCAAGCAGTCATTCTGGTTCTTGCATGACCAAAGTAGGTCTCTCTCTCTTCTCTCAGGACATGTTCCCCGGAGGGAGGGAGGGAGGCAGGAGAGGCCTTGCCAGATGTCGGTCCTGTTTTCCACTGACAGGCCTTTTCTCCGTGATTAATGTGGGAAATGACCTCTGAGAGTTGGTCTTCCCTTGCGTGCGTATCCTCAGGGGTCCGAGCCACATTGAGAGACACACAAGGAGGACAAGGAAAACAAACCTCGGTCTAATCACTTCTGACCCCAACCTCTTTCCCAAGGATTAGAACCAAGGCACACAAATGAACAGGGAAGTCACGTGGCTTGATTAAAAAACAACAACCCATCAGCCCAAAAAAGAAGTTAAGTACTCTCCAAATATAACTTGCTGTTTGTTTGGGCCAGTGGTATAAATACAGTGGAAGCAGCAGGGGGTTATTTGGCTGCAGCAAATAATCTGTTTTCCATACATATTGGATACCATTAGGTTCTAGGAAGGAAGGAAGGAAAAGGGAAGAAGGGAAGAGGAGGAGGAAAGGAAGGAAGGAAGAGGAGGAAGGAAGGGGAGGAAGAGAGGAAGGAGCTGCAAGAGGAAAACTTAAAAGAATAGGAGCCATTCTGACCTACTGTATCCTGGCATAAAAGCTTTCTGAAGTCAGATTTAATGGAGAATGTCAATTGAATTATTTATCCCCAACAGCCTGTACAAATATTGAGGAAGATTATTAGCCTTTATGCCGCTTCCAACATCTTTCAATGATGAGAGATTAAATATGATTTTTCACTGAATGAGGACTGCATTCACAACTGTTCAGGGGCAGGAGAGACTGTCTTTAAGCAAAGGGGGGAGGCAAGAGAGACACTTTCAAGTTAATAAAATTAGACTTGTCCTCTCTAAGCATTAAGCATCTCATTATTTCAGGTGAGACGGATACCAATGACTCATCATTACAATCCATGTAAAGATGTAGCAGCTTTCTGCAACTCAGCCATCTCTTATGATAATCGTCAACTCTAGACAGGAAATAAAGAAGCTAAGCCATGCCTGCTGGGTTGGATTTTTGGCCCATCTTGTCCAGCACTTCATTCTTGCAGAGGCCAACCAACTGCCCAAGGGAGCCCACCAGTCTTCCAGTCTTGACCAACCTGTTGACCAAGGAGCAGAGATCATCCTTCTCTTGATGTTTCAGGCCAAGGGTGGTAAACCTGGCCCAGGAAGAATCCAGATGTGGCCAAAGGGCCAAGTTGCTGATCCTCTCAATGGAGGCCCCGTTCTCAAGCTGACTTTCAGAGTCGCTCCTCCTGGCTGGCAGGATCGAGAGGGTTAATGGAGGGTCCCTGAGAAGAAGCACCCAACTGCCAAACCACTTTCTTTGATGCTGGAGTGAGTCATTTATTAACGCGGGAGGCAGGTACTCCAAGCACCTTTCAGAAACAGCTGTGCCAAAGAGGGACAGAAATGCAGACACCAACAAAGAGGCGTTTCCTTGTCTTCTCTCTTTTCCTCCCCATTGAAAGAATTAGGATTTATATACTTGCTTTCTTCCAGAGAAGGCTTTGATTTATGCCTCTTGTACAAGACAACATTGTGCACAAATAGGGAGAAGAGAAATAGGAGGAAATCATGTTTTCAGCCTTGGCAAAGAAACACTCTGCCATCACAAAGGCGAAGGGGGTGTAGGAAAGATCTGAAATGTGATTGCTGATTACAAGCAGAGAGATCTACGTCCCCTGGAAAGGTTTGCTTGAAGTTCCCCAGCAAAGCTAACTCCAGTTTGCCACCAAAATGCCATTGCTGCTGCAGAAAAGCAATCAGGGGGTGCTGCAGCTCCAGGAATCCCCCCCTGCTCAGGCATGGATGCCCCCATCCTTCCTTCCGATGGAGAAGCCAAGGGTCTGTTTCGATAAACTGGGCTGCCCTCCAGGAGACCAAAAGTCCTGCTTGGATTGTGGACTGAATACAAAGGTGAATAGGTGAGAAGTCCTGGCTGGGGCTCCTAAGAGGATACTGGAGACCTAAACTCTTATGCCTGCTTGGTGAAGCCGTGAATAATGGATTTCAAGGTTTTGCAGTCATTAGCAGTGCTGCTGCGACAGACACACCCATCGCTGTTCTTCTAAATCTTGGCCAACAATCTCCCAGGTGTCCTCAACCACCGCAAGGTATAATTGAGCCGGATGAAACTCACAAGTTCCCCTTCCTATGGAAGATACTTCCATTCCTGGGTCTGAATTTGGGAGCGGATGGGCTCTAGGAGAGCACACAGGACTAAAAGCTCACCTAAATAAAATCCACCCAAAACAAAAGTGAGGGCAAAAATCTGGATCTGGTGTGACCATTTGTGACCAACGGTCCCGGGAGCAACTGAAAGGTGCATTGGGAATGGGGGGGGGGGGTTTCCCCTGTTCCCATTGAGGTATCTTGGATGCTGCTGCTCCCAAAGCCACACAGGCTTGAGGGCTGCAGGTTTCTACCTCTTACCCCAATTTCCAAAAACTGCTTGAATGCAACCCTTTCATCTTTCTGAAGCTTTCACAACAGTGAAGTGGATTTCATGGCTGGGACCAGAATTTGGGAGAAATGAGCAAAGAGGCCAGAAGGTTTCTTGGGGGGGCAAACACGGCCGTTGCAACGGCCCTGCCTGGGGGATCCAAATCAAGAAAACTGACACAGTAAGGAAGAGTCTAGGAGCTTTGCAAATTGGGCTTGGCAGAATTCACACACAAACACACGCACACCCCATCATGCACCTGGCAAGAGTTCTTGGTGGAGTAGCTTCAAAAGATGATGTACTGGCCTTTTAATGAAGTGGCGGTCAAAAGGGCGGGTTTTTTCCAACGCCTGTTACAAGGAACTCTCTTGGTTCACTGTCTCCCAGGCTGCCAATTAAGGATGGGACACAGAGCAGGGCCTGGGAACTCAAGGGAGACCAGCAAGAGTCCCAGAATAGTTCATCCAGGAGGCCATCAAGGAGCAGGTTGGTTCTTCCCCAACCACTTTGCCAGTCACTCTTGAGAGAGCGGAAGAGACTAAGGAGTTGGTGCCCAGCAGGAAATCAGAGCCAGAAAGGCAGCAATTAGAGGTTCTGCCAGCTGCTGCTGCTGCTGCTGCTCCCCATCCAGCAGGGAGGCCAGGAGGACTCACAGTTTGGGGGCCGTCTCTGCTCAGGCGCTGTGACAGGAGACCCAGGCCAGAACCTCCAACGGGAGCAAGCTGGAGAAGGCAGGTTAGCACTGGCAGCCCAAGAAGATTTTTTTCTTATCCAGAATAATTCCTGCATTGCCCTCCGACTGGCCTTCCAACAGGCAAGCATAAACAAAGCAGGGACAAAACCACAAAGCACAGTTTACACATGTACCAAAACAAAATAAGAAAGCCAAAGCAACAAAAATAGAGATATTCCTCAGTTCCCAGGACATTTTGGAGTTGAGCAAAACACACACACACACACACACACACACACACACAGAGTCGGTAGCGCTTCCACCCTCCCTCTCTCACACACACTTTCTGCTCTGAAAAAACAGGCTGCAGGACGACTCCCGCTGCTCCCACCCAAGAGTTGGCTGGCTGCTTATTTATTTATTACTTGTTTAGCAGGTTGATATTGCTGCCCATCTCATATACTGGACTGGAGGTTGTTATCCAGGGCATTAAGAAAGTAACGGACTGGGAAACCACTTGAGAGAGATGGTGATGATGGAGAAAGATTAAACTTGTCCACAACCCAACAACTCTGGGCAGCTCACAACAATCAAAAGGAATTGCAATCATGTCATAATTGAATTAGATAATTGAACAGAGACATCTAGTGGTGGCAGAAACCCAGCCTCATTTAGAGAAGCTTCCTGCGATAAAAAGAGGGAAAATGCTAACAAAACTTAAGAGCTTTTAAGCTCCAAGAAAGCCTTCTTTTTTGTGGTTATTTCATCTTACAAATACCAGACTTCAGACTTGGAATTTTCTGGCTATTTGGGTTCAATCAGCCAACTCAGCATCAGGGAAGTATATAGTCATTGTACATAGCATGTTGAAGTCTCAAACCACGAGGGATTTTTTTAGTTGTTTTTGCTATGTCAAATTTAATAAATCCAACAGCTCCAAACACTGAGTGAATCTCTTTCATACAGTGCCCCAAACTCCCCATTACTGCTGGTATTATAATTGCCTTTTTCTTCTAAAGCCTTTCAACTTTAATGTGCAAATCCCTGTCACTCCATCTGTTTTAGAGATGTTTTTAGAACAGGCGTGCTACGTTTCCACCTTTCTCAAAATATTATCCCCTGCAAATAGAATGCAGTTGCTAGAATGATGCTTTTAAGGCAGGAGTCTGGCAACTTTTAAGATTTGGGGACTCCAACTCCCAGAATTCCCCAGCCAGCTTAAAGTTGAAGCCCGCAAGTCTCAAAGTGGCCAAGGTTGGAGACCCCTGCTTTAAAGAGGCAGCTTTGGTTCAAGTTCCCTAGTCGACCCCCGGAAAGCGCCTGAACAGCGTAGATGTCCTGACCAAGAAGTCCAGCCCTTTCGCGTAAAGGCGGAAATTGTCCCCAGAGGCTCGCCGTCCGCCGTTGCCAGGGAGGGCGGAGGACGCGCCCTTAGCGACGGGCCTCTCCCTGCCGCTCCGCGAGGCCCGATGGCGGCCAATCCCACCGCCAATCCCACCGTCTTCCTCCTCATGGTCAGCGGGCAGGTCGAGAGCGCGCAGGTGGGTCAGCGGGCCGGCTTCCAGCGGCTCCCCCAATGGCGTGGAGAGCCGGTGCGCTTTTGTTTCCTCCCCTCTTCTGTTGGGCGACTTGGTATCTCCCGCACGGGCACCGCCTATGCGGTGGCGCATTCCAAGTCCAATTGGGGGGGGGGAGTGGATTCTCGAATCCGGTGTCTTGCAAAAACAGGACACCCGTCCCTGTTTCTGAGTCTCGGGTCCCCCTTTTTGCGCTTAGGGAAACCCATCGGAGGGGGTCCAGATGGGCGCCCAACGGTGCAGCTTTTTAGGCAGGAACCCAACGGGTGAGCTTTTATCGCGCGGATGCAGTTTGCAACTGCAGAGCGATGCAAGAGTGTTGCTCGTGCGCGATGTTCTGCTGCGCTCTGAATTCTGAGACCTTGCACCATAGCTCCCCCAAACTACGTTTGGGGAGGGGGGTATTCTAAGGGTACTGCGGTCCTGAGGTCTGAACAGCCCCGTCTGCGATTGCTTCAAAGAGACCCCACCCCCCTTCTGTTCCCCTTTGCTTTCTGCCCCTTCCGTGAAACAGACCAGTCGGAGGGAGGGACACCCTTCTGGGAAAGGGGCAGTTTTCTCTTATTTCAGCCGCTGGAAGAAGCGAGTCCTTTCCACGCGTGGAAGGTTGGATCTCCGGCCAGATTTAAACCCCGGACTTTCTCCTTTGCAGTTTCCAGAATTTGACGAGCTCTACTGCAAGTACTGCTTCGTGTACGGCCCCGACTGGGCTCCGACTACGGTGGGTCCCCCCAGTGTTAGTTATGGGAAAGGGATTCCGCTTACAGGGGCAACCATCAGAGAGCGAGCCCTTTGAAGCCTGAAGCCCCCTCCTTGCTAATAAGAAATGCACAAGGGGTTAAAAGAAAAAAGGGAGGGGTCCTGCTTGTCACTCTTGGCCACAGGAGGACCGGCTGAAATGAGGGTTCCAACTTCTGTGGCATGGAGCTTTGGGTTCCAGACAGAAAAGGGGAGGTGAGACCACCTTGCAACCTTGCAGAACAGAGGTCTCCAAACTTGGCCCCTTTAAGACTTGTGGACTTCAGCAGAGCTGGCTGGAGAATTCTGGGAGTTGAAGTCCACATGGAGACCTGTTTTAGAACATAGAATATGAGAGTTGGAAGGGGGCTTGGACGTCTTCAACCCTCTGCTCAACCTCTCTGTTTGTGCCGGCTCTGGGTGCCCCCAAGATGGTCCCAGCTCCGTCCCCTTGGCTTTCTCATAGGGCCTGGAAGAAGGCATCTCACAGATCACGTCCAAGAGCCGGAACGTCCAGCAAAACCTGGTCTGGAACTTCCCCATCGACGTCACCTTCAAAAGCACCAACCCCTTTGGCTGTAGGTGGGGAGGATCTGGGGGGGAGGGGAGATGGGGGTGTCTCATCACCTTCGGGCCCTGGGGACTGTTTTGGGATGTGGGACAGGCCAAACTCAACTGTGATTGTGGTCCTTTCGATCCTTGCAGGGCCACAGATCGTCATCAGTGTGTACGGCCCTGATCTTTTTGGGAATGATGTGGTTCGGGGATACGGAGCCGTCCACGTCCCTTTTACACCTGGCAGGTGAGATCATCACAACCCTGGCCAACCTCTCTTATTTCTTCCAGCACTTGGTGCAATTTCGATGCATGAAAGTAGCCCTCGTCCTCTTTGAACTGTAATTTAATCAAGAGTATTTGATTCTTTGGGGCACCAGAAACTCAGGGAAGCAAACAAGTTTAGTCACCTTATTAGTGATTTTGTTTACCTGCCTGGGATAGAGGGCAGAAGGAGGTTTGGCGTGGGAAGGACGACCAGATTTGGGGTTCATTATTTCTGTTGATCAAATCTACCACTACTTTTTGATTGTCCAAATTCTGTTTTCAGGCACCAGAGGATCCTCCCAATGTTTGTTCCAGAATCAACCTCCAGACTGCAAAAGTTAACAAGGTGGCTGCATCTTTTGTCTATTTTTTTTTTTTTTGAGGAATTGTTCTATTTTGAAAACAAGATATTTTTGCCTGCTGAAATAGCAACGGTTGGTTGGTTGGTTGGTTGGTTGGTTGGTGGGCTTCTCCATCATACACTCCTCTTGTTCATCCCTCACACTTTTTCAGGGAAAATCACCAGTGAAACAGGATTAATGAATATTCACGTTGGTGGAGAATGTGGTGATTTACATATATTTGGAAGAAATTCCAGGACGGAGGGAGCTGTCAAGGCATTTGTTAGCATGAAGGCCAAGGGACTTTGGCTGAATAAGCCCCAGGTGGGCGCCTTGACTCAGCCTTCCCTTTTGTCTTTCTCCCAGCTGGCTGACAGGCAGATATCCCGAATTCACTGACCCCAAGGTGGTAGCCCAGGGTGAAGGCCGTGAAGGTAGGTGCTTGGGAGTGCTCTGTGGTTTTGCCTGGTGTGTTCTGGAGGGTAAAGATGCCTTTGGATCCAGAGAGAAGAATGTGTGCCCACATGCTTATGGTTGAGGCTGTCCCTACTCCGGTCAGGGGATGCCAGCCGCCAATAAGTTTAGGCTGGGCAGAAAGCAATGTCGTGAGGAAGACCGCTGGAGCTAGCTGCGGAATTCCAAGCTCTAGGGAGAATGCCATGCATTTGTGCTCCGTGCCAGCGTATGGGGCTGCTCTATTAGCCACAGAACCCCAAACAAGAAGCGTCTTGGCTCTGACCCATTTCATCCATAGTGATGGGGTTGCTTTGTAATAGCCCTGCTAAGCCTCCGTTTGCTCCTTTTCAGTGACCCGAGTTCGCTCGCAAGGCTTCGTCACAGTTTCCTTCAACGTGGTGAACAAGGACATGAAGAAGCTGGGCTATGACGTCAGCTCGCCAACCCTGGCCAGTTCCTCGCTCACCTCGGTGACAGACGCGATGCATAAATTCTAAACTTGCAATTTTGGGTCCTGCAAGACGCAACTCGGAGCTGACTAAGGTTATCAGATAAAAATGTTTCTGTGCCAACCCAGGAGAATCCAGACCAACCAGTCCAGATGTGCAGAAATCACAGTGCCTGAGGGGTTTGCAAAGTGGGTGTGGGTGTGATGGCCAGCTGTGGCTATGATAAGCCATTTGCAGTGTGGCACTGCTTCACTTTTGGGGGCATTTGCTGTATGGGCCAGAAGCTTCCCTGACTTTTGATTTTTGCCACAAGTAAAAACTGTTTCTGCATGTGTGCACACACACTTTCACACAAGCACATCCAGACATGATTAGGGTTATCAGGAGGGGTTGGGTGAGAAAGGAGACTTTCCGGTTGCATTATGCCATTTTAGCACCATGACAGATTATTCTCATAGTTTGCATTAATAGCACGTGTGTCTGTGGGTGTATAAGCAGGAAGGAGGAAGAAGAAATGAGTTTAAAGCTATGCAAATTATTTCTAATTTCAATATGTCAAATAGGATTTAAAATAAAAACACAGGTTTTTTTTTTCAAGTTACAGGTTTTATAACAATCTCTTATCTCTGTAAAGGTCTTGGAGCGTGGACTTGATTTTCAGTTTAAAATACAACTTGGTTTAGGAATTTGTACTGTTTTCCAAATAAATCATTTCTGCATGGTCTTTGATGGACAATTAAAACAAAAAACAAACCCTGATTCATGCCTGTTTGTTGTTTCGTAGCAGCAGGAAAATATTAAATGGTGTGTATTTTTTTTTTAGAAAGCTAGAAAAGCAATTTGGTCGATAAAAGCTGCCCTGAAGCTCCGGGCCACCCAACGGCCTTGTTAAAGTCAGAATTTACTCAGCAGGGGGAGACACAGCCTGGGAAAATCTAAGCTTCAGCTCTCTCTGCTGCCGGTCTGCTCCAAATTGGCCCTCCCAGTAAGAGCCGTGAATGGCTGCTGTGCGTGTTCCAAGAGGGGCATCCTTTGGTTCCCAGAAGGAACGCTTCACTCGGCACCCAACCTTGGAAGGCGGCTCCTAGGATGCCCAAGTAGAGCATCTCCCCTCCCTCCCTCCCTCCCTCTAGGCCAGAAACCATCTATGTGGGGCAGAAGCCCACCCCCACTTTCTGGCTTGGCTGGCCCAACTACATACAAAACCTTCCCTTCATTGTTAGCTAAGGGTCAGCCAACAATGAAGAGTGCTCCGTGGAGAACTGGAGATGGAAATGGTCCTCAAAGGAATTGCACCGTGACGTATTTTGACAAAAACCACCAGGAACAGTAAACGTTTATCAGGCTAACCACTGCAGCAACTGAGACAGATGTGGGTGTTAAATTTACTGCTGTGCTAATTCCAAAGAAGAATATACACTCTTCCTCTCTGCACTGTTTACGGCGCAAACTAAGCTCTGGCAGAGGCGGGGGGGAGGAATGGTTGGTTTTGGAAGTCAACCTGCTACGAAGAAGGGCCACTCCGGAGGCAGAGGGAAGGCACATAAACTCAACCAACTTTGGCCATTTTAAAGATGTTTTTGTTGAAATCCCAGGCTGCCTCAATTCTTCTCTTGGCCATGAAAGCCAACCCACCAGATCATTTTTCAGGTCGGCGTAGAAACAGGATCCCTGGAGTTCTTTGTGGCCACCAACTGCAAAAGAATCTCCCAGAAAGGAAGTGCTGGATGCCAAGAGCTTCCCTCGGTTAACCTATTTTCCTCACGTGCCTGGAACTTCCTGTTCTCATATGGTTATCACCTCCATCTTTTCAGGAAATTCCAGCTCATCTCTGGTTTGCGGGCTAAGAGGATCACAGTGAGATTGCCGAAGATTTTAACAGCAAAGTGCAGAAATTATTTTACTCTGCTAATCTCCAAGCAGTTATGTTCTGCCTACCGAATTATGAAAAATTGCTGTTTTTCCTAAAAACAAACCTCACAAGCCAATGGATGTCTTGAGTTTTATGCCAGGGCTTTTTTGAGATACGTGGGTGGTTTGCAATGGTGTCAAATATCTGTAGCTCAGATGGAGGATAACGGTGGAGGTTTGTTCTCTGAGCTTGTGGGTTGGTTTCCACGCTAGCTAACCTCTTCAGCAGAATTTAGGGGATGTCCGTGTTCTGCTCATCAGAACCATCACAAGACCCTCACGTGAGGGTCACCAAATTCCCATCACAAGATCTAATGGCCACACGAAGGAGCAGAACACAGGCGCTGACATCCCATGAATTCTGCTGGAGATGATACCCAGCCTGGTAATGAAACGTTCGGGAACCAACCCAGAAGCTCGGAGAAGGAACCTCCCACCTCCTGTGTAGATAGATGGATCGGATAGGACTGGAACAAATCCAGATAGCGATGGCAGTTTTGGGACACCTCAAGAACTTCTGGTTACTGCAGGAAATCCAGTCAGTCACAATGGAAAATAAGCTTGCCAAATGCCAGGGAGGGACCCAGAGGAGTCATAGCTTTGGCTGGATGAAGAGCTCTGGAATGCCAGAACATCCTCCGCCCACCTGCAACTCCAGGTCTTGTGAATTAGGCCTTCAAAGAAGCCCTCCTGGCATGGAAGCAAGAGCAGGAGGTTTGAAGCAGCTGGCAATCCAGGGTGGGCCAGGGGGCTGAGCAGAGACGCTGGTGCATGAGCCACAGAAGGGCTCCTACCTGAACCAGCAGAGAAACCAAAGGAGCAAAGGGATTGCAGAGATCCTGTTCCAAGGCCACACTTTCTCTCCTGGACATGAGATGGAGACTAAAGCATAGCCGCTTCCAAGTTCAGGTGGGCTCCACAGTCCATGACTCAGACTGAGATGGTCTTCCCCATGACTTGATATGGTCTAATGGGAGGCAGCAAAGCTTCTGCCAGCCTTCCGAGGATGTTTTTCTAGCACTAACATGTTGCCACCCCACAAAATGATGGAAAGATCTGGGCCAGCTAGGTCACCAACAGATTAAGGAACAGAATTGGGACGACAAGGGTGATGTCTGCAGACTGAGCTTTCCAAAATAAAGAAAATTGCTTTGCTGGAAGCCAGAGTGCTAATCTAATTGCTCCCTCATTGGTCGCGGATGAAATGGAAGTACGCAGGCCGGCTGCCTGATCAAAGGCTCCATTTGGTGTCTGAAAGGATGAAGAATTAAATTGGAGGCAGAATTATCACAAAAATTGGAAGAACTATCACAGAAGTGCATAAAACAGATTCCCAAAATGAGCTGTGTGCAAATCTAGGACAAGTGATGAAATGTTCTGCTGGGAGGAGAACAGGAAGAACCAGAACTCGGGGAGGTGGGGGAAGAGGGGCACACTGGCTGCTGCTATGTCAGGCTCAGGAACAGATGGCTTGATCAACGGTTAGGTCCCTGGTTGGTGTTTGTTTTTTTTAAACCCTACAAAACCAATTATTAGGGGGGAGAGCAGGCAGGCCCGTCCTTCAAAGGACCAGAGCAGCCACATACATGGATACTGCAGAATGCCTGCATCTCCCTGGCCATTTCCCCCCTTCCTGTCCTTCTGTTGAGGGCTTTGGCAGCAAGCAGCCTCTAGTTGGTTTTTGGTTGATCTCCCCAAAACAAAAATGTCTAAGCAGGGCTGGCGCTGATCGGCGCTGGGGTCTTCTGCCATACGGTGAAATAGGGTGCAGGTCTTGCAAACGTTGGCTGAGACATTCCAGCCCATCAAGTGCTCAGAACAGGGTTTTCTTAGGAAAACTTCATCCCGGAATCAAGACGCTGAACAAAACCAGAATCCAAACTGACCAACTTCCATCGGGAGGGCCAGGGACACATCAGCCAAAGTGGCAGAAAACAGGGAGGAATCTCCCCAGGGCCACCAGGGAAGAGTGGCACCCACCCATATCTTTAAATCGTCATCTCTCCGGCCTCAAATTAGTGTCTTCCAGATGGACTGGACTACAAGGACCATAATTCTAAGCCAGCTCATTTTATCCCAGCTTCCCCTCTACACAACCCTTCAGGATAGGAAGTCCATTGGGGGAACCCATCAAGGGTCATGCATGCCAATGGAAGAGGGATATATTATTATTATTATTATTATTATACCCATAAGCCTTCGCTAGATGAGGGAATATCTCAGCCAGCGTTAGAGATATTCCCTCTCTAACAGTCTGGGAATATATGAGCAATATGTGTTTAATTCTGACAAGACATTGAATTAGGACAAGCCCCCACCTGCTATGGCTGAGTGACCATCATGCTTCTGCCATAAGGGGACGTCACATGATACAGCGGTACAAATGATAAAGGACAGCTGTACAGAAGATAAAAAATTCAACCGCTCGTATCCAAAGTAGCCCGTTTCCAACCGTTAGGAAAGTAGCTCCCAACGTTTCCCTAAAGATTCTGCCACAGAAACCAAGTCAGGCTAGATATTTATGCCCTACTCCATACAAAACAGGTGTTCGGAAATGGAGATGAAAGAAATAGGGTGTGGTTGCTTTCCTTGAATTAGGGAGATTTTTTAAAAAAATCTGGTACATAGAATGTTATTTTTTTAGTCCCTTTTCTCTATTCCCGTGTGTGGGTGGCCATCCAACACTATCTCCTGTCTCTAACCCTCAACAGTTTGCCCATGTATGCCAGCCATCTTTTGTCTTACTGAGAAACTCAGTGCAAAAAGACAGACTTGGCTGAATAAAAATTGAGCAAATAAAAGAAGAAATAAATTAATTTAACCAGAAAGCCTCTTTAGAATTCTGAAGTTTAGGTCACTTCAAGGAAGGCGGGATAGGAAGAGAAGAGAAGGGACAGTTAATACTGTTGTTAGTCTACGTTAATTGGAAGGAAAGCAATCCCAGGAAGGTGACATGTTTAATTTAAGCTATTAAAAACCTTCGGCTACTTAAGAAAAAACAACAAATCATCAGACAACAACTTTCCTGTTGACTGCAGACAAAATACTTATTTAGCATACTGTGCCTGGGTTAGCTCCATATAGTACAAGCTATTTTCTTCCACTTGGACAATATTAAATCAGCTTTCCAAAGCAGGAATTCTGCAGGGGCTCTAAAGACCATGCTGGCCACACAAGGCAAGAGCAGAAGCTGAAAGAGGACCTGGGTGGAGAAGGCCACTCTAGGGTGTACATGGCTACACAGAGTGAAATGGCCTGTTGTGAGGAATCAAACAAAACAACTGTGCTGCAAGGTAAAAGACACAAAATGAGAAGTGGAGGCAGCTGGCAATTGGAAAGCACTTGCTTGTGTACATTAACTGTACAATGTCTGTCTGTCATGTTGGTATCCTGGATTATTAGATATCTTCCCTCAAGGCCACCAGCAAAGCACCTCTCTTGCCACTTTCAAGCCACACCACGGCTTTTGACAAAGTTTGCCATGACCCCCACTGGCATAGTCCGCTCATGCCGGGCACAGACGTTTCTTCAAAAGAATAAATGATTCAAAGCCACCCAACAGCTGTCCCTACTGCGCACAGCGAGGGTGCAGCATCAAGAGACCCCGTCCAGCTGTTGAAAACATCTGTGTGCAAGCATACATGTTTATGCATGCTTTCTTGTAGTTGCCATTTGAAAAGAAAGCAAGAATCTTCAAACAGTTATTAACTACTTAAACCTGAGTAGGACTTTGTGGGGGGAAAATGAGCTGAAAGAATCAAGTTTACTTTTCGGAGAAGATTGTAAACAGAGCCAAGTAACACCATGGAGTGCATTCTTTAGTTAGAAGAGTTTAGTTAATTAAAAGTAACATTCATACAGCAATGTTTTGTTTTTTTAAGTTGGTGAAAGTATTACAAGAGAGAAGTCATTTATTTTCCATGATCTTCAACCTCTCAAAGGCTTCCAGGAGGATTTTTTTTACATGAAGTGGAGAGATATAGTCATAAAACGGGGAAACTGAAAGGCAACTGTAGTGTTTTCCTTTTTAAACGTCACCTTAGCCATATAGATTCCTCTCAACATTCATGTCACGGGAGCTATTCTGTTTTCCCCCCAATACAAATGTCTTTGTTCAAAAGCAGGTGGTTTGTCGATATTCCCTTTAAAATTCTCTTTATGAAAACCAAGAGCTAAAATATTTATATATAAATAAGAAACATTAAATCAAAAAAAGAAGAGAACTGGAAAAGAAAGATGGTATCTTAATTTTTCCACTAAACCTGATAAATCTATCAAAACTATCGACTGTTAAATAAGAACATTATAAAAATTAGCAAGAGTGAAAACAGAACGCTCACCTGGTGAACTCAAATCCAAAACGGCCCTATCCTTAAAAGTGCAAAAGTATACAAGGATTACTGCATAATAACAAAAGGTCACCCCCAAATCAGTTCCCGAGTATTACCCCCTATTACCTCGGTATCCCACACCCTATGCCTTTTTAAAGCCTTGCATTGCAAGTCAAATTAAAAGAGCACGTGTAACTAATTTCCAAATGAAGTCACCATCAGAAAGCACAGAGCCAAAGCCAGCCCTGAACACCAAGGCGGCCTGCCAGCCGTTCAGAGGGAAGCCGTGGGCAGTCCGTGTTAAGTGTAGAAATTCAACACTGCATACAAAACAGCACACTTGCGGGGTTTCACAAAAACTTTGCGGGACTTCACAGAGCTTGCTTCGGTTCTCCTCCTGCGGACGAGCTCGCCCGGCCTCCCCGCCTGATTCTCAGAAGGGAGGGGGGGAGAAAAGGGAGGCACAGTTTTGCTCGACATTTTAGTGTGCAAGGATGTACAGGTGCCTCTTTTGCCAAGACTGGTAAGGACTATGGGTGAACCAAACAGTCTAGAAGAGTACGTGGTTATGTGCAAACATGTTGACAAGCACTCTCTGAGTCTCGAATGTGTGTTTGCAAGCACGGATCGGGCTGGCTTGGGCCGCGGCACTTCCGGGTGCGGCTCATGGTCCTACAAAACAACGCAGGGGGCTCTTTGAGATGGCAAAGTCTTCCTATTACCTTGAAATGATTAACAAAAAAGAGGAAGGGGAGGGAGCAGAAACCGACTTTGGTGACAAACGGCGAAGCGTTTCTGCTGCAAGGCTGCCGAGAACCCAAACGAGAAGTGCCATCGGCGGCCCAAGGGCAGGCTGGGCGAATGGCCGAGGGCACCGGGAGCTCCCACCGAAGGCGGCTACATACAGCAGCCCGCCAGCCTAGCCACCCCCGGTCTCCGGCACTGGCGGTCCAGCCCAAGCCAGCCTCAGAGGAGGTCCTGCCCGCCTTCCCCAGGGGGGCTCCGCGCTCCAGCCTTCCTTCAGAGGAGGAAAGGGTTGGTGGCGTTGGCCGGCTGAGAGACCGAGGGGGGCAGCCCCGGGTGGCGGAGAGGCTGTGCCACGGACCCCATCACGCCCACGCTGCTCACGCCCGGGCCCATCCTGGTTAGAGGGGCCGCAGGGCCCGCAGCTGGCAAGGGGGCCAGGGCCACGGGAGCCACAGAAGGAAGGGCCCCCGCTTCCGGCCCCGGCGCAGCGTTGAAGGACAGGCTGCCTCCGAGGATGGGGCTGGCCCGCATCTGATTGAGAGTGAGGGGCTGCGGCTGGTTCACTTGGAAGGGGTTGACCGTGGCTGGAGAAGGAGAAGCCGACGACGCTGACGATGATCCTGGGAGCAGAGAAGAGGGGAGGGAAGAGTCAGTCCGGCCTCCAGTCGGACAGCAGCAAACAGCTACACAAGCACATGGCTGCCACGAAGGCCCCGTTCAATGCAAGGACGCCTTCCATGCAAGGCAAAGAGGCGGGGGCCCTCCCGATGGGCCGTGCAATGCCCACTGCCCAGGAATGAGAGCAGAGGGCCTGCAGCACCGCCGAATTCAGATTCCGCTGCTGGTGGCTAACTGAGAGACTCTGGTCTGGGTGGAAATGAAACATGGAACCAGGGTCCTCTCACTTGCTAGGAGCCCCACAGTCACCCAAACCTTTCCTCCCAGGCAATTCCCCCTCAAACTTCCACTGAGCAAAGACTCTGGAGCAGTGTTGAGAAACTCCAGCAACCTCTCAGCTGGCTGGGGAATTCTGGGAGTTGAAGTCCTCACTTCTTCACGCTGTTTAGGATGACTGCCTTAACCAGGCTTCAACTGACTCCCAAGAACCCACCTTGTGTTTCTGGGTCCTGTTCCCCGCCATGCAAAACGTTTATTTCCTTATAACGCAGCTATCAAATGAGCTCATCGTGAAATCAGCCGCTGCGCTGACTCAAATAACGTAAAGCGGACGTGCCCATTTCCCACCTCCGGCAATTCCCCTCTCAAAGAAACAAGAAGTGCAAACTCAGCGCGAAGACGTACCTGGAGCCAAGAAAGGGTTGAGGGATGGTGCTGGCTGGGGGGGCTTGGATACCAAGGAGTCCAGATTCACCAAAGCAGCATTGGAGCCCAAGAAAGACTCTGGCGTTTTCCGAGCGGCACTCTGCTTACTGGAGGAGGAGAAGGTGGCTGGCTGGCAGTCCGAGAGGTCAGGGCTGGTAGTCCCACTGTTCTGGGCTGACAAAGCAGAACCTGAACCGCGGGAAAGGAAGAAAACAGGGCTCTTGAAAAAGATCGATTTCAAAAGGACACGCTCCCTCTACTAGGCCAGGCGTTTCCCTCAAACGCTAGTTGGTTGCTTTACTCATCCCTCTTGGTTTTTTCTCTTTTTCCTTTCGCTTTGTCCAAGGGACTGAAATCCCAGTCTGGCCAAGCCCTGAGCCTGAGAATGCCGGCCTCTTATAAACGACTTCGTTTTCCTAAATCGTCACGGGAGTCATGTTCTCCCTTGTGATTTTTTTTCTTCTTTTAATTTGGGGAAGGCTATCAAGATCCTCCAGCAGTGTTTTCCCACCAGGTGTTCAAGCCCCCTTTTCAGAGCCCAACCATGGGGCCCGTTTCAAAGATACCTTGCTTAGAAGTCCGAAGGGTGTCGAATTCAGAAAAGTCGTCTTTAATCGTCCCGTTCAAATTGCTGAAGAGGTCGAAAGATTTGCTACCTGCAATGCAAAACAAGAAACTTGCCACCACAGCCAGGCCTCTGTCTCTATAATCCTAGAAAAATACTGTTTCCGCCAACACCTGCCAATCAGGGTGTTAATCTCTCTCTCGCTCTTATTAGTGGAGGACAAGATAACCGGTTTCACTCAGCTGCAAAACTCCACCCCAGAATCTTGGCCACCCTGACTGGAGAGGCTGGGATCAGGGCCTTTCCACGTTTGGCTGAGCCCGGAATAAAAAACTGCTTTGCCCATTGGGAATGTCTGGAGAATAAAAGGAAAGGTTTAGAATGCCCACCGCTTCTCCTCTGCTGCAGAGAGACGGCCGTCATCTTTCATTTTTAAAAAAAGCATTCCCATCCCTTGAGCTGGGCTGCTGTTGTTTCCCACCCCTGCATCCGTATGAAGGCCATTCTGCCCCGTGTCCAGCCAGAGAAGATGCCTGAGACCTAGCCGGCGATAAAACAGGCCCCTTCAGGAGACCCGGAAAGGAAAGTGGGCACCCTCCTTACCAGAAGCAGAAATTGGCTTGTTTACTGGTGCTGTTCCCCAGGGGTCCACGGCTGTCTTGGTTGCCACGGAGGACGGCTGGGAAGGAGCCCAAGGATCGGCGCTCTTTGGGAGAGGCTGGGCAGCTGAGGAGGTCACGGGGGCTCCCCACGGATCAACGGAGGTGGCTGGTTTGGCACCTGCAGGCAAAGGATGTACAAGCCCTGAAGCTTCACTGCAAAGTCAGACCTTACCAAGGAGAGGGGAACTTTGGTTTGGAGGGTTTATCTATTTAACCCTAATCCCACTCAGACGCTCACCAACAGGACCAGGTGCAAACAGCATACACCCAACCTTTAGAACCCTAAGCCAAAATTTGGTGCAGCATTTTTCACAAGAGAAATCCTAAATTCACACGTGTGATTTCAAGCAGGACAAAGGAATCTTTTGCTGCTTCTGCTGAAGTTAAACAAGGAGACATTAAGAACCCTTCTTGATCTTCTCAAACACTTAAGATCCACTTATCCGGATCTACTTGCTGCCTACCCATGCATGTTACCATGTAACTCATTCATTATAAACTAGAGTCTGGCAGGATTTTTTAATTATTATTTTTTAAAACTGAAATATTGTTTCTTGATTAGCATAGCACTATTAAGTGACAAAATTAAAATAGCAGGTCGCTATTCACATCTTCTTGGTGCACTGATTTGAAAAATGAGAACCCAAATTCTGTTACTTGGTTGTGTTTTGGCGTATCTGTTTAAAGGAATAGTGCTCAACACACACACACACACAAATGTCGATTCACATTTACAAACAGGTGCAGGTTCCCAGTCACTGTGTCCAGAAGATAGGAAAGACCGCAGAGCTTTCCAGAGAAAGCAGCTAATCTCTTCCCTGCTGCCTCCATTTCCTGCAAATGTATCAACCGTTCCATGCAAGAAGTGCTAATTGCCTGGGGCTGCCTTAAGTGGAAGCTTCCCAAACAAATTGCTCTTTCATGAATCGGATGACAAAAGTGGCAGACGCAGAAATGGCAGCCCTGGCGGACAAGACCCTCTTCTGAGAAGGCGCTGATTGAATGCCACTGGAAACCCGGTCCAGCTAAGCGAGACTTAAAGGCCTCTGTTCCGCTCTGAGCCGCCCTTTTCAGCAGCATTCAGATACATAAATCTGATTTCTTCAGCCCCGTCCGAGGGAGCCAAGGAGCTGGCAGGTTAAAACAAGGGCCTGCTATCATCGAATCGAGTCAGTCAATGCTGAAAGCCCGCAAGGCGTCGCAGCTGCAAGCCTGTCTCCTTGAACCTTGGGACGGGGGATGGAGGGCATCTCCCTGGGTTTCAGAATAAAATGTCCCCCAAAATCCTGGCGTTCCCAAAGACACCGAAACCCTTCAGGGACTGGCACCACCTTGAGGGCTCTGGGGGAGAGAGCAGCAACAGAGCCCTTTGCCCCGCTCTTACCGAACGATTGCCAGGGATCGGAGGTGGCAGTGCTGGCTGGAGGGGCCCTCCAAGGGTCGGCCTTCTTGACTGCAGCTGGGGGCTTCCAAGACTCTCCTTTGGGGGCAGGGGTGGCGGAAGAAGGCAGCGCGTCCATGAGGTCCAGCAAAGCTGCCTGCTGCTGACAAAGGTTATTTTTAGCTGGGAACAAACATTCCACAGGACCCCCACAGATCCCCTTTTTTCAAACAGGAAGACAGGAGCGCAAGGAAGGTGGGGAAACGCACCAGTCCCTCTTTCAGGAGCCCTCGGTGATCACTTGGGCTTTTCATCCCAGTACGGGAGGGATGCCGTCTTACGCCAAACGCTCTGTCTCTGAATAGTCGCAATGCTGGCTCTGTTTCTAACCCGTCCCACCCTCCCAGCGAGCTCCGAGAATTCTTTGCAAAGGAAACCGCCTACCTCCTTCTTTTTGGGAAATTTGACAGTGTCTCTGCGACTTTCTTCCAATGCCATCTGCAACCTCAAATCATCGCCGCGGCGCAGGCGTTCTTCCTGCAGAGAGGAGGAGGGGGGAGGTTTAAACCAGGGTCCCACAATGGCTCAAGCAAAGCCACAAGTCCGGCTCAAGGACTCGCCCTTGCCCTTCCCTTGGCGTGACAGGGAAGGGCTCTGCTGGCACTTGGCTCGTGTCGTTTTCTGAACTTGCTGGTCTAGGCTCCAGCCAACACTTCCAGCCAAATTGCACCGCAGGTAACAGCTTCGTTACCTATTCATCTACACACCCCAGGGAGTTGAAGTCCACAAGTCTTAAAGTTGACCCATCTGGAGAGCCCTGATCTGGTGGGTACCAAAACCAAAGAAGCTAAAATGCCCACTCTCCACTCCTGCTTCACCTCCCCTGCAGAGGTGTGGATGCCTCGAAGATTCAGAATTTTCCACTCTCATCCATTGAATGTTTTAGAAGCCATATTGGAAAACTGGCCCTGTTAAGGCCTGACCGAAGTCTTGCAAAGGTTTTGCTTAGGATTTGACTGATGGCTCCAGAGTAGCCCAATGGGGTGATTCACATCCATTCACAAAAAGGCTGCAGCTTTCCTTCGATCATGCGTAACTCGTAACAGCTGTCATACGCTCCCACGGATCCTTGCTTAAGCATGACAGCCAAGCTGGGAGGCAGGTTTTCAGGAGCGGTTGTCAGTTAATAGGGGGATTGGGCTGGTGCCGACAGGGTCCCTGCAGGGCTGCAGAACCGACCCCTGCTAATCCAACCAACCACACCCAGAAGGGGAGGAGCCGAGAGCTATGCTTTTCCCAGCCCTTTCCCCCTTTCTGGGGTAGACAGCAGATCAACCCCAAGTGCAGCAGGTGATGCTGCTGCTCTGGGAGGAACCAACCTGTTCAGCCACTTCTCTGCTCATGGCCAAAGCCAGCTGCAGCTGGAGTTCCTCTTCCCCGCTGGTCTGAGGTCGGGCCTGCTCCAGTTCTGAAGACACTCTTGGTGAAGTAGCTGCAAGGGAGAAACAGGCACAAGCTCGGCTCTCTCGGAGCAGCTGTGCCGCTGCTGAAACCCCCCCTTCGCCACCTCAGCTTCCTCTGCAGGGGCAGCTACACGTCCACAACTGAGGCCGAGGGGGGACGTTCCTCTCATCTACCTTTTAACGGGCAGACAGATTAGAACTCAACCCAGCCATCCTTTTAGTAAGAAACAGATAACCCAGAACTGCCAAATCTGGCTGAGGAAAAGTAAACATGAGGTTTACAGCCACAAATATTTGGGGCTGGGAAGAGGGGATTGCACAGACTCTTAACTTGCCCTCTCCCCAAAAGTCACAGGATGGACAGGCTGAGGTTCCCCATTTCGCAGGCTGCACCTACAGTCCGATCCAAAAGCCAGACAGGGTGCCAAGGGGGTCTGATTAGGTAGGAGCCCTAGGCCCCACCCTTTAAGATTGACGCTGACTCTCTTGAAGGCAGGCCCTAAACTGGCCTCACCCTAAACACAGAACTGCTGTCCCTCTAATGCAGCCAAGGAGGCAGGCAAGAGGTCCTATCAGATGGCACTAGCAAGCCGGGCCTAGGGGCACCCTAACAGCCTGGGAGGCTCTTAGGGCTGGGAAAGGTTTGCTCTGCTGACAGGCACCCCACAGTCTGCCATTATTCCCTGGAAAAGGGGCACACAATGTACAGAACCCCCCAGGCTTCTATCCCAGGCATCTTCTGCAAGTAAAGCTAGAAGGGCAAACTAGACAATCCTCATAAAGAAATATTGCCCAAAAGCTATGCTCTCCCTGACATTTTGCTTCCTCTCCTAGTATGTACAGCTCCCCAGGCCCACTTCGGTCCATGAAGCATACGTTTGGGCACAACGTCAAACAAAGCGAAATGTTCATCCTGCCCGGGATCCAGACCAGGAAGCCTTGATAAGGACAATTCCATGCACACCGAGGACAGAGAGCAAGACCCTCAGGATTCAGCACGGTTGGCCTGAGTACATCTGGTTAGGACAGCTCACCTCCCTTAGTTTCCAGATTCAGCTAACTGCAAGTTGTTTCTCAGGCATACTTAAAATTTCTCAGGGACTTAAAAGCACAGCAGCATTTCGGATTAAGATGTGCTGACTTCCCCAGTGAAGCTTCCGTTACGTTCTATGCAACGGTGCCTGCCAATGGAAGCGACCTACTCCACTCCACACTGCAACCCCTGATGTCATGAGGAGGCCAGCTAGGACAGCTCAATCACCACAATTTCTCAGATTTCCGGAGCATCCCAGCGCTGCAGTGAAAGCCTCGTCTCCCAAGGGCCCAGCCTAAACAGTTTCCTTGTAACCCATGAAGGGATCCTTTGTTATCCTGCTACAAAGCGCCTGATCATTCACTCAGATGTTTGCGCAAGATGGCACTGAGTAGATCCAATTTTGACACCCTGAGACCTGCTCTGTCACCGCTTCCAGAAACCTTCGGGTGCCCAAACTACAAGGAAGTCAAAACCTGAGGTCTGCCATGGGGCAATTCTGAGCACCCTTCAGGCCGGGGTCTCTGACACTACAAGTGACTCACTTCCCAGAGGATATTTCAGCTGCCTGAGCCTTTTGGGGAAGCCCAGTGCTTCCCACTAGGTGTGTCTGAGAAACGTTGCCCAAAGCAGGGGGGAGGGGGGAGGGATGGCCACCACGCTTCTCACAGATTCACAGAAATTACTTTAGAAAATTACTATTACTAATCCAATAATCTAATACTACAACCTTTCAGCTCTAACAGTTCAATGAGACATTTCTCAATCTTTAAAGATGCAACAAAATTCTCTACCAGAGAATAAGACTCAAAATTACAACCAAGCGGGATGGGATGGAACACCTGCAGGAAGGTAAGGATGGGGGAACTGTTTGCAACCCAACTCCAGGGCTTCTTATCCTGTTCAGGAGAACATCCAAGCGCCAGCCGAGCAAGGGCCACACCCCAGGTCCCTGGAGCTGGTTCACAGACCCGCATCTCCTCCAATCGGAAGAGGGGCAGAGTGTCTAAGAACCCCGAAGCCCACAACCTGCACTTACACCCATGGTAGGAAGCTGGAGAGCCTCCAGATTTTCCGTACTCTTGCTCGGAGTAGCTGGTGGACAGATTGGGCTGGCTGGACCCTCGGCCGAAGGAGATCTGATTGCTCCCCACGCCGGTCGCCACCTGAGCCATCCGTTCTTTGGTCTTTAGGGCCTGGGCCCTCTCGGCCTTGAGCCGCTCATCGTCCTTCAGCAGGGAGACCAACTGCTTGGACTTCTCGCGCACATTGATGCCCTGGTCCTTCCCGTCCCGGTCGATGTACTGGAAATCTTTCAAAGTCTGGATGGCAAAGATGTTCTCCTTGCACTGCTGGGCCACCCGCTCCGACCCGGTTTTGATCAGGTAATCCAGCAGGGTCAGAGCCTTGTAGACGTGCCTCCAGTTCTTGCCGTGGTCATTCAGCCGCTTCCAGATCATGCTCATGATTTCCGAGAAGGCCACCACGTTGTACGTCAAGTCTGCAATCTCGGTCATTAGGGAGCTGGAGGGGCCCCAGGGGTCGTTGGAAGTCGCTTCCCGGACCTTAATTTCGGCCTCCGAATAATTGTTCACAATGTTCTTCATCTGCCGCCTGATCGACGAAGTTGTCATTTTTGCCTCCTGCTCCGTCAAGGCAGATCCCTCCCGAAAGTCCTCAGGGACTGGCCGCCGGGGCAACGGTCCCCCCCCTGCGAGTCCCTCGGGCAGGAAGACGGAGCGAGAACAACCAACGTGGAGCGAGGTCCGATACAGTCATTTCCTCTCCTCCTCAACGGTACGAAAGGAGCCGGGGAGCTTGGCCTGAAAAGGAGGGGGAGCCCCGTTAGTAACCCCATGGCAATGGCTTCCTTGCATTTCGAAAGGTGGCCGAACCCAACTTCGGCGTCCCACCCACCCTGACATGACGGAAGGAGCTCGCCTCAGCGGCACCTAGCTAGCTAAATCACAGCCAAGGTCGCTTCCGAAAGAGGCTCCCAACCCCCCTCCCAGCAATGCTTGGCAGTAGCGCTCCAAGAGCCTCCAGACACAGAGATAGGACCACTGTGAGCAGCTCGCATTGCCAGATAAAGGACCAGGAGCAGAAGGGAACCATGGCCACAGACAAGATGGCGCCACCGCCTGGAAGCCCCTTCGTTTCCTCTCCTCCCTGCAAGGCCATCTGTTGCTCTGCTAAGGCGCTCTGGACCCCACAGGGAAGTAATCTCAGGGCCGAGAGCCCATCCTGGCATGCCCGAGATAGGTGCAAGGGGCAGAAAAGATAAGATAGATCATCCTTGGGTAAATATAGAAAGGACATGATAAATGGCTTTCATTAAAAGCAAAGCATTACATTAGCAGGGAATTAGCTCTTCTTTAAAGAGGCCCTGGCGGATTATTACTTTGCTGATGAATCGTCCAGAAAATGTGTAAACTCAGCAGAAAAGGGGTCTCCACAGGGCCCTGAAGCTGCAACTGCAGCACGAATCAAAATTAAAGTTTATGCGGCAGCTGCTTGGCGAAAACACCGGAATGCGAGTGGACTTGTCCGTGAGAAAAGAGAGGAGAAGAGAGGGAACTGCTCGGGCAGTTGCAGCAAGCTGTCAGATGATTGTCACTCGTTTCTCTTGGGCTCTTGTGATTTATTCCTGCAACTGAAGCCGTATCTGCAATTCGGCCTCCTGATATGCCTGATGCAGCCACCGAGTCCCACCTCGAAAACACTTTGCCTTTTCTGGCCTTCTCGGCCAACGGAGCCTGTGACTCAGACAGAAGGCAGGGCTATCAACAGTGAAGAAGAGAAAGGGGGGAGGAGGAGAAGCATGTGCAGATTGGAAGCTAAATTCTTCCCAAAACCACATTATGGCACATTAATCTTTTGCCCTTGGCAGCTTCTTTTTAGTCCTATCCTTGGCCAAAGCATTTTACAATCTCAGAAGCAGCTTCAGAAGCAGCTCACAAAAGTTGTGGTCCCTATAATGCCCATAAGCCTCGTTTCTAACACAATCTAGGCTCTGTCATGAAAGGAGCAACTGACACATTCAGGTAGTTTTCTTTACAGAAGTGATCCACCACCAACTTCAGAAATTCTAACTTGTGGTTTCCAAATCCTAAATGGGCCTTAACATGCGTAGTTTTCCAAAGTCACAATATAGCTTGGGCTCCCCCGTTTTAGAGACAAGACCTTTCTTTTCATTAAGTAGGATGCCATAGATGTATCTACAGAAGCGCCATATACAGAGAAGGAATAAATGTTTATATTTATCGGCAATAATACAATTCAGCATTCAAAACTCCAAAACGAAGAGCAGGAAACATGAATAATCAGCCCCAGGAGCAGTGTTTTATCATAACTTCAGTCCTGAGGGTTAACTCAAGTAACCCCAGGGGTGTCCAACCTTGATAACTTTAATAGCTGAGGACTTCAACTTCAATGGCTGGCTGGGGAATTCTGGGAGTTGAAGTCCACAAGTGTTGAAGAGGCCAAGGTTGGACACCCCTGAGTTACTTTCCCACTTATTAGACTGATATTGTAATACTTTGTGGGTAAGGAAAGTAAATCACAATTTATTGAAACTGCAGGAAAGTTCTCCGTTTTCAGGATAATAAAAGGCGTTTACGTAGCTACAGGTTTTTTAAAAAGCCGATCAAAAGCAACAGCCAGAGATGTTTCTGCATTCTTCTTCCGAAAATGTAAAACATGCCAGAGATGTTTCTTGTTCCAGGTCTAATACCACTTGGGGAGGTGGGGGGATGGCCCATGGCCCATCTGTTGACTTGGAATTAAACCCCACCAGGCTTCAAAGGGAAGCCCGGGACCCCCTGCAGCTCTGGAATCCAACTATTTCCGGTGGTACAAAAGGAGCAAAAGAGACCCCCAACCTCTCGGGGAGATACAGGAAGAAAGCCTCAACTCTCCTCCCCCCTGCCCTTCAATTCTAAATGGCCCCTTTTTCGGGGACGTGTCAGGGGGGTGAACAAAGAACTGGGCTTTCATTATACCCATTGCTCAAATCTTTCATGAGAGACTTGAGGTAGAAGTCACAAATCATCAGACAGCAATAAGACAAAGAGGCTGTGAATTTGGAAAGGGGGGGGGGTGTCAAAAGATTTGTTTCCAGAGCTAAACAGGAAAATGATTCCTATCTTTTATTCTGTCACATGCAAACATAGACACACACTGTTAACAGATGCAATAAAAGTGGGCACTAGGCATAAAAGTCCATATGCAGGACACACATAAGATCTTTCCTGCCTTAGTAAAAAAAATGGGGGGGAGCAGATCAACAGAAGAACAGCAAGGCGTCCTAGAAGAGATCACAGGAATTTTCTTGCCTTCCAACTGTCCAAACATGAAGTTCTGCAGGGGAAAAAAACAAGAATCAAGCTAAGATTTAGAAAGTAAAATGTATTTCAGGAAAGAAGAACGGAATCAGTGTCATTTCTCTAAAGCACAAACTACTTTTCCCCGTTTCATCATTCACGTAACAGCTGCCGAGGCAAAGAGACCGTGACTGAGGCCCCTTTTAATAATAGGACTGTCTCACTTGAAGGCAGGCTGATTTGTGCCTATTTTATTTTATCTTTTTCTTCTTCGAATCACTCAGGGCTTCTGGAAGGAAAGCTTGAGCAAAGAATTGGTGAATCTGTTCCTAACTCTGAGATTGACTGCAACTTTACAGTTGGGATTGAGATGCTTTCAGGAGAATTTTTCTGTAGAAAAGCTATGGGAAACCCGGGATTATCAGCCAAGTTTATGAGCTCAGATTCCTGAGGAACCTCACCTGCTGTACCCTCATGCCCCAAAGAGCTTAGGGTGCCCACCCGCCATCCGGGGATCTGCCTTTCCCCAACAGGATGATTTCATCCGGTGCCTTTCGTATGTGTTGCGTACTTCAAGGCGCGTTACACAATTGGGTGCTTTTGAAACAAAAGCCAGAAGAGATCCTGTTGAACCATCAACAGAAATCACTGAGAAGGGAGGAGGAGGAGGAAAACAGGAAACCTGATTCATGAGGAGCAACAAGTCCACCAAGTATTTCTAAGATTAAAACACACAAACACAAACACATTGCTATTTAAGGAATGGAGAGAGCAGAGAGCTGTAGATATGTGAAGAAGGCCTCAAACAATTCCAGCCCTGAAATTATGCTAATATCATCGCATTGCCCAATGTAGGCTTCCTTTTAACAGAGTCAAGTAGATAAACACAAACAGTCTGGAGATTAATGGAGTTGCAATTCAATGTATCTAGATGGTGCGAGGACAGGGAAAGCTAGATTACAGAGAGAATAAAATCAAATTTCCATACTCAGAGTTTTCTTGGGGTGCAGAGTAGGACCACTGTAGATCTTACACACTGCTGTGGAAACAGAGAAGGAAACCCATTTCATACTTCTCTTGATCTTACAAGGTGTAGGGCCATGTTTATGATAGATGAGCTGTGCCACAGGAAAAGATTTCCCAAATGCTAAATGACAATTTACTCATTTTAAAATAAAGCTTACAAAATTCAGAACAGTTGCCTTGCACTAAATGGTATTGTGAACAATCTGGGCAGGCACAACATCTGTGTTACCAAACCTCCAGACAATCTCTTGCTCAACGATCTTGCATTAGGACATATTAAACTCTCTGCTTTATTGAAATGAAAAACAGGAAGTGTTTGCAAATCATTCCAAAGTACCCTTGCCTTAGTGAAGTGCCAACTCCGCTTTTGATCAAAGGGATTGTAGCAAACTGGCTAAAAAAAGGGCAACTTTGTCAAGAGTTATCTGTAACATTATTGATTCAACTAAGGCTGTTGAAGTATTCGAGACACAAATGTTGCCAGCCCGGCAAGCAATAACAAACAAACAAAACCCTAAACATATACCTGGAATTGGATGTTTGACATAATTTATTTTTACTTTTGTCCCCTGAAATGCAGAGTTCGTGTAGCATAAAATATACTCAATTTAATTAAGCAGTTAATTTTAATATTCCACCTGCCTGCAGCTAAACCAAGGAGGCACAGGGGATAAAAATCAAGACGTCGTATACTAAGCCGAACAACGAAAGTTTTGTTTGCTTGTTCTCTGCTTCATTTATGCAAGAACAGTTTCATTCTTTAATTGCAGATTCAGAGAGCTGACTAAACCTCATAAATCACAATAGCCCAGAGAAGCTATTATTTACTCTTTCAAGATTAACTCAATGAGATCAAGAGGATACCAGCCTCG
Organism: Bungarus multicinctus; assembly: GCA_023653725.1. Lineage (NCBI taxonomy): Eukaryota > Metazoa > Chordata > Lepidosauria > Squamata > Elapidae > Bungarus > Bungarus multicinctus. The sequence goes on from CM042842.1 coordinate 997,866, forward strand.
TGGACCAGTGAACATCATCAAACTACTTTCAAAACACAAGCACAACTTTAAAGAAGAAAGAAATTATATTATAAGGAAGATCCAGACAAGACTGTATGCAATTTAACTCCACTTAAATCCCTTAAGTAAGCTGGCAACTACAATCTGGGGGAAAAGGTGAGTCTGTTTTTTGAACCTTTAAAGGAGTTAAAGAGTGTCTGTCTAAACATGAAGAACATCTTTAGAAGCAAACATTTTCCATTTCTCCTTTTCTTCATCGCAAGGCAAGCAACAACAATTAACCATTAAAGTAGCTTCCAAAGTCATAAAAGTCTCCCCCAAGCACGTTGGGAAGCTACAGAAACTATAGGCGCATTGAGCATTGGAATCCTTTCTGGCTACTAAAAACTAAGTTTGAAAACAAATACTTTCCATCAGCCATTTATGTCAGTGAGGTTGGCTTAAGACAAGTGAGTTAAAACCTGAAATTCAGGAGAAGTGAGGAACCGGCCTAGAATTCGGTACTTTTCCACTGCCACTCCTTCCATCTTCCCAAGGTCTCAAAGCATGCAGGGATTAAGGGGAGGGGGGAAGGGGGAGATGCCCCAGGGCCCTATGCAGAAGGAGAGCTGAAACTCCCTCTCCTCACAAACGGCCCTGCTTCTGGCAAGCAGCTCACACTCTTCCTCGAGGGATGCTTGGGAAAAGCAGAGCGGGCTCCATTTTTACTATAAGCAATGCCTATCGCCCAACTCTATAGGAGAGGAACAGGACGAAGAGATGACATTCATGGCAGGGCTTGTTTCATACCTTGGGAAGGCTCGTGCTTCTCTCTCAGCGACTCACCCTCCCAGCTAGGAAGGGAATTGGTCAAGCTTCAATGTTTCTGCACCTCAGTCCAGCTGTCATAAGCCATGGGCATCTCAGGTTTGGAGCATAACTTCTCAAGCTGACCTATGGTCCACGGAGCAGATTGAGCAGACTCTGTGACCTCGACGGGCATATGGTTGAGCAACGTCTTCGGTTCAGGGTAGCTAAGAACTGCAAGTCAAGCTGTATTTTAGGGAAATGCGTGACTATTACTAATCGTCATCAGATCAGCTTCCAAAGAACTCAGGAAAATAGTTTCAAGATGCATCAGAAATCTTGCATCTATGTATGTTGGCCTCCAAGTTCACCTCCTAAAAAAACACACCCTCTTACTATGCTCAACAAAAGAGGAACCAAAAATAACTGTAGCAAATAAGGAAGGGTTTGCTTGATGGATTCACACCACAGCCCTGATGTCGCCCTGGGTAACCTATTTAAGTCACTGAGAGGCAGCCTTTCCATGCCTTCCAGGGAAACTCACAAACCACCAGGCTCATAAAGTGGATTACAACTGCTTTCCCATAACTGAATTAATGTATTTGTATCACATTTATGCTGTGATGAATTAAAAATTAAAAACAAAAGATGAATAAGTTAAACAGCAAATTAAATAATAGCAAGTTAAAACAAAATTAAACACAGGCTGCCTTATAGCCTATAAAGTGCCAGTTTCTCAGCTCTGTGACTGAGAACCAGATTTCATGTTGTTCTGCAGATGTGATACAGTATATATCTACAGTTCATAGCAAACATGGTCTTTGGCCATATTGGCTGGGAACTAAATGTAATATATAGATGTACATATATGTGTGTGTGTGTGTGTGTGTGTGTGTGTGTATAATGTTACTTTACTCTAGAAAGCTGCAGACAAACCAAAATACTCATTATCTACAAGTCAAGACTTGAACATTCATGTTGTGTAGCTAGACTGGTTTATTTGATCCCTGGCAAATGGCACTATTCTTCCCCTTAAACTTACTTTCAAGACGCCAGTTAAGATCAGAACAAATGAAAGGAATCTGAAGACATATCGCTAAATAAATGATGGAAGAACGCTTCCCATTTTAATTCAAAGGCTACAATTTGCCACACACGTATGTGGCAGTTACTTCCATTAAACTCAGTGAGGCTTAATTCTGAGTAGAAATAGTCTGTTAATGATAACATTGCAAAAAAAAATATGTATTCCAATTATATGGCAATGTGTTTACCTTTCTCCAACAATGATAAAATATATATCGTGGAAATGCCACAATGATTTTTTTTGTAATGTATTTTGACTTGGAAGCTGCTAAACTGCCAGACAAAATAATCACCACAAATTTCCATTGAAGTTAGGCGTGTGGGTTGCAGAGTCAGTCCCTACACATGATCAGCCTTTTCTACCCGCAGAAGTATTTTGACACTCTCCGTGGGGCTGTTCAGGAGAGCTACATAAATTTAATCTCATGCTTGGCTGACCATGCCGTACATATTCCAGTATAATTTACTCCCAGGTAGGCTTCCACAGAGTCAATTGACAATTGAACATTTCTAAGTGACGCAGAGGCAGTTCATACATATTAAGACCCCTAACTTACTTGGGTGCACAAAAAGGGCACACGCTCCTTTTCAATAAAGTTATCCTAACCCTCTGCGTTAGAGTCATTCACTTGACTTTCTTTTCTTAAGGAAAAAAAAGGAGGGGAAGAGAATCAAGGAAACCCCGATCATAATCACACTGCACAGATTTCACAAGCTCTGTACCAGCATGCCGGCCCAACTTACAACCAGCCTTCTTCAACACAACACCTCCAGAAACAAGAGGCCAACAACTCGCAAAATTCCAGCACTATCAGCGGAAATTCTTAGCTAATCTCCAAGGCTGAGCAGGGCCAGAAGAACCCGATTAATACTTGGATGGGAGACCACAAGAAATATCAGAGCTGCAGACTAGACTAGAAAGTAGAACAAAATAAATCCCAGAACAGCAGAGCCTACTGGTACCTATCTAAGAAGTTAGGTGTGTCTCCACAAAATCACTTGGAGTTGATTTACTATTTCATCTTTACTTAGTTCTAACCCTCTTAAAAGGCACCAAGTGAATGAAGGTTACTGTACCCAATGCATCTGTAACCAAAACTGTTCTGGAAATTACCCCTTAATTGCAACCAGCCACTATTTTTTAATATTGGCATAAATGTAAATGCATTTTCTCAACTGCACTGCTCTACAGGGAAGAAACCAAATTTCATCACTGCAGGTCGCTATGTATTAAAATGTTAAACTCATATTTATATGACATTCAAATATCTCCCAAATTACACAGACTTCTAATAAAATGTTTTAAAATTCAATTTTTAAAACAGTTTGGTAGAGAACCCAGAACGTTTGCAAGGGCAGAACAAATGATTCAGAAAGGAATTATGATCTGCTGATGTGGACAACGCAACAGAAAATGATAGAAAAATAGCTGAAAAATTATTGAACATCAGATCTCCCCTTTCTGACCATTTTGATTCCAATTGACAAAGCAGAAGGAGAAAATGTATTTCCCAGCTACTAACTGTTCTGGGGTTGCTGGAACAACCTTGGATGACACAAAAGAAAGACCACCAACTCCAGATTTCTCTGCCATGAATAAAATTAACTGCTGCTCTCATCCTAAATGAAAATGACAAAAAAGGACTGAGAAAATCCAGGGTGTTAGGATTGGACCTGCGATACACCTCCTTTCAGAATGACTTCTTCACAAAGACGTACCCACCCAACACAAAACACAGTTCCGATTGCAGGAATTCCCAGCTCCCAAAGACTGCACAGATTCATTCACCGTTCCACCAACATGACTGAAGCACCAAACGCCGCCTGCATTTCAAATCTGATTCCAGATTTGGAGAAAAGAGAAGGCAGAGACTCTCAGGAATCTCGGTTGTGTCACCCACACCACACCTTAGGCCATTCTCCACCCTGTGTGTATGTGTGTGTGTGTTTTCAGATAAAGACAAACATCTCCCAGACATGCAGAGCAGCTTCCAGATCTCAACCCGACCCCTTGATTTACACCGACCCCTTTTGGCTATTCAGGAGCTCAAACACCGGCCTTCTTCCCTTTTGCACACACGCCAGCCCACCTCCAAATTCTTCCCTTGTGGGTCCATTTTAGGTAATCGCACACAACTTTGGTCCCTTTTTCGCGTTGATGCTCCATCCACTTCCAAGTGCAAGACACACCCACGAGAAAGCCACAACAATAATGGGGAATAAGCTGGTCGCAGCTTTCCGCCTAACCCTAATCTGCCAAAGGGCCACAAGCTTTGGGGTGGGCTTGGGTTTGAATCAAAGGTACAAAAGCTGCATGAAACGCCTTGGCTGCTGCCGGCTCCCAAATGTCCTCACTACCCAAAAATTAAAAAGAAATTAAAATGAAATGTCCTTCTCCCAAGCCCCCCCTCCGATTAGTAAAGGTTCCCCCATCTGCACCAGCCAGAAATAGTTGGGGAAACAGCCAGGAAAGCAAACAAAGGGGGGGTTGCAAAAAGGGGGGTTCAGCCCTTCCCTTAGACCCCCTCCATGCAAACCCATTCCAAAGGGGGGGGTCTTTGTTGTGCAGGGAGCATATTTTACCCAAGGGAGGGGAATGAAATGGGGCGGGGAAGGGGGGAAGTCACAGGATCTAGCCAACGCAGAGTTGACCCCATGGCCCCCCCTTTTCTGGCCACCCAGGACCCTTCAAAAAACAGCCCTTCTTTCTTCCCCTTCCCCCCCACAGAATAAACCCCCCACACCCACAAAAGCAAGCCCTCCCCAACGTGGTTCCCCGCTTCCCTCCATGGGGTGGCACCCCCTCCCCACCTAGAGAGACCCCCCCGTCAATGGGTGGGATGGGGGCGCCAGCAGAAGCCCCCCTCCCTTCACCCAACATCCTGGGGCAGGCCAGGGTCGGGGGGGCTCCCTTCAAAAGGGGGGGCTGCGTCTCGGGGAGCAGCCAGAGACCCCCCTGAGCGACCCTCCCCCGAAAAGCCTCGGGGAAGCCCACGGGGGGGCTCCTCAGACCCCAGGGCCGCCCCCGTCTCCCTGCTCGGCGTCTCCCACCTGCTGCCGGCGGGCGTTGCTGGGCTCCGGGCTCCGGCGGCCGCCGCCGCCGCCTTCGACACCCGCCGCCCACACGCGCCATCCAACATGGCGGCCCCGCCGAGGGAGGAGGGGGGAGGAGGGAGGGGGAGAGAGAGGAGGGGGAGGGGGAGGGGCGCGCTCCCGCCCGGCCAGCGTGCCCACGTGAGGGCGTGCGCGCAGCCGGAGAGGTGGCCCCACCTCCTGCTCGCGCAGGCGCCCTGGCTGCCGAGGAGCCAGGGAGTCCGCGCGTGCGCCTTCGCAGCCGGCTGGCATGCAGCAGCGCCTCGGAGAGCGTGCGGGACGGAATTCTGAAGAAGTGTCCATGCGTGCTTGAATGCAGAAATGCATGGATGCAGCTGCCCTCCCCACCCGGCATCCGCGCCCGCATGCATGGGCCGCCTCATTAAACGGTCCGAGGGAAAGATATCCAAGTGATAAATAGGGTTGCAAAAGCTGCCCAGGGATGCGCTGTGACCCAATGCGCCTTTGCAATCAGGGTTTCCCAAGCTTGCATCTTTCCACTCGCAGAATTCCCCCAGCCCGGTCGGAGAACGCCCCACAGGACCGGGCGAAAGGAAGCCAATGGGGCGAAAATGCAGCCCTGCCCAGATCCTTCTCCCACTAAGAACTGCGCGGCCAACTTAAAGTATCTCTCCCTCCCACTCCCAAGTGTCTATGGAGATTCTCGGTCCTCCAGGTCCTGGTTCCCCCAAAGGTGCTTTTTTTCCCCTAGGAGGCAACCTGACCTTGGTTTTTCTTTGAAGACGTTTCACTTCTCATCCAAGGAGCTTCTTCGGCTCCCCCCAGGGAGCCCCACCCTTTAGGGCCTGCCTGGAATAGCTGCTTTCGCTCCACTTTGCCTCTGGGGCACCTTCCTTGGTGGGTGGGATTCTAAAGTGGGACCCCAAGAGCCAAAGCAGGATTAGGGCTCTGCTCTTTTCATGAGGAAAAGCCCACCTCAAAAGCATCGTGCCCCAAAAGCCAACCCATCTTGCTGAGCTGAACAGCCGTCACCTGCAGGAGTCGTTGGATGCACAGCGAACGGCAGGACTGCCCTGCAAATGTGTATCCACGGGTGTTTCATTTGCTGCCAGGCCAGCGGTATGTGAACATGGAGGCAGCATCGGAAATAAATATTTTTTATTGTGTTTGTTTCTTAGCAAATGCAGGCCAACCTCTGCCAAATCTCATTTTCTTCCTCCACCCTTTGATGAGGCTGAATCTTAGGAGGAGGCTATCTTTGGGCTCTGGCTTGTGTGCAGTTCAGCCTCCAAATCTCAGCGGGGTTCTGTGTTAGATAGTCTGCAAAACACACACACACACACACAGAGCCCCCTCCCCCAGCTTCCAGAGTCATTAAAGAGATCAATAGAAGAACAAAGGGCTGTGTCAGAACTGCAAAATCAGAGCTCAGGATAGAAAATGGAGCATAGCAGAACAGATGCCCAAGTTAGTGTCATAATATATGTAATAAATCAGCGTAAGGAAAGGTTCATTTGCAAACCGGAGTCTTAATTTTTCATGTGCCCGTTGCCTTAATCCCAAGGCAGCCCTCTTTTTAGAGCTGATTGTTGGCACAATAGGACCAAACACGCAGCTACCCCAACATTTGAAAATGGAGAAGCAAAAGGAAAAAAAAATGGTGGGTTTCTGAGGATTTCCTGTGTGTGTAGCAGGGTGAGGACGGGAAAATCTTCAGAAAGCCGCCTATGCTCCTGAGAGACGATACTTTCGCCTGGGTGGGCATTGGGTGGGTTGTTAAGAAAGGGAGGGGGGGGAGAGAGAGAGAGAGATTGGTTTGGTTGGGTATTTCCATATGCCAAGCAAGATAGGCAAGTAATAATTTATTCTAATTGGCACCCTGCTGCATTCTTCTGCTATTTGATGAAAATGCCCAGCTGCTGCCTCTTCCTCCCAACACCTGGAGGAACCAGTGGTTAATGGAGGAGGAGGAAGAGGGAAGGCCTCTCTTCGGCAGTAGATTATTATTTTAGGAAGTTCAGGATGCAAAGACCACGTCTTCCTTTGAAGAGAAGACAAATCTTGGTTTGTTTTTATTTTTTACACACAGTTGGGTGCTTTCAATCCTGGCACCAATTTTGACTGTGATCTCCTTGGGCCAATGCCGGGGCGTTGGGGCCCCCTGTGTGGCCCAGATGCAGCTGGGCCTTCGTCCTGTCTTTTGAAAATGCCAGCCCCAGACAGGAAGGCTAAGCCAGTTGGCTCACTTTCACCCTCTTCAGTTCTCGGTGGATTGATTCGGATCCGGATGTTCCCTGTTCTAGAGTGACCCCCTGAATCACTACCCTCGCTGGCTCCCCTTTTGCTCAAAGCAACATTTGTCTGCCTCGGCTGTTTTAAGACCTGTGGACTTCAACTCCCAGAATTCCCCAGCCAGCATGGGTAAGATTTGAATTCCCAGAATCCTGGGAGTTGAAGTCCCCAAGTCTTAAAGCTGCTGAGGTTTCGGGAAAGGTGTTGATCCTTGGAGGCCGCTCTTCTGGGGACAGAGGCCTTCCGGAACCCTGCTGGATTGAGTCTGAAAAACAGGAAGCGTTTTTCCTGGTCGCCTTCTTTCCAAAAAGGGGATCCCCTACTCCATGCCCTCCCCCACTGACCATCATCCACAGAGGATCATGAAGGAGCTTTGGAACAGATGAATAGGCAACCCCTCCCTTGCACACATACACCTCGGGGCTCCCCCTCCCTGAGGATTCCCCCCTCCCTGCACACCAAGGAACCCTGGAGCGTTTTAATGAAGGGCTGGCACTCCGGCTAATCACCCTCCTGCCTCTGCTTCCTGGGCTACACATATTTTCGAGTGGGGGTGTCGGATCCCAATGGATCTCCTGGAAATCTGCCAGTGTTTATGCAGGAAGAGCCAGATCTGCTGAGACGCACTCACCAGACAAAGTTGCAGTGCTCTCTCCGGCAGCCCCCGGCCATGTGCAGACCCCCAGAATTTCCCAAGGAATCTCAGAAGGGGGGCTGTGGCTGCCCTCTCCCACCTCCTCTCCCCTATTTCTACATCCCTTTGCACCGTTGGATTCATGTTCCTCCGATGCTCTCGGCCAAACGGGCTGTTTCCACCAGATCAGGAAAAGGAAAGGAAAAAATAAAATAAAAAACAGCGTGGCTGCACATGATGTGTCTGACAGCAGCCAGGAAGCATTTGGCAACTCTGCAAGATATCAGTGGGAACTAAAGAAAAGCATCCTTCAGAACTGGAGAACTCTTCGGCCTGCCTGTCCCAGGGTGGGGCTGTTGCTGGAGTTGTCAATCACCAGCTGAAAAAAATCAATAATAAATTCGTAAATGGAAGTATTAAGGTCAATTGGAAAATAAATAGAGAGCCTGTAGATGCTTTGGTTAAGATGTTGGACATGCAACACCTTTGGGCCAGTCATCCTCTTTCAGCTCAGCCTGCCTTGCAGGACTGTCGTGCGGGCAAAATAGATCTTGCACTGAGCTTAGATCCAGTACAAGTGCACACTAAGTAAAAACTATGCCTGTAGATACCTTTCTCCATGAGTAGAGGCTTTGAAAGGGTTCTCCCTTCCTTGATTCGTTCTTTCAAACTGGAATGCCAGGCTGCAGATCCTGCCACCCACCCGCTAGCTGGCTGCGTTCACACAATCTGCTTCACCAGGCTGATGAGGAGGGAGGAAAAAGAACAGCAGGTGCCTTCGCTCAGCATGCTAAGCTCGGTGGGCATTGGCCAGCACTCGGAGTCAGTCAGCTGGGTACTTTGACGGGGCTGTGCCTATCCTGCGCTGCCCAGAATGAAGGGGGATGGGGCAGTTTGCAAATATTCTTAAATAGATAACCAGCAACCTTTAAAAAGCGCGCCTATCGGGAGCCAAACCAGGGTTTAGTTCAGTCACCAGCTTAAGGGTGAAGTGAGCACAGCCAACCTGGGAATCTTATTTTTCCAGGCAGGAGAAGAACCAGGAAACACTGCAACCTGCTCAGAGGAAGCCAAAAGGCTTAAGGGTGATTAAGAAAAATTATTCCGAGCTGCATCCCTCCGTGGTCCTGGCATTTGCCAAACGAGAGTCCAAGGGTACCTGCGGGATGCTAAGGGATGCCAGCCACATTTGGCCTGGCAAAACTCCTTTGCCCGTCCTCACCTACCTATTGCATCCACCATGCTTGCCAGCCAGAAGAGAAAATGTGGTGCCTTGGAACAAAAGGCCAGAGCAACACAGATCCCCTGCCCAGCTGCGCATAAGGAGGCCCAAGGGACTGGGTGTGCCCCATGCACATCTGCCTAGCCAATGCCCTTCGTGCTCAATAACCCGATCCATGCTGTGGGTGCCCCGGTGTTTGAAATGAGGTCAGTCAGGAAAAATGATCTTTCTCTCTCCCCCCCCCCACCGCCCCCTCCTGTTCTGTCAAGGGAGCAACAAGCAACCTCCAAGGTCCCTTCCAGCTCTATTGGAGTGGTGGATCCATGCACTTCAAGCATCTTGCTAGGCAGAAGATTGTCCAAGGCCCCCTCGCCACCTTGTGGCCAAATGAGGCAGTTTAGAAGGATTTGTGCAGATGTTTGGGCAACTGGATTGGCTGCAGGGCCTCTGACCCGCCCAGCCTCCTGAACAGTGGATGGAATAATCTCCCTGCGGAGGGAAAGGCAGTGGGGCAGTGGGTTTGGGGGCAGCAGGACCCCCAAAAACTCAGAGCTGAAACTTTCCGGGCTCGCCTTCTGCATCCCCTACACAAACTCAACAAAGGATTGTGTGTAGTTTTTTTCCACCTAAAAAAGCAGCAGGAGCCAGCTGAGGGGGAGAGAGGCTTGCTTGGGTTGGTGGCTTCGGCCAGGGAAAAAAATAAGTTCTTTTCGTCTTTTTAGAAGCTGGTGATGGGTTCGAGCAGAGGCGCCTGCCTTGAGCGCGAGAGGCGCAGGGGACAGGAAACCTTACGCTGGAGCCCCCTGGGAGGAGAGGAGGAATTCCCCGCTATGAGGTTGCTTCCTGCAGGTGCATCTTCTTTCTTCCTCACCCCCTTGCATGCCCCCTGCAGCAAACATAGTCAAATATATTTCCTGTCTCGTTTTTACGCACACATATTTTTCCCCTGTTCCTTTTTCTCACCCCAGACTACCTCCTGACCTGTGACTGGAAGCAAAACTTTGGGGAGACAGAAGGCAATTCAGCCTGGAACTTCTCAAGAGAAACGTCGGGCTGGCTTTTTCAACGGGCCTTTGTTGGGCAAGCAAGTTGGGCCAGCTGGCCTGGAGTAGGGGCGCCTCTGAGGTCTCGCTGTGGGCCAGAGAAGGACCAGCCCCAACATGGAGGCCCTTGCCTTGTATAACTTCCAGGCGTCCGAGAAGGATGAATTAGCCTTTAAGAAGGGAGACACGCTGAAGGTAAACTTGGGAGGGGGCTCAGGGCTTTTGGCAGATCAAACCCCAACTGCTTCTTGTTCTAAAATGCCAAAAATCAGATCCAGTTGAACTGCTGAACAAAATCTGTCATCAGAAGCAAGTTAAGAGATGAGAGAGAGAGACGATTGATAGATAGATAGATAGATAGATAGATAGATAGATAGATAGATAGATAGATAGATAGATAGATAGATAGATAGATAGATACTGTAAATAGATGATAGATAGATAGATAGATAGATAGATAGATAGATAGATAGATAGATAGATAGATAGATAGATAGATAGATAGATAGATAGATAGATAGATACTGTAAATAGATGATAGATAGATAGATAGATAGATAGATAGATAGATAGATAGATAGATAGATAGATAGATAGATAGATAGATAGATAACTGTAAATAGATGATAGATAGATAGATAGATAGATAGATAGATAGATAGATAGATAGATAGATAGATAGATAGATAGATACTGTAAATAGATGATAGATAGATAGATAGATAGATAGATAGATATAGACAGGCGGACAGATGGACAGACGAGAGAGAGCAGATATAGTTCTGATCCACCTTGCTAAAATTCCCAAAATTAAAAAAGCATCATTAATGCTGCTTTTGCAAGAGCCTTCCGTTCCTCAGAGCCATTTTGACTGCGTCCTTGGGTCTCTGAGCTTCGGGAAAACAAACTACCCTTGAGCTGTAAATAGTGCCTGGGCTTCCTCCACACCAAGACGGAGTCCACCCAAGAGGCTCCGTTTCCCCCCACCCCCAACTGCAACCCATCCCCTCGGCAGCCTCTGCCCCTTTCCCCCCACAGCTTCAGCCTGAGGGTTGCTGATTCCTCCTTTTGAGCCCACAGATTCTCAACATGGAAGAGGACCAGAACTGGTACAAAGCTGAGCTCTGCGGGCTGGAAGGCTTCGTCCCCAAGAACTACATCAAAATGAGACCTCATCCGTAAGTAGCCTTTTCTTCCCTGCTTGGGCAAGACAGACGAAGCTCAGCAAAGAGGTTGTTGCCATTGTGGACACAGTCAGTTAATTCCATCCCAGCAGGGATCTGGCCTGCTTAGTATGACGTGAGGGAGAGGAAATCAGCAAGCATTCCTTCAACCACACTTGGCCCATCGATTTCTACATTGGTGTCTCTTCTCTGTGCCTATAAACAAGCGTAACAGCATGCATAAATTAAAATGCATGGCAGTTTGTTGCTTTCATCCCATCAAGATCAATTCCAGCCACAGCAATGATGCCAGATCTGGGTCACAGCTGGCCCCACACGAAGCCCATAGCACCCAACCCTCTTGCAAGGCAGAGGGACAGTGGACAATTGCAAGGGCAACCCAGACAGTTTTATTACAGGGCTCTGGTTGACATTTCTTTCTTTTCTCTCCCCACCCAACCCCCTATTTCAATATTCAAATGGGGGGGAAGGGGGGGGAGAAGCCGAGCTGAGCTTCAGCCATGCGTTGCCTTGCAAAACAGGCATCCTGAGAGAAGAATAACAGAAAACCAGAGAGGGAAGGCATCTGGCAGCTCTTCTAGTCTAGCTCAAGCAGGAGGCCCTGGCTGGCTGGGGAATTCTGGGGGTTGAAGTCCACAAGCCTTAAGCCTTCCATGATTGAACCCACCCACCCCCGCCCTGTATCATTCGGGACAAATGGTTGCCCAATTTCTTCTTAAAACCCTCCAGTGATGGAGCACCCACAACTTCTGGTGGCAAGCAGTTCCACGGGCTAATTGTCCTCCCTGTTGGGAAGTTTCTCCTTAGTTCTAGGTTGAATCTCTCCTTGGTTAGCTTCCATCCGTTGCTTCTTGTCCTGCCTTCAGGGGCTTTGGAGAATAGGTGGACCCCTCCCTCTTCTTTGGGGCAGTCCCGCCAATGTTGGAAGGCTGCTACCATGTGAGTAGATGGTGGTGCTAGACCTGCCCCCCCGCCTGGGGTTGGGGGCTGCTCTGCTCAGAGGCTTTGATGAAGAGACGGCCCAACCTCTGACCAGTGTCTCTTGCCCCACCCTGGATTTTCTTCCTCCCCAGTCATTCCCCTTGGGCCTTTCCCTGGTCCGGCCTCAGCTGCCGAGCCGTTGTCCCTAATGCAGAGCCGGCCAGGAGAATCCCAGCCGTGAGCTACTTTTGCAGAGTTAGGCACAAAGTGTCCTTCCAACCTATTTCAAAGATCCTGCAAGAAAGAGAGATTAGTTCCAGTTCTCATCGAAAGAGCTCAAGCAGAGCGATCCACTCTCGTTCTCACAGAGTCAAAAATAAACCGAGGCCGCTTTCATGAGCCCCCACACCCTCTGAAGGTACAAGGGGAACCGAAACTTCCTTGGCAGCCCCAGTGGCTGTTGCCTTTTATAGATTGGGAACCTTGACCAGCTGCTTCTTGTCCCTAATCCCACCTCCTGCCTCTGACCCTCCAGGTGGTATTCTGGCAAAATCTCCAGGCAAGGCGCCGAAAAGGCCCTCCTTAAGCGACGGTTCCGGGGCATGTTTCTCATCCGGGAGAGCGAAAGCAGCCCGGGGGATTTCTCCATCTCTGTGAAGTAAGTCCTTTGCCTCGAGGCTGCAGGGGAGGCGAGTTTGGGTCCCTCTGCTGTTGGGAGGCCCCAGAAGGACCAAAATGCCCGTCAAGGGAGCCCTGGGGAGACTCCTGCTGTGCGCAACCGTTGCCGTCAGCTGCAGCTCAGAGCACCAGAGGGTGCTCTCCACTCACTGGGAAACAGCCGAAGCAGCCTTTCCAGGAAAGAAACCGCCCAGGGCGCTTGGAAGGAGCCAATTTCCCAGCTTTGGGAAATGAGCGAGCAATTAAAAAAATATAACTGAGGATTTTTACTAGGGCAACGCATGCTTCCACTTCTGCTGTGATCTTAATTGGCTATTCAACAGCAGGTACTTTTGCTTCTAGTGGTAGCCCACCCACCTTAAATGCCTGGGGGTTTCTGGGGGTTGAAGTCTTAAAGTCAGAAACGCTGCTCTACGCCCCTGGAAGTCACCCAGCACCTTCCTTCCATCTCTGTGCTCCTCCCATCCCATTGTTCTGCAACCCCTCTGGGAAAGGGCTGGGGAAGGCCCCCTCCTCCTCTGTGTACCTCTGGAGGGGTTCTTCCCAGCCCCTTCTGGGTCCCTCCCACACCTGCCATGACCACCTTGGCACAGACCAGGCAGGCAACAATGCCACCATCCAAACAAAGTTGCTTTGCTGAAGGAGATGCCCAGGGGGGAGGGTGGCGAGAGGACACAATTCAGATTCATGTTCAGACCGGTGCGCAGAGCCTGGCGTGCCAACCACCCAGCAAGTTTTCTGTGCCAAGGGCGACCCATTAGGGAGAGAGAAACCCGGGGGGGGGGGGGGGATGTGACTTCATCCATCCCTTTGCCAGCCTGGCACCTTTTCTTCATCTCGACCTGCTTTGTATTCAAAGTCAAATCCCAGCCTTTTCTCCCTTTCTCTTTGCTTTTGTTCAAACGTGACTCCTCTGCTTCCAAGGGACTAGAAACTTGTAGCAACAAGCCCCAAAGCTATCCGTTAAACATGACAGCACTGACCTCTCCTTTATTTACCAGGGAGTGGTTCTGCTCTCCGTGAGCACAATTCTCAGAGGCTTCTGGAGCCCTGCAGGATTTGCCCCTGGAGGGTGAACAGACCAGGCACATCAGGCCAGAGGAACAGCTTCACCCTGTACTCTCCGTGAAGGACCTCGATCGGCCCCCCCTCCTCCCCAGCCAGCATCCTTTGCCTTAAGCCTTCCGTGCTGCTAATGGGGTGGGAGGCACCACCCGGTTTCAAGTATTTCAACCAGGGATCTCCAAACCTGGCACTTCAGCTCCCAGAATTCCCCAGCCAGCTTTGCTTTGCTGGCTGGGGGATTCTGGGAGATGAAGCCCCCAAGTCTTAAAGTTGCCAAGTTTGGAGGCCCCAGATCTAAATTCAAGGAGTCCTTGACTTAAGACCATGATTGGGAACCAGAATTTCTGTTGCTAAGCAAGGCAAGTAGTTAAGTGAATCGTGCTCAATTTTACGATGTTTTTGCCAGAGTCGTTATGCAGGTCACTGGGGTTGTTAAAGGAATGATGTAGACATTAAGCAAATCCGGCTTCGCTTATTGACGAACCGGCACGGTGGTTTGCAAACCAAGATTTCCAGCTGAGCCAGATGTGCAAAGTCATTTCAAGGGAGGCGCCCAGCAAGTCTCTCCTGGGGTCGGGAACCAAGGCTCTCAGCTGGAAGGGGTCCCTCTTCTTGACTTCCTTTCCAAGCGATTGAATGGCCCTAGGTGTGTTTCCAAAATGCCACAGGTGAGAGGCCCAGCTGTCAGCCTGCCCTTGTGTGTCCTGTCCTTTCGAAGGGAGGGGAAGAAAGCCAAGCTGAGCTGGTGGAAGAGGCCAGGATGATTCGTCCTACATCAACAAGGGAGTCGAGTTTCCAGAGACAGCAATGAAAAGATGCTTCCTTCGTGCCCTCAGTTATATGGCCAAAATGGTGGAGTCACCCTGGGTGGATTGGCAAGGCCAAAGGGCTGTAAAAACCCAGTTCCAGGATCCAAAACACAGCAATGTGCTGAGATCTCATCACCTATAAGCCTTATTGTCTCTGCCCAGTTCCAGAAGAGAAGGTGGACCTGCCCTGCCAGAAGAAGAGGGCAAAATAGGTCCAAGCCTGAGGTCTCCTCCCCTGCTTAGACCAGAGGAACAGACCGGTTTTACCAAAGGTGCTCCAGAACCTGCAAAGTCAGGTCAACCTTTGCATTCTTGCGTGGCTCCATCCTGGTGCCTCTTTCTAAGAGATGTCAACAGGCCAGGCATCATTTCCTCCTGACTTGGAAAACCACAGAGCTTGAACTTGCTTTGAGTTCTCCACCAAAATTAAGCTGTGGTTGCTGTCTAATTTTATCATCGTTTTTCCTAGTTTAGGATCATGGGGTGCAGTTTTGATCAACAGGGCTAGGAAGGCGTAGAAAGGACAACTCTGCAGCTTACTCCTGTGTCAGCAGAAAATAGGCAGGTGGCTTTTGAAGGACTACCAAAGGCAGGAAGCAGCTTTGCATGGTATCTTCTGCCACTTTCACATGATCCAGAAAGAGATCTGAGTAAGATTCCTTCTCCTGCCCAACATGCTGGCTTCCCTGTGGCCAGCATGGCTGAGAATTAAGAGGGCTAAGTTCCCAAAATGCCAGGAGTGAGTTGAGGAGATTGACGTAGGATCATGACAGGTAAAGTGGCCTCTCCTGGAGTCCCGTTTGATTCTTCCTCCACATGGTGGGTCTCCAAAACCCAGGAAGGCTTTAACGCAGCCGTTGTAACTTAGGATCTCTTTAATGTTCAGGGCGGAATATGGAATTTTCTGCCTGAAAAGGAGCTGTGTTCCTTCCCAAGTCTCCAAGAGAGCGGTGGATTTCCCTCTTCGAGGTTGACCCAAACCCATCTTGAACAAATCCATCCATTGAAGTTCTATAGCTGCCCATCCTGTCTGGGCAGCTTACAATTCAACACTACAGTTGAGTCTTCTTCAAACCAACCCCCAAAGCTTTCTGAACTGCTTCCTCCCCTCCCTAGCAGGCCACATCCCTCCAGCCATTGCCTCCGCAACGACACAACGCCTGCTGCCCATCTCCAGATTGTTCTTCTCATCCCAGGAAGGTGGGCACTTCAGGCATCGGCACCCAGAGCCAAGAAATGTGCTTCCTGGCACACTGCCTAAATCAAAACATCGCTCAGACTCTCTGGGCTGTTTAATCTGCGACTTTGCAGATGCAAGTTGTCACTTGACACAGGAACTGTGAAAGCAAAGCTGTTTTCCGTCGCCTCTTTGTGTTTATATCAGCTTTGTGTCTCTCCTGTTTCAGCAGCCAAAAGCTTATAAGGCAGAGCGATGAGAACGGGGTGTAATTATGGCTTAACCCAAGTGCTGGAATTGCAAAGGATGGGACTTTTTAAAAAAAGCAATTTGCAGCTGGGCAGCTAAATTACCAAATAAAAGTTTCTTTTGGAGGCGATTTGGAACTTCCCTGAGCATTTAGAAGCAGAAGGGTAAAGTTGCACCAAGTTTCTGGCCTCTGATCATTTTCCAAAGGTGGCAATTTTAAGAGAGGTGGACTTCAACTTCCAGCATTCCCCAGCCAGTATGGCTTGCTGGGGAATCCTGGGAGTTAAAGTCCACAAGTCTTAAAGTTTGGAAAAGGCCTTTGGAAAATATTGGGTTTAACCCTGGCAATTCAGGAGACCACCATCAAAGGCACCAACAGTTCTCCACCATCTCCAGAGGTTTTTTGGCCTGTGACCATCAACTATTATTTTGCCCCAAGAAAACCAAACGCAGCAGTTACCTAGCTGGAAATAAGACCTTTTGCAGTTATATCAGACACACAACACCGAGTGTTATCAACCCCACCTGGTTGTCCACTTCACATCTCACATATTTAAACCTGGGGAAGGTCGGCAAGCAAGTTCTTGCACACAGAGGGTGCACTTTTTGTGAGTCAGGGCAGTGGGGATTAGCAGGAGCTACAGAAGTCAGCCTGCAGGCAAATTGCTCTTATTCCTTCCTTTTCTTGGATTAAAGGAAGCCTCAAGTCCTCTTCGGGGCAAGAGGGCCAAGGAGCCTAGATGGGAGAGGTTGGGCGAGGTCCCCCCCGAGAGGCTAAAGCCCTCATTCGTGCCAAATTGCATCCTTCCTGTGGCAAACAGACTTTAAATAAAACAATTTAAATAGATAAAATACATGCAGAAATCTAAGTTGCTTTAGTAAGGCGGAATAACAGAGTTGGAAGGGGCCTGGGAGATCTTCTAGTCCAACCCCCTGCTCAAGCAGGAGAGCCTTTACTGTCTCAGACTAATGGTTGTCCAATCTCACAGATAGGGGAGACTGTTGTTATACAGTCTAGGTGGTAGACACATGATAAGGAAGGTCACCCTACTTCTTCCTCCATGATGGACTCTGGTCCATGAAATTATTTCCTAGAACCATCAATCTGGAGGGTCATTGAGGCCATCAAGCCAACCCCTGCTCCATAGAAGCCCAATCCATCACCCAAATGCCCAGCTGTACTCCAAGCACCCCGTTTTCCTCCTCACCCCTAAACTTCATCCACCCTCCGCTTCCCTCCTAGCTACGGAGACCAAGTGCTGCACTTCAAAGTCCTCCGGGATAAAAAGGGCAAGTACCACCTCTGGGAGGAGAAGTTCAACTCCATCAACGAACTGGTAGACTTCTACCGAACCACCAGCATCGACAAGAAGAGGCAGGTCTTCCTGAGAGACCATGGAGAAGCCGAGGAGGTAAGGAACCACCCAGCCCCTCCCCCCCCGCTTTCCCCCCGTCCTGTTGTAACTGTGAATAGTCGTAAAGAAGTGTGGTTGGCAAGTCAAGGGCTCCTTGGAATTGCACCCCTTAATTTAGAAGATGGCCTCTTCTGGAGCCTCCCTTGACCTCCTGGGCTCCCACTGTCCACCAAGCCAAGGCTGATCTTGGAGAACATCTTGCCTTGGGAGCTTCTAACCAAGTGGACCCAGATCTTCTGTCCTTCTGTCTCACTGAATGATCCCCAACCTCTCGCTCTGAGAAAGAACGCCCATCTCATCCCCCCCCCCTTCAACCACAGAGCTGGGACAAGAGGGGGGGAGAGGGAATTACCAACAAGCCCCCACCTTTCCTTTCCCCTCTTTCCTCTGCAGCCCAAGAAGCTGACTTTCGTCCAAGCCCAGTTCGACTTCTTGGCCGAGAACCCCTCGCAGCTGAGCTTCTGCAGAGGGGACGTCCTCAAGATTCTGGACTGCTCGGACCCTCACTGGTGGAGAGGGAAGCTGGGGGTGAAGATGGGTCTTTTTCCTCGGAATTACGTTTTCCCCCTGCGCATGTGACTTGCCTGGCTCACTCAACCATCCCTTCTGGACCTTCCCTTCTCTTGCACGAAGTCAGCCGATGTTCTCACTCGGCCCTCAACCAGAGCCGGGCAAAACGATTCACTCTTTCCACACTCCGACCTTAAAAGAGGCACCCCCGGACAGCCGTTCAGGAGCTGAAACTTTGGGGCTCATTGCAGGCTGAAATGCTTTGCAGACCAATCCCCATCATTCACCTGGAGCCCAGACAAACCTCTGGAGCTTTCTAATTATTTTGCCTTATAAAACAATATATTTCTAGCAGTAGAACTGCAATGCGGCTTCAATCAAAGCGCTGTCCTAAGTCAGCCCTTGTTCACAACTGCCTTATGGTCCAGCCATCTGATGCTTTCAATGTGCTGGAATGACCTTCAGCGAGAAATCTGATCTGCTGGTGCCGGTGTTGAGACAGTTCGTCATAAATTCCTACCACCCCACATTTGTAGGGGAAAAAACTACAGTTCCCAGCATCCCTTGACAAGATGCGTGGACCGCAAGCTGACAGTGGAGAGGTCCCTCCTAGAGATACCCTGTGGAGTATGCTGGCCAGAGAATTCTGGGAGTTGAAGTCCACCCGTCTTAGAGCGGCCACGGTTAGAAACACGGCTCTGGATGTCGCCCTGATCTCAGAGCCCCTCTTGGCTGCCGCAGAAGATTTGCTGCAAACCTTCCGACATGCTCTGGGTGTGCTGCTGAGTTTTGATCTCACACCTTGGCAGAGATCCTCCAAAGTGATCCTATGGATGCCAAAGTGATTCCCACCAGTGGACCGATGGACTCTGGAAGCAGGTGGGGGATTTCCCTC
The DNA here is from genome assembly GCA_023653725.1 of Bungarus multicinctus. Lineage (NCBI taxonomy): Eukaryota > Metazoa > Chordata > Lepidosauria > Squamata > Elapidae > Bungarus > Bungarus multicinctus. Next base: position 1,016,886 of record CM042842.1, read on the forward strand.
CTGTTTTTTCCTCTTTCTTTCTTTCTTTCTTTCTTTCTTTCAGCGTTTCCTTATCCAGTCCAGCTCTCTCTGCTGCGCAGTCCTCTTGGTCAGCTGCCAAGCGCCAGGACTGAAGGCGCTGATAACCACCCAGCAGGTCAGGAAGTCCAGCGGTCCCCTCCTTGAGCTTCTGCTGCCCCCCTAATCTTTATGAGACCTGCCCTAATCCAGGTGTTTGCTCAGCTACCTGCAGAGATGCTCCCAAAGCTTATCAGGACTGCCCAGGGCTGGAAGCCGTTTGTCCACCTGGTGGGGCTCCCTTGCTGGGGGCCGGCCATGATTCAGCCTCCCAGGGGCCCTCAGACCACCCCAGGGGCCCTCCAAGGAGGCGGGGCGGCAGTTCTCGTCTTCCTAAGCTGCTCTTATCTGCCAGAGACACAAGTTTCCAAATTGATTTATTGGGTTTTATCTTCTGTGCCACTAGGCTACTTGAAGAGCCGAGCAAAGTGGCGACCAGAACCAGGACTCCTTGCTGCTCAGAACACCCCCCTGCCCCCAAGTCATTTCTTTCGTTCCTAGGGAGAAAATCTCTTAGTGAAATAAAAGTTTTCCCTTTAAACCCCCAAGTCCCCTTTGGAGAAATGTTCTTCAAATTCTTCTTCCAAAAGCCCCTTTGCTTGGCCAAGAATCCCAGACGGAAGTCTATTGAGAAGCACCCACAACCCCCCCCCCCTTAAGTCCACTTGGAACGCAGCCCCTTCCCTCCCTCCGAGGTCACCCTTCCTGCCCCCACCCCAAAGAAAGCCCTTCAAGCGAAGTAAGCGTAGAAAAAGAGGTTGACGCAGAGGAGGACCAGGGCGTTGGCAGAGCAGACCTGGGACCAGAAGCCGGCTGCCCTCTGGGTGTTCTGGCCACCCTTCTCTGGGGCACCTTCAGCCTCCCTCTCGGTGCAGAAGGACCCCGGCTGGGGGATTCCTGGGGCAGCTGGCAGGGAGAGAAGGAGAAGCCTACGGTAAAAATCAGGGTGCCCAGAGATGGCGCTCTCCCCAGGCATAATTGCCACCCAACCTCCATGTGTAGGAGCAGTCCACCTTAGAGTAGGAATGCCAGGGAGAACAATCAAGGTTTGCCTCCTGCTTACAAACCAGGGTCATTTCATGACTCTGCTCTGCCCGGCACATGCAGGTGTCTCTCTTCCCCCCGCCATCAGCTCTAGAGGGGGCTGGATGGCCTTTGGGTGCCCCCCCCAAATGAAAGCCATTCACTTTCTGTCCCTGGGAGGCTGGCCCTGCTTTTTTTTGTCTTCATCCTCAGAGAAGAGCTGCCTGGTTTGGCATCAACTCTAGGATGCAAAGAGGAGTTTGGCTCCTGCCCCAGAGACCCACCGTCATTCTCCGCGCCAGGCAGGGACGGGGGTCCAGAGAGGTGGGCAGATGAAGACGCCTCCAGGGACCGTCGAGTCCACCAAGTCACGTCCTTTATCTGCGGTGGTTTCCAAAACAGGAAAATAGAATTGTGGCAGCTGATAAAACATGAACCCTGACTCTTCCCTTCCTTTGCCCTTCCTTCCTTCCCTCTCTCTCTCTCTCTCTCTTCCCTTCTTCACCCATTTACTTCCTCTCCTCACCTGTCCCTTCTCTCCTTCCCCTTCCTTTCTTCTCTCCTCCCCTCCCTCTCCCTTTCTCTCCGTGTCCCTTCCCCCTCTCCCTTCCCTCCCCTCCCAACTTGTAGGTGGGATCTTGCCTGGGGCCATAAGAAGAGGACTGTTTTTTGGGGGGGGGGAGGCCAGTTTCCAGCCAGAACATCTTCTGAGGGCACCTTCCACATCCCCCTGTTTTCCCTCTCCAGAGCCAAGGGACAAAAGCCTTCATCCCCCCTCCATCCTGGAAACGGGCACGAAAGCCCTCAAGGAGGAGCCAGAGTGGATTCCAGCACAGGCTCTTTCCCAGCCCTGCTCTGGGGTCAAAAGGCTGCCGTGTTTGGGGAGGTGGAGGGCGGACTCATTGCTGGGAGGGGCAGCTTCGCCCCCCTCCTCCCTCCCGCCAGCACAGGAATGCAGGGCCGGCTCACCCATCATGCTCAGCCGGAGGCTTGGAAGCTCAGCGTCCCCAGCCCGGCGGCTTCTCAGTTGTGGCTTCAGCTCAGCCAGAGACACAGCCAAGCCCTTCTCTGAGTCAGCCGGCAGAGGAGCAGGCATGCACCCGGCCTGAGATCAAAGCGCGCCTCTCGCCCTCCCAGCGAAGCCCCCCATTCTCCTCCCTGCCCCCACTAACTCCGTCCTTCCTGGCCCTCCAGAGCCCCAGTCGGGAAAGGGAGGGGACCTGCCCCTCCCTGGGGCACGCCCGCGGATGCCCCCGGCCACGCCCCCCAGGGGCTCTGCCGCCCCACCTTTCCGGACTCACCTGGGCTTCAGATGGGGGCGGCGCCAGCCAGCTGATGCCCACCACGGTGGCCGCAGTCAGGAGACCCAGCAGGGGAGCGAAGTGGAGGTAGTGCAGGTCCCTCACCAACGTAGGCCGATGGTCCAGGACGCCGCAGCGGGGGGCAGGGTAGGCGAACTCCAAGGCCATCCGGCTGAGCCCCACTGCCAGCCCCAGCATCAGGCCCCAAAAGGCCCCCTGCACAAGGAGACCAAAGCCGTCTAGACCAGGGGAGTCCCCCGCTGGCAACACCCCAGGAATCCCCAGCCAGCATTCCCCAACCAAGGCCACGGTGAGGGTCGTTCGCTGGGCTCCATGCAGGTGAGCCACCCACGTCCTCCCCAAGGCCAGCTTCCCATAACAACCGTCCAACACACCGCAAGGCTCTCCTGAAACTGGGATGGAAGGTTTTGTACCCTGGCCAGGTGTGCAAAGGGCTGCACGGATTGGTTTCGCCTCCCCGAGCACCGTTGGGGCAGTCAGAGCTTTGGCACTGTTGAAGAAGACGGAGGCGCACACACACACACACGCGCACACAAAAACCCACGGAGGTTACCTGCTCGTTGGCTCTCTTCCAAAACACGGCCAGGAGAAAGACGGCTGTGACGGGAGGGGCCAGGTAGCTGGTGACCGACTGGATGTAGATGAAGAGCTGACCGCTGTTGGAAGTTCTGCAGGATGGGCAGCCACACCACGCTTACCGCCACCAGGACGACGGTCACCACCCTGCCAAAGCAGCAAAGACAGCCGATGCCCTTTGCCTGTCCCATCTGCCCCTGCTCGCCTTCCCCCTTTTCCACCCTCCAGAATCACCCTGGGGGGGAGCTACAAAAAGGGGGATCACAGCCAGATCCTCGAAGTGGGCTTTCCCAGGGATCTGTCCGATTTGCCGGAAAAGATTGAAGGGTCCATTCTCCCTGTTGAGGATCATTTTTGTTCTTGGGATGGTCATTGACTGCAATAAACATCCTTCCCTTCTTTCTTCTCCTTCCTTTTTTTCCTTTTCCTTCCCTTTCTTCTCTCTCCTTCTCCTTCTTTCTCCCTTCTTTTCTTCCTTCTCCTCCTTTCTCCTTCATTATTTCCTTCTCCTTTCCTTTCCTTCTCCTCCTTTCTCCCTTTTCTCCACCTTCCTGATTACAAAGGTTTCCCCCAACTCAAATAATATTTGAACGCCATCGAGCAACACTCCAGCCTCACTGAAGTGTTCGCTTATTTTAAGGTTTCTATTTCCTTCAGATTTCACGTTCTTCTGCAAAACCAAGGACGGTCTTGAACGGCTAAATAAGGGACAGGACTCTGGATACCCAACATCCGTCTGTCCCAGGAAGGGAAGGGGAAGGGCTGTGAAAGTGAGCTTGACAGGCAGCCTAGACAACCAACTAATAAAACGGGACCTGAATCCATCCCAGAAGTGTAATTTGAGAAAGCGTCTCAGAAATGGCCTCCCCATGTTGTCTGAGAAGCAAAAGCAGAGCGGGGGAGGGGGAATGGAAGCGCTTGCAACTTCCTGTTCCTCCATCCTTACAATCAAGGTGTCAGTTTCCCAGTCTGGACTACCTCAGAGGGTTGACACACCCTTCTGAGCACACCCACGTCCCCTTGCAACCCATCGTACGATGGAGGAACGGATTTTGCAAGCTGGTGGAAACTCAGCTGAGTCACTCTGGATTTCAGGGGCAACCCTAACTGAAGCCACTCATAGCACCCACATTCGGAAGTGACTGTGTCACCTGTTTCTCCCAAGTGTTACGGCCTGACAGTCACTGTGGAAGGAATCCAGATGTAAAGCCCATTAACACCTCTGAAGCATCACTCAACTACGCCCCGGCCAGGAACGGTGTCTCGTGGCTTATGACCCCCACCAGGAGGCCCACCACCTTCTGGGAAGCCACCAAAGAAAAAGAGATTAAGGCCTTCCACTCCCATCATGCAAAACCCACAAATCCTCGCGATGCACCATCAGCACTGAGAAAAACCATGATAAATAGAAGCAGCAGCAAACAAGTCCAGGCACATTGTTACGATAACTCTTTATTTATACCTCGGGCCAAAAAAGCCAATCAGATCTTAATTAAAGCATCCCCTTATTCTGGTAGCTCTCCTGGGGAAAAGAAGGAAGGTTACTAAGGAGAGAGATCACAGAGACGTAAAGTCGATGCTGCCTTTTCAACTCGACCTTGAAAAATCAGCATTTCAGGGAAAGGGTTTCATGCGCCGAAGCCCGGCATGGAATTTTAGGAACGGCAAAAAGGGAAACGATGGCAGGGCGAGGCGAGTAAATGGGAAACGCTAAACATCGTTAATGCAAACATAAATGTCTTTGTTATCTAATTTTGAATAGTCACCTTGGCAGCTTCCTGTTGTTCTATGGAAAGCACCTTATGGCCAGGGATGTCAATTGACAGAAATGTTTTCCCCGGTTCCTGAAGCAATTAAGCAGTTAACTTTTTTAAATTTTAACTTTTCAGACATTTAAGTTCCTAGATGTAGGCTTTTCTGGAAGACCAAAGAAGGTATAAACCAGCCTTTCTCAACTTTCAGATGCGTGGACTTCAACTCCCAGAATTCCCCAGCCAGCCACGGGCGTTGAAGTCCACGCGTCTTAAAGTTGCTAAGATTGAGAAATTTGGGTATACACGTTTAGCAAGAAAGGAGGCTAATTGGCAGGTGAGCGTTTGCAGTCCAGCACACCTGGACAGTGTTGGGTGGAGAACCTTCTCGAAGGTTTGACAGCTTCATAATCCTGATTATTACTGTTCCAAGCCTAGGATGAGAAAGGGCCATGCAGACTTTTTAATTGACCCGCTGGGTTAGCCAACCCCGCAGGGCTGTCCTCAAACGGCTGCCACGTCCTGGGAAGAGGCGCTTTGGCATAACTGCCCATCCATCTCCGGGCCTTTGGGTGAGTCAGGATGGCCTCCTCCTCCTCCTCCTCCCGCTTCTTTCAAAGCCAAGGCAGGGCAGCAGCCCAGTCCTGCCCGTTGCAGGCATTTCTCAATCAGCAATAAGAACAAGAAACTTCTCCAGGCCAGGCAGGCAAACCGGCAAGGAGAGAAAGACTTGAAGAAGGGCAGAGAAGGTCACAGGTCTTGTTGGCACAAGGAGGTCACGAGGTGTCCGGGGTCATCACTGCAGCTCCAGAGGTTGGAACAGCTGGAGGTCCACCCCCAGGAAGGATGGACTCCACAGTGGTGGGGGTGCAGGGGGCTGTGGTTCAGCCTGGGGGGAGCCACAGGTAGGTGGGAAGCCATCACCACCCTTGAGGAGGCACCGTCTCGGGTCTAACCACTCGGGTCTACAGCCCCCAGCCAGCCTGCCATCCAGAGCTAAGAGGGGAGGCTTTGGGTGGCTGATTACAGACTGGGAGGGTCCCAGCTGAAGCAAGAGATGCTTCAGCCCAAACGTTCCTCCTTCGGGGCCAGAGGTGCCGTTCACCAGCCTCCCTGCAAGCAACCCAGGAGATTGGCCTCAGGTGGCAAAGGGAATCGTGGCCGCAGAGCCCCCGTCCTGCCATGGATCCAGTCCTCGAATGACCCACTTCCCCCCCCGCGCCCAGCACCCTTTGGCTTCCAGCCCCATCCTCGCTGCGTGCCACTCCCCGGGGGGCGGGGGGAGAGATGACGCAAGGATGTTGATACTGCAGACAAACGGGAGAGAAGGAAGAGGCGCCTCGTCCTTATAAGGAGAAGCGGAGCTTTTGGGTTACCTGCCGAGACAGGATCTCTGTTTTCCCAAGCGGGGCAACTGTTTGCTTCTTCCCCATGGCAACCGGGGACTCGGTCCCCACCTGGCAGCTTCCGCCTCACCTCCTGAAAACCAGCCGCTCCTCCCTGGATCAAGCGAGGTGCCAGAGCACAGAAGGGCCCCTTAGGCTCCTGGTCGCCCGTCACAAGCCGAGTCCTGCCGGAGGGGGGGCCTCCCAAACTCTCCCCCCTCCCCAGTCTCCACTGGCAGAGAGGAAGCTCCCTGCCCCGCAGCCAGTCCCACCTTGTGGCAACCCCGAGGCTGAAGCAGGGGCGTGCCCATCTCCCCCGGCTTCCTTTTCCTCGCCCAGCTGGCATCCCGGTGCCCCTCTGCACATCACAGGTGGAACAATGAGCTACCAAGAGACACAATTAAGTGGCGGAGGGGCCCACCTTGCCCAACGCAGGCCGGCTGCGCTGGGGAGAGTCCAGCCTGCTGCCACTCACACGCTCCTCGCTCCCCCGGGCGATGGGACTGTTTGCCCTGCCAATCACGGCAGGCCCAGCCGTGCCCTCAGCTGCCAGAGGAGGGGAAAGAAAACCCCCCTCCGGCAGGGGGGGGACGCAGGCCTCCCGCAGCAGCCCTGAAGGGGGAGCTCCCTTTAATTGGAGAACACCTGCACCCCATTTTCCTGCTTCACAGTTAACGAGCTTCACGGCTCACGGCTCGCATTAGCCGCAGGGAGTCTTCTACCTGCAACCATTCGTTTAGTGACCGTTCAAGGTTGCAACGGCACTGAAGAAAGGGACTCATGAGCAGATTTGCGCTTATGACCGTCGCAGCATCCCCAAGTCAGGGGTCACGTGATCGCAATCCTTGCAATCTTCCCAGCCGATTCCCGGCAAGGATTCGCATAATGACTGCATGACTCACTCAACGGCTGCAGTGAATGGTTAAAGAAAAGGCCGTAAAATCAGACACGATTCACTGAACGACCTCCTTGCTTAGCAACAGGAATTCTGGTCCCGGTTGTCGTCACAAGCCGAGGACTAAGCACTCTTAAAAGGGCAGCCCGAGGTTGAGATCAATGCAAGAAATCTGGGCAATCTCACAATATTACTGGTAAAGGAAGCTTGCAGTGAGTTCAACAGGGAAATTTCCTGACAGTGGGAACAATTAACCAGTGGAACTCCTTGCCACCAGAAGTTGTGCTCCATCACTGGAAGTTTTTAAGAAGAGACCAGACTGTCACTTGTCTGAACTTGGTCTCCTGCTTAAGTAGGGGGTTGGACTAGAAGACCTCCAAGGTCCCTTCCAACTTGGTTATTCTGCTATTTTGCCACCCTGCGTTGTCCAATTCATGCAGCCTGAGATGGTCCATATATCAGATTTATAGAGTCACAATGAAGAATAGTCAACTATGGTGAACCCAGCACTCCCGCCAATCAGTCCAACAGAAACTGATAGTTTTTTTTAAAAAAAGAAACCCAATAATCCCTGGAAACTATAGAGCTCGCGCACACACAGAGGGTTTGAAATTTTGCAGGGCGATAAATTCCAGAGGACGAGAGCCACAACATTGGCGGCTGCTCTTCCTCAATGCCTGCTTGCCAAACAGGCCGATGAAACAGGGCATCGCTCGGTGATTAATCGTGATGAAGGTCGGTGTGCAATTCAGACAATCACCACTCGAGCTCTTGCTGTGTCACACAAACAATGAAACAATTGCTGAAGTCAGCAGATGCCAGTGAGATTGTTGAGCCCATTTTACAGGAAGAGAAACTGAGTGAGACTGGAAAATTACCCGGGAGAAGAAGAGGAAGGCAAGAAGAATTCCGACCTAGGACTGAAGCCAGGTCTCAAACAGTTTTGCCCAATGTGGGGCCTTCCCTACAGACTGGAAATCCCACCATCCTTCCAAGCTTGCATCTAGTATATTTTTGGAAGAAGTACATTCACACCTCTGGAGTTTGGCCCTCCCTTTCTGGCTAATGTCATCAGGCTGAACTGCTGTTGCTTTGGCCCCAGATAAGGCAGCTAAAACATGGCTTGTCTCTTCAGCATCCCATCAAGGTTGCCTCTGACTCTTCAACTTCCCTCTTCAACATGATCCTGGGGACAAACCCCAGATGTTCTAAGCCGGAGATGAATTACATCCCTCGTCTCTGATCCCAGTTTCCCGTTTTCTCCTCCTTGTCCAACAGCTAGCCAACATTCATAGATTGCCCAGCCCTCGCTGGCTTGCTCTAGACACCCCTACCTCCATTGACATTCTACCAAACCTCTGCACATATTTAAGTTCTTCCTCCTGTCCTAAAGTAGACAGTGCTGGTTTAGCTACGAAATATGGGACAGCAGACTTAATAGGACTGTGGATTTCTTTGAAGGCCAGAGCAGAATCCACCAATACCCCATCACTCTCACCTTCCGACCAGCAGCAGCTCCTTCTCACTGGCCTCCTCCCGGACCTTCCTCCAGATGTCCATGGTGAAGAGGGCACTGCTGCTATTGAAGATGGAGGTCAGGGAGGACATGAGGGCAGCCATCATCACCGCCACCATTAAGCCCCGTAGACCTGGTGGGTTGTGGAAAAGTCAGATGTTCAATGCAACCACTAAATTTGGGAAGGAGAAGAAGGAGAAGAAGGCCACCTGTAGAGTGAAGCCGCCTCCATAAAGGCAAGCGACACCATCTGGTCTTCACCTACCGCTGGGCATGAGCTCCATCACCAACTTGGGATAGGCGATGTTGGCACATCCAACTTCTGTTCCACAGACACGAGTGCATTCCTCTGGATCAACACATCCAACAGCATCTGAAATCCACACAAACATGAGGGACCCTCAACTTACTGGGCCTCCAGCCATAGGCTGCCCCCCCCCCCCCCCCCCCGCCCCTTGGGAAAGACCCAATTGTTCCTGAGACCTGGAGGCTAAAATCGATGGCATTCAATCTAGAATATTTTTCTGGTATATTGTTCCATCATATTATACAATCTCTCCGGATGCATATAATTCATTTCTTTTTTCTTTCTTTCTTTCTTGTCATGGCTTTTTTCTTACGTAAGGCACCTGGTGTTCGTGGGAGCTGAGTGTTTTTAAACCTCCATCCATGAATAAATAAACAAAGAAACTGCAACTGGCTTCATTAGATCTGCGGAGTGGCCACGGGATCTGATGAAGTAAGACATAATTCTCGAAGGCTTTTCATGAAATTGTTTAGTCTGAAAATAAGGAGCTCCCAGACTCCGCCTGATAATTAACCAGCCCAAGTCATAATACTAATGGGGCCTCATTAGGGATTATTATATTAGACATTCAAGGCGAGAACAGCAACTTCCGTAGGAGCCCAACACGGCCATGGATATCACACCAAAAAAACCTTCCTCAGCCTCCAGTATGCATTGCAAGAAGGGACGGACACACACACACACACCACAAGCAGAAGGTCTCTGAGCACCAGCTGAGGGTCAGGACCCATCACGAGCAATGTAGCAATGCAATGTGATTGCCCTCTTGCCCTAGGTGGAGAAGGAGGGTAAGGGGATATTGGCAAAAGAAAGGAAAGGGAGATCGAAAACGTGGACCCAGCTTCCCCAGGAAAAGTGCAACCCAAATCCTATTGTTGTTGTGGGTTGCACAGTCGGCCAGATGTTTAGGCTGGAGCTGGCCCTTTTATCCCTTTTATCCATGGAGGCCTTCCCAAGACTCCCAGGGACAGGGAGATGTTGTTGTTTAATAACTTGCAAGGTCTCCTCGGAGGATGCCAGAAGCAAAACTGACTTTTGCAACTGGCTGAGGGTGACTTTGTTATTGTCATCCTCATCCGAGTCCTCCTGATTTAATCGAGCTGCCCATTCCAGCCGCTTACCAAATGCAACAGCAATTAAAACAATTAAGCACACAAAGCAAATAAAACAACACAGCCCGAGTTAAAAAACAAACAACCACGTTCAATCCCAAACACCAACAGCGCATTCCAAACGTGGAAAAAAAAATCCCCCAGCCTTGGGGTGTTTTGGGGGACTCCAGAGGATGCCACCCCTGTCTCTGGTGGGGGGGATGCTGCTCCAAAGGGGGGGGGCATAGAAAAGGCGGAGTTCCTCAGTCCCACGAGAGAGCAACCTTTCATACAAGCGACCTGGAGCGCACCCGTGTAGGGAAGAGGGCAGAACCAACGAAAGGCCCTCCCTCCCTCCCTCCCCGGGCATTCCAGGGGGATGAGACTCCCCCCCATCTTCTTTCAGGCTCTCTCGAGGGTCCATCGACCCCCTCCTGCTGTTTGCAAAGAAGGAGCGGAAACTTTGCCCGTGTTTGGGAAAGACGCCGGCTGCCTTGTGCGCTCGGGAGGCCAAAGTCTGCCCGGCTGCCCGGCCAGCCTCTGCCCCCCCCCCCTCCCTTTGCCCTCCCGTCTCCCGCCGGCCTGGCCTGGCCTGACGTGGAAGAGCAGAGATCTGACTGGGGCGGTGAGTCAGTTTCCTGCCTCCCCTCCGGAGCCGGGCAGGTTTTGGCACCGCGAGAGCCCCTCGTGGGACAGGCAGGAACAGGGGCCGTCGGAAGGCGGGCGGGGCCACCTGGGACTGCAGGTGAAGCCAGGAGGAGGAGGAGGAGCGGCTTACTCAGCCGGGTCGGGACTTCTGTTCCTCCTCCTTCCCTCCTTTCTCCACCTCCTCTTCTCACGAGGACTTCATTCCCGGCAGACGCCGCCGGAGGTTCCAGCTGTCGATCCGGCACCTCAGGAGCGCGCCCGGCGAGGCAGCCCAGCTGGCAGAGAAGGGAGGCCGGGGGGAAGAGGAGGGCATCGGACGAGGGTCGCCGAGGAGGGGAGCAGCAGGAGACGAAGCCCCGGAGAACCAGAGACCCGTCCCACCCTGGGCAGGTGCCTTCAGACTGAATTCCTTCACCTTTCGTCACCCGGCGCCTCTGGGGATCTGGGAAGTCGAGGGTGGCGGTGAGGAGAGGGGATTCCTGGAAAGTTTCTGACGGACGAGGAGGAGGATCCGCCGAGGTAGTCGTCCTTTGGGGAGGCTGACCGGTTCCGGCGGCTGCTTTCCACCCTTTGTGGTCTGTTTACAAGAGTTTCGGAAGAGGAAGACTCGGGGAGCGACGTGGAGACTCCTCGGTACTTTTGGGTCTACAAGATGAGATGAGGGACCAGGCCAGGAACTGGACGTGGAGGCCAGAAGACTCTGGAGCATCCAAAACTTTGGCGAAGGCTTTGAAAGAGCCGGAGAACTCCATTCACTGCTGCTAACTGTCCAACTCAGGAAGAGAGACCCCTAAGTTATTTCTTCAGTATCTGAGCTTGTATTTATTCTTGGAGACTCTCCTCCTGGGTTTTGAGCCCAACCATGGCCTTCTCCCAGGTCCAGTGTCTGGACGACAGTCACGTCAACTGGAGATCCAGTGAATCCAAGCCCGAATTCTTCTACAGCGAGGAGCAGAGGCTGGCCTTAGAAGCTCTGGTGGCCAAAGGGCCGGACGCCTTCTACGAAGTTCTCAAGAAGGAGAGCATCCGAGACTTCCTCTCTGAGCTGGAGCTCAAGAAAGTCCTGGAGTCCCTGGAAACCTACGACCCCGGTGCGGAGTTTCCCCTCAAGGAGAGGAGTGGCTGCGTGGACAGTGGCAGCCAGACCGATGACCAAGGCCCGGGGCCTTCTTTGGAATACTGGCCAGAAAGATCGGACCGATCCATCCCGCAACTGGACCTTGGCTGGCCAGAGGCCATTGCGTACCGTGGGGTGACCCGGGCGGCCGTCTACATGCAGCCGCCCATTGATTGCCAGCCCCACATCAAAGAGGTCGTGCGCAAGATGATCTTCCAGGCTCAGAAGGTGAGAGGGCTGTAAGTGGGGGTGCCGTATGTGTGTGTGTGTGTGTTGGATTAGAGGTCCGCTGGACCAGCCTCAGCATCTCAGGAGCTTCCCGGGAGGCCCGCCTGGAGGATGAGCCACCACAGAGCTGATCTGGTGTCTCGGTGAGCTCATCCCAGGCTTTGCTTATGGCTGCTCTCTGACTTGGTGGCAGGTGAGTTCCTAGATAAAGTCCCATCTCCCACCCAGAGGTTGGGGGAAGCGGTGGGAGCGACAGCTAATGGTTAGAAGCCAACACCTGTGATGCTGGAAAGACTGGGGAGGTAGAATGGGGTGGAAGGAAGAGGCCCCCATCCCCAGAAACCGACTCCCCAAAACATGAATCAAAACTGGGCCCAAACCTCATTCTTTCAACTTTCAGCTACTCGCCTTCCGTAGCCCCAAATAGCTACTCGTGGGGAAAGGTCCTTGCGCTGAAGGTGGGCTCCAAGTCTTGCTGAAAGGCTGAGGGTGAGTCTCCCAGGTCTAAACACGGCACAAAACCAGTCTTGTTTGTTGCACTTGGAAAAAGAAATGGATCAGGGAGGGAATCGGGTTCAGTGCACGATACACAGCTGGGAACAGGCCACGTGCTTCAAAGGCCCCAGGCAGCTTTCAATCTCAGTGTTCCCAACTGTAAAATGGGAGTAACTGTGACCCTGGATTTTTCAGGCTGTTGCAAGAAAGAGATAAAAGGCTACTTATTAAAATTCAAGCCCATATTATAAACAACTACCTCAATCGAAAGTAACTGCAAATGGTCCCCATGTACTCTCACTTGATTAACATATTTCAAAACCTCCGGTCCAGCCCTGGACATACCTTTCCCTCCTCCTCCTCCTAATTCACTTTCAACTCAGATTAATTAAAATTGGGAGAGTGAGATCCAGGCCCTGATTCGTTTTCAATCTTTAGAGCTTCAGTTGATGTTTAGCAATCGAGCATCTGCAGTTGGCGTGAAGGCGATTTTCATTGCAAAAGACGAAGCTGCCAGCCCAGAATAAATACATAAATTTATTTACTTTTACCACATTAGGTTGGGAAACTAAAGCTGTCAACGGGCAAATAAAGGTGTTTTCTGGCATGTGCCTGCTGGCGGATTCCCACACATTTATATCCCTCTTGAATTGCAGTATCAAAGGATGTTTTGTAGAGGTAAAAGGAGCCAAAACCCCATTTTTTTAATCTTCAGTTGCCTGTCATCAAGCCATAATGAGAAATTAAATGTATTATGAGAAATGAAATATAATGCCTGTAATTATATTTGAAAGACATTGAGCCTGTGCCAGTCCATTGCATTCCAAGTTGGGGAGAAGTTGGCTTTGTCGGAAAAATTAGAGACCCCACCATGCAAGGGGTCCACAGTCAAAAGAGTCAAGATGGCAGCCACAACCGTGCCAACAACACCCTGCCCCCTTTTGATGTGGGCTGCATGTAAAAAGGGATGGAACGTTGTGGTTGTGTGGCTGCCATTTTGAGTCCTTTGCAGAAAGGAGCATGGACACCCTTGAAAGAAGATGAGATTTAGATGGCCCTTGACTGGCACCTGCCAGAAAGGCTGCCTGTGGCTTATCAAAAAGCATGCCATGAAACTTGGATTGGCCAAAACCTTGGTCGGCATTGGAGATCAACATCAACAGCCCTCTCTGATTATTACCGCAGCAAATGGAAGATGGTATTTTGGAGCAGAAGAGGATAAAGCAGGAAAGAGCAATAATGAGTACCAGAAATAAATAAATAAATAAACAAACAAACAAATAAATAAATAAATAAATAAATGAGGGAGGAGAGGGAGGGAGGGAGGGAGGGAGGAAGGAAGGAAGGAAGGAAGGAAGGAAGGAAGGAAGGAAGGAAGGAAGGAAAATAGATCTGTGGTCTGTCTGGGGGGCCAAAGGGAAGGGAAGGATGAAGATGGGCTGTTCTCCTGGAGCAGAGTTGGTCATACAGGCAGGGAAGGAAAGGTAAGGCTTTAATAATAAAAGGCCTAAGATATCAGGCAGGGAGTGTACTTTGCTGTCATCTGGACTGTTGTGTATAGGAAAGCACACATCCACAGGTTGATGACAATTGTGTTACACTCCATTGCAAAAGCAAGGATGGTCTTGGAGGGGGAAAAATCTGCAATATTCTAAATAGATGCAGTCCAGGGAAAAACACTCGACCAGGTGACAAGAATAATGGGGGGAGGGGGGGAGAGTAAAGTCTCTGGAACATCAGAAATCGAAGAATGGTGGTTGGTTTGGTGGGCCTCTGCTTAGGACAAAGTCTATTCGTACCTTTGCATGAAAAGGAATTAACTGATGTCACTGCTTACTATGAATGATGGAGAAAAGTAGCAGCTTGAAGGATGATGAGATGTTCTAAACGTGGAGCCAACTTTTTGTATACCAGTGTCAAAGTGGCCTTTTCAAAATATCGAAAGAAGCTTTACAAGAAGCAAGATAAGTGCTTCTTCAGGTGAAACTTTATGATGGGCAGAAGGTGTTCAGTTCAGATTCTTGTTCTTTAGTTTTTCTTTGCTGAGAAATATACATGTCTGTGCGAAAGTAAGTTTACCTTGTGTTTATTGATTTAGAGAAAGCATTTGATAAAGTTGAATAGGCCTGAGGTTTGGAATGTTTTTCACAAACATGGAACAGAAGGTTGGTTGCTAAGTGTGAAAAAAATGGCATAGGATGGAGGTGTGAGAATTAACGGAGGCTTTGAGAAGGGTCAGCTGAAAGCAGGACATCACACCTGAGGATTGTTTACTGCATTTCTGGATAAACATGTCAGAATAATCTTTGGTGACAGAGACATGTCTTGTTTTGATGATGTGGACAATCTGTATTTTTCTATGCAAATGATGCCATGTTGTTGCCATCTTGTCGTCGATTGAAAATTAATATAGCCAAGACTATGGAAGTTGCATCTGAGAGGGAAAACAGAGTGAATGGTTCAAGTTTATGCATAAATGGTGAAAAAATAAAGCGAGTCAATTAGTCAGCAACTGACTTGAAAAGCTGGGTTCACATGTTACCTTAAGCCAGGATTGTCTAATTGATTGCTTGCATTGACTCTTGACGAGTAAGAGCAGCTGAATTCACACATTCTAGCTACATTTACCTCCAGAAATCAACAAGCCCATGATTGCTTCACACTGGATCTCAGGGCGCTGAGTTTTTGTTGAGCTGATCCATCCGGACTCCACCAAGAACTGTCTTGGACAAGCTTGGGCTTGTGAAACCCTTCTAGCCATAACATCAAAGTGTCCTTAGGAGATTAAGCTTCTCTTCTGAGCTGCCTTGGCTTCACCTAGAATTGGTTAGGCACCAAGAATCTGTTTTAATTGCAAAAGTGATCATCTTGCGTTTCTAAGAAGCCTCCAGAAAATGGCCAAATGGCCATTTTTTTCAAAATAAAATGAAAATAGTTCTGTGTTTCAAAGCTTTCCTAGGGGATTCTGGTGCTTTTCGTCCCCTGCCCAGGTGTTTCTCTTAGGGAAGAGTCAGAAAATGTGGTGGCCTTGGATGGAAACATGACTCTTGGAGCTTGGAGATCTCCTATAATGTCAGATGCAGCTCCAGGTTCTGCCTACTTCAAAATAGGTCTTCTTGTGGACAAAAGACACACTCCAGGTTCAAAGGTGCTTTCTGAAGAGAAATGGAGCCTTTGGTGTAGAAATATTCAAAAGCTCTAGAGAGATTGTCAGCTCATTGACAGCTTGGCTGACTTGACCAAGGAGCCTGAGTCTGAACACATCAGTGGACCTTATGAAGGACAGGTCTCGATGCCTTCAGTTGGGTGATTCCAAATTTCAGCAACCATCAGGGCTGTGTCAACATGATCTGTGGGGTTTCTAGTTTTCAGAAGAACTCTGCAGCTGAATTGCACCAATTAAGGAGTGACAACAGGAGGCAAGAAAAGTAGAGTTGGAGAGCGAGACAGGCAGCATATAAATTTAATAAATCATTAAATTCTCAACATTCAAAACTAGTTTCTCATATTGTCTGGGACGATTCCACCTGTCTCTCTTCGGGCCACTGAATCACAGACCAGACGCCTTTAGGGCAGGTCAAATTCCACGTCATTTTGTGTCACATTTTCTCACAACATTTAATTTTCAAGATCTGTTGCTAACAGCTGCCGTTGGCAAATCCTACGGTGAGAGGCTAGATTGGGAAATCAAAAAGATCCTGCAAAAATCCAGAAACAAATCTCCAGTCCCGTTGTTTATGAAACCACTGGTCAAATTGGGAGGGAAATTTCCTTTTCAAGTGGCCCCTCCAGGGCAGCTGAGTGCTGATCGGATCCTGTCTCTTCTGATGTACTTTTCTTCGGAATTCATTTGTTCATCCTTGCACTGCTCTGAACGGTATATTTTGAACATTGCTCCAGGTCTCCAGATGGATGTTTTTGAGACCAGAGTTTCTTCTTTTTTTGCAAATCTCACAAATGAGAATTCTCTCGACAAACAAAAGGCTCCAATTTGTCTTTTTCCATTCCTGATCCATGCAAATCTGTTGCACTCTGTTGCACAAACATTACTTTGCCTCCTGAACCAATCCAGGGTGATCTAATCCAGAAATGAACCTTGGTCATAACAGCACTTTGGGAAAAAAGTGTTCTTGGAAGCAATTGAGCAAAGAGACAACCTGAGGAGGTCGAAGGTCTTACAAGAAACGAGCTTCCTTTATCCTTCCCTTAACACTTCTTTTCAAACCGGCACGTGTGGCACAGTGGTTTTCCCAACAGCCAAACTCAATGGTGTGTTTCTGGATGCAGGATCAACCAAGGCTGTTGATTAAGACCAGGGCTCTCCAAACTTGGCAATGTTAAAGACTTGTGGACTTCTGCTCTCAGAATTCCTCAGCCAGCATAGCTTAAAGTTGCCAAGTTTAGAATAACAGAATTGGAAGAGACCTTGGAGGTCTTCTAGTCCAACCCCCTGCTCAAGCAGAAGACCCTATACCATTCGATACAAGTGACTGTCCCAATCTCTTCTTCGAAACCCCCAGTGATGGAGCGTCCCACGAATTCTGAAGCTGGTTCCACTGGTTGATTGTCCTCACTGTCAGGAAGTTTCTCCTTAATTCTAGGTTGCTTCTCAGCTTGATGAGTTTCCATCCGTTGCTTCTTGTCCTCCTTCTGATGCTTTGGAGGGTAAGTAGGCCCCCTCCTCTTTGTGGCAGCCCTTGAGATATTGGCACAATGCTATCATGTCACCCGTAGCCCTTCTTTTCATTAAACTAGTTTTGAGACCCCTGCTTAAGAGCGTGGAAAACCCGCTTAGCTTTGGCTGGCACCTCACTGCATCCTCTACATTTAAGACAAGCTATTTCAGAAGCAATGGCAGCCTGCTTCTCCTAGTCTTCCAAGGCCATAAACAGGCTGGGAGGAATCTGTCACTGCTTCCTAATCCACTCAGAAATGCAGACCAGCCACATAGTCTAAATAGTAAAATAGAAGAGTAAAAATCCAGTGATGGACAGAGACCTAAGAAAGGGCCAGGATCTGTAGTTCACAGCAGGCCAACTGGCTCTCTGGAGGAAAGGGGCTTGTTTTACGGTAGACAAAACGAAGCAAAGAGAGGAAGCCCACAAGAGGAAAAATCCCTTTGCTAAACTGGAGGAGAGCTTGGGAAACGTGGCTTCTTACTCCGGCATTTGACAACCAGAGAACTAAATTCAGTTGGACTCTGGACAGAGAGCAGGATTTATTTTGGCAGGGGGGAGGGAGGAAAAAAAAAACCATTAATCCACCGGTTGAATGGTGATGCTGAAAGATATTCCTGAAATGTTTCTTTGGGTGGGTTTGTGAAGCATTCAACAGTAGCTTCCTGTCCGGAAACTATTTATATGTTTATATATAAACATAAATAGTTTTACACACGAATCAATCTAACTCTGCAGGGTCATTTTTTAGAGAGAAATCTGCTTCCTGCAAGTTTCAGCTTTGAGACCTGGAGACAGAAACCCTGGTTAAGAAAATTGCAAACCAGGACATCTTGGTTTCTTTTGGACTACGATGTCCGTGAAATCTTTAGCAGAAATTCAGCTTTGGTCTGGGACAAAGAGACTGGTTCTCTTTGGAAAAGGCTGAAAACTTTTAATGTGTGCTGTTTTTTTTTTTAAAAAAGGCTTTGCTGGGTCTATGTTCTCTTTGTCTCTGTTTTAATCGATAATTGAACAGGATAATCTTTTCACTCAGCTGCCTGGAAAGCTGCATCAGAAGAAAGATCCTTTTTGCCTCCTGCTGTTGGTACAAGGGCAGGAAGGGACCTCAAAGGACTTCTAGTCCAACCTCCTACTCCAGGCATCCTGGTCAAATGGTTGTACAGTTTATTAAAGTGAATCTTTAGGCTCTCGGATCAGCTGCTGGTGCTAGTTACCTAGCAGGGGCAAGTAAACGCTGGCTCTGCCTATTTCCTCTGGTAGCCAAAGCACTAAAAAGAATTATTGACTCACAAAGGAGGAGGAACAGACACTGACAGGCTGCACTGGGGTGTCTGCAAACAGCCTTGACTTCTGTTGATCCAGCAAGGATCGCTCAGCCTGACCTCCTGATTAACCCCGTTGCTAACAGCAAAGCCCCTGGCCAAAGCTTCGGGCCCCAGATTCTTTCAGCAGAACTGCTCTTCCCCACCTGCGCACCTTTCCACACCTCTCACAGAGCCCAGGGCTTCCCTAGGAAGAGGCAGTCTACCTGCAGAGGCAGTGGCAAGATTGCAGGGTAGGTGCCTCGGTCGCAGAGGGTCTGGTCGGCCCAGGGAGAGAACTGGACACAAAGGAGAATAAGGATTTATAAGGCAGCCTCTCCCCGCTCCCCATTTCCAAGGATGGGACCTCAAGGGCACTTTTCTCAATCTTTGCAACTTTTAAGATGTCTGGACTTCAACTCCCAGAATTCCCCAGCCAGCATGACGGAAACAGGGAGGAGGTCAGATTCTGGGAGCAGTGCAGGACTGCTCATTCCTGTTCAAAGCCACTGAACTGGTGGATTGTATGGGACTGACAGACAGCAAGAAGGTGGACAGATAGAAGGCTATGGAGGAATCAGGAAACCTGAAGGTTGCCATTTTGGGGCAGCAAGACAGAAGAAGATGGATCCCTTTCCAAGCATGCTTTTTTTGGGGGGGAGGGTCCCAAGCTAGCCAGCTGCTCTGAGTGAACCTCCACCCAAAACTAACCATGTTCGTCTAAGGCAGAGATGAATCATTTGAGAACTCCTCAAGAACATCCCACCTTGGAGAAACAAGAGTTTTGGACAACCGGTATCTTCATCTCAGGACAACAGAATTATCCACTGCGAAAGCAAAAAATAAAATAAAATCTGGATCTTTTTTTCAGCAAGCAGAAGCTGCTTCAGGAGAAGACTTGGGACCCAAGAGACACTCAAGGTTTGTTCTCCAAAGAGCTTCGAAAACAGGTTACATGTGCTTGGCCCAAGATGAAAGCAGAAGACAGCAACATCTGCGGGCGCCTGAAGGGGAATTTTGCCCTTAATGATGCCAACAAATCTGATCCCAGTGAAGTTTGCAGGAGGAACAAACCATTACTTTGCAAGGGAAATCGGAAACCCAGAAGTCAGCACCAGTTACACACCCACATGGATGTCCACAGAATATGGTCACAAAAAGTCCACCCACAGTCATAGGCGTTAGGAATGTTCCACGTAACGTCCATATTTTCTGTGTGCTGGAACGTCTATGTGGAACTTCAATCCCACCAACTTAGGGCCACTATCTTGCCTTTTTGGGACCCCCAGCCCACGAAATGGTCTCCCTGATAAATTATTTCCCTGCCACCCTCCCCTCCTCTTCGCATCACACTTGGGGACTGAGCAAAACCAGCCACAGTTTCTCAATTGTCGCTCGGATTATTTGCACGGCGATATAAGTGCCATGCGTGGTTCATGGCGTATTTGCGAGACGCTCAAAATGGAGCGGGATTATTAAGCATGATTAAAAGGCCGCGTCTCAAGACAGCTAACTAATTGCTCCGCGTGACAAGGGGAGCTTAAGTAGGCCACGGGAGAGGCCGCCGCTCACTCATGAGGTGGCATTTAACAGCTTGGCTTGGTGGTGTACGCAAGCCACTCAGCCTTCCAGGCGTGCCTCGGTTGCCCAATCTGCCAAAAGCAGGTTAGATGGCTGCGTCCTGACCTCCCATGGAGAAGAGGCCCTGTTCAATCACGATCGCCTCGCCCAGAGATACATCTTCCAAAGCCTGGAATGAAGGCGCAGCCGATCAAAAGGAACCGAAAGACGATGGTTGAGAAAACTTGGTTGAGACGGCCTGTTCAACGTTGAGCCCATTCCCTCCCATTTGGCAAACCCCAAAACAGCTGGCACCACGGCCAGATCCTGACGCGTCTCAGTTGCAACGGGTCCACAAGCACCACCACGTAGGCAAAGGGTGGCTTCGTGGGGACCTCTTGATTTGGGAGTTCGGCATATGGCGATGGTCGATCTATCTCAACCGCTTCTAGAAGCCTCTTAGCCACCTATGGTCCACTTGGTGTGTCCTGGGGAGGGCAGGAGGGGGCATGCTAGGGATCCGGACTTCTTTGCCCCCAAGGACTTTCTGGTTCTTGGGTCAAGGTAATTAGGTGGGGCCTCTTTCCTCAAGGACACCCCCCAGGTAGGACATGGGAGAGCCACAGACACTGTCTCCACCATTCCTGGATGGGGATTTTTTTCCCCCAAGGATCCCCTGCAAGACCCCTATTGGAAACTGGGGAGCAGAGCGAACAAAAGACCTTCTTCCCTAGAAGGCAATGACTCCAGAGAGTCGAACTTTTGCAACATGACCTGTTAGAGAATGGATTCCCACTTTGCAACCTCACAGCTTACGTAGGGACTCAAACACAGACAGACCCAAAGTGTGTTCTACTGGCTTTTTCACACACGTGTGTGTGTGTGTGTGTGTGTGTGTGAGAGAGAGAGAGAGAGAGAGAGAGAGGAGAATATTAATTCCTGGCACAAACAGCTCTGAACTTAATCAGCTCCTGAAATGTGTTTCTCCCGTTTTCCTTCTTTCAACCAACAACTGATGCGCTCATGCAACAGATCAGAGCCAGATCCAAAAACCTTCGCTCAAAACTGGATCCTGCCCCAATAACCACATTTCGGGTTCTCCCAGGAGTCCAAAACCTTATTCTGCACCAACAGTCCACACAATCCACTCGGCAAGATCAATCGAAGTCAAAGCCATACAGACTCAGCTCGATTAAATCTCAGATCGCTTTAGGGTGTTCCACAAATCCAGCCTGTTTGGCTGGTTCACTTTTGGGGTATTGTGAGGATCCAGAATCCTGTGACATACGTTTCTTTTTAAAGAGGAGGTTTGGCTACCAAGATCCCTGATTTTTCCCTTTAAGCAAGAAAAGTCAGTTAAAGTCTTGCCTATAAGAACCAGAAGCAACCTTCATTTAAGTTTTTTAGAGTTTGGGTGTTTTTCTATTGTTGTTGTTACTGGATCATTTATTTGTACCTGTTTGATTTGCTTGTTTTGAACTGTGTGGGCAGCTGATAGTTGCGTGTGTAAAATAAGTGGCTGTACAAACCGAATGAATGACCTTTGCTTGTAAATAAATCCCATTAGTCCCTCCCTCCCTCCCTCCCTGCACGCCTTACTGAGATGTTTTCCAGCCTTGCAACTTTAAGATGTGCAAATTTCAACTCCTGCTGGCTGGGGAATTCTGGAAGTTGAAGTCCGCACATCTTAAAAGTTGCCAAAATTGAGAAATACTGCCTTATAGCGAACAATGCAATTCTCACAGTTAGGAGGCTGCCAAGATTTGATCACAGAAAAGGGGGGTGTCCTCCCCTTAATTTATGTGGGTCGCAATTCCTGGGAAAAGGAAAGGGCTTGCCTTGAACCCACACATTCCTCTAGGCCCAAAAACCTGCCTCCTACAGTTTCTCGGAGTCTCTAAACAGGGAAGCCGAGCAAGTTAGCACTACTCCCTTCTCCTTTCACCTCCTCTGCTCCCGATCAAGTTTCAATTCTTTCCCGTTAGTTTTGCCACCTGCCTCGGTTTCCCTTCGCTGACCCGGTGACTTTCCTGCTCTTGAATGAAACCTCTCGGGGCCAAGAACCGACTCTTGTAAGAGCTACATTGCTCCACTTAAGCCAGAGCTCATGCCAGAGAAATTATCCCCCCTTTTCTCTTGCAAGATGTAAACACATCTTGGCTCCTTTCGGAGCAGGTAGGGTTGCATCAACTCCGTTTCTCCCATGAAATACGTAAAAGAAAAGTATTTTTTCCCCCAGCTCTTGTTTGGTGAAACAGGCCCACCCACACAGCTGGGACCCAGATGGAAAAATTTTCCTTTTGGAAAGGCTGGCCAAGCAGAGAGAGAGAGAGAAAGAGAGGGTTTTTTTTCAGTGCAACATGGAACCAGGCCATCTTAGAACACCTTTTGGCTTACAGCAAGCCCCTTTCAACAGAAGCAGGGAATGGGATTCTGGTTTTTAGGAATTGGGACTCTTTGCTCCTCTTTGGAAGTTGGAGCTGCCCCAAACTCAGCCTCTGAAGAGGGGGGGGACTCTCTATGGAGGGTCATCCAAGTCATGGTTGTCCCAAAGGTGCTTTTTCAAAAGGCAGCTGGACTTTCTTGGTGGGGGGAGCATTCTTGAAGACGCTTCACTTTTCCTGCAAGAAACCTTTCGGGACAAACTATGCAATGTGCATTGACAACTTAACAGCCAGGAATGCTCTTGGATGGGGAGACGGTCTGCATTGAGCATTTATCATGGGAAAATGGGTTTTGTTCTGCCCCCCAAATGTTGGAATGTGGTTCCCATACAAGCAATTAACAAATGCCACCAGCTCAAAGGTGGAGGGTGGATTTCACAAGGAATCTAATCCTGGGCATCCAATCCTGGGCTCTTGAATATTTGGGGTGAAATGGAGAACCGGTGTGTGTTGATCCAAGGAGAAAGTTCCAGGTAGTTTACAGGGTGGAATCAAGGAGCAACATTTGCTCTACTCCAGCACGTAAGTTTCTCCCTCTACTTTGTTTCTTCCTGTAAAGGGCAGTGAGATGAGAACTAGTGAGTCCCAGGCCAAGCAAAATCGTTAGGTAAACCTTGAACCAAAATCTCCCAATCTGAAGGCTGGGAACAGTCCAATTTCCGTTGACTTGAAAAGGCAGGAAGACAAAATGTAGAATTTGAACCTCAAAGTGGGCATGGAGAAAGAGCGTAACTGTTCCATTCTGCACGAGGCAGATCTTCTATGCAGATAGTTTCTGTCTTAATTGCAATCAAGCCATTAAGAGAGCCGTGTTGAGTCCTTGAGGTTCTGCTTTAAGCAGTTTTTGACTCTGGGGTGATGGAGCCGGAGAATCAAGATTTATTGCCGTGCTTGGTGTGAATCAGGCACCTCTAGAAATGCTGGGATTACCACTCCCAGAATCCCCAGCCAACTAAGGTAAGGCCAAGTCTGGAAATACTCCCGTTTTGCTCCCGTGGCTGAGATCTCCTTTCTCCCTTTCGGCAGGTGGTTGCAGTGGTCATGGACATGTTCACGGACGTTGACATCTTCAAGGACCTCCTGGACGTTGGCTTCAAGCGGAAGGTGGCCATCTACATCATCATAGATGAATCCAACCTGAAATACTTTCTCCAGATGTGCGAGCGAGCCCAGATGCACGCCGGCCACCTGAAGGTAAACCAGCCCCGAGCCTAGCAAACGGTCCTGTCGAAAGGTCGTCCATGAAAGGGAAGAGATAAAGGACCCTCGAGGTGCTTAGGAGGCAACCTCTTGTAGTCTGGGCTGATGACATCATTGGCCAATTCAGGGTATAATTACTTTCCCGTTTTGCAATAATTGCAACTTCCCCAAATTCCTTTAAGCCCATCGCATCCATGCTGGAGCACCCAGTGCTTGCGAGAAGAGTCTCCATGGCACCAGTTGGCCGTGATATTGATCTCTTGCAAGCCCATTCCTGGGCTTTGCCTGTTTTCTTCCAGTCCTTCTTCCAGCAACTCTGAGAGGAGAAGACAGCAGAATTTCACAATGATTCCAGCTTCTAAGCTAAGCAAGATCCTCGCCTTCCTTAATGGAAAGGTAGTTTCCAGAGTCTCGATTAACGCCTAGAAATCTTTTTTGCCCCCATCAAGTCAACCTTTGAGTGCCAATGATGTTTCCAGTTTTCTTGGCCATAGTTTCAGAAGTGACTCTTCTTCTTGGATAGGGGGAGAATGACTGGCCCCCAAAGTCACTCCGTTGGCTTCATGCCTAAGGCAGGACTAGAACACAAGGTCTCTCAGCTTCTAACCAAGCAGAACAGAAGAACAGAGTCGGAAGGGACCTTGGAGGTCTTCTAGTCCAACTCCTTGGTCAGGCAGGAGAGCCTATGCCATTTCAGACAAATGGTTGCCCAGTCTCTTCTTGAAAACCTCCAGTGATGGAACACCCCCAACCCCTGGTGGCAGTCCCTTCCACCGGTTAATTATTTTCACTGTTTTCTAACTTGTGTAGACCAAAACAGGTAAAGAGGTGGCTCAGATACGTTTCCCATGCCAAGAACCAATTGTCGGAGGCCTGAATAGCTCCTTATTCCCAATGACCAACACATCTGCATTTTGCAGGGGCTCACCAAGATGACAAGAAGTTATAAAAGCTGAGGAGAAAAGCAGCACACCTCTTGCATTATATGTAGCGACAGAGGAAGACTTTTACACCTCAGTTGGTTGGCTCAGGGGCCAAGATGCTGGGCTTGTTGATCAGAAAGGTTGGCAGTTTGGCAGTTTGAATCCCTAGCGCTGCGTAACGGAGTGAGCTCCGGTCCCTTGTCCCAGCTTCTGCCAACCTAACAGTTTGAAAGCACGTAAAATTTGCAAGTACAAAAATAGGGACCCCTTTGGTGGGAAGGGAACAGCGTTCCTCCATGCACCTTCGAAGGCGTTTAGTCAAGCTGGCCACATGATCACGGAGGCGTCTTCGGACAGCGCTGGCTCTTCTTTGGCTTTGTAACGGAGATGAGCACTGGCGCCCCCTAGAGCAGGAAACGACTTGCACGGATGGGCGAGGGGAATCGTTACCTTTACTGGTTGTTTCAAATAGTTGAGCCCACCATACACACATCCTAAGATTCGTTGCCCCCATTTTGCAAATGAAGCAAATGGGGGCTGATGGATGTGAGGCCATGCACGAAGCTTTGAGTGGTGGTGGATTTCCAAAATGCTACGACAGAAAGCGGCTGGGGATGGAACCAGGTCTGTCGTAGTCCTCACATCAGAGCATGCTTGGTGATCTTGAAACGCTGCTGAAAGAGAACCGGGGCTGCGCAGATGAGTCCATGCCGTGCTCTTTGCCCTCTTGCTAGCCACATGCACTTCTATTCCATGGGCTAAAGGTGAGGCCTCCCTTGGTCTCCTTTTCAAAACACAGAGCTGCACTTTACCCATTGGGAGCTTGTAAACCAAAAACACCTTTGCCTTGAATTGCCCTGGAGGAAGGTCTCGTCCTGCCTGCATTCCAGCTCACCTGTTTTCTTTGAAAACTCCGTTTTATGCGGCTCCACCTTTAGCACATAATACCGACAAAAGTCCTGGCTGTGAAAGGGAGCTTGTATTTATTTACCATTCTCAAAGCTCCTAAGCTGCTCCAATCAAAACCAACCATATTTGCTTCAAAGATCTGGAGATGTTTGCTCGTGTGGGCTCCAGAGGGACTCCAGGAAGCTGGATTCTCCAGAGCTGTAGAGTAGAGTTTCTTAACCTTAAGAACTTTTAAGATTTGTGGATTTCAACTCCCAGAATTCCCCAGCCAGCTGGCTGGGGAATTCTGGGAATTGAAGTCCACACAGTCCCACCTCCAAGGTCCTAAAACTCCACAATTCCCTTTGAAGGAACAGCAGCTCCGTTCCCATCAGCCTTGGTGTCCATATGAGGACATCCAAGCTTCGACACCATCATACCTGGCAAGAGTCAACAGGCAGGTGCGAGGGGTCAGCCGCAAGGCACCCTGGGAAATGTCTCCAGTTCGCCGAGCACATATTTGCCCAGTGACTCAGCCCTTGGCTGGAGCTTTGATGCTGTGCCTCTTGGCTCATTGCTCCCATTTTTTTTGTGTCCTGCTCTGGCCGCCTCAATCAACAAATTGCTCTCACTTAAGACAGCTGCCTCAACCACATTTTTCCCCCTTTCTTTGTTTTCAATTCAGGCTGCTTATTTTCAATGGACTGTGCTTGCTTTTCTTCCGGGAATAAGCACAACGTCATTCATTAACTGCAGAACAAAACAAGGCGTTCAGCCTTAAAATACTGGCCGAATGAGGAAGGGCCTGAAGAATGAAATTATATATATATATATATATGTGTGTGTGTGTGTGTTTTTGGAACGAGAACAATTAAGAGTTAATTGAGCCCTTGGTCTCCACCTTCTGCCTGGAGATTTTCCCTCAGCTTCCCTTTGACCCAAACTTTTAAAGAAGTTCTCAAGAACTGTTAAAGCAGCTCTCTTCCGGATGAGCCATCGGGGTTGTTGACTTTTCGCCAACCCATGGCCTTTCTCGAATTCAGGGCATCTCAAAGATGAGCGTAGTTACACCAAAGACAATAAAGACAGGGAAACCCAGCCCTGGGCTTTCTGCTAATTTTCCTAAGAACTCTGCACGTGGCCTTTGGTTCGTCCCTCAAGTCCCCTTCCAGCTTCATTGGCCTGCTCCTTCTGACCTGCCCTTCGTTTGCACGCGTTGACTTGTTTCCACAAGAAAACTTTTATATTTCTTTCTTCAGCTTCCCACTTATCTTTATTTCTCCCTTTAAAACATTTCTGCAGGTCGTCCTCAGCTTACAGCCATAATACAGGATGCCCAGTATGGTTGTTTTAAGGTGCAATGGTCGTAAAATGGATCACCACATAAGCAACCCGATTTTTGCAAACTTTTTTTGGGGGGCAGTAGTTGTTCAGCAAACATGCCAACTGGTTTGCAATGGGGTGTTTTTGCCAAAAAAACAAAAAACCCAGAAGCAAATTTCAGTTTTCAGCAGAAACTTCATAAAAACCTCAGAGACACAGGTGCATTAATGTGTGGCATAAGCTAGTCTGCCAGAGAAATGGGTTTAGCTCAGCGCTTTCTAAATACAGAGGAGGCTCCATTACAGGGAGTGCACAACACATGTTGGCGTGTTGCAATTCTGCACTTTTCTGGTTTTCACACACCACAACTTCCCACTTCCCGCTTTCACTCCAGCCCCTCCCTTCACCAAAGCCAAGAGAGGTTTGCAAAACAGGCATCGCACAGTCCAAATTATTTGGGCTTTGCAAAGATGCTTCGGTAATCAGCTTGGCTGCCTCTTCTCTTTGCAGCAAACAGGTATTGTGCTGAATAAGTCAACCTTGGATGGGCTGCTTTGATCGGCCACGCCACACCTGATCCCGGCTCTGCCCTCCGCCCATCCGGCTTTGAAACCACAATTCTGGCTCCCAGATGCCCAGAATGAAAAGAAATGTCCTTTAAGTGCCGATCACCCGATAGCCATCTTTTCTCCGCTGTTTTCTGGCTCACTTCTGCCCTTTTGTGTCTGCAGAATCTCCGCATCGGCACGATTGGGGGCACCGAGTTTTTCACCCGCTCCGCCATGACATTCAAGGGGGCCTTAGCTCAGAAGTTCATGTTTGTGGATGGGGACAAAGCCATGTGTGGCTCGTACAGGTAGGTGGAGAACCTGGAGAAAGCATTGATTTGGGGTTCCACTCACTTCAGGGGGCTCTGCATGCAGAGGAAGGATGCCGTGGGAGAACTGAGGGGGGCATAAAAGACCTCCCACGGGAGACCCTGCAGCCAAAGGAGCCTTCCACTCTCATGGGAGAGATCAGACAGAAAATTGGGGGTATTGCTTCAACCAAAGCTTTAATATTTAGCTCCTTCTCATGACCCACAACCAAGATGAACAAGCAGCAACTATGAAGATTTTGCACACAAAAATGGTCTAGATGTGCATCGAACACAAGTATTTGACTATAAAAAACACACCCTTGTGTGGTTTGTCATAGTGTTTCTCAACCTGGACAAGTTTAAGTGGTGTGCACTTCCACACCCAGAATTCCCTGGGCTGGAGAATTCTGGGAATTGAAGTCCACACCTCTTAATAGCAATAACCCTTAGACTTATATACTGCTTCACAGTGCTTTTACGGCCCTCTCTAAGTGGTCTACAGCTTCTTGCCCCCAACAATCTGGGTCCACACCTTCTGCCCAGGTAGAGAAACACCATCCTAGTGGGTTTGAATAGAGCTACTCCTTCACCAATTTTCCTTTGAAACGTTTTCTTCAAGGTCAAGAGACTGTCAGCCCCCAACTTAACCCTCCCGTATTCTCTTCCAGCTTCACCTGGTCAGCCGCGAGGACCGATCGGAACGTCATCTCCGTCCTTTCGGGCCAGGTGGTGGAGGCCTTTGACAAGCAGTTCCAGGAGCTGTACCTCATGTCTCGGAGCATCAGCCTCAAGTCCATCCCCATGGGGGAGGAACCGGAACCGGAGCCGGTCATCCTACCTTCGGTTATCTCGCTGACCCCGACCAACTCCATGGTGAAGAAACTGGTCAATCCGAAGTACGCTTTGGTCAAGTCCAAAAGCACTGAGCAGGTGGGCAGCAGCAAAGCCAGCAGTGACAAAGTCCTCACTGAACCACGGGCAGAAGTCCAGAGCAAGGTCGTCCCCGAAGACCGTGTGTCCGAGAGGCCCAGCAACCTCATGGAGAAGGTGCCACCCATCCACCCCGGTCTCCTCAACCTGGAGAAGGCCAACATGTTCGACTACCTGCCCACCTGGGTGGAGCCCGATCCAGAACCCGGAAGCGAAGTCCTGGGCTACATCAACATCATTGACCCCAAGGTGAAGAACATCCAGCTTTCTCAAATCAACCGCATCAAGGTGTGTGATGTCTCCAAGGCCAACGCCCAACACAAGCAGCTCCTCAAGCAACAAAAGGCCCTTGAGGCCAAGAACAGAGCTGGTCAAGAAGGGGCCAAGAACAAACCTTCTCAGACTTCCCCAGCCCTGGTGGAATCTGCCTCTTCTCCAGCCCATGCCCAGGAACCTCCCTCCAAGCCCTTGGCCGCCAGCCCCATGGAAAAGGCCCTGGTCAACGGGGAGACAATCGCCATTCTGGCCAACAACAGGCACTTGAAGCAAATGCTGGACCCCCAAGCAGAAGGCAGAAGCGCTGCTGCCCCAGTGCCCAAACCAAGGAGAGCCCACGCGAAGGACCCCGTCCCCAAGACAACGGGACACGCAGAGGAGAGGAAGGTGACGGCAGGAGGCCCCGTTCTGCACCAGCCAGGGACCGGTGCTGCAAACCCATCCCCCAAAGAAGGGACCCCGCAGGTTGCCAACGCAGGGAACCATCTCAAGGTGAGCACGGAAAGAGCTGGGCCTGAGGAAGGAAACGCTTTCCCCCCCATGAATGGGGTGCAGAGTGGTGAGGGGGAGGCGGAAGAGGAAGAGGAGGAAGACTACGTGACCCTCAGTGACCACGGAAGCGTCTCCAACAGCTCCCCTGCCCATAGCTGCCACCTCTCCAACGCGTCCAACCACTCGGACAGACACGGGGGGCCAGGCCAGATGTGCCCCCTGAGGAGGACCAACTCCGACTTCCTTCTCAACGGAGAGAGGCCCGGCCTTCACCACTTGCAGCGGAAACTGAGTGAGCCTTACATCAGCCGGGGGACTTTTGTAAGCCCCCTGGGGAGCCCCCCACCAAGGCTTACTCCGCCTCTGGAGGAGGCCGCTCAAAGGAGGAGGCGGAAAAGTGACAGCCTGGAGGAGACGAGGTGCGTTTGGGAAAGGGGCCATCCCCTGCATGCTTTACCTGCTGGCTACATTACCTGTATGAGCGAGGCTCCACAGGTAGGCATCTCTGTGGTAGCTTTCCACCCTTAGCATGTGGGGTTCAGCTCTAGGAAACCGCCCAGCAGGGTTCCCTAGCAGAAAACGTGGCTCTCCTCTAACACAGAACTTGGGCAGGGACTGTCACAGCCGCCCCTGGAGAGAAGGGCCGCTTGCAAGGTTACTCCTTGTGGGAGCTCCTTTCTCAGAGTGGTGGGCTGGGAGACAAGGATGACCCTTGGGTGCTGCTGCTCAGAAACATGCTTGTATTAAATAGCTGCAAAGACGGAGAGAAGACAAGAGTCTTATCTCATTGAGCATCGTATCTTCTCAGTAGGCCACCAAACATGGCATCCGCCCAGCTGTTCCGTTCCGCTCATCAGAGCCATCTCCAATGCTGGAGGTCAGGTATAGGCATTAAGCTCACAAACAGCTCCACCCTCTATGAGTTCGTCTCTTGTCCTTTCAAAGCCATCCAAGTTGATGGCCTTCACCACCCTTTGTGCCAGCAGTTCCAGAGTTTCCCTTTGAGAGCACCATAAGTCAGCTCTAAGAAATATTCCTCTAGATCAGATGCCAACAGCAATAACCAGCAATCGATAACCCAACCCTGGGCCTTGGTTGTGCCTTCCAACCCAACCCAACACGATCAGCTCATAAAAACATTCATTTTGTCCATCAACGTTTCTGTGGAGTATTGAGGGGCGATCCTTTGGCTGGGAATTATGGGAAGCAAAGCACAGGCCAAATCCACCAAATAGGAACAAAAATAGAACAGTTGTAAAATAAGAGTTGATATTTGGAGCTATCCACGTAGGGTGGACATCCATTATAGCCACTGGTCACAAATGGGGATCGTTTGAAGTCGCTCTGGGTTGCTCTCTCAGTAGTGAAGTTACAAGACAGCTGAAAGTGGTAATTGTTAGTCTCTCTGGCCCTCTCATCCAGAGAACTGCAATTAGCTCTAGCTGCTTAATCTCATGGCCCCAGAGGCAAAATGTCTTCCAGGCCCACATTTCTCTCCCATCTTTGAATTGCAACACTTTTTCCTATTGAGCCACCTCTTCTCCTCCCAGAACTCCTTCTGATGATATGGGGACAGAACTGCCAGCTCCACAATTCCGATTTCCTCCCAAATTTATCAAATCTTTCCCAAGAGCTCAGCTCTTGAGAAGACCTTGGTCTGCACTAAGCCACCTGGGGAAGAGCCATCCAGAGGTCAACCTTTCTTCTCCCAAAGTGCGTCAAGCCCAGATTTAGGACCAATGCTAAGTGGAGATGCTGGGCCTTGTCATGTCCAGCTGCCAAGCTCCTCTGTCCAAAGCCTCAGAGTCCAAATATGTGGTAGCTGAAGACTATCAAAGGAAGGAGAACAGCTTTAGCAGAAGACTGCTCGCACCCAAAGGTTGCTATGGGGCGTCTAAAGCCAACCACATCCTTTTGGGGCTCCCCAGGATGGTTTGTGACCGACAATCTCCGATGGGTGGTTTTCCCCACCAGGTTCACACAAGCCATGTTCTGCTTGGTTCGTTCTTGGCTTGGCCTGCTTTCATGAATTTATTAGGTCATCAGTGTTTATATTCTTGCCGCAATCGTGTGCCTCTTGGCAATGTAGACATAATATATATACTCATGTATATAAAATACAGGAAGAATAAAAACAATGCCATCAAAATTAAATTGAAGTGGAGCAATACATAATTACATAAAACGCCAGTGCAGTTATCCAGCTAATTAAATGGAAGGGCTCCACTTTAACCTCTGTCACAGGGTTTCTTAACCTCAGCAACTCAAAGTTAGGTGGAGTTCAGCTCCCAGAATTCCCAGCCAGCAAATTAAAAAAAGAAAAGAAACAAGGGAAAGGGGAAAAAAAGAAAGCAACACAACAACAGCGACAATTATACAAAAGGCCTTTCGTGCATAGCTATAAGAAGCACGTTGGGCAAAGCTGCTGGTTATTACTATCCCAGCGTTGTCAACAAACCACAGTTGACTAACAAGGCTTATCCTAATACCGGACAGTCCTGAATTCTCGCCTTAGGAGAAGTGCAGTAACCTTGATGGGCATCAGACAAGCGATGGATAGAAATACCTCCCCTCTCCACCCACACAGGCTCCCAGCGATGCTTGGCAGGTTTCGTGCACAGCTCACCCGCCTGTCAATCACTTTGCACCCTTGAGATTATTTCCGGAGGGTGATACTCTCAACCGTCTTCAGGAAGTGATCCCATTCCAGGGAGGGCAGAGCAGAAAGTGGCCCCCAGCGAGGCCAGTCAATTGCCCTGTGCCAGGGCACAGAAGACGTCAATGGCATCGTGCTCCTGTCCTGGGCCAGCTGCTTTGGCCACGCTGAGCACATGTGCCCACCTTGAAGCCACTTCCCTGGGCTAGGCTGGGTGCCCCAGATCCACGGCATGTTTTATTTTTTGACATGCACCTTACCTGGGTAGAGAATTCGGCTAATCATGCCTGGCATAACAATGACAATCATTGGTAGCATTTTCAGGTAGCTGGCAAGGATGGAGGCAGCCTTGGCATGGTTGAGACTCCTGGCCGAGAGGGACCTCTGGACAATGACCTGGAAAGACACGACTCAAGTGTGGATTCTCCCAGAATTGAAAAATCCCTGTGTTGGTTAGGGAATTCTAGGAGGTGAAGTCCATCCATCTTAAAGTTGCCGAGGTTGAGAAACACTGATCTATCGTCTCCCTCTCTTTGCAACTTTAAGAGGGACAGACTTACCTCCCAGAGTTGAAGGGGGTTGAAGTCTACCCAGACGTCTTAAAAGTTGCCAACCTTCAGAAACACGGATGTAAATTTAATCTGCGGAATCAAAACAGTTGTTTCCAATACATTTATGGGAGCTGGACTCTGTCTCTCAGCCCTTTGCAAAACTCAACCGTGCACTGGACACAACTGCATGCAGATGTTTCAAGGGCCTTTCCCCCTTGTCGATGCTGACACTCAACTGCTCCTGTTTTCTGCTCTGTCCACAGGGGCCCCAACTGTTCTGCTACGGATCCCGGGTGCGAGTGTCGGCAGAACGGGGCAAAAGCCATCCCCAGCAGCGGAAAAGCTCCGAGGAGGGAAAACGGCCACAGGACAGAACTGGCGCCAAGAAAGTCGCCCCAACCTCAGGCAACCCCTTGTTCTGGCAAAGGAAGAACTTCACCTTGGCTAAGAGTGCCCGGCCCGGCCCCGTCGCCCACCGAGGGGGCACAAGTGCCCCAAGAGCCCCTGGTCAGTCCCTGACTCCACTCCCCGAAGGCCAAAAGTCACCAAAAGAAACAAGGACTCCGCTGGGCATTCCTCTGTCCAAGCTCTCCCAGTCGAAGCACCTGAAGACCAAGGCCTCCCAATTGGAGTCCCAACGGAAGCCCATGGGGACCTCCCACCCCAAGGACCAGTAAGGCCGGTGGAGGCACCCGCGTGACTCATGGGGGCTGGGCTGCTTTGCAATTACCTGGTCGGTGCACCAGTACCAGGTGGCCAAGACGGTCAGGCCCAGCGTCATGCCTGTCCAGGGCAGGTCTCCGCTGACGGGGTCCCGGAAGAGATGCATGGCGTCCCGCCTGGGCAGGTGGCAAGTGGTGTTGGGGACAATCTTGGATGGGGTGGCAGCTAAGTAGGCCTCCTCCAGGTTGTGGTAGCCCCCGATCCGGTGGAAGGCTGCCCAGAATAAAAATCACGAACAAGGGCCGAGCCGAGCAACCCCTACCACGCCCCCTTGTCTGTGTTCCTCCAAGGCCAACGGTCCCCAAGTCCCTCCTTTGTCCCCAAAGAATGAGGGGGGACCCTGGACATGGGGGCATTGGGCTTTCTGCCCCCTCAGGAGGAGGTGGGAGAAGAGGAAGGGGGGCCAACGCATTGTGCCCCAAAGCGTTCGAAAGCAGAGGTCACGGGCAGTGAGAAGGAGCTGCGTCATCTTTGTAGGCCACCTTGGGTTCAGTCCCGTTCAGGAGTCGAACTCCAGTTGATCCTAAGTCTTGGGTCAACCTCTGAAGCACCTTCTAACCATGAGGAGCAACCAAGGGCTCTCCGCCTCCTCCACCAGCTCCTCAGCTGCCCCAAACCCTTCAATAAGCCAGAAGAATCCGTGGTGCATCTACAGGGCACCAAGGTGAGCAAAGTTGCGCTAGCAGCAACCTCAACCGGAGACCCCAAAGGAAGCTTCTTGCAATGTTCCCAGAGCCCCATCTGCACCTTCATCAAGGGGGGAATCCCACCTTCTGAGATTTGGCCCCCTGCGCCCACGCACCTCAGGGCCCCACTGATGAACCCAGAGTGGCATCACAGACACCCCAAAAGCCACCCTGGCATCCCATGCCCCGTAATGACAATGCGGTGTTGGCATTGCCCTCCCCTCCTGTCTATGCATCTCCCCACAGCTCCCCCGGTGCACCTGGGCACTCTACCCCAACTGGTTAGCTCACTCACCTTCCCCTTGACAGATTTCACTCCCAGGAAACTAAAGACAGGAGCTCAAAATTCAAATTTCACCCTATGTATGACTGGAATTTAGGGAGGAAAAGGGCCAGGCATCCCAAAGGAGAGAGAACAGATCAGAATAAGAGAGTTGGAAGGGACCTTGTAGGTCATCCAGTCCAACCCCATGCCCAAGCAGGAGACCCTACACCATTTCTGACAGATGGCAGTCCAGCCTCGTCTTGAGAGCCTCCAGTGGTGAAGCTCCCACAACTTCTAAGAGAGAGGAAGGGAAGTCCAAGGAAATGACCGTATGGAGGAGGTGGGCAGCGCACCAGCCAGCCAGGAGGTACTAAGAAGCCGTGGCAGGATCAGCCTTCGGTTGGCCGGCCGATTCCAGCATAAATGCTGCTCAGAGCTGAGGTGCCTGGGAGGGATGGCCTTCGTGTCCAAAACCATTGTTTACAAATGTAGAAAGAGAATAAAGGTCTTTAAGCTGCAGAAACACGTCTGGCTCTTTCCACCCACCAGGACTGAATTGGGTGGGTGAGATAATTGAAATAGAAGAAAGGACCATCCCTGCCCTGAAAGACACGGGAAAGTCTCCTTGGGGTGGGGGGCAGACGCACGAGAAAGGCCGAACTTCTTGGGGGGGGGTTCCTCCTTCTGCCTTTCCCTGGGATCGTCTCCCATGACCTCCAGCTCCTCTCCTCAGGGTGCAAAGGGAAGAAAGCAAAAGGCAGGCCCCAAATCCTCACCAATGGCCGTCAAGATGATCGCCCCAACCACCATGATGAGGGTCTGCAGAGCGTCGGTGTAGATGACAGCCGTCAGCCCACCTGCAACAACGCCGGATGCAAGGGGTTGGAAAGGGGTTGACACAACAGGTTGGAAACAAGAGAGGACAACCTTGGTCATTCAGGGTTGAGCCCTGGGTTCCTTGGTGCCCTCTGAGCTCAGCAGCTTTCCTGCAGACGTTTCATGACCCAACTGGAGGTACTCATGATGTTGCCTAGTTGGGTCATGAGACATCTGCAGGAAAACGGCCGAGCTCAGAGAGCACCCAAGGAGTTGGTTTCCCCTCAAACAAATGTAGTCTGTCTGGAACCAAAAGCTAAGAGGTAGCAAGTCTCCTTCCAGTCACCTTCTGGTGGCTTCACAGGCAAGTCTCGGCAGGTGGCAGCTCTCAATCCTTACCTGGAGCCTGAGATAAGCAGGTGCAGCTTAATTGCTAGTCGGATGGGGATCACACTGGGAGATGCCAAGGCGGCAGGTGAAAATGAGAAGGAAATGGCAAATTGCTTGCTTTGTTGCAAAATAAATATTATATGGGCCGCCAAAGCAGCAAAGCCTACAGGTAACCCCCCACTGACAACCACAACCGGGACCAGAACTTCTGGTTCAACGCGGGGATGGTGAGAAGGGCCCCATCACAGTCCTGCAGGAGGCCCACCTGGGCTCACCTGCGATGGTGTAGACAGCAGTCACCCCCAGCATCAAGAGGGTGGAGAGGTAGAGGTCCCAGCCGAGGCAGATCTGGATGAAGAGGGCTCCGGAGTACAAGTCTGTCTGCAAGAGAAAAGCCAGGCCTGCTTCAATTCGCTTTGAGCGCCCTGGGGAGGTAAAAAAACACCTTTGCAAGGTGGTTGTGCATCGGGAGGCGCAAAGGGGCCAGGGTCACACCCCACAGACACCCAATTGTCGCAGCCCTACATTTCAGCGAGAAACCCTCCACGTTTGTTTTGGCAGAAGGTTTCAGCTCAGGAATTCCAGCCGGGCCCCGTGAAGCGATGGTCTGTGTGCTTCCTGGCTGTGCTCCTGCCCAGCGCTCTTGTCAACAAGTCTCGAGGGGCAAAATACCCCAGGCGAGATTTGGGGGCACGTCCCTCATTAGCTGCTTCGCGGGGAGGCACACCCAGCGGCCCAGGCGGGGCAGAGAATCCCAGAAGGCTCCTCAGATCAAAAGAGGCCATTTCCAAACTCCGGAGAGCTTTAGATACAAAGATGCCACCACATTTGAGGCAGGACTTGGCAGCCTGTAATTAGCCTGTGGAACTCACTGCCGTGAGACGTAAGAGGATCACCGAGAGCTCAGATGGCTTCCCGAGGAGGCGACACAAACACAAGGAAAGGGAGGGGCTGCACTAATGGTTTATGAGCCGGGATGGTTAAGATCTGAGTCTCCGAGTCTGGGAGTCAACCGGAATCCAGGGAAGCATCTTGGAGGGAAAGGGAGGAAGAAAACAAATCTATCTTTTTCTAAATAAATAAATAAATTATGGTGGTTGGTCATCCGACAGTCATCCAGAGGTTTAGGCTGGATTTGGCATTTTTGCCCACCTACAGAGTCCTTGCCAAGGACCTGGGATAGGCAGGTATGGATGTTTTGAAGGTGCTAAAGGTTTTGTGCAGGATGCAAGCTGTCCCATGCAAAGCTGCCTTCTGCAATTGACCGACGGGGGATTGTGTCAATGCCGATGATGTTCAAGTGATGCTCCAGAGATGTTTTGGGATTTTACCCAAGGCACCTTTTACCATCGGTATTGATTATGATTAACTTCGATGCCCTCTGCCCAGAAAGAACCCGTGGAGGGGGGGCTCAGAGAGGAAGCCACCCCTTTGGCTGCCGAAGCTTCCAGCTTCCTGGCGTGGCGGGGG
The DNA here is from genome assembly GCA_023653725.1 of Bungarus multicinctus. NCBI lineage: Eukaryota > Metazoa > Chordata > Lepidosauria > Squamata > Elapidae > Bungarus > Bungarus multicinctus. The sequence continues at coordinate 1,053,729 of CM042842.1, forward strand.
GTGTCTCCTCTCCATTCCTGCTGGCTCAGCAGAGCCCGGCTGGCCTCTTTTTACCTGCCAGGCAAAGGCGGAAGGCGGCAGGTGGGCGATGCTCAGCGCTTTCACTCTCCCGGCTTGTACAATTTCTCCCTCGGGCAGCTGCCCCGCCCTCCAGTCAGCTGCCAAACCCGTCCTGCACGCCCAGCCCCAGTGCCAGCTCCGAAAAAAGATGTTCTGGCTCTCCACGGAGCCTGGCAGAGGGACCAGCAGCCCTTCCCAGAGTTGCTGTGGTCCCATTCAGGGCGCTGCCCTACGAAGCCTCCTCTGCCCTCCTGTGTGGCTCAGAAGAGGCACATCCGCTGCGCAGAGCGTTCTCCCCCCAGAGTCCCAGAGCTGAGGAGCGATGCTCCCTTCCGAGTGAAGGCCAGCCCTTGGAGCAATTGCTTATTTCCCTTGAAAACCAACTGAATGGCCGGCCATTGGCCTCATCCAATGCTTGGCCATTCCGTCCCTTGATGCTGCAATCGGGGGGAGGGTGCCTGGTCCCTTCCCGTGCTGACTCCTGCCCCATCAAGCCCGAGAAGAGTTCCATGAACCCCCGCTGCCCCCCAAAGGGGCTCCACAGCTGCCTTTCCAGGAAACTGCCCGGCATGGTTTGGAGGAAGCCATCGGTGGCAGCTCTGCTGGTCAAGGGAAGGGATGGGCACCCCTCTGCTGGCCTTGGCCCGGCCCCTTGGAGCTGGCCCCTTCCTCAGCCCGGAGAGGCAGCCACGTGAGCGGCTGGCAGCAGCACCCAAGGCAAAGGAATGCTCTGTAATTACTGCAGAGGGGTGGAGATGCCCGCTTAGGAGTTGGCAGCATTGCACCCCGCTTAAAAACACACACGGGGCATTTCTTGCCTCGAAAGCCTCAAATCCTCAAGCCCTTCCAGCTTCCTCTTGCAAGCTGAGAGGGAAAACAAGGACTCTGGCAGACTGAGAGGCAGATAAGTCCGAATGCCACGCCCTCCTTCTCCCTCAAAAACAGGAGGAGAAACCCCCCCAACCCCCAGGGGGTTTGGCCCATTCATAAAACAGCAGCTGCAGCAGCCAGGGAAGCCCTTTGATCTCAGCAGCTGCTGGAAGGAACAGGAGCAGAGCTGGGGGGGGGAGGGGGGAATCTGTGGCTGTTTTGGGGTTATCCCCCCCCCCCACTGCAGCCGCTCAAAATTCAGGCATCCAAAGAAGAATTTATTAAATCAGAATCCAGGCATCCCAAAACAGCTCATCCATGGCGGAGGAAGCCATTGGCGAGAGCCCCAGAGGGCGTTGCCGGATCCTTTGGGGTTCAGCCTGAACCCCCAATTCTGAGCTGTGCCATCCCACGGGGGGGGGCATGTGATCTGCTTTTGCGACCTTCTGCCCAGCAAAGTTCAGCCAGATTCCTTGAACGACCGGGCTACTGATTTAACAGCTGCAAGTGATTCACTTAACAAGCAGGACAAGAAAAGGGGTAAAACTCAACGTCTCACTCAACAACACAAGTTTTGGGCTCAATTGGGGACGTAAGAGGAGGACTGCCGGCACGTGCTTCTGGGGAGCCCCTGGGCCAAACCGGCCCCTCCAGGGAGCGACTCAACTGGCCGTTGGAAAGCGATCAATCCCCGGGTAGTCAGGACAAGCTCCTTTCTGGGGCAGCTCAAACCAGCCTCCCTTTGGGGATGGAAAAGATCGAGCGAGGATGTCAATCACAGGGGGGGAGGGGGGGGAGAACCAGCTCCCACGTCACCTTTAGCCAGGACAAAGCGGCCCAGGGCTCAACCCAAAGCTGCCCACACCTGGGGGAACGAGAACGAAGAGGGAAGTTCAGGTTTTGCTGGGCCCTCCGTTGTCTTTCAGGAGAGAGGAATTCGTCGTCGGGAGCGAAGAGAGGCCGGAATCAAACAAGTGTGAATAATGGCCCTTATTTCCTGCCCTGCTCCTACCTCAAGCTTCCCTTTGAGCTAATCATCGCTTATTATCCCTCCTTCGCCAATTAAAATTTAGCAGGAATTATCTGATGAAAGCCAACTCCACTGGCCTCTATGCATCCAATTAAGGGAACCGGTTGTCGTGCATCGCCAAACCCCTGACAAAGGCATCCTTCCTGGGCCTCCCAGCTCAGCAAATAAAATAGAATAATAGAGTGGAAGGGACCTGGGAGGTCATCTAGTCCCCCCGCCCAAGCAGGAGACCCTACACCATTTCAATCCAGTCCGGTCTCTCAACACTGGCAAATCGAGGTTGGAAGCTTATGGCGTAAACCAGTTGTGGTGATCAGCACACACTGGGTATCACATCAAAAGAAAACATCTTGGGTGGCACTTGGAAAATCTGCACAAAATCTCCATCCGTGCAATCCAAAGACAACCGGCGCAGTGCTTGAGCCCATTGGCATCGACCAACTCTCCACCAGTCAATTGCAGAACCTCCACCCTGTTCCTTTAACCCTGTCAAACCACGAACCAGATCCTCGGGAAGGAAGGACTCGGTGGGAGGATCAAAACACCAAATCCAGTCTAAACACCTGGGTGACCAATCCTAATTGTTGTTATTGTTATCATTTTTTTCTTTTTAAATCACTCTTTTCCGTGGGAAGAGTCTTTCTGGATGAATCGGAGGGTTTGGCTACACCGGCCCAACCCAAACCTGTTGGGCTTTCAACCTCCCAATGGCCCATCCTCCCAGTCCAGCCAGAAAACCCACCAGTGCAAAAACAATGGGATGGCCAACAGCGCCCCCCGCTGGACAAAGGCCTGAGTGCAGCCCCAGGAGTTCCTGCTGGGAGGACAAGGTGGGTGAGGTCTTTTTCTTCCAAGGAGCAACCCTCTCCTCCAAAGGTTCAAAGGCCATTTGAAGAAGCCAATTAAGGATCAGACAAATTAATTGATTAAATCAATTAAGGTTGCTTGCTGTGCATTACTGGAGGGAGGGAGGGAGGAAAGAAAGAAAAATTAGAGGATAGAAGGGAGGGAGAGAGAAAGAGAGAGAGAGAGAGAGAAAGAAAGAAAAAGAAAGAAAGAAAGAAAGAAAGAAAGAAAGAAAGAAAGAAAGAAAGAAAGAAAAGAAAAGAAAAAGAAAGAAAGAAAGAAAGAAAGAAAGAAAGAAAGAAAGAAAGAAAGAAAGAAAGAAAGAAAGAAAGAAAGAAAGAAAGAAAGAAAGAAAGAGGAAGAATAGCTATGTGGAAGGAAGGAAGGAAGGAAGGAAGGAAGGAAGCTCTATAATTTGACATGCTTTAACTCCAGTTGGACTCACAGGCTGCCCACTATCACCATCCCAGTCAGGCTCAAAAAAGGGGGCTCGGCCTGGCGATGCAGAGGAAAGGGGGCCACTCACAGATATCTTGGTGAAGATGGAGAGCAGGAGCGATAAGAAGGACAGGCAGACTCGAATTCGCTCCCCTCCAAAGCGTTTCTGGAGATACTCCGGCATGGTGACGATCTGGGGGAAGAGAGGAAGAGTCAGTCTCCGGCCAGCCTGAAGGAAATTGAAGGGGAGGGTTGGAGGGGATGATGGGAAACCACGAGGAGGAGGAGGAGGATGGAGCTAAAGGATGAAGAGTTTTGGATGGACAGCCTAATACCAGATCGACCCACCACAGGAAGGTTTGGTTGGTTGTGGAGTTTCCGTGTTCGGTGAAGCTGCCCCTCAGGACCTGCAAAGCAGCGGCTGCGTCCACCCATCAAGGGTGGCTTCCCTGTCAGACTCTGGCTCAGCAAGCCAAGATTGAGCTCAAGGGGCGAAGAGCGAGCCCCAAGGAGACCCTTGCAGGCAGCGCCAGGAGTGAAGGGCGGGGCACTCACCTCTGACGAAAGGTAGACGGGAACGAAGAGCCAGGCCAAGGCCAGCAGCACGTAGGTGGCCTAAAAGGGGCCGAGAACCCAGACAGAGACCATCAGCAGAAGGGGGACAGCCTCAGCCAGGTGGCGGTGGGGACCCCAACCCGCCCACCCTGGGGACACTCGGAAGGGGGACGGCTGCTTGAACCCAGGTCCGGGCCAGAGCTGAGCAGAGTGGAGCCCCTTACATTCCACTCAAAGCCGGCCACGGCGACTCCTCCGGCCGCTCCGCTGCTGGCCAGCCCGATGAAGAGGCCGGCTCCTTCGCTGCTGGCAAAGAGCGAGGCACCGATCTGCAAAGGGAGAACCCAAAGGATGTTCAACTCCGCCCAACAACAACCAGAGCAAAACTCCTGGCTGGGGACGGTAGCTGGGATTATTTATTAGATTTCTGTGCTGCCCACGTCGCTATCCAAAGCGACTCTCGGCGGCTTGCGCCAAGTTATTATTAGTTGCTCAGGGAGCAAGCTACCCTGAGCATCCGAGTGTCACGAGCTGACCCACTAACCTATTAAAACGATAAAGCAAACAGAAAACTGTGACTTTTGCTTTAATCATTAACCAGATTGGTTTAATTGGTTTAGTAAAATATGGAAATCATTGGTTTTACTGTGTGCTGCCAGGAGTCATCTTGAGCAGCCGTGTAAAATAGATAGATAGATAGGTAGGTAGATAGATAGATAGATAGATAGATAGATAGATAGATAGATAGATAGATAGATAGATAGATAGATAGATAGATAGATAGATAGATATAGATAGATAGATAGATAGGAGAGAGATCAAGAAAGAGAAAGACAAACAGATAGACAGAAAGAGATAAACAGATAGATAGAGAGAGAGATCAAAAAGAAAGACAGACAGAGAGAGAGATACATAGATAGAAATGAGAGAGAGATCAAGAAAGAAAGAAAAAGAAAGGAAGAAAGAAAGAAAGAAAAAGAAAGAAAGAAAGAAAGAAAGAAGGAAAGAAAGAAAGAAAGAAAGAAAGAAAGAAAGAAAGAAAGAAAGAAAGAAAGAAAGAAAGAAAGAAAGAAAGAAAGAGATTAGTGTTTCTCAGCCTTAGCCATTTCAAAATAAGTGGACTTCAACTCCCAGACTTTCCCAGCCAGCTACAATAGACACAGATGACTTATATAAGCAGCAACAGATATATACCCATATTCCTTGCAAGAGACCATAGGAATCCGTTACACCCAGTCGGAGTCACTCACCGGCCACCAGGCGATGTTCCTTCCAGCCAGAAAGTAGCCACTCACAGTGTTCCTATTTGTGCGGCATGACGACTGCAAAGGGAAAGAGAGAACTGAGCCAGCAAAGGGGTGAGATTTATTAAATCTGTCTTTCCAGTCTCCCCATCACCTCTTTTCCAGCCCTGCCTCACCTGCCTCCCTCCCTCCCTCTGGGAATCTCCATCCTGCTTTCCAAATGCTCGGCTGAATCCCTTCTCTGCAATAAAACCCCACTCCGTGTTTATTTATTATCTTCCTTCTTTCTTTAATGGCTCCTATCTTGTTGCTTTTCTTGTTTACTAGATCATTTCAGCCTGGACTGTCTGTTTGAGGTCATGTTTCTCAATGAATTAGATTTATTACCCAAGACCATCATCTAGCTCCTTTCTCTCTTCCTCCCTCTCCCCCTCTTTTTATTCTTTTTATTTAATAGGCTGCAAATCAGCTCTAATTGAAAAGAAACACAACCTAACCCTATGATGATGATGCTGTCCCAGGATCAAAAACGGCACTGTGAGAAAGAAGGGGCATTTCCGAGACAGGCCTTCCACGGAGCAACTCCAGCTCCCGTAACTGGATACCCACTCCCAGTGAATTCAGAGGGGTCGGCTTAAGAAACGAGGCTGCCGTACCCAGATGCCAACTGCCAGGTTCAAAAGGAAATACGTCACCACCACCACCACATCTGGAACGCCAAACGGCGGCGAAAGAGCCAGGATTTCTGCGTGGGAATTGTTCTCCATGGATGGACGTCGTATCTCAGCCCGAAGAGAAGAGCAGTTCACCGGAGCTTCCTTCTGGCTGCTTCCAAGCCGAGGGGAATTGATCATTAAACCAGCGAGTGCCGGAACTCCCACAAGCTTCCTCCGGAGCTCAGGGGCGGCCCAGCTTTTCAGCTAAAACAGCCTCAGATTCGGGCCAGGTTGTTTGGGCTTGCAGTGGGCAGGAGGCCAAGTCTTCTGGCCTTTGGATGTCCATGGCGGTTCTCTCTATCCAGGCCACAGTTGCCCCAAAAGTGCTTTCTCAAAAGGCAACTGGACTTTCTGGGGTTCATTTTTTTTTCTTGAAAATGTTCCGCTTCTCACCCAAGAAGCTTCCTCACGACCAAAGAAACTTCTTAAACGAGAAGTGAGGTGTTTTCAAGGGAAAAAAAAAACCCCAAGAAAGTCGTTTAGGAAAGCGCCTTTTGGGATTCATCCGTGGAAGTCCCAGACACACACACACACAATTTAGTTTCTTGCCAATATGATGGGTTTGCTAATTTCCCCCTCCGGCTTCCCAGACTGGCCAATGTGCCTTTGGCATCACCTGGTGGCCTCCCATCCAAGGATGAATGGCTCTTGACTTGGCCTAGCTGAGACCAGCTAACAATGGCTCGAGGCTGCCCTCTAGTGGCGATGCTTTTAGGAAAAAGGTGAACACCCATTTAAAAATGTGGAGATAGATAGATGTTAATTCTGAAGCTCTACCTTAATACACTTTTTGGGCAGCCTTAAAAACTCGGTTCTTCAAAAAGGAACTTATTTTATTCATTCATTAAGGGCATGCTGCCTCTTGGGGGATGGGGGTCATTGGATCTATTGACAGTTGTAGGGGGTTGAAGTTTAGACCTCTAAAGTTTCTAAGATTGCGAAACACGGCCTTAAAGATGGCTAGAACCTTTGAAGAACACTGCTGTAAAATTTCAAAAAAAAAACCCTACATGTCCAGGGAAGAAAAATTGGCCTCTTCATGGGTTGCATATTTGATCATGGGATCCATTCCTTCATCTTAAGAGACCAAAGCCCCATTCAGCCCAATCTTACCAGTCTCTCTTTTTCATCCCAGCCACCACCCACCTCTCTTGCAAACATTGATACGTCTTGTTAATGTGTCAACCTTTTCATTCGCTTGTGGCATCGTTTAGTTAAGCGGTTGTGTTAAAATCTAACCCCGGAGGGCTGGAAGATGCGAAACTCTTTCATCTGAGACACACAGAAGAGATCATAAACGGTAACTTTGCACCCTTGAGAGATGAGTTTACGGGCAGCCAATGTACCAAAGACCTGCTTTCAACAGGAGTAAAGTAACTGATCTGCAGAGTGGATTAGTTCTCGGATGAGAGGCCACCTAGAGACCCAAGGGCTGCAGGCAAGATTGAAAAGTCAAAAGACACATTCCAAAATTCCAGAATGGCTGGCAAGAAAATTCCAGGGATGCCTCTCTCCCCAGCATCTGAATTCAACTGGGAGGTCAGCATCTCCCCCTCCCCGCCAATTTTTTTTCTCCATATCCACACAATTTTCTCTCCCCAACAGCAAAGAGAGGACAACAATTGAACAAATATTTCCTAAAAAGCTCATGCAAAACCAGTCGTTTTATTTGTGCCAGAAAATAAATACCAGTGCACGTTCCTTATGGGTTTTTTTCCTATAAAAGCATGTTTACAAAAAAAAAATGTCACGGAAGTGCATACAACGGTGTGGTTTTCTTGTTTGGCTGGTCTCGGACACAAACTCGATGCCGTAGCTACTGTTTGTCGAACAACGCACAAAAGCACTTGAAAAGCAAGCTGAGAGGAGCAGAAAGGAAGATTATGGGCTACCTCGTCTTTCAATAATGCAGCAGAATGCATCCTGTGCAAACCTCATGGAAAGATAACATAAAGATGCACATGAGGGATGGAGATGAACAGAAGCAGCTGCTTTCAATGCCAAGTAGCCGGGTCTGACATGGGTGCTTTCATCCCAAGCTCTAAGGCAGCGTTTCCCAAGCTTGGCCACTCTTAAGATGGGTGGACTTCGATTCCCAGGATTCAACTCCTATGAAAACAGCCGCTTCCGTTCATTTCCCTCCCATGTGTGCAATCCTGTTTTGTGCGAAGCGGCTATTTTCATGTGACAAATAGCCGAGTCTGACATGACTGCTTTTATCTCAAGCTTTATGACTGTACTTCCCAAGCCTGGCCACTTTAAGGTGGATGGGTTTCAAGTCCCAGAATTCCCTAGCCAGCTTGGATTCTGGGAGTTGAAGTCCACCCATCTTAAAGCGGCCAAGCTTGAGAAAAACTGTTCTAACGGAGTGCAGCACTCTTCATATTTGCTGGGATAAAATAGTCTTATGAACATGGGTCCATCCCAGTTCCGGATCCATGTTAGAAATAAAATGCCCTTGAGGTGCAGTCCTTCCTGCCACCAAGATCCCACCCCAAATCCCTCCCACCCACCCACCCACCCCCAAAAAGAGGAAAACCACCCATAAGGTCAGGTTTCCCAACCTGGGTTCCTTGCAATGAAGCTGCAGCAGAAAAACCTCTGCCTGGGAAGGAGTCTTGCCTGCAAAATAGCGCAGCTAACCTGACCGCCTCTAGAAGTTGAAAAGAGGGTTGTTGGTTTTTAATTTAAAACTTTTTTTATAAAATCCTTTCTCTTTCCCGAAAACAAAATCGCAAGGAAAATAGCTCTGAGGATTTTGTCCACTCCATTTAAACCACCGGAAAGAAAGGGGAGGGGGAGGGGGAGGAGATAAGAGCCATCTAATAAAAAAGGGGTCTCATCGAAGTACAAAGATTAAGCCACAAAAAGTTTCACAGCTGGGTTTCTGTCCAGTTTGGCCCCTAAAAACAAAAACAAAAAAAAAACCCCTTCTTTTTTCTCTGCCTTCCAGCCCCCAAGCGCCCGTCAGTCATCCAGCCCTATGTTTCTGAAAAGGTACGACATGGATTCCCCGTTGTGGATTCTGCGGATGGCCTCCGAGAGGATCAGGCTGATGTCCACCGTTTTAATCTTGGGGCACTGGAGCTTTTGGATCTCGTGAGGAATGGTGTTGGTCACCACAACCTGAAACAAAACAGATGTCAACTCACAAAATCTTTCTAGGGTCTTTTTAGAGTTGCCAACAGAAAGAAGGGGGGGGGGAAGGGGGTTTGAAAGAGCAGTGCGGCAGCTTGGAAATCGAAAGCGCATTCCATAAATGTTTTCAAAGACAGTAACTAGGTGACTGAAGTTTCTGCCGTGCAAAATTCTAATTGGAGAGCCTGATTGATGGCTCTGGGCTCTGAAGGCGTCCCATTGGAGAATATGAATTAGGATACACCCAGGGGGTGGGAGAGTCAAGGGTGACAATGAATTATGTGTCTCAGAGTCAGCTACACCCAGGCAATAAATCCCAATAAATCCTTTTGAAGTTTTGGAAGTTTGGCTCAAGAATCAGGATTTAATTGGGGGTCACTGCCGAAATCCTGACAGCAGACACCAGAAGTTACTGGGTGTGTGTGTGAACAGAGACACCCCAGGAGTTGAGCTCTCACCTCCTTGCAAAGCTAGACAACTCCCCCTTGGAACACTAGGCATGGCTTCAATTTGGCCTGGAAAATTTGGCCACGAATCGACCAACAGATTATTTTAAAAGATTCAATGTACCCACCATCTTTCGATCGTGCCTTGTATCCAAGGGCTCAAGCGGGGGGGGTGTGTGTGTGGATTACAGAGGGCTCTTCCCTGCCTGGCAGAAGGAGGTGGGCTGAACTGCTTCAAAGTCACCAAAGGGCTCCGTGATGAAAGAGGCTGAATTTGAACCCTTTCAGGGTCTTCGGAGGAAGGAGAGCACCAGCTGAACCAACTGGGCAAATGTCTTAAGCCTGAGCCCGCAAGAACTGGGTTCAAATCATGGCGTGAGTGGTGAGGTTCACAGGCCTCGTGCTGGGGAATTGACTGACGTTGCCTGCGAGGTGCTTAGACAGTATTTCTTAACCTCAGCCACCTGGAAGGAGTGTGGACTTCAATTCCCAGAATTCCCCAGCCAGCTGGCTGAGGAATTCTGGGAAATGAAGTCCACCCATTTTAAAAGTTGCCAAGGTTTAAAAAAAAACACTGGTCTGCATTCCTTCTTGGGCACCCAGGCCCAGACCATGCGGGAGCAGGAGCCGAGACTTGAACCAGGGGGGCAGAGATTCGAACCCAGGGCCTCCTGTGGCCACGTGCCCCGCCGCCCTTCCCTGACTGCCCAGCTGCATCTGCCAGACAGGCCTCCTCCTGCCTACCTCATCGATCGCCGACTCCTCTATCAACCGGGGGGCGTCGGAGGAGAGGAGGCCGTGGGTGGCCATGACAAAAATCTTATAGGCGCCTCGCTCCTTCAGGGTCTCTGCGGCCGCGAGGAAACTGTCCACGTCATCGATGATGTCGTCCTGGCCGGGGAGACCAAGGGTGTCGTTAGAAGGGCCGGGGGTGGGGTTTCCCCTGCCTCCCGCTGGGGGACCTTCAACCCCGTCGTTTGCGGCTGCCATCTTGACTTTTCCGACCACGTCCCCACAGGCCACCTACCACGATGATGGCTATTCGTCCCCCAACGTCTCCAACCACAGTGATGGGCGGCTTCTCTTTCGGAATCAGCACTGGCAACAGAAGAAGAAAGAGGAGAGGAAACTGGGGTGGGGGTTTCTGCCTCGTCCCCTGCAAAGTGCCACCCCGGACAAGGCGGTCCACAGCCAGCCAACCTGACTCTGATCAAGGAGACGGAGGAGGGGTCACCCTAAGAGGACCCAACTTCTGAATTTCTCATGGCTTTTAGAGCCTGAGAAGTTGGAGAGGTTCCTTTCGGAGTTTCTCCCTCTGCCCGTTATGCAGCTCTGGGTTACATCGTCTCTTATCCGACAGGCGTTCCCCATTCAGCATCTCTTCCTCCTTCTCCCAAGGCCAACCGCACTCTCATTCCATCCCAGTCACAGCTGCTCCATCCCTCCTTTGAGCCCAGCCCTCCAAACCAGGTGGATTCCCCCCCAGAAATTCCCCCCTGGCCTTCCGGCCATGGATTTGCAGTCTGTTTGAGAGGAAGGCAAGCCATGCCACTCTCCCTGCCCGAGGCTACTTGTTGAGGTATTCCCCGTTAGAAGAATGAGTGCACTCAGGGAAACGTAGTGAGAGTGGTGATGAATAACACACAACTAGCACACAGATACACTGAATAGTAAAATATAGGTTTAACTTCCAGTAAATGGGTAAGCATAGTCCAACAAACAGTCCAAGTCATACACGGTTAAAGCAGTCGGTATCAGTCCAGGGATAATCCAAAAACTAAGTCCAGTATCATAAACAAAGTTCAGTAAACAGAGTTTGCTAACAGTTGCAAGACTCACAGCAATCCGAGCAGAACGACAATCAGATAAAAAGGCAATAGGGAAATGCAAGAACAACAAACCAGGCTTCTGGCTCCACCTTATGGCCGTTGGAGGAACCATACCCAATTACAATTACAGCATTCTCTTAAAGAGACAGTATTAAATGACTATCCTGCTTTATATATTGCCAACCTAACTGTTAGGTGACTAACATTCCTAACACTACTTACTGGGTATCTCCAAGCTGGGGTGAATGGCGGCGACGCTTTTGGCAGTTGGGGGCGAATGGCGTCCATCCACCAGGTCCGACTCTGCATCTTGAGCCTCTCCGTGGATGACGGCGATGCCCAGCCTCAGACGCTCAGCGAACGACTGCGCCCTACCGAGGACAATGAGCCCACCGTGTCCTTGGCATGGGCACAGATGCCAGGAGAGGCAAATGCCCCACACGACATGGAGAAATGTCCCAGGAGAAGGAACCTCATCCCCATAACAGGGGTGTCCGACCTTGGCCGCTTTAAGACCTGTGGACTTCGACTCCCAGAATTCCCCAGCCAGCCATGCTGGGAATCGAAGTCCACAGGGCTTAAAGTGGCCAAAGTCGGACACCCCTGCCCTTCTGAATTCTGGGGAAAGACTAGATGGGCTTAGGAAGTCAGGGACCCCACCTACCTCTTCGCAGATGCAGGAGACTTGGCCACAATCACAGCGTTCCTGTAGTCCGGAATCTACACAACGAAAAGCAAAACAACCATACTCAGAGCTGGCCTGTTACGCTGTTACGGGAGCTGTAGAAGCACAAAACCAGGGCGCTCCCTCTCCCCCCCCCACTATCTCCCCCAGATTCCAAGCTGCAAAGCCCCCGAGATTCGGGGCCATCTAAGCCCTAGAGATTACTCAGGCCTGATTCCCCTGAGCTTGCCTTTCCCCGTGGTTTCATTTTTGGCGTCCGTCCTAAAAGGAGCAGGGGGCCTGCCTTTACACCCACCCACCCGAGGCGTGGCCGACCTCCATCCCCCCATTTCCAGACCGACTGGTCCAGTCTGCCCAGCCCAGAGAGGCCGAGGATTCGGGCTGGCTCACCTCTTCCTGGATGTACTGCAGGAGAAATGGCGATGCTCTCAGGTTGTCAACCGGCACGTTGAAGAAACCCTGGATTTCCTTTTGGTGCAAATCCATGGTGATCAGGTGAGTGAGCCCTTTGGGGAGGGCAGAAGGCACAATACGTCGGGTTGGCCTTGCTCCGCCCAGGCTGCCCGTGTTAGCTGGGCGAGGGCGGAAGGCCCTTACCTGCCTTGCACATCATGGAGGCCAGCAGCTTGGAGACGATGGAGCCCCGCTTCCGCATCTTGCACTGCTTGCTGTAGGGGAAGTAGGGCACCACGCCGATGATGCTCTTGGCGCAGGAGGTCTTGCAGGCGTAGACCATGATCAGCAGCTCCATGATGATGGTGTTCACGTCCCTGGAAGGAAAAGGCGCCGGTCCAGCCCAATGGCCTTCGCCTGCAGCTGGAGGTACCTGGGGGGGGGGGAATCAGCCTGGTTCCCCCCTCCCCCCCGAGTTGCAACTGGCCCTCCTCGCTGCTCCAAAAAGGGAGTTAGAAGACCAACGTGTTAAGTGTATCGGAGGACATTCTGAAGCACGCAACACACAACTGTAAAATTAAAGCGTCGTTTTCGCAAACAGGAGCCAAGCAGAACAAATCTGAGGAGACTCATTTCCAGGCGGCGCTTGCAAAACTCACTTGGAAACCGTCTGGATGATGAAAACATCTTTGCCCCTCACAGACTCCTGGATCTGCACCCTCGTTTCTGCCAAAAAGGAAAAAAGAAAAAAAACAGAGGTGCTCAGGGCTTACGCACATGTGTAAAGCGGGGGTCTCCAGCCTTGGCAACTTTAAACCTGGCGGACTTGAACACCCAATGCTGGCTGGGAGTTCTGGGAGTGGAAGTCCGCCAGGCTTAAAGTTGCCAAGGCTGGAGACCCCTGGTGTAAAGTAAATTACATTGCAGTCTGATGTAAAATGGAAACCCACAACAACACTGCTCGGCCTGGGGGTTTTTGAAAATCAGAACAAAGTGGGCCCCTTTGCAAACGACAAGATTCTCCAGGAAGCGGGTGTGCTATGTTTGCGTCTGCACAGAAGGGAAGGAGGAGACATTAAATGAATCGGTTCCTCCTCCTCTTTCAGCCTTCAGGTAGTGAGGCCACAGGGGTCCTCTACTCACCTCTGTTTGCCTCCTGGTACACCTGAACCTTGCCCATTTCCACACCCAGGCGCCTGCAGAAGGATCCGAGAGAGAAAGCAAGGTCACGAAGAGGAAGAGGATCCAGCAGGTATGGACTGAAGTTGGACTGAACTCCCAGGATTCTCCAGCCAGCAGGTGGACTAGTGAATTCTGGGGGGTTGAAGTCCCATCTGTCTTCAGGTTGAGAAACACTGCCTTCAGCGCCTTCAACTTGCTTGATAAACCTCTAAAGCTATCCATCAACCCTGACTTAGCAAAAGACTCCCAAGCAGGCGTCTTCCAACTTGACCGCTTTAAGACTTGTGGACTTCAACTCCCAGAATTCCTCCTCCTTCTCCAGTCATGTTAGGTCAGGAATTCTGGGAGTTGAAGTCCACAAGTCTTAAACTTGGCAAGTTGGAAGGCCCTTGGGGGAGAGGGGGGGAAGAGAAAGACTAACAACCATTCCCCCCCACCCCCCTATATCAAAATCCTACTGTTGAAAACAGCCAAGGGAAGGGACAGGGCCGCAGGGGAGCCTTACTCAGCAATCCTTTTCGAGAGCTCCATGCAGGAGGGGTTGGAGTTGGCCGAGAAGAGGACCAGGCCACCCTTCGTGACATTCATGATGGGCCCAGGTCCAACGGGTGCCACACAAAACATCAAAACTGCCTTTGTCGTCCCGCCTTCGGATAGACTGCCAAAAAAGTAAAAAAAAAAAAAAGGTTTTAAAAAATTCCACCAAGGACTTTTCAGCAACCCTCAACCGAATGAAAACTACTGAAATCTTGCATTTCAAGAGTCTCTGCAGGAGGATGGAGGTGTCTCCCCTGGAGCATTTAAAGCAAGGGCCTTCCAACTTGGCATGTTTAAGACTTGTGGACTTCAACTCCCAGAATTCCTGAGCTAACATGGTTGGAGGAGGAATTCTGGTCCACAAGTCTTAAAGCTGTCATGTTTGAAGATCCCTGATTTAAAGCAATGTTTCTCAACCTCCATCACTTTATGATGGTTGGACTTTCAACTCCTAGAATTACCATCTTAAAGTGGTGGAGGTTGAAACAAGTGATTGAGGGCCTTGATACCACCAGCTTTAGCAACACAAGCGATGTCTTTCTGAGGGAGGGGAATCTCATTTATCACCTCCCATCGTTCGAGGAACCTCATTTACCAGCAGCTTAAGAATCTGAAAGCCACACAAACCAGGGATGAATAAAAGCCGGTACAGTCACCTAAATGTTAAGCCTTCCCAACCAAACAGATTTAGGCTCCACCACAGCGGAGCAATGTTCTGTATCCAAAGCCTTGGACATGCTTAAGAGTCTACACACAACAAGCAACAGTTAATTCAGCCGTTTTTTTCTTCCCCATGGCTGTTTCCGACCACAGAAAAGCACTCCCAGCTCTTTGCACTTACAAATACAGGTGTAATCCAGGAAAAGAGTTTAGGTAACTCAGCCCGCCACTCTTCAGTCTTCTAGAATGTTGCTTTTAAGCCCCTGTGGAAAAAGCAAGAAGTCTGTTTACTATCTTTGAAAACCCAAACCAGGAAATAACTTCAGTCACCCACCAGCAAGTGTCGGATTAGCCTTAGATGAAGTGCCAAATCTAATGAGTGTTCCTTAAAATGCACTCCCGTCCTGTCTCGGGACATCGTCCAATGCCAAATTTATTACTCAGAGTTTACCAACTCCTAACAAGAGTTGGAATGTACAAATTGTGCTAAAATCCAGAACTGTCTGACCAATAAGAGATCTAAAGATCCTAACATGAAAACTGCCCCTCTAATTGTGGCATCTATTCAGAAAAGAAATATTTTGAGCCAGAACTGCATCCAGCACTGGCCAACAACATTGTAAAAGTCTTTTTTTTCCCCTTGTCTTGTCTCCAGGCAAACCAAAAATATTCTGTTTGTTTAGGTCTGGTGTCGTTTCCCAGCCCAAAGCAATTTGGAAAATCTCTTTCACACTTCATAAGACATTCTGCCTTCTCTGTTCAAATGCACACATCAGCCTCTTGTCCCCGAGCAGGCAGCCATTGGGAAGGGGGGGGGGAAAGAGGAAAGGGACAAAAATAACAAAAACCGCCTGGTGAAACACTCCTGCAAAGCGACAATGCAGTGGAGAATGAAAACCACAACGCACAACCCAAAGCCGGGTCTCATGGCACAGGTGCCAACGGCAACTTCAACTGACATGGGCCTTACGGATGGCAAGGATGGCTGACAGCTGCAAGCCAGATACAGGGCAAGGATGAATTTTTAAAATAAAGGCCAGGGTTCAATTTGTAAATCATGCAAATCCACTAGGTGAACCGGCTGGATCAGTAATTTGCGATGAAGCCACACGAAGGTCACATTCTGGGAGTGAAGCCCATGAAATAATAAACTCTCTACAGGGCAGATAGATAATCGTTCAGTGCAAGAATCTTTCCAGAGGCCGTTTGGGGATTCTCGTGTAATCAAGCCTGGTTTTTCGCAGCAGGTTCCCCCAGAAAGGGATCGGGAAACTCATTCTGCTTCCTTCCTGGGATCTGCTTCGGAGTCACTGCAATCCTAGAGCTGAGGACCGACCCTATGGCTGGTCCCGGGGTCCAAAAAAGCTACATTTCACAGTATCTCAGAAGTGCCAAAGTCCCTCTTGGTGGGGAGGGAGAGAAAGAGAGATGCTGTTATTTTCATCTCCTTTTCCTTGCCAGCTCTTTGTATTCCATCCCATCTCTCTCTATAGAATTTAATCACGGGGTGTGCTAAAATCCAGCAAGAGCACCCTCTCCCTTGCCCATCAGTGGGAACATCCACCTGGCAAAACGCACAAGATTCCTGCTCACCATGGAGCAGCCTTCTATTTTGGTTCACTTGACAGCCATGGATATTTCAAGTCGCAAGCAGGTCTTTCCTGCCTCCTGGCACAGGGGGGACCAGGTGCGTGGGGCAGGTGTTGTACAATGTATGGGCTCCATCTGGATTTGGAAACATGGCTTTGGCCACAGCAGGAGAAAAAACTGCAAGAAAGCAGCCTGGGATGTGGAAGACCACTAGTGAAGATTGCACACACAGCTCTAAAAGTGACAACAGAACAACCCCCCCCCATAAAAATAAAAGGCACAGAGAAATAAAATAAAAGTGAGCGGAGGCAGAGGCTGTAAAACCGCAGAGGCTGATCTGAACCTGTTTAAACGCCATCGGAGCCATGATCCATCTTCTTCCCTCCCTTCAGATTCTTTTGAGTGGTGGGACTTGGCAACAGGTAACGGGGTAGCAGCAGAAAAGTCACCCCTCCATTCTGGTCCCTCCGCAAACCCAGCTGCACATTCAAATTCTGCAGGGAAATAAAACCCCTCCTGAAGCAAAAAGGGCATCGGCCAGACGGTAAACAACACGGACTCGGCCGTCGGGAGGATAAAGTCCAGCCTCCTTGGAGCTGGATTGAAGTCTGAGTGGGAAACACCCATGGAAGTTTCTCCAGAAATGGGTGGACATCTTGCAGGGTGGATTTTCATCCAGCCTCCTCCTGGCTTGAGATTTCCAGGAAACCTCCCACTGCTTTCTCTGGCGTCCAAAGTTGTTGTTTTTTCAGCTGTTGCTTTGAGTCCTCGAAACCCCAAAACCATGCAGCCCCCTTCACCACATTCCTCCTTCTTCCACGTGTCGCTCACCCCCAAAAGGACAAAAACTTCATTTCAACAGCAACCAGCCTCTTAAAAGCTCACCCATCTTTCAGGGTTACCAGATAAGCAATGCAAGGGGGGGGGGACATGAGACAGAAAGACACCCCCCCCCCCCGGAAATCAAAGGAAGCTAAACTAGAAAGACTTTGGGGCACTTAAGCAGATACATTACAATATGTCATAATAAAATATAAGACTATATAGGACAATATAATACAGATCAGGCTATAAATTTCACTTTGATGTATGCTGATTAGTGTATGTTTGAAGTGAAAAAGGATTTATCCTATTCTATAAGTCCCCTTGCAATTAAGCTTTGGGGAGAGCAGGGGGGGCACAGCAAGGCATGTATGAATGTCTCCAGGAACCCCCCCCCCCCAGGAAACCTATTTTGTCCCCTAACCTATTGCTCTTTGCAGTTCATTTTCCAGAAGAAAAGCAGGCGCTATTGATCCCACAGGAAGCTATAATAAACGTCACTTGATCGCTGAGATGAGTAGCTATATAAATGTGCAAATAAATAAAATAATACGGTCCTCCACATTGAGTTCCGGGGGGGGGGCAGGACAACCAGAAAGGGGACCCACAGGAACCCTCAATATAAGGTATAATTCGACTATAGAGCAGAATAGGAGAGTAGGCTAAGGAATAATAGGACGAATATCCTTCTCCTTGCAATTTGGAGGGGCAGCCCAGACTCATACATCTGCATGAGGCTACAGAAAATCTATATCATAGATTAAGGTTATTAAAAACCCCATAATATACCATGTTAATTAAATTATACTATAATTTAACACCCAACCTCCCATTTCTACAGAGGCAGCACAGTTAAGATGCCAGCCCGTTATTTACAATGTAACGACAGAATAATAGAGAATATCCCACGGAACAAGACAACCCGAGGCCCCTTCCAGGTCAATTTGGGGGGGGGGGGGGAGGTAGCACAGACGCCCCCTCCCCAAGCCCAGGAAAGTCTGCCACAAATAGAATAAATAAAGAGGCTTCACGCAGCCTTGAATGGGGTCAATATGGGGCTGGGAGGGAGGCTCCCCGTTTTGCAGCCAGGCCACGACCCCCCCCAATCGCAAAGACCCCTCCCCAAGTAGCCCCCCCACCCAAGACCCCCCTTTGACCGGGGGGGGGAGAAGAGGGGGGGCAGCGGCGGCGCGGGCGCATTCATACGTGCATCTTCCGTGTCCGCCCGGCCTTGCTCCGCTCTCCCCCTCCGAGAGACCCCCCCTCCCAGGGCGGGGGGGTCGCGCCCCCACCACGACCACCACCCACCTGCGCCCCACGGCGGGGCTAGCGCGGCGGCGGCGGCGGCTGCAAAATGGCGGCGGGGCGGGGCTGCTGAGGCCCCGCCCCTCGCGAGCCTCCGCCAATCCGAGCCCGTGGCAGCGGCGGCGGCTGGCCCCGCCCCCTCTGAGCCCATCCTGCCTTCTCCATCCTTCAGAGGCAGCGGCGGTCTACCTCGCGGGGTTGTTTTACCGAGGAGGGGGCTTCAGCCCGGGAAAAGGGAGCTTGAGCTGCACGGAAAGCTCTGCAACTCGCGCTTTGCCGTCCGTTTCAAAGGGGTGGGGTGGGGGGGTCTCCCCCAAAGACCCCCCCTTGGGGAAGGCTGGCCATTGCATCCCCGGGGGGACCCCTCCCCAAATGCCATTGAAACCCACCCTTGAGGGCTGCCAAGCTTTTCTCGCATGGGGGATTGGCAGCTTAGGGGGTGCCCCATCTTCCCTGTCCTGCTGGGCTTTGCTCAGGTATGGGTGGGGGGGAGTTCCTGGCAAACCTGTCTTGCTAGTGCAAGGGACATGGGGAGGGGTCCATCACAGCAATTGCACTACATAAGACTGCTGCAAAGTAACTTTATTGCCACCAGCATGTGCACAAAGAAATGTTTTCTGAGCATGGGCAGAGGGCAGGAAGGGGTCTTCTTGGTCAATTCAAACCTTTGACCCCCCCCTCCCAAGAACAGCTAGGTCCAGTTGGCCATTGCCAGACCCCCAAGTCCAACAGAAACCAGAGGGGACCCTTCCTGCTTCATCCACGGCGTCAGCGAAACCTGCTTTCCCAGCCTAAGCCATCTGGATCTCCATTTTGGAGGCAGCCCTGGATTTCCTCCTGCTGGACCAGGACAGGAGGGCGTCCTCCCCGAAGGCCCCCTCAAAGGCCCCCCGCACGGACCGCCGGAAGCTCTTCTGTCCCACGAAGACGTAGAGAAGCGGGTTGAGGCAGCTGTTGAAGAAGGCCAGGCTGGATGCCAGCGGGACGCCCAGGTGCAGGGCCCTCTTGACCGCTGGGCTGCCAGACGTCTTGGACATCTCCAGCAGGGAGAGGACATGGTAGGGTGAGTAGCAGAGGAAGAAGGAGGCCGTCACGGCTGCGATGATCCGCAGAGGCTTGGGCGACTTGGCCAGGCGCCTGCGCTGCACCTGGAAAGCCACCACGCCGTGGCAGGCGGCGATCACCGTAAAGGGCAGCAAGAAGCCAAAGACGAACCTGGCCAGGATCATGGCTCTGTGCCTTTTCCGCCACAGGCTCCGGCTCCCCTCGCTGGAGTAGTTGCCGGAGAGAGCAAAGTTGTTGTAGCAGCTGGTGGCGTTCCTCGCATTCAGGGCCGTGTCTCGGAAGAGGAAGTATGGGGAGCTGATGAGCAAGGCGGCCCCCCAGGTCACCAGCACGATGGCCCAGGCCAGTCGGGGTTTCCGGTGGTTCCTGGACCACACCGGCAGCACCACCAAGAGGCAGCGGTCCAGGCTGATGACGGTCAGGAGGAAGACGCTGGCGAACATATTGAGGAAGGCCAGGCTGCTGTTGAGTTTGCAGAGGAAACGTCCGAAGGGCCAGTGGAAGCCCAGCGCCGTGTAGGTGATGCTCAGCGGCAGGAAGAAGGTGAAGACGAAGTCGGCCAGCGCCAGGTTGAGGAACCACACCACATTCACTGTCTTCTCCATCTTGAAGCCGGCGATCCAGATGACCAGGCCGTTCCCGGTCACCCCCAGGAGACAGGCCACCCCATAGACCGCGATGGAGAGGAGATGCAGGGTCCTTTCGATGCCCTGGGAGGGGCCGGGGACTGAAGGGGTGCTCTTCTCGGGCCCCAGAGCCGAAGAGGTCAGGAAGGACGAGAGGGAGGCGTTTTCCATTCGGAAGAGAGAATCCTGAAATGAGGTAAACGTCAAGTTGATCTGACTGGAGGGGGCCAAGAATGGTTAAAAAGTACAGAGAAAAGCAATCCAATGGGGAGGAACACCCCCCCCCCCAAAAAAAAAAAAACTTAAATTGAAGCAAAATTTGGCCTAACGGCAATTACAATATTAATTTTCTTTGAATATTAAGCAACACATTATTGCTTTTCTTAATTAGGAATATTGTGGCTCGCATTTTCAAACATTGTCCCCTATTTCTGTTCCATATGAGGTTTGATTGCTAGACTAGTTCCAGTTGGGATTTTGTTCTGCTTAAACCCCTTTTAAAATTTTATTGTTAATATATTGATTTTCCTTGCTCCCTTTGGTTTTTTTAAAAATCATTTCCCTCCTTCTCTTTTCCTCTATACCGACACAAATCTTCCGACGCTCTTACTCTGTTCCTTTTCCTCTATTTCTCCTGGGAGGGGGAGAAATATGTGGGAAAACTCACCCCTTTTTCTCCTCTTCCAACCAATGTCTCTCCCGGATTGAATTCTGGATCGCTATCTCCACCGTGTTGCATTTTGTCTGTTCCTTTGGAAGAGAGGGATCTTCCCAGCGGTGATTCAGGGTGGCTTGAAGATTTTCCTTCTTCTTTCCATAAGTGTGACTTTAGGGGAATTTAATTTATTTAATATATTCCACCTCTCCTTCCTCAATTTGTTACTGATGGAACTTTAAGCCTTTAAAAAGAATTATTCAAGCTGTGAATTTATTGGAATGCAGGTGTTGATGGCGGAGATTGCCTGCCCTGCTTAGATTATCTGGTTTCACTTACAGGGATGGAAAGAAACTGCTTTATTAAGTATTAAATATTATTATTAATAATACTTAATAAGACTAGGCTTAGGCATGAAAATTGGCTGGGAAACTTCAGCCTGGTCCTTCTTTCTCTCTCAGCCCAGCCCAGCAGCTTCACTATCTTGAGTTGTTTATAAAAATAATAACGGTTGGATAAAATACATCTACAGAAAGAGCAAAGACATTGCAAGGATTCACACCAGCATATCACAAACTCGGCAACTTAAGATCTGTGGACTTCAACTCCCAGAATTCCCCAGCCAGGTATTGGTTGAGGGATTCTGGGAGTTGAAGTTTACAAAACTTTTCCAAGGCTGAGAAATCATAAATTTTACTGAATAGAATAAAGCGTGCCCTGCAGTCTTTCTCTCCAACAACTCGTGTCTTCTATTGTTTAATTACTGCTCTGATTTGCAGCCAATCCTCGGAAGATCCTTTTAGGGGGGTGCGGATGAAGCTGGGAATCCAATTTTGCAAAAAAAAGTGGATTTTAAAATTTGGTTGCTGGTTGGGACAAGTGCATAACGAATACAGCCAGAAACTTTTCTCCTTGGGTTTTTATTTTGATCTCAATCCTCCGGATAGAAAAGAATGTTCAAAATCTCAACCCGCGGATGCCTAATTAATTTGCGCAATCCGCGCATCTCTTTGCAAAATCTCTCCGATGCAAAAGAGCGCGCGGGAGGCGGGCCGGGCTGCTTTCTCCTGATTGGCTGTGACGCGCCGCGATAGAATCCTCCGGGAGGGCCAGGCGAGCGCGCTGATTGGCTGCGGCGCGGGCCAGAAAGTGCTGAACGTTCCATCCCCCGAGCGCGCGAGGCCTCGTGGATTTAAGCCCGGAGTTTGCAGGGAGGCGCCTCTTTTCGCGGGGGCGTCCGCCGTTGCACCGAGGATCCCGGTAAGTGTTATGGTTTGGAGGTGGGGGGCGGAGGAACCTTCTCCTTTCCCCCCTGTAGGATCTCGCGCCCTTTCCTGCAGGGCTACTCTGCATAACAGGCGGAAATTCAACGGGTCACTCCCGCTTTCTCTCCCCTGCCTGCCTCCTCTCTGGCTTTTGCAGCCCGTTGCAAAACGAGAGCCCAGGAGCCCAGGAGCCCTGCCAGGCTGTCAACCCCACCTCAGGCCGCTTGCAGGTCGTCGGTAGCTTTAGGACGCTATCTCTGGGTCAGCCCGTTTTTCTCCTGCCGGGGAAACATATATTAGAATGTTATTACAATATGTTAGCCATCTAATATAGAATAAATCTCTGATCTCGGGCACCGTCCCAGATTCGATTTCATGATGGAACCATGATCCTGGGACCCGTGTATTTGCCTTCATTCGTGAGAATGCAATCTGCCTGCTGTGTGCAGACGAGCAGTTTACAGGGATTTTACAAACTTCCTTGGCAAGGGGACAGTGACAGAAGCGGTTATACAAAAGGTGATTAAATAACGGAACAAGGTGATGAGAGAGAAGAATCCATAAAGCTGCTGATTATAATGTCAATTTTCAGCATTGCAAACGTTAGAAGCTGTGCCCCGAGTTCATATTCGCTCCTGAGATGCCAGGCAGGCCGTGAGCCAATAAAAGAGTAGCGTGTGAACTCTTAGAGGCGTTTGCCCAGAAAGTTGTGTGCAACCTGACAGTTTGGTGTCCTTCAAACCTGATGGGGTTCCTGACGTCCATGGCCTGTAAATGGGAAAGTTAGGAAGAACTTGAGGCCAGGCAGAATTCCAGCACTAGATTACAGGAGGGTTGGGAGCTTCCCGGAGACTTTTGCTCCCCTGGGAAAGTTAATGTATAACTTGAAGTGGTAAAGACCTCTTTGCCTGGGCAGAGACTGCTGGAGGGAGGGAGGGAGGGATTGGGGTCAGGTGATGGGAAGCTGCTGGGCTTGTCCTGAAGCGCATCGCTTAGGACAGCGGTAGGGAACCTTGGCTCTTTTATCACTGATGGACTTCAACTCCCAGAATTCCTGAGTGAGCCATAAAAGTTTCCCCATCCTTGGCCTAATGGTTTTTCAGTTGTGAGGGAAATCAATTTTTGACTTGAATGGGACTGTTTAATATACAAATGTAGGACATATAAAGAATATTGATCATTCAAGTCAAAAATTAGGACATTTGTATATTGAACAATCCCATTCAAATCAAAAATTGATTTCCCTCACAACTGAAAAACCAGTAGGCCAGGGATGGGGAACTTTTTATAGCTCATTCAGGAATTCTGGGAGTTGAAGTCCATAAGTGATAAAAGAGCCAAGGTTCCCTACCACTGGGCTAGGACATGGGTGTCTAATCTTGGTCACTTTAAGACTTGTGGACTTCAACTCTCAGAATTCTGGGAGTTGGAAGTCCACAAGTCTTAAAAGTTGCCAACGTTGGACACTCCTGCCGTAGGGACTCCTGCTGCCCAGAACGCTTCTTCTGCAGCTGTTAGTTGAGCCGCTGTCCAGCAAGAGCCGGATTCAGCTGCTTCCTTCCCTTTTCACCCCCCCCCTCCATGTTTTATTCACACAACATGCAAAAGAGAGGATTCCTTAAAAGCACTGGGCACCGCACAGACACGGGGATGAATTCACGCAATCCCCTAAACTGGCTTTTCTCTACCTTAGCAACTTTAAGATGGGTGGACTTCAACTCCCAGAATTCCCATGTGCCAGGAACTGAAGTCCACCCATCTTTTAAGTTGGCCAGGGTGTGAAGACCTGAGCTAGCTGAAATCTAACGGTTTACAAACCATCCAGATCCAGACAAGGCAGGAGGCATGTGAATCTGGACACTGGATAGGGAACCAAGCCACAATATCACAACATGGGCTGCAGAACTGCCTCTTCCCCCCTTCTTGGATGTTTAGAATCATTCATTCATTCATTCATTCATTCATTCATTCATTCATTCATTCATTCATCACATTTATGCACCTCCCGTCTGACTACTGAAATAACTCCTTTGGTTTGCATTGATTCCCGTCTTAAAACTCTCCTTTGAAGAACCCCCCACACACACCTTAAATCACTGCCTAAATGAAAGGCAGAGACACTCCTTTTTGAGGGTGGTAACGGAATGCTGATTTTGTTCTGTGTTGCAAAATACTTTGCGAGGCGCAGCACTGGTGGTGGTGTTTTTTACAAAATCAAGTGTTTGCAGGCTCCTAGTACTTCCAGCTGCCATGGCCAGCACGAACGCCAGCGGAGACCAGGTCACCAGGGATCTCTGGGTCTCTCACAACAAGATGGTGATGGAAGCCCTGGACACCAATGACCCCGAGGTAGGCCGCTCATCTCTTCCCTTCTGCTTCTTTGACTGGTGACCTCAACTGGGAGGGGGCTGTATTGATCGGGTGGGCAGAGGCCACTGACCGGCAGCGTGACGTTCAGTTGGGAGTTTTTAAGCTGGCTCAGCTCTTGCAGGTTGACACACCTCTCAACCTTGCGTAGGGAATGAGAGCAATGAGTACAACGTGTTCCAAAGTTGGGTTTGTTGCAATCGATGGCTTGCATTCCTCTTGAGTAAACAGCCTGGATGAGCTGCAATGTCGCTGCTGGTGCAGCTCACGTGGGAAACGGCAGGGAACGCCTCCATTCTCCCCTCTAGCTATCCGGGAAGAATGTAACAGGAAGATTGCTGTAATTGACTCACTCAGGGAATTTTAAACCCTTCACGAGGGACATTTATTTACTGTGATGCTACAAAGATAGTATGCCAACTGATCAAGGCAGCCCCCAATGCAAAGCAAGTTATATTAATTACCTAGGAAAATTAGAATTTTCGCATTTAAATATGTGAAGCACTTCACTCTCTCAAGATGAACTATAATACTATATATTATATCCTTTATCCTTTACATCCCCCTTTCCTGGGGACTTGAGCATGCCATGCCCTCTGCCTTCTCACCCTCCTCAGTCCTGTTCCAGCAAGCCCCCCTTTTTTTCTGCCCTCCCCAGGTCTATGACATTATCAAGAAAGAGAAACGGCGACAGAGACTCGGGCTGGAGCTGATCGCATCGGAAAACTTTGCCAGCCGAGCCGTCCTGGAGGCATTGGGCTCCTGCCTGAACAACAAATACTCAGAAGGATATCCAGGGCAAAGGTGGGGCTGGGAAGGAAGGGGGATGGTTCTGGGGTTGAAGAAGACCCTTGGATCAGACAAAGCCCCCCAGCCTGCATCTGAGGCCTGTGAAGGGGATGCTAGGAGCAACCTATTTTTCCCCTACCCCACTCAGGTTATTGCTACAGTCCTTGACTTAAAACTGGGCACTTAATTTCCAGAATTATTGGCCCCTTGGTGGGGGTCAGAATCAGATACGTTAATGGGTAAAATGATAATTAGATCTAGAGTCTTCTAGCTCTTCCCAGGGATGTTTTCTGAAACGTGGTTTGCAAGTGACTGCAGCCTTTTCTCTCTGGCGGGGTGCTTTTGCTCACCTGGCTGTTTAAGGGTCCCCAGAGATTTCTCCCTGTAAACCTACATATTCCAAAGGTGTATTTAAATCTGTGTGGACTTCAACTCCCAGAGTTCCCCAGCCAACGGTGGCTAAAGCTTCTGCCTATTATTTCTTTTTCTTAGATATTATGGTGGGACAGAATTTGTCGATGAGTTGGAAAGACTTTGCCAGAAGAGAGCCCTGGAGGCCTATGGGCTAGACCCGCAGAAGTGGGGGGTCAACGTCCAGCCCTATTCAGGTATTTTGCAAGCTCTTCTGGAACAGACCACAGCATGCCCGTCGGTGGGGGTCCATATGGGCACCAGAGGGCTGTTTTCACCAGATCGACCAGAGTTTGAGCACGACTCAATGCGGCTCCTCTCGGTGTCCTCTTGTTTCAGGGTCCCCCGCAAACTTTGCCGTGTACACCGCCCTGGTTGAGCCTCACGGGAGGATCATGGGCCTGGATCTGCCAGACGGGGGTCATCTCACCCATGGCTTCATGACTGACAAGAAGAAAATCTCTGCCACGTCCATCTTCTTCGAGTCCATGCCCTACAAGGTGAGTTCCATGTCCCGAGAGAGAGAGAGATCTACCCGTTTATGTAAAGCTCAGGATTGCTCTCCTCCTCTGGTGGAAAGAATTGGGGGAGGGGGAGCCTCTGCACGTTTGCCACGAGCCTTTCCTGGCTTGCCATGCACCCCTTCCCCTTCTTTTGAAAGCACCCTCTTCACTTCTTCATTTGGCTTCAGGTCAACCCCGAAACGGGCTACATTGACTACGACCGACTGCAGGAGAATGCCCGCCTCTTTCATCCGAAGCTGATCATTGCAGGTGAGGCTCCTTCTCTTCCGCTCCCCGGGGTTACTCAGAGGTCATCTGCTTGGGCCTGGGCACCCTTCCCCCGGCTGTGCTTCCCTGGTCTTAGGAGCGCAACTTCAGAAAAGTCCGGGGACCAAAACGACAGGAGTACATTCGACATCAACTCAAGGAGGAGAGGCGGCTCCCCTTCCCTTTCCAGGGAGAGGGCCTTCCCCGTCAGGAGCAGCTCCGTCCTAGAAGCCAGTCCAGCTGGCGTCTCCTTCCTGGAGCCCTTTGGAGTAGCCCTTGCCCTCTCTCTCCCCCGCCCTAGGGGTCAGCTGCTACTCCCGGAATTTGGACTACGCCCGGATGAGGAAGATCGCAGATGAGAACGGCGCCTACCTCATGGCCGACATGGCCCACATCAGCGGCTTGGTGGCTGCCGGCGTGGTGCCTTCTCCTTTCCAGCACTGTGACGTGGTTTCCACCACCACCCACAAAACCTTGCGGGGCTGCCGGGCGGGCATGATCTTCTACCGGAAAGGTGAGCCAGCAGGTGACTGGTGCTCCGTCTTCCTGGGCTGAATCCCCTGGAGCCGATGGGGAGGCCCCGGGCATCTTCCAAGCACCCTTCCTCCCTTCTCCAGGCGTCCGCAGCGCCGACTCCAAGACGGGGAAGGAGGTCCTGTACAACCTGGAAAGCCTCATCAACCAGGCCGTCTTCCCTGGTCTCCAGGGAGGCCCTCACAATCACGCCATCGCAGGTGAGCTGCACCTGCGCAAAAAACCATCAGAGACTGGGAACTGGGAGGAGGAGGAGGAGGAGGAAGGAAAACTGGCCAGTGTATTCCTGCCAGCTTCCTTCGAGCTCATGCCAAGAAAAAGGTCTGGAGAAAACGGGCTGCATTCCCAGCGCAGGAGGTCTTGCAAAGTCCGCTCCTTTCCAGCCCCTCAGTCTGGCCTGGCCTGCTCCCTCCCCCAGGGGCATTATTGTACAGAGGCACCACTTAACCCATCTTCCACTCTTTGGGGGGGTCGGGACAGGAATTGCTGTGGCTTTGAAACAAGCCATGACTCCCGAATTCAAGATGTACCAGCAGCAGGTGGTGGCCAACTGCAAGACTTTGTCTGCTGCGCTCACCAGCCTGGGATACCACGTCGTCACCGGTAAGAAAACACGATGCTCTCCGGGACAATTTCCACACCTTGCCAGGTTTGTTTCCGAGTAAACGCCTGGCAGGATTGTGCTGTGTGGCAGCTGTGGGTGCAGTTCTCCTCTGGCGCCTCCTCCGAAGTACGCAGGGCTCCCCAAGGGGATGGCGCTCCGTGTCACCCTTCAGCCGCTGCTCTTTTGGGGGGCTCTCCTTGCAGGGGGCTCCGACAACCACCTGATCCTGGTCGATCTGCGCAACCGGGGCACGGATGGGGGGCGAGCTGAACGGGTCCTGGAGCTCTGCTCCATCGCCTGCAACAAGAACACCTGTCCAGGTGAGGGAGG
The DNA here is from genome assembly GCA_023653725.1 of Bungarus multicinctus. Classification (NCBI taxonomy): domain Eukaryota; kingdom Metazoa; phylum Chordata; class Lepidosauria; order Squamata; family Elapidae; genus Bungarus; species Bungarus multicinctus. The sequence goes on from CM042842.1 coordinate 1,081,491, forward strand.
CTCGGCCAGAAAGGACGCACCTCGGCCCCGGGGGTTTTGCTGGCGTTGGGGCCCATAAGGACGGTGGCCGCTGGTTGGTGTCACCACTTGGATCTTCTTACCCAGGGGAAACAACGCAGTGGCCAACAGTGGCCCCACGCCTTGGGCCCAAGGAACCTCGATTCTGGCAGTCCCAACTTTCAGGGGCTGCGTTGGCTGGGAGAGACCGAAACCCAAAAGCCAAGGCCTTGCCTCCCCCAGGCTAACAGTCCCAAGGGGATTTGGACACACAGCCACACTTGTACAAAGTCGGTGCAATGTAGGCCTTCGAGACCGAACGGCAGTTCCGGAGCAGAGCTGCTTGCAGGGATGACCGCCTGCTTCAGTCCCCAGCCAGCACCAACCAGCTTGCTTTTCCTGCAATTTAATCCCTGTTTTTCCTCCCCTCCTTGTAGGAGACAAAAGCGCTTTGCGTCCCAGCGGGCTGAGATTGGGGACTCCGGCTCTCACCTCCAGAGGACTCCTGGAAGACGACTTCAAAAAAGTCGCTCACTTCATTCACAAAGGTGGGGAGGGGGGTCATTGTACCTGCTTTGCCCGCCCTTTCCCCTCCCCCCTTAAGCCAAGAGGTTATGGTGTGAATCCTGGGAAGATTTGGGGGATGGGAGGGACAGTGAAGTGCTTTAAGGAAAAATTCTCCAACCTTGGCAACTTTTAAGACTTGTGGACTTCAAATCCCAGCATGCGTTGGGTGGGGAATTCTGGGAGTTGAAGTCCACAAGTCTTAAAAGTTGCCAAGGTTGGAGAGCCCAACTTTAAGGGAAGTGGGTGAAAACTAGGGGGGAGGGGAGGGAAGAGCTCCCTGGTTGTGGTCTGCAAAGCAGCAGAGCAAGAGGGGGCCAAGTCAGCAGGAAAAACACCCCCAAAGAAAGGTGTCCTTAAACCTAGAACAGGCTCCTTTGAGAAGTGGGGGGGGGTCCCCTTCTCTGGGATAATAGAGGCGAAGTCCAGTCAGCTGGACTCCTTCATTCTTGCATTCATTCCACAGGGCTGGATTGGGCAACCTTCCAAATTGACCCCGTTATTCAGGCTTGTTTCAGTGCCGTGCTTCAGCTCAGGCAGGTGTCTCTCTTCCCCCGTACAGGTATAGAGCTCACCTTGCAGGTCCAGAGCGACATGAACCCCAAAGCCACCCTGAAAGAGTTCAAGGAGAAGTTGGTGACGGAGCCGAAGTACCAAGGGCTGCTGAGGTCCCTCGAACAGGAGGTGGAGGCCTTTGCCGATTCCTTCCCGCTTCCGGGCTTGCCTCTGTTGTAAAGGAGCCACACCTGGAATGGCAGCCCCACCCCAGCTGCCTTCTTGCGACGAGAGCCTCCCTCCCCCCAGTATCCCCGTTTCCCTTGGCTTGGCCTTGGCCTTTTTAATCAGCTTTTTAAGCAAATTCTGTTCCTCCCCCTTTTTAAAGCTGGCAAGGAAATGGACCAAGGGCAAATTTTAACACCCACCCTCTCTGGAACGATTAATGATAAGCCAGTGTCATTCTCTCCTTCCTTCCTTCCCCACCCACCCCAGCATTGCCTTCCTTTCTTGGGGAGTGAGATCCCAGGTCAATGAATACAAGGTTCACCCTTAGGATTAATAGTCCAACTTACTGAGCTGTATTTTTATGGGGTTTGGCATCTGGGGCAGCGAGGCTGTTTTGAGGGACGGCTCCATGTTTACTCTCAACGGTTCTTTGGAAAATAATTCTGCAAGACTTCTTGAAAATGTGTAAATGAAGACTCAATCATCCAGGCCAAAAGTATCCTTAAAAGGTTAAACCATGGCAACTGGACCACAAACTCAGGTGTTTTGTTACTCGTCCAAGTAACTTCTTCAAAAACTCCCTGCAGTCTTTATGCAAGACTTGGGTCCTTCCAATGACTCTGCCTACCCAAAATTTTCATTCTGATTGAAAATAGTCACTTGGATGAGTAATAAAACATCTCAGTTTTAATAACTTTTGGTCCAGTTGCCATGATTTAACCCTTTTTAGATACTTCTTGAAAAGTTTTTGGACTCGTTTCAGAGTCCTTCCCAATGGGATTATTCCACCTTATGTTCTTTTACCCTTTGACCTTGTGGGAAAAGGAAGAAATAGCACAATTGAGTAAAAGGTTTTCAAGCAGAAGATGCTACCTAGACCTCTTGCCAGAAAGAAACACGTTGATACAACAGGAGAAGCATCTCTTCTAGAGATGTTTTGGAGAGAAATTGTTCTCCAAACTCTTTTGCATTAAATTACAGAATTTATTGCCACAATTTATAGGGATGACCAATACGGCTTAAGCCTCCCAGCCTTTCCAGGAAGCCTGGTGGTTGGCCAGGGAAGGAAGCAGGAAGCTGAACAATGCAAGGATTTTAATTTTCTCTCGTACTCCTGAGCTTGTCCTGCCGTTTGTACTTCCAGTTCCCAAAAAGCAGAAGTGTGGTTCAAGGAAAGGGGCGCTTTTAATGACAAGCTGAGCAACATATTTCACACCAACGTCTCCCCACCCACCACCGACAGTTGCCTTCACTGTACTAGATGCACAGGCCCAAACGTACCGTCAGGACAGATTTTACTAAGCACAATAAAATTAAAAATTTTACCACGAGTGCATGGGTTATATAAGCTTTAAAAAATACAACAATATATATATATTTGTATTTCAAAAAATATTTGCGCCCAAATAAATAATTTCCTTTTTTAAATATACACTTTTTTTTTAAAGTCACAGTCGCTTGGTATTGAATATTATTTCATCCAGTTCTTGCTCAGGATGTGACTTAATAGCAGGGATGCGTGAAGGCTGCCTGGATTTCTCTGAAGGACCCCAGTTTCTACTGTCTCCTAAGTGCCACCTATGCAAAAGCTCTGGGACCAAACCAGAAAATCAAACATGCAGAGATGAGAGACGCTGCTTGGAAAGTGACGATGTTAGCAGGGAGTGACAAAGGGGGTGCAGGAATTGGCAATAAGAGGAAAAGTTGGGGGGGGGGGCTTTTTTTCTCCAGGGACCCCTGGAAGGGCTGCGTTACGTCTACAGACACTACAAAGGCAGGCCAGCCAGCACCAGATCAACTCAAGCAAGGTCTACATATAGTTGCGGTGACTGCATAGCGACTCCAGATTGCTCTCAAAAGGCACGATGGCCCTGGAAGGGCAGAGCCACCTGGCTACCACGCTGCTCTCTCCTAAAGCAGTGTTCCTCAACCTTGGCCACTATCAGAGGTGTGGACTTCTACCCCCAGAATTCCCCAGCTGGCAATCCACACCTTACAGTGGCCAAGGTTGAGGAACACGGCCTGCAAACACTCTCGTGCTTAAAGAAATAGGTGACGCTTTCCAGCCGACTCTTGGGGATTGCAGGCAATTTTAGGGTTTGTTAAATATGCCCAGAAACCGAATGTTTTACTTCCAAATCTATTCTCTAGTCTTGCTGAAATGCAACAATTCTTTGGTGCTGTGCCAGAATGGATGACATCAATGAAACGGGCAACACAACCAACCCTCCCCAAAAATTTCTTTGGGAGGAACAAGAAATCAATGTGTTGGAAATCTTTTTCAAATGAGTAAACGAAGTGCGCGCCAAAAAGCTTTCTCAAGCCTGCTCTTGTGCAATCCTGACCTACCACAGAAGGAAAAACTGGCGTGTTTTCAGCATGAGCTGGAATATTTTGAAAGGCAAGCAACAAAGATGTCAATCTACAATGTTCTTAGCCACCAAACTAAGGGCAGCTTGAGCAGCTTCCTTTATTAGCCAAGATCTAAGCCACTATCTAGAGCAAAAGAACTGTTACCTTTGAAGGGCCTGGGTGCAGCTATGCCTACGCTGGCCAAGTCATTAAAACTTGACCTGGCCAATTTGGGGTCCAAAACTCAGGTGTCATATTATGGGAAACAGTGCGGTCACTAAGGGGATCACAAGGGTATCTACACAAATGTAGCTGACAGACTGAGCTACTCTTAGGCTGTCCTACCCAAAAACCAAGCCATGTTAGGCTGTTACCCAAGGGGCACCCATGTTTACATCCTCAACAGTTTTCAGAGCTGCACCGTCTTCCCCATTCAGAAGTGCAACGCAACAGTGAGCTTCCCTTTTGAACTGGATGGGGGGGGGAGGGGGCTCAACCCATCTCGAGTAAAACCAACGAGGCCTCTTGCCGATTGCCCAAATAATAATTCACATTAGTTGGACTATTAACCCACATGCAAAGGAGATGCATTGGAGCTATCCCACCCATCTGCAAAAGACCCGACCAGAAGAACTTGCTCACAAACTCGGTAGCCCAGCTTCCTCAAGTTCATGATTGCCCGCCACATTCACGCCCCTCTGTACAAAATGCCGCTCTCTTGCCTTTTGAGAGCAACCTGGCAGCGGTGCCAGAGGTCTGGAGTCTCACTTTAGTCTCTTATCGCTCTCAGAATTCCCACGGGACAGTCCTGGAAGGGTGGAAGCCTGTTAATGGCCGCAAACCAATGTGGGGTAAGGAGGGACATTGGCAGGGCAGGCTCTGGATGCTGCCTAAATTTTGTACAAAGAGCTGGGCAGGTAATCGAACCTGAGCACGGGGCTGACCCCACGGATGGGATCCTGAATGTACTGCAATTTCAGAAGCTCGGCCAGATACTGGACCACTCTGCGGTCCTCGTTCGCCAGGCCCAGCTGGACTTTCAAGAAGTTCTCCCGCCGCGCGGTGACAGAGTCCTCCGCCTCCCCCTCTCGGATGGGGAGGTGCAGGTGATGGCAAAAAGCATAGAGGAAGGCCTTGGAGCAGAGCTGGGTGAGGAGGGTCTGGACGTGCACTTGGTAGGTGCTCCCCCGCTTGATCTGGGTGCGGTGGTCAGCCAGCCGGAGGATCAGGTGCCCTCGGTACTGCGGGCAGCGGAGGGTCTTGTGGTCGGCGTCCAGCATGCTAATGTATCGGCTGTATCGGCTGAGAGAATGCATCATGTTGGGGCCACCTGGAGAGGTTGACCTGCAAAGAGAAGGAACAGGTGCAAATGGGGCAGTTGGAAGGCAAAAGGTGCCCTTGAGGCAGTGAAGCATCTTAAGAGGGGAAGCCATCATTAAATCCACTCAATGCCCGCTATTGGAAAGGATCTTATAAGCATGTTTGCCCTTCTTTACTGCACTTTCTCGGGAGATCTTAGCTAAAGAATAGGATATTTTACTGCCTTTTAACAGTTACCTCCCTTATCTGTGTTTACCTGAACCCCTTCCCCATATCCCAGCCTGTGTTAGATCAGGATGAAATGGGGATCAGATCTCCACAGCTGCCTCCTTTGCTTACTTAATAGGGGTGGGACACACTAATTGGCTACACAGATAAAACAATATGATCGTGGCTATTCAAATCTCAGCCTGGCCACCAACCACTGGAACTTGAGGAAGTTACTGGTGATTTTTAGCAGAACTGCAAGTTCCTTTTTCTCTCCTCAGGCTGTGGTTCAAGTTTACTGCTTCCCCAGACACTAGGAAACCAACAACCTTTTCTTTCCAGTCAGCTGATCAACTGGTTGGCTTGAAACAAGAAGCCAGGCACTGCCCGGTTCTGCCAGGCACACCTGCCAGAGTCGTTTGCCGAGATGGTCAGCTACAGAAACCGAATAAACGAACAGGCTAGCCATCTTGCTCCTGTCTAGCCTTCTTTCTCAATGTAGCTCAAAGGCTCACTTTCGATCCACCTTCCTTATGACCACCAAGTGTTGAATAAAGAACATCCCTCAAAACATATTTGAACAGGATAGTTACGTATAAGAAGGCTAAACATGCTAACATATAACACTCTTCTACTTCCACACCTCACTGCCCAGGCCCAGTCAACTGTCCAATACTGGCAGAGATCCATTTCAGATCTTGCCACTCAACATGGCAAGGTCAGAGGGAGGAAGGTGGGAGGAAGGAGCAGGCAATTCTCTCCCTGATGTGACATGGTGAGGAAATGTGCCAGAACAGGACATTTCTGCAAGTATCCCTCTTGGGGGAGAAGGTCCAAGGGCCTGAAATGTTACCTCTGGAGCCCCACCAGCTTCCACTTCTGAAAGTCCGTGATCTGCAAAGGCGAGGTGGCCCAGTGCTTCACGGGCTTGGCGTATGCGCCGGAATTGGGGACAAAAATGGAGAGGGCAGCGATGAGCTTCTCCACGGTGGCCTTGTCTTCTCCCAGCACCACCAGGGTCCTCCCGCTCAGCAGAGAGTAGATAGCAGGGTGGGCGAAGGGGTACTGCCGGATGAAGCGCAAGGCGCTCTGCCCGGCCTTCTTGGGCTTTTCTCCCACAAGAGCAGCGGGGGACGGGGTCCGGTCGGAGTTGGTGGACGCCGCGCTGCTCATGTAACTCGTGGAATCCGAGCATTTATCCAGGCTCATTTTTCTGGTTTCTCGGCCGTCACAGAGGTAATGAGGATCGAGTTCATAGGCAAGGAGGCCTCCCAGGACCCCATCATGGGAGCAGTCTGTGAAGTTCACCTGAAACCCTGCGTCACCTGGCCTGTATGGCTGTGGGGGGATGCTGACCACGCCGTCATCATCGCTGTGTCTGGGAGGCACATTGGCTTGACCCTCAAGGAAGTTGGGGCTCTCTTTGCCAATGCAGCAAGAAGCATCCCCCGGAGGGGCTTCAGGCGCAGGGCTGCCTTCCATCTCCTCTTCGGTGCTGTCCAGAGTTAACTCGCGGCTGAACAGGAAGCCTTCCTCTTCTTCGCCACCATAAGGATCTTCATTAATGGCACTTGGGTAGCTTGCTTTAAAATCGTCTGGGATCAGGGCCTCCGAGGGGCAGGTACTGAGGACTTCGATGCTGTCCCCGCTAATGGTCCTGCTGCTGGCAGCTTTGTCCCTCACCACAGGGGGGCTGGGGGGTGCTTGTAGCAAGCCAGACTGACTTTCAGAGTGGACAGAAGTTGTGGCGGATTTCTCCGTTCCCAAAACTTCAATGCTTTCGCCGCTGCTGACGCTCCCTTTCAGGTCGACATCTAGAAGTTCAACGTTGTCATAAGGGACAGAGTGGGAGACCTCGGGGTCTTGGCTGTCTTCAACCTCAGGATCCATCTTAATCGGCACAGACTCCACACTGGATTTGTAAGAGGCAAGATCGACGAGTATCTCGGGACTTGGGCCGCTTTCCAAACCAGCCATGTTGGGAGGGTCCAGGTTCTGCCCCGGACTGACTTCAAAGGGCTTTTCCTGCTGCTCCTCATCCAGGAGAGACACGTCTTCGAAAAGAAAGCCAGCGAATGCCTGCTGCTTCAGGAGGGCTCTGCTGATGCGGTTGATCAGGAGGTAGCAAACGTCGCCCCGGAACATCTTCTCGATCTGGTGCAAGCGGTCGAGGGTCTGGCTGAAGGAGTGCTCCTCACAAAGTTCCTGCAGGGTTTTCAGCTTCTTGTCAAAGCACTTGCTGGATTTGGCCGGGATGAGCTTCGGGGTGTAGGAGCCCTGGGGACAAGGCGGTGGCAACGTATCATCAACCGGTAACTCCGGCTGGGCATCCTCTTCAGTCGGCTCGCAAGGAGGCTCGCTGGCCTGCTTCCGCCGTCCAGGTGGATAGGATCGGATCTGCCGGAGCAGGTCACGGTGCTCGATGATGGCCTTCTCCACGCTGGCCAGCTCGTTGGCCTTCTCGATGGCCCGGCTGGAGTAGCAGCCTTTGGCCAAGCTGCGCTTCTGCAGCTCAGTCTCGCGGTGCAGCACGGATCGGGTGTAGTCCAGGTCGCGCAGCTTCTTTTCCAGCTCGCGGGCGAAGGCCCTGCGGTTGCCGTCCTTCAGGCCCTCGGAGGCGCCTGAGAACTGGGCCGAGAGCTCCGGGAAGAGGCGCATGACCTTGCGCTCGTCGGCCGACACATAGGCCAGGCAGAAGGGCCGCACGAAGCCACGCGCCTCCAGGTCATAGAGTGTCAGGTGGTGCACGTAGGCAAAGGCACCCGCCTTGGAGTCGCCCAGCACCACCTGCGAGTCCCGGGCGAAGCGCAGGCGTGGGTAGGGGCCTCCCGGGGCCGCCCCCGCCGCGCAGGCCTGGTAGTCCACCGACATGATGCGCAACGCGAAGTAGTTCAGGTCGAAGCCGCCTGGAGTCTCCCCGGCCGGCACCGTCAGCAGCGGCTGTGGGCCCACCTGCTCCGAGAACTCGGCCACCAGCAGGAAGTCGCGCGGGAACGGCGGCGGACAGCCCCCCGAGCCGCCCCCCAAGCCGCCCCGCCGGGACCACGGGTGGGCGCCGCGGCCTGGCGCGGACAGCAGCGGCACCGAGTACTCCTCGGGCAGGCCCGGCTCTCGCGCCGCCGCCGCCGCCTCCTCGGCCGCCGCCTCTTCCTTGGCGAAGGCCACCACGTCGGGCGCGCCGATCATCCTGGCCGGGAAATGGGGATCGCGGCCTCACTCGCCGGAACCGCCGCCGCTGTCACAGCCTTCCAGCCGCCGCCGGGCGGCCATCTTGGAGTCACATGACCCGTGGGCTGGGGACCTTGGCCCCGGAAGTAGTCTCACCGAAGGCGGGGGGGGCTGACTGCCGCCTACGGTTACTGATAGGCTGACTGGATTGATTGACATTAACGGGAAGAGTTTATGGAAGAGTAGGGGCGGAGCTGAGAAGAGGACCGCCGAAAGAAGGGAGCTTTGAAGCGGCCCGCCCGAAGGGCACGCTGGATGTTGTAGTTCTGACTTTCACATGAGTATTACCATAAGGATGGTTAGATGATTTTTAGATATAACTCAACTTCTCCCTCCTGTTCTCAGCAGAACAACAACCCTGAGAGGTGGGCTCTGGGGCTGAGCGACGGGGAGGCTTTATTTATTGCCAGCGACTGCTTCCCCTTTCGCAAAGGGAACCCTCGAAGTTGCGCAAATCGCCGTCCTTTCACGGCAGGACCGTAAAGCGAGCGAAACTCCACCCCCTTCGCCTCTCCGCCAATCCGCTTTGTGGAAGGCACTTACGACGCCGCTGGGCGCGAAATACGGCTGGGAGCTGAAGCGGGAAGGGAAAGGGTGTTCGGGGAGTGGGAGCAGGTCAAACAGTCCCCACCCCTCCAGGCGGGGGAGGAGCCAGTGGAGGAGGGGCCTGGCTGGGGGAGGGTCTCACAGGCTTTGGGTTGGGGAGCAGCTCTGCCTTGCAGGCTAAGTGGGTGCCGGGGCACCAGGGGCTTCCTCCACCCTGATCTTGGGGGAATAGAAAGTGGGGAGGGGGAGATTCGCATAGCAGGCAGGTGGGCGGCCAGAAGGACCTGAGGTCAACCTGGGCCTGGTGGGTGCGTGATGGGGGTCTGGGGAGGGTCCCTCCCGTTGGGGGCCAAGTAGGGGAGAAGCTGCCTGTGCCCACCCCCAAGAGCCTGGCATTGCCATGTGGTGCTCCTGAGGGAAGGGGCACCCAGAGAACATTTGGGGTCCCCCCTCCGCCTCTGGGACCTGTGGAAACTTGGGGGACCTGCCCCTCCAGCCCCAAGAAGGGGCCCGCTCTCTTTCGGACCGAACCACCAGCGTTCTCCTCCCTTGCCAACAGACCTTCGTTGCCTGGAAAAGGAGCTGCCCAGGGCCCACGATGGGCCGCCCGGCCGGGTTTTAGGATGTTCGGCCTGGCCAGAGGATTGGCTTTGGGAACCGTGAGGTTCTTCTCCTGCTCCTCCAGGCCGGCGGCAGAGACCATGGCGCCTCGAAACCTCCAGAAGGTTCTCTGTGTGGCAGAGAAAAACGATGCAGCCCGCGGGATTGCAGACATCCTTTCGAACAGCAGGATGAGGAGGGTAGGAGAGCAGGGAAGCCGACTTTCTGGCCCTGAATGCGAGATTTCCCCTGGTCAATGGGAAGAGGCAGTGTGTTTGGGATGACCTGACGGGAGCCGATTTATTTCAAGCTGAAATCAATGTCCAACTTGCTCATCTGGATTCCAATTTATAAAATGAGCCGAAAATCAGACTGGCAGAGACGTGGGAAATTCAAACATCATTTCTACGATACGTTCTCAGAGAACAGCTGTTAAAGTACAGAAAATCTGTCATGATCCCAGGCATTTATTTCTGTGCAAGTTGATGGACTGGAAAACTCCTTAATTTCACATCTAGTCAGTTGGTTCCTAAATTGGGGTTAATGACCATCAGGAGAATAATTTGGGCCTGCTGTAAGAGTAATGGAGCGATTTATAATTGCTTGTTTGTGAGTTGAAGATCCAGCCTGGGACTCTAATACAACAGCCTGGGATTTTGGGGTGGGGGGAATAATGACTTTGAGACTGCAAAAAAGAAGTAAAAGGATCAAGGAGAATTTGGTCTAGTCAACTTCTATGAAGAGCCAATAGTAGCAAAGTTACATCCTATATATAAATATCATGGCTTACTGCTTAATAGCCGTAACCATCCCGAGAGATTTCTCGCAATATTTATCTGAATATTGTATTGGTTTATTTATTTAGCTAAGCTGATTTCTTGTTGATTGGAATTGTTTGCTTTTCTTTCCAGAGGGAAGGAATGTCCAAGTACAACAAGATCTATGAATTCCAGTATCACTTGTTTAACCAGGTTTGTGTCAAACAGTCGATCACAATTCTCTCTACCTCTTATCACTACATGATATAACAGTGATGCTATCAATGATTTTTACTTTATTGCTAGTTATATAACTAAAAATCTAACAATACAACCGTGGCAAAACAAGTATTCTTAATAATGAATCCAAACGGACAAAAAATTAAGTTAGACAAGATACAAATCCATCTTTGTAAAGCAACAAATGGCCAAGAATAATTTATTTTTCTCTCTTTTATGCAGAATGTAACTTTGATTATGACATCTGTGTCCGGACATTTGCTGGCTCATGATTTCAAGGCACCATTTCGGAAATGGTACGTACCAACAGATCAGATGATTAATTTTCTGCAATTATATAATCAGATTTTGAACAAGGTAACCATCATTAAAAGCATAGATGTCTCTAGAATCTAGATAGTATTTCTTTAAATGTTTGCTGTTTCCTGCATGCTTTTCTCTGATGCTCTTCTAACAGGCATAGCTGTAACCCTCTGGTCCTTTTCGATGCAGAAATTGAGAAATTCTGCCCTGAAAACTACATGGACATTAAGGTTTGTATTGCCTGCAGCCTCCTCTTTTAATAAGAGGCAAGGTATCCTTCCTCTTTTTCTGTAGCTGCAATTTCTGACTGATGAATGGTCTTCTGTCCAGCCGCGATTACGTAATATAAAATGCCGTTGACGTATCTCTTATAAGAGTGGTTCTTTCTCCTCCGTTGTTTCATGTTGCTCTATCACCCTATTATTACCAATTCCAGCACACCCTCGAACAAGAGGTTCGGCCATGCCAGGCCCTGGTGATCTGGACCGATTGTGATCGCGAAGGGGAGAGCATTGGCTTTGAAATCATTCACGTGTGTAAAGCAGGTGTGTGTGGAGAAAGGGTGAAGGGTTGGGCATTCAACATGCACACATCCTCGTGTGATTCTCCAGGACAGACCGTTTGGCCAGGAAGCCAAAGAGTTTTTAATCAGTTGAGTGAGATTAAGAAAGTCTTCCAAATCACAAGGAGTTTTTCCCTCCGCAATGCTTTTGTTTTGCTTCCCCTGACTGAGTGTGCCTTGAACTTTTCTTTGGACAGTGAAGCCAAATCTCCAGGTGTTCCGAGCCCGCTTCTCGGAGATCACGCCCCGGGCTATCAGGTCCGCTTGCGAGAACCTCACCCAGCCAGATCCTAACATCAACGATGCTGTGGAGGTGAGGCAAGAGCTGGATCTCAGAATAGGTAAGTGAGAAAGCAGACTGTAGACCCAAATGCTGCCTTGAGATACGGAGGAGAACGATGTAACCAAACCTGGATTGTTGACAAAGCTAACTAAACAGCTTGACCTTTGTGGGTTGGCCTTCCTAAAACCAAGCACTTCGTTTTGATTTACTTTCTGATAGCTGGTGGTTAAAGCCTGCTGCCACCATTGGCCTCCCACCGGCCGGTGCGCTCCCACAGTTAGCCTCCTCGGGGTGCCGCTGGCTGGCCAATGTCGGCGGCCCCGAGGGTGCGGGCCTTCTCTGTGGGAGCACCCGCCCTTTGGAATGAGCTACCGGCGGAGATGCGAGCCATTACTGACCTACGGGCCTTCCAACGAGCACTGAAGACCCACCTTTTCCAACAGGCTGGTCTGGCGTAACGTTATGAGTAGGGTTTTTAATTTGATTTTAATTTTTTATGGGTTTTATTGGTCTTAGCCGTCTATTTAATTAATTTTTAAACTCTTTTTAACTTTTCTATTTGTATGTTTTTATTGTGGCTGTTCACCGCCCCAAGTCCCTTTTTGGGAAAGGAGGCGGTATACAAATTGAAATAATAAATAAATAAATAAAGTGACTTTCTATTTTTCCTTGGAGCCATGATGTCCCCAGCTTTTCGGAAGAGTGGCCATCCAATAACTCCCCTCTAATAGGGGAGTTGTGGTTTTCCTTTCATGTTGGGCCTTACTTTTTCTGCTTCCTTGGCCAGGTGCTGCCTTTACCCGGTTCCAGACCCTGAGGCTTCAGAAGATCTTCCCGGAGGTGTTAGCGGAACAGCTCATCAGCTACGGGAGTTGCCAGTTCCCCACCCTGGGCTTCGTGGTGGAAAGGTTCAAAGCCATTCAAGCCTTCGTTCAAGAAACGTTCTACAGAATTAAAGGTGAGGGTTCAGAAGCAGAGAAACACCTGGACCAGGAAGCCTATAGTGGGAATTGGCTTTTCTCTGCGTTATTAGCGCAGGGTCCCCAGTTTTGCATTTCCCACACCCCCTTTGTCTGGTGTGGTACGGCTTGTGTGTCCTCATGCAGACTTCAGGCAGTCCATCACTTTTTCGCCCATCCTTGGGGTTGCCCTGTGGGCTGAGTGCAGGTGCCCATCTCGCGATGGATTCCACATCAGCTCTGACCACACGCCCGTACCACTGCCGCCTCGCTTCTCTCCGTCTGTCTGGAATGGGAGCAACTTTGGCCTTTGTCATCAAATTGCATTGTCTGCCTAAAGTGCAGAGGCTGCCTTGGTTCGCCAGCCATTTCCATCTTACCGTTTTGGACTCCGGCAGCTGTTGAGGAGAAGAATCTCCTTCCCTCCCATGCAGGCATCTTCCTGCAGCTGCAAGCGGAACGGGGCCACCGGTTGCCTTGGGTGAGGCCGAGCCTTGATCTATCTTCTCCCCCGCAGTGACTCACGACCACGAAGAGGGTACCGTGGACTTCAGCTGGAAGAGGCACCGTCTCTTCAGCCACACGGCGTGCCTTGTCCTCTACCAGATGTGCATGGAGGTAGGTAAGCTGGCCGGCCTGTCTTCTTCCTTTTGCACTTGGCAAGGAGCTTTGAAGGACCTTGTCTTCTGCACGCCTTTGTCTTAGGCGCCTCAGGCCACCGTCGTGGAGGTTGGAAGCAAACCCAAGAGCAAATGGAGGCCTCTCCCGCTGGACACTGTGGTATGCTTTGGAAAAAGAAAACCACTTAAAGTCAGAATACGAAGAGCTCTCAGCTCAGCTTCTGATCCAAAGCCCCTTGGTAGACCCTCTTGCAAGCCTCACATTGGACATTCAAGAGGAGACAAGGAAGTGACTAAATCCGAGCACTATTTGGCCTTCTTTGGTGGGAAGTCCATCCCTAAATTGATCTTTTAATCGTGGGAATGTGACATTGAGGGAATTGCATGGTTATTCCTGGGTTGAGAAGTGTCACCAGAGGCAAGCTGGTGTTCCTGCTTCCAGGAATCCTGTTGATTTTATGTGGGCAGAGAGACATATTTTGCCAGGTAGAGGTCAAGCGTATTTTCCCTCTTCTTCATCTTCTTCTGCCATAGGAACTTGAGAAATTGGCTTCCCGTAAGCTGAAAATAAACGCCAAGGAAACCATGAAGATTGCCGAGAAGCTGTATACCCAAGGGTAGTAAAAGCAGCTATTTTTCTGAGAGTAACTCCCTGTAGGATGAAGTCTGCTAGTGGTGGGGGCTAATGGGACAATGCTCTTTCACTTCCTTGGAGTTTTTCTTTCACCAGGAAGATTTATTTTAACATGTCTTCTCTCCCATCTCTCTAGAGATGCTGCAAGCTAGAAACACAACTAAGCAATGGGTTGTATAAAACCAGAGGGGATCAGGAGCCTGAAAATGCATCTCCTGCGAGGAGAGATTAAGGGAGCCCTGTGTTGCTCTGACAAAGGGGGTGGTGTGGTGGGGCATTAGGGCAGCTCTCCTCAAATACCCCACAAGGGGTTGTGGGAGGAACTGCGAGGCCTTGCAATCTCCTGGTTGGAGTGGCCTGTAAATGAGTAAATAATTAACGTTTCCTGTCCTCCCAGCGGGCAGAAAAGACTATTGTCTTAAGAACAGAACAAGATTCCTTTTGAAAATAGGCAGGAAGAATAGTTTGGCAGTTGAAATGATATGAGAGACTGTTCATAGCAAATGGGCAACAGCCTTCATGGGTTCCCCCTCCCCTTGGATGTTGCGTGGGCCATTCTTAGAAAGCACTTCTTAAAAAGTAACTCCCTCCCCCCCCTTTCCTGGTTTTTAAAGGTACATAAGTTACCCCCGAACAGAGACCAACATTTTCCCCAAAGACTTAAACCTCTCCCAGCTGGTGCAGCTTCAGACCCAAGACGCCCACTGGGGAGCCTTTGCGCAGAGGATCCTGGACCAAGGTGGGCCAACCCCACGGCGGGGGACAAAATCCGATCAGGCTCACCCTCCCATTCATCCCACCAAACACGCCAGGAATCTGCAGGTGAGTCCCCGAGACCGACTTGGAAGCCTCAGGTGCAGCTCTACTTCCGAAGAGAGAGCGTTTTATAACCTCGCATTTGGATCTGAGAAGTAAACGAAGTAGTGCTTACAAAATGCCCTTTTTTCAGAGGGCAAGAATACATTTTCTTCTGGTTCAAAGTCTTCCCTCTGGGAATATTTATTCCTAGAATCTCCAGGTGGGTTTTTCAGGCAAACTCCAGATCTCATTTGAAAAGGGGAAAGGTCTAGGGAGCATGTGCCGAATTCTTTGCTGCTTGTGGAAAAGAAAAGATTGATCTTAACATCTGTATAAATCCATTTCTCCTCCTGCCAAAAAATCTCTTTAATTTTCCCCCCTTTCCGTTGTGCCCTCCAAGGGCAACGACCAGCGCCTGTATGAGTTCATCGTCCGCCACTTCCTGGCCTGCTGTTCCGAAGACGCGAAGGGGCAGGAAACTACGGTGGAGATTCAGATTTCCAACGAGCGCTTCGTGGCTCACGGGCTGATGATTCTGGCCAGAAATTATCTGGAAGTTTATCCTTACGAACGGTGGAGTGACAAGGTGGGAGCGCTTGATAGGAAGCAGACGAGGGTCAACTCCTGAGGAGAGGTTGTAGTAGCTTCAGAGGGGGAGGAAAACTACTCCTCCCTCACAGTCCCCATTTGAGCTACCAATATAGGGGTAGTCTTCAACGTACCAACCATCAGTCATTCACAGACCCTTTGAAGTTACAACAAGACCCACTTTATGATCACGACTTAGGACCATAATGGTCAGGCTCCATTCCGGTCGTAGGTCGAAGTCTACTGCATCCTTGTTTCTCCCGTCCTTCCCACGTAACCCTGTTTCCCCCTGCCTTGTCTTCCTCCGCACCCCCAAACCCTGCAGGTTATCCCCCTCTACGAGGAGGGCTCCTGCTTTCAGCCCACCACAGTGGAGATGGTGGAAGGGGAGACGAGCCCACCCCAGCTGCTCACCGAAGCGGACCTCATTTCCCTGATGGAGAAGCACGGCATCGGTCAGTTCTGCCTTGGCTGCGGATCAGGGACGGTCTCTCACTCCTCTTCAGAGTTTATTTGGTGTATTTTTTTTTTAAATTTATGTACGTTACCCAACTTGCTGTTGGCCTAAGGGTATTCCCATACACCGGCGTCTCCTTCGCCAGAACCTTTTTGATTTCCTGCCGCAGAGTGTTTCTCTGACACGAAGCCTTCCCTGGGAGGCAAGCTCTGGCAGTCTCACAGAGCGGTAAGGGAGAGAAAGGGGCCAAAGACTGTAAGTGTCCTGGGCAACAGCAGAGCGCCGGGGTATTGAGGCTGGGCTGGACTGGGTCGCTGTTGGCATCAGGACAGAAGCAACTGAACCCCCTTGGTTTAAGATGTGAATGTTGCTAGGGGTGCGCAGAGCTCACCTCTGGGGCTTGTAAGTGAGGACTACAATTCCCAGCATGCAGTCGGGGAATCGTTGAGAGCTGCGTCTCTGGAAGGCGAAAGGTTGGGCTTAGGGGTCAGTTGATGGAAAGCGCTGCCAAGCTCGCCAGCTTTGAGACGCGTGGGATTCTGGTGGTGCGGTTCACCAGCAGCCGGTGCAGACGGCAGCGGAATCGGACAGTGAGGACGAAAGGGAGCCAGTCCGGGAGTCTGGAGAAGGACTTGGACGAGGGTCCTGCCTCTGATTCAGGGATGGGGCCAGGAGCATCTGGGAGTGGAGTGCTGCCTCTGGAGCCTTCAGAGTCTGGCAGCAGCGAGGCAGAGGACCAAGGGGAGCCTGTTCCCAGTGAGTGTATGTGCAGAGCTGCTAGAAGAGAGCAGCTGAGACAAAAGGGGTGACTCGGGAGTAAGGCTGGGAGATGATTGCGCCTCCCCTAAGGGATAAAAGTCAGTCCCAGATGATGAAAGCTTTGCAGGAAGCAAAGCAGTTCAATAAATTGCAAGTCCTTGAAGCTCTGCATATTCTGGTTGGGTTTTTTTTAGTACTGTTTTAATTAATTGGGGACACTTGTTTTGGCAGCATTCCACAGCGCTGACAGGCATGTGCTTACCTGTTTAAGTTAGTTTTGGCTGTGAATGAAAACAATTCCCAGCGTTGCATTAAAATAGGTTTTGCTTTTCAAACAAGTTTGTGTTTAATTAACGTTTGATGAAGCTTGGGTCAGAACATCCAGGAGCTGAAGTCATCTCATCTTAAAAGTTGCTGGGTTGAGAAGCTCTAAGGAACGTGAGGAACCTGGCCCACTCATGGCAACGCTTGGCTTTCAGGAACGGACGCCACCCACGCGGAGCACATCGAGACCATCAAGTCCCGCATGTACGTGGGGCTCACCCCAGACCAGCGCTTCCTCCCAGGACACCTGGGAATGGGGCTGGTGGAAGGTAAGGACGGACCCCGTCTACAAACCCGGCTCTCCCGCCGAGCCTCTCCTCCGCCCACTCCTCTTTCTGCCTGTCTCCCCACCGCCAGGCTACGACTCCATGGGTTACGAGATGTCCAAACCGGATCTTCGAGCCGAACTCGAAAATGACCTGAAGCTGATCTGCGAGGGGAAGAAGGACAAGTCCGCCGTGCTCCGAGAGCAGATCCAGAAATACAAGCAAGTCTTTGTGGCCGCCGTGGCCAAGGCCAAAAAGTGAGGGCTGAAAAATTCCCACCCCCCCCAGGGAAAATTGCGGTGAGGGGTGTTTGGTAGCCCCTGCCTGGACCAGCTCGGTTGGCAGCGGATGGAGAGGAGAGGAAGGGCAGCTGAAAGGCCAGCAGGAGCTGCAGATGAATCCCACTTTAACCCTTTGTGTCTTATCTACAAGGGAAGGGCCTGTTTCAGAAACAGGGAAAAGAAGCAGGCACATCACAGAACTAATCCAGTCGGTGCTGTTAACTCAGTGCGGGAAGGTGTTTAGGCCCTTCCTTGATCAAGATCAATTGTGTAAGCAAAGAACTAGGTCATTTATGTATTTATTTAGCTGCCCAAATGAAACTGGGCGGGAGCAAATAAATACACAGTAATGAGAGTTTAAAACAACAGTTACAGAGAGGCACAACCCAACAACACGTGGAAAGCCACAAGCGGTTTCTCCCTGGATTTTCTCAGGAATCTCTCCTGAAATAATATTGATGTGTTCACATTTTCTGCACAAAATACTTAGGATCCACGAGTCCTTGACGGACGTAGCTGAAGGCAGGGAGAAACGTGCCTGCTTCATTTTTGTTTTTTTCAGGTTGGATGAGGCCTTGGCTCAGTATTTTGGGGAGATGACCCAGGTAGCCCAGGAGGATGACATTTACCCAGCGATGCCCGATCCGGTTAGGAAATGCCCCCAGTGCAACTCCGACATGATCCTGAAGACCAAGAAGAACGGAGGGTGCGTTGGCACGCTGCAAGAAACCCGGAAGAGGTTTTTCTAGCAACTTTGCCCACACACAAAAAGCACTAATTGGAGAAACGTTGAGCCAACCAGACCCATTTTGACAGTTGATCCTTAACTGCATCTCTTCTGCTGGTTCTGACGTTTCCTCTTGTGTTTCTCTAGCTTTTATCTCAGCTGCTTGGGCTACCCTGCTTGTAAATCCTCAGTCTGGTTTCCCGACTCCGTGCTGGAAGTCAGCAAGGATGAGTCTGTCTGTGACATCTGCAAGCCACCTCCGGTGCACCGGTGAGTCTCGGCACAGGGGGGCCCTTGAACTTCGTTTCTGCTGCCGCTTGGGATGTCCCAAGCTGCTAAGTTTTGCACTCTTTGGGATTTCAGGGCTGAGTGTTCGCTCTGTCCCGCCCTCCAATTCAGGAAACCTGTGGGGGGAGATTTATCTTGCCTAAGGCACAAGACCTGCCCCCAGAGCCTCCAGTTGGAGGGAGCCGTGGTGGCGCAGTGGTTAGAATGCAGGATTGCAGGCATCACTCTGCCGACTACCGGCAGTTCGATCTCAAGGTTGACTCAGCCTTCCGTCCTTCCGAGGTCGGTAAAATGAGGACCCAGATTGCTGGGGGTGATATGCTGACTCTGTAAACCGCCTAGAGAGGGCTGTGAAGCGATATATAAGTCTAAGGGCTATTGCTACTCATTGCGTGGGAATATGCAGCTGTTTGAGCGGACTGGATTTCTACTAAGCTAAAGCCTTCCCTCGCTTTCCTTTCCCACATTTGAATATCCCTGGGCAGATCTTGAGATTGAAGTCCGCTGGCAGGGGGCCATTTGGACGCAGGGGCCGAGCAGAAGCTTCCAGGCTGTGGGGCTGCAGGGCCAGAGGCCCAGGGCCAATTGCTCCCCATCTCTCCCCTCACAGGCTGAAACTGAAGTTCAAGCGAGGCAGCCTCCCAGCTGTGATGCCCCTGGAGTTTGTGGGTTGCATCGGCGGCTGCGATGAAAATCTCAGGCAGATCCTAGACCTCAAGTACCTGCAAGGACCAGCCAGGGCCCCAACTCAGCCGAGGAATCTCCCCAAGGAAGCCCACGGCCCCCTTAACAGCACCATCCACAGCCGTGGTCGGCGCCTGCTGGCTCCCGTGCCCCCTCCTGCGCCGGCACACAGCACTCCTCCCGCGCTTGCCAATACGGCCAGAAACGATGCCGTGATGTGCAACTGTGGCGAGGAGGCCCTGCTTCTCACCGTCCGCAAAGAAGGGCCCAACCAAGGCAGGCAGTTCTACAAATGCAACACCGGCAGCTGCCGATTCTTCCTGTGGTCCGACCAGCAGGAGCCCGACCGGAGGCCCAACGGGACCTCCGGGTTCCTAGCACCGAGCTCTTCCCTGCCAGGGCCCCAAAGGGCGGGCTCTGATCCCGGAGCCGGTGCAGGCCAAGGAGGCCCTCTCTGCCGGTGCGACCAGCCCGTGGTGACCAGGACAGTGCAGAAAGAAGGGCCCAACCAGGGGCGGCTCTTCCACACCTGCTCCAAGCCGCGGGAGCAGCAGTGCGGCTTCTTTGAGTGGGCGGAGGAGAGCGTGTGGCCAGGTAGGTGAGGAGCGGGCATCTTTGCATTGGCATAGGCAGGTTTGGTGGGTCGGGTTGCAGCTGGAGGGAGCGGGGAACGCTGGCAGCGACACCCCGGTTTTCTGGGAAGAAGGTGCAGCGCATTCCAGAGAGGGGGACCAAGTCAAGAGGAGGGTCAAATCTTAGCAACCATCAAACTTGGGCCCCTGAAATCCCAGCTGTGGAATTCTGGAATTTGAAGCCCACAAGCCTTAAAAGCTGCCAGGGTTGGGCCCCTCTGGGTTAGACAGGCATAGCTTTAATCTGGCACACTTCTGTCTGTTGGGCGTCGGCAAATGAAGAGCTACACTTGAGTGGATCTCTCCACCGCGTTGTTTTTGGACTTGGACCTGACAGCGGGATTTGCATGATGCTCCTTTAAATAAACTTTCCTTAAGAGTTTCCCTTATAAGCTTGGGACCTTGCCCAGATCCAAAGGACAGGAATGTCCTGCCAGCAAGAGCTTGAAGTAGGGGAGAGGGGAGGGACTGTAGCTCTGCAGCGATGGCTTCCATTTCATCCCATCCAAAGGTGTTGGGAAAACAATGTTTAAACTCCTGGCCATCAGAGGATACCAAAATGGAGAGAATCCATCCTCAGGTGACTTAAAACTCCCCTAACTTTCTCCTCTCCTCCCGTTGCAGCTGCCTCCACCTTTCCTCCTTCTGCGGGCGAGTGGGCCCAACGGGGCCCCAGGCCCAAAGCAAAAAGATCAGACAGCGACTCTTCTTTGACGGCACCTATGAAGAGACCAAGGACGTGCAGCGTTTGCCACCAGCCTGGCCACACCAAAACCACGTGTCCCCAGAATCACTGAAGCGGCGTGGGCCACGGATGAGACTCGAGGAAGCCTGTTGGCAAACGAGAGCCTTCTGAAAGGCTGGGCTTCTTCCTTGCAGGCTTCAATTCTCCACCTTAAGTTTTAAAATATAGGTGGGACCGTTGAGGATCTTGAGGCAGGTGTTTCTCAACCATGGGCGGACTTCAACTCCCAAAATTCTGGGCATGGAAGCCCTCCCGTCTTCAAACGGCCACGGTTGAGAAACACAACTTTAGACTGTAACACTATGCTGATGTTTTGATTTTAAAAAGCTTTTCTTCTCTTTGGGAATTTAAACGAGGGAGTTTCTCAAAGACCTGGAACTGATGCTTTCTTAGAGAACGTGCTTCCAAAGCTAAACAAACTTTTCCTCTATACAAATCCTATTCCACCCTCCCTGTAACTGGAATAACCATAATTTATTCAAAAGGAAAATATGTGTATACAAAACCCAGAGTTTAATATTTCTAAAATTCCTGTCCTGCTCAATGCTATATTCTTAATGCTAAGGACAGCTCCTGTCTGCTTTCAACTGATGTGGATAATATTTTTTTAAATTAAAATATATATTTGGCTTAAGTTACATTGTGCTGGGTGTGCCGGTATTCAACCCCCTACGTAAGCTGTACTGAAAACATCACAAGTTTACATCAGAAGTTGGTTCCTGGGGGCTCAGAAGAAACCTGAGCTTGTTTGCTTGCTTTATTCATTTATTTATTCATAAAAATCAGAAGAATCCTCTCCAGGGGAGCTGCCAAGCAGAGAGACCTCCGCAGCCCTCACTCCGAGCCCTGGAGAGAGCATTATGTTCAGAGGTACACATCCACAAGATTTCAGAACTCAAGCAATGGGGAAATCTGGGAGCAGGGAAGGGGAATCAGCTACCCTCTGCCACCTCAGCCCTCCAGTCCTGCCCTAGGGAGAAAGAACAGGCTCCCTGGAGGAGGAGAACATCCGCTCTGAATGGCAAAAGAATCCGGCAAGAGAGCGAGTACAAAGGGCTTGCAATCAAGGGCCATTTTACTTCAAGAGCTAATACTTTCATTTCATTCGGTGCAAAAGAATTGCAATTTGGGGGAGAGGGGGGGGGTTGTGAACGGATCCCTTTCAAGTCTCCTCCATCTGAAAGGAAGCCGGGGCTCTTTCCACTTTACAAGCCCAGCCCGTCAGCAAGATTGGGCGCAGCTAAAGCCTCGTACAAGGTGCAGCCGATCTCGTCGATCTCCTCCGGGAGCAGGTGGCTCAAGAGGTCAATCCTATCGTCGAAGAAACAAGGGAGGGAGCCTTTGGCCAGGCACTGGACCAGCTCCTCCAAGACCTGCTGGAGCCTCACGGCCAGCATGGCTTCTGGCCAGTCCGGCTCCGTTAGGCTCAGGTGGAGGATAACATGAGTCAAGTCACTGCCAGTTATTTTGCTCCAGAAAGGGTGTTTTTCAAAAGTGGCCTTCAAGATGAGGAGGCAACACTGCCGGATGCCGCCGTCTCCGGCGTCCAGCTCTTTCAGCTTGGAAACCTCTGCCGCGTAAAAACTCTGCTGCCAGAGGTTCTCCACGGGTTCCCCGGAGAAGGTGGCGAGGAAAACCTTGCCCTCCGTTTCCACTATCGGGCAGAGGGTTATGTCCAGGAGGACCTGCTCGTGCCTGACTTCCAACTTCAGCTCCCTGGGAGCCATGGAAGGCCGGATGATGCATTCCAACAGGCTGCCGATGACCGGCCAGTTGACGGAGGCCACCAAGGTCTTCAGGAGGGCGTCATTGATTGAGTTGGACGATAAGTACCCGCCGACAATGAACTTGTCCCAAGGGCTGCTCCCCCGTGTGAAATACTCCAGGCCACTCCGTTTGATCATCCCATACCACGAGTTATCCACGAGTGTCTCTTCCCCACGGATGAAGTGCCAAAGATGGTCTTCTAGGACCAAGGGAAGGTGGAAGACTACCTCCAGTTGATGTTGGCCAACAAGGTCATCGCAAAGGTAGCCACTCAGGGAAATGTTCCCAAAGGGTAGGTCCAAAGATTTGTTTTTCAGGAAGGTCTGCAGCTCCACCCGGATGTCTTCAGCCAGCTGCTTCCCAACAGCTTTTTCCGTCTCGGAGACATAGATGTGATCCCTGTAGAACGAGAGAAGTTTCTCCTGAAGGGTGAGGCAGAGCAGGGACTTGGACTGCCCCAAGGAGACCCCCGAGGGCAAGGCAAGATCTTTAGCGTCTGCAAGGAAGACAGAGAAAAGGATGTCAATTACAGGAAGCCCACGGCCGGTTCATTGACCAAAAAGGTCTCCTAATTCAGGGGTCTCCAACCGTGGCCACTTTAAGATTTGCGGACTTCAACTCCCAGGATTCAAAGCAAAGCTGGCTGAGGAATTCTGGGTGTTGAAGTCCACAGGTCTTAAAGTGGCCACGGTTGGAGATCCCTGGACTAGTCAGTCTGAGAGCAGTTCAGAGACGGAACCAAGGACCTCAAGAGCTGATGGTTCTCCTTCCTTAGTTGTGTTCAAGCCAAAGCCGGACAATCATTAACCAGGGATGCTTTTAATTTGGATTTTTGCATTTCTTAAGGTCTTGGGATGGGTGGGTTGGAACCAGGGGCCCCATCCAACTCGGATTAGATACCTGGGGTTCAAGTGTACAAGGCCCACCCTGGGAAAAACACCCCCCTCCTCCACCGGAGCATTGGATCAAGTATCCTCAGGGAGTGGCCCCATCCTGGAAAGACCAGCCCCCTCCCCATTCCGAACCTCACCTTGCGCAGGTGCAGCTGTGACGGGGGACAGCAGGGGCTCCTCGAGATCTTGCCGTCGCGCTTTGGGCACCCCCTTGATCAGGCTTAGCTCTTGCCAGCTCTCCTCCAGGGACTTCTGCTTGGCTTTTATGTCGTCATCGCCTGGCGGGCTGGTGGCTCGGTCAATGAACTGTAGGAGGAGAGACCCCGCCCCAATTAGCAGGAGCCGCTCTTCTCCGGAGGCAACCCCACCCTTGGCTGAAGGGGCAATTTTTGCCTGCAGCCAGGTGGCTAGAGGTTTCATTGGGGAAACATCTGGGCACATCTGGGCCTCTATGAAGTTAGTTCCAGGCTGCTCTGCAACCAGGTGCCCTCACCCCAACACACACACACACACACACAATGTCAAAATAAGCTTTGAATGGCAAACTTCTTGAGAAGGGACAGGATCTAGCCACAAATGTTGGCTAGCTGTCCATTTCATGTGTAAACGAGCAAAGTCAATGGGGAAAACAGATTGGCTTAACAACCGGGTTATTAACTTCACGACTGTGAAACTCACTTAACAAATGTCTCGCTTAGTAACAAAAATTTGGGGCTCCATTGTGGTCTTTAAGTCCAGGACTGCCTGTACTTTTCCCTACTTTTTACGGTTCTAAACAGGCACATTTCAAGGACTGACTGGAAAGGCCATAACCTGCGTCATGAAATTAAAAAGCAACCTAGGTGGCACTTCTGCTCGGTTAATCCCTCCGCTTTCAAGATACGAGGCTCTGGTCTGTTCGGCTGGCAGCTGAACGAAGCGTTTACTTGCCCCGTCTCCCAACAAAATGCACGCACAGCAGGCGCAGGGGTACCCTCTCTCTCTCTCTCTCTCTCTCTCTCTCTCTCACACACACACACATTTAATGCTCCACTGAGCCACGACAGGAGGAGAAGCATTAAAAGAAAAATTGCATTTGTGGGTCTTTTACAAATTACAAATCCGCAAGTGATCAACCCTCTGTGAATTTCATCAGCCAAAAAGAGGCCAGGAGAAATATTTACGACAGAAATAGGATTTCCCCAATCCAGCAGAGTGAAGCTGGAAGGCCGGGGCTTCTGCGGGCCTGGCAGTTGAGCAAAGACCATCCACACATTCGCAACTCACAATGTCCACTAACAAAAAGGTAGCTAACAGCCAACAGGGCCCGCTCCCTTATCACACAAAATACGCGGGTCACCCGATAGAGAAGAGCCGGTTGGTCTCACCCTCTTGACCGCCAGCGTTGCCAGGGCCAACACAGCCGCACCGCTGACCCCCAGCACCACCCGGGCATTGGCCAGCACCAAGTCCACCAGGCTGCCCAGGCTGCTCTCGTCCTGCCTCTTGCCCTGCTTGCCAGCATAGGTTGCCATCGTCCGTCTCCAGAAGCCAGTGCCAACTTGGCTAGTGCCACGGGAAAGTCTTTATGGGCGCAACCAAGAGAAGGCAGGAAGATTCAACGAGAACCAGGGCATTCTTGGAAGCCTTCAGGCCTGGAAGAGGCAGAGAAGAGAATTAGTCCCAGAATTATCTACCTGGCTCTCTCGGTGCTTCTCAACCTTGGCAGCTCTAAGATGGGTGGACTTCAACTCCCAGAATTCCCCAGTTGGCATTCTGGAAGTTGAAATTCACCCATCTTAGAGCTGCCAAGGTTGACAAATACTGATATATCTCTCTTTCTCTCTTCCTCCCTCCCTCTCCCTCCCTTCCTACTGTATCTTTATATCTATCCATCCACCTATTCATGTATCTACCTACCTACCTTTCGTGTTTCTCAACCTTAGGACCATTGAGATGGGTGGACTTCAATTCCCAGAATTCCCCAGCCAGCTTAGTGTGTTTTTTGCCCTGGCCAACTTTAGTTACATGCTGAAGGATTGCTAGACGCTGCCCCAAGGTCACCAGGGACCAAAAGATAATAAATCATCAATGCCTGATTATTTCAAAGCGACCCTAATACCATCCATCCATATTTTGGCAGGAGGTTCTCTCAGAGCTGGGTTGCAAAGCAACCTTTTGCACCGTTTAACGTGGATGGGCTTCAACTCCCAGAATCCCCCGGGCCGCCTGCTTAAAGCACCCACCCAGGGAAAAGAGTCAGTCAAGAGCCAATCCGCCAGCAGCCAACCTCGGTGGGGCCAGAGCGGTGCCTTCCTCCCCTGCCACAATCCAGCTGGCATTTATGAGTCAGAACACTCCGTAAGGCGTCGCCATGGGGACCCAGAACCATGCAAAAACCAGCCCAGATCCTGCCAGCCGCAGAAAGCCGCCATGCTTTCGGTTGCGGTGGCTTCCCCTGTCCAGATCCAGAATAAAAGCAGATGTCACCCCTGCCAGATGCCCCCAGAAACGTCCTTCACTGGAGCTCAGGGGGTTCTCCCACCCGCCCCCAGCACCTCCAAGGACAGACAGCTGAATCCCTCGGTTCCGGAGCAGGCGGGGTCAGGTTTCTGGATGCTATTTTTGGAGCAGGGTAACAATACTCCTGGTGCTCCGGCAGCCTCCCCTTTGCCAGGCAGTTCCCTAGGCTGAAATCAAGGCAGGGATGGGCCAGACCCCACAATGGACCGAAAGCAGAGGGCTGCTAAGCATGTGCAGAACGCACCGCCCAGAAACTCGGAGGCCCTCGTCCAGCTGAAGGCAGCCAACTCACTCGGCTCATTTTGTGCCTGCGCTGCTTTCAGTGGCCCATTTCTTAGAAGGGAACCTAACCTAGCCCCCTGACCCATTTCTTCCGGGATCGAAGGAATCCTTACTTGGACCAGATCTGCAATTTTAGGGTGGCCGCTCTCCCAGGTTCCACACTTCTGCATTTCACATTTCCCCCTTGATTATTAATTCCATTTATGGGTACGCTTGAAAAGGATTTTTTGGGGAGAGGGCAGAACTGGAAAATGACCTTTTCTAGGCTAAATCCTAGTAGCTGCCACCTCTTGGGTGAGGCCAGTGGTCCAGGGGTGGCTCTGACCCCTCTGCATACCTCAATATGCGCCCTCAAATAATGCACCAGCCAGCAAAGCGACAGAGTCTGCAGGGCCTGTTTCTCTCAAGGTTTCACGCCCCCATCCCAGTACACCAAACGGGTCCCCCGCCCCTCTGACAGTCTGAGAGCTTTGAGCCCACTGGGCTGTTGTAAAATTACAGCTTTGTCAAGAAAGCAGAAAACAAAACCTCAGATTTTGCAGGGTCACCCAGGAAACTAGGTACCAAATGGGTGGGTGGGATGATGATACCAGGGATCCTAAACCTGAATCCAAAATAAATGGGGGCAATCCAGCATGGAATTTAGTTATGTTGCTCGTGCCAGGAGGCAGACGTTACGCCCCCCCTCCCCTTTCTGTCAAAAGCCACAATAGAGACCCATGCTAGAGACCTCAGCAGAGGCGGCCAGGCTGCAGATTCCAGTCCCCTCAGGCCTTTGTGGCTACCACAAAAATGTGTTTATTTAGAAAATGCTTATGGCTGCCAGTGCGAAATAATTCTGGATGGCTAAGAACCAAAACCCAAGGAAAACACAGCACAATATGACACACCCCCCCAACCGAACAAAAGGTGAAAAATAATTATACAATCATCAGGACGTTGCATAACTAACCCATAACAGAAAAGTACCTCGATTGGGCTCCACTAAACATCCTGGCTCTGATTCCTGGGGGAGGGCAAGGCCTTGGGCCCTATAGTTTGGGAGGGGTCATATAGAGCAGGTGCCAAGACAGGGAAGGACAGTTTGCAGAGCAAAGAAGGCACGGCAACCCTGCAGAGATGGCCAGTCTTAATTAAGAAGAGAGCCCCCAACACACAGACCCTGGTGCCTAAACCCCCTCCTCTCCACCCAAAGGGCCTTTCCCAGGTTACAAAGTTTTGCCCCAACCGGGCCCCCAGTGGTCTCCTCGCGGGCCAGGCCCTCCTGTAGCCCGAAGGCTCCTTGAAGGAGGAGGAGAAGGACTCTGACCCAGGAGAGGGATTGGCCACCGTGCAGACGTGCGCAGTTCTCCAGCTCCGGGGTGTAAACAAATGGAGGCAGACCTTGCCATGAAAAATCGCGCAGACTCTCAGCCCCTTCCTCATTTCAACAAGGCGGCGGCTTTTGCACCCAGCCGGGAAGACCCCCGCCTATTCAACGCCTTCTTCCCTTTCCCAGACCCCTGCCCTTCCATGACCGCCTGCCCTTCCAAGAGCCTTTCCCAAGGCCCCCTGCCAGACCCCCTCCCTTTCCAAGACCCCTGCCTTTCCCCCTGCCTTAAGACCCCTCCCTTCCAAGACCCCTCCCCTTCCATGACTGCCTCCACTTCCAGGACCCCTGCCCTTCCCTTCCTCTTCCAAGACCCCTCCCCTTCCAAGAGCCAGACCGCCTCCCTTTCCAAGACCCCTGCCCTTCAAGAGCCCTCCTCTTCCCCCTCCCCTTGCAAGACGTCCTCCTCCTCGACCCCCTCCCCCTCTAGGACCCCCTCCCCTTTACCCCAAAAGCCCACCCACTCCCGCTCATACCTTCCGAAGCGCCGCGTTCCGACCCACAACCGCCCGCAGCGAAGCGCGCAGGGCCTCGGCCCGAGACAGAGAACGCCACCAAAAGCTCCGCCCCTTCTCCCCGCGCAACCAATGGCAGCGCGCCGGCCGCTCCCAACGTTCGGTTTCCGAACGCCGAGTATCTTCCGCGGCTTACGCTTCCCCGGAACTGCGCCGCCTTAAAGGGGCCGCGCGCCGCACTTCGGGCAGGTGTGCAGGTAGACGGCGCCGAGCGAGGAGGTTCCTCTCTACCCGAGTGCGGCCAGAGAAGCGGACCAAAAACATCTTGGACGGCACTTAATTCCCTTCTTTTTTTTTAATCCTCCCTTTCTTTTTTTAGCATGCATTTAATTATTTAAAAGGCACACAGGTAGACCTCTACTTACAATAGTTCGTTTAGTGACCGCTCCAACACCAGCACTCAAAAAAGTGACCTATGACCATTTCTCATACTGACCAACCATTGCAGCGTGCATGTGTGTATGTGTGTGTGTGTGTGTGTCACGTGTTCCCCTTTCGCGACAGCCAAAGCCGAGGGGTTCAGCCAGATTCGCTTAAAAACCACCGTGCTACTAATCTAACCACGACCTAGAGCGACTCGCTTTACAACTGTGATCATAAAAACGGGGCAAACCCCTCCCGCTTAATCAAACGCCTGGTGGTCGTAAGTCGAGGACAGCTCGGGCTAACGCTCCAGGGAGGGAGGGAGGAAGGGGTTAACGAGGGGGCGTGTCCGCGCGAGGCCCCGCCCCGACTGCCCTTCTCTTCCCCCCACTCTGTCCGTGGAAAGAGCCGCCGCCTCCCCGGCTGCTTCGCCGCTCGCCGCTCCCATGGCCTCCACCGGGGTGCTGCCCTTCATCCGCGGCGTCGATCTCAGCGGGAACGACTTCAAGGTGAGCCGGGCCCCCGGAAGGCGGGCGGGCTGAGCTGGGCTGGGTTCAGCCCCTTCGCGGAGCCCCGGCCGGGCAGGGCTGGGTCGAGCCGGGCAGCCCTCCGCGTGGAGCCAGCCAGTGCCCAGCCCTTCTGTCCGGCGGACTCCGACTCCCATCGTACCCCGCCGCCGCCGGGGAGGATGGGAGTCGGGATTCCCCCGGCCCCGCGATTCAAGCCGCTACGAAACTTGGGAGGGGGCTTTGGAGGGGCGGGGCGGGCAGGGGGCGTCCCGGGGCTCTGAAGTCCCTTCAAGAGTGGGGAGACCCCGGCCTGACCCGGGTTACACGGAAGAGCCCGGCGGCCGCAGGAGGTTTTGGGGGTGGGGGGAATAGATGCAGCTTCGAAAGTAAAATAAAAGTTTATGTATGTATACATGTATGTATATATGCATATGTGTGTGTGTATATATATATATCAAGATGATATGATATGATATGATATATATTCTGGGAGTTTAAGTCCACAAGTCTTAAAGTTGTCAAGGTTGGAGACTCTTGATAGGAATTGTGTGTGTGTGTGTGGTATGATATGTATTCTAGGAGTTTACAAACACACACACATACATATACATGTATATAATAATATATATGCTCTTCTCCACCCTGACTTGCTTGGCTAAGCTGGCTTTTTTCCCCTGGATTTAAATACATAAGATTAAAACTGTTTAGAGAAAGAGGTGACATTTCCGGTCTAACCTCTGGGGGATTTCTCAACCGCAGCGACTTTTTCAGACTTTTTCATTCATGCCCGCTGGGGGAATTCTGGGAGTTGAAGTCCACCAATTGAAAAGTCACCACACTGATTTCACCCAATGCCTCTCAAAATCCCCAGAATTGGATCGGAGGGGGGCTGCCTGCATCGCCCTGCAGCTAATTGTGCACTGTAAGGTAGACTGCTCCTGTCCTTGGAGCAGGAGGGTCTTCAAACTTGGCAGCTTTAAGACTTGTGGACCCCAACTCCCAGAATTCCTCCTCCAGTCATGTTAGCTCTGGGATTCTGGGAATTGAAGCCCACAAGTCTTAAACTTGCTAAGTTTGAAGACCCTTGGATTAGACAGACAGACAGACAGACACATAGACAGACAGATTAGACAGATAGATAGATAGATAGATAGATAGATAGATAGATAGATAGATAGATAGATAGATAGATAGATAGATAGATAGATAGATAGATAGATAATGGAGATGGAGATAGATACTGTAGATCAGGAGTCTTCAAACTTGACAGTTTTAAGACTTATGGACTCCAACTCCCAGAATTCCTCCTCCAGTCATGTTAGCTCAGGGATTCTGGGAGTTGAAGTCCACAAGCCTTAAACTTGCCAAGTTTGAAGACCCTTGCCTTGGAAGCTTCCTCTCCTTTTTCAGAACGTCAAAGAGAGAAAGTCCTTTTCTATGGGGAAGGGGGTGACCAGGTTTCCCCCCCCCCCCCCAGTTATTCCTACTTTTTGGTTATACAACAGAAAGGATTGATTTATTCAGGTCCTGTGAAGTCAGGCTGCATTTCCGAGCAACTCTTGGAATAGCAATTATAAGATCAGGTCTTTGGCTTGTTCTGTGACTCAGTGCTGCAAATGTCAACTGGCCTCCAGGGAGAGAAGGGATGGACTAAGTTAGGCCCTCTCCGCTGCGGAATCTGACCTGGGACACCTTTATTTGGGGAATGGGGGGAATGTAGGCTTTCTTTGTTTCTAAAGAAAGCAAATATTCAGAAATGGTTTCACAAAAGATCATACTCGCCAATTGCTGGGGTGATCATTTGGAAAGGTTGCATGAAATGAGAAGCTCATGTTTTAATAATTATAAGAACCATTTATTAAAATGTATAGCCCCAATTCCCGGTGGAGGATATGAAACACCTCGTCTCGCCTAACTTGTTGCCACTTAACCAGAAAATATTATGAAGACCTTGCACAATTTGTTTACTCAAAAGCTCCTCGTGTTTCCTACGGTTAAACCTCCCTGGGCTCCTTTCCACCTTCCTAAAAGTTTCCATTTATCCTCGTTTCTCAACCGTCCAACTCATTTCCTCTTGCACAGTTTACGGGGCTGATATTAGAATTATAATTAGCAGTGAGCCACACATTGGGGGGGGCGGGGGGGTGGAGTATGTTTGCCTTGAAATGGAACCGAGGTCAGGAATACTTCTGAAGTGACTTGCAACCCTGCTTATAAATAGTGACGTCACTCAGGGTGGGGGAGAGGAGAGGGGCCAGCCTCTGGACACACAATCTCTAGGTGTCTTGCGCAGATGATAACCAGATTAAACTTCATAACATTTCAGGCTGTAAATTTCCGGAGACAGAAACGGTTGCTTGAAATGGTGGTTCTCTTTTCCCCACAATGCATGTTCGGTGATGGGCCAAGAATCTCAGGGGAGAAGAGAGCAAAGTAATGGAGTGATCCTATATTTTATGGACATTGAACATAAACAGAGATGGGTTGCAAAGACCCTTTTAATCAGGGACCTGTGTGAAGGAGAAGCATAGGAATAAGAGTTGGAATAGAATAAGAATAGAATAGAATAAGAATGAATAGAATAGAAAATAGTAGAATAGAATAGAGAATACAATAGAAAGAATAGAAAGAACGAGAATGAATAGAATAGAAAGTAGAATAGAAAATAGAGAATAGAATAGAATAGAATAAGAATTAACAATAGAAAATAGAATAGAATAGAAAATTGTAGAATAGAATGGAGAATAGGATAGAATAGAATAGAATAGAATAGAAAGAATTAATAGAATAAGAATGAATAGAATAGAATAGAGAATAGAAAATAGAGAATATAATAGAAAGAATAGTATGAGAATGAATAGAATAGAATAAGAATTAACAGAATAGAAAATAGAATAGAAAATAGTAGAATAGAATAGAATTAATAGAATGAGAATGAATAGAATAGAATAAGAATTAATAGAATAGAAAATAGAGAATAGAATAGAAAGAATTAATAGAATGAGTAGAATAGAATAGATCCTCATCTTACAGCCATTTATTTTAATGACCACTCAAAGTTACGATGGTGCTGAAGAAAGTGACTTCCGCCTGGGTCCTCGCACTTACAACTGTCACAACCTCCCCCTGGTCCCTTGGCCAGGACGGCTTCCAGCTGCTTTATCAGACCTGACCCCCCCCTCTGATGCCTCTCCCCGTGGCAGGGCGGTTTCTTCCCGGAGCACGTGAGGTCCATGAGCAGCCTGCGATGGCTGAAGCTGAACCGGACAGGCCTCTGCTACTTGCCGGAGGAGCTCTCTGCCCTCCACAAGCTGGTGAGAGAGAGATCAGCGTTTCCTTTTGCAGCCCCCCCAGGGGGTCATTTTGGAGGACAGGAAACTGGGGGGAGGGGGGGAACATGGGGCCACAGAAACAGGGTTGGTTTATTTTTAAACCCCCCTTAATTGTTAAAATTGAAATTTTGCAAGAAAGAGTCATTATGACGTTCCTGTATTCCTCTTGTTAAGGCTAAACTCAGGTGCCCAAACAGGGGGGCGGCTTGGGATCCTTCAGGCTGAAGGACCAGTGAGAGAGAGTGGATAGAGGATTTGGGGAGGGGAGGCAGGATTTCCCTCCAAAGACCTCTCCCCCCTTCCTCCTGCCCCCTTCATGGGCCGCTTCACATCCCGCCCCAAGCCACGTTCTTCTCAATTCCATTTGGGCTCAATGCACAAACCCATATGGCTTGTCCACAGTGAACACCCCCCCTCCCCGTGAAGCTAACCCCAGTGGGGAGAGTGCATGCCAACCCTCCTTACAATCACACGCAGCCCCCAGACCCTTCCTGCTTGTCTTCCCCAATAGGAACACCTCTCCGTCAGCCACAACAACCTGACCACCCTCCACGGAGAATTCTCCAGCCTCCCTTGCCTGCGGGTAAGTCCTCTGCACCCCATTGTGCTCCCCCGTTGGTCCTCTGCATGGTCCCAGGTGAGTCTGACCCCCCCTGTTCTCTCTCCTCCCGTTCCCCAGGCCATCGTCGCTCGGGCCAACGCACTGAAAAATTCCGGGATTCCTTATGAAATCTTCCAGCTGGATGACCTCTCGGTCTTGGTAAGTGGCAGATCCGGCTGGGGAATTCTGGGGGTTGGAGCCCACGTACCTTACAGTGACCAAGTTTGAGGGAAATTGCTCTAAATTCCGGCGCCCCCGTTATTCTCGCTCTTTCCCTTTGGGTCTCAGAGAAAACGTGGCTTCCTTGGCCTCTTCCATGTCCCCTTCCTGGCTTTCTCTCCAGGGTTGGGATTCTGCCAGTATGCACCTATTAGCTAGAACCGGTTGTTAATATTCTAAGCAGTTTGGAGAACCGGTTGTTAGAAAAAATTACTGGGCTAATCCTGTAAGGAAGGCAGGAAGGAAACATTCTGGTGTTGCCTCTCCGTTAACCCTTATTACATTCTTGGCAGGATTAGACTTCCTGTCTCTGGAACTTCTCTGGAGTTATTTTCCCCTCCTTTGCTGGTACTTTGCTTGTGTGGAGGGACCATTCAAAGTGACAATGGCACTTATGACCATTTTTCACACTTACGACTGTAGCAGCATCCCCACAGTCATGAGAGGCCAGGCGAGGAGATGTGTGCCTCGACGTGAGTGATATTGAGTTTGCCACACCCAGTCAATAACATGATCACCAAGCCATGTCCACCCAGTCACATGACCACCAAGCCACGCCCTCCACCTAAGCCACGCCCACAGAACCAGTTGTTAAAAATTTTGAATCTCACCCATTTCTCTTCCTCTAGGACCTGAGCTACAACCAGCTGACCGAGTGTCCACGGGAGCTAGAGAACGCCAAGAATATCCTGGTGCTCAACCTCAAACACAACAGGTAACACCGATAGTCCTCGACCTATGACCGGTTGCTTAGCAACCGTACGAAGTTACGACAGACCCCCCTCCCCCAAAAGCTGCTTATGACCTGATTTCAAAGTTATGACAGCCCCCTACACACACACACCAAGGTCACATGATTGTGGGCACCTAATAGCTGACTCCCTTTTACAGACCCCGTGGTCTCATGACTGCAATTTTCCGTTGGTTTTTCGCCAGGATTTGGATTTACTTCTGGTTCCCAACAAACAAGGCCCACTGAACAAAATGGCTTCACTTAGTATCAGAGTGTTTGCTTAAGAACCACGGCATTTGCCTAACAACGGCTGCCGAGAATGCCAAAATATCGGGTCCATTTCCTGGATGCTTTGACCTGCAACCACAACAACTCAGAATCCAGATTCAGGGCTTTACAAACTACAGCCATAAGTCAGGGAATGGAGTAGAGTAGAGTAGAGTAGAATATAGAAAAAGGATAGGATAGGAAAAAATGAAAAGGAATAGAAGAGAAGAGAAAGAATAAAATAGAATGAGTAGAGTAGAATAGCATAGCATAGCATAGAATTCTTTATTGGCCAAGTGTGATTGGACCCCCCCTTTACGTGGGGGAGGGAAGCGGCAACTGAATGGAATGGATTAAAGTTTCAGTCTACGGCCTCCTTCCGCTCTCTTGCTCACGAGGGGCTGCCAGTAAAACGGAGATAGTCGGATTTGCTCGGCTATAACTCTTTTCCTTCGGCACTTGCAGAAGAAGGAAATTGCCCTCTGGGGTGTGAAGATGCCCGCTCTGCTCCCTTCCTCTCTTGGCCCAAATCCTTAAGAAGCTTAAACCGGAGCAAACCATAATGACCCGTTGCCCCAAATGGAATGCAGAGGGCGGAAGGGAACGTTTTCCTGGCAGAATTCTGCCGGCCCCTCCTTTCACCCCAAGGGCCCGTCCTCTGCCTTTCTGCCAATTCAGACGAGCCCCAGAGAGCATGTCGGTGTCGCCTCGAAGCAGCAGGCGGCAGCTTCTGGGCCAGGGGCCTCCAAACTTGGCCCCTTTTAAGACTTGTGGACTTCAGCAGAGCTGGCTGGAGAATTCTGGGAGATGAAGTCCACAAGTGGCCAAGTTTGGAGAGCTCCAGTCTGGGTCCTGGGTGGATCCAGCCCTCCATGGAGGGAGATGTCCCAGGGGGTTTGGGGAGGAGAGAAACTCCTTGCGGGCGGGTGGGGGGGGGGAGGGAACCTGGCTGGGGTGTGAACCTCTGGTTGCTGAAGGGCCTTTGGCGAGCAGGGCAAGGCAAGGCGTGGCACCAGGCAAGGCCTCCCTCACAGTGTAAACAAGGCGTGTCTCCCGCTTTGCCCCCGCAGCATAGATAGCATCCCCAACCAGCTCTTCATCAACCTGACCGACCTGCTGTACCTGGATTTGAGTGACAACAAGCTGGAGAGCCTGCCCCCCCAGATGAGGCGCCTGGTGCACCTGCAGACCTTGCTCCTGAGTAACAACCCTCTGATGCATGCCCAGCTCAGGTAAAGGGGGGGGAGGGGCCCCCCATCTTTGTTTGCAAGGGGAGGGAGGGTCCCGTTTGCAAGCCCGAGGCGTTAGCCCAAAGGGGAGCCTCTCCTTCCCTCGCTTTCGAGGTGCTGGGCCCTGGGGCTTCGGGAAGGACCTTGGCGCAAAGGCTGAGGACAGAGAGGCAGGTGAAGGAAGGAAGACCGAGTCGGGGCAGAATCCCACCTTGCTTTCCTGCACCTGGTGGTCCCAGCTAAGGCCTTCTCCCCTCTCCTCCTGGCTCCCCCCTCCCCCCCCCGAAGGCAACTCCCCGCCATGACTGCCCTGCAAACGCTGCACCTCCGGAACACACAGAGGACGCAGAGCAACCTGCCCACCAGCTTGGACGGCCTGACCAGCCTGGCAGGTACCAGCTGCAGTCACCCCACCTCCCTCCAGGGACCCCTAAAGGCTCAGCCCTCCCTGCCTTTCCCCCCTGGACGTCCAAGCCCGGCAACCTCTGGCCGGGTGGACAGTTGTGGGAATTGAACTTCCGATGCGCTGGGAGGATGGCGCAACGTTTACTTACGACAAGAGAATTGCCTTGAAATTGGGGAGGGGCGGGATTACTGCAATGCAAGGCGGGGCACCATGGAACCCAAAACTCGCCGTCCTGGGTGACCACCTGCCCCCCCCCCGGGAACCCCCTCCCTTCTGCCACCTGGTCTTCCTTTCCTGGCCCTGCACAGATGTGGACCTCTCTTGCAACGACCTGAGCCGGGTTCCAGAATGTCTCTACACTCTGTCCAACCTGCGGCGTCTGAACCTGAGCACCAACCAGATTTCGGAGCTGTCTCTTTGCATCGACCAGTGGACGCAACTGGAGACCCTCAACCTGTCCAGGAACCAGCTGACTTCCCTGCCGGTGGGTCCCCCTTCCTGGAGGCCACCAAGCTCCATTTTGGGCTCAGGACAGGCCAGCAACTGGAGCCAGTGACGCTTTTGCTCAACCTTCGTATTTGATTAAAGCTGGCAGGTTAATCCGAGTCGCTGGTCTGCTCTGAGGAGCAAAGCACCGCAGTTTCCTCACTAGGTAGTCCTCGACCTATGACCAATGGTACTTAGGAACCACTTGAAGTTACAACCTACCTGAAAAGGGGAACTTATGCCCTGGATCCAAACTTCCTTGGTTAGATGGGGAAGAAGGTGGGCATGCTGGATGCGTTGCTTTTACAAGCAAGAAAAAGCAGACAGATTCAGAGAATAGAATAGAATAGAATTCTTTAATGGCCAAGTGTGATTGGACACACAAGGAATTTGTCTTGGTGTAAATACTCTCAGTGTCCATAAAGAAAAGGAACATTCGTTCAGAATCAAGAATCATAACGTGCAACACTTAATGATAGTCATAATAAAAAAAAAGAAACTGGCCACATTCCAGGGACAAGGATGTAGGCCAGGGTTTCTAACCTTCATACCTTGAAGATGTGTGGACTTTAAGTCCCAGAATTCCCCAGCCAGCATGCTGGGAGCTTAAGCCCACAGGTCTTAAAAGTTGCCAGGTTTGAGAAATATTAATATAAGAGGTATGTAGAACAGTAAATCCATTTTTTTTCTGCCTTTGCATTGCAATTCATGGAGCCTTTTGTTCTACCTTTATAGAAACCGTTCTGATCTTTTGTGCACCAAGGGATGGATTTGGACAAAGTTTTGTGGAAAAGCAGCTTCCGAATGAGCAAGTGGGGATTTCTTTTCCTGCCTGAAATTCATTTTTCTTCCGTTCTTTCCCCGCCTTCCAGTCTGCCATCTGCAAACTCACCAAACTCAAGAAGCTCTACTTGAATTCCAACAAGCTGGACTTTGATGGTATCCCTTCTGGCATTGGGAAGCTGGCCAACCTGGAGGAATTTATGGCTGCCAACAACAACCTGGAGCTCATTCCCGAAAGCCTCTGCAGGTTGGTCACCCTAAACTCTTCCGCCGAGTAGCTCGGCCATCGCTCTCTGGGCAAGCTGGACTTCAGCTTCAGCTGGGCTCAGCCCTCTGGCCCTCCTCTTTCTACAGGTGTGCGAAGCTCAGGAAGCTGGTTCTGAACAAGAATCGCCTGGTGACCTTGCCGGAAGCGGTGCATTTTCTGACGGACATCGAGGTGAGAGTTTTGGGGGCAGAGGAATCCTGCGAAGAGGAGGAGAAGGATGGGGCATCCTGCAAAAAGGAAGTGTCTCCTCCTTGAACAACCGTTGTTGAGGTCTATAGAGGTTCCCAGTCCTGCAGGTCATGGTTGTCCCAAAGGTGCTTTTTCAAGAGGCAGCTGGACTGCCTTGGTTTTTCTTTCGAAGACATTTCGCTTCTCATCCAAGAAGCTTCCCAAAGTCTCCAGTTTGTGTTCTAGATCGCAGCTGTGGGCTGAGCGAGGAAAAGTGGGTTCAGGTTGAGAGACTTCAGTTCTCACACCACAGCCTGAGCTTTGTCCCTGAAGGGCCTCTTGTCTTCTTGCTCCTGACTGAGGTCCTCTTCTCTGCCTGCAGATCTTGGATGTCCGGGAGAACCCAAACTTGGTGATGCCCCCAAAGCCTGTGGACCGAACTTCGGAGTGGTACAACATTGACTTCTCCTTGCAAAACCAGTTGCGGCTGGCTGGGGCGTCTCCTGCCACGGTAGCAGCGGCAGCTGGAGGTGAGCTTAGGACCCCCTTTGGTTGTAGGTGTGTAGTTTTGTAGCCTTCCCCAGCAAACAGCCATAATAGAAGGTCAGCCTATCTCCTTCAGCCTTGACCATCTCAAGAACTTCTTCCTGCCTTGTAAACTAGAAGCACCTCTCTCCCATGTCCTCTTAGGACCATCTTCCCGATCTTGTTACTTCTAGATGGGAGCTAAAACTTCTCCATCCACCATTCTCTTCCCCATCTCTCCCCCTCCCCTCCTTTGGTTCCCAGGGAGCAGCCCAAAGGACCCCATGGCCCGGAAGATGCGCTTGCGAAGACGCAAAGATTCAGCCCAAGACGATCAGGCCAAGCAGGTGTTGAAAGGCATGTCAGACGTGGCCCAGGAGAAGAATAAGAAGCTGGAGGTAAGGCGGTGACCACAAGGTTGGATTCCTCTCCAGGTGAGACCCCTCAATGGCTGCGGAGGAAACGGGCGAGCTGTAATGGGGGCTAAAAAGGGAAAAAACCCCTTCCCTTCCTCTTTTAGGAGAACGGAGAGCTAAAATACACGGATCTGAAGACTCGCCGCTGGGACCAGAGTTTGGAGAAACCTCACCTCAACTATTCGGAGTTCTTCACGGAAGAGGTGGGCCAGCTGCCAGGGGTCACCGTCTGGCAGATCGAGAATTTCGTGCCCACCATGGTGGACGAGGCTTTTCACGGGAAGTTCTATGAAGCCGATTGCTACATTGTGCTGAAGGTGGGCATGGCCCAAAGGCCAGGGCGTGTGCATGTGTGTGTGTGTGTGTGTGTGTGTGTGTGTGTGTGTGTGTGTGTGTGTCTATTATCTTCCCACAGCCTTCACTTACCTCTCTCAGAGTGGTCTATGGCAATGCCTTTGGGCAAGGCATCTAGCCTGCAGCCCACATCTGGCCATGGCCTCTCAAGGTTGTGGAGAGCAGATTGCACAGAGATGAAACTTTTTCTGGAGTTGGAAATAGAGTCATGCAGGCAAGCCTCTACTTATGACCGGTTGCTCAACAATTGTTCGAAGTTACGACAGACTTACCTTTGGTTACTTAATGACCCAGATTCAAACTTTGGTTATGTTCATATCACTGGCCTTGGAGTACTAAGCAACCAGGTTGCAATAACCACCACAAAAAGGATCGTAAAACAGAGCTGGTCATGTTTTATGACCATCCCGTGTTTTATGGCCATCCGGGATGGGCAGGCTCCATTATTGTCTTCAGTTGAGGACTATCTGTTCAGGAAGAATAGAAATAGTGACGCAGGCGTAGGGAGAGAAGCGAAACGGGCCTTTATCCCGTCTCCAACTCCCTAATTGCTCTTCTCCAGACCTTCCTGGATGACAGTGGATCCTTGAACTGGGAGATCTATTACTGGATCGGCCAGGAATCCTCCTTGGATAAGAAGGCCTGTTCGGCCATCCACGCCGTCAACCTGCGGAACTTCCTGGGGGCCGAGTGCCGGAGTATTCGAGAAGAAATGGGGGACGAGAGCGATGAGTTCAGCCAGGTACCCACCTTTCTCTTGGGGACTTCCATTCTGGAGACCTCTGCAAAGACCCAGCCCCTCAGAACTGCAGGGAATGGACAGGAGGAAAGACGATAAAACTAAGAGCAAAATGACTTTAACTGTCAACTCATAAACCATTTTCTATACACGTTTTATAGTTGCCAACAGAAAGAAGGAGGGGAGAGTTTCAAAGAGCAGGCAGCAGTGTGGAATCGAAAGTACTTTCCATTCATATTTTCTTCAAAGACTGATTAGATGGCTGAAGCTTCTGCCACACAGAAATCTAATTGGAGAGCATGATTGATGACTCTTGGCTATGGACGTGTTTCCTTGGAGAATATGAATTATGATACACCCAGGGGGGTGGGAGGGAAAGCAGGGTCAAGGCTACTCCCAGGTCATGCCAACATGTTGACTTCCAATAAATCCTTTGACATTTTGGGAGTTTGGTCGAGGCTCATGATTTAATTGGGGTTGCCGGAATCCTGACATTAACATGGAAATGGGTTTTCTGTGCTATTGTGAGGAGAAGAGGGTTAAGGGCTGGCTTGCATGTTTAATCCACGAGGGCTGCGGGTTGGCTTTAATTTCATGATTTCTGCCTTTCCGCTTTTGGAAATCCCATTTCTGGACACCAGGTGTTTGGTCACGAGATCTCCTACATCGAAGGGGGCACGGCGAGCGGCTTCTACACGGTGGAAGACATCCATTACGTCACCAGGTAAACCATGAAGCACCCACACAATTCAGGTTTTGGCTCCAGGTGCTCAGGATGAAGCCAGTGGTTACATTTGGGAGCTGGAGAAGGCCTGAATCTCTTGATTCAAAAATAACGACTTCACAGGCTCATTAGACTTTTCTGTCCTTCCTCCACCTGCAGCGCCCATGAGTTAGGATTACCTGGTGGAGTTCCAGGAGATGGCGAGGGCCTTTGGGTTGGGGACCTGCCTGCTATCCTGACTTGCTCCCAAACTAGCCAGCTTGCAAATTTCCACGTTATAGTCTTTTCTAGCCTGCCAACTCTGTGATGGCTCCTTTGAGGAGGCTGCAGTAATTGTTTCAGCCTCTTCGAATGTCTTAAGAGGAGAGAGAGAGTGATTATCAATTGCACAACATTCGTTTCTTGGGTTTTTTTACGCTGCCTCCTCCCCCCCCCCCAAGTGGATATGATCAAGCTGTTGTTTCTGCAATTTCAATGCAGGCTTTACCGTGTTTACGGAAAGAAGAATATCAAATTGGAGCCAGTTCCTCTGAAAGCGATTGCTTTAGATCCCCGGTAAATAATGCATGACAGCCTTCTTTTGAAGTCTTGAGTCACCTCAGTTTGCTGGGGTGGGGGTGGCTGGGAAAATGCTGCTGGCTATTTTTTATTTTTTTTCCTTTTAAACCCATTTCTCAGCTCTCCCTTTACTTTCTTCCCTTCTAGTTTTGTCTTCCTGTTGGATCACGGCCTTGAGATCTACATCTGGAGGGGCAGCCAGGCTACTCTCAACGGTACCACCAAAGCCAGGTGAGTGCCAAAAGAAGGCTGTGGCACAGCTGGGCTCTGAACATCTGGAGGAGTTCTGCAGAGGTGCACTGACTTCAGCTATGTCATTATTTGCCCTTGCCATTATTGCCAACACCCTCAAACATGGATTCAAGGGGAACCTTCGTGGTGATGTCAATCTCCAAAAAAAAGACACGTTGAGATTTTGCAAGCAGATTTCTTCATTGTTCCTCACCTGTAGATACAAAACTTGCCAAACTAAAGCCGACTATTTGGACCATAAAACATGGGCTCTGGGAACCATTAAGGAGGAGCTGTCTTCACCCTCTTTCTCACACACAAGCTCTCTAGGCTGCTTTGTCTCCTG
Organism: Bungarus multicinctus; assembly: GCA_023653725.1. Classification (NCBI taxonomy): domain Eukaryota; kingdom Metazoa; phylum Chordata; class Lepidosauria; order Squamata; family Elapidae; genus Bungarus; species Bungarus multicinctus. The sequence continues at coordinate 1,122,521 of CM042842.1, forward strand.
CTCCTCTGGAATTCCCTCCTGGGCATCTGGGCAACAGTCCATCACATGGAGGGGAGGGGGGAGATCTGGTACCCCAGTGTGTCTCCTTAGTCCAGGTTCTTTTTCATTCTGCTGGTTCTGGATTCATCTCCTCTCTTCCCAGGCTCTTTGCTGAGAAGATCAACAAGAACGAGCGGAAGGGCAAGGCGGAAATCCTGCTGCTGACTCAGACTGAGGAGACTCCGGAATTCTGGGACCTCCTAGGTGGGCAGGCAGAAGAGATCAAGGCCAATGTCCCAGATGACTTCAAGCCCCCCAGACCCAAGCTGTATAAGGTGAGGTGCCAGGGAGTCGAGGAGAGCCAGGCTGAAGTCTCAAGAGACGATGTCAGCCCCCTCCACCCATTTCTGTAGGAATTCTCCAGAAACATGCTTCTTTTCTTGCAAATAAAATCAACCTGCTCTAGACCTTACAGTAGCTTTGGGGCATTTATGCCTAAAGGTGTTGATTGCAAGAGAAGGAGGACTTTGGAAAATCAGTGTTTATGTCATGAACCACACCCAGGGTGGCTCAAACTGGGCTTGGCTTGCGTCCTCCTCTGGGTAAATGCTCTTCTTCCTCCTCCTTGCCTTCTCCTGCGCAGGTTGGCTTGGGACTGGGCTACCTGGAGCTGCCCCAGATCAACTACAGACTCTCTGTGGAGCACAAGAAAAGGCCAGCCGCGGACCTGTCGCCCGAAATGAGGCTGGTAGGAACGATGTCTGGAAGGTGTTGATGGGACCAGAGTAGAAGGTCTAGATCTCCACCCCAAACCACCCCAACGATGCTGTGCAGGTTATGGCCCGTTGCCTGGAGGCTGTGCGGAACTGGATGGGCAGGAACAGGCTTCGACTCAACCCTTCCAAGACTGAGTGGCTGTGGTTTCCGGCGGCCCGATATCGTCAGCTGACTCCGTCGCTGGCTATTGGGGATGAGATCTTGACCCCCACAGAAGGGGCTCGCAATCTTGGTGTCCTCCTGGATGTACGGCTGTCTTTAGAAGATCATATTACGGCCGTCTCCAGGGGGGCTTTTTATCAGGTTCGCCTGATACGCCAGATGCGGCCCTTTCTCGATCGGGATGCCTTACGCACGGTCACCCATGCCCTGGTCACCTCCCGTCTGGACTACTGCAATGCCCTCTACATGGGGCTCCCTGCGGGGAGCACCCGGAGGCTTCAACTGGTACAAAATGCGGCCGCGCGGGTAGTTATGGGGGCGTCGAGATACTCTCACATGACGCCCCTCCTGCGCGAGCTGCATTGGTTGCCGGTGGCCTTCCGGGTTCGCTTTAAAGTATTGGTTTTGGTCTTTAAAGCGACCCATGGCATCGGACCAGGATACTTACAAGACCGCATTCTGCCAGTAGTCTCCCACCGACCGGTGTGCTCCCACAGAGAGGGTCTCCTCCGGGTCCCGACGCCTTCTATGTGCCGCCTGGTGACCCCGAGGAATAGGGCCTTCTCTGTGGGGCCATCCGCCCTTTGGAACGGGATGCCCCCGGGGCTACGAACGACCAGTGACCTGAGGGCGTTCAGACGTGACCTGAAGACCTGGCTCTTTGAGCAGGCCGGCCTGAGCTGACTCAAATGGGATTTTTAAATGGGGTTTTAGATTTGTTGGGATGGGGTACAAAAGTTTTAATTTATTTTAATTGGGGGTTTTAGATTTTATTGGGGAAGCCTATAATTTAATTCTTTTTTAACTATATTTATCGCTGTTTATATGTATTTTAGTTGGTTGTTCACCGCCCTGAGTCCTTCAGGAGAAGGGCGGTATATAAAATTCATGAAATAAATAAATAAATAAATAGATGGCTTCTGATTAAACCTAGTCCAGAACCTGTTGCTTTGGACCTCTCTTACCTTCCAAGAGTCCTGAAAGAAGATTTCAAGTGGTCCAGTTGAATCTCAGCCCTCTTCTTCTGTCTTCTCCTTTGGTAGCTCCAGAGCCTCCTGGACACCAAGTCGGTCTACATTCTGGACTGCTGGTCAGACGTCTTCATCTGGATTGGCCGGAAGTCCTCACGCCTGGTGCGGGCGGCTGCTCTCAAACTGGGCCAGGAGCTGTGCAGCATGCTTCACCGCCCCAAGCACGCCATGGTCATCCGGAACCTGGAGGGCACCGAGTGCCAGGTTGGAAGGAGGGCGATTTGGCCAGGAGGGACGATGGGGTGCTCCCAAAGGACTCTTCAAGGGTTGGCTGGGCCATATTTGCCCACTTGGCAGGAGAGGGAACATACACATGGGAAGCTGCAGGGTTCAGAAAGTAAGGGGCAGAATTGGCAAAGCAATGTGGCTTCTCCTAGCCCCAAGTGAAGCTTCGGGGGACCAAGGTCTCAGCTGAAGAGATGGTCCTCCAAGAAAATAGAGCCAGCTTATATTCCTTGCATGTGGCTGCCTGGGGGATTCCTCAGCTGAAGAAGGCTGGACTTGATTGGCCCCTTGCTTGTTGGCTCTTCTGATTCTCAGAACTCTGTATTATCTGTGGACCACTGTGAACATTTTGAAGAAAATGACAGTAATAAATCCTAAATATAAAGACACGTGATCTGTTTTAAAGGGCTCTGATGGTAGCAGGAGTTCCAATGATGCCAAACTCTGGCACAATTAATTAAAGTTTTAAAACTACTACTAATTTATTTGTAGGAGACAATGTCTTGATATAAGTAAGACTGCTTCTGATTCAAGATGGATTTCGGTTCTTAAGGAGTGTTTCCTTTATTTTGTGTTCTGGAGGGAAAACAATTGCACCCAAATTTAAAAGCCAAAACTTCTGCTAGCATAGTTTTCTTCTGCTTGGTCTGGATTTTCTGATGGGATCCGTGTCTCTGCCAGGTCTTCAAATCCAAATTCAAGAACTGGGATGACGTTCTGAAGGTGGACTACACCCGCAACGCCGAGGCGGTCCATCAACCTGGTGGCCTCTCAGGAAAAGTGCAGAAAGATGCCGAGAAGAAGGACCAGCTCAAGGCTGACTTGACGGCCCTGTTTCTGCCACGCCAGCCCCCGATGCCTCTGAGCGAGGTAGGTCCTACAAGGTGGAGAGAACCAAGCTAGGTCCACCACTCTGGCTCCCTTCTGTGGAAGCAGATAAAGCATTCTGCAAACCAGCATTTCTCCACCATGACGGCTTGAAGATGGGTGGAGTTCAACTCTCAGAATCCACCAGCTGGAAGAGCTGGCTGGGAAATTCTGGGACTTGAAGTCCACCCAACTTCAACTTTATTTTATTTTATTTATTTATTTGATTTGTCAATTGCTTACAAGATAATAGGAATAAGTATAAACACAAGTAAGAATACAGGAAATAGATACAAATAAATGGGGACAATAGGACAGGGATGATAGGCACGATGGTGCCCTTATGCAGGCCCCTTACGGACCTCTTACGAAAGGATATTCTCTCCCTTTCTCTCCTCCTTCCATTCTTTTCTCTCCTTCCTTCCTTCCTTCCTTATTTTAGTTTTTTTCTTTATTTATTCTATTTGTCAATCGCTTACAAGATAATAGGTATAAGTATAAACATGAGTAAGAATACAGGAAATAGATATGGATAAATGGAGACGAGAGGACAGGGAGGGTAGGCACGATGGTGCCCTTATGCAGGCCCCTTACAGGCCTCTTAGGAATGGGGTGAGGTCAATAGTGGTTAGTTTGAGGAGTGGGGGTTATTAGAGGATGTGACAACAGAGTCAGGGAGTGCATTCCAGGCATTGACCCCTCTGTGGCTGAAGTCGTACTTTCTGCAATCAAGTTTGAAGCGGTTTACATTGAGTTTGTATCTGTTGTGTGCTCTTGTATTGTTGTGGTTGAAGCTGAAGTAGTCATTGACTGGTAGGACATGGTAGCAGATAATTTTGTGTGAAAATTGGCTGAAGGTTGAGAAACGCTCCTCCAAACTTTGGACAATTATGACCTAGATCTGCTCCCAGCATCTCTTTGAGACACCTGGAACATTTCCCCACCCAAAACATGCCTCCATTCTTGCACTTCCTCTGTCTCCCTTGAAGGCCCCCTTGGTGACTCAGGTCTTCGGGTGTGGGGTTGCTTTCCCTCCCCCAGGCAGAGCAGCTCATGGAAGAATGGAACGAAGACCTGGACGGCATGGAAGGCTTTGTCCTGGAGAACAAGAAGTTCACCCGGCTGCCTGAAGAGGAATTTGGCCACTTCTACACCCAGGATTGCTACGTCTTTCTCTGCCGGTACGTCATCTCGCCCACTTTCCAGGCGCTCCATGACCTTGGTTCCCGGGAGGGTCTTTCTGTCTTGCCTTCTTCCTTTGTCCAAATCAGTGCAGTGCACGGTGTTCCTCAGAGTAAGGAAGTGAGAGCAGATGCTTCTTCAGAAATGCTGTTCATGGATGTTCACTTTTCTTTGCTGGGACCCAACCCCTACGAGATGCCCTTCCTCTTGAGTCCCATGGGGACCCTTTGGACAAGGCTTAGATGCCCAGCCACCCCACCCTTCCCTCGAGGTGTTCTCTGGGGTCTCCACCCCTCAGAGCTGATTTGCATGATCCTTGAGCTGAAACCTCTTTTCTGCTTGAGAAGAAGTAGCTGAGTAACTTTGGTTTTGTCCCGAGAGGTACTGGATCCCTGTGGAGACAGAGGAAGATGAGGAGGAGAAGAAGAAGAAGAAGAGGGAGGAAGGGAGTGCTGAAGGCGAGGAGAAGGACGAGGAGGAGGAGGTGGAAGAAGAAGAGAAGCAGCCAGAAGAAGACTTCCAGTGTGTGGTTTATTTCTGGCAGGGCCGCGAGGCCTCCAACATGGGGTGGCTGACCTTCACTTTCAGCCTCCAGAAGAAATTTGAGAACCTTTTCCCAGGCAAGCTGGAGGTGAGCCAGAAAATCATCCCTGTAGCTGGAAGGAGAGTAGGGAAGTAGGAGCATCCATCCTCTCTGCGGTGTTTTAGGCTGGTGTTTTCAAACTTGGGGGATTCTGGGAGTTGAAGTCCACCCACCTTAAAGGAGCCTGGTTTGAGTACCACTGCTCTAGGAGCTAAGCTAGAATAAATTATTCCGTCCTCCATATCTGTGCATCGTTGACCAGGATGTTCGGCCAGAGGAAGGCAGGGATGCTAAACTAGTCCTGCCCACATGTGCTGGACTTCAACTCCCAGAATTCCCCCACCCAGAATGGGAAATGCTCCCTGATTAATCTGGCCTGGAAAGGATGGCTCTTAAAACGCACATTATTAAGGTTTCACTCCTGTTCAGATCCATCTGCTTTTCCAAGGGAGTTGCGTGACTGTCTGTCCCTTCTTCCCACTTCCTCCTTGGCCATTTGCAAGAGGCAGCCAAGGCCCCACAGCCAGGCTGGTGCATTCTGGGTGGATTCATCCCCCCCTCCCCATGCCAAGTGTGGCTGAGATTTCCGTACGCCCCCCCTTCCCCCAAACCCTCCAGGTTGTGCGCATGACGCAGCAGCAGGAGAACCCCAAGTTCCTCTCCCACTTCAAGAGGAAATTCATCGTCCACAAGGGGAAGAGGAAAGCCAGGGAGGACAACCTGCAGCCCAGCCTCTACCACATCCGTACCAACGGCAGCGCACTCTGTACCCGGTGAGGAGGTCCATTCCCTGGGGCAGGGTTGACGTTTTGGACCTCTGGGCTTGCGGAGACGCTTCGAAGCCTCAAGAGGAATCTGGCAGAAGTTCTGCCATTTCTGCTCTCCTTGCATTTTGGGACCTCCCAACTGGGCTTACACAAGTGTTCGGACCTGGGAACCCAGAGCTGGAGAGCTGTCAGCCAAAATGCAATGTGAGCATTTCTAAAAGAAGGTCGGCCAGCCTCTGCTAAGCCCCACCTCCTCCCACCAACTTCAGAAACGGTTTGTTCTGGAGTCAAACACCAAATCTGTTATCTTCAGGAGACGCCCAGCTTTTGGCCAAAGCCGGCTTCCTTGACATTCCAGCTCCTCCTTTGCAAACAAAATTAATCCCCTTGGTCACTCTTCTTTGGCAATGTGCCAGTCCATCAACCCAAACCCAAATCAACCTATGAACGCAAACCCAGGGATGAGAAGGTGTCTGTGGTTCTGTCCCTGTGGGTGCTGATGGTCCCCCAACCTTCCTCTCCAGGTGCATCCAGATCAATACGGACTCCGGTCTTCTAAACTCTGAATTCTGCTTCATTTTGAAGGTAATCTAAACCACCAATGGATGAAAACTGAACAGTTGTGTCCTTTTTTAAAAAAAAAATCTGATGTTCTTTTGTAAAATTCAGCATGGCAGTTGGAATTCAAGCCCTCTTTCTGGGGGACTGACCCCCCAAAATTGGTGCCCCCAGAATGCTAACGCTTTCGTACCACCACTGGCCATACTGGCTCCAAATTCATGTAGCCTGAACACTTCCGGTGAAAGCCAGGCAGGAGAAGGCTGACCTCTAACACAGGGATGTCCAACCTTTGCAACTTTTAAGACTTGGGGACCTCAACTCCCAGAATTCTCCTCCCAGGTTCCCTTCGAGAGTTCCGACAACCAGGGCATCGTGTACACCTGGGTCGGCCGAGCTGCCAACCCCGATGAAGCCAAGCTGGCCGAAGATATCATGAATCACATGTTTGACGACTCGTACAGTAAACAGGTAAAGAGAACAAATGGAATATTTGTAACTCAGGGTTGAACTGTGGGGTCCTTGGTGCTCCCTGACCTTGTTTTCTTGCAGACGTTTCATGACCCAATTAGGGAACATCATCAGTGCTAGAAGGGAGACGGGTTTTGCATAGTAGAGAAGGAGGAGGACTGTGGGCTCCTTGATGCTCTGAGCTTCATTCTTTTCTTGTGGACATTTCATGACTCAACTAGGTAGCAACATCAGTGCTAAAAGGGAGAGGGGTTTTGGGGGAGGAGGAGCAGAGGATTATGGGGTCCTTGGTGCTCTCTGAGCTTGGTTGCTTTCTTGCAGACATTTCATGACCTGAGTAGTTATCAACATCAGTGCTAGAAGGAGGTGGGAGATGAGGAGGAGGAGGACGACGACTGTGGGGTCCTTGGTGTTCTCTGAGCTTGGTTGTTTTCTTGCAGACGTTTCATGACCCAACTAGGTGACATCATCAGTGCTAGGAGGAAGTGAGAATTGCTCCATATTTACTGTATATACTGTAGCAAGCTGGATCACAACACTTCCTGGCCAGCAATCAACAGCCTAATGGAGGAACCACCAAGAGCACCCACAGGGCAATCCCCTCGTATATAAAGAGAGAGCAACCCCCTTCTAGCACTGATGATGTTACCTAGCTGGGTCATGAAATGTCTCCAAGAGAACAACCAAGCTCAAAGCAAGGACCCCACAGGTGAAGACAGTCTGGGTGGGAAAACCCACCAGCAAATCTTTCCCACTTCCCCTCCTCTCCTCCTCATTTCTCCTTTCCTCCCTGGTTTGCAGGTGATCAACGAGGGAGAAGAACCAGAGAATTTCTTTTGGGTCGGGATTGGAGCCCAGAAACCTTACGATGGAGATGCCGAATACATGAACTTCTCCCGTCTTTTCAGGTGAGCCAGTGGCTCCCCTGGGGTGGATCCCTCCTTCCCTGGCGGGAGCCAAAACCCTCCCTCCCTTTATACAGCTCTTCTTAATGTTCTCTGCTTTATATCCAGCTTTTTACTCTTCGTAAGCTGCCCAGAGTCAACTTACTGGCGAGATGGGCAGCATATCAATTTAATAAAAATAAACAAGTTTCCAGAGAAGGAGCTGCCCTTATTTCCCAAATTCGTCATCATCCAGCCAGCCCTCCAACCTGTAGCAGAATCCAAGGAGTCTGAATTTCCTCCTGGTTCTGAGCTCTTTTCCTGGCTTTCTCTCCCGCCCACCAGGTGCTCCAATGAGAAGGGCTACTTCGCGGTGTCCGAAAAATGCTCCGATTTCTGCCAGGATGACCTGGCGGATGACGACATCATGTTGCTGGACAACGGTTGCGAGGTCAGTCTGGGGCAGGAGCTGGACGGGACCCTTGGCCAGCTTTGGCCTCCAGCCGGCTGCGACTTCTTGTGAAGTGGTGGGAACCAGGAGACGCCTGCTGTGGTCTCCTCTGCAGAAGACACGCCCACTCACCTCTTCTTTCTTCTTCTCCTTTCTCCTCCCTCCCTCCCTCCTTCTTTCCTTCCTTCCTTCTTTCTTCCTTCTTTCTCCTTCCTCCTTCCTCCTTCCTTTCTTCCTTCCTCCTTCCTTGTTATTCCTTCCTCTTCTTCCTTCCTTCTTCCTTCCTTCTTCCTCCTTCTTCCTTCCTCCCTCCTTCCTCCTTTCCTTCTTCTTCCTTCTTCTCCTTCCTTCTTCCTCCCTCCCTCCTCCTTTCCTTCTTCTTTCTTCTTCCTTCCTTCCTTCCTTCTTCTTCCTTCCTTCTATTCCCTCCCTCCTTCCCTCTCCCTCCTTCCTTCCTCCTCCTTTCTTCTTCTTCCTCCTTCTTCTCTTCCAGGTGTACATGTGGGTGGGGACGCAGACCAGCCAGGTGGAGATCAAGTTGAGCCTCAAAGCTTGCCAGGTAACGGCCCAGAAGTGTCGCTGACCATTCAGGGTGGACACCAAAGGAAGCTCCATGTTCCCCTCCTGCTTTGGCTTCAGCTGGGTTTTGCTGGCGGGGGAGGAAAGACCTCCCATCTCCCAGCCTTCTCCACTCTAAGACGCCCAGGCAATCCTCGACATACGACCGTTTGCTTAGGGACGCTGCAACCGTCATAAACACGAATCAGTTGGCAAGCGTCTGGACTTCGACCACGTGACCCTGGGCATGCTGCAGAGGTCATAGGTCTGGAAAACAACCCCAAGTCCCTTCTTTTCAGTGCTGTGGCAACCTAGAACGGTCACTAAATGAACTGTTGTAAGTCGAGGACTGCCTGTTTGTACTCAATTTTGAGAGGTTTGGGGACTTCAAGAAGTGGCATATAGGTCAGAGGCCTCCAACCTTGGCCACTTTAAGACTTGTGGACTTCAACTCCCGGAATTCTGGGAGTTGAAATCCACAAGTCTTAAAATGGCCAAGGTTGGCTGTGGAATTCTGGGAATTGAAGTCCACAAGTCTTAAAGTGGCCAAATCTGGCTGAGGAATTCTGGGAATTGAAGTCCACAAGTCCTAAAGTGGCCAAGGTTGGAGGCCCCTGATATAGGTTATAAGGTCACGTTTTGACTATTTTTGTCAGGATTCCAGCAATCGCCCTAATTAAATCATGATTCTCGAGCCAACCTTCCAAAAACTTCCAAGGATTCCTTAGAGGCGACCTACTGGCCCTGCCCTCTATGAAGCCAACTCCGGCCTAGGTCATTTCCAGTCCCCTGGGACCCTGTTTCCCCCCCTCCCCGCTGGGAGTGTCATAAATCAGATTCCCCAATTAAGCCCCTTCACAGGCTGGGTGTCATTCATGTTCTACAGTTAAATATCTTGGTGGGCAAAAGCTCTGGGATTTCAGTTGCAGTCTTTTAAAGAGAAGAGCCGGAAGGTACTTTCGCTTCCGAACGGCTGCGCTGCTCTTCCAGATTTCCTTCCTCCATTCCCCCCCCCCTTTTTTAAAAAATAGCAACTACTAAAAGAGGCCTAGGAATGTTTGATGAGTTGACCGCTTGCTGGGCTTGAACCGCTTTCCCTCCCTCAGGTCTACATCCAGCACATGCGGTCCAAAGATGCCGTCCGGCCCCGGAAGCTCCGCCTGGTGCGCAAAGGCAACGAGCCGCTTCCCTTCACCCGCTGCTTCCACGCCTGGAGCGTTTTCCGGAAGCCGCCAGCTTAAGGTGGCAAACCTCAGGCCTCACCTGCCACTCGCAGAGGGCCCTCCCCCCATGGGGATCCCCCAACGGATGGGCTTTGTAGTCTCGGGCCAGCGCTGGGCGCCCCATCCCCCGCCCTTCACTGCAACGCGTTTCTCTTCAAGCCGCGGACTGGAGAAAAGATTACTCAGAGACCGGGGGGGGGGGGGGAGCCGAATTGCTCCCTCCCACCCCCACCCCCCCAAATCCCCCTCCTGCTTCCATTGCTAATGCCAGCCAAAATCTCCTTTTCCTGTTTCCTCCCCAAGTGATTGGGATGCCTGGCTGTCTCTCTCTCTTAGCTATTGTTACAGAGGAGAAATCTTGGTTTTCCTGCCCCCTCAAACCCTCCTTGGTTGCCCCCAAGATGCTCTCTGGAGCCCCCTCCCCCTGGCTCAGGAGCAGCAACTTTGCTCAGACCAGGCTGAGGCCCAGGAGGGTCCCCCTGTTTTGGGGGGCAAGGTGTTTCTCTGGCAAAGGCTTGCAAAGAGATTTCCGAATTAAGTTTGGAGTGGAAGCAGAGAGGTTTAATTGGGGGGGGGGGGGAGAGAAGCTCCTGATCTGCAAACCCAACGTAAGATCCCCCCTCCCCATTTTCCACCACCGAGAAGGAAGAAGTTCAGCAGGTGCTTCTGTGCTCCTCAAGGCCACCCCTGGCTAAAATTCTTTTTTATTATTTTTTACAACTACTAAAAGCACAATTCTTTTATTGCCTTCCGGTCGAAATGCCTGTCCTTCCTTCCTTCCTTCCTTCCTTCCTTGGTTGCACTGAATTACAGAGTTTAAAGCGAAAAAAACCAAGCTTGATCACACAAAGAAGGGGTGCCCTGCTTGCTCCTAGTCCTCAAGAGGTTTGGAAAAGCAGGTCTCTTGCCGACTTTCTGCTTTGCGGTCTGTTGCGGTGGCCCCGGTCCTTCCTAGGGGCCACCCACGTTTTGGAAAGGGTGAGAAGAAAACCACGGGGGGCGGGGACTTTTGTAAAAGCAGGAGAAGCAGCACCCATTTTAAACGCAGCCTGGATCAACTTGGTGCAGCACCAACATCTGCAGCAATTGCTACCAGCTGCATGGCCAAAGGCATCCCAACTCCAAAACAGCCACAGCAGCAGCAGGCAGGAATTCCACCGGCAAAGCGCAGGGTTGCGTCTGGCCTGGCACAAACACAGCGCGGGAGGCGTTTGGCCCAGAGCTTCACAAGCTTCCTTTTTAAGTTCTCAATAAAGATTGCAAAGATGGCCGTTTGTGAGCTGCCGTGTGGCGTCCTTCTTTTCTGACAGCCAGAAGCAAAACCGGGTTCGCTCCCATCATTTTCAGTGGGTTTCCGCCCCTCTTAGGTGCCAGTCCTCTCAACGGCGCTTCCCCCTCCTTGCCTGGTAGCAGGAAAATGTCCGTATTTTGATGTTTCCAAGCTACACTTTCTCTGCCTCCTCCTTGCAATGAGGGGCGGTGAGAAACTAGACACGGAGAGGCTGCGTTAGATAGTAAATGCTTTATTCTTCCTTTATTAAAAACCTGCATTAATTACTAAACAATGCTAAATCCATTCTCTGGACTGAAAAAAAAAGGGGGGGGGAATCCGAAGAGGACGTTCTACAGGGAAACTAGCCCTCCCTCCCTCCCTCCGTGGCTACCCCAAAAAAGACTCACAATGGCACATCTCCAGACACCCACACAGACACCAGTCAGGCACACTCGCACACACACACAGAGCAAGGATCACATCGTACCTTTCCACCCAAGTGGACTTGCAAAGGTCCTTCCTGGGGAGCCCAATTCTCACGTACATCAAAAAGGGGGATTTATTTCTTAAGGGTTCGGCCCCACTTCTTAGCTCCCCCCCCCTCCTTATCAACCCTCCAGGGGAGTTTTCTTGGCACAAAAACAGCCGTGAGAAAAAGGAATCCTTCCCAGCAGAAAACGGAGCTTGAGGTCCTGCGACAGGCTCACCTTTTTGGCACAAGAAGTTTTCCCACCTCAACGGGGGAACATGGAGGTGAAGCAGACGAGAACCCACCTCCGCCCCAGAGAAAGGGGTCCATGATGCTGGGCAGCTGTTGGGAGAGGGGTGGGAGCACTGACCGGTGGGCCAAAGCCCCATAGTTTTGGAGACGAGATCTCAGCAACGTACACAGAAACACCTTGCCGCAGCTTTTGCACAGTGGCACACGCAGCTGATCCTTGCAAAGTCTCGTCTGTGGCTTGCAAGAAATCCCAGCAAGGGGTTTTCTAAGGCAGGAAAGACCCCCCCTGCCCCCAAAAACCCACAAAGACCTTTATGGTGGCATGCAGCGTGCCTCTGACTGGCGGGGGTCAGCAGCCACTGTAGAAATTGGGATCATCAGGCAAAACTCCAGCTGGCTCACCCCAAGTCAACACAGGCAGCCAAAGCCGGGATTGCTGATGTGGGAAGCTGGAGCTCAGGGGAACTGTGGGTGACCAGTGGGTGGCATCTGACCAGGCAGCTCAGGTACCCCAATATTCGTAAGAGCTGGCCAAAGAGAAGGAAAGCCCACCAAGGGGTCCCAAGGCTTGCTTCCTGCACTCAGTGGAGACTCTGCATTCTTCAGGGCATCCAGACCAAAAATCCCATCCTGAACTCAGCAAAACCTCTTCACTTCCTAGACTCGGGGAGTCTCTTCTTGGGTTGAAAGACAAAGTGGGGAGGGAAGCACAGAAACGTAAGCCGAACTTATTTACCATCACATCGTCTCCTGGGATTAAGAGACACACATCAGCTCTGTACCAAACCCAATTAACTTTCCCTCCCCAACACCAAAATCAAAAAAAATCCCAGGAAATTGGAACTTCAGAAAGGAAAGAGGAAGCTACTTCGGCATTGCTAATTAACCCCAAATCTACAAAACTTGTTTAAAGTCAAATCGGGCCCACAGACAGCTAGGAAGGAGGTGAGATGTTTGCTCCTGTTTGCACATCAAATTCTTGGAGAGAAAAGGGAATAGAAGGACTTGGATTTTCTCACCCCTCGTTCTGAACGTTCAAATAATGGAAGGAAAAGTGAACAATATCAGAAAGGCATGATAGTATTTCTTGGACTGCTATAATTTCCTTGCAGCAGCCCTGTGGCTTCCTATTTCACAGAATCGGCTTTGTGCTCGGGTAAATATTCCCAATTAGAAATCTTGCGTAACGAAGAATTAGAGGGGGGGGGAAGTCTTCAAACATTCCCTCCAAATTAAAGAGGAGAAGGGGAGGAGGAACGATAGTGAAGGAGAGGAATGACGGTGGAAGAGAAGGAAGGTTGCTTTCCATCAGTGTCACCCAACACTGTCCGCAAATCCGTTCTTGGCCTCAAACGGTTCCCACCAGTGAGCAGAAAATACTTAATTGGTCACTGGATCCAGTACAACTTTTCCCAGAGAGATCAGCCCAGCGATAACGGAGAGTCCTGAAGAGGACCGAGGATGTTCCAAGCCAGATGAGAAGAATCTCAGCCTGGGCAGCCAGTCCCACGTCCAGCAGGAGGCAGGCGGAGGAACTGCCCAGCGTCGCATCGCAGCAAAACCCCCTCCCTCCGTCTTCTGTCCTTCAAAAGCTGCTTTCCCCCACCAGAGGCCCTTTTTCTTCAAAGGAAACGCTTATTAAAGTCCCCCCAAGTAAGTCTCTGTGCAATGGAAGAGCAGACGCTCAGAAAGGGGCTCCCTCCAGGACGTTGGCACATTTTTCTGTTGTTTGTTTGTTTTTCTCTTTTCCTTTTTTAACATAGATATATATATATATATATATATATATATATATATATATATATATATATATATATATATATAATCTTATCAAAAATGCAAACTTGGAGAGGTACCCAGGAAGAGATGCCGCCTGTCCGCTTCCGGGCCACGAGTTAGAAAAAGATCACCGCTCTTTTTGTCCTTGTAAAAAAAAAAGGAGGCAGGGAAGAGTCTGGGGTCCTCTGGAGAGGGAGGACCCCTTGCAAAGACAGCGAGAAGTCTCGGCCCCGAAGCTCCAAGCATCGCGTAGGACGGCTCAGGGTCCCTGCAAAGGAAGCGGTCGCAGCTTAAAACAGGTTGGACAGAACACAAGAGTCTCTTCCTCTGTCTCTCTCTCTCTCTCTCTTTCTCTTCCTCCCTCCCTCTCTCTCTCTCGCCAAACCCAGCCCCCTCTCCATCTTTTCTCTTTCTTTCCCGGCTGCCCTGGAGAAAGACACTACCTTTTCTCTCTTTTCCTATCTCATTCCACGTGGCAATACAGGTTGCCCTCGACTTACGACTACGACTGAGCCCCGAATGTCCGTCGCTAAGCGAGACATTTCTTGAGCGAGTTCTGCCCCATTTTACCACCTTCCTTGCATCCCTGCACTTCTTCACTGAGTGACACGGTTGCTAAGCGAGTCGGGCTTTCCCGTTGACTTCGCTTGTCAGGAGGTCCCAAAAGGGGACCTCAGGACACGGCAACCGTCATCAGTACATGCTAGTTGCCAAGCGCCCGAATGTTGATCACATGCCCGGGGGGGGGGAGGCGGCAACGGTCGTGTGAAAAACGGTCCTGTTTTCAGCGATGCTGTAACTTCAAACCAGGGGTCCCCAAACTTGGCCACGTTAAGACTTGTGGACTTCTATGCTATGCTGGCTGAGGCATTCTGGGAGTTGAAGTCCACAAGTCTTAAAGTAGCCAAGTTTGGGGACCTCTGCTTCCAACCTCTGCTCACAATGAACTGTTGTGAGTCGAGGACTACCTGCCAAAGGGAATTCCTTTCTTTTCTGCCATCTTTGTCCGGCTGCCACAGACACTCCTGCCTGGGCTCCCAGCCTGGGCTGCCCCAATGCCTTCTTGCCCTCGATCAGAACTTGCCCAGGCGGTCCTGAGAATCAGCTGAGCCTCTCCCTCGTTTTCTTTTTTTTAAAGGGAGGGGCAATTTTCCCTGGACCTGCCTCATTTAATGAGGATCCCTGGAGATCTGGCCTCCTCCTCATTGATGTTCCGCAGATTCCTCTCGGCTTCCTCGGAGGGCCTGGAACGAGAAAGGGAATCAAGACGTGCCCGGCCAGAGCAGAAGGCCCCATTTCCAAGGGGGCCATTCAGACAAAGCCAACACAGGCCTAGGTTGCATTAACAGAGGGAACGAATCAAGATCACGTGAAGCCACCTTTCTAATGCCTTGGCAAGAGACCACCCTTGGAATCTTGCATCCAGTTTTGGTCTCCACAACGTAAAAAAAGATGTTGAGAAGAGTGCAGAGAAGAGCAACCGAGAGGATTAGGGGGCGGGAAGATAAAACATATAAAGAACGGTTGCTGGAATTGGGTAGGTCTAGTTTAATGAAAAACAGGACTAGGGGTGACAGGATGGCAGTCTTCCAATATATCAGGGGCTGCCCCAGAGAAGAGAAGGTCAATCTATTTTCCAAAGCACCACAAGGCAGGACAAGAAGCAACAGATGGAAACTAAGCAAGAACAACCTGGAACTAAGGAGGAATTTCCTGACAGTGTGAACAATTCATCAGTGGAACAACTGGCCTGCAGAAGTTGTGGACGCTCCAACCCTGGAGCTTTTGAAGAAGAGATTGGACAACCAATCTGCCTGAGCAAGGGGTTGGACTAGATGACCTCCTGTTTCATGAACTGGAAGAAAGCTTAGTAACAAGGTCAGCCAATGAGAGCTGAATTGAGGGCTGAAAGAGAATCTGGGCCTGGTTTATCTCTGTTCTGTGCTCAGTTCTAAAGTGAAAGAGAAACTGACTTGCATGCTTATCTGCTGAAGTTGAGTTGCTGCTCTGCTCTGAACCTGTAACATGTCTGCTTCTGTTTGAGTTGGCTCCATGTTGGAGAAATCTACAACTGGTATTGTAAAATTTACTGAATATGTTTATAAAGAAGTTAAATGAAGCCTCAGCCATCTTTGTTTACTTTTCTGGCACTGAATTTACGCTGCAATACTCTGAACAGGTCCAACTCTGTAAATGTTGCCTCCAGACTAGTTGGGCCTCTGCAGAGATAGCAGGCATGTTTTTAACCTCCAGGTTACTACCCAAGGACAGAGACTTACGCCAAGTAATCCTTCACTTCTTCGATTGTAATGTCTCCAGTGGTATTTAAGGGGGTGTCGATGCTGCTGTCGGGGGAGTCAACCGGCGTTGAAGCAAACAATGCTGGGTGGTCTTCAGGAGACCCTGAAAGTAGAAAAGCAGAATTTTGCAATGCTGCCATAAACACCCAGAATTCAAATTTAGCCTTTTCCATCTTCAAAACGCTTCAATCTTTGGGATTGGATCCATTATAAAATTTCTCTCGAAACTTTCTGAATGCAATGAATGTAAACTAAAGGATATTTCCAAGGCAGAGGGAGGGAAAAACAAACCCCTTTTATCAAGAGAGCCCTGGAATTTCCTTCAAGACTTCCTGAATTTATCTTTAAAACATGCAAAACTGTACAGAGTGGTTTTTCTTAGGGAGGCAGACCAATATTCAAGGTCAGCCAGGCAGGTAATGAAACACCTGCAAGCAAACTTTAGGGGGTACCAAGAATTCCACAGTTCAGCCCTCAGCCGCAGAGATTCTCTTTCACTGAGACAAATAAATAGGCCAGATTTCATTTTATCAGAAGCTATGACAAAAACCAAGAGTTTGCAAAGACTTCAGACTGCCCAGCTAAGGCTGAACCAGCTTTGAAACACACACACACACACTCTCCTGCAAACAACTTGCACCCCATAGCCATGGAAGTCACACACCAGATGACTTGCCAATCTGCCCAAATAACTGGAAAGGTGTTTCCCTTACGATCGTTGCTTGCGGGGGAATGATTAGCCTCCGATCCTGGTAAAACATGCGTCCCGTTGGCCTGGCTTAGTTTTGGTGTCGCTGTGAAGTTATTTCTGTAATAAAAGAAGGAAAGAGCAGCTATGAAATGCGTTTCTCGCCATGTGACACATGTTAACAAAGCGGGTGGGGTTGTGATCATCACCGCATCATGGCCACCATTCCACTTTTTGGACCACTCCTTGTGAAGTTCCCTGCTTGAAGCAGTGAGGTGGGACACGGCAGGCTTTAAACCTCTCCCCACTTTAGGGTCCTAACCCGGATGGCTCTCACCCCACATCCAGCAGAAGTGCCCTCCGGGTGCAGACTGCAGCCGTCACAAAGTGGGACAGATGGCAAATCAAGCCCCCATCCTGCCTGGGTTTTGTTTTTTTTCCAATCTTCCACAAAATGCATCCAGTTACAGCTTGATTTTGAAGCACAAGAATCGACTAGCGCTGCTTCTTTGAGTTCAGTTATTAAGTGCAGAGCTTCTTTTGGGGGTACCTCCTGCTCGTGAGCCCCTCTGTGCCTCGTGAGTAGTGAGAAATTTGGTTCTGGTTTCAAGAAAGCCAGCTGTGTGCCTTTTGGGGTTTAACTTTGCCAGCCCTTTGTTTTGGCAGAGTTCCTTCTGCACCAAACCCCCAGAGAGGCTCAGCTGGACTTGCAAAGCCACGGCGATGCCAGGCGGGTTTCCTCACCCTGGTGAAAGGCTGTCGTGGGTGCGGCTCGTCTCCAGCACACACAGCGGCTCGGTGATGCTTCTAGTGCTCAAGGAGAAGCGTTCGAATTCTGACGGAGAGATCAGATAGAAGCCTGCAAAGGGAAAATAAAAGAGATTTCCGCTTGCAGGTCTCTCTGCCTGCAAATATTCACAGCAATGCAACAGCAGAGCCTGGGAACGACCCCTCCCTCACCCACTCTGCGTCTGGCAGCCCCTGATCCTTCAAGATAAACTTCTTCTAGCCAAGGAGGCTCAGTTTGGCTGCTGGGTAACTTCTCTCTCTTCGGCAGCCCATCTGGTCCTCATTCAACGATGGCCAGCGCCTCAAGAGGACTTGCTTGTTCATCTTTTAGCCTTGCAGGTTTTTTTTAACTCGAATCTTCACAGTTTTTTTTAATTCTTACTTGTAGCTTGTAAATTTTAGCCTTGTTCGTCACTTGAGTTTTACAACTGTGCTTTTAAGTCATGTTTCGATCTTCCTTTATTACGTCATTTGTCAACCACTTAAGTGAAGAAATTGGATCAATAAATAAGCTTAAAGCCACCAGCACATCTGGAAGTAGAGATTTCCACCTCTGAATGATCTGCAGCTGGAATCTCTCCCCAAAGCACCATCGTCAGTCCTCTGGGCATCTCCCTCTTGCTCTCATTTCAGGGTCTTTCTTTTTTCACATATGTAAGTATTTAATAAACAGCGTATTGCCTGGGTCATTTTACATAGACATAATAATAGCGGTAATAATATTCTTTGCTTATACATAATAGCATTCCATTCAATTTATCCAATTTCTATTTTTATTGTCTAACCAGGGGTCTCCAACCTTGGCAACTTCAAGACTTGTGGATTTCCAACTCCCAGAATTGAAGTCTTCAAGTTGCCAAGTTTGGAGACCTCTGGTCTAAGTCATTGGTAAAACAAAATCCCAAGTTAAAAAAAATATTCTGTGTTTTCTTTGTCTTTAATGTTAACCCGTCCATTTCTGCACAGTCTAATATTTTTTTGATTATATTTTCATCTGAAGGAGTTTCCTCATTCTTCCAATGTTGTGTCATGCCCCTGTCGGAATCTGATTTGGAGAGGGAGGCTGAGCAGCTGACAGAAAGTGGGAATGTGCCTCCCTTGGCTGTGGAAGAAACTGGCTGGCTGGGCAGAGCAGGGAAGAGGAAGAACAAGGGAGAGGGATTTTGGAGGAAAACCCAGGCCCACCCCCTCTTTTTTTTTTTTTGCTCACATTTACATGCCACCCTTCTCCGGAGACTCAGGGCGGCTTACAGTCTATGGAGCACCATGCTAAGTGCTCGGCAATAGCCTTCATTCCATTGTATATGCCTGCTTATTACTAGGGCATTTTGGGGCCCCCCAAGTGGCATTTTTACAAAGTCAGCTTATTGCCCCCAACAATCTTGGGTCCTCGATTTACCTACCCCGAGAGGATGGAAGGCTGAGTCAACCTTGAGCCTGGTGGGATTCGAACCTGCCCTAATTGTAGGCAATTGAGCTAAGTGCTAGATGATTAACAGCCTGCACCACCAAGGCCCTCTTCATCCTAAGGCACACAGGGAAGAACGAAGAAGGGAACAACACAAGTTGCATGGCTTATGGGGGAGGAAAGGGCCCTGATTCCCTTAATTAGCTGCAGCTGGGAACACAGTGTTTAAAAAGGGAAGCTGCGCACAGTAAATTGTTGGGAGCAAATCATGAATTATCTGGTATTATTGAGGTTTATCTGTGTTCCTGGTGTCTTCCCAACTATGTGTGTTTTGCTGGCCTTTCAAGTCTGCAATTCCTTCTCCTGCCCTGTCAAGTTAATTACTGCAACGTGGTTTGTGTGGATTTTTATTTACAGTTTGTATGTACGTTGTTTTTGGACTGAATTTCCTCCACTTAAAGACTGTTTTGGGGACAGTTTTTCTCCATCCGAAAATAACCTGGACATTGGGGGCAAAGTTGGAGGTATTAAAGGGACTCTTCTTGCTTATTTGACTGTTTTGCCTTTGTGCCACGTCCCTTTGGGTCATCACAGTTGTGTACATACAATTCTTGCTGCCGTCCAAATATTTCAGACATGTTCAAAAAGTGACCCACAAAAACCGTCTGTGCCCGCGTGCCTCGCAGGCCTTCGCCCCTTAGCCCCCTCCCCCTCCCAGGGCAATGGCTCACCTTGGCCGTACTTGGTGAAGACGCAGGAGGCGATGCCGCTGATGTCCTCCTTCCGGATGCAGTCGTAGTGGACCTGCGGCCTCAGGCTGGGCACCGTGAAGACGTGGAGGTCACCCAGGTTGGTGAGGCAGGCCAGCCCGTTCTCCGAATAGTCATCGCAGGTGGCGCTGGCAAAACTCATCAGGCCCACTTTACGGACGCGGCAGCCCTCGTGGGCCGTCAGCTTGAACTTGGTTTTGGCGCTGACTTTGGGGAGGGTGAAGACCTGCAAGCCAGGGAGAGGATGAGGAGGAAGGTGGATTTAAGTTGCTTCTTCTTGGACATCAGCCACAATGACCAGTGGTCACATTGATCTGGGCCAGAAGTCTCCAAACTTGGCCACTTTAAGACTTGTGGACTTCAACTCCCAGAATTCTCCAGCCAGCTAATTCTGGGAGTCGAAGTCCACAAGTCTTAAAGTGGCCAAGTTTGGGGACCCCTGATCTGGACAATCGGTTCAGCAGAGAAGGAAATTATTCTACGATGCAGGTAGTCCTTGGCCTAGGATTCATTTAGTGACCATTTGAAATTACCACAGCAGTGAAAAAAGTGACCGATGACCGTCATGGCAATCTTACGGTCACAGGATCAAAATTTGGATGCTTGGCAACTGGCATGTACTGTGCCTGTTGCAGAATTCCAGGGTCACATGACCGCCTTTTGAGATCTTCCCAGCCACTTTTGCATAAGCAAATCTGGATTTGTTCAATGACCACGTGATTCACTTAACAAGTGCAGAGATTTGCTTAAAACCCCTGGCAAAAAAGGGCCATAAAATCAGGTGTGACTCGTTTAATAAACTGCCTTGCTTAGCAACGGAAATTCTGGTCCCAATTCTGTGTTTGTAAGTCAAAGACTTCCTGTAGCAGAAAGCCAGTTCAGAGGGAAGGAAATGCTTCCCGTCCTCATTCTGAATGACCCAATAACGGCCAGTCCCTTCTGGGGCCTTTTTACGCTCTATTGTAACAGTAAGAAAGCATGGAAAGGCTACTGAGATGCAACACAAGAAGACGAGACTCCACTGAGAACATCTAGACGTTCCTCTCCCTCGCTCAGGCGTTACCTTGAACTGCTCTTCAGAAGCGATGAGCACCGAGTGGCTGCCCTGCATGTCGGGGGCCTTGGCTAGGTCCCGAGAGACCTCGTAGGGTTCCGGCAGAGGGTTCCCTCGGCCGTCCAGGACGGCAATCGAGACCACGGGGGCCCGGTGCATGAGCTGGATCTCCTTGCCCAAGACCGCCTCCACCGACCGCTCCGAAAACTTCTCCTGGGAAGGGACCTCCATGGCGTAGGCAAAGACCGAGCCCGAGTTGGTGCCGGCCCACATGGTGGGTCCATGATGTGCAGCTGCAGAAAGGCAGGAGGAGACCCTGAGAGGCTGCCCTGTGTCTCTCTGCAAACAATACACCACAATTCCCATCCCTCACCACCCGCGAGGCCCTTGGGACTCAGCTCGGGAGTCTAAATTGGGCCAAGTCTCCCTCCATCTACACTAACTACTTCGTGGAGGACACTTTCCCCTTGGGAGTCACCGTCCTCCATCGGGGTCCCTCCCTTACCATCTCGGAGGAAGGTATCCGCAAAGTAGAGGCAGCGCACAACCCCGGACAGCGAATCGTCCGCTGACCGAGGCTCAATCCGCCGCTGGACAGGCGCCATCTCCACCTCGTGGGGACCAGGTTGCTCAGCGAGGTGGGCGTTGGCTTCCTGTACCTGGCGGGGTGGGAGAAGCAGGTGAGGCAAGGCCCGGATCCAGGTAGCTTATCGGCCGAGCCTCAAAGGTGCTCAACCACCCTCTAGGACAGGAGACCACGTTCTCCGTCCACGAAAAGGCCTCCTCCATTTCCTTCTACCTTCAAGCGATGGCTTGTGCTTCAGTTGAGCCTATAGAGTGTTCATCCCTCTTCCCTCCATGGAATTTGGGGTGGGGGAAGAAGTTAACTTCACCTTCTCCAAAACTTCATGAAGAAGGTTAAAGGAGAAACCCCCGAATAGTAGAGAAGAGAAGATGGAACACCACAGATGTCCAAACAAAACCGCTTTAAGGTTGTACAGCAGCGTTTCTCAACCCCAGCAGGTCTGAGGATAGGTGGACTTCAACTCCCAGAATCCCCCAGCCAGCGTCCCTCCACCCTTCTTCTCCCTCTGCTTACCTTACTTGAGGGGCTACTGGCCATGACTCTCTTCTTGCCCGACACGCGGCTCTTGCGGATCCTACGGAAGGATTGGCGCAGGGACTTTTTCAGGGACTTCACCCGCGAGAGGGGGCCCTCCATTGCAAGAGAATCGTTGGGGTGCAGGGTGCACCTGTCAAAAGGGAAGACGCCATCACCAACCGTCACAACCGGCAGGCCTTCAGTTGCGAACACGAATCCGAGGGGGTGTCACCTCCTTTTCTGCACCCCCCGCAGAGGTCTCTCTACCTGGCCAGCACGGGGTTCCGGCGGTAGTAGTCATAGAGGCCAAAGCCGTGGCTGGTTCCAAAGGCCACCAGGTTCCATTCCGAGTGCAGGGTGACAGCCGTGACGGCTGCGGGGGGCAGGCATTGCAGGAGGACGCTGGGCTGGAAGCCGGGGGCAAAGGAGAGGGCGCCATTCTTGGGGGGCAGCCGGTCGTGCCCCTTCCACGTGAAGCCTTCGCGGTCTTGGAGTAGGTCCACCACAGCGATGTTGACCATGTGTTCGGACTTCTCATCATTAAACTCCATCACCAGCACCTGCCAAAGAGAGAAGAACCCCAGATAAGTCCTGGATGCCGATTCATCCTGGAGTTGACCAAGATTTGTGAACCAGAACACAATTATATTCCCACGTTGACACAACTCAAGTTCTCTTTCCAGGATTAGGACTCCTCCCTCGGACAGGGGGTTGGACTAGACGACCTCCAAAGGTCTTTTCAGCCCGATGATTCAATGGCTATGACCCTTAAGATTCCTTGTGATCTCCGATACTTCAAGCAACTCCATTGTTCTCTCTTCTTGTGCCTAATTTCTGAAGCATCACAGATCTCGTTCACCCTTAAATAACTCCATCACACCTTCTTCTCTTCTTCTGACAGTACCTCCACCAAATACCCACAAAGCTCCATCAAGTAATTTCTCCATCTTCTCCCAGACTTCAACCACTATCCCCGTCCTGTGATTTCTATCTTCTATTATTTCAAAGTCTTCTCCATCTGACTGGAGAAGGCCATTGGTGGCACACAAGATGGTGAAGAAGAAGCTACAGGTTTCTGGAGAGAAACGGCTGGATTGTGGAGGAAGCACCCCCGCCCACAAACAGATGCACCACAACTGTTACCTGCCCTGCCGTGCCAGCAACCACCATCTTAGCCGTGTATTTGCACAAGGCGATTTTCTGGACACCCAGCCGGGGGTCATCGCTGTAAGGGTCAAAGCAGCCAACCTGGATGAAGGTTGTCCCAAAAGAGGTGGGAGGAAAAAACAAAGTCAGATCCTGCACCCAGAGAACAGACATGGCCTTCCTTGCAGGTAGAGAGTCCAAAGATGGGCCTTCTGATTCCATCACCCTCAACAGAGATCTTCTGGGCCAAGGATGGGCCTCCAGATGCCGCCAAACTACAACTCCCAGGAGCCCACTGGTGATAGACTTCAGCAAGACCTGGAGAACTCAACCAAAGCCCTGCCCCCCCACCTAATGATTTCGCAGTCAGGGGGCTTCCCTCCTCCCCCCCGTGCACACGCGGGAAGCACTTGAACCCGGGTTTTGCCAGCACCTTCCGGAAGGGGGGCCATTCCTCCTCGTAGGATTGGTTCAAGCTGTCGTTGTGGTCACAGTCCATCTGGAAGATGTTGGCCGTGCCCAGCTTGAAGAGCGGCTTGAGGGACACTCCGGAAGCGTCCCAGAAGCGCACCGTGCCATCTTCGTGCCTGAGGAGAGGAAGGGTGCCGGGCTCATTCTGACAACTGCGTCACAGCCGCAACCTGTTTGTGCTCTTTGAGGACTCACAGCAGGAATTTAATCCTTGCTCGTGGCCAACGGCGGCCAACATCTCCACTTCCCCACTCGGGAGTAGCATTCCCCCAGCCTCCTCCTGGGTCTTCTCCTGGCTTGGCCAACTCATAGACTCTCCACCTGACACCTCCCAAAGGGGATTACCCAGGCAGTCCTCAACTTACGACCACAATTGAGCCCAACGTTTACATTGCTAAGTGAGAAATTTGTTCAGTGAGTTTCTTTTCTGGCCACATTTGTTAAGCGGATCACCGCAGTTCTTAGGTTAGTCAGACGGTCGTTCAGTGAATCTGGCTTCCCCGTTGGACTTCCCTTGTCAGGAGGTCGCCAAAAGGGACCACGTGACCCTAGGATGCTGCAAATTGTCATAAGTATGAAAAATGGTCCTAAGCCCCTTTTTACAGTGCCGTTGTAACTTCAAGCAGTCACTGAACGAGCTTTTGTAAGTCGAGGTCGGCCTGGGTTGCCCAGACAGCTCTTTCTCTCCCCTCTCTAGGATTCCACCAGGATTTCAGGCCGTCCTTCCATCGCAGGCCTTTCCTAGCACAAAAACTGCCCCCACCCAGGTCTTTGGCCCCACCTCATAACCATAATTCCCTCCCCCAAACCCCCAAGGGCTTTGCTGGCCGCCTGGCCAAGCGCCCTCCCGCAAGGGACCTTCTGCAGCTGCTGGCAACCGTGAGGATGGCCACTTACCCAGTCAGGAGCAGCCCCCTCTGGGTGGGTTCCTGAGCCAGGGGCCGCCCTCCATCGATGGGCCAAGGCTGTTTAGGGCACAAACACACACATGTGGTCCACGCACCACAAAACCTTGAGAGAGTCTCCCTGCCAAAGATGGCGTGGGAGGGTCGGCCGCTTCCGGCCCGAGCCCTCCTCCCCCATCCACCAAGCCCCCTCCCCCCCAATCTCTGGGTATGGCAGAGAGGCTCCTTCCCCCCCTTTTGACCCCGGAGGTGAACGAGCCCCATTTCCCCAACTCACCACCGAGGAAAGGCAGGGGCTCTGCTGCTCGCCGGCGCTGATGATCCTCTCCCACAGTTTGAGGGGCACGTTGGAGATGTGGTAGGAGCAGGTGATGGCCGAGGAGTGGAGAGGGGCCAGGTAGGGTGCAGGGATGGTGGGCCAGCCCGGCGTCTGCAGATCAATCACCACCAACTCTTCTTCCACCAGAACCACCAAGGCGGCTGGGTTGTCCGATTCTGGAACCGGTTGATAAAACATACCACCTCTTAGTGAGGCTTCTCAGGGCAGGGAGACCAGGTTGGGTCAGAGGAAGGGGGGTGGGGGGGAATTGAGAAAACCGACAGCCAGGAGAGAAAAAGAGCCCAGTGAAAGGAGGAGAAGGTTGTTCTGAGCCAGGCTTGGTAAACCATAATTATTCACAAACTTGGTTTTAAAAACAAAACCTCTTTTATTGCAACGCTGGGAATTGTTTTCATGCCCAGCTGAATTAATCTCAAACCGTCCTCTGAGATAAGCACCCACCTTTCAGTTCTGTGAAGTGCTCCCAAAACAGAAGTATCTAATGAACTAGAAAAGAAACCAGCCGAAGTCCAAGAAAAAAACCAACCAAAGTACACAGTACTTCAAAGATGACTCAGAACCGATCAAACTACTTTGCTTCCTGCAAAGGTTTCATCATCTTGGCCTGACTTTTATCTCTTATGGGAGGGGCAATCACCTCCCAGCCTTACTCCTGAGTCGCCCCTGCTGCTTCAGCTGCTCTCGCCTTCTAGCAGCCCTGTGCATACGCGCACTGGGAACAGGCTCCCCTTGTTCCTCTGCCTCGCTGCTGCCAGACTCCAGAGGCTCGGGAGGCAGCACCTCACTCCCAGATGACCCTGGCCCCATCTCTGCATCGGATGCAGGACCCTCGTCCGAGTCCCCTCCAGACTCCCGGACTTCTTCCCCACGGTCTGATTCCGCTGCTGGCTGCTGCCAGACCACATCAGAGTCTCCCTTTGAAAACCTGCGAAACGCTCTTGACGAAGAGTGACAGGAACGTGTCCAAAGTGCAGAGTTTAAATCAGGGGCGTCCAACCTTGGAAACCCGAAAGACCTGTGGACTTCAACTCCCAGAATCCCCCGGCTGGCCGTTCTACATACCTTCCTCTGCCTCTAGGCTGCCCACCGTGAAGAAGTCAATCACCCGCGAGGTGAAGTCCAGTGTCATCAAAGTCTGGCCCTGCAGGATGGACACACAGTGCCTGTCCCCATAACTGGCCCGGGGCATCCCTCCGCTGAAAATGATGAAGTGGCCCCTTCGGAGAAGAGAAGGAAGCAGAGGTCAGTCATTCGGGATTTACAGATTTTCAGGATGCTGGCAGTTCTCAATTTACGACCATAGCAAAGCCTGCTCATTGTGGCCATTATTAAGTCACGATGGTTATAAAACAGGCTGGTTGCCTGATCATTTTTT
Source organism: Bungarus multicinctus (assembly GCA_023653725.1). Taxonomy (NCBI): domain Eukaryota; kingdom Metazoa; phylum Chordata; class Lepidosauria; order Squamata; family Elapidae; genus Bungarus; species Bungarus multicinctus. Next base: position 1,148,360 of record CM042842.1, read on the forward strand.
TGGTCAAAAACCCATAAAACTGCCATATGGCTGGGCAGAGGAGAGGAGGGGGCAACTGCCAGAACTCAGAATCCGGATCGTAAGCCGCCCCAAGGGAGGCCCATCGTAACTTCGAACGGTCGCTAAGGGACCGGTCGTAAGTCAAGGTCTGCCTGGAAGTGCAAGGCCGTTCTACAAGGAAGGAAAGCGAAGATGAGAGAGGAGAGAGGAGAAAAGCCGGCGGGGGGAGAAACCTCTCAAACGCAACGCACCCCGAGTCGCAGTTCTGCCACAGGACTTTGGTGATGGCTTTGCAGGGGAAAGGACCTGGAAGGAAAGAAGGCAGGGCTTGATCGGCATCCGAGGAATGAGGAAAACGTCCCGCCTCACGAAAAGGTGCATGTCCTCATGGTCGGTCCACCTCAACCTTGGCAACGGCAAGATCTCTGGTCTTCCACTCCCAGAATTCCCCGCCAGCAACGGGGAGTTGGAAGGTGGAGAGCTGACAGACGGGAGAGGGGAAAGGCTGGGGGCCTTATTTGAAGGCGTTTGGGCCGAAATCCGTGGGGAGAGGAATGGATAAACTTTCAGAGGGTCCATCTCTACGTGGAACAGTCGCCATGCTGAGCCCAGGATCGTTCTGGACCATCAACGAAATCCTTAAATTCACTGAGTAGAAGGAGCAGGGGAGAAACGAGCAGCTTTGGAGGGCAGTGAAAACCTCTGTCCAGGCAGGCATAGTTTAGCTTCCACAAGGGTTGAATGTTGGCCCTCTGTTTCTCTAGGCCTGAGATCCTCCCTCTGCTTGGTGACCTGTAGGTTGGCTGACCTTCTGGGCTTTGGGACAGGAGATCAAGGCCTCCAGATCCAACCCTCCTCCTCTTCCTCCTCCAAGGGACCCCACATGAGCCTCACCATAAGGGACGGTGGAAGTTGTGGGCTGCAGGGTCTTGGGCGAACCGATTGCCATCGACCACAAGGCGTAGCCCCCATCGCTGTGAGAACTGACCAGCGTCCGGCCACTCCGCTCCCAGCTGACGCTTTCCAGTTGCTGCAAAAAAGCCGCAGACCCAAGCTAAGCCATCAAGCCTTGGGCACAGAGGAGAAAAAAAGGCTGAAAGGAGACCTGCCAGTCAAGGTCGTTGGGCTACAAGACATTTCAAGAGCCTCCTCCTAGGTTCCCTCGAGCCACTGCAGACTTTTAAGCCTGGTTACCTGAGGGGATCAGCTTCTAATCCTGGGTAATCTGTGAAGGCCTTGTCCCTGTTCCCTTTAACTGCCTGCTAATCTCCTCTAATGGCTAGTTTCAGCTCCTCGGCTGGCAGGAGATATTCCTTAGCTCAATCCTACCTAACCTTGGAAAACTTCCTGCAAAAAGAGAGGCGGCTGGGAATCCGGCGTGAGGAAGACTCCGTCCAACCCAGCCAAGCAACCTACCTGGTTGCCCAAGAAAAGATGATGAACTTCTCTTGAGCTTCTGTCCCACAGGACCATCAGGCCTCTGCTGTATCCGATGAGGATTTTGGCTGAGTCTTGAGGATGTTCCTGAAGAGACTCTACTGGCCCGAGGGCCTTCCCACACCGGTAGTCTTCAGGCACACTAGGAAGGTCAGAGAAAGAGGGATGCTTCACCTGTGGCCTCCCTTTCCAGGGAATTAAGGCAATCATGGCACCTGAGTGACACGAGGGGCCCTTCTGCAGACGGGGCCTCATTGTGTGCATCAGCAGTGAGGACAGAAGAGGCCTCTTTGAAAAGGACCTCACAACAGTTAAGACCCTTCATGCTGGCAGGGTCCAAAACGGGTGGGATTCTACCAGTTCAGACCAGTTCTATAGAACTGGTTGTTACGATTCTGCTCAGTTCAGAGAACCAGCAAATCACACCACTGGCTGGCCCCTCCCCTCCCCTCCCACCCCACCCAGGAACTTTCCCTGAGGCCCAGTCAAGGGTGGTTTTAGGGAGTTGGGGGAGGGAGAAGTGGCCTGAGAGCAGAGCTGAACCTTCCTTAGGATTGAAGCTTCTATTTTTCAGTGCAGACTCAGGCAGCAGATTGCAGAAAGATAGATCTGCAAATGACTCTGTGCTTCTGCAAGCAACTCAATCTGCCTGCCTGCTTTGTCTGATTTGGGGTAAAAGTTGCTCTTTTTTTAAAATAAAAAATTCAATCTTTACATATATATTTACATTATTTACATACAAGCCATGCCCAGCCAGTCACATGACCACCAAGCCACACCCACAAATTAGGCCATGCCCACAGAACCGGTTGTTAAGAAACTTGAATCCCACCCCTGGTCCAAAACAGTGAAAAAACACAGAGGCATGTGAGTCTTTCTACGACTGACCCACCATATCTGAAGGACATCAGTTAGATGTTCTGACCTGACCCCAGCAGTAGCCTTCTGGAAGATCTCTGACATGCACTGAGCATCTCATGTCTTGAATGGTTGACCGGTTCTTCACCCACTGATCGTGTTCTCCTGCCTGCCCATCTCCCCGCCTAAGTGGGCCCTGGCTTTCTTCAGAGCTGCTCACCTCTGCAGGACTTCGTCTTGGTACAGGGTGTTGTCCTCCAACAGCGTTAGACCAGGAAGCCCCAGGAAGTAGATGCCACCCCCTTCCGTGCCAAGGTAGGCGATGCTGCAGGTGGAGCCCAGGAGGATCACCGTCACTCGGGTGATGCTGGGAGGAGAACTGTGCAGAAGAAAGAGGACCCTCTTGTAACCAGGACTGTCGTGGCAGCTGGATCCTCTGGCCAGCCGTTTCCAGAATCATTTGGGAAAGTTATTTCGGAACAGTTGGGCAGCTTTGCACCATTTATGGACTCTGTGATGTCTTTGGCACTTCCCTACAGCATGAGCTGCATGGAAAGATCGATCGGGGCTCTGAGCTACTTCTGGCAACTTGGTCCTTCAAAACAGAACCCAGAAGAACCCATTCTGCAAACGCTCGTCCCAGATCATGGCACATACCCCCACCCGAGTGGACATTCTCACCCCACCAAAAACCAGTGAAACTGTTGGATCCTCATTGCACAGATGGGGAACCAGCACCCCAAAGGTGATTTGCAAGGAAAAGCTGCCTCCCTCAACACATCCCCTCACCCAGGTGTGTCATTGTGCCAGCAATGCCTGAGTACCAAGTGGTGGAAGATCAGGGTGGCATCTTCTCTCCTTCCTGCAGCCCAACCCTCAACTGCACTTTCCCCCCACACTTGCAAAATCTGGAGCGGAAAAAAGCTTTTGCCCCATAGATTCCCCATAGCTTCCTTTGGGGCTGTGCCTTGTCCACCCAGCTGGACTTCCCTCCCTCTCCTGCAGAGAGCCAAGAAGGGACCAGGAAGTGGGTAGGAGGTGGTTGGAGGCTGAATACTCCCTCCCGCTTTTGCCCAGGGTCCCCGGCACCCCCAACCAGGAAGGAAGGAAGGAAGGAAGGAAGGGGGAAGGGGGGGCAGAAGCCATGAGTACTTAGCATTGTCGAACCCTGGCCGTCCGGGGAGGATGAAGTTCCTTGTCTCCTCCAGGTGGGAGTAGCCGTCTTTCTGGTACACGTCCCACAGGTGCAGCGTATTGTCATCCAGAAGGGAAAGCAGGAGACCCTGCAGGAACCAGGAAGGGGGCTTTTAAGGCATTCTCAAGGGCACTGCCAAGCCTCCAGAAAGCCCCCTCCTACTGCCTCACCATTGATTCCTATCCTGCCTTTATTATTTTTATAAATAACTCAAGGTGACGAATATATCCAGCTATTCCTTCTCTTTTTCCCCATAACAACCACCCTGTGAGGTCAGCTGGGCTGGCACACAGTCACCCTAAGGCAGGACTAGAACGCACCCATCTCCCAGGAGAAACAGAGTCTCCTTTACGTTGCTAAATCCAACCTTGGAGCACCTATATTACAATTTATTTATTTATTGTTTTAATGTTTCAAATTGCCTTATAATTTTACAGTTGTAAGCCTCCCAGAGTCACTTAGTTGAGTTGGGAGGCTGTGGAAATTGAATAAATGAATAAATTAACACATTAAATAATTCAAACAGCTGCTAACACGATTACACCCACTTTCTGAACTCTGATTCGGAGGGTCAGTCTAAGCAGCCACACACACCAGGCCCTTGAGGGTCATTGCAACCTAACCCACCAAGCAAAACCCAAGTCCTTAATTTAATTTTTTTACCTGTCCAGGTAGGAAGTGCATTTGAGTGACGGTTGCCGTCTCTTTGTGCAACCCCGTGAACTCCACCCCAGGAGCACCGTAGCTGAAGGAGGCCCAGAGTCAAGGAAGATCTCGTCAAGGGAAAAGGAAGCACCTCAACCCAGCCTGCACCATTTCTGCAGAGAAACCTCTCAAGCTGAACGTTTCCAGCCGTGGACAGTGGGAAGCTTTGATGAGAGCCGGTGGGTGCAATGCACAAGCACCGTTCTGACCAAGGCTTCCAAGACCGCAATTACGCACACGCTTATTTTAAAAACGAGTCTTGTTTTATTGCAATGCTGGGAATTATTTTCATTCCCAGCCGGTAATGAATCTCAAACAGTCCCTCGAGATAAACACCCACCTTTCTTTCCTGTGAAGTGCTGCCAATAACAGAAGTGTCCAATGAACTAGAAAGAAAACCAGCCAAAGTACAAAGAGCTTCAAGAATGAATCCAAACAGAGCGAACGACTTTGCTTCCTGCAAAGGTTTCTTTACCTTTGCCTGTCCTTTATACCTTATGGGAGGGGCAAACACCTCCAAGCTTTACTCCTGAGTTGCCCCTTTTGTTTCAGCTGCTCTCACCTTCTAGCAGCTCTGCGCATACGCGCACTGGAGACAGGCTCCCCTTGTTCCTCCGCCTCACTGCTGCCAGACTCCAGAGGCTCGGGAGGCAGCACCTCCCTCCCAGATGGTCCTGGCCCCATCCCTGCATCAGAGGCAGGACCCTCGTCCAAGTCCTCCCCAGACTCCCGGACTGGTCCCCGTTCTTCCCCACTGTCCAATTCCATTGCCGGCGAATCACAACAAACACTAAGAGCTGTTTTTAGGGCACTGAAAGGTATGCAGGGTAGCCTACTGCTAAGTGTGGAGGCTTTCTTGACAACAGAAACATCTTTTCTTCCGGGGGTTTGTGAGATTCTCTTTGAAGTTCACAAGTCTGAAAAGTTGCTAAGGTTGGACGCCCCTGGCTTTGCATGAGGCTCTTCAAAATTAGGCCGTGCACGCCCACAAGGCGCCTGCGTTTCGACTGCAGCTCTACAGGTTGGAAAGCCTCCCAAACGCCACATTTTTTTTCCTTAATAAAAAAAGAGAGAGACTCAGCATCTTTTCTGGCCTGGCTGGGGATTCTCCAAAACGTGCAGTGTTTACACGAAGGGAGGAAATGACACCATCGCTTCATCTTTGAATGAAGCTGCCAAGAAGAGCAGGAGGAAAATAGAAAAGAGGTCATTTGATTTTTACCCAGCGCGCCTCTCTGCCTTGCAAAACCAAAACCATTTCTGCTTAAAACAAATATATATAAATATATAAACCAGCAAAAACTATTCGAAGAAACTGATGGAGCAAACAGACCCAGCTGGCTTTATTTATCTAAGAACTGGAGCCCATGGCAGAAGAAGGGAGGTTTTTCCTTGACTTCTCGGCTTACTGCTGGCTTAAAAGGAATCCGATTTCGGCACACACATCGGGGGCCCTCCCCCCTTGCTCTCCTCTGCAGCCTCCTTTCCCTCCCCAGGCACAAACGGGCTGGGCTTTGTTTACCACGCTGATGCGTGACCTACTTTTCAAAGAATGGGGGTGAAGAGGGGGGCACGCTTGGCTTTGGTTGTGGTGGTGCACACAATCCAAGCCACAACTGAGCTACGGGATCAACTTTTGGATTGGAGGGGTGCATCTTGGACCAACCATATTCTCCGAGGGGAAGGTCAACCGGTTGACTCAACCGTTGGGAAGCAAAGGTCCGTGCTGAATGGCAAAGGGTGGGCCAAGGGTTCTCCCTGCAGGTGGATTTGGGGAGGGGGGGTAACACCAGAAGCGACAGACCCTTCCTCTGAAAAAGGAGCAAACCCTACTCCGCAAACTGAGAGACGCATGGAGTGAAATCACCGCCAGCTGAGAAGAGAGAGAGGAGAACCTCAGAGCAGGAGATGACACGCAGAGGGGCAGCAGGATCCCTCTTGGGTTGGGTGCTCCAGAAGGAATTCAGAATGGGGGGGGGGGGTCAGATGGGGCATCGGCACCCTCCAACGGGGCCCTGGGAAAACGGGAAGCCGAAGGGCACGTCTTCGCCTGGGTTTCTCTGCCTCCAAGATCTGGATAGTCCCCACTTTCAACCACGGCAGATCCTCCACTTCCGACTTTGTGGACTGGCAGGGGGGGAGGGAGGGAGAGGGCATGGATCCACGTGAGTCACAGGTGAATGTGTGTGCACAACTCCATTTGCACAAGTGGTGGGCACACATGCCCACTGCTCGTGCAACTGGAGCTGCACACACATGCTTATCTGCTGCTTCCGTGGCTCGGTTCCAAACAGCCCATGGCCCGGTAGTGGCTTGTTGGGGACCCCTGAGCTGCAGCACCAGCTGCACCCTCACACCAAAGGCTCTGGACAAGCCCTCCCTGATGTCAGCCTCCCCTTCTCCAAGATGAGTTCAGAGCCTCCGAAGCGGTGCCAGGCCCTGGAGCTTCTGGCTTCCTTTCCTTTCTGCCCAGCGCATTGCAACAGGAACTCACTTCCTCAGGCAGGAGCTGCTGGGGGAGGAAGGCCTGAGGAAAAAGCCATCTTCTTCCAAGCTCCCCCACACACACACCAGTCACTTTTCCTTCTTGCATCACAGCCCTTTTGTGGGGAGGCTTGGTGGAGAGCACAAAAAGGGCATCTTCCACCGATCCCTGCTTGGGCCCGCCAGAGGGAGAGGCCGAGCAATTTTGCAGAAGATCCCTCCCCCCAACAGCCAAAGAAGGTGGAATTCCTCTCCCTTCTCCACCGTTGGGAAGATGAAGTACGGATTCAGCATCTCCCACCGAGTTCATCGACAATTACCCTTCATTTCAATAAATCAGAATCCATTCTTTCTCGTCTTGCCTTCTGGTGCTTTGGAGAACAGGTTGGCCCCCAAAACGCCACAAGGCAAAACATTTGGGGCTCACCAGCCCCCCCCAGGAAGCCCCCAACGCCCTGCCGTTGCCAAGCAGGGCCCCAGCACCCTCATCAGCAGCTCTGGCTGGAAAGCAAACCAGCTCGACCCCTTCCCTCCTTCGCCAAGCGAGCAAAGAGGCTCTTTGCTGGGAACTGTCCTCAGACACGCAGGGAAGCTTCAGACGGGCTCTAAGAATAAACACCATCTGGTCAAACCGAGGAGACAAAAATGGACACGGAGGCTGTTCGAGGCTGCTGGAAGCCCGGCTGCTGGCTGCAAGTTCTTAAACCCTGCAATGGGGATCCATGAGGTGCCGCACGCGGGGCTCACTGTCAAAGCAGGCAAGCAAAGAACCTTCCAGAGAATCTCTGAGACCACCACCCCCCCCCACTGACAGGGCAAGCCTCTCTAGAATAGGAATAGAAGGAGAGAAGAGAAGAGAAGAGAAGAGAAGAGAAGAGAAGAGAAGAGAAGAGAGAATAGAATAGAATAGAGAAGAGAAAAGAAGAGAAGAGAAGAGAAGAGAAGAGAGAATAGAATAGAGAAGAGAAAAGAAAAGAAGAGAAGAGAAGAGAAGAGAAGAGAAGAGAAGAGAAGAGAAGAGAGAATAGAATAGAATAGAATAGAATAGAGAAGAGAAGAGAAGAGAAGAGAAGAGAAGAGAAGAGAAGAGAAGAGAAGAGAGAATAGAATAGAATAGAATAGAATAGAATAGAATAGAATAGAATAGAATAGAATAGAATAGAGAAGAGAAGAGAAGAGAAGAGAAGAGAAGAGAAGAGAAGAGAAGAGAAGAGAAGAGAAGAGAAGAGAAGAGAATTCTTTATTGGCCAAGTGTGATTGGACACACGAGGAATTTGTTTTTGGTGCAAATGCTCTCAGTGTACATAAAATAAAAGAGACATTCATCAAGAATCATCAGGTACAACACTTAATGATAGTCATAGGGTACAATAAGCAATCAAATCATACTAGGAAACAGTCAGTATAAGTCGTAAGGATACAAGCGACAAAGTTACACTCCTACAGTCACAAGTGGGAGGGGATAGGCGATAAGGAGTGATCAGAAGATTAATAGTAATAGTAGTGCAGACTTTGAATAGTTGAACAGTGTTGAGGGAATTATTTGTTTAGCAGAGGGATGTCTGGTCGTTCTGGTGTGCAGGGCTCTATAGGGTCGTTTTGAGCATAGGAGTTCAAACAGTTTATGTCTGGGATGTGAGGGGTTTGTAGATATTTTCACAGCCCTCTTTTTGACTCGTGCTCTATACAGATCCTTGATATAAATGGAGAGCAAACCCCACTCCTTGCCAGCACTGATGAAGTTACCTAGTTTGGCAATGAAACGTCTGCAAGAAAACCAGCAAGCCCAGAGGACACCAAGGACCCCTCATTTCAAGCTGCAAATATTCTCCTCCGAAGAGCCTCCTGCCAGTTAAGGGCTGGCAAATTTTGGAGGAGGAGGAGGAGGAGGAAAGAGGGCTGAAGGGGAGATCCCTGGTGTGACCCAAACACCCCAGTCGCGTCTCCCAGAGAGCCACATATCTGGCCTCTTGTGCACGAGTCATTTGGAGCTCCCTTGCCTGGAGAATGGAAAGAGCAGGGACGGGAGGGCTGGGGGCCTGGAAGCCTCCTTAAACCACCGCCCGGGGTAGACCTGAGGTCTGCCAGAGGTCTGATGAACCAAGCCAGCCTCGCAGCTTCCCCTGGGAGAGAAAGATCTTTGCACCAATGGAGAAAGCAGCTCACGCCCCAGTTCAGCAGCGGCCAGCCAAGCCAGGAAGGAGAACCGCACCCGTGGCCGACCCCGAGAAGCAGCCAGAGGCAATGGCACCCCTGAGCCTCCCCCAACTATTAAGAAACGCCCCCAGCCCCCCCCCCCCCCCCCCCGAACTGCCTGGGGTGTCCTGGAGGGCAAAGACAGGGCGTTGCAGATGCTAGAGACTGTTCCCCTGTTCCCACCAGCACCGTATGGATTGGGTGGGAATTAGATTTTCCCACTTGGGGAGAAGAAGAAGAAATTCCCCAGTAGAGCCAGAAACAAGTCTGGATCCTCATGGGGGCCCTCGGGGTTTCTCCCCCCTCCCTTGAAATAATCTAGAAACTTCTGAAGCCTTCCAGAACCAATCCATCTGCCTCTTAAGGCAGCTGTTGCAAGACCCCAATGCAAACTCCGGCCCTTCCCATAACAGGGTATTTCTGCCCTCCCCCTCCCCCCCAAAATGAGGAAGGGGCCCTTCGGAGGAGACAGGAGAAGCAGGACCAAGCCACCCCCTTTCCCCCTCCTGCACCCGCCCCCTGAGGAGGGCAGCAGGAATCGGCAGACAAAGGGACATAAAGCCCAGGCCGCCACGTGGTTTTCTGCCCCAGTTTCTTGGGAAGTGACCCCAGAATTCATTCAGCCATTCAAATATGGAGAAGCAGCCCAGGACCCTGCGGATCCAGCCCCCTCCTCTCCAATTCCCCCCAGCAGCAGGAGGAGGAGGAGGAGGAAGAGAGGAGGGGGCTGCTGCATTTGGAGAACTGGCATCAGCCCTGCCCATTCTGCCATTGCGGGAGGGGGAGAGGAAACGATGGGGGGGGGGGGGGGCTGGTCAGTGCAGAGAGCACAATGCCCCCTGCCCCTCCTGCCCCAAGGGAAGCCCCAGAGGGCAAAGAACCCAAGGGAGGGTTTTCATGATTCCTTCTGCCTCTCCTCCCCCCACCCCCCCCGTCCCAAAAAGCCCTTGCAAGAGATCTCACTGGCAATTCAGTTTACTGCACTACCACCGAACCGGGTGCTTTTGCCTTTGCCAAGGAGGCCAGGAGCCCATATCGGCATGGTTTGGCACGTCATTTTCTGGAGGGTGGATGTGACTCCAGTATCTCCCCCCTTTGGCAAAGGGCCACAGACACCAAAAGGGCCCTTTTTTAGCTGTTTCCAACCAGCCCTGCTGAGATTCTGCCCCCCCCCCCCAAAAGGGACTGGATCCTCTGTTCTTTGGCCACTTCCTCCATTGTCTTGCCAAGCTGCACATGTCCTGTCGGGCCGCCAAGCCAGGCTCCCAATGCACTACAGGTGCTGGACAGAAAGGCCGCAAAGAAGGGACCGATGGCAGAAGGAAAAACTCCCCCAACTTAGATGCCCCAAACGCCAACTTTAATCTCCAAACACAACAGGGGGAGGGAAAAAACCTCAGTTGTTGGGCAAAGATGCCGGTGCTTTTACACGCAAACACCAACCTCAGCGTTCCTAGGGCAGAACAAGGTTTTAAAAGTCAAGCAAAGAAACTCTCCTTGCAAACTCTCCCTCTCTTCCAGATCAAAGAGACATTCACTCCTCCAAGACATCTGCTGCAGCCTCTGAGCCCCCAAAGCAAAGCCCCCCCTCTGAATGGGATAGAATAGAATAGATTTCTTTATTGGCCAAGTGTGATTGGACACGCAAGGAATTTGACTTTGGTGCAAATGCTCCCAGTGTACATAAAGAAAAAATAAAATGCATTCATCAAGAATCATAAGATACCACGCTTAGTGATAGATTGCTTCAAAAGTTGCCTTTAACATTCAGACTAGGTTGAAAAAACTCATCAGGCTAACAAGGGGTGTGTGGAAGCATGAAAAACACAAAGAGCAACTGGGGGGGGGGACATTCTAACCCTGGATGGGGGACAGAACAAGATGCAATCCTAAAATGTATCCATGCAACGGTGTTGGGATTTAAAACTCCCGTGGCCACCAACAAATTCCAAGTTGCTGATGTGATTCAGCTACCACCACCCCTTTCAACATTTCTGCCCTGGTCTTATCTTAGTCCAGACTGAAAACTCCTTGTAAGCAGAGATCCCAATCTACGGAGCCAGCCCATGCTGGCTTATTCAAGAAACAGGGTTACCCAGCCATGACTCCGGAGAAATCCCAACCGGCCTCTTTATGCCGTTTATTTAAAACTCAACCCAGTGGGAATGCCGTCCAATTCTCACCCTCCAGCTGCTATCTTCAATGTTGAGGGTTGTTTCTTTACATTCCGTCTAAGACTTCCCTATTTCAGGGAGGGAGGAAAGAACTTCATAATGGATAAAAATGTGGGAGGGGCAGGGTGTTCCCACTGGCTGGCCACTGCTCTGAGTCTAGAAATGCCCCCCACCCCTGGGAAAATGGGGATGGGGGGGTGAGGAAGGATCAAAGAGAAGCAACCTGGAAGAGAAGACCCAGGAGGAGAAGGCAAGGCCAGTGAGAATGGCCGTCTCCTGCGTAGTGTACTCAGAGGCTGCCAACTCCATGGAGACGCGGCATCGCCGGGCAGGCATGCCAAGGCTGCAGCCTGAAAAGAGGCCGTTGAAGCCGCGGACATTCGGAGTGGTTCTCCAAATGCCCCTCTTCCACCACACACACACACACGCACGCACGCACGCACAAAGACCGCCAGCCCCAACGCAGCAGCAACAACGGTGGATTGGGGGTCCAGGGAAAACTTCCCCACTCCTGCCTGTCTGGGACACAGGATGAGCCCACCACAAGGGAGGCCCTGGGCCTTCGTGCTTGAATCTCTCCAATCCTCCCTCTGATTTTGGAAGCACAGCAGCTTCCTTCCCCAAACGCCCTGCATTATGGGGGAGGGGGAAGCTGGAGGGCAGGGCGGCTACCTATACGAGCACGAGAACAGCCAGGAGTCATGGCAAAATTCTGCTGTCCTAATTCACAAAAAGGACCCAACACAGGAAGTTCTTGACTTAGATCAGCTCAGTTAGTGACCAAAATGAAAACATCACTGAAAAAGTGACTTATGGCCGTTTTTCACACTTATGACCGTTGCAGCATCCATTCACGGTTCACGAGATCCAAATTCGGGTGCTTGACGACTGGTTCATATTTATGACGGCTTGCAGGGTCCCCTTGGGGGTCACAGGATCCCCTTTTGCGACCTCCTGACAAGCAAAGTCAACGGGGAAGCCAGGTTCACTTAACAACCGGGTGACTAATTTAACGACTGCGGTGACTCACTTAACGTGGCGGGGAAGGTCATAAAATGGGGCAAAGTTCATAAATGTCTCGCTTAGCGAGAAGAATTTTGGCCTCAGTTGTGGTTGTAAATCAAGGGCTACAGGTATTTTTGTTGGGACCATTATTGCCAAACCTCCACCCTGGGAGCTCCCGTTTTCTAACCAATCAGCGGTCTTTAATTAAGCACCTTAATTCCCCATCACGTTGGGAGTTGCAATGCCAACATCTTTGGAGACTCTGAAATTCGGCAGCTCCAGCTTCGAACACGTAACTCCCAGGAGACCCACTGTAGACGCCAATGCACAGAGTCCTCCTCACACAGCAAGAACCAACCCAGTTCCCATCCCCCTACAAGGACCAAGGGCCCTTTCCCCATCCCACCCCACCCCCCAGGTGGTGTCCAAACCCGGCTGCAGGCTTCAGGGGCTCCTTCCTCTTCGTCTTCCGCCAGAACTCCATGCCCAGGAAGGCCACTGTTGCCATGCCAAAAAGGATACATTTTGATTGCTCCCGATTTGGTTCCGATGGCCATAATGCGCAGCTTGGGATCAAAGGCCAAGGAGCTGGGCTGGTTGGGGAAGCCATGCTCCACCATCTGGAAGAAGAAAGAGAAGAAAGAATCGTGTTGGAGGGTCGTCAAAGTAGGAGCAGGTGGATGGGCATGCTTTCCAAGATTGACAGCCCCGGGAAATGCAGAAGCTTCTCAAACTTGGTCCCAGCTAGATCGTTCTCAGATCAGTCAGCCCCAAACTTCATTCCCGGTTAAAGAGATCTCAGCTACAGGATCACACAAGCCAGGAAGCCATGTTGCTTTGCTCCAAGCAGGTTTCCGGTTGTTGAGTCTCAAGAACGTATTGAGTGTTCTCAAGGGCATGCCAGTTGAGCCACAGGGAGAAAGGGGCTCTCACGAAGCCCCCAATCTGTGCCCTCCAATTCCCTTCCTCTTCCTGCTGCTGCTCCTTCCCCATCTCAGCCAACGACTACCCCCGGCCTCCAACTATCCAGGCCAGCTGCCACTCAACGTAAAGACAAACATGGCGATTGGCTTGCAGATCCTGAAAGAAGGCCACAAGCTGCAGAGTGTCTTGTCCTCCATGCAGGAGGAACATCTCACCAGCTCTCAGCCCAAGATTTCAGGGAGGCTGCTTAAACTTTGGCTGCTTAACTCTCCACCATCTGAACCTGCAGCTGTAAATTTAAGAGCACCAGAGAGTTGCTCTTCCCAACTTGGGTTGAAGAATCCTGGTTTAGATACAGCGATTTTGTTCTCGTTGCCCTTTCCATATCTCCCTTTCAGACAACACGCCTCAGGCCAGAGCCATTTATAGACTGTTTGCAGCAAGTCCCAATTTTGGAGAGAGGAAGAAGAACTCTGGAAGAGATTCCTCCCTTCCCAGTTGCCAGGGGCTTTGTTTCCCTGACTCAAAGACGTGGAGAAGGCCAAGCTGTGCTTCACTTATTCCTACCATCTTTATTTCTGTCGAGTCAGAGACAGAAATGCAACTGCTGAAGCGTTGCCAGGCTTGGAAAAAACCCCTCCATCTCTTTTATTTCTGCACAGCTGGCGAAAAAGTCAGGGAGGCTGAGCTGGAATGGGTTGTGTAAGGGCCAGGCTCGGTCCAATGTCCTCTGAACAGGTCCAAAGACGCTGGTGGTCTTTCAGTCTGACCAAGCCCTCTGCTAATGAGTCGAGGAAGCCAAGGCAGCCCACGCAAGGCAGGTGGAGCAGAGCCCACTCCGAAAGGAAGGATGGATGAATAGAGGGCTGGCCCAGAGCAACGTCCAGTCTCCCTCCCTCCCTCCTGCTCCCTGGAGAATCCATTCAGCCCAGCCCCGCAGGAGTGGACGCACAAATGAATCTTTTCAGCCAATTCCAACTTCGCTTCTCCCAGGCACAGCAGGGTCAGCACGAGTGAATAGTTGGCAGGGAGGAAGAGAGGCAGCTCTGCAAGGACTCTCCAGCAAAAAGCATCCCGCTTCCTGCTCTGCCCAGCCCCCTTTCCCCCCCACCTCAGGGGGCCACACAGTAAAGACATCGGGGGAGGCGAGGGGGACCCTATGAGAAACATTCACACACACACACAGTTGGGAGAACGTCCTGCGGGGAGTGTAGCCCTCTGGAGGAGGAGGAGCAGGACTGGGAGCCTCCCCTCCCCGTCACTGGCAGGTTTGATGTAAAGCGCCCCCAACCTCCCCAGATCAAAGGGGGGAGGAGGAGGAGGAGGAGATGATCTGGAATCAGGACCAGTTTTGATCCACCCCTTCGTTCAAAAGAAGAAATAGGAACATTTAGGAATTCAAGCTGGGTGAGGCGACATTATCTTCACCGATGGAATTTATTTATGACAAATGCAAGATCACAGGAGACACCGCTGAAGAAGTCTGCCCTAAAGTCGCCGAAGGGTTTCCGTACACACCTTTTTCAGACCTTCCCTCCCTCCCTCTTCTTCCTTCCTTCCTCTCATCCATCCACTCTCCTTTCTTCCATCCATCCATCCATCCATCCATCCTTCCCTTTCCCTCCTTCCTTCCTTGACTTCCTTCCTCTCCCCTAAAGAACTACTCAGCAAAACTTCCTGAGGTCCTTCTAGGAACGGCACGTTTCCCATAATAGTCAGCCTCCAATGCACAATACCTGCCCTTGAAGTAGCAAGAGGGCTCCAGAAACCTCAGCCTGGCCTAGTTCCAGACTTCCGAGGAAAAGGTCTAACCGAGAATCCCAAGCAATGAATTAAGAAGTCGATTTCATGGACATGTTTGGGCCTCGTTGTGATCCTCGTGCAGGTGCATTTCAAAAAGGACCCCAGCCGAGGGACAGCTTGCAAAAAAGCCTGCAAAAAAGGCTCTTTTCTTTCTCCTTCCTCGCCACCTGCTCTTTTTCAAAAGAAGAGAAGCGTGAGGAGACGGTGCCGTGCACATTAAATCATCTTGCAATACGGAAAAGGTGCACTGCATTTCCTGCAAAGGTGGGGCGAGGACCGTCGGCAGATAAGACGCTTCCTGCAATCCAGATCGTGCCAACAGACTCTGCATCCTGAAGCAAAATCTACGAGCAAGAAAGAGAGACAGATGGTCCTTGCAAGGTTGGAGCAGAAGTGGAGTTGTAGGAAATGCGGATGGAAAAGGCAAGGAAATGGGCCAGGAGAAGCACCCAGGCAGGTCTCCGTGGCTCCCGCCCTTCTCTTGGGCCTCGGGATCCTGCCTCAGCAAAGAGACAGCCAAACGCCTCGGCGAAGGCCAGATAGGGAAGGCGTGCCCACCCTCATTGCCACACCGGAGATACGCCTGCCTGCCTACCTACCACCCACCTGGAGAGCATCACCTCAAACCTGGGTTGAGTCAAGAGTCAACTCTGGACGGTGCACATTTCTCTGCCAGATCCCGCCCTGGGGATGAGCAGGGAAGGCCCTGCAGATCAGATCTTAGGAGGACTTTCGCCACCTCCAGAACCGGTGAAGAGCGGCTTCCTTGGCCCATTTCAGAAGGAGAAGCTGCCCTGCCTTCCTTCAGCTGACTCGTTCCAGAAAAGACCTCCTTGTTAAGTTTTTGACACATTCAGGTTCAGTGGCCTTTGAGGGAGCTCTTCCCATTTCCAAACCGTCAGATAAACTGCCCCTGCTGCTGGACTCGCTTCCGGCCAAGCTTGCTCAAGTCAAAATCTCTTCCCCCTTGCAAAAAACGAGAGAGTTTCGCCCCTCAGCCCTTGCACAGCCGGTAGGAAAAGGCCAGAAAGAGGCCACCCCGGCTGAATCCGACGCGTCTCCAGATGTTCTGGCTCTACAATTCCCACCAACAGCCCCAACGGAAAGGAAGGCAGGGAGTGGCGAGGGAGCGACATCTGGAAAGTGACACACAGCCAGTCCAGCATCAGAGCCCCCATCAGAGAGAGAAAACATCTGGTCCTCAAGAAACGGGGAGATCCAAAACTCTCCTATGATCCTCTCCACGAAGGGATCGTGTGTGTGTGGAGGGACCTTCCCAACCATCAAAGAGACGTTTTGCTCCCCAGCGCTCTACTGGAGAACTCAAGACAGCCCCTGGCATACACACACAACATACACACCCCACAACTGAGAGCCCCCGAGCTCTGCCCCTCCTTGCCATACATCTGCCCTCCGCCTGGCACGCTGCCCACGCTGAGCCTCCCGCGAGACAGACACTTGCCTTTTCAGTCACTCTGCTGGGCAAGTGTGGGAAGACCCTTGTCTGAAAACACTTGGAAGGAAGGAAGGAAGGAAGGAAGGAAGGAAGGAAGGAAGGAAGGAAGGAAGGAAGGAAGGAAGGAAGGAAGGAAGGAAGGAAGGAAGGAAGGAAGGAAGGAGCAGGGCTAAGGGAAGGAAAGAAGGGAGGAAGGAAGGAAGGAAGGAAGGAAGGAAGGAAGGAAGGAAGGAAGGAAGGAAGGAAGGAAGGAAGGAAGGAGCAGGGCTAAGGGAAGGAAAGAAGGGAGGAAGGAAGGAAGGAAGGAAGGAAGGAAGGAAGGAAGGAAGGAAGGAAGGAAGGAAGGAAGGAAGGAAGGAATTCACCGCAAGGAAACGAGAGCGCCAATTCTCTCACGGATTCTCTGGAAGCCAAATATTGGGGCAACCTCACTTATAGCTCTGCTCCCCCCAAAAGCAAGGCCTGAGCAGGTTCTGCAAAAGCTCAGATGGAGATAGGTTGCCCCTTTCACGCAGGGCTGCATCGCCGCTTTCCAAAGAGGGAACCAGCCTTGCATTCCCAACGGAGAGGGGAGAAAGAGGGACATTTTTATTCTGGAATATTCATCCCCAAAGATTTTTTTCCTCCTTTTTGAAAAAGAAAACTAGAATAGGAAAAGAGAGGCTGTTCTTCCCCAGCATCTCATCAAGCAGGCACAGAGTCCCAAATTCTATTATCTGCATCCAGTGGGCATCCCTGACTTAAAGTAAATAACACCCCTCCTTCCCAAAGTTACACCCAGATCTTCCCACGGAGCCTGCGAATAGCACTACGTCTCCTCTCCTCGCTAATCCTACTTGAGGCCTCACACACTTGGCAGCCGTTCCTGCCACCAGGAGAAACCTTTGGATTGTCTCCTGAACAGGGAGCGATTAAAGTCTGACGTCTCCCTTCTGCTATGAGCTCCATGGATACAGCAGAACAGCAGAAAAGGCACCACTGTGGCACTCCGGTTGCTCAGTTTTCAACTGTAGTGCAGAGAGGAAAGAAACAGGGAATTGGAGGCGCATCGTTGTTTCTTCTTCTTCTTCTTCTTCTTCTTCTTCTTCTTCTTCTTCTTCTTCTTCTTCTTCTTCTTCTTCTTCTTCCTCTTCTTCTTCCTCTTCTTCTTCTTCCCCTTCTTCTTCTTCTTCCCCTTCTTCCTCCCCTTCTTCTTCTTCTTCTATTTCTTCCTCCTCCTCCTCCTCTTCTTCTCCTTCTCCTTCCTCTTCCTCTTCTTTTTTTTTTTTACAACCAGGAGGACTAGGGGCTTGATTCCCCAGAAGTCTGCGAGTGGATTTTCAACCGAAGGAGGGCACAAACATCACTTTAAACCAACTTTGCTAAAGGTAGCCAGTTGGCTTCCAGATAAAGTCAAACAGGACAGTCTCGGGATGGGAGAACCTGGTTAGTCAACTGTCCCAGCATCACAAAATAAACGAATCTCAGGTCAACAGTCCAACCGTCCTCAACCTATACAATTTGCTGCCTGTATGTAAAGGAAGACTCAATCATCCAGGCCGAAAGGATCTAAAAGATTCTGAGGGGAGAAACCCTTGCAGTCGCCATGGCAAGAGTTAGTACATTGCAATGACTCTCTGACTCTTTGCCTAACCAACATTTCACATTGACCAAATAAGCTCCTTGGATGAGTAAACAAAACATCTCAGTTTAATAAGTTTGGGCCCAGTTGCTGTGAGTTAACCTTTTTTGATACAACTTAAAAAGAAAGAAAACCAGTAATCCTCAATTTACAAACCTTTAGCAACCATTTGAAGTCACAAAACGACTGAAAAAAGTAATTTACAATCAGCCTTTCATCTTGGCAGCGTCCCCATGGTTCACCTGATCGAAACCCAGACCCTTGGCAAATGGCAGGTTGTTAGGAGGGTTGCAGGGACTAAAAAGGTCACCTGCTGACCATTTGTGACTTTCCCACCTAGCCACCAACAAGCCGTCAATGGAATAGCAGTGAAAATGCTGCTCCCAATTGCCATCCTATTGTGCCTTAACACTGCCTGGGTTTCCCCGTCACCTGCTGAACCCCAAACCATCCAGTCCCCGTTTAGCCGGGAACCATGGGCTGCTGAACCCAGCCAGGGAGGTGCTTCCAAGTACCCTGGGCATGTCGCCCATCCTCTCATCCAGGAGGCACCACATCTGCCTGCTGTGTTTGCCGAAGCCCCACGTGCCGCCGGTGGGATCACAGGGCAAGCCGGGCCAAGATCAACAGGCTGTTTGGC
This sequence comes from Bungarus multicinctus, assembly GCA_023653725.1. Taxonomy (NCBI): domain Eukaryota; kingdom Metazoa; phylum Chordata; class Lepidosauria; order Squamata; family Elapidae; genus Bungarus; species Bungarus multicinctus. The sequence continues at coordinate 1,166,858 of CM042842.1, forward strand.
AAAGTTCAAAACCATAATACCAAGAAATGGGATCAATCACGCCGCTTCCTCCCCCCCAACCCTCCCCAGTTCTCCGTACTGGCTGTGTTGCTGTCAAGCACAGAACTCAAATCCCGAGCAAGGCGGGAATCTCTTCCACCCCTTCCATGTTGCAACATGCCAGGCAGAGACACCGGAAGAGGCTGGCCTTGCAAATGGGGGGGGGGGGACTCAGACACCGAAGAGGGCTGCAAGATGGGATCATTTTTTGGCCCTGCAAGAGACAAGCATGCCAACCTCCCTTGAGATTGCATCGCACATGGGTGTCTTGGGGTGCAAATGTATCTGGAACCTGCCCCCCTCCCCGATTATGCATTCCAGGCGGGTGACACGGGGCAAGGCATAAGCTCAACCCCTCCTCAAGTCCCAAAGCTCATTCATTGTTTATTATTAAATTCACTGTTTGAAGCAACTCTGGATGGGTGATCTTGGAGGAACCGCTGCCACCACAGCCTACTCCGCAAGGATGATGTGAGGATTCCCAACAGGGGGAGAGAAAGGAAGACGACAAAACCCCAGGAAAAAGGACAGGATTAAAATGCCTGGAAATAAAATGCACAGCTGCATGGAAGCACAACTGTCTGGAGTTGATTCTGACCCACAGGGTGTATCATTCTGCACCAAGAGAAAAAAAAAATAGCAGGAGGAATGAGGGAAGGAGGGAATCAGATCCCAGAGGGGTGGGTAACCAACAAACATCAGTTTTGAGTTTCCTGGCCTGCACGCAAGCCATTTCAAGGCTTATTGCTAACTTGGTTTCTACCCTCTCAAAGAAAGGAGAGATTAAATCACCGTATTCCTCAAGCAACATTAGTGGGCTGGAAAGGAGGAAAACCAGCCGGCCATTCCCAAGGAGATGTGGGCTTAATGCAGCCCATATTTTTAGTCAGCCCCAAATTTGACCCAAAGCAAAGCAGGCTGTTTGTCTGGGGCAAACACAGCAGCCGAGGTCTCCAAGATACAGTTTGGATTTCGTTAGCTCCTGTCCCCCCCTCCAACTACACAGACCTTGGAACAGTTCATTTTAAGAGGCCGCCAGAATGTAGCGGCAGAACAAGAAAGAACACAGAAGGGAAGAATGAAAAAAGGGAAGACTAAAGGGGGCACAGCTATTCCCTGAGAGGGCAAAACACTGCAAGCAATCAAAATAAATATTTTCGGCTATCAAGTTTAAACCCAGCCCAGGCAGCATATTGTCTAATGTCCTCCCCTGAACTGAAATCTTGGCCCAGGCAGCGTGGCTTTTCTCTTTAAACCAGAAGAGCTGTTCAAGCAACAAACCAGGAATCCTGGCTGATTCCTGAAGGTGCCAGTCTGGGCTATCAGCCTCCTGAAAATCAGAACTAACTCTGTCCAAATCAGCAACCCCCAACCTGGTGCTCTCCAGGCACTTCTGAAGCCCAGCACAATCAGGGGAGGGGGAGGCTAAATGGCGAGGGGCTCTCTCCTAAACCTCCAGCAAGGTTTGGTCCAACTCTTGAGCACACACACACAGCCTTTGCACAACAGAGGCTACAAACAGAGGGTGGCGTTCAAAAGAGGATGGATGCTTTCCAGCCCCACCTCCCCCCCCCAAAAAAATACTCCAAATTCTGGACAAAGTGGCCAAATTATTGTGGTAGTGGGTGTGGGTGGGTGTGAGCAGGAGTTGCTTTCCTTGGTCTGATCCCCCCCCCCCCCACACACACACACATTTCCAAGTCCATCACCAGTAACTATTGATTTGCCTGTCTTTAGCTCAAAAAATGCTTTAAAACTTTTCAGAGGAGGAAGAGGAGGAGGAATGAGCTATTTGGGGGCAGAGAAGCATCCCTCCCCTCTGCCCAAACACCCCCAAAGCAGGCTGGACGTTTTAAGGCAGAAGAGCCCTCTCCATTCTTGTCCAAGGCCGCCCCTCCCAGATCTACAGTTGCAGAGTTTTTATTGCTTCCATTCACTCAAAGGGGGAAGGAGCTGAAAAGGGGGGGGGGGGCAGGCGGGAGGGTTGCAGATGGCCCAGGAGAGGGGAGGGGAGGGGTGGGGGAGAGAACTCCACAGCCTCACAATGGACACCCAGCCTCCCCCTCTGGACCAAAGAGGTTGAAAAGAGCAGGGAAGCCCCAGAGCAGCCAGCTTGGAAAGCAGCAAGTGTGTGTGTATAAAAGGGGGGTGGGCGGGGACTGGGAAGCGGGGAGGGGATGCTGGGTTTGTTCCTTTCTCAGCCCAGAGAGCCAGGGGGAGGCTGAGGTTTGGGGGAGAGGGAGCCGCAGAATAACATCCCCGGTAAAAGTTGCATACGGAGGAGCACCGAGGAGGTGTTAAAAAACAAATTAAGGAGCTTCCAGCAACCCCTCCCCGGACGAAAAAGAGAGAGAGAGAGACACCTTTGCTGGGAGCGAGCGTGGGAAGGGAGGGAATTGGAAAAGGCAGGTAGGCAGACGCACCGCGCACGCACCGAAGGGGTCCGGAGCTCTTTGGATGGGGTCACCCAGGAACACAAAGCCAACCTGGGCTGGGCTGGGCTGGGGGAGGTCCTCCTCCCTGCTGCCTCGGGCTGTGTGCCCCCGCCCGTCCCGTCGCCCCCACCCTCCAGGTCCGGTGCCTGCCCGGCTCTCCTTTCCCTTTCTTTTAACCCCCCCCACCCCCGCTGAAAAGACCCCGCCTCTCTCAGCGCCCCCTCCGTTGGGCTCCCAACCCTGCAAGGAGGGAGGGGCAGCCCCAGATGCAAAAAAAATGGGGCGGGGGGCGCGGACAAGCAAATGCAAAGGAGTCAGTTCGGGGTCTTCTCCCCAGCCCCCCCTTCCTTGCTTCCTTCCTGGGGACGCCGAATTCAACTCGACTTCTTCGGAAGGGGGGGGGGGCTAGTTCAGCTCTCTCCTCTCCCCCCCCCAGCCCCTCGCGCCAAACAGGGCGATTCCCACACCCAAGAAAAGGCCCGGCTTCTTCTCTCGCCCCCTCCCCATTTCCCCCAAAGCTGCCCGAGTTGGAGCGCATCCCGTCTCCCGCCCCCCGTCCCCAATTCAAGCCCAAGGACCCCTCAAACAGACCCATAGCCGGAAGGACCCCGCCCGCCCCCCCTCCAGGCGCTCCTCCACCGCCCTCCTGCTTCAACCAGGCGCCCCCCAGATGTGCAGGGACCCCCTCCCCCCTCCCCTCCGCTTCCCCGGGCCGGCAGGGGATGCTGGGGCCGAGGACCGGCGCCCCTCCGTAGTGGGGAGCGTGGCAGGGAGCCCGGGCCGGGGATGATGGGTGAGGGCGTCCCCCCCTGGGCCGCCCCCCCACCTTGTTGAAGGCGTAGATGTCCTGCTTGAGCTTCTCCCGCTGGGGGTCGTGGCCCTGGCGGCGGAAGCGAAACTTCATCATCTTGCCGAGGGGCGCGGGCGGGGGGCGAGGCGGCCAGGCGGGGGGGGCGGCGGCGCTTCCCCCATGCAGCAGCAGCAGCGGCGGCGGCGGCGGTGGCGGCGCCCTCCGCATCCAGCAGGGCGAGGAGCGCAGATGCGCCCCGGTCGCGGGAGCAGCAGAAAAAGGAGCGGCGGCGGCGGCAGCTGGGCGGGGGGGGGGCTCCTGCCGCTGGGGAGGGGAGGGGGGGCGAGGGGAGCCGGGCAGCCAATCAGCGCGCCCCGCGGGAGGCGAGACCCCGGCCAGACAATAGGCTGCGAGGAGCGCGCGCCCCGCCGGAGTAGCAGACGGGCGGGGAGGGGAGGAGGAGGAGGAGGGAGGTGCTCCCGCCCCGCCCCTCCTTTCCAGCTGTGCCTTGTGCTGCGCTCCCGCCGCCTGCCGGGAAATGTAGTCTTGAAAAGGAGACGCTTCATAGCGCAGGGTTGAACCGAGGGGGTGCTGGGCGCGCTCTCCGGGGGTGGGGCTGTTTGCTTTGGAGACGTTTGGTGACCCAACTAGGTAGCATCCTCAGTGCTAGGAGGGAGCGGGCTTTCAGAGTGGCGGAGGAGGGGGACTGGGGGTCCTTGGTGCTCTCTGGGCAAGACGTTTCAATGACCCATTGAAACAATAACATCATGCTAGAGGCAGACTGAGCGTGTTACTTAGCTGGGTCGTGAAACGTCTGCAAACAAAACCCCAAGCCCGGAGCCGCCCCCTCCCCCCCCCCCCGCACGTAGCCTTGCCTTGTCTCCAATCTGGCTGCGCCGGATGGAGGCAGCGACCACGCCCGGAAACTCCTTGGAGAAGGTGGGCGCAGGACCCCCCGAGCCTCCCCTCCCCCTGCGGGCTTGGGGTCCGCTCCCCCCCAACGGGAGTTTGGTCGTCTTACTGGCACGACCAGCCGGGAAACGGGGACAGGTGGCTGAGCCTCCCCGGGAACTGCGCCCCTGCGAAACGTTACAAGCCCCCCCCCCCCAACTGCCCAGATGTGCTTCCCAGGAGAAGCTGGTCGAAGGCCAACTTCTCCGGAGCCTCTCTTGGAAAAGAGACCCTGCAAGGGCGGCAGCAGCAGCGAAGTTGCTTTCCCTGCCCGGCTTTGCCAACTGCACATCTGGATGGGTGCCTTGCGGGAGAGGCCGTTGCTCTGGGCTCCTCAGGGACGATCGGAAAGGCCGGTTTTCAGCTGGGCGGAGACCCCCTCCTCGCTGCTGTCCTTTAGAACAGGAGTCTCCAACCTTGGCAACTTTAAACCTGGAGGACTTCAACTCCCAGAATGGAAGGGACCTCGGAGGTCAAAAGTGTGTATGCATTAAGGAAAGATGGGACATAAATTCCTTTTTGGACAGGTCCACTCCGGATATTAAGCTTCTAGTCCAGAGTTCCTCAATCTTGGCAACTTTAAAATGGGTGGACTTCAACTCCCAGAACTCCCCATGCTGGCTGTGGAATTCTGGGAGTTGAAGTCACCTATCTTAAAGTTGCCCAGGTGAGGGAGGGGAGAGAGAGAGAAAGAGGGAGAAAGAAAATGAGAGAGAGAAAGAAAAAAGTGAGATAAGAGATGAATGATGGATGAATGATGGATAATTTCTCAATCTTGGTAACTTTTAAGATTGGTAGACTTCAACTCGCCATGCTGGTTGGGGAATTCTGGGAGTTGAAGTCCACCAAGACTGCATCCTGTAGAGTCCTTTTTTTTTATTTCCCAGTCAGTAATCCTCCCCCAAAGATCCCAGGGCCTATTTACAAGAACTGTAAGCATCGTTAGGCTGTAAGGAAAAAGGAATGTGGCAAAATGAAGAACGCTTCTACGTGGGAGCAAAGAATGTGCAGGACCTTCCAATAGCATCTCAAACATGGCTGCGGCCTCCAAGTCCCACAGAGCACTTAGTCATAATATGGGTTGGTTTCGTTCTGGCACCGCACGTCTTCCGTCAAACTAGCAAGCTGGAGTGGTGCTCTTCCTGCTGGAGAGACATTCGGAAAACATCCAGCCAAAATGAAAGTTGCAGGATTCAACTTCTTTTATGCCGACAGGTGGGTTTTAGGGGCCTGAGAATAAAACATCCACTCTGTTTCTAGAGGGTAAGAAAAGAGGGAGGGAATTGGCCGTTCCTGGCTGGCCAGGTTTCATGCTGGACTAGCCAACATGGATGGCAGAAAATTCTGCTTTAGCTTTCCAGAGGAAACACATCAGCGTAATGAATTGGCAGCTGTCCATAGTTGTCTTCGTTTTTTTGGCTGGGCAAGCCAGTTTTCCTTCAAACCAACCAGAGTTTACCTTGAAAGGATCTCGGCCGCAAGTGGAAAACAGGTTCAGCCAGGGGCGATTTCCTTGGATTAATCCCCCACGCCTTGGCACCAGCTGATTTTCTTTCCCCACAAAACCTGCAGGCATTTCGTTTCCTTCCCATGTGATGTGTGACTCCAAACACTGATGATCCTTTCCCCCCTTTTTTCTCTCTGGTTAGAAGCAGAAGGTTTTATTAAGCATCTTTCCTGCCTCTTTTTGCTTTTAAGGCTCCTGAAGATGAGTGAGCTTGGAGGAATTTGGCAAATGAATGCCTGATTTAGAGCCCCTCTTTGAGGGAGATGGGCCGTTTAGAAATAAATATATATGTGTGTGTGTGTACGTGAAACACCACTTGCGCATCATCGCAAAATCTCCAGAACTGTAAAGCCTACAAACTTGGCATTTGGCATGTATGTTCCTCTTGCCCCCTAGGTGCTCAGAAAGATTTTTCGAAATGACCATCACAGCATTAGTATTTTGTATATTATTATTATTAACACGCTCTGATGCTAAGGAGTTCTACTCCCCCTTCCCACCTGAACAGAAATCTGTTCCAAATGCAAAATAAAAGCAGAGGAGTTTCAGGGTCTATCACGGCTTCAGACTTTGGGCAACCCAGAATTGAGAGCACATCACACTATCTATTTGTGAAATGCTGGAGTCTCAGTTCTTTTGCAAATACAACCGTTACTTAGATTTTCAAACTTTTAATCCACTCTTGTTAAGCGTCCTCTCACAACTACCACCATTTTCCAGATATTGTCATGTTGCACATCTGTGGAACCAGATTTCTTCCAATAGTTTCCCCAATGTATTTCCACATTCTTTCAGTCTCTTCTGCTGACCATCTTCTATCCTGGATTCACTAAACCAAGGATGACATTCCCGGGTTGTGGGAGCGACTCTGCTTTTCCAACCATTGCTGTGGCTTCTTTCTCTAGGACTTTGGCACCAGCAGAGCCACCGTTCCAAGGGCAGGAATTTAAATTGCACTGCAGTGGAAAAAGTATAATTAGGAACATTTGCCTTAGCAGACAAGCCAGCATCTGGTGCTTGGTTCTGTACAATAGGCCACGTCTACACCTGGTGTAAATCATCCCTTTGTAAGCCTAGTAAATTACAGGGGAGGCTTTGGAATAAAAAGGATGCTCTTTGTGGGAATCACTTTGTAAGCAGTGTAAGTTATTGTAGTCAAAGGTCTAGAACAAGATAGTGTCTTGGCTTCCTAGGAAGGATGTGACTGCTTGAAAACGAGGGAAAATTGTTTCACATGTGTTGATGAGAAGGGCAGACAGAATGTCTGGCTGCAAACTGACTATGAAGAAAATAGCAAGCATCGGACATCAAAATACAATCCATCTTCTTTGATTTCTGCAGCAGCCCAAGTAAGCATCCCACCTTTAGGGCTGAGTTCACACAACACCTCCGAGCTTCCAACCAGGTTTACTTCTGGCTTAGCAGGCTGTGTGAATCCTGCCAGCTGTGCCCGGTTCAATAAATTGTGGTCAAAGACTTGGCAAGTTCTGCAACACACCTGGTGTCTTTGGCATGTCGGGGCTGGGGAGAGAGTTGACAAGGCTTGGTGAGTTGGTCCAACATCTGGATTCATTAACAAGCAGCTTTGTGTGTATGGAGGGTGCCTGAGCACCCCCCCCCCCCCGCCCCAGAAAGCTGGATCACGAAAGTCGCTACCTTTTGTGCCATTGGGGTTAACGAGGCCTCGCCAAGAACATGAGTTGGACTCTTTTATTTGATATTCAAGATAAGTCAGCTTGGTTTTATTTGGCAGGATGGAAAAGGAAGAGCTGGATGTGTGGTTTTGTGCTGTGGGGTGTGGTTTGTTGTTCTAGTCTTGAGCTTGCCTTTTGCACCCAAAGACCAAGGACTTTAACAGGGGAAAAGTGGGGCCTGGGGTACCACATAAGGCACGGGTAGGCAACTATCGCAATTGTACGACCTGTGCATTTCAATTCCCAGAATCCATGCTGGTTCAGGAATTCTGGGAATTGGAAGTCTATGGGTCCTAAAGTTGACATAGTCGCCCACCCCTCGTATAAGACTCCCCTCTCCCCTGGGATCTCTGCCAAATCCCCCTCCCCACGTCCCGTCAAAAACAAGGGCTGTTTGTAATTAACCGAGCAGCTAACGAGCTGGGGAAGGGATGATTCATTCACTGGGCCAGATTTGCAGGCAACCAGTTCGACAACAACAACATGCTTCGGCTGGAGATCCAGGCGGCTGCCGGTTGCGCAAGCAAGCAAGGCCATCTTGGAACCCTCGTCTGGAATGCGAAAGGCCGTTCCTGCGGAAGAGACAAGGGGGGGACCTGGACACGAGGCAAGGAAGCCGAGAGCGCAGGAGTTGTGAAAGGATGTTTTGTGTTTGTGTGTCCGTCTTTGGCTCTTCTCTCCCAGTGATGCAACTGGGAGTCAGGCAAAGGTAGGACAATCAGCCAACAACACATCTGCACCCCTAAAACAGTGCATTTAAAAAGGCAGAGAAGATGCCACAGAGGTTGAAGCAAGCCTGCATCGTTCGGGATTGCAACACCGGCGGATTGCCGCCTGCGCTTGCTTCCGGCTTCTGTTTACCCAGATCTGTCTTTTCTCCCTGGCCAACGTCTGTTTACACCGACTGTTTTCCTTTCTTGAACCCACCTCCCACCCACCTCCCCAACCAGATGTGCAATTCTGGGTACAAAACAAGCCTCTTGCGTATGATTCAGTGCCATGCGGCTCTCCAGTCAACAGTTTGGAGAATGTCAACACAGCATTGAAGTCGCCGCGGAGGGGAACAAACGGCCTCGAGAGTGTGTGTGTGTGTCATGAGAACAGCGACCTGCCGGGAAGGGATCAGTTTGGGGCTAGGAGGGTGTGTGTGTGGGGGGAGAAAACGGGGCTGCTGCTGCTGCTTAGGAGCATATGGAGGCATCAAGGATGGAAACACATCAAGGAGAGAAGCAATCTGAAATTAAAGGGAAACTTCCTAACAGGGAGGACAATTAACCAGTGGGACAGCTTGCTACTGGAAGTTGTGGGTGCTCCATCACTGGAGGCTTTTAAGAAGAGATTGGAGAGCCATTTCTCTGAAATGGCCCAGGGTTTCCTGTCTGAGCAGGGGCTGGACTAGAAGACCTCAAAGGCCCCTTCCAGCTCTATCCTGATTGTTTATCTTTAAACTAAGTTCAGGAGCCACCGAGAGGATCCTGCGCTGAGGGTCTTGAGGCCTGTTGGCTCTGCCTCGGTAGCCGCTTCAGCTGCACGTGTCAAAGCAACATTTGTTCCTCTGCAGCTGGGAGACGCTGGCTGACAATTGCTCCTCTGTGCTCCTCTGCTGCAGATAGCAAAGGCTTCCTAGGGCACGGGTGCCTGGCGTAAGCAGGGCAGAATGACAGGAGAGGGGGGCCAGCCTGAGAAAAGCAGTGGGCCTCCCCTCTTGAAAAGAGCAGGGCCCCCCAGTCATGTGCAGCCTTACCCCTCGGAGACTCATCCCTAATAGCCAGGCACCTTCCAGACCTCACTTGGAGAGAGGCCACGTTGGCAGAAGACCAGGGACCAGGTGGGAAGGGCGCCCGTGTGGGTGAGATGCTTTTTCTTCCTTCCCAGGTGGATAAATGTGCCAGGAAGGAGTGAACGGAGACAGTAAACTGGCACTCTGGAAAATTTATCTGCCTCTGCCTGCCCAGGTTAAAATTTCAAACACTCTCCTTTTTTTCATGATTTTTAAGTTGCTTCCAGCACCATAGAAGGGACTGGGGGGAGGTTGTGAAATACTGGCATACCGTACTCTCACCAAACAAAGATAAAGATAAAAGCCACGTCTGTTTGGGGACCAAAGGCGGAATAGAAATAGTTCTGTAAATAAACTTTCTTTGGCAAGTTAAATATAGCGGCAGCTTCACTTTTCCTGCAAAATTAATTGTATTAGTCACGGGCTGGATTCTCATCTGCCCCCCCCCCCCCTGTTGTTTGGAGGCTCAGCCACTGTAAGATGTCCCCCTTCCCCAAGAATCTGGCACTAGTGGAGAAAAGGGATGTTTCCCTTCCACGTTCCATGGTGGTATTCAGAAATTTGCTTCCTGCCAATTTGGGCTATTGAATCCAGCCTTCATCATCCTACCAGCGTTCAAATCGGTCTCATCCCCATCACAGCTTCAAGGCTACTGAGGATCAAGATTGGAACGCTGGATCTACGAAGCAAAACCGCCCCTAAATTTCCTCCTGATTTGCACAATTACTGTTCCACATTGTTCCCCATTCTTCACTTCCTTTCCAGCCTTTAGCCTGGCATCCTGCACCACCTTGTGGGTTAAGAGAATAATGCAAAAATCTGATGGCTGCCTGGCCATTCAAGTCCAGGTTTCAAGAAAGAGAAACTGCCTCGGTGCTTGTTGCAAAATCAGGAGGGCTGGGAGATTTTATTTGACAAGGCAGAGAAAGTACCAAAAGTGAAGCGTCAAACAGCAGGCCAAGAGGAGGATTTGGAAGATGCTTTACTGGATATACGAAGGAAACTGGATAAAGTTTTAAATGTTTTACTAACTGGATCTATGAAGAGGCTTTTTCTCCAAGAAAAAGGAGAAATCAAATCCTACAAGAATATTTGATTGAATTAAAGGAGGATACTGTTAGAAGTAAAAGGAAGGAGTAGAAAGTCAGTTTATTTGATCAAGATGAAAAGAAAACATTTGTTCTGGAAACCTTGATGGACTTTTTGCTGACTGCAGGATTGAAAAGTTGTTTACAGATTCACTTGTAGATGAGGGATAGGATATGGGATGGAGAGAGATCTGTTTAACCTTACAGGGGGTGAAAAGTTATTAAATTTGTTTATGCTTCTTGTGGTGAAGGTTGGAAGTCACTTCCTTATACCCTTTATCTTTCTTTTTTCCACTTTTCATTCTTTTTTGCCAATCTCCTCTGTTTATATTTCTTTTTGCTATTGTAATTAAGAGTTATGGTTAATATAGGAAACGCATCTAAAACTTCCCAGGCCTAACAAGTGTTGACCTAGCACAAAGGTTTTTCTTCTTAAAAAATACACTGATCCAAACACCGAAGTCAATCAAGTGATGCTTTCAGCTTTTATTTAGTTAAATGCAGCATTCTATACAAGAAAAAAAAAATTCAAACCCTTGACAGGGAACTATATTTCTTCCTAAATCAACCCGAATTAAAAGATTTCTCCCCAAATACACTGTACGGAAAATAATCTCTCCCCCCCACCCCATTTACAGCGTGCCACTCAGTACAGTTATTTTATGTATCCCAAACTTCAGAACTGTACAATTTGTTTACAAATCACACTTTTTTTCCTATGAAAAATTACCGAAAAAAATATTGCCACTTATTTTATTTGTAACAAAACAATTAGATTTTTATTTATTTATTTAAAAAACACAAAAAGTCAGCCAGAACTTTATTTTAAAGTGTGTGCTTGGAAGGAGACGGGCGGTGCAAGGAAAACCCAGGTGCATTTTAAAGCAAATAAAAAGTCTCAGCTCCTGACGCAGGTGCGACACCCCCTGGGAAAAGCTAAACCAGCCATAATCTGCTGGAAAAGAGACCCCGGATGTGCCAATCCCAGCTTTCAGCAACAGTTTGGGTATGATTGACAGGCTAAGGCAGGGTTCCTTGCAGGGGAGGCCCCTCTGAAACCTCACACTAACAGCACTGAAACAAGGATTTCGGTTCTCCTTCGAAGGTCTTCCAGCTCGCACTCCCTTCGACCACCAGCCTGCCTCTTACACCCAAGTCAACCAAGAGGTGGGGGGAGACCTACAGGGAAAGGAAAGAGCCTACGCAGACCCCTTCCTGCTCAACTTTCTGCACGCTGTTCCAAGAGTACCAAGCCTTGGGGGACGCAGATGTCGGCCACTCCGGTGTTGGTGGAGTTCCCGGAGAAGGCAACCAGCACTGCAACAGGTGCCAGGACCAGATAAGGCCACGGGTCTATCAGAGCCGCCCAGATGGTCGGAAAAGCCACCTACGTGTTTTCTTTTCCCTCCTGGCAGGAGAGGCTTCAGGGGGAGGCAGAGAGAAAATAAAATAAAATCGAATAAAAATAAAGCAGCAGGCTAGCTAACAGGCTCCTTCTGCTTTCTCAGCAAAGGCTGACCTGCCCGTGAGAAACAACCCGCGAGCCAAACATTAAAAACTAAAACTGGGACGCAGGTGCGGTTGCCCTTCCCGCCAACCTGGAAGGCGAAACTCCAGAGGAGAGATTTCGCTTTTACTCAAGGTCCTGGGATTCCCTGAGGCTGAGCTGGACAAAGACTCCCAACGGCCACTTGTGCTAAGGCCCCAGTGGGAGGTTCAGATCACCGGAAGGCTAAACTGGCCGCCTTGGTTGGTTCAGTCAAAACTCCAAACTGGCCACTCTCTGCACACAGCAAAGCAGGAACAGCTGAAGGTATTCTGAGATACCAAACCCTACACCGGCCATAAGCTGCTGACCAGCTATTTCAGGACCTGCCACGGATGCTAGGACAGGGCTCTCACTTCGGCCGCTTGAAGGTGTGTGGACTTCAGCTCCCAGGATTCCCCAGCCAGCCAGAATTCTGGGACTTGGAAGTCCACGCATCTTCAAGCAGCCAAGGTGGAGAAGCACTGCGTTAGGGGTCCTGCTTCAGGTACACGAGGCGAGAAAGCGGGATCCCTTCTCCCAACAATTCCCTCAACTCCCCGGCCAACAGCCGCAGCCACATGATTAACAGAAGGAGACGCACAACCTGCTTTAAAGCCACTCGTGGTGCCACGCTGTGGCCCTCTGCAACCAAGCGCCAGTGGGACCAACTCTGCTCTCGGCTGCAGAAGGCGGGAAGGAGGGCACCTCAGGAAAGAAGAACCTTCTCAAAGGGAGTTATGTCAGCAGGCATTCAGGTCCAGATCCACAGGGAAAATGGGATCTCTGCTCCCGGAGTAGTAGACTCCAGGCTTGATTTCCCCGAAAGCGCTCTCTGTTGGTGGGGACATTACCTTCTCATGCAGGTGGGACAGGCAATACAATCGCGGAAGGTGGACGGGGGTGTGTGGTTGGCAGGCTCAGACCTGGGGATCAGTGGCGAGGCGCTTCGGAGAGGGGAGAGAGCAGGACTGATTATGCCACCCAACCTCCCCTCCTGCCTGGGGCAGAACCACCTTCCTGCTTCCCACGTGGTGCCAGCCTTGTTCACCAGGAAAGGGCTCAGCCTAATACACGGGGGTCCCACCTGGGCAATTTTAAGACCTGTGGACTTCAAAGCCCAGCATGGCTGGTTGGGGAATCCTGGGAGTTGAAGCCCACGAGTCTCAGAGTCGCCAAGGTTGGACACTCCTGACCTAACAGGACCAAGAGTTGAGAACGGCTCCACCAGCAACCCCTCCACCTCTGAAACCTCAGGGCTTTCTAATACCTGATCATCTGGCTTTAAGGACCGAGGACAGCAGCCTAAGGTTGACCTTCAGTCATCGGAAGTGACCGCAATATTAATACAAATTCTTTGCTCCCCCCCAACAGATCGTTCTCCTGGGCTCAATGAACATCCTTTCTTCTCTTCGATGCCGGAATCGCAGCCCCCACACTGCCTGCCTCCCATGCTGTTAGTGTGAAGACTTGAGCAGAACCTGGGGTTTCTGGCCAAGCGACCCTCCCCCTCCCTCACTTCAAAGAGCCCTCCAGCAGCAGCAGCAGCCCGAGGTGGCACTGCCGAACTTCCTTCACAGAAAGAAAACAGACTAAACTCTTAGCAGCAGCAGCAGCAGTGCAGGAAAACACGGGTGCTTGCTAGCCCAAGCAAGGAAGGAGAGACAGGGGAAATGTTATGGCAATGAACAGGACACACAAAAACCGGGAGGGCGGGGGCTGGGAGGGGGAATAAACCCTGACACTAAAGTGCAACATGTCCTCTACGCTTTGCCGTCCGGTGTTGTCGTGAGGAGGAGCTGGCGAGGTTGGGACTTCCAGTTGCTGGAGGGAAGCAGCTTTTTCATCACCGCGGGAGAAAAATTCTCGCAAGAGTCAGCATTGGGAGCCCTTTGGTGCAAGATGGAGCGAGGGGGAGTGAGAGAGAGAGAGAGGGGGGGAGTGAGAGAGGGAGGGAGGCATTGCCGTGTCCGTGGCGGTGTGAAAAGGCTGCGTGGCGGGCAGGAGAGCCTCTGGAAGCAGCAGCAGCTTCGCGGCAGAGGGAACTCGCCACCCCACAGCGTACTCAAAACGCGTCACTTTTGGGCCTCTTCCAAATCTGCTCCAGCCCCAACGCCTGATGGAACCACGGAGCTTTATTTTTGCTTATTTTCCTCTTTTAAAAAAAAGCTGCCTCTGCTATGAGGCCACTTGCCCCGAGAAAGCAGGACCACAGGCGGCACCACAAACAACCTAGTCAGCCTGGATGCTGGGAGGGAGGGAGGGAGGGAGGGAGGGAGGAAGGAAGGAAGGAAGGAAGGAAGGAAGGAAGCCAGATTTGTTCCAGCTCTTTTTCAAGATAAAACAGGGAGAGAAGGGGAAATATAACCTTGAAGCTAAAGGAGAAATAACCAAGAAAGGGCCAAGGGGGGAGATTCAATTTCACAGCCTGAAGGCCAGTCTCATCACCTCTAAGACTGGGGAAGGAGCATGTGGCTGTCCAAGAATTCCTCAATGCCGCCTCATTTTCACTTTCCGTGCCGGACTCCCCTCGTCCTCCTCCTCCTCCTCTTCTTCCTCCTCCTCCAAGTCGTCTGTGTACTCGTAAGACTTCCGCCAATAGTTCTCAGAGCTGAAATGACTCCGCCGCCGGTGTTTCGGCAAGAGGACCGAGCGCCGGTTCTCCTCTTTATCCATCTCTAAAATTCGAGGTCTGTAAGGAGAAGAGAAGGAAATCTGCATGCAGGGACTCACTCCGAGAGGCCGAGATTGCACCCAACCAAGTCTCGCTCCCCCGCCCCCAGGGCCAGCCTGCCTCCCGTGGAGCCTCTTACCGGTGGGCTGCGTCAGGGTCTGCTTTGCGATGGGACCTCTTTGGCTTCAGGAGGGGGTCCCGATTGCTCCCCGACAGGCGGTCCGAAGCGTAGCCAGGGACCAACACAGAGCTGCTCAGCGACCGGGTCTCCAGCCGGGGGGCGTCTACTCTGGTTCTGGAAGTATTAGAGAGCACAACAGCATTCGTCAATCAGCAGGGGCCACTCCTCACACGAAACACCCCCAAGCCTGCTCCGATGGCCGAGGGCTCAGGGACAGGACAACGCCTTCCACGGTCATTAAGTGAAACTGGCCTCCTCCACTGACTTTGCTTGTCGAAAGATACGACACTGCGGCCGTCAGAGATAGGAGTCAGTGGCCAAGCACCTGAATTTCTTCAATGGTCGTAAGTGTGAAAAACGGTCGTAAGTCACTTTGTTCAGTGAAGTCGTGACTTTGAAGGGTCACTAAGTGAACCATCCACATGACTGAAGCACAGCAGTTAGGACACAGACGCAAAATAAATTAAAAAAAAAACAACCCATGCCATAAAGAGCGAAAGCGAAACTTCCAACCTAGCATTGAAAGGGGAAGGCTGACCAGGCGTCCTCCGAGGCATCAGGGGGAGAAACGGCTTTCCAGGGAGCCAGGCCGCCCTTGGTGGCTCGTTTAAAAAGAAGTTCCATCATTTCCCATCGTTCATTTTCAACCTGCTTCTGTCCAAATTTCCTTAGAGAAATTTCTTTCAGAGCCCAGCTGTTCCATGCTAACGTGTTTAAGACCTTTCAAAGGGACAAAGCAGCCACCAAAAGTGCAACGGTGGCCAGTGGCCGAGAAACTGAGGCGCACTTTGGTGTTTCGGTACCGAGCCTGACCTTCAAAGAGGCTCCGAAGCTTCCCTCGCAGCAAGAGGACAGCGCAAAATCCACGCAACCCCCCGGGAAAGCCACCGAGAACCAAGCTGCGCAGAAGCGTTTTGGGTCTGGGTGTTTACCCTATGAACTGAGCACTTGTTTTGTTCCTGGCTGTTCCTTCGGCTCCAAGTGCCTGAACTACTTTCCTGGCCTAGAAGAAGAGTCACCACCCACCCACACAAACACTTCAGCTGCCCTGAAGTGTTTACGACCACACAGTAACCAGGCAGCTGAAGGGAATTTCCACCCCATCCCAACCAGCGCCAGATCCTTTCCCTGCAACGTGCTCTCCCTCTCGTCTCTCTTGGCAAAAGGCTGGATCTCCAGGACTGCAGCACTGAGACGTGCGCGCCAGTCTTGGCACACAGCGCGGTGCTGCACTGCTGGATAAGCGCAGGGCCAGCTGCTGACCGGCAGAAGGTGCAGGGAGCGTGCGATGGCACCGGAAGATCTGTGCTGGCAGCCAGAGGCTTCACATGCACAATTCAAGATGTTGACGTGCGTGGGCATTGCAAGTGCTAAAGCAACGAAAGGACTCCCTCTCGCGCTACCAACCTGCCCAGGTGTTTTGAGATCAACCAAGGAGGCCCTTTAGAAATTGACCTGGCTAGCACAGGTCCGGCTACAGTGTGCAATACTGTACTGGGGGCTCTCAGGTCCTGGAATGCTCTTTGTGGGAAGGTGCCTTTAGCTGCCACTCTTCCATAAACGGCTTTTAAATGTTGATCTTCGTGATCTAATTTCAGATATAATTTTATTTTTTTTATTCCAGGTTTAGTTCCATTGTTGTAACCTCAAATGCTTACGGGAGCACAATGGCCAGGTGTTAAGCTTGCAAGGTAATTATTACTGTGCAAGTCTCAAAGCCTCTCTGCTCTTTTCTAGCTGGTTTCCTGATACAAATTACCAGAGACGCTAATCTCAAGGTTAACAAAAATAAGATGACACCATTGCTTCCCTCTGGACTGCAGCAGTAATTAATCTACTTCCAGCCCACCGAAGACTTTGATAGCAGGATGCAGATATCCAGGGATAACCGCATGTGACTATCGGCAGGAGGATCGCATGATGCCCTAGTGGAACCACAAGGTTGAGTTTAATTCAACTTTTCCTTGTACATAAAAGGGGCTGGAAGCATTACAGTTTTCAAACACAGCCAAGAGCCTCTGCCTTTTGCTGGGTTGTGGCAGCTGGGGAATTCTGGGAGTTGAAGTCCACAGGGCTTAAAGTTGCCAAGTTTGGAGAAGCACTGACCTA
The DNA here is from genome assembly GCA_023653725.1 of Bungarus multicinctus. Taxonomy (NCBI): domain Eukaryota; kingdom Metazoa; phylum Chordata; class Lepidosauria; order Squamata; family Elapidae; genus Bungarus; species Bungarus multicinctus. The sequence goes on from CM042842.1 coordinate 1,183,631, forward strand.
GCACGCTTCCAACCTCCCCAGTTGCAAGCTCTTAAAAAAGAAGGCAAGGCGTTTGTGTGCGAAGAAGGCCCTTTTCTTGGCCTCTCCCCAACTGCTCATGGCTCAGTGATTCCTGTCTACAGAAGTCTGCCCCCCTGGTTAGATAAATGCTTCAAGAGGCAACACCTCAGACAACCAGTCAGCATAGATTGTACTAACTCCAAGGGGGCATCAGAAACCAGTAAATGAGACCAAAGAAACTCACTTCCGAAGGATGATCACAGCTCTCCTCTCCTTGATATCCTGTGGTCGAATGCAGTGCGTGATTTCGTCAGCTGCGTAGCCACTGTGTGAGACAAAAGGGGTTTTAGAGCACAGGAGTTTACTGTGGGAACTTTTTTTAGACAGTCTGCGACCACGGCTGCTGCTTGAAGGGTTGCTAAATATTGTTGCCTCTTTCCAAGAATGATTGGCCAGGCCTTGCAGAGAAAGTCATTTGGGGTTCCATAGCCCAAGGGGCTCCCCTATTTTCAAGACTATTCAGAGGACTCCATTGCCTCCCCCAGATCCTTAACTCTGAGCCACAAATACTGGCCCACCACAAGTGGAGTCCTCTCATATGCTCCATGTCTCCAATCAAATTGCTTTGACAAGCTCAGGAATATTTTGCTAGCCACAGCTAGTGTAACCAAGTATCTCTGATCTAAAAGGCTGGCTCTCAGCAGCTCCAGAGGCCAAGGCAGGTCCTGTGGCATAAGCTCATGGGTATTCTTTAGCCAAAATCCTAAGGAAATGCACTGAGATAACGTCTTGCAGAACCAACCCCAATTCTGAGAAAAAAAAGTTCCAGGACTAAGCTCCAATTCTTGCTTCGTAAGTTATCTGGTCGGTACTAACTGGTACCACCTGGTACACACACCTCACAAAGCTATGCCTGGTACACTTAAATGCAAGAAAATACCAAGGCTGTGCACCGCAGGGTGTTTTTTAAGCAACATTCATGTGTGAAGTAAAAACAGAATGAAACCAATTTGAGGCCAAACAGGTGAGTACACATTTGAAAGACTGGATAGATTAAAAGGCTGGGCCAGTAAATAGGATTTGGGGCTGGTATCTCCAGAAGACAGAAATGACAATATGGAGGTTATTTTCTCTCTTACAACCAGCTGCTACGGCTTGGGTGGCAAGACACTCAAAGAAAGGGCCTCAGATTAACTCCTAGGGGGAACGTTCGATGTTCAGGCCAGTGACCTCTCCATGAGAGCCAGTTTGGTGCAGTGGTTAAGGCATCAGGCCAGAAAGCAGGGAGTCCCGAGTTTCAGTCCTGCCCTGGGGATGAAGCAGCGGAATGACCCTGGGCTAGTCACTTTCTTCCAGGCCTAGGAAGGAGGCAATGCAAACCCTTTCTGAACAATCTTGCCAGGAAAACTGCAGGAACCTGTCCAGTTTCTGAGAATTGGACGCAACTGAAGGGAAAAAGGAAAAGAAAAGAAAAAAAACACCCTTCCCTATAAAGCCAGTGTGGTCGAGACTCTAGTTTTGTTACTAAGATCCACTGGAACCATCATGGCTAGTAATCCAACCTTGGCCCGCAGTGGAAACACACGTCGACCATCCAGTATGATCTCAGCTCTTCTAAGAGTGTCACCATATGGTGACGTTCCCAATAAATTTCATCAGGTTTACTCAGCGGCTGCGATCAGAACTGGACAGAAACTGGACTGTTCTAATTTGTCTCTAATGAAAAAGAACAAACGAACAAAAATTCTTGGCTACCCATTAAGAGAAAGAAAACACTCCAACTTGGTTGATCAGTTGCAAAGGCGATGTGTAGTTGTGGGACGCTTGTCCTGTCCTACCTCAACCAACGCAAAACGCAGGAACAAGGCTTGCAACTGTAAATATTAGAAAGCCTAGAAGTCGCAGGGGGTGGATGTGGAGAAGCTGTGGCGTTGAACACTAGAAGACAGGGCAACCCAAGAGAAATCAATACTCCTCCAGAAGTGATGCAAAAAGAATACAGGCCGCTTCTTGTAATTTCTGTCGAATGCCAGGAGGCCTCCGATTAAGCAGGATTAAGAACCTGCCCCTGCCTACCTGCCTTGCTGCTCTCTATAGCTCCTAAAGGCAGCTGCATTCAGAAGTTGCTGCTTCTTTGGCTGAAGGTTCAGATCCGGCTCACTGGCTGGATTTGAAGACTCTTCCGGTAGGTTCAAGAAAACCTGAAAGAAATGGAAGCTATCCCCCCTTCTGAGCCAGCAAAACCTCCAACTTTAAAGGCCTTGAATTTAATGCATGAGAACGCTGCACTCCTGACTGCTCGCAGACCGAAGTCTAAGCTCCTTGCTTAAAGGGCACTGAGTGGCAAGATGTCTGCCCCTTACCTTGGAAACCAGCCTGGCAGGAAATAAATGTCAAGGCCCTGCACGGTGCCCTCGGCCCTATTGTAACCGTACAAGGTTTCTGCTCCTGGAAAAAAACACCCACTGGTTGCCTTGGTAAACTGGCAGAGGAAGGTTATCTTGCAAGAGTCAAGCAGTTCTCTGTACAGGTGATTCTGTAAACTGGCTCACCAAAGGGCTCCCCCAGTTTAGTTAGAACCCCTTTTATTCTCCCAACTTGGGCGATCAGAAATACAGGTGATCTTTGTACCCGTCTTCTTATAAATAAGGTCCAGGTGGACACAGGAGAGCCACGGAGATCCCCAGTCAAAGTGAACCACGAAAAGATCCAAACCTGCCGCCCCGAAGAAGCAACTTCTAGACAGAATGCAAAAGCTGTGAAAACAATACCTGCCCAGCTACCGGTGCTTCGTAAGAATGCTCTCCTGAGTCAACTGTGCTGGTGCTTTTGGGGGTGTTGGCTGGGCTCAAGAGGTGAATGAACAGGTGAATTAGAAACCTCCTCCCAGAAAGCAGAAGGTCATTACCAACTGCAAACTGGCCAACTACACAAGGATGTGTTTTGCTACATGTACAAATAAGCCATCTAAGTAGCCCCAACTGTTGCCCTGCCTAAAACTCCTTTGCTACCAAAACGCCTCAGATTTACCGGTCAGTTTTCTACGCGGCTGCTTGGCCTCTTCCTGACCATCAAGGCTACTTTGTCTCCTGCACGAACCTTAGTTAATATATGTGTGAGGCGCCCTGGAAATAACACTTAAGTTTTTGCTTCTCTTTATTACCGAAGCACCTGGGCTGTTGTGCAAGACTCTGCTTGTGCTACAGAGGGTTTTTCCTCCCAGACTGTGTGGAGGGATCAGCTTACCAAGGCAAGCAGGGGATCTCCTTACCCCTCACAGAGCACTTTTAAGGGTGTTCACTCCTCAGACCCCCCAAAAAAGATCGGTTGCCCTCCATTTACCATGGCAACGCTGAATCATTAGGGAGGTTTGACTCATCCTGGCAGGAAATTGGTTCCAGCTTACAGGCCTATAAATACAGTTTGTCACGAGTTTGTCCTGACCCAGCATTTTGCATTCATTCACACTCGGGGCTTGCGAGGCAGCAGCAGCATTTTCATGAGGTGCTAACTGTCATAGGCAGTACTACTATCTCTTCAGTACCAGAACCACCTCCCGTTTTACGCGGGGGGTTTGTGTGTGGATCAGAGCCAGAAAGGGGGGGGGGGGAGAAGAGCCAAGGATTGCAAGGTCCAGCTGCAGCTTTACCAGAAACTGCTCTGGACAGGATCGCTGAATGATCACTCCCTCCTCCAGGGAAAAAGCAGTAGTAGCTACACTTCAGAGAACGAAGAGCTTCTGCAAAATCCACCTGATAGGAAAGGACAAGTCTCGGCCCTCAGTTATGAGCGTGGCAGGCGAGCCCTCCTCACCATGCTCAGCCCTCAGGGGTCAAAGCCAGAGGTGAACGGCTGACTCGGAACAGGCCCTCAAGGCCTCGCAATGCCAGCCTTCCTTTGCTCCGCTGCATTTTGCTCTTAGAAATGCTGCCGTAGGGAGCCGATCCGTCATGCAGTTCTCCAATTTGCATTCTGAACGCAAACAAATCATTAGGCTGGCATTCAGCTGGAAGGTGCACCCTGGCAGTCAAAACATTTCCAGCAGAGGTGCAAACCCACACAAGCCTTTTGCAGACGGTAGAATGTCCTTCTTCTGCCTCGATTCCTGATGTCTACAGTATGGTCCTCTGGGGTTTTCTCCCCATGCTGACCTTTCTCCTAAGGTGGAAGCACTAACTATCCTTATGCTGGACACACTGCTCTGCCCTTATCTTAAAATGAAGTACTTTCTCCCGTTATGGCGCCTAGGCTGCTCACGTCAAGCTTCCTTCGGCCACTACGGTTCTCAAGACTGCCTGTTCTCTGCGGAGCCACCTCCACACCAAGGCTGGAGCCAAGTGTTCTGCCAGCTGCAATCTATATTGCACACTTAGCTCACCTCACCAACCGGCTTTTGGTCTTATCTTACTCAAATCTGGGACGGTGCTGTGAAACGGCTTCTCTGTGCCCAACAGTGCATTAGCGAGATGACTAAAACCAAATATTGATGCTTGTTCATTGCTACAGACCTTGTGAGCTAAGCTCACTGAGAAGGCTGAAAGTTCCCAGAAGACAACTTGAAAACCAGCCTTTCAATAAACGAGAACTGCTTACATCCAGGCAGACTGAACCAACAAAATCCTCTGGAAACTGTAACCCAGCATTTATTCCAACATTTGAGGGGCTGCCCCGAAGAAGAGGGGGTCAAATTATTCTCCAAAGCACCAGAGGGCAGGACAAGAAGCAATGGATGGAAACAAATTGAGGAGGGAAGCAACTTAGAATTCAGGAGAAATTTCCTAACGGTGTGAGGACAATTAGCCAGTGGAACTGCTTGCCACCAGAAGTTGTGGGTGTTTCATCACTGGAGGTTTTTAAGAAAAGACTGGGCAGCCATTTGTCTGAGGATCTGGGGTGTCCTGCCTAGCAGGGGGCTAGACAAGAAGACCTCCAAGGGGCCTTCCAGCTCTACTCTATTTGAATATGGCAGTCCAACCTTCCCTCTTTCAGAATCAACTGCAAAAACGGCTCATACAGAAAGGAAAAGGGCTTAGGTGGCCTCGAGCAAACCAGGTCACTGGGCAGGCAGGTGAGGCACAGTCCAAGCTCCGGGGAGCCTCCAGGGTGGTATCTCCTTACCTGAGTACAGTGACACTCCCCCTTCGCACGGGCAGGAAGAAGACCGGCTCAGAGACCCTGATGGGCTTGAACTGGAACTTGCATCCGAAGCAGAGTGCTGAGTCACTGAAGAAAGACACCGACACAATCGGCCTCTCGAAAATGTGGATGGGGTCCACGTGGGAGACGATGCAGCCCCCCGGCTGGTAGTCGTTGATCACCGCACTGTTCACAAAGCCCTCGGGGATGACCCGGTGCTCCACCAGCTTGCGGATGACCAGGTCGTGAACCCACTCAGGGATGGTATCCACTTCCCCCCGCGGGTATAGCCGCTCCTGGCCAGGGCCTCGCCTTTGCAGCTGAGACCCATAGGTGTAGCCCTCCCCGAAGAAGTACTTGTTCCGGAGTGGGGCCCTGTCCACCGTGTGCTCTTTGTAGAGTTCCTTCTCGGCCCGGGAGACCACCTCGTCGATGCGCGCTTCGATCTTGACGCACTCCTCGGGGCTGAACAAGCGCAGCTGCCGGATGCCGCTTTTGACCTTCTGGGCCTCCTCTTCCTCTTCCTCCTCCCGCGGGGGGTCTTCGGAGTCGGTGGGCTCAGAGTCGGAATCGTGGTGGTGCTTGCGCTTGCGTTCGGGGGCTCCCCCGCCAGCTCCGTAGGGGGACTCGGCAGGATCCCGCCTGCTCTTGCTGCCGCCGCTCTTATAGCCGTCCCGGTAAGGCATCATCGATTTGAGCTTCTCTCGTAGGTCCGTATATCCACTCCCAGCCATGGCCAGTCCCCTGGTCACCGCTGCCCTCTCGGTTCAACTCCCTGAGGCGCGGTCGGAAGGGCTGGTAAGCGGGATGGCCTGCTCAAATGTTCACGGCATGGTCTGGTGCTGCAGAATGAGCCCCAGGAGGAAAGAAAACCAAAGGCCGACAGCTTGGCCTCCGCCCCAATCAAGGGCCCTTCCGGATGGGGAGGATGCCCCCTCCCCCTGCTAAGAGTTTCCCCTTGCCCGCCCCAGGAACAGGGGCAAGGGGACCCCGAAAGTCTTGCGAGAAAGCTACGGATTCAGTTTCAGCCCAAGGCCTGAAAGGAGACAGGCGCCGAGCCCGGCATTTTCACCTGCAGCCACCAATTTTATTCCTCCAACGTGTGGTGCCAAGACCTCGGAGATCTCACCTGCAGGGAGAAGAAACAAGTTACAGGAAATGGTGGGGAGAAAAAGTGTAACAACAACCACCACACACACACACCCCCGTGAACCCATCCTGCCAGCCTTTCTCTGGACAAGGGGGCAGAGGAGCCTCCCCCCTTCAGCCCCCTCTAAGCTGCTGGTCCCACAGGGGACAAAAGTCAGGAAGGGTGAAGACCCCCACCCCATCCTCTGCTTTCTCCCCTTACTGCCCCAGGCGAGCCAAGCCCTCTCCCACCAAAAGGACCCACTTAGGCCCTCCCCCACCTTCTTTCCTTCCCCATCGGGCTCTGAGCAGGAAGTGGCCCCGTTGACCCCAGCGGGGAAAGCGCAGCATCCCCGCCGGCCACGCGGATTCTCCGACGAGTGACTCAGTCGCCTGGGGGGGGTGTAAGGGGGGGGGGAGAAACTCCTGCCGCCCACCCCCACCCCCGAAAGAGGAGGGGGCAGCTCCTCCTTTGCGGATCCTTCCACATCCGGTCCCCCCCATCCTGCCTTCTGCTGCTTATCAGCCCCCCCAAAGGTGGGGGAGTCTGGCCAGATGGGGACGCTCCTCCTGGGGGTCTCCAAGGCTCCCCTCTCCCAGGGAGGAGGAAAAGACCCCCCTCCTTCTGCCTGTCACGTGGTCACCCGGGGGATGAGGGGGGGGTTCAGGCTACGACCCCCAGCAGAGTCAACGAGGCGGGAGTCCCCCTCAAGGAGGGGAGAGGCCCCCGCCGAGGGACCCCCGGGCGCGGGGAGGGCAGGAAGGGCGCCGGGGCCTTGCCCGCCCGGACTCACCGCGCTCCGGCCAGCTCGCCCGCCCTCACCACGCGCCTCCCGAGTCCGGCTCCCACCGCAGCGCCGGCCCGTCTCCCTTCATGGCGGCGCAGGCGCGGCGAACGAGGGGACGAGGCTGCCGCTGCTCCCGCGGTCCGGACGGCTCGCTACGTCACCCGCGGCCGGCCCGACATTATAAATAACTTCAGGGCATCCTCCTCCGCCTCCTTCTCCTCAGAGCGCAAGCCTCGCCTCCCGCGCAGGCGCAGCCGCCGGCGCGCCTCAGTGCGCAGGCGCGGAGAAGCACCGCCCCGGCCGCGCGACGAAAGGAAGCGGGCTCCTGCCCGGGAGGCTCCTGCGCATGCGGCGCTCGCCACCAACGAGCGGAGGGGATAGAGCGACACGCGGTGGGGGGGCTGTTTGAGAGTCAGAAAGCTCCTGCGGAATGCTCCCTTTGCCTTGGAGGGGCGGGGAGGGGCTTTCTTTTGGAAGAAAATGCGAATCGGGAAGGCGTTTCCCGATGGTTGCAAAACCGCGAATGTTATGCAAGGGGTATTTCCCTACGGCGACCGGAAATCAAAGCGGCCAGTAAAATGCGTGCGTGAGGGACTTGGAGGGGCCCCGTCGCGCATGCTCAGCCGGGGAACAACGCAAGCGCACAAATCATGCACTCTCGCCAGGCGATGTGAAGGTGCCTGACGAGTTTACGCTGGGAGAGCGAGATAAGGCTGGGGGCGCGGTTATCTTGGCGCCCATTGGCTAACGCTTTCCCTGCCAGGCGGAGTTACCTGAAAAGTCTTGCTCGCTGATTGGCCGAAGTGAAATCCGCGCGCGGAGAGCCGGCCAAAGTGACTGCAAGCGAAGAAGTTGGTGCCTCCCATGATGCTTTGCGCAGGCGACTCTGGCCAACACCGAAGCATTATGGGAAATTCCTTTTGCAGATACTTCCAGCCGGGGATCCAGACCCATCATCCCCAGCCAGCCCTTGGGAGCATGTTTGCAGCCCCAAAAGTCCTTTGTTAAAGGTCTGGTTTGCAGTGCAGAGAATGAAAGGGGCCCAGGGTCACTTCGAGACGAGATGGAAACAAAAATAAATAAAATTACATTTTAAAAATCCACGCCTCCCACCCCTTGGCAAATGAGGGCATCCCAGCCGGCTGTGCACACTGAGCAAGTTGAGAAGAACCATTGAAGGGGCTGCTAAAGCGCTGCCGTCTGAGCCGCATTTGCAGGTCTGTGGAGCAAAGACGCCCATGGATGGGAGACCACTAGGAAATCACAACGGCACCGAATCTTTATACAAGCAGTCATAAGATGAGGGCTACCTATGTCTTCCTTTTGATGTCATGTTTCCAAAGCTGCCACATCTTGCCTTAATATGAAACAATGTAATTTCTAAAGATAGACTGATTTTATTAATGAATAAAAGAGCTACAATTTAGAGAGACATACGTGAAACAGGAGAATAATTATTAAAAAAACAATTCTAAAAACTTTATATATATATATTTAGTCTGGATACAAACAGTAGATGAATCGTCATCCTATTTCGCTCAGACGTTTCTATAGAACATCTGGCCATCAGCTGTTGGAAGCAGAAAATTGAGCCAAGTGAAAACTTGGCCTGCTACAGCGAAATAATTTCTCGCTTTGGCCCTAACCACCAATTTACAACCAAAGGAAAATGTGTTGTCTGGCCGACATTTTGTTGGCCAAGTCAGCTGGTTAATATAGAATAAGTGAAGTCTGTATGAAGCATCAGATGATGCTTCTAGACCACATGAAAATAACAGATGCTGCTAAGAGTCCTTTGGAATTGTTAAGTCAGGAGATTCAGCATCTGAAGAGATCTGGGAAAGCCAGAAGCCTCTATTACATCACACAAACCAGCCAGATATGATGCCCTGGAGTCGCTTCGTTCACATTCCCACCTCTAAATCGGGAGGTGACAATGTGGATGTTGAACCCTCCAGGATGAGCTGCTTACAGCTCGGCGTCAGGTGTCCCAGTAATGATGAATTATGAGAGTCGGATAGCTGTCAGGATTCCGGCAGGAACCCCCATTTAAATCATGAGTCTTGAGCCAAACTTCCAAAGTTTCAAAAGGATTTATTGGGAGTTAACATGTCCGGCACTGCCTGAGTGTAGCCGACTGAGGCACATCATTCATTGTCACCCCTGACCCAGGTTTCCCCCACCCCATCCCCTGGGTGTATCGTAATTCATACTCTCCAATGAGACACATCCATAGTCCAGAGTCATCAATCATATTCTCCAATTAGAAACTTCAGTCACCTAGTTAACAATCTCTGAAAAACTATTTATGAAATGCACTTTTGATTTCCATGCTGCCGCACTGCTCTTTCAAACCCCTTCCCCCCACCCTCCATTTCTGTTGGCAACTCTAAAACGACCCTAGAAATATTTTATGAGTTGACAGCAGAAACACCTTCCAATCGTAGGGCCAGGATCTGCTCTGGAATCTGGAAGAGAGAGAGAGAGACCGCAGAGCAGCAGGTCACAACAAGGTAATCTCGCTTGGGGGCAGCGTCAGCTGCTTTTCACGGGCATGCAGCAGGCTTTCCATGTGGGTGGCAATGACACGACACAGTTCCAGGCCCTGAAGGGGGAAAAAGGACACAACGGAAGTCAGAACGTGCCTCTTGCGGGTTTATTCAGAGCTTTAAAAGCTGCATGATCTGCCATGCTGGGTCAGCTGATTCAACTCACTCAAGAGTTCCAGCACTTCTAATGCTGTCCCATCCTCAGCTCACGGATCCTAGATCAACCCCCGTCTGTCCTACCCCTCTGATAGAACCTGGACGGCCATTTTGCCCTACTCTGCAGATGTGGGGGGTCAGGACAGCAAAACAAACGAAGTGAAGCACCTGGAGCACTTCAAAGGTTGCACCCCAATACCTTATCAGAATCATTATGAGGAAAACACCTACCATCTGAAGGTTAAGCTTCACAAAGCCAGTGGAAGGAGACAGGGAAGGAGACAGAAAGAGAAAGGAGGAAAATGAGTTAAGCTTATTTCACCGAGTTTCAACATATTTCCAACAAAGTCAAAATACGTCTTAACCTATCACGGAGCCAATATATTCTGAAAAGTCTGTCCAAGCTTGCTGTACACATTCTTAACAATCAGGCAGTCTAAATTTTCAAACAAGGAAAACAAGGAATTCTGGCTGCAAAATCCAATCAAATCCACAGATCGGTTTAAATAATGGTTTGCATTTTTCTCATTTTTAAATTTAGTTATTATGTGGAATAAATAAGCAAATCTTTCTCATTCTTTCAGACTTTTTGTTTTGGCTTAAAATTTGACAACTGCCTTGTCTGAGAAACAGCCCTCAAAACTTTCACTACACATTTATGGGGCTGTGCACAAAAGCCACTTTAAAGAAAACCCACCCTAGTTTCCCCAACGATTTCCCTGAGAAGCAATTCCTTAACTTTTTTCAAAAAAAGAAAAACTCAACCATTTGAATGATCTCCTCAAACCCATCAACCACTTCCTTGACCAGGTCCTGCTGTGGAGAAATTGTGGGGTTCTCCTGCAACCTGCCCTTCCCCTGCTATACCTGCTTAAGCTGCAGCTGTGTGATCCTGTGAGACATCAGATCTCCCACCATAATCTCCACGTAGGGGTAGCTGGATCCAGCTGAGGGTCTCTGGGTCCGAGTAGACTGGATCTCCTTCAGAGAGAACTTCACGATGGGTTCCTAGACAGCAGAGGAGAAAACTTTTGGAAGAAGAGCAGCAACCTAAACCACAATTTCTGTCTCCCCAGACCCTCCCTGACCCCTGTGGCTAAGAACCAGAGAAGTCCAGGCCCTGAGCTGGTTTTTGATCCCACGCATCGTGTATGTAGCCACTTTTAATGCCCGTGTCCATCCTATTCACATCTTGCATGAAGTCAAGAAAGTTCCTGCAGAGATTTTCCCACAAAACAGCTCTTTGGAATCTCCAAACTCCCTTCTACCTGGTTGATCCTGGAGGACACCTCCTCTCTCAATTCTTTCTTTCTTTTTGATACGTACATTGTGTGAATGCGTCTGGGGTGTGTGTGCTTGTCTCTCTGCACATTCTAAAGTAGTAATGTTCCTGGCTTGTTCAATGGGAGCTTTGCTCTGATGCTGCGGATGAGATCCTCCACATTTTGAGGCAGACAGATTATTGTTTTTAATTATCCTGTGGGGCCATCTGTTGGTAAACCCCTTTCAGGGTTTCCCCCAAGGAGTGGCATGAAGCCCAAGCTTACTTTCCATAGCAGAAAGCAAGCAAGCAATCGGAACAGAAGAGAACCTCCTGAGAGGTCAAGAGGAACAAACACGCAGCACCTACATGAGTTTCCTTGTGGAGAAAATTCAGCCCATTCTGGTTCACGGCCAGGATGCAGGGCGAAATAATGGTGGTGTTGCTGCAGCTCTGGATGTAGAAGAACGAAGAACCAAACATGGGGAAGGCGCTCAGGAGCCCTGCAATGGATGGAGGCCAATCATCAGCTCAAAGAAGGGGACCTGCAGCAGGAGGTCCACAAAGAACAAGGCTGGGACCTACGTAGGTGGGGGTTGTGGAGAGCTCTTCCTTGCAAACTCGGAGAATTCACAACCTTCAGTGGAGCGAGGGTTACTCGTTTAGAAGATATTAAAAGTACTAGAGGATTGCATCCCTTAAATCAAGAATGCCCAACCTTGGCCACTCAAAGACTTCTGGACTTGATGGCTGGAGAATTCTGGGAGTTGAAATCCACAAGTCTTCAAGTGACCAACTTTGAATAAGACATCAAGAATTTCTTAGTGAGTGAGCATCACACTTATGTTCTTGATGTTCATTGCAGGGGATAATTATTTCTCCCGTAGGCCAATCACAATCAAAATCAAATCCACAATCACAATCAAATCCAGAGAGTCGAGTAGGGCTCTTTCTCACTCGACTCTCATCCAACCCTACTTGTATGTTTATTGTGCAGCTGCCAGAGAATCTGGGAGATTAGCAGCCGAGAATTCTTGAAACAAGGAACACAGGGCTGAGTTACACCGCAGGCATTTCTTTTGGCCAACCATCATTCTCGAAGCTTAATTCCAGGAGGGAGGCTGGTCTGCCTTCCCTTTCTGGCCCCTTGGAAGGAGAAGGCCTTACCTAAGAATTGGGACCGAGCCTGGTGGGTGCTCAAGGCCTGTGCTTGATGCAGGAAGGGGGCCACCATGTCCAGCCATGCCTGAGCCTTCTGCAGATGGTAGAACTGGGGTGGGATGTAGTCCTGAATTTCCCTTCTTGGAGGAGAAGCAGAAGGACTAGGTGAGAAGTCACAGATGGCTGAGGAAACAGGGGCATGAGGAGCTAAAGGGAAGTTCTCCTCCAAGCCAAGGAGACAGAATGACAATCCCACGGATGGTGCTACAGCCTCACACCCAGAAGATGGTGACCATCCCACCCGGACTTTGCCCACTCAGCCAGGAGTCAGCCTCCCTCTTGCCTGCGGCATTAGCCTTGTCCAAACACCACCATACTCCAAGGTTACACCTACAAGGTTGCCAGGCCCTTCACCCAGAGCTGCAGAGCAGCCAATTTGGAGATTTGCTGCAACTGTTGGTCACTTGGCTTTGCAGAAGACGAGATGTTGAAGAGACCTTTCAGATAGTCAGGTAGTATCTGTAAGAGAGACACCAGTGACATCACAACGGCCAGGAAAGAGCCTTAACTCAACCTGAGACCCTCCAGGTGAGTTTGATGGGGGTGACAGAAGATGATGCTGGATTCACTTGAAAAAGACCAGCCTGTGAGGGATTGTGTTCTGCAACACAAGCTGCTCAAAGTTTTTGATACTGTGAGGTTTTGCATTATTGTGGTTTAGTAGAGTTTAACTAACCTAATTAGGTTAAGTTAAGAAAGGGTGCTTGAAACTTCTCAGAACAGAACCAGATCTTGAATTTTTCCTCTCAACATTTCCTCAAAGGGTCTCACCTGGTTGTAATGCATGGTGACGTAGAGTTCATTGTCAAATTTCAGCGGCTGGGCCCAAATCACACGCCGGTACCAGAACATGTAGCTGCTGTCCACATTCTCCATTTCCAGGGCAACATCCAGGATGTACTCCCTTCTGTCCAAAGGCCGGACGTTCTGATCTGGGATGTGGAAAGGGAGGGAATCAAGTTTTTGAAGCAACCTACAGCCAAAGTGAGAGCTCCCCTTTGTCGATGGATGGGCCAGCTAGTTCTTGCAACCCCACACACAAGACTAAGCAGGGATGGGATTCAGTTTGCACCTATTCACTAGAACCGGTTGTTAACATTCTAAGCAGTTTGGAGAACTGGTTGTTAGAAGAAATCACTGGCCTAATCCTGTAAGGAAGGCAGGAAGGAAACATTCTGGAGTTGCTTACAGAAACTGCCTCTCCGTTAACCCTTATTGCATTCTTGGCAGGACTAGACTTCCTGTCTCTGGAACTTCTCTGGAGTTTTTTTCCCCTCCTTTGCTGGTACTTTGCTTGTGTGGAAGGACCATTCAAAGTTACAATGGCACTGAAAAAAGTGACCATTTGACCATTTTTCACACTTACGACTGTTGCAGCATCCCCACAGTCACGAGAGGCCAGGCGAGGAGATGTGTGCCTCGATGTGAGTGATGTTGAGTTGGCCACGCCCAGCCAATAACATGACCACCAAGCCACGCCCACAGAACCGGTTGTTAAAAATTTTGAATCCCACCCCTGAGACTAAGTATCTGGTGAAGGAAATTCTACATTTCTCCTGCATAAACCAAGAGAGAGAGGGCCACATCTCTTGGCTTTAAAGCTATATGGATCCCAAATATTGAGGTTAAGGTGGATTACACAAACAGACAGAATTCATCAATGGCTCTAACGATATGAACTCTGTGATACCCAACCAAGAATGAGAATCTGAGGTTAACCAGATTTTCCTAGGAAAGCATGCAAACCCACCCCCTTCCGCCTGGTGTTAGGGGCTAAAGAAAACCTGCAAGCAATTATGAGATGCTGGGTGGCTTTGGAGCATGGATGCAGCTGCTGGACATCTGAAAGATGCAGTCCACAGAAAGGAAGGTGATTTATTTCTTGATGCCTGGATAAGGAAAATTAGCTCCCTTCCAGCCTCATCAACTCACTTTTACTAGAGACAGCAAAAATGATGTATTCCCTGAAGGATTCCGGCTGCTGCAGACCCATTTCGAAGCAAATCTCTTGTATGACATCCTGGGCCACCTAGAAAAGTGAATGGACAGGAAGTTGCACCAAGGAGAATTGTAAATGCCTAGCAACAGATCAAAATGTGGAATGCAAATTTTGGAACTGCGCAGAATTTTTCTGCCAGACAAATGTTCGGTCTTGGTATTTGTAGAGGAGGCTCTCGGAAGAAACGTTGGAAAAGGAGAGAGAGAATAAATGTTATTAACCTGACTTTGTGGGGAAAGTTGGCATAGGATCTGTCTTTGGGGAAAGTAACAGAGTGGACTCGGCCCATTTTGGCTGCAAGCTCATTTTGAGCATGAAAAGTTTTAAATGGGACTTCAAGTGTGCTTCCTGAAAACATAGGTATGGTCTTCTGCTCTGGAAACGAACTCATACAGATATTATATTCTGCAAGATTTCATGGAAGGAGAATGCTGGGCTGGCTGGTGCATTGTTGACCCTTGAAACATGCCACGTTGAAGTTTAGTGTACAAACATTCCCCCTTTATTTGCTGGCTGCATCAAATCAGGGAAGGGAGCCTGTTTTTTGGCACTCACCGAGCAAGTCTTGATTTTGAGGTGCCTTTCAATTCCTCCTGGGAGGAGAAAAAGCTGGCGCTTTGAACTTCTTCCAGCCTGAGGAGGAGGAGGAGGAGGAGGAATAGCATGGCAAAAAGCAAAATTATTAGGGACATAAATGGGAAAGTGGGTGCTATGGAGGCACCTTGCTTGCCCATCTCTTTTAGCCCATAGCAAAGCCATCATCCCTCTCTAGGTGACCCCTTCCCAGCTGATAGGATCCTGTCCTTCCTCCCTCCCTCCCTCCCTCCCTTCTTCCTCTTGTCAAGAACTCACCACCAAGGCTTGGAGCTCCACGGCACTAGGAAACTCACAGCGGCCCCCATACTTGAAAGTCTTCAGCAAATTCTGCTCGCAGGCCTTGGCGATGCCTGAGGGAGGGTAAGGAAGAGAAGCAGGGAGAGAAGAAGAGGTGGAACGGTCTCGATCACCCGTGGAGAAGTCCCACTCATGAGACCAACTCTGCTCACTCCAGCCTAGGTGGACTTGTCTGCCCACATTTGCTGCCCTCTGCAGATGTTCGATCGGAGCCCTAAAAAAGCAGGACCGGATGGTGGGGGCAATTTCCCTGCTTGATTCATTCCCTAACCTTCCGTGGTTGAGAACCTCCAAGCTCCAGATTTCCTCCAATGGCAGCAGCGCTTCTCTCCAGCCGAAGAGAGGTGCTGATGGGCTGAAATCATGGCCCAGCTGGAAGTCAAGCCAGGGGTCATCCATCTTTGCCAATCACCACCGTCCCACCGGAGAGAGTTTAATGAGAAAATAACCCTGGGCTGCCAGGCGACCCAGCAGGCTTTCTTCCAGCCATAGACAGAGCAGATGGATTCATTTCCACGTTGTAAGCGATTGGCGAGCAAGAATGTTTGATGGATGAATTTTGGCTTAAGCCCTGTCAGTTTTCTTCCTCTAACAGCGAGATTTTAACACCTGCCTTGTCCTAGGAATCAAAGCATTTAATTCACTTTATATCCCCCCCGGGGAGGCAATGTTTCACGTGGACGAGAGAAGGAGAGATTTCCACTAATGTTAATGCAAATACGTTTGGGGTTTTTTTTTTAATAACTCCATTATTACAAATTATAAAACCCAAAACCCGAAAAGACTCCAATTTGATCCTTTGAAATGGGAGATTAGAGCACTGGCTGTACAGAGCGCTGGGGGGGGGGAATCCCCCAGGATTTCCTCAACCCATTCCCTATTGTCTTTTGCAGCTGCTCTTCAAAGTTTTAAAAAACTTAAAAGGTGAATGTGTGCGAACATTGGTGGATATCAGTCCCCTCATTGTCTTTCTTGCTCTTCTCTGCCCTCTTTCTAGAGTCTCAACCTCTTTTTTACATCGTGGTGACCAAAACTGAATGCAGAATTCCAAGTGTGGCCTTATAAAGTGATATGAACACTTTGTGTGATCTTGGTTCTATCCAGAGGTGGGCTTCTTCCGGTTCTGTCCGCCTCTGTAGAACCGGTAGCTCTGAAGAGCAGCAGACATAGAACCGGTTCTATGTCTGCTGATGTTTTTGCCCACCCGGGCTCTTACCTGACCTTTATTTCCTGATTGT